>OZ018355.1:7640064-9022132 GCA_963969515.1 Yponomeuta evonymella | reverse complement strand
GTCGTTAGGTTTGCATCACTGTGCGACAAAGTATGACGAAATGCATCGATTAATTGGGGATGTCAGAAGCGTGTCTTGATAGAGGAAACACCACAGCTGTATGCCATTGTTAGGCTAGTTTTCATGCAACGCTCACACAACTTTCGTACAACTGTGTTAGTAAATGTATGAAAATACCAGTCTGATGATGTCGTGCAATTATGCCTTCTACACTGGAGATCGTTGGTTGTATCCCTATTTAAAATTAATACCAACTGAGACATCTGTCACCTGTTATTATGTGACTAAGGCTTTCGCAGGGGGCTACTGGTAGGACGGGAAAACGAGCCCTTACGGAAAAAGGCGCCTTGAGCCCCGCGCGTGCCGGAAGCGAACCGCTTTACTGATTCACTAAAGTAAGGTAATCAGCTGAGAAAATAAGTTTTCACAGGGCGCTGTGCGTGTGTGACCCGCGTATAGGGCCTTCCAAAGACTTCACTACATACGATTTAAAATTCAGTGTTTTACGCGATCGTCGAAAGGAATGTGCAATTGATTGTGCATTGGCTCGCATGAATTTTGGCGCCATCATGTTTGGTGAATATTTAATATGTACCTACAAATAAAAGTTTATCTTCAGTAGGTTTCCATAATGCAAATTTAGTTTGTTCCCGAGGTTTATCTAAGGAGAAGTCGAATAAGAAAAACCTAAATCATTATCATCATCATCCTTCAGCCACAAGAAGTCCACTGTTGGACATAGGCCTCCTCCATGGATTTCCAAAAAGACCGGTCGGAAGCGGCTTCCATCCAGCGTCTTCCTGGCACTTGGATGAGTTCATCCGTCCATCTTGTGGCTGGTCGTCCTACGCTGCGCTTGCCGATATATGGTCTCCATTCAAGAACTTTTCGGCCCCATCGGCCATCAGTTCTGCCTAAACCGTATCATTCCAATAAATGATTTACATTCAGTTTAGAAGGTCGTTCGTTCCTCCTTAAAATCTTACGGCATTTAGTTCTTTTTTATGTTCGGTGTGGCGAGCATTACATTCGGGTACCCCATACTAGCTCTTACCACTGATGGAATAAGTGTAAGTACCTATAGAACAACGTCCCAATCATGGCAGCCGGTTTCAAGATAGTAGCCTTTTACTATTAGAGTCTGATACAGAACAAAGCGGATTGGTTCTAGATCACCTAGGTGTTCTATGTGATTGAAATTATATCTGAACATAGCGAATAAATATTTTTTCTTTCCGTCTTGTGACAGGCGCGTTTTAAAAAAAAATACGATAAATAGCAAATCGTTGAATTGTGATTCGTTACATCTTGTTACAATGTCATGAAGACAAATATAATGTCCTCCCTACGATTTTAGTTCAAAAAACGGACAATTTAGCAATATTATCATCATAAGCAACCTATATACGTTCCACTGTAGGGCACAGGCCTTCTCTCAGAGATAGAGTATGGGCTTAACCACCACGCGTGCCCACCGCGGATTGGCGCTGAGGTATGTAAATAGCTCAGACACTCAGGTGGTTCCTCACGATGTTTTCCTTCACAGTTAGCTGGTGGAATTGCTACTATATAACTTTACAAATGTACATAACTTACAAAACAAAGTCATAGGTACATGCCCGCACTGGGAATCGAACCTCCCGCTTCCGAGTCCAATGTTCTACCCATTGGGCTACCAGAGCGCCCTTCGTAGAGCAATATTATACAAAGTGCAAAGTATTTATTATAGATGTATCGGTGATTTCTCGTTATAGCTTAGTATAGCGAGAAATCAGCAGATTTTTTTTGCACGTTTATTTATTTCTCGTAGATTTTTTGCCTTAGCGAACAATTTTTTTTTACATATTTACAGAAGCGTATCTATGCGATGATAGCATCATGAATCCCGATGGATTATCAGTTTTGGCCACGGCACGCTGTCTAGATATTATTTTGTAGTTTATGCTGCATCCAGAATTTTGTGGATTCATCCTGTCCCGGCTCACACGTACAATATATTACGACAAGCAGGGCGGGTGATTTATGAGATAATAAGCGTTTTGGCATCGTTCGCTATGCTTACACGATTCCATGTGGCGCTGCTATAATTGTGACCGATAACATAATTATGACTTATTCGGATCTAGCTGGTATATTGGGCCAAAAGATACAGTAAATTAAACCACTCTAGACACTAGGGACCGTATTGCTTAAAAACGCTCTTATCTCTGAGAATAGCTTTCTATCAATATGCCTTCTACGAAGCAAAACGGCAATTCGACCTTGCATTCAGAGCAATCTCAGAGATCGATCCCAGCCGCTTCTAAATGTTTTGTATCGTTTTCTCATATCCTAGTGAGCCTTACAAGATGCGTTGATACGTAGATGCAGAGCCCTTTAGATTGCAATTTCATAAATAAACGAACGAATAAAAGTCTATAATTACGTCCTAGTACAAGTTTACAGTGCCTGGAGAAATACTTGTACCTAAGTATTTCTCCAGGCACTGTAAACTTGTCAAACACCCTGCTGAATACATTAAACTGTCACTTCGTTACGATTAAGACCGTACTCTATAATAAATAGCTACAAATACCACACCAATTCTCGTACCAATACACCTACTAAAATATCTACGAAGGACACACTTAAAAATTGTGGCTCTCCAGTGGAGACCATGAGCCGGTAAAAGAAGCATAGGACGGCCGACCGCTCGCTGGATATGGATCTAGGTAAAGCAGATTACCGATAGCGGCTGTGGGTGCAGCATGACTGAAAACAGAAATGAGTAGCATGGCTTGGAGAACCATATAACGTCAGTAGAGGAATAGTAATATATTAAACGGGTCTAACCGCGATTGTTTATCAGGTAAAATTTAATTACCTTTGATTCCCAACGACTCGGCCTATTTGTATTTATTTTACCTAATAAATGATCGTGGTTAGACCTGTTTAATATATTACTACGTAAGAGTATCACGAGTCTTAAAAAAATACTAGAGGAATAGCCGTTACACATTCGACGCTTACCGTAACTGTGCGACATCGTCGGACTGAGATTTTTTTACATGTCATTTACTAAGGCCGCTGTGCACATGTTGTGTGCACCTTGTTTGGATACTAGTCAAACGATGCCGCGGAGTTACGGTCTCCGTTATACTTTTTCCCAACTTCCTAAGTCCCCACTATCTACTAATGTTGAGTCCACCCACGGCCGCACACGTACAAACAAACATTGTTAGCGAATGTCCACATCGCCGTCCGAGATATCCACTTTAATTAAAACTTGTCCTGGTGCAGGGGTGCATTCACAATGACCGCAGAATCACGCCGTTCACGGGATGTAGTATGAGCTGAATATCATATGTAATTGGGCCTCTATTGAGTCCTATTTTGAATGGCGACCTTTAACTGGCATCGACCTTATTGATAATCTGAATTCAACTTTGTGATACAAACGGTCCGCAGTTCTAAACGTAAAGTATCGAACAGATGTAAAGTTTCAATTTACATTTGTAAATGTTTCTTTAATTAAAATTAGTAACTAGATTTCTGGGTCTCAATTAGCTATTTTTAGGACCCAAAATTGAATTAAGTTTCTTTGGTATTCAAGGTCAAAGTTGAGTTAAAATGTTTTTATTAAAATTAGCACAGTAACTGTGACTTATTGGAGAAATAAAGAAGAAAAAACTCTACAAAGATTAAAGAAAAAAACTCTTTTTGGCTTTGTTTTATGTCTTGACAGTAGGGTACTGACTGCCTCGTTGGTCTTTGGCCTTTGGCATTGGCGGTTAATAGGCTTGCTGCCAAAACAGAGGAGCCGTCGCACTTGATTTGTACAAATGGCCTCAATTTCCATGTTTGTGACATCATTGCCTGGTTACCATAGCACAGGGTATCCTAGGTTGGGACTAGGACAAGTAATTGTATTGTTTGGAAGCTATTATTATTATTATCATTAGTTATTATTACTATATTCTTTTTGTTGCACTAACCCGTGCTAAGAACAATTTAGTATATTAATTAATTATTATTACTGCCTTTACAAATACATTTACCACATGATACTTACGTTAGGTACTTCAAATTCTCAGCATTTGTACTAAAGCCACTGACTAGTAGAACGTAGTACACATCAAATTAATCGATCTTCAAATTGGCACCCTGAAGCCAACCCCTTCTCTTTGCAATAAGAACGCTCCAAAGATAAATTTGACCAGCTGTCATGAGGAGAACTGACTGAAATTACTGACTCTCCGAGATGGCGACTTTTCTCCTCCAAATTTTGCAACTCGAGACTCGTGGCCGTGTTTCAACACGCGTAGTCCACGTACAGTAAACTTTATTATTACCGGAGGATACAATACTCTGTAGTGAGATTAGACATCGTTTCGGCCAATCAGCTGCTGTCCGGAAACTCCGCCTTTGCTGTTTAAGACTGTAACAAATTGAAGATGAAGCTTGAATTCCTGATTGGGTTCCGTCTCATACATCGTAGGCATAAGCCTTTTGTGTGCCTTAAAAATACAATTTGACACCTTTTCAAATTTCGATACACAAGGAGTAATAGGCACAATCGTTTAGGTAATCGCAACTTCTTACAGTCTCTAAAAAGTTACTTTTGGACATAAAAAGATGACGAAGATACATACGTACATTAAACTTGCAAGGTGTGCTGAAAGTCATCAAAAAATAAGAAGCCCGTTTTGACAGCTACAAACACCATAGAATATAACCTAGTTTGAAATAAAAAACATTAAAAATCTAAACTATCCGTTTACTTTACTAAACTTTCGGGCTACAAAATCTGTTTTTTCTTTCGAGCGTTAAATAATATGCCAGGGTATGTGTCTTTTTATGTATTTGTTCGAGTAAATCCAAAGTAAAATGCATTTTTGTACAGCTGTCAAAGCGGGCTTCTTACATTTCGACAACTATAGTACCTAGGCGACTTGATAAGCATAAAGAAAAGTAATGGGTTAAATATTCAAATATAGATGAAATGGATGTTTGAAAAAAATGCTGCCTTCAGTTAATTACAAAAAACCGGCCATGTGCGTGTCGGGCCACGCGGAGTGTAGGGTTCCGTAGAAGAAGGGGTTTTTACCAGCTTTTCAGTACTTTCGCCTGCTACTCGATAATTTGTAGCCGTAATGGTTTTCCTTTTCCATTATAATAATATGTGCTACTGCCCTGAATTTTTTCACGTTTCTACAATCAACCGTTTATCCGGGAGAGGGCGGGGAGACGCCCTACTTCCATAAAAATTGGGCCTTCATAAGCAGCCTATATACGTCCCACTGTAGGGCACAGGCCTTTTCGCAGAGAGAGAGTATGGGCTTAATCACCACGCGTGCCCACCGTGGATTGGCGATTTCAAGCGCTGAGGCATGTGAATAGCTCAGACACCCAGGTTTCCTCACGATGTTTTACTTCACCGTTAGCGAGTGGTATTGCTACTATAACTTCACAAATGTATATAACTTAGAAAACAAAGTCATAGGTAAGTACATGCCCACACTGGGAATCAAACCTGGGTCTCCCGCTTCCGAGTCCAATTAAGTCCGAACCCACTAGGCTACCACCGCTTCGTCACCGCTTACCATAAAAATTGGGCCTTAAAGCTTAATATTTCGCAAAGGGTTCCCTAATTTGAAAAATGGTTTTCTTACAATTACAATATTTTTAAACGACCAATCCAATGATACTCCACACTACGGCGTAAATTGCATTTCTAATTTAGTTGTAGGGGAGATACCCTATAAAAAAATCTTTCTAGTACTAACTAATCGTCTATGAGCTAGGCCACGCACAGACAGACAGACGGACGGACATGGCGAAACTAACAGGGTTTCTTGTTATTTTTTTTAAATTTTGATTTAATGCACACGGGTGCACTTTGTATTGAGATGAAACGTAGGATCTGAAGCTTATGCAAACTGGCACTATTGGTAGTCACAGAGAATACCCTACTTAACTAATAAACATAAATAAAAATAGTGTCGTTACTACGGTGAACACCTTTGACGCTGGTTTTCACAATGCTTTGTTTTGTCCTTTCTCCGAACAATTTTTTTATGTAGCCTTTATACTTCCCACTGTAGGGCCCAGGCTTTCTCTCAGAGAGAGAGAGAGAGAGAGAGAGAGAGAGAGAGAGAGAGAGAGAAGTTAAGGGCTGAATTACCACACGTGCCCACCTTGGATGGACAATTTCAAGCGCTGAGGTACAATGAATAACAATTTGCAACAATTAGTTATCAATTAATTAATTATTAAAATGTCCAGCCGTCAAAAGCGATTAAGTTCATTGTAGAGGTAGCTTTACAGATGCTCAACAGTTAGTCTTAAAATGCGACTCATTAAATGCCGAGCGATATCGAATGGATGGAAGTACTGGTTTCCGTTAATTGGAGCCGGCAATTACGTAATATTGAATAATTGCTAGTGCCCAGCGGGTCGTGCGGTGTAGGCAACTTTCCCAATTTCAGAAATTGTTTTCTAAACCGTGTTTAAGGGTTTAGTGTGTATATAAACTGAAAATATTTTTTATAAAGTCTACACATATAATTTGTTACTTCACGTAGCATTATATTTCAGATTCTCTTTTTTTTTTGTACATCCATCTACCGACTATATTCTTGCTGCAATCCTCTCCATCCAAAGGTTGTCTGGAAGAGATCGCTCTAAGCGATAAGACCGCCAATTGTATACCACTACTTAGATATAAGAAACTATTTGTAATATCTTTCACCTGGTTGTTCAATAAAGTGTTCTCTATCTCTATCTATCTATTTTATATCTTGAATATTTATTGCGCTAAAACAAATTCGTAGGAAGGCGATTGTATTATATTAGTATGGTATTTTGAAAAGTTCGATGCGCAATAGCTGTTATAGTTATAGGCTATTGTGTGACCACGTAGGTCAAAAAACTGAAATAAAAATTACCTAAAACCCGGCTGCTGAGCGTCAACTATCTAAGCAGGCGGGACCAACCTACGTAACTCGCAATGAATTACATTGCTGAATTTGGGCCCCGCCTGCTTATTAATTAATGCGAGCAGTTGGGTTTTTGGTTATTCTTTAATTTCATGGATTCACGCTGAATTCATAAAACTTATGAAACTTGCGTAGACGCGACGAATCGATTGAGATCGTATTTATCAAAATGTGAACATTGGTTAAGGAGTTATCAGGAAACATAGAACCGGACATACATACCTAGGAGCCAAACACCTTACCCTCCCTCTCAAACTCCGCCGGAGTCAGATAAAAACATAAGACTACATAATTTTCCAAGATTTTTCAATAATATTACTCCACTTCAGAGTCGCAATTTTCATGCGTGCAAAATAAAAACCAACTATCGATAACGATTATAGGGTTCCTTATCACCATTAACATTTCCGTATTTAGCAACAATGTGCAAAAATAGTTACCACAAATCAGAGAGACGTAGCCACGTAACAGGGTCCCGTTACCACCCTTTGGGTACGAAACCCTAAAAAGGAACAGCCACTGGAGACCTCCACAGTCCCATCAAAAATCCGGAAGCTGTATTTAAGTAGTCTACATAAACGGTATTTAGTATAATTAATAAGGACTGCCAATTCCATAATGCCCGAAAATATTAGTACAGGCCGATGGTATATTTACACCGACAGAATATAATGCCGGAGCCGTTAATCTGCACGTTGGTCGCGTGGCGTCGCAAATGCTTACACACCCGTCGGGCCAGTGAGAGATGGGTGGGTCGGCTCTAAGGGGCAGCCTATATTGAGCGATTAAATAGCTGTGTTGTTGGTAATCAAGAGACTCAGAGATGTCACTACTATAAAGGGTTCAATCTGAAAACTGTAGTTGTTTACGATATTCAGTAGACGGCGTGAAGACGGATGATATTGAATAAGCATGCAACTCCCTTCCATCACAGTCTAGCATACATTCTTCCACTGCACTACCAGTGTTCTAATTAAAGGAAAAAACTAAATCTAATGTATCTTATTATAAAATTTAGTTAATTTTTTTGGCAAACCACAAAAACTGTTTTTATTTTTCTGTGGGTTTTTCTATGTCTTTTATTGCAAAAATAAAACTTCCCCATTAGATAGAGTCAGATAAACTCGCTATCGATATTAATCGTCAGCGATCAAAATTCTGTTAATATGGAAAAAACGTAGGACGACCAGTCACAAGATGGATAGATGACCTGATCCATGTGGCAGGAAGACGCTGGATGCAAGCCGCTTCCAACCGGTCTTTTTGGAAATCCATTGAGGAGGCCTATGTTCAGCAGTCGACTTCTTGTGGCTGAATGATGATGATGACGGAAAAAACTAACGAGCGTTTTATGCTCCCACTAAATGTCTCTCCTAAATAGTGACCAGCGTGGCATATTAAGCCGGACTCATATATTGCGATAGGAAGAGAGTTAACGCTTGTTTAGCAGTTTATTGAACAATTATAACGACTTCTGCCTCCGTATCGACACTGCATTGAGGGTTGGACGACATTCCCCTCACGTTACCAAAGAAAATTGCCCAAAGGACTTTGTAGTCGATATCGATTTTGGCGCCAATCTGTTGTGTGTTCACGCGTGTTGCGAACAATATTGCTGTTCTATTTTGAAGAGCCTTGCTTGGTTGATTTCTAGTAGAAGATGCCGATGGATAAGGTAATTGACATAGCCTATAAGATTAGCAAGATGAAGTGGTAGTGGACTAGTAATAAAAGAAAGAAAGAAAAAAAAAAAGACATTTATTGGGACCAATTAACACATCACAAGAAAAAAAGGCATAACAAGTACAAAGGAAAAACAAGTCACATAAATACAACATAGGACAAGGCAAATATCTGCCAAAGAACCGATAGTCAATGGAGTAACAAGTTTCTCGAGTGGAGACCGTGAGCTGGTAAACGCAGTGTAGAACGCCCACTAATGCATGTCTTGGGGAAGGCCTACCTATGTCCAGCAGTGGACCAGTTCGTGCTGATTGATTCATTGGGTCCTATATCTTTAGCAGAGCATCGGTAGAATGTTGCCTCACATACAAGAGGTCATGGGTTTGATTCCGGTATATACCAAACCAATGACTATGTTTTCTTAGGTACATGAGTGAATTAGTATCAGCAATATCACTCGTTAAGAATGAGGAAAACACCTTGAGAAAACCCACGGTGATCACATAATGCAGCACTTGAAATCGCCAATTCGTGGGCGGGAACTTGTGGTGAGTCCATACTCACTCCCTCTTTCTGAGAGAACGCTTACACCCTGAAGCCTGTACGTATAAAGGCTATACAAGTACTGCACAACTGCTTAACCTCCTCGGTCCTGACCTTGAAAATAACAATTGAAGACCATGGTTATTTTCATGGTCGGGACTGAGGAGGTTAATACAGTGATTTTAATGGAAGAAAATTTTCAGTGTTAAAGAATAAAATTGTAAATATACTTAAATCCTAAAATCGGCGGAGCATATAGAACAAAGAAGACTGATTAGTAATAAAAAGGGACAGTGTGTAAAAAATTCACTATTAAGTAAAAAATCAGCTGTTCCATAAATTTTGGTTGTAACATTTAAATGGGCCTGGCCACCGATATTTTTTTCTCAAAATCCAACTGAAACATGGTAAAAGTTGTTCAAATTGACAAGTAGTACTCCCCTTTTCGGGAACATAAGACGATTTAAGTTCACCCAGTAGACTTCATGATTTTAACATCTCATTTAGGTATTTCACTATTACTCCAATCCAATCAATAACCCCGAAATTAATCCCACCCAAGCGTCATAGAAGCATAAGCCGGACCATTTAGAGGAGAGCAAATTATTTATTTCAATTCGTTTGGAGCACTAACCCCCTCACCGGAGCAGTTAATTAAGTAAGCGGAAGAAAGCTCATTAATTTTTGGCCGGATGCGGCGAAATTCACATCCGCGTTAAATACATAGCCGACGAAAAACGCCCGCGGGTGCAACTCTACGCAAACAAAGGAGAATGATCAATTTACTACAGAAGTTAGTCTATTTTTGCGTCTTCTTGCGCATTGATAGGAAATGAGCTGTGGATTATGCAGGAAAAATATTATGAAAATATTAGATGGGAGTTTCGAGAAATCTTAATTTTGAGCCCATGTTTTGAGGTTATGACAACTTTGGTGGTTTGGTGTTATTTTGGGTTGGCATGGGCACCTAGTCAGTTTAAATTACAAACATAGGTCATTATTAGGTAGGTAACAAACCAGTTAGTGCTAAGTAATAATTCTGTATAAAATACAAAATATCCATAGGTTTCATGCAATAAGTAATAGGGTTTGTCTAATATTATCGCATATCTGTACGACAGTTTGCAATATTATATCTTTAAAAAAAGTCATAGGCATGTCTAAGAAGGAAAAAAATTAAAATAAAACGAGGTCTTGTAAGTAATATGACATTTTTTATTTAAATACCCTCTTGAAATATATTATCTAAGAAAGGAGCTGGGGCATTTATATCATTAAATCGTCCCCAGCTCAAGTACCACACCACTGTCATCATGTGAGTGCAACATCCTACTGTTATTTTGCCTACAATGCAATTGCAGCAACAGCCCACCAAAGAGCTCAATGTGTTCGCTGTGTCAGTATCTCGGTTTACCAAGATGTAAACAAAATATGTGCGTCCACTGACATGCCTTGACTTTGTGCGTGCTCTTACCAAATAGTTATTTAAGCCAAGAATGAGAGGTCATTTTAACAATAAACTACACTAATTAAAGAGTATAAAATCCACTGGAATCAATTTGCAAAAATAAAAGCGTAATAAAACCGCTCGTTTGAATTCCCGTCAAAAACTCCCCATTTGCAGTTTGCACTTTCGCATTTTAGGTATGTACACGATTTGCGATTTTTATTTAATCTAATCTGTGTTTGTAATCTGTATTGACTGACTGAAGTTTTTTAGTTATACAATCAATACAGATATTTTTTAATTATTACTTTTAAACCCCTGATTCTTTTAATTTATCAAATGGAACTATGAAATCATTTTTCAAAAGAAACATTTTGAGGTATAAATGCTTAAAGCGCAACATAGACTGTTTTTTATCATTCTCCTTTTACCCCACACACTCGATATTATTAAAATGTCCGGCTCTATATATATATATATATATATATATATATATATATATATATGATTAACAAAAAAAACTAAAATAAAACAAAGAAAAACCCAACTACTTAGTGTTAACCACGGGACCTAAGTACTATTCTTGTTATTTTTTAATATTTTTTTTTTACTATTTGTTTGTTTCGTATTTTATTTTGTATAAAAGCAGTGCCAATTGTAAGGAACTTCCTGCAAAATATTTGACGATTTTTGTTATACTTAACGAGGAAACATAGATTCGGACTTAAATGCATATACATAAACACATACAGACATACAAGCATTCTTACATACTTAGGTACATACATACACGTGACCCGAATCGAGGCCCAAATATTAACACATTGAAGAAACATAGAATTAAAGAAAATCATATGATGAAAATATTCTGTGTCGAAGCGAGAAGCCCCCGTTTACGCCGCCGGATTCCCAGCTCCGCGCGTGTTTTCACTTGAAATTAAATTTCAACCCCGAATTACTGTCTTTTTGTATCGCTCTTTAAACGTGCAGGCCCAAGGGTGCCCCTTTAATCGTTAATTCATACGTAGGCTTTCGAAATAAATTATTAACCTTTTGAAATACCTGTCGGTTGAAATATTATTTTAATATTCAAAAAAAAAAGCAAATTTTAGACACAATACTGTTGCGAAACGTTTTTAAATAATACCGTAATGCAAAAGGCATTAAACAAATATCTCCCATAATAAGTTTGGTGATATTTGGTTGATATTTATTATAATTAACGATTGAGTATTATGTAAGTGACTAGCCAAGACAGTTTTGATTTGTAATTGAAGCCATTCAATGTTTATATGTCATAAGGGGTTCATCCATAAATTACGTCCACGTTATGGGGGAGGGGTCAAGAAAGTGTGACACCATGTGAAAAGGTGGGGCGGCGAGTCATAAGTTTCGTGACGTCAAAACATGATCTCTTTAAATAGTCTGTGTAGAAAAGCGTAACCATTCATTAAACTATTAAGAGTATTTTACGTAGAAGAGCCGTGTTTTTTAAAAGCGGTGGTAGCCTAGTGGGTAGAACATTGGACTCGGAAGCGGGAGACCCAGGTTCGATTCCCAGTGCGGGCATGTACCTATGACTTTTCTTTCTAAGTTAATGTAAATTTGTGAAGTTATAGTAGCAATACCACTCGCTAACGGTGAAGGAAAACATCGTGAGGAAACCTGGGTGTCTGAGCTATTCACATACCTCAGCGCTTGAAATCGCCAATCCGCGGTGGGCACGCGTGGTGATTAAAGCCCATACTCTTTCTCTGAGAGAAGGCCTGTGCCCTACAGTGGGACGTATAGGCTGCTTATGATGTGTTTTTTTAAATAAGACTGTATAGTCTATATTGCAAAGAATCCCAATGACCAAAACATTGGTTTATACCACACGAGACAATTTAACACAAATAATACCGAAATCACGGGCCAACAATAAAGCAGCAATATCAGAGAACAACTGTCCGCATGTCGGTCTCTATTCATTAACCCTGCAAGCACGTATCGCACATCTAATGCCACAGCTGCACATCTCGAAGCATGGGGCTACGCTACGGACGCCTCGTAAGAGCGCACTACAAAGATAGAAGCAATTTAATTTTTGAATGTTTTAAGTGAAATTGGATCTATCCGCAAAAGTTGTTTAAAGTTCAGAGTACGTAATGAAAACATGGTCTGCAATGCTAAAATTAAGGAGAACTTATGGAACATGGTTTTTTAAAATGTTTTTTTTTCCATAGTGCGCTACTTACTGATTTGCAAATGAGATGTAAGCAGATGCCATACGACACAGATCTGTGTCCAATTTAGTGTGGGCCACCTATACGTTCCATTCCGCGAGGGTAGTTCAGGGGTTAAGTACCAAACAAGAAACCATTCAATAGTTATTAGTTTCAATATTATTTTCAATACGGTGGTAGCGCAGGGGTAAACGCGGGCCTCACATTCGGGAGGTCGTGGGTTCGAATGCCGGCATGTACATGACTTTGTTTTCTAAGTTACATAGGTACGTTTGTGAAGTTGTAGTAGCAATATCTCTCCCTAACGGTAAAGGAAAATGTTGTAAGTGTCCGAGTCCACATACTTCAGTGCTTGTAATTGCCAGTGAGCACGGGTGGTAATTAAGCCCATACTCTCCCTTTGATAGAAGGCCTGTACCCTGCAGTGGGACGATTATACGGTACATGAAAAAATGGAGAATTTTCGGGGAAGCTAAGCCACCCAAGTTGCTTCTAGCTCCTCAAAAACGTCGTGAGGCGGGGCGATCCTCGTGATGTCTAACCGCAGCTTTTACGTATCGCCCATCTAAAATACAGGAGCGGGACCAATTAAAGTTGACCCCGTGTCGGTTCACCGGTGCCCTCTTAATCAGGCCAGGGATACACGGTTAAATAATGTGATCCGCTTTTATTTCTGCTTTCAAACTGTTGGACCAAGCATATTATAAAATACGTATTATACAGTGGCCTAATGAGTTTAATAAATAAACAATACCAAAACTGGTATAAAATGCCGGCTGATTTATTTATTATCGAGCCTGTTCTACTACCTGTCAGTGGCAAACTTAGCTTTAACTTATTTGGCAGGTAATTTTATACAAATAATTCTTCTCTTATTTCATCTTTTATGTCATGTGAAACAGGTGTTGGAAAGCAAATTAACAATGATAAGTTGCCAAGTGAGGGTTTCATTTAATCGTTAAAGGTTCCGTAAAAGGCTGAGGAGAGAGCCAAAGTACTCTGGAACTCGACAAGAAACAATTGACAAACGACTTGTAAGTACTAATGCGGTATTTTGAAGGTGCTATCTTTTTAATTTCCATAGCAAATGGGTAAAATCATGAGCCTGATAAATCCCTTAGTACTGCATGAATAACTTTAGTTTTTTAACATCCCTTAACGTCACTTTGCTGCCATCCTCGTTGAATTTTATATTAGGCACCAGCCGTTGCGCCAAAACAAAAGAAACCCGTATTTCTTCCGAATAAAAGTTATTTTCACGAATCAAAAAAGATATGTACATTTTGGGTTGTAAATGCAATATTGGAAAATGTCAAGCTATCATTCGGGCGCTCGTGGGTTGCGTGAGCGCCATTGCAATGCAGTATATTTACTTTGAGAAGTATTTACTTGCTTGCTGAGGCAACTAACGTCTCTATAATAATATTTTACTAGATATAAATGAAAATGAAAAAAATGAAAAAATCTTTATTTAACCGCCACATAAAATCTTACTTTGATGGACCGGGTTTCTTAATAGTCGGATAAAACCCACCGGATAACAAAACTGATGATGGCTCACAAAAGAAGAAAATGCGCTGAATCTCCATGGTTTACTCCATCATGTGGAAACCTCTGAAAAGTTCATGTACCTTAGCGTTTGAAATCGCCAATCCGCGACCAAGCTAGTAGAATGGTTTACCAGTTGTTAAGTGCAGTTGGTAGGCAGGACGGAAAACTGAAGTCGGAAACTGCGGTGTCTGGTTGGGTATTTTTGGTAGATTTTATACCATGTCCTTCTGATCGGTCATAAATCGGACTTGTCCGCGGACGTAGTGAGTGTTGTGTGTCGGCCCGCTGCGAAAAACTAAGAGTGACTTAAAGGTAGACCACCTACCCTCACTACCCTCATCTACCCGTGACCACGGCAGCTACAACATTGCCGAAACGTCGGGAAATGGGAAGGCCATATATGCTGGAGACAAGACAAAAGACGGGGCGTAAAAGTGCTAGTCTGGAGGCTAGAGATGGGCGCAGAAGTGTGGGCAGGCAACCAATGAGATGGACCTACGATCTGGTCAAAGTGGCAGGAAAAGACTGGATGCGAAAAGCCCATGACCGAAGCAAATGGCGCGTATTAGAACAGTTACGGTACAAAATATAAAAGTCGAAAAGCTGTCAATTGTACTCTACAGTTTAGAGTAAACATTTATGTTCAAAGCTCTCCATGCCTTTTCCAAACCTCTTTTGCCTTCCAGGCTTAGTCATCAACACCCTGACTGACATATTGAAATTCCAGTGAGGTTTTCCAATGAATATACTTAGCCGCTTATATCCAGGGGTAGGTTAGTGCACGCATGTAATGTTGTTACGTTTGTAGCGGGGCCGTTTATGAACAGAAATGGTAGGTGAAAGAAGGTCTGCCTAAATGCACGGATATAGAGAAATCAGAATACGTATCCCTCTTCTAAGTACTAGAATTCATCCACATATAGGTTGGTCGCGGGACGAAGTGGCCAAGGACTTGCGCGAACTCCAGGCGGGCAACTGGCAGGAGAACGCCAAACAGCCTATTCTATGACTGTCCACTGTTTTGGAGTTTCCATCTTGACGTTTCTGAAGTGTCAAAATATGTATGTATTTTACAGGACTGAGAGGGGGGTAAATCAGATGAGTCTATGCTATAATGTATTTTGTTTTCTGGTGTGTTCAATGGAGTCTTTTAATCTAATCTACAGTAGAGCAGTTATGTATTATCGCCTCAGGTAGCGTGTTGATGCTACCTTAGATTATATAAAAAATCCTAGAACCTGGGGCCAAGAACCTAGGCCGTTCAAGCACTTTTGCCAAAAACGACCGTTTTATCTGAAATTGATAGATAAACAAAGGGAGGACACAAATCGACCAAATAGGGGACGTATTAGCAAAGAGCAAGATAAAAAGTACCGGCGTGCGTGCATGCGACGACTAATGAATGTTGAGGAAGCGAAAGTGATCTGTCACGATCGTGGCAAGTGGCAATCGCTGGTCTCTGCCGACCCCTCTGGGATACAGGCGTTTATGAAGATAAACAACTTTCACACCACACAATCACTTATTTTAGACCCAAACTAGGATACCCTGAGCTACGGTAACCAGACAAGCACAAACACGGAAATACACCCAAAATTAGGACATAGGTACAAACCAAACGAACCCATGACCTCTGTTTTGGTGGTCGAGTATGTTATGTTGAGTATGTTAACCGTTAGACCAACGACCAGCTCAATTATAAAAGAGGATATGATTTTTTTCATTGGTGGCGCTACTTGGCACTGGCCTTTTGTGTTAAAATTTCTTTCTGCTGTAGTTCATAATATGTTACTTCATCATCAGCCATTTGACGCCCACTGCAGGACATGGACCTCTCTCATGGTTTTACAAACCATGAAGGGTTTTGCCATAATCACCACGCCTGGCAGGCGGGTTGGCGATCGCAGTATGCGATTGGAATCTCAGGAAGACGCTACTGCCCGTTTCCTGGTAATGTATTTCCTTAGTCGCCATATGTTACTTACCTGTTAATTTTTCGTTTTTTTCTGTGATGGGTCTTGTTTTTATAATAAATTTATTTTGTTACTTTATTTCTTTATAAAATGGAGTGTCAAAATTGAGTTTGGAAATCAGCTGCAAGCTAAGCCGAGACAAGCGTTCTGGATCCCCTTATGTATTAGGTTTGCAGGGCTGACGCATGGGGTCCGTCAGTCAGACGGTTCGTTAGAGCTACGTGACGCGGGCCCCATAGGCGCAGTGCAAAGCAAAGTTTATTCAGTGAAACTCAACGGTTTAACCTTTGTTCTAGGGGCGGAATATTGCACTTTTTTCCACGTCTTGGGACAAGGTGATTCACACTTCAATATTTGAATTGTGTTATGAAGAAAGGGAATGCCGTCAGGGGAAATTACAGGGGGATATTTGGATGTCGGAAAATTGTTCTGGGACTTAATAAAACGTGAGGCTGATCCAAATTATTCTTGTCTCCACTTATGTTTTTACATCAGAATCTTCGAAGCATATTTTTTTTAGGATTCCGTTCCCGAAATGTACCAATCGTCTATAATGATTTTTACAAAGATATGCAGGCAATAAATTAATTTCAGTCGTTTGGCACGGGGCAGGCGATCCCCGACTTGTTCCAGACCCGCAAAGCTACAAATACTGATTACCTAGATAAATGGAACTCTCGCTTATGGCCTTAATTCACTGCACTGGAAACAGCGCCAATGCGTATTGAATTTCCTCTTACGCTAAAGAGGAACAAACAGTAAGCCCGAGTATTTTAGCTTTACAATACATCTTTTTAGCCTAATGGTACACTGGACAACGGTTCTAGCTTTTAGTTGCAAGGCCACCAGCATCAGTGTAACGAAGTAGAGTGTACGAAGCACAGAACATAGTCTCTGTTCTGTGGTACGAAGAGTATCTCCACACCCTCAAAATTCGATCAAAGGTCTCAAAACTTCTCTCAATGAGAGCAAAAGCATGAGCATGGTCACCAATCACATTATATTGCTCTAGAAAAATCCTAAAATTTGTTACTTCAGGAATCGTAAGCAACAAACTATCTATTTATTCAGCTAATCTTGTCTCGGTCACAATTATGGATAATTGTGCAGAAGGTAATACACAGTCGTCTAAAGGTAATGCCTCCATCAGTTACTCGAAACATTGTGCAACACATCGGCAGCACAGCCGATGTGTCTTCGTTCAATGCGCAGTCAACGAAGTTACGCTTCACTTGCAGTCGAGTAGAGGGAACTCTATGTTCAATCAATAACAAACTCGTAACTTTTTCATTCGCTGCCTGCGCGTTGCTACTCGAATACGTTTCTCTACTGTCAAATAGGGTGATGTATAGCGCGTTTTAGAGGCAAATGCGACGGTGATTTTGGGAGATTTCACTAATGTAAAGTGGAAACAGAGGCCGGATGTTTGTGGCACGGCACATTAGATATGCGTTCATGTGATGATGCGCCTCATTTTCGGTTTTAAAATAAAAACCGACTTCAAAACACTACAGCACTAAAAAGTTAGGAAAAATTCAAAACAATACCATTAAATTAGAATAGAAGTACGTTTACATGTAGGTATTGTAGAAGTATAATTTGGAGTCGGTGCGCAAAATATACTAATACCTATGTGCTGGTCATGAAACTGGGCACCGACTACAAATTATACTTCTAAAATACCTACATGTATACGTACTTCTAATTTAATGGTATTCTTTTAAATTATTTCTAACGTTTTAGTGCTGTAGTGCTTGGAAGTCGGTTTTTTTATTTAATTTTTTTTAATTTTTAAATTTTTAGCCAAAGAACTGCTGCTATTTACTTCTGTTCATTGAAGAGTTACGTTCTCCATCTCTGAAAGCCTTCATCAGATCTTCATCCAATTAAAATGGGACTAATGGGAAGTTTTATCTATTCGATTTAGATTTAACAGAGTTTTGAAGGAATATAACCAACAAAAAAAAAGGCGTTGAATTGAGAACCTCCTAGTTTTTTGAAGTCGGTTAATGAAGGGATTTTTATCATGTTTTCTTGTGGCAATGAGATTATCCAACTTAACATGGATTACTCGGAAGGAAATTACAAGCCTTGAAAGATTTTTGTACGTAGGAACCTACCTAACTTAAAGGCTATTATTTATTACATAACACGATATGGGGAAGGCCTATGTCCTGCAGTGGGTGTCAAATGGCTGATGATGATGATGATATGGGGGAAGCGGGTCTGAACAAGTGTTCTATTGCATATTTGGAAATGAAATAAAGCTTATTTTAACCACATTGTAAGGAAGGGGGGAGGGGATTGGGGGCGTTAACGAATGAAATAACATATATATAAAAAAACGGCCAAGTGCGTGTCGGGCCACGTGCAGTGTATGGTTCCGTAGAAAGAGTGGATCTTTATCTGCTTTACAAAACAAACGACTATGCCAAATTTCAGTTCTCTAGTACTTGTAGTATCTGTGCTAAGCCGCGGACAGACAAACGGGCAGAGAGACGGACGGACATGGCGAAACCATAAGGGTTCCTTGTTGTTTACGGAACCCTAAAACGAAGTAAAATTTTCAGAAGGTAGCTCATAGTTGACATTTGACATAAAGTTGTATGGAGAACTGTCGAATATAAAATATTTTATAACGATAATAGGCCGGTGAAAGTTTTGTTCTCTCATCAATTGTTCATAGCATCGAATAAGCAAACAACAGGACTTAAAGTTGTACCTTGTAAAATAAATATTTAAAGTCAAACTTAAACTTTGGAGCAATAATAATAAACAAAAGGCTGCTTCAGTTTTGGCGGAACCCAGACCTTTTAAGTGGCCAAACTTAATAAGGAAACCTTAATAAGGAAGTTGAATCCAGTGTACCCAGAACATTCATAATTATCATTCAGCCACAAGAAGACCACTGCTGGACATAGGCCTCCTCCATGGATTCCCCAAAATACCAGTTGGAAGCGGCTTGCATCCAGCGTCTTCTTGCCACTTGGATGAGGTCCATCTTGTGGCTGGTCGTCCTACGCAAATAAAACGAAAATTCAATTCTGAATAATTAATGCATCGGTAGGTCGCACCCCCTTTTCTAGATACATAGTTAGAGAGTGTAACAGAAAGTGGTAACTGTTTTCTACATAGGTACAGCAGAGCGTCGATTATCCGAACGTCGGCAACCCAAACGACCGCTTAACTAAACTGCCTATGAACCACGCGCCCCGCTGCTTCTAACCACTACTTGTGCTGAAGAAGAGTTCAAAATAAATGAAATTGAAAATAAATTTGATACCTACTTGCAGATACAATAAAAGTGATTAAAATGATTATAAATATGGTTATTGTTAGCAAATAGGTAAATAGAAGTAAATAGTTCAATTATCCGAACAAACCGGTTTTCCCAACACCCATGTCCCCCAATTAGTTCGGATAATCGACGCTATACTATAGTTAAAAAGAGTAACAGATAGCGTAACGATGTACAAAATGACAATAAAACAACCTTAAACTGACCTTCTTTGGCTCCACCTACAGCTCCAACTTTGCAAGAGTAAAGTAAAATATTTCAACTGCAATTGCGCTTGTTGTTGCCTCGAGTAAGTTTATTAACTTTCCACCTTTAGTAAGAAAGGATTATAGTTTCAGAACTAAACAGTGTCATGACGGAAAATATTTATGGTTCTGGCTGATTAAGTTGCTGCGGCAACCAACTGTTTGCTGTTTCATTGCGCAATCAAGTACCTATATCGTGTTATTGAAATAAAGCACAAAAATAAAACCGAGCGTGTGAAAATGACGACATTTGTTGTGTTATAACATAATTATCTTAAAACTTACTTTTTAGTCTAGGTCTGACCCTTGAAAATAAAATCTAGGCCACTGAAAATTCTCCACATTACATGCTCCAGTAACCGCAACCTATTTTCGTTCGGCCCAAATTCTTTCACATCGCATAATGCCAACCTATCCAAATTGCGCTCCAGTTTTCCCAACTTTCCCTTGTTACCCAATATTTTCGGCATCATAACTAGGTGGACTCTTAAAACTCCGACAACCTCCGTACAACACCACTCCCACGCCATGAATCCTTGCAACATACATGAAGAGGAGTGCGCATGGAAGACAGAATATTGCATGATACTGAGCGGGTAATACCACTCAGAACTAGATTCCGGCGTAACTTTACAAGCGGTGCACGTGAGTACAACGTGCCGTTGCGCTCTGTAAGTAACCACTCCCAGGCATAAGCCCCAAAATTGGGCTAAATCCCCCAGTTTACTCACTAGACTAGCGTGCGTTATTTGAATATGTAATCCGTACGCTCGCGTGTGCCAAGGATTGCTCGGATTAGAAATATCAACAGTGTACCTACCGGCCAGATATGTATGCGGCTTAATACCGTATTATGAGTCCGCATAATGCGAATTTATGCCACTGTGCACTTGTTCGCCGCGTCCAAATTTGTTAATGCTCTTTGTGGGCATTAACTTTTGTAATTGTGCGTGGTTCGAAAGTACGGTAGAGTTGTTTCCACTTTACGGAAGATTAAAAGTTGTGTTTTGCATTGTTTCTCTTTTTTAACGATACTACCAAAGCCATTACAGGCAGCTACTTAGTTTGCAGCTTTGTATTTTACTCAGTGCACTTTAATAAAACAATCGATGCAAGGTGAATAGCCCCACCGCTCGCCCTGTGTGCTTTGCAGTGCTTGACAGGGCAAAAACTATACGAAGCACTGATGTCCATTTTTCTTTTACTCTTCTTGCGATGCTTTAATAAAATAAAATAAAGCATCGCATTAATGCAAACATAAGCACCAGTTACAAAGCTACGAGTAAATAACGTGACTCATATAGCAACGTCGGGCCACGACTTCCGCGTATTATTCGCGAGTAAATTGCATCTCGCGAGCTCTCGCAGACTGACAAGTTTAATCAAGTCGATGGGAATTTGTCTTACTTGCTAGTTCCGCTCACGTCTCCGAGGATCCGGCCGAACAATGAGATTTGCTTTAGATAAATTTCTCTGTCGGGCACGTAACTCCCCCGCCGAGTCTTTCTGTCATTTTGTGGAGTCATAGATCGAGGCGAACGCTGCAGTTCCCAGCCAACTTCACACGCCACCGATCTTCAATCGGGATTTCGGATTTTGTTCCTGTTGACGGTGCCTAAAGATTTAAATTTCACAACGCTATTTTCATATGTATGAGGCAAGGCACCTTAGCTCTGGAAACACATAAAATGGCAACTTCTTAAACAGAGAATAAAAAATTCCGTTCATGGTAAGGTAACCTAAGTGTCTGCGTGTATTCATACACCTCAGCGCTTGAAACCTTCAATCTGTGGTGGGCACGAGTAGTGATTAAGCCTTTATAACCCCTCTGTGAGAGGAAGCTTGTACACTGTAGTAGGACGAATGGTCTGCTTAGCTTATGTGACTGAATAAGGAGGAAAACTGGCTAATAATAGTCAGTAACGTTTTTCGCGTGTCTGTGATTCACTTATTTCATGCCGTGTTTCATGTAATGTTGACAAAACTTTATTTCGGCTCTGTGTTCTGTGAAAGTGTCTTGGCAGGTGCTGGGTATTCTTCCCTCGAGTTACGCTCCGCTAGGTGCAGTCGTAAAATCGTCGTGTCATTTTGCACAGTCATCGCTCTGCTTTGATGCACCGCCACCGCAGCAAATCCAACCAATCTTAGTGTAATTGAAGAAGCAGTAAAACTTTTATTTTATCGACAGCGTTTAGGTTGGGGCTCAGACATTATGATCGATCTCTTCATTGGCAAATCATTCACAGTAATAAAGGCTAGCGGGAGTCCTAATCGTACACTCGACTCAACCCAGATAAAGTTAATACATTGTAATGAAATGCCAGCCCATTCTTTACGACCCCATTAAGTTGTTGGGGTAAAAATAAGGGAAAGAGGAAATGGCAACCACTCAGCATAGTCCATTTTCTCGTCAAGAACGGGCTGGGGTGCGAAATTCTTTTCTCAATCGACTGACTTCCATGAATACTAATGCTTTTGGGGGAAGAAACATCAGGCCGTAGCAATAATGGCACTACGAGAAATGGCGGAGGTCACGCGTTAAAAAACACCTTCGTCGAAAACAGAATCCGAACGGAATTCTGCTGGCGCTAAGCGTAATTTAATTTCACGTAGCGGAATTTCGGCTTGTCAAGACTCTTACCTTCTTGCAAACTACACGGAATATGCACGCCAAAATAAACGACCTGTGTGAAGCCATTTCATGCAATTTCTATGCAGAAAACTCCATGAAAATTCACGAGAGAAACTGCTGTTCTTGTTATAATTGAACAGGTGCAGGGGCTAAGTCGGCGCTGTTTCCGCGGCTGCATTAGCATATAAATAAGTGACACCCTCTTCGCCTACGACGGTAAAGGGGACCCGCAAAGAAAACTGCTGAATTTGAAGGTTTTTACAACCGGAAAACCCAATTACCTTAAGCAATTACTGAGTCGTCTGCTCAGGAAATGCATTTTTTATGATTGTCATATAAAAATGTGAGAACTTTGCTCGTAATTTAAAAAGATAATAAAAATTATTCACGGTGGTCTTCCCCTTGCAGGCAAATAGTGTCAAGGTACAAAATACGAACGAGTTTTTGCGTGCGTAAATAATGGGCATGAAGCAAAATTTTTTTAGCCATTATGTTCTTGGCATGGAATGATACAGTTATAAGAGTATCGTGGAAAATGGCAAGAAGTGTCAGCTGACCCCTCTTAAAAAGAGGCACATTCAATATAATTTCTTAATCCTCAGGATCAATCAGATTTTTAGGATGTACGGTCAGCCGCGATATGGCCATAACAATGTTTACAAACCCCCATAATGCACGGTCATGCCATAACGTTCATCGTCCTCATCCGCGCACACGTCATCCCATGATATACGCGTAGGTGTATTCATGAAGCTATAGTGATTGCACAGTAGGGTAACAACATGTATGTATAATGTCTACATGGCTTTCTGGGTTCCCGTACTCAAAGGATGATATTAGGCCTTTAATAAGGCCCCAGAACAGCCGTCCGTAATCTGACTTATCTTTTATAAAGCTATTTATTTGTTGAATCAAAGCCATTTGAAATTTAAACAGGGTGTGTTGAGTCATTTCTTAATAAATAATAAAAAAACTTAAGTTAAAATCACAATGTTTCCCCAAACAAGAAATTTTTTTGCTCTATCGTAAAAACTGTAACATATAAAAACGCCAAACTTGGTATGCTGCAAACAAAACGGGCCAAATGTGAGTCGGATTCTCACTATTCCGGATCAAAGATCTTGAACTAAATGAAAGAAAACTCATCATGACCGGTAAACACTTAACTGTACATCTCAAGCAATTCTCTACAATAAATAAGAAACTTGAACCAATACAGGTAAGCCCATGAATGAATTGAACAGTTGAACCCATGCCGGCCGGCGCTTTACAGCCGTTTGCTGCCTCAAACGAAGTACCTTGCACAATGTGTATTTTTGTGCTGAGACTTGTAAATGTTTCAGTGATTGCACTGTACCGCGGTTTCCTCGGCTGTGGTGTAGTATGCACGCCCTCGCATTTTGGGGTTGACGCAGCGTCCGTCGCGCGCCGGTTAACCGCAATGCTGACGAATTGCCATGCCGCCTGTGCACATGGAGGCACGATTTGAGATAAAGTGTTATTATTTCACTTGAGTAATGTGCTAGTTTCAATCGAAGTCGTTTGGATGATATCTAAAATTAACCACTTTATGCAAAAAAATAATAGAGAAACGAATAAATCACATAAAAACAAAACTTTGGCCTTTCCATCTACGTAATGAGATGATGTATACAGCGTTCAGTAGCACCTTCACTCACACTAGATGAGAGAAGGGGCCACTCGGACGCTGCAGTGCCCGGGACATTGTTTTGTTTAGATGGAGTAGGCTTGTCTAGCACCTATACCATCCTGACAGTTTAATCGGCCTAGTCCACAGGAAAGACAAGTCAATACGCGCGGAGTCAACCAGGCCGTGGGTTTTCTCACGATGTTTTCTTTCAAAGAGTAAACAACTTAGGCGCAATAAACAAAGTTGTGGATAAATGAATGTTGCTGGCAAGTATTTTTAACTCTTGTAAATCATCTATTATACGTTTACAGTAACGAAACTTTCCGAGCCGCTTTCAAGGAGAACTTTTTTATTCGGCCTACCAAATAATTCAAGCATGTTGTCAAAGTTTTTTATGGCACAAACATTATAACCTACAAATATTAGTTTCCGGTTATCACATAACGACGAATGATTTATTTCTTATTACGTGTTATTTCCCTCGGCTCGAAGTTGTTTTGGCGTGAAAACGTGAACGTAAATCTTTGATAGCGAAGCAAAAAAATAAACTCTCAGTGATTTGTTAAAAAACTTACCCGATACGATTTTTTGATACGAACACACGAGTATTATTTCCATTGATTTATTTAAACGGCTAGGCATTAGCTATTGGTATTAGATATAATGTTATATGTTCAATTTTCTGAGGTGTCAGTAGGTACCCGACGACATTGTCTAAAACCATATTTACATTTACAAAATCAGGTGTCGAAACTTCACTGCTTTGGTAATGAAACATTTAGTTCATTATAATACGGTAATAATAATAAAAACTTCCACACTACACAAACACTTGCCCTGGTTTCAAACTACGATACTCCGTGATATGGGAAACAGGCAAGGTCATCACAAACATGGAAATACACCCAGACCGAGGCCATTTGTACAAATCGAGTGGGGCGGCCTCCAGTTGGAACATTTGCTTAAAAAACTAGCCAAACGCGAGTCGGACTCTTGCACGAGGGGTTCCGTATCATTATCTATACAACATTAGACACAAAGATCGAGAAAAAACCGCAAAAAATCACGTTTGTTGTATCGGAGCTCCCCTTAAATATTTATTTTATTTTACTTATTTATTTTTGAAGCGAATATAGAACTAAATATTCTGTGAATATTTCCAGCGTCTACCTATTGCCGTTATTAATATCGAGCAAAAAATGCCAAAAAATTACGTTTTCTTAAACATGCGCGGAAATATTGTCATTACTTTTGAATAAAGAACACGCGAAGTATCATATTTACGTAGACTGAAAAACCAAAATCACTTCCCGGCGCGTTCTTTGAATTCGGAACGAAGAGCGCGCCGGCAATGTTGTATGAAACGGTGTGCTGTTTGAATTTAGAACTCTTTCATCTATCGTACGCATTGCGTTCTCGTGGCTGTATAGCCACAGATGCGTTTGCCTTTCGGCACAAACTGTAAAATTAATATGAAAATTGGCGGTAAAGCGGTGTTTGTTGTTATTTTGTTAATAAAATAATTAAAATGAGTTCCGATGATTCTGAAAGTGAAAATGAAATGAACATTGACTGCACTCTACCAGATTTAAGATCGGAAGCTAAATTAGCGATGGAAAAACAAGCTTCCAGCAAAATAAAATAAAAATTTATTATGTAAAATGCCCCTTTTTAATTCCTTGAATTTTTGTAAGAAAAACACTATATATGCCTCGGCCGAAATGACAATTGCCTGTGTCGTATCATTGAAGTCCTCGCCTGCGGCTCGGCCTTCAAACTCATACTCGACCTGCAATTGCCTATTTCGCTGCCTTTGCAATAATGTACTATTGTTATATCTGAGCCTCCCTTAAATATTGATTTTACTCTGTTTTTAGTATTTCGTGTCATAGCGGGAATAGAAATACATCATATGAGAAAATTTCAACCGCCTAGCTATCACGATTTATAAGATACAGCTTGGTGACAGACAGACAGACAGACAGGGACAGTGAAGTCTTAGTAATGTAGCACCCTTCGGCTACGGAACCCTAAAAATCCACTGAGAAGGTTTTTTTGCTACTTTTCTGCACCTATGTTGGTGTTACTATGTTATAGCTACTTCAGTTGATGTATCAATGTAGTTCGGGAGATATCAGTACAATAAACTGACTGCCTGCTACCAGTTTTATTGCAAATAACTTCCATTGTGCCATATTGTATCGCCTCTATTGCACCTAATTTGTGGATGGAGAAATAAAGTTTATTTGCACTGTATTGTATTGTATAGATAGGTTCTACCTTTCTATGGTAGAAGATAAACGGATGACTGTTCAATACAAATAAAGCTAAAATTTAAACACCATTCTCCCGTCCTTTGCTTGTGCCAGTCTCACTGTACCAGTGCAGTATCTAGTTGTTTGAACTAACATCTGCCGAATGTTTTGTAGACTTGAATGACCGCTATCTAAATATTTTTCTTTTATTATTCATACCATATCTTTACGACCATAGTAGGTGCGCTCTAAACTTCGAAATAAACACGCCGACAAAAAGGGTCACAATATTGTCTCGGGATTAAACAATGCCACGGGTAGCTAAAAACGTTGCTGACTTGTGGAATTATAAATTTTATATTGGTCGTAAAAGCGAAGGTTGCCAGCAACCGTGTGCTGGAATCGCTTAGCTCCGTTTTATGCCCCTAAAGGCACCCTTTACTCGCATGTTTTTGCTCTTGAAAACAACCTTTGTTTCTGTGGCGAATTGCCTTATAAAATAAAACGGCATGACATTAAGAACTATTGAACTCTACAAAGCGATATTAAATGTGAAACTGGGAACGCAACATGAAAAAGCTACAAAATTGTTTCCACGCAGTTTTATTAGAATTTTAGTTTTACTGAATCACTAACGAGTGTTTCTGTTATTTCTCATTTTTAGCTTTAAATCTGCGCATGCCTGTCTTTAAAATTTAAGACAAGGCATGCATAAAATACGAG
This sequence comes from Yponomeuta evonymella, assembly GCA_963969515.1. Classification (NCBI taxonomy): domain Eukaryota; kingdom Metazoa; phylum Arthropoda; class Insecta; order Lepidoptera; family Yponomeutidae; genus Yponomeuta; species Yponomeuta evonymella. The sequence continues at coordinate 8,994,929 of OZ018355.1, read as the reverse complement.
TGTTCCAATCTTTTATTATCTACTTAAAGAATGATGAAGCTTTAGAGGCGGCTGAGTTTTAGCGGCTTTGTGAAATGGCCGCTATTGTCCTACACTTAGAACAATGTAGAATTGAGTACAGCCTGTTACCCCAGAAGAGTCAAGGATCATGTACAGTACAGTGCATTTTAATCAGCCACGTTAAGGGCGATTTTATTACAATACTTAATGTTGACAAGGGTTGACCTGCTGTCGACTGTACTAGAGCAATTCAAGTGCTCTAACGAAATTAAAGTTACTTCTAATACGGACATTGCGGTAAAACGGGGTGACAGTACCTACAGCATGAAGTTTAATGAGTGGAAACTAGGAAATTTGATTCGAACTTGCAGTAAGTTTATGAGCTAGCTGCATATATGAATCAAACCTAACAGTTTACGCTCCTCAAATTTCGCGCTATCACGGCCTCGTTTCATAAAACTAAAATTCAGAATAATGACAATTCGATGTACATTGCGTATTCGAATCCTTCTTGTTAATCGGTGGGTTAAGCGGCTATGCAATGCAAATCGAATTGTCAATGTAAATCGAACTGTCAATGTAAATCACAAGTTGTAGTTCTATTAAACAGGGCCCTAGGAGGCCGTCGTAAACTCACGATGATTCTGTTAATATGTTGCCAAAAGAAAAATTGACAAGGAATCGATTTAAAACGTTGTTAACCAAAATGGCGGGCGTAGGTTCGTAGACTATTTGCGCAGCACGGATCCATCCGCCGTTAACTCGCGCGACTGTCACGGTGCAACTTTCCTCCAACTATGCAAATTTTAGTTAACACTCCAGCTAGACGTGCTCTCCTGAGTAATTCGCGATTAAAACGCTTGTATCCGACACTGTTGCGATGTGTTTTTGCGAAACATGTGCTTAATCCACGTACGTGTTTGGCCAGTTCACTGTCGAGGATTTACTTTACCTAATAAGCAAAATAAATTTGATACCCTACATTTGCTACTGACAGGGTTGAAGGTTTTAAAATAAAATACAATGTCACTAAACGGAGTGGCGTAAATGACACCTGCGGAACTACAATAAAGTTTACAGTGCAGGTTACACGTCGCAAGATGTTACGTTGTAAGTTTGTGACCGGATTGTTTAAAAGAGACAATAAGGCTGCTTTTATGACTAGCATCCGTCTCACTCGCACATACCAATTTTTTTATTTTATAAAACATAAGTGCTTCTTATATACTTAAAAAAACAGGGGCTTTGCTATATATTAAAATTATGGAAATCAAAATAGATCTAGCCCTTTAGGCTACAAGACAATATTTTTTTTCCCAGTTTTGCCCGATACCTATTACTTACGTATTTTTTTTTTTAAATATTTTTTTGCATTTTTAGCAATCGTAGTGCTTCTTGGCATGGGCATACATTTGGTTATCAGTTGAGCGAAATAAAAAGCGACCCAACCTCCATATAAAATTGCCCAAACCCCTTTGTGATTTTTTCGCCTGGTTTCCACAGCATTGGGTGTCCTACTTTGGGACTAAATAAAAATGATTGAAAGTCGTGATTGTTAAAGTTATTTATATAGTATAAATGTTGGCATGATCTTCTACTCTGTACTTCTACGTTTCATTCTTGCTTGCTGCACATCTTAACGTATCAATTAAGACTTCAAATGGACCCAAATAATTTAGCTTACCGGGTACTATAGGAACCCAACATGTCTCCTCCCGGGAGAACAGTTAATTAAATATTTGTCTTGTACGCATATGTTGAAGTTCCGTCCGCTTAGTTATTGAGCACAATGAAGCTACGTAATTCAGTACAGCTACTGAAATGAACGACGAAAATTACGTTTTGAATTTATGCCTTATTATCAGGTAGTTCGGTACTAAATCGTCCGTATTTTCGGAGGTGAACGAGCAGCATTACTAGATCAGCCTCGTCGTAAGGAGTTGGAAATTCGCTCCAAAGTTTAGTGTGTTCAAACAATATTATCTAAGTGAGGTACAATTATGCTGGCATGTTACTGCATTCTTGAGGTCTTATAATGAGCTTCCATCCAGGAATTGTCAAGCAGGGTACAGTCAAAGGTTTAGGCACTATATGTCAAATTTTAACTGTTAGGTTTATCTATAACAGGTGTATTGGCGTAGCTTCCGCGTCCACCCCAGAAAGTTGTATTACTGCATAAATAAATCGAGATTGTGTTAAATATATACTAGTCAAAACAAAATAGCTGCCGCTAGTACATCGATAATACTTATTTACCCGACTGCGGCGGAGCCCAAAAGGAGGGTAATGTGTTTAGCTCGTATGTATGTATGTATGTATGTAAGTATGTCCGATTCTATGTTCCCTCATAACTCCTTAACCAATGGTCAGATTTTGACAAATGAGATCTCAATCGATTCGTCACCCCTGTCGGAGTGTCACAGGTTATATAAAATAGGTATTAACAGAACAGAAAAGTCACAAAAAATTAAATTTGCTATTAAGCTACGTTAAAGTACCCCATTGATTCACTAGATGGCGCTGCTACATTTTATTCAGATCCTTAGAATAAATTAATTGTAGACGCTATTGAGTAACGTTATAGCACAACCATCAGTAACCAGATGGCGCTACTCGGATGTTAGATCTTCGGCCAGCCACGTGTGATGTATGTAAAACATCAGTTCGCGGGTGTCATAGGCTATGTATAAATCAGCATTAAAAAAACACTAAAAGGACCAAAACAAAAAACTGAAATAAAAATAACCAACAACCCGACTGTTAACTACTAAGCAGGCGGGACCAGGCTAAGGAGTTACATTGCTGATTTTGGATCCCGTACGCTTGGTAGTTAATGCTCAGAAGTCGGGTAGTTGATAAGAAACGAATTGATAAGTAGGTAATATTGATGGTACAAACACTTTATTATCTGAATAAAGTGTTTGCTTGTGTTTTTTGAGACCAGATGCTGGCCATAATTTTCAGGAAACTTTAAATTGGAACTCTTTAAGGCGCTATTAGCCCTTAGTGGGCCCTATTTTGTTTTGACTAGTATACTATCGCCGTTCAGGGACCGCACCTCTCTAGAAAATAACCTACGCCAATGGACTAATGGTTCGACGATGGACGTTGCAGCTTCTCAAAAATGTCACAAAATGCGCATAGTTTTCAATAAAACGTAAATGTTGACCCGCCGCCGTTGAGGTTTTTAGAATATTCAGCTTGGCGGTTAACAAAATATTTTAGCTATTAACCAGAATGCGGTTTTTAACTAAGCACTTTATTGGGACTTTATGAAATGCAATTCTGGCACCGAAATGCGTGTTAGCCGTCACTAAAACATCAATATGAGCATTACAAATTGGACAGAATGGCGTCATTACCGCTCTGGCAGAGTGCCAGAGACATGCAGCTATAATTTAGATTGTTTCATGTATCACTCGGCCATCGAAGCCGATAAAACTTTACGATTATGGCGCGCCATATGCCTGGCACCCGACGACGTGACGATTTGACATCGATGTCCTTGTAAATGCAACGGTGCCGTACATTGTTATTTTACATTTTCAGTGGGACAAAAAGTAATGTCAGAGAGCAGTTACTAGAACTATTGCTATAAATATAGCTGTTGTAATTAATTGCCAACATACCATACCAGTCGTACCTAGCTCTATACTGATTGCTGGTTGTAGTATCACCCCGGCTCTAAAATAGAAAATTCGTATTTGCAACAGACAACTGTGACAATGCCACCCACTTCCGGCGAGTACCTAGTGGATAAACAGTGCTGATTACACCACAAACAAGCGACTATCAAAAATAGATAAACAAAACAGTATCGGGCGGAGTTCCCCAGAGGCCGAGGGCACACGTGCTGCCAACGCCAGCCGCCTTGCAATTCAATTACACCATACAATTTCACAAACTTCAACGCATACTCCACATAACTCAAAACCAACCTTAGCGCAAACCCGTAAGAGTCATGAAATCAGAAAGAGAGTCACCAGTTAAGCTTGTCCGATGTATAGGAGACTGCACTGCACATATCTGGTGAAGTGAAATCGAATAAGAAGTAATAGGGGTAATATAGACTCGCGTGTGAGAACTATAAATTGGTTATGGAATGGAAAACTCCATGTGCCATCGACTATTTACGTAGCATTAATTTTATCGGACTAACACTGTTTATTGGCCATCGTAAGTTTTATAGCAGAAGTCAGGAATGTGATTCCAAATTAAGAGTTTCCAATAACATTCGATTTATGATTCGCAAGTGTCACATAATGAGAATCGATTATCACAATGTTAAATGTTAAAAACTTCAAGATAGGTAGAGCTTTTTTACAAATTGTAGTGGAACAAAAAAATGTGTGAATACTGTTGGGAAATGCCTCTAAGTAAAACGCTGAAAACATTTACATGCAATTTTGCATTGGTTGATTTCTTTGCTGGTTATTTTGTGTTGCAAATGGAATACAAACTAGCTGTGCCAGCAACTTCATCTTTAAGAGGTTCGGATAAAATTAGAGGACACTCTTAATTAAAGCCATGGTTTCACGTATGTGTCCTTAATTTCGAGAAAATCCCTACTGTCCTCTTGATTGCGACACATTACTGGGAGCTTACAATCACACGATCAATGCTCGTATCACTCCTCACATAGATATTTTCGCAAGGGTTTATGTCCAATACGGCAATATGGAGAAAAATAGGGAGGTAAGGGTAGCAAAACAAATAATTCTCCAAGTCCAATACAAGCGTGAGTGGATCCAATTTCTTTGTCTGCTCCGAGCATTGTTTAATATTACATCTTTCAATTTAGAAATGCATCCGCGGGACGCAACATCTGCAATCACATCCACTGACCGATTTGTTATGCACCCTCGGTTGAGGCAGGATGCCTGTGCGCCGTTCTTATATATGTGCATACGCTTTGCGCGCCCGAAATTTAGAATGATAAAGGTAACATTCGGTGTGCTACGTATATTAAAGAACTCACACCTATATCCCGACTATTTCGCATTATTCGAAAAGCAACATGTAACAGTTTTGAGTTAAAATATACCACGTGTTTGGAAGAGTTAATGCTGGGTGCGGTTGAAAGTTTTCTCATAATTCACAACCGAATTCAGCGACCGGCTAACGGCTCCGGTCCAATAATACACATTCGCGGAATACAACAATTACCAAAAGCCGGTACTGCAAATAATCATATGATTTTCGTTTGTTTGCCTGCCGTAGTCCTAGTGCGGAATAATCTTCGCATATTTGGGTGGTATAGCTAGCATCGAAATTGGTGCGGGATTTTTTTTTTTACGTAGCCTCGTTTGTGTCCCACTGCTGGGCAAAGGCCTCCCCCAACTCAGACCAGATGTTTCTGTCTTGTGCCACCTCAGACCACTCCGGCATGTGTCGGTCGAGGTCGTCTCGCGGGAAATTGACTACACTAAAACTGTTTCACTCTTCCTTCCACCTCCTGCGGTGGACTGGTAGAAAATGCTTATAGCGTAAAGTCTGCCGTGTTGTACATTTAGTTCAAGTGCAAATAGTGTAGTAAATGAGTGCAACCGCGAAAAGGTCTCAAGGGACGAAACTTAGAACCGAGATAGACCATGACCTTGATTAAGGGGTAAGGGCATTTCATTTTCTAATCCAACGCGAACAAAGTCACGGGCACAGCTATTTCGAAAATATTCTCCATGAATGTATAAATAGATATTATATCAGATAAACAGTAAAAAAGTCTTTTAGGTTAACTGTAATTAAAGTTACGTATTTAAAACAACGAAATGAGGTAGGTCTTTGAGAAGTATGTATGGTGTGAACTTTGAATGACAGGATACATAATAGTCTGACTAGAAAACGTTGTCTGTGACGTTGTGGACTGAAAGAGGACGTGGTGACTAGAATTTAGGAAGGAATATTGAAAATCCTTTATTGCACAATAAAAAAATATTTGTACGTAGGTGAGTTTAATACCAATAAGTACTTATTGCGTTGGTTTGGACATATGGAGACGACGAAGGAAAGCGGTGGTAGCCTAGTGGGTAGAACATTGGACTCGGAAGCGGGAAACCCAGGTTCGTTTCCCAGTGCGGGCATGTATACCTTTGACTTTTCTTTTTAAGTTATGTACATTTGTGAAGTTATAGTAGCAATACCACTCGCTAACGGTGAAGGAAAACATCGTGAGGAAACCTGGGTGTCTGAGCTATTCACATACCTCAGCGCTTAAAATCGCCAAACCGCGGTGGGCACGCTTGGTGATTAAGAACATACTCTCTCTCTAAGAGAAGGCCTGTGCCCTACAGTGGGACGTATATAGGCTGTTTATGAGACGGCGAAGGAAGAAAGATTGACGAAAGAAATATATCGAGCGAATGTGGGCGGAAGGACCGGTAAGGGACGTCCCAGGCGAACATAACAAAACGTTCGACCAAATCGGGGAAGGATTAGAAAATGGCAAGATAAAAAGTACCGAAACCGGCTTGCGTGCATGCAGCGACTAATGAATGTTGATGAACCGAAAGAGGTCTGTAAGGATCGTGGCAGGGGCAAACCATGGTATCTGCCTACCCATCTGGAATACAGGCATGAGTTTATGTAGGTAATGTATGTAAAGTTATTAATTATAAGCTAAGTTTATTTAGGTATTTATATTACTAATTCTAAACAAAAGTAAACAGACAAAGGCACGTTTAATGCAAGAAGCGTTCTCGTTTTGTTTTAGAAACTAACGGTCTCATTTATAAAAAACCCTATTCCTTAAAACACCCGACGAACGTAGAGTTCGTGGTGGGATTTTACAAGGAAAAAACGTAGTTTAAATAAACTGCTTCTGAGGAGTGCTTTAGAGGAATTGCCTTTTTATATATAAGACCGTTAGGATTTTTTAAACATGCTATCTAATTTATAAGGTTTAAACACATTTCCTGGAGTGCGATCCTGTTTGGCAAAACCAGATCAGAATACAGCATAACAGATAGTGGATAGTCGTTGCCGCTATTGGAAAAGTTTGCAAATACATGAAAGTTAATATCCGGTAGGTACTGAATTCAGATTAAAATTTTTGCCGATGATTCATAACACTAGCAGCGACAATAATTTGCTTCGCCGTCGTCGTCGAGCGAACAAAAAATAATGCTACGCTGAATATATTTCAAAATTGTTAACCAATTGCATTAATTCAACTGCATAAAAATCAGCCAATTATTCAGATCTGCGAGTGCCGTGAATCCAAGACCTTGTCCGATGAATATTTATTGTTTCTGATCGCAATGCTGAGGGCTTTTTTCATCTCCCGATACAGAGAAAGAATTTACGTTTCATTTATTCATTTTCTACGCGTCGCCTTTTTAATTATTAACCTTTCAGTGCGCGTTTACTATTCAATTCAAAATCTATCCGTATTCTCTTGAAACTCTCGGGTGTTTGTTTTGGACGCCAACTAGGATTCAACTAAGATATTGGTCAAGATTATCACCTTGTTTATGCCATTGCGGATAATATTGAATATAACACAGTGTACATGTACCACTTCGTTACACATTTTAACAGATGGAGAAGTATATAATTCAGGTTGTCACGAACTTATAGGTACTCGTATATTGTATAGGCAAGTATGACATCCAGTCTCTCTTTCTTACACCCAGGTAGTGTAATCACGTAAAAGAGATAGAATCATAACTGAAAACTGTCTCAATTGAACGTTGAAATATGGTAATCAAAATTGAAACCAGTTTGAGCACGATTGCCCCGAAAAAACAAAAGAATAATGTTTTCAGGGCTTATGTTATTATGTACAACGTAATGTCCAATGTTTTATTTCACAATTATTTTGAAATGCTTAAGTCTCAAGCGGCAATTCCTATACAAAGTTGGGAATTGCGGGAAGGGCTTGAAATTGCCAATCCACGGTGGGCACGCGTGGCCCATACACTACTTAAGAGAGAAGGGCTGTGCCACCCTTCTAGAATATCACCGAGTTTACGCCATTGAGTAAACAATTCTAGAAACAACATTTCCGCTCCACCTACGAACCAACAAAAACTTTGCAGTGCTTAAGTCTACTCCAAGGAGTACAATTAACGTAAATATCCAGAACACCACTCGGACTACTTTACTAACTGGACTTAGCCTTTGCCTTGAGTTCATGCTGAGGCTGTCTACCCTCGGGACTAACACAATTCTTGGCTCCAGGTTTACTACTAGAAGTGCTAAGACCCGTTTATTTCAATATATTTGGTAGCTTAGTTTTGCCTCTACAACGATCCTTATCCTAGCAAAACAAGTGTGAGAGAGATTCTCGATTGGAAAAAGGTACAAGCTAGACTCTAGTTATATTATATTTCTTATACAACCTATTATTATAATAATGAAAATCCTGCAATCCACTTTTTCAGCGTCGACCTAACATCAAAAAAGTTTTAATATAAAAAGTCTAAATGCTGATACAATAAGCTAAAAGTCAAAATATTTTATCATACAAATTGATTAAGTCAAGTTTGAAGATTGCATGAAATATAGTAAAAAAAATAAACTTCTGAGTATCGGAAGTGGTTTAACTATCGATACTGAAATAATAGTTTTCAGAGTAGAAATTAATTAATTTTATTTTAATTTATTTTATTTTATTTTATTAGGAAAACTAACAGCTTATCACTAACACAATAAATTACACACATAGATACAGAAAGCCAACAAAAAGTTTTCACAGCTAGCAATATATTAAATAATATATTATTAATATATTATTAATATACCAGGTTTTGTGTTATCTCATGTCAACTTGAGTTTGGTTAAACTCTTCAGGTTGGTGTGAATAACCGCCAGATGAATCTGGGTTTTTACTACTTCCACCTGCTTCCTGGTTTTTGAAGAAACCTGAGTACCTGAGGTTCACATACTTCAGGGCATGAAATTGCTAATCCGTGATGGGCACGCGTGGTAATTAAGCCCATATTCCCTCTCTGAGAGAAGGCCTGTGGTCTGTAGTGGGACGTATGTAGGCTACATAAAAAAACTGCTTCCACGTTCCACTTCCACACATCTTGGTTGACTCACCCGATGCCAGTTTAGCTAACCTCAGGTAGATTGGGGTGAATAAGCTTCCCGAACTTCGTTATACTGTTGCGCTATTTACTTCCGATTTAATGCCACTGCAACGAAGTCAGAAAAGCCTCGAGTTTATTACTCGAGATGTGTAGAAACCGGGTTATTTTCGAGAGAAAAAGATTTCCGCGGGTAGATTTTCTAAGCTGACGGCGAACGTAAAGTCCAGCTGTGAACAAGATTCCAAATGTGGATTCACACTCGGTGTCGGTTATTCAAAAAGAAAGCTTTCACAAGGCTTCTTTTACATCTGGGTTGAAAAAATCGTTTAATATAATTGAAGTGGCCGTGTTAAAAGATAAATAACGGTGGTAACTTTTTTTTCTCCACGTCTTATACTTTTCATTATACAACCCGTCGAAAATGTACTCAAGTCACGTGGTACAAAAACGTACCACACAAAAAGGGGTCAAACTATGACGTCACACCTTGCACTTAACGCCTTAGAATGTATGTAGCGTTTATCAATATTAGAGTTAACTGGTAAAATAATTATATTTTTTTTTGTTGCACTAACTCGTGCTGAGGATAATATTTTTCAAAACCTATTTAGAGAGATGCCAGATGTCGCTGCCTGTGAGAAGTTTGTAAAGAGGGTCGAAATTTTGCCGATGCCTTCACTTGCCCATTAGCTCAGTTGGGAGTGCGCTGGCACGGTTAGCCAGAGGTCGCGGACTAAAGTCCCGGCATGGATGGAATTTTTAACCTCTAAATAGGTTTTTAAAGATATCGTAAAATTATGTTTTTATGCACCTACACCCATTTTTCGTAACCCGAAAACTCCGAAAATAAAACTTTTTATTTTTTAATTTTTTAACTTTTCCTAAGTTTTTCTGTGTCTTCTATGGCATATAAGCAATGTCACTCCAATTTAAGTTTGACGCAAGTTTCCCATTTTATTTCCCAGCTTTTCACCTTAGTCAACTTAGCCTCACGATTGGTAGATTGGATGAAAATTACCAACAATTCTTGTACGTTTTATTATTAACTAGCTTTTGCCCGCGAAATCATGCACGTGGAGTTGAATTGATAACAGTGGTTCTAAATAAGTTACCTTTACCTCCTATAAAATATAGTGACAAAAATAATTGTTTGTAAATTTAAATTTAATTATAGCGTAGCCTTCGTCTAGTTTTTTTACTTTTTTTAAGCGACTCATGCCCTTATTGTAACATTCAAAAACTGGGGCTTGTGTTGTGTTGTATTCACTGGTCGTTAAGAATATTAAGGTTAAAGACTAGAATACTAACCCAAAAAAGGTCCACCACGTACGGCCGATGGGCACGTCAAGGGATCAAGCTTTTTTGCTCTTGTATTGTAGTCTCTAACTAATAAGTATTTAAGGATTATTTTAGATTGAAATCGTGCGACCCGCTCGTCGGTGGTCCGTTTCTGCTACATTGACGCAGCGGTTACTGCTACATAGACGCAGCGCGCCCTTAGCGTTATCATGTTCCCTAATGATAATGTAACTTTCCACCGAACTGTAACCCGGCATTAATTTAAGTCGCACTCTAACGTAATGGTGTCGGTTTCGCTAATTGCGCGTCGGAATAATATATTGTGTAGCCCGCTACGCGAAATTATACTCGCGCCTCGTCCTCTAGATTAGTAACTGAAAAAGAAGTATTATTAGTATTTAAACACATGTAGTTACACGTAAGTGACACCACTCTGCACTTTAGTTGAGAGAAAAATTGGATAGTTTGATTTATTTTCGAAACTAGATTTTTATTTTTGCAAGCGGGTATTTTGGTTTTCTTTCGTCTGCGCTGCACCGGCCTGCCTTTGCTACGTCATTCACATTCAAGTGCGTTACCACTCTAGTCACTTTTTTTTTTCTCGTGTCGATTGAAATTGAAAGTGAGTAGAAAATGCCGAAAAGAAAGCGTTCGAAGAACTACGAAGAAGATGTTTTGCAATTGAGAAAGAAATTGCGTAAATTAGAACGTAAAATAAGGAAACATAGAAGTAGTAGTGATGAAAATTCGTCATCAAAGTCACCGGCACCGGACACCGCCATAGATTTGGTTCACGAACCAGGTATGTCTACCCTGTTGCATTGTTTACATTCGACGAAACTCATGCTTTTTAAGCGGTAGTCCTTATCGCGCTTAGCTTAAGGTCGAGTATTGAGTTTTTTTTTTTTCCGTAGTTATTACTATCACACTTACTATGAATGTACTCGAGGTATGTCATTGGGACTACTTCACACATTCAAACCACGGTTGGCGTTAAATCCAATGGGGATTGCTACCTAACCTTTTTTGACGGATATCTATCGATACCTACTGTATTGCCTCTATAGACAGGAATAGAAACGTAGTATTATAACGTATTTACGTTATGAACCAATAAGTGTGTACCTGAGCAGTCATTGGGGCTGTCTTGAAACACATCTTAGTATTATACTACAATGTAGGTATTTACTTACGACAAACTTATCTATCTTGATTATTGTGTCCACTTCCAGAAGACTCGGTTCTGAAACCCGATGACTGGTTACCTGAGGTTCCCGATCCTGAAATCGAAATCCTGGATCCTCACGAGTTAACCACTCAAGATAAGTCTCCTACACCTGTGGCACAGTCTCTAACACCTCAAACAACACAGGAATGTCCCAGGACATCATCTGAGGCTACGAATATTCCACTGGTCCCATCACCGTCGACCTCTGCTGCGCTTGAAAAAGAGCCTGAATTAGATACGGACATTCTGCAAATACTCGGTGAAGATCCTACATCTTCCGTAATATATGGACCGGACATACGACTTGAGCTAGCTAACTGTCTTCAATACGTGGCTACAGAGGGTCTTGATAAAGAAATACGTAAAGAGCTTGTATCTAAATACCTGACGCCAGGTAATTGTAAAAATATCGATGCTCCAAAGATTAACCCGGAGATAAAAGCAGCCATTCCAGACAATCTTGCGAAACGGGACAAGGGAATTGAAACAAAGCAAAAACAGATGGCAAGTGCAATTTCCTGTTTATCTGAGGTCATAACTATGCACCTCAATTCCGGGAATAAAAACAACGACGCATTACAAAAACTTATGGATGCAAGCCGAATCCTCTGTGATATTCAACATGGAGATTCCGTTACAAGGCGAAACTTCATTTTGTTTGGACTTAAAAAAGATATGAAAGATCATATCGTGCAAACTAAAATTGACTCTTGTTTATTCGGCGAAGGGCTTGCCGAGACATTGAAATCAGCCAAAGCTGTTAATAAGTCTGGCGTGGACCTAAAAGCTGATTTTGGTAACAAGAATATGGCAACCAAACCAAAAACACCGTTTGTAAAGAATTTAAACCGGCGAGCTCCTCCCCCCGCACGCAGGACGCAGGGGACCCCACAGCAGTGGCCGAGGAGCCGCGCGCCTGCAGCCTCGCGCCCGCTACCCCCGCAACCCCCGCCGCCGCCGCCACCGCACGCGTACTCATCGAGACCGTCTTATCATCATCCGCCGCCGGGCCAAGCTCCTCGCCGCCGCTTTTAGATACAGTTAAGTACGCTGGCCGTTTAGCTCACTTTATTAGGCAATGGTCCCTAATTACAAATGATCATACTATCTTATCATGGATTAAAGGTTATAAGATACAAACCTCATTTCCAGTGAGCCAACAGTTTGTGCCAATATCAAGACACTTAGAATCTGAAAAACATCATTTTTTGAATGCAATTGAAAATCTTAAAACTATAGGGGCAATAACCGAAGTCGAGCCTTGTGAAGGCCAATATATATCAAGTATATTCCTCACTCCGAAACCCAATGGCAAAATGAGGTTCATTCTTAACCTAAAAAGTTTTAACAAATTCATAAAAACGGACCACTTTAAACTGGAAGATTTACGAACAGCCCTAAAGTTAGTTACTCCAGATTGCCTTATGGCAACTGTAGATCTAAAAGACGCATATTTTTTAATTAATATTCATGAAGAATCTAGAAAATATCTACGGTTTATTTTTGATAACAAACTTTATGAATTTCGTGTTTTGCCATTCGGTCTTAACACTGCCCCTTATGTTTTCACTAAAATTATGAAACCAGTCGCTAAATTGTTGCGCACCGCAGGTCTTTTATCGACCCTGTACCTTGATGACTGGCTGTTATTCGGAAAGTCATATCAAAAGTGTCTAGACAACATTAACATAACTAAGAACTTACTTGTTGCACTAGGCCTCATCATCAATGAGGAAAAAAGTGTTTTTCAGCCTTCAACAACCTGTAAATTTTTAGGTATGATTATAAGCTCACATGAATACCTCTTAAGCCTACCCGCGGAAAAGAGACTGCGAATAAAAAAAGAGCTCTCAGACTTTGTAGTCCTAACCAAATGTAAAGTTAGAAAACTAGCTCAGTTGGTAGGGTTGCTAGTCTCAGCGTGCCCAGCTATAGAATATGGTTGGTTATATACCAAGGAGCTAGAACGATGCAAATATCTCTGTTTGAAACATAACGATGATTACGACCGTTTTGTGACCCTTCCTGACTCGATTAAAGTCGACATTAATTGGTGGTTGCGTAATATCGAATCCTCTGTTCATCGTATTCGTACTGACGATTACGTTATAGAAATATTTTCTGACGCCTCAACTACGGGGTGGGGGGCGGCCTGCAACGGCGAAACCGCAAGTGGACAGTGGTCTATTACGGAAAAAGAACGACATATTAATTATCTTGAGCTCTTGGCTGCGTTTATCGCTCTAAAAGTGTTTGCGCAAGATTTTTATGAGTGTCAAATACTTATGCGTATAGATAACTCCACTGCAATTTCATATATAAATAGGATGGGAGGTGTCCAGTTCCCTCATCTCACACAAATAACCCGAGAAATTTGGCAATGGTGCGAAATTCGTAAACTTTTTATTTTCGCATCGTACATTAAATCAACTGATAATAACATTGCTGACGCTGAGTCGAGAAGGACTCACCCGGACATAGAATGGGAACTGGACACCTGGGCCTTTCAGTCTCTTGTTCAGCAATTCGGCGAACCTAACATTGATCTATTCGCAAGCCGAATAAATAAAAAATGTGTGGATTATATCTCTTGGCAGAGGGATCCAGACGCCATTGCAATTGATTCATTTACTGTTTCCCGGTCAAACTATTTATTTTATGCTTTCCCCCCTTTTTCTATGGTACTAAAAGTCCTCCGAAAAATTATCAAAGACAAAGCACAAGGCATAGTGGTCGTACCTTTTTGGCCCTCCCAGCCATGGTACCCACTGTTTACAGACTTACTCATTTCAAATACTGTCACCTTCCCCCCATCAAGTGATGCGTTAATATCTCATTCCAGCTCCCAGATACGCAACTCGCTTACCCTGGTTGCAGGCATCTTGTCAGGGAAGCACTATCAAGACGGAGCTTGCCAGCTGCCTCATTAGACATAATGCTAGCGTCGTTATCACGAAACTCAATAAAACAGTACGACGTATGTCTTAAAAAATGGTGGGATTTTTGTAACGGGTACGCTGTTGATATTTACAATGCATCAGTTCCTAATGTTATCTATTTTCTAACACAGCTGTTTAATGACGGTTATCGTTATGGCACCTTGAATTCCTGTAGAGGAGCTCTTTCTTTACTTTTAGGCCCAAACATGTCAAAAGACGATAGACTGCAGAGATTCTTTAAGGGAGTTTTTCGCCTCAGGGCACCTTTACCCAAGTATAACGTAACCTGGGATACGAATCTGGTCTTAAATCATTTAAGTACGTTATATCCTAACGAAGACCTTACGTTAGAACAACTATCAAAAAAAGCTATTACACTATTGGCTCTTGCAACTGCACATCGTGTTCAGACATTTGGAACCATTAAAGTACATAACATCATAACTTGCAATGACCGTATAAATATTAAAATTCCGGACATCATCAAAACATCTAGACCAGGAAGTAAACAACCTGTTCTATCATTATCCTACTTTACGAACAAACCTTCAGTTTGTCCCGTTAAAACTTTGCTTGCTTACATAAATAAAACGACGAGCTTAAGAAAATCTGCAGTCTTGTTCATAGCCTTTAAGAAACCTCATAATGCTGTTGGTAGTCAAACATTGAGCCGCTGGATTAAACTTACGTTAAAAGACAGTGGTATAGATACCACAATTTTTTCGGCTCACAGTACACGACATGCGGCCACATCGCGGGCCTACGCCCTCGGTGTGAACATTGATACAATCCGCAACACAGCAGGTTGGAGGGAAGGCTCAAACACATTTGCGAAATTCTATAATAGATCTATTGATATGGGCAACAATTTGTCATTAGAACAAGCTGTTATTGATGGTGGAAACTAAGATACTTAATTATGATTTATGATTTCATATTATTATTAAATCGAACAATCAAGTTTTTAGAGGTTCATAGAATTGTTAATTGCAATAATGTTTTACTATTTATCTGATTGAATATAATCTAATTTATGACAGTTGTAGCTATTATAATAATAATAATTTACATTCTAGTTACAGAAGATGCGAAGACGCTATTGTATTGTTTCTTTTTATTTTCTTTTTCGTTAAATAAACTAAACCGTTAATTTACAAGTATTAATCGTGTGTCATTGATCATTATTTTTCCGATACACTCTCAAAGTCTACATGTGTTTAAATACTAATAATACTTCTTTTTCAGTTACTAATCTAGAGGACGAGGCGCGAGTATAATTTATGATTAAACGAACTTCTGAAGTGAAGTTCTATCATAATTATACGAAGCGCCTCGTCCGAAGAGATTAGTAAACCCCTCCCGCCCAACAATTACTCCCAAGTGATAATATCGAAAAATAAGTAATCAATGAGGTCAATAAATACTCTAAACTGAATGACGTAGCAAAGGCAGGCCGGTGCAGCGCAGACGAAAGAAAACCAAAATACCCGCTTGCAAAAATAAAAATCTAGTTTCGAAAATAAATCAAACTATCCAATTTTTCTCTCAACTAAAGTGCAGAGTGGTGTCACTTACGTGTAACTACATGTGTTTAAATACTAATAATACTTCTTTTTCAGTTACTAATCTCTTCGGACGAGGCGCTTCGTATAATTATGATAGAACTTCACTTCA
This sequence comes from Yponomeuta evonymella, assembly GCA_963969515.1. Classification (NCBI taxonomy): domain Eukaryota; kingdom Metazoa; phylum Arthropoda; class Insecta; order Lepidoptera; family Yponomeutidae; genus Yponomeuta; species Yponomeuta evonymella. Next base: position 8,978,757 of record OZ018355.1, on the reverse strand, counting down.
GAAGTTCGTTTAATCATAAATTATGTAGGAGTATTCAGAAAGGCTGGTGAAATATTTCAGAGAGCGCCGCTCTTGCTGCTAAGTATTTTAAATTCTACTTACAAAACGGTACTTTTCTATTTTGTAGGTTTAGGTCGCATTCATTGAAGTAGCACCTTAAAATTGTGATTAAACATTATTTTACGCAGTACTTTTAGAGGTTAACACGAGCACTAGACATAATAAAACTGATTTTTAACGGATATTTACTCGTTTACTTTTCCATTTTACAATTTTCCGACGTTTCAGTACTTTTACAAGTGCCCTGGTCTCAGTAGACTGAGGTGACAGGCGTATTTTGAAAGTATCAACTGTTAGTTTACTACCCTCAACAGAAATTATTAAGTTACGTTCCAAAAATATTTTGGCAAATTTTTAAATTTAAATTGACACTACAATAATTTTATATAAACTCAAAATACTGATTGTTAGTTACTGAAATCAAAATTAAATCTAAAAAAACAATTATTATTTTATATAAACTCAAAAATATTGATTATTAGTTATTGAAATTTTACGTTACGACTGAATGCTAATGAACCGAAAGAGCTTTATCAGGATCGTGGCAAGTGGCGAACTTTGGCCTCTGCCTACGCGTCCAGGATACAAGCGTGAGTTTAGGTACTCTAATATTTACTGAATAAGTAGGTGCAGCTTGAAACTGTACTTCTGAAATGTGTAGATTAGGTTATTGCTACATTGTTAAGGACATGTAGGTAATAAAATAAAAATACATAATAAATGAAATAAGAAATGAGGTTCTTGAGAAGTATGTCTGGTGTTACTTTGAATGACAGGATACGCAATAGTTTGATTAGAGAACGTTGTGGACTGAAAGAGGATATAGTGACTAGAATTGAGAAAGGAATGTTGCGTTGGTTTGGACATGTGGAGAGGATGAAGGAAAAAGGTTGACGAAACAAATATATCGAGCAAATGTGGGTGAAGGGGCCGGTAAGGGACGACCCAGACGGACATACTTCGACTAAATAGGGGATGTATTAGCAAAGGGCACGATAAAAATTACCCGAAACCGGCGTGCGTGCATGCAACGACTAATAAATGTTGAGGAAGCGAAAGTGATCTGTCAGGATCGTAGCAAGCGGCAGCCCCTGGTCTCTGCCTACCCCTCTGGGATAAAAGCGTGAGTTTATGTATGTATGTACACAATATTCACGGGTACTTTATTAACCTTAATTGTATTATCTTGAGTTTTAATAACTGTCCATGCTCTCACACAGTCCTAAATTTGCAAATCTAATTCACGATTCTATTTACATCAGTTTTAGTCTTATCAAATCTTTCACAGAAAACCGTTCTATCAATACAACCGATCCAACCTTCTTTATATTCCCATCTCGTACCCGCGCATTTCCGTTTAATGGATTTCGAGGAACATCTTCGTATGTATATGTCTGTGAGTACAGGTAGGTAGCAATGGCTTCCTATAGGCCGTCACATTAAAGGCGTCAGATGTGCGTAATTATGCCCATTTGGACTAAGCATATCGCTCTAGAAACAACTAATGACCAGAGGCTGGGATAAGTACCTAATTAGAGCTTAACGATTATAGGTTTTGTCTAACTTTCTGTTAAAGAGACGTTAGGCATGTTGTTAATGCCAGGGTCGATGCTTTTGTGCCTATTCATACTGTATACCAATGGCCAATGCTATGGTGGATAGCACATGAAAATCAGCGATTTCTTAAACTTTCTTAAACCGTCTGAATAGACCCATTGTATCACAAGCAAAGGTAAACGCGATAAAGGTTATGGCGGTGTTGGAAAATAAAGCACATTGTTTTACAATCTTATCTAAATGACAGTTTTGAAAACTTCCGCCAGCGAAACTGCGGAAATATCGCAGGCTCAAGACAAATCGGTGGCAAAAACCTGGTATAGCCCTCGCAGATATTAAGAGCCGTAATTAATATTAGATATAGATTTAAAAAAATCTACCATACATCTCATCCCAATACGCAAGTTCGTTTATTCAAATATTAGTCACACAATCACGCTTGCACAGATTAAGGAAATTTGGGCATAGGATTCTTTAAAACACTCCTCAGAGGTAGTTTAGATTGTTTCAATAAAGGGAAAGACGTAACCAATACAGCCTCTGAGGATTGTTTTCTAGGGGAAAATAACACCGTTAGTCTAGGGAGTGGTGTGATGGCTAATTTGGATCGTTCCCTATTTCACCCCTTGCCTAAGAAGAAGCCAAGTTGATCCGCGAGGGGTATCCCGTAACAGCTGGCTATAACGATGTCACGCAAGAAGGCAATATATCGGCGCGACGGAGATGCCATTTGCTTGCTTTGGCTCGCGGTTTTTGGAATAAATCGTTCGCGGACGCTTCGGGCCATGAAACGACACTGCTAGATAGTTTATTAAAAACTATATACGTACCCAAGTTGATTTTTTTTACTTAGCCATTTTTGTGTCTCACTGCTGGGTAAAGGCCTAGATAGTAATAAACGTAATGAATAGATGCTATGAAAAGAATAACTTCTAAAAAAAAACCAGGTCTCGCAACTCAGTTCTTCTACCGTAAAAAGTTGTGAGATCCATGTAATACCAAGTCAGTTAATTTATTCAGTCCCTACTCAGGCGGTCCTTCTGTCTTACGTTATTACGTAATTAGCTACAACATGTTATAGTGACCGTATCAATATTAAAAATATTTTATGTTTTAAATGCCACGCCCCCAGGTACGATTAAAAAAATTAACTCAACAGAAATCTCAAGCAACAAGTAAATTGTGTAACATTACGTAGACATAATAAAATATATTTAGTAATTCTCTTTATTTGGTTCAGCAATAAAGTGTTCTCTATCCGATCTATCTTAAAATAAAAATAAAACGATCAATACGAATTGATTTGATTGATAAGAACATTAACTTCGGCTAACTTTTCAACAAAAATAATACAAACTTTCCTTATGCTGACGTCTGTATGTTACACTTTTGTTTGTTAGACCGTATGAAATGTTAATTTAAACTATATAGCATTAAACATACGACTTCATTGAACGAAACAGTCTTATTGTACTCTGTCGGGTACTGTAAAACAAATAAACGTAGTTGCTTGTTGTGCCAAAATGGCGGATTGTTTGTTTTGTATCGCTCGCTACACAAAGTCGATAGTCGATACTAGAGAAAGTTTGTAGACGATGAACGTTAATGATTGATGAATGTTGGTTATGAATTTATTGGTATTTGTTTGGCCTTATTACACTAGGCGGGTAAACAAACAAATAAAGACAAATGTTTTTATGAGTTGAACAGTGGTCACTAAATCAGAATTTTGGGTAACCTCGACTTCGTCATTAGCGTTTGAATTTGGATTTAAGATTTTGTTCAAATTTTTCCAAACATTATCTTCATAAATGAAGCCAAAGCATTTCAACACGTGTTGTTTGTACTTATTATGGGACGCCCTTTATACAGCAGCAGTCTGCCACACTAAAATTCATGGGTTTCAGAGTAGGTTCAGAGAATTTTGTGTTGCATAGAAATAGAGCGTCCTATGAAAATAATATATGCTCAAGTATAAATTGGCAGTTCCATTCATTTTGGTAATATTATTCCCATTGGTATGGAGCAGCTGATGTATGTACTATCATAATTTGAAAGTTTTCCTCAAGGTTAAAAGACTTTATATGAGGACCAATCAAACAAAAAAAAATTATCGAGTTGGAGTCCGCGCCACCACCACCACCGTCCATTGAGTTGATTCGTCCTTATGTCAATGCAGACAAGGTCTTCTCCGTGGGACATGAGTGATGGCACGTGCTCTTAGTTTTCACAACGCCAGCGCATCAATCGACAGAACGTTTGCTTGTCTCATATTCAAAAAGTTCTGGGTTCGATTCCCGGATGTAGGAACAATGTGTTCCAAGATACGCACATTTGTGAATATTTAGTAGCAATACTGCTCGCTAACTGTGAAGGAAAACATCGTGACATCTGTCTGCGGTTTTTACATACCTTAGCGCTTGAAATTGCTAATCCGCTTGGGCATGCCTGGTGATTAAGCCCATATTCTCTCTCTTGGCGCAGGCCTATGGGGCCTAGAGGGTATGGTTCAGCTGTCTTCGTGTACCCAGGATACTCTCCTGAAGAAATATATGGCAGATCTACGTTGGTCCAGTCAGTTGATGTGAGGCAAACAGATGTAAGGCTGGGTTGCACCTGGGGCTACATAGATGGTTCTGGACTGAAGATTATTCTCGCAGTTTCTTTACGGGATCTCCTTCCTACCCGAGGAGGGTATGAAGCTGCCGCTGCTTCGACGTACGTGCACTTCTTGCAGTGTGTTCGCGGTGGGTAGTGCCACCTGGGCGTACCTATTAGGCCATTGGGGCGTTGTGCTTCTTCATTAATTTGGGCGTCATTATGGGGGTGTAGGTAAATGATAGACTGATGTATTATATATACCCTTCAATATTGTGTTTTATTTCAATAATAATAGAAAACTTCGATTAAAACAGAATAAAAAATAATTTCACATGTAGAATAATAAATTTGATGTCGATGCTATCAATTGCAGGGTTTATTCAAAAGGTGAAGTGGTAATTAAAATCCAAAGAAATTTAGACACCGTTACAGGCCTGTACCCTGCAGAGGTGCTTATGTAGTCTGCTCATGTTATGTACAGTTTTCACATTTCCAGACATCATATCTGGGTATGATGTGGATCTCATAATATAAAAAGAAAAAAGGTCAAATTCAATGAAACTAAACACCAGTTCGAATCAGCGGCAAATAAACTTGTAAAAAAGTATGCAAATAAACGAAACAAACGCTGGGGCCAATAACTTAAAGTGGGATTACACGGTTGTTCGGGGCATATCCCCGAATCATAATAAATCGAGCGAGGTTAAGGGCTTAGGCGAGATTGACAGGGGTCCTCAGCAACTGCAGAGTGTCGGCTCAATGAATACAGAGAACCAGAGCTGTACAAATATTTTGATACACTTTTCCACACCCTTGTTGCAGTGCCCAGTGTTGTGTTTGGTGGAGTTCTTCTCGTAAACGAGTGCTGAGCGCTACTAAAAGATTTGTTTGAAAGTTAGTGGAGTAGATAGGTACATCAAATAGAGATTTTTATTTTCCATAACAAGTCCAATATTATAATTCAATTATAAGTCGGAGGCCGAGGCCCACGCCGTTCTTAAAGAAAATAAATTAAGAATTGAATTAAAAAATATATATTGATGCATATTAAATATTTAATGAAATTGACATGAATTAGGATTTTTGTTATTCATCATCATCATCAGCCATTTGACGCCCACTGCAAGACATAGGCCTCCTTCGTGGTTTTCATATCCATGAGGGGTTTTGCCATAATCGCCACGCTCGGCAGGCGGGTTGGCGATCGCAGTATGCGCTTGGAATCTCAGGAAAACGCTGCTGCCCGTCTCCTGGTAATTGATTTACTTAGTCGCCTTCTACGACATCCACGGAAGAAAATGGAGTGACGCTATTCTTAATCCGGCGCCACACGGAATTTTTGTTCTTGGGCAATTTTTTTTTATATTTCATGAAATTTTGTGAATTGTTTTTTAGTTTTATATACTGCAATGCTGAGCTGCAATGTAACAGTTAAGAAATATGTTAATTTTGTTAATGTGCTCTATTTTCCTCTTTTTCTGTGATGTTATTTTTATTTATAATAATAATAATAATAATAATAATAATAATAATAATAATAATAATAATAATAATAATAATAATAATAATAATAATAATAATAATAATAATAATAATAATAATAATAATAATAATAATAATAATAATAATAATAATAATAATAATAATAATAATAATAATAATAATAATAATAATAATAATAATAATAATAATAATAATAATAATAATAATAATAATAATAATAATAACTGCCAAAAATATCAAAATTAACCGTACGTAGGAGGTTTAATTCTATAGAAATTTAGTTTTGAAAATTGACTATCGACGCTCCTAGAAGCACATTATAATCGACACAATTACTGTCAACCGTAAATTGTTAACTCCTGAATCATCTCTCATTTACATTCTTAATTAATAGGAACCATAGGCTACTCTGCAGATCTAAAGTAGGTACCTACCTGTTTAGTTAGAATAGTATCGTGCCTGTATAGCAAAAAGTCATTATGTAATCATTTGGACGACACTGACTTTTGAATTTTTGACCATATAGGTCGGATAGTCTTGGATTAGATGTGCACTTTTTGTAGTTAATGTATTTTAGATTAGAATAGGTTAGATTAATACTTTTTATTGCACACCATACATGAAAAAAATTGTCACTTTTTCCCTAACTTTATTGATCGTAGCTTAAATATTAATAATCCATGAATGAATAAAGCTAGTTTTCTCAGTAATTATTCAGTATCATTGTGTTTTCACTAAGAACATACAAAAAAAGTCAATTCGATTTTTTTTAACTAACATCACAGAGGCTAAGGGCCGGTTTCTGAACTGAGAATTTCACCAACCGAATCTTTAAGTGACGTTCTGTTACGCTCTTTTCTGAGAAATTCGAAGCGACAGCACTACAGTTAAATATTTACTAAGCGAAATTCTCAATTCGGAAACTGGCCCAAAGGATCTGAAGCTTAGTCTTAGAAAGTCACTCAGGAGTTAAATAAACCTGAAAAATGCGTAAAAATTTATGTAAATCATGTTTCTAATAATTTAAATAAAACACCTATGGAAAAATATTAAAAAATAGCAATTATCATCAGCCCACTTCTCCCCACTCGCATCCACGGGCTCTTGGCCGACTTGACTACATTCGTTCGACCATCGGGCTGTTACCCCACCCACAAAATGGTTAAATCTAAAACAAATTTAAATCCATGATTTTTTTAAATATTCGAAACTTAATCCCCCTAACTCAAAACTACGTATCTGTTACCACAGAGAAAAAAATACTTAACGACTTTGCTCCACGGGGACGATATAAGTCCGACAAAACGCTTAGGGCGTATAAGACATGCAGCCCAAGTCAGCGCAACATATTGAATGGAGGGGCTTATCAAAACATTATTCAAAGGTGGTGTGAAAATAGGACGCCTAATAGCGCACTACTTTTGCCCACACGTGCTATGACGCCCCTATCGCGGCCTAAATCTCGACTGAGCTGCCTCGAGAGCCCTTCTGAGACAGCTACACGGCACAAGAATCGGGGCTATATCCCCTTGGAATAAAGATACACCTTAAAAGTAAACATGTTCATTACAGTTCATTACGACACAATATATAATTACGACACAATATATAATTCCCACTGGGGGCCGCCGTACATTTATACAAATGGTCTCGGTCCGGGTGTATTTCCTTGTTTGTGATGTCCTTGCCTGGTTAACGTAGCACAGGGTATCCTAGTTTGGGACCAGGCAAGTGATTGTGTTGTGTGGAAGTTATTTATATTTATTTAGTTTGTACCGTTGCACCCGCACGCCGCCCTAGCCCCTATAAGAGACATGAGGGCACATGACCGTCTCTCCCCCAGCCGGTAACAGTCGCCGTGACCGAACAAGGTCGAAAAAAAATATCCTCATCTAATTCGGGCATTGGACCGCATACATATCTACCGCATACGCTAATGCGTTTCAGTCTGTAAACATTATTTCAGAATTGCTCTAACAAAGTAAAAAAAGGAAAAACTAAAGATGCATGGTTGATTTCTTACTCACTAACATTTAACACAAAGTGGCAACCAGTCTTCGGCCAGTGATTGTTTTACCTGCCCACCCGCGAGCTGTTTGCAGACAATCGTATTGGGATGGCTTGATGTTTTACTTCTCTGGTTCGAGCTGTAGTACTGCACAGAAGATCTACTTTATGAAGCTCCATACATAAAACTGCTAATCGGCGCGATGCGAATTCGCAGCGCAGAAAACTGCATTATTATTATTATATTTTATTGCACACAACAGGGCATTACATAAGAAATTACATGTACAAGGGCGAGCTTATCTCTGTAAGAGATTTCTTCCAGCAAACCTTCGGGTATAGGAGATGCGATGCGATTTTGTGCGTCAATTCATCTCCCTTCCACTATTCGGGTGACCATTCCTTCGACGACCGTCAACCGTAATAAACGTATTTTGTAAGCTAGGTCGTGTCATCGATCGCAAAAAGAAATGCTCACTTCTGTTATTGCTAAGAAGACACAGGAAAAAGATACAAAGAAGATTTTGGGTTCATCCATTTATTACTATTATGAAAGCCGATGCGAATCGATTCGCAAGTTAGCGAAGTGTCGCGCGAGCTCGCAGATTTTTACGACGCGACGCGTCGCATCGCAATTTTGTGTACGCGTCCTAAGGTCTTGAATCCCATTACGTGCAGATTCCGATTAGTTAATCTTTTGATTATTTAGGTACTCAGACTCTGAACTGTATTCGAAATTCGAACAAGCACATAATGAAAGCACATGATGTCAATGATGAAACAAGAACTTGAATGTCTGCCTACTGCTATAAGTTGTAATCGACGGTGATTTTTATTTTTGACGCTGTAAAATCTGTTTTGAGCTCTGCACAACACTCCACGGTCCAAGAAGTTCTTGAATTAACGAGATAAATGAATGATCTAGAACGAGCCAATAATTAGATAGAAAGTATTGCTATCTGTATTTTAACTATTTCTATCAATGTTTACACGGAAACCAAAACTGAATAAAATTAAATAATGCCTAATAATATGTATGAGCAGTGATGGCTTAAGAAGAGCCTACGATTGTTTTCTGAATAAATGAAATATACAGGGTGTAACAAAGTCCTCCTATATACCCGAAAAGGGGTGTTCTACTCGTTCTACTAGCAAATACGTTAGTAACATAATAAAAAGACGACAATCGTGAAAATCGCAATCTAAATAAAACATGTTGGATGTTCTATACTATATAATACTAACCAGCCGCAGTTGTATTATAGTTTCTCTCATAGTGGGATATGTAAAAGTAACCACTGGAGGATTGGGTGATTTTGTATTTTGTGACACCCTGTATTGTCTCGACTCTATCAAACTTACTTATCCTTCTATCTTTTTTTACTTGATCTTCAGCTTTTGTTTATTTCAATTCTGTGCGTGCATCCAGCCGAAGAAAACAATTACGCTCAATTTGTTGATTATCGTGAGAAAAAGCCATGTTTCCCTGCAGGGGGCTTTTAAAATTTATACGAATTGAGACAACCTCTGTAATTAGGTTCTGCATATGTGAAACGTAGGATATGAGATTTATTTTTACGGTTAAGCTGTACATGGCTAAAAGCGAGATAAGGAAAGATTACATGATGATCATTACCGTTTTTTTCTAAGCCAGGTGGATATCTGGATTTTAGTAACTCAATCGACATAGCGTAAGCTATTTATTAAAACATGTTTAATACAATATTTCTTCTATAAAAACCTATTTAGAGACTAAAAAATCCACCCATGCCGGGACTTGAACTTCTACATCTGGCTAACCGTGTCAGCGCTCTCCAGTGAAATTTCGAGCCTCTTTACAAACTTCTCTGTATTACGTACGAATATAATTATTATAGGCCTCCCGCATGGTTTTTCTGACCATGAAGGGTTTTGCCATAATCGTCACGCTTGGCAGGCGGGTTGGCGATCGCAGTATGCGGTGGGAATGTCAGAAAGACGCTGCTGCCCGTCTCCTGGTAATGTAATGGTCAGGAAAACCACGAGGGAGGCCTATGTCCTGCAGTGGGCGTCAAATGGCTGATGATGATGATAATTATTATCTACTTTTTTATTTATTTAATAGAAATTAAGTATAGATATAGGTACAGACGATGTGATTTATCTATGCATAGAATATATTTCATCCAAATACTATTCAAATTATTGTATACGTATGAGATTCACTAAATAGGCTCCATACAGCTATTTGGAATCGAAGGGACGATTTTTGAGATTTCAGTGAAAATACTGTACCCATGCAAAATAAAGTATAAGTACAGCGAAAAGTTTTTAATCAATATAAGATACCTACATTTTAATAAAGCTCAAGATAGGTACATACATTTAATTATTCCAGCTTTAACAAGGGTCTACTTTTTTGGAGAACATATCTGACTGTTATCTAACCGTGAATCAAAAACTTAACGACCTCACCAGTGTAGAGTGAGCGCATGGATATTGTTAGTTAGCTTTCGCATACTAGCAGTGTACTAGGGCAACATAAGGAGCGGAGACTGTGAACAGTTGGCGTTAATGGGCCGACTTACCCCGGGGAAAAGCTAGTTCAACATTGCGAACAGTAATTTTACATCGCTACAATAGATCCCAGAAGACTGTCATTTATAATGGTTCCGTTGGCGTTTCGATTTGGGGAAGATTATTTGCATTTTCTAATTATTACAACAGTTACGCTGCCAGTTACAATCCTACAGAACGGATCAAATACTTATTTATTTTGATTAGTCCAGCCAGCCATTCCCACGTGCCATAATGCACCAAAGAATAGAGCACTAAAGTTCATAATTCGCTATTAGTAGGGTAGTTAAAACGACAAACCTTAATGTTAAAACTTAAATATGGTACCCGTTATTAGAACATAGTATTAGTCGGTACCTACAAGTACCTCTCAATCGCTTTTGCTTTCTTATCATGAATGCCATAACTTATGTTTCCCTTTGCAACATTTTCAAAAGATAGCGTAGACTTATCCATTAAAAGAGCGGACAAGTGCGTGTAGGACTTGGGCACCGCAGGTTCCGTACAAACTTGTATGTAAATACAGTAAATTGTGCGTTCATCACGGGAATCAAGCCAAAGACTTTTTACCAGTAGTTTTTAGTTTTTCTTTGTGATGTGCTGTAAGACATTGATTTCTTCCAATGTTTATGATTTTAGATCAGCGGTCGACTATATCTTTTAATTTGCTTGCGAAAGTCGAAATTTGCGACATAAACGTGTTTTAATTGCATCTACATAGAAGTTTGATTTTTCATAGCTCCTGTCAGCTTTTGCTGATTGGAAATCAAAGTATTTGATATATATTTCAACTTCATAGCCCCCCGCGTTTTTAAAAAGAAAGTTCTTTATAGACAGACAGATAAGGAACTGATGTACCATTTTGAAGTCTCCGTTTGAGTACGGAACCCTAAAATGAAACCACTTTAAAAATTCTATAAATATTTTGACTAATTTGAGACAGCTTACCTCGCACTTCAAAGCGGAGATTCTGACTTTGATAACACTAGTAGGCCAGAAGGACCAAATTTTATATTTCTTGAATTTTCCAAGCATGGCCAGGCAAATCTGTAATTAAACACAAAGTGACATTTAAATCCAAGTCTTGTCTTTATGACAATAAAAATTATAATCTCTATGACGTATCTGTAGACGGTTTCAGCAGTTTCAGTATCCTTGCGTGAGCTCAGGTGTAGCTAGAGATTACATAATATCACAGTTGTCCAATCGAATGAGCATATTTATATATACATATACATATATGTGCCCGGGCGCATTAGGAGTATTGCCGGGCATGATACATCTTTTTCATGTATCTTTATAATGTATGGTGTGCAATCTAATCTAATCTAATCTAATCTGTGGTCGCACAACTCACTTACGTGATCGCACCACCGATCAGGGGTGCGATCACGTAAGACCTGTATTGAGTTTTCTGATTTAGCTTACTGCGAACTGTCAAATACATCCATAATTTGATACTTTGGAGTCGTTTAAATGTTTAAAACGATAGAGTGAAAAGTTACGTGACAGAAGGGCAATCCTTCTGCGCCTCTCTACTAACAGCACAAAGTTTTCATTTCTGTTGCACCCCCGATCGCGAGTGTGTTATCTACCCCTGGTCGGACAGCGCGCTTTGAGCGGCAGCGGGGATTGTTGAACCCGATAAATCACTGGGCATTAGACATATCGCGCCGGGCGTAGGGCCCTCTAATGCCAAATAGAGACCCACCGAACGAATGCGAACGAACGAAAGTCAGCGAATGAGCGTAGACAACAGTCATGGATCGAGCTAGACGACGCTAGCACACTTACATCGCGTATCCGATAAAAACACCTGTCTGCCGTGTCACGATAAAACACTGTAATTTAAAAACAGGCATTTTCCAGAAAACCCATAAAACATTTTGTTACGAAAATTACACATAGATATGTCAAATACGAGTATAAACAGATTACTTTGAAATTTTTATATGTGTTTAATAATAGTACACATAATTATGCCGTAACAAGAAATAAAAAAGTACATTATTTATTCAATTTACAGCATAAAGCGTGTTATGTTATGACGTAAAGTTCCAGCTAAGCAGAATAATTGATTTCACAAAACACTGCAACTACATTAGTGTTTTGTGCAAACAGTTGGTCAAGAAAAAGGTAGGCTGCATGTTGTGAGATTGCTATCACAAAACACTGCATCTACAATTATCTGACATAAAAAAACACTAAGCTTGTTATGGCAAAACATTGTACCTATAGAAGCAGTATTTTGTCAAAACCAGTCTCTATAATATTGAGAATACAGTTTTATGTAGGTACTATGGCTAGATTCCGTATTATTAAGACTTTTTCATGATGGCATAGCATGTACCAAAGGGCGAAGAATCGAATTATTCATGTTACCGTAAAACACTATATCTATAGGTATAGTGTTTTGTAATACCACGGCAGCTATGCGGAAGTCCTCCAGGTTAACAAATGCCTCGATGCGTAGTGGTAAACTATTCAAATACAACGAAGGTCCTTGCACCTAAAGGAGAGGAGACACTTCCTTCCACTTTTCGCCATAGTAGTTAGTAAAAAATCGGTACGCTTGGTGTTTATACAAATCGCGGTGCTTGCATTGTTAGCTCGATTCATGTCTGTGGTGTAGATGTTGTGGCAAAAGGAAGCGAAATTCATTGACCACCATTGTATTAGGAGCCAAGACATATTAAATTTGAGTGATAAATTTTCTTTTTGTTGTTTTGAGTATTGTGTCGTCAAATAAATTAATTTTCTTCTTCTTCTTCTTCTATATTACGCAGAGTGTTTGATTTGCTCCTATAAAATATTACGCGCACCAAATCCTGAGCGATTCCAATCGTGAAATTGGAATCGTTCTGTCAAATTAGTATGGAATTTGACAGTGAGATGATTGGAATTGCTCAGGATTTGGTGAGCATAATTAGGTCCCTGAACAAAATCTCACTCAAAACCGAAGTGTAGATAGATAGTCCAGATTTTCTTGTATCCGCGGGTTCCGTCTCTACTCACTGTGATTATGTTTTGTTAATCTGGTCGAATTCATCCTACAAAATTTCACGTAAGTGAATCCGGATATAGTAACGTGTAACGTGCTTACGAAAGTTTTAGTTTAAAACAAAATTTTAGGTTTTACTGTTTTCGTGTTGTACGAGCGGTGGTAGCCTAGTGGGTAGAACATTGAACTCGGAAGTGAGAGACCCTGGTTCGATTCCCAGTGCGGGCAGGAATTTGTTTTCTAAGTTATGTATATTTGCGAAGTTATAGTAGCAATACCACTTGCTAACAGTGAAGGAAAGATAAGATTAGATTAGAACACTTTATTGTACACACCAGAAAACAAAATACTTACATTAAAAGGCTTACTTGCCTAAGTTTTGCCGTATACAATTGGCATCATACAAAGCATCGTAAAGAAACCTGAGCGTCTGAGCTATTTACATTATCTTGAAATCGCCAATCTGCGGTGGGCATGCGTGGTGATAAAAAAGCCCATACTCTTCCTGAGAGAAGGCCTGTGCCCTACAGTGGGACGTATATAGGCTGCTTATTAATCCGGACTTAGTAACGTGTGACGCGCTTACGAAAGTTTTAGTTTCAAAGCAAATATTAGGTTTTACGGTTTTAGAGTTTTATAGTGGTGCTACGTGAAAGAATATATCAATGCTTAAGTGTTTAATAATAAAATGGATATTCTTTTATGTTGGACAGTGATTTACCGGAAGCTGCGACATTGGTATAGTGCGTAAATTCCGAATTTAATAAAATTATGTATAACCTGACCTTTTCAAAAATACCGATGATTCAATAAAAAAACTCATAAAATAAAAGTTGATGTAAGACACAACCTCTTACGGGCGTGTTTCAGGAATTGCGCATTTTAGAGGTAACTAATGTATATTGTTAGTGGTATGGTAAAATAAAATTTTCTCTAAGAATTTTCTAATGTCTACGTATTATACCAAATTCACTTTATTGGGCCCAGTCGACCGACAGCACGAAGCTGGAAACTCGTCCCTTATGGAAAACTGATAAGGGCCGAGATGACCAATAATAATTTTTAAAAGTGGAAAGTTGCCCGCGTCCCAGTTTTAGAAGCGTCCGAGATGACAACTAACCCAGTACTGACACCCGGCTTCGCTGAGAATCCCAGTTTGAATACCATTTATTACGGTTTAACTTTGAGGCTCCGAATTGCGGTTATATGCCCATTCTATGATTAGGAGGTAAGCTCGCCTTCCGCCATGAATGTACGGTAAAGTTCGGCAAGTGCCTTCGTTTACATTCGTTTGGTAGGTCTGTACGTATTATAAGCTGCAACTGTCTAATGTATCGCGAGTGTATTCAGGAAAAGGTCGGCGTTTTTTGCGGTGAATACTTTGCCCTTATCGAGAAGTGAAGAGTTTTTGCAGGATAAACATACCGTACGGTACAGAAAATGTCTGAGATAGTGTTATTTGCTGATGACCCGCCACTTATTTTTAAAATAAGGAGACAAGAAAATAATCTTAACGATGCACTCTCGAATGTACTAGATTGGTTAACAGCAAATAATCTGCTGCTAAATTCCAAAAAGACAAAATGTGTTTGCTTTACTTAGGTAAGATTAGTTGCGAACAACATTGTAATTGGAAATGAAAAACTATAATTTGTGAAAGATACTGTATTTATGGGCATCACAATCGATGCAAAACTACAATGGAGCCCACATATTGTAAAATTAGCACACATACTTAGCTCAGCAGCATATGCAGTGAAAATAATAGGGGTTAAAGTATGAAATTGCCGTTTTATTGCAATAGGTTCTTTGAATTGACATAGAATCTTGATGGTTTGAGGTTTTCGAATGAAACTTTTTTCAAATGGTTTCTCTGATGTTCTTTTTTTAAAAAATGTAAAACATTTTAATATCGACTTTCAATTGTTTTTGTTATTCAATTTAGACAAGAAAGATGGATACTGCGAAAATTCGAGTGATTTTTGAATACTGTTGTGGCATTTGACCTGGGGTCAGCCATTGCATTTTTCTTTTCCGGTTATCATAAAGAATCCACTTTTCATCACATGTTACAATTCGATCCAATATTCCTTCATTTCTGTACCGGTTCAACAAGGCAACACAAGTTTGAACACGCGTTTCTTTCTGCAGATCAGTCAAATCATGAGGCACCCATTTTTCGTATTTTTTTATTTTATTGATTTGACGCAAGTGAGTCAATATTGTGGGTAAGGTAACGTTAAACCATGCCGCTAATTCCTGGGTAGTTTGACTAGGGTCGGCTTCCACTATCTCTCTTAATTCATCGTTATTCACCTGTGTGGGCGGTCTTCCTCGTGGCTCGTTCTTTAAGTCGAAATTTCCATCACGAAAGCGTTTAAACCAAAATCGCACGGTGCGTTCATTAGTAGACCCCTCTCCAAACGCAGCATTGATATTGCGGGCTGTTTCTGCCGCGTTAGTTCCGCGTCGGATCGGAACTCGTATTCAAAAATCACTCGAATTTTCGCAGTATCCATCTTTCTTGTCTAAATTGAATAACAAAAACAATTGAAAGACGATATTCAAATGTTTCACATTTTTTAAAAAAAGAACATCATAGAAACCATTTGAAAAAAGTTTCATTCGAAAACCTCAAACCATGAAGATTCTATGTCAATTCAAAGAACCTATTGCAATAAAACGGCAATTTCATACTTTAACCCCTAATAATTAGGGAACTTACTGATGTTGCAATTGCTAGGCTTGTTTATTTTAGTTACTTCAATAGTATTATGACATTGAGACTGTCTTCATCTTGCAGAAGAGAACCATCCAATTTATTTACAAGTTAGGTAGTAGGGATTCGCTAAGAGATTTCTAAAAAGAAACTAACATCTTAACAGTTGTAATTCTATTCATTTGCGAAAATATTATGTGCGTTACAAAAAATATCAGACTTCGAAAATATTGGCAGCTATCATAATACTAGAAATAAACATAAATTGTCATTTCCACAATTTTGACTTGCAAAAGTTAATACATTCTTTATGGGGCACTGTGTGAGGTTCTACAACAAGATTCCTCAAGATATCTTAGAGTTACCGCCGAATTTTAAAAAACCTATTTAGAGGCTAAAAATTCCAACTTAAACCCGCGATCTCTGGCTAATCGTGCCAGCGCTCTCCCAACTGAGCTAATGGGCAAGTGCAGGTATCGGCGAAATTTCGAGCCTCTTTACAAACTTCTCTGTATTACGTACAGGCAGTGACAGCATACAGGCGGCACGGGTGGAATTTTTAGCCTTTAAATAGGTTTTTAAGACGTTTACCTGGTTTGACATCAGACTTTTCTCTCAATAACGACCATCTAAAGTTCTTGCCATCTCAAGTGATTGATAACTACGAAAAAATCGCAAAAAGCGGTATGATATTGAACCCTAATTTTTTGTCAGACGAAGTGACTGTCTAGAAGACACTGTCAAGTTTTCACGTTTTAAGTGATTTGGTACGCAACTACATTTAAGTTAATTTTAAGGGGGTTCAAATCCCACTGGGGGCCGCCATACATTTTGCAAATGGCCTGAGTCTGGGTACGCCCATGTTTGTGATGTCCTTGCCTGATTACCGTAGCACAGGGTATCCTAGTGTAGGACCAGGACAAGTTATTGTGTCGGGTGGAAGTTATTCTAGTTATTATCATTAAGTAATGTTTAGTGGTCATACGCAATTTAGCTAAGTACGTCGTACAAATACACAACGCCACGCCCACCGGGGAACCTGTGCCGTGCGGGGTGCGATACTACTAAGATGCCAAAGTGTCGATTCTATTTCACTTGTTCACTTGATCACCTAATCGTCAACTTGCTACTTACTAGTAAAGATCTCTTGGTGACTGTTTGCTCGTACGTTTTAAAATTTAAATTTTTAATAGGACATTTTTTTATGTAGCCTATGTACGTCCCACTGCAGGGCACAGGACTTCTGTCAGAGAGAGATTAGTGCGCATGCCCACCGCTTAATTTGTTAGATAGATATTAGATATTATACTTTATTGCACACACAAGAATAGAGTACAGGAAAGGTAACAAAAGAAAGTACATGTAGAAAGGCGAGCTAATCTCTGTAAGAGATTTCTTCCAGCAAACCTTGGGGAGTCGGAGCGGAGGTGTGAAACGGGTCTACGCACGTGCACATGATATAATATACTACATACATATTTACACAAATAACAAAATAATATTAATATTAGGGGTTAAAGTATGAAATTGCCGTTTTATTGCAATAGGTTCTTTGAATTGACACAGAATCTTCATGATTTGAGGTTTTCGAATGAAACTTTTTTCAAATGGGGTAAACAGTGGTTTAATTGGCCGCCCCCAATAACTAGCCACTCCGCACTACAAACTTCATAAATAAGAAAACTAGTAAGGCAATGCCATCTGTTGTGATTTGAAAATATCACTTGCCTACCTGGCTGTTGAGAAGTATCAACTTTTTTCGTCAAAACAATAAAGGCGCAAAAACATCTGCCGTTTTTGACAGGTCTGCCAACTAGTGCCCGCCTGGACAGTCGTGCGTTAAATATTTGTCAAGGAACGTGGTGTCCTTAACTAAAAATAAATTATGTCTCCGGTGTGTTAGAGTTGTTGCTGATAGCTCAGTTTGATGCGTATAAGGTAAGGATTCGTATTTTACACTGTCATTTCGTCTAGTTAGGGTATTTGTAGCAATTTTGAAGGTGTCCAGTAACTACACTGGGTTTTATTAGATTTTATAGTAACTAGCCACCCATGCCAGTTACTACGCATAACCACTTTTAATTAAATCAAGCAAAAGTGTATCTTATTAGTTTCTTTAAAGTATTCTATATTGCATGTCAAAATTTTCCCAAAATATAACAACGCTTAGTAGTTACTGGCCTAGTTATAAAGATGGCCAATTACCGGGTGGCCAGTAATTGATAAATGCTTAATTTTCTTTTCGGGTAGGTAGTTTGCAAAGTTATCTTAGTATGTGAGCGCCATTGAAGCCACTGATACACACTTGATAGATGCTTCAGAATCACCAAGTATACTAAGACCGGTGGAGGAGGAGACATGTTGGCAAAACTTTCGAACGAAACTGCTAAAATCCACTCACTAGTTCAGGTCCATAGAGAAGTTTTTGACACTCAAAAATCATTTAGGTACAAGTGCATCAAGCTCCAATAAAATTAAGAAAATCACTGTTCTGTCGGACAAGCCATTGGCACATTATTTATGAAGAAATATGTGGCCAGAATTACCAAAAAGGAAAGGTAAGAGAGAAATTGAAAGATTACTATATGCTCTGACTTCTGACTTCTACTTTCACGTCATAAAAACAAAACAACAAAAGAAACTACAATAACAGATTGAAAAAAATAATCGAAAGCGCTTAAGCGAAGAAAAGAAACTAGAAAAATAGAATAGTACAAACAAGATAATACAAATTCTAAAAACACCACTATGCATCTATCTATACAGCTCATAAAAGACGCCCACTGTTGGGTATAAGGCCTCTCCACCGTAACGCCAACCACGCCAGTCCCTGCTAATCTTGTCCATTGCAATGCTGCCGCCTTCTTCATGGCATTAACCCATCGGAGAGGGGACCTCCAAGCCGAAAACCCCACCACAACCAAAAGTAAAAACAGGACGCAGACCACAGAAGCACCCAAACAAGCGAAGATCGAGACTGTCAATCGTCAACAAGGTGATAAGGTCTTTAGGTACTCCAATTGCGACAGAAAATCTGCTTCTTGAACCCTCAAGTTCCCTTAAATAGGCTGTAAGGGTCTATTTATGTTATTTTTCAATTGTGATAGTGTTTTTATTTTAGTTTAGATATACGGAGCCAATAATTTATGTTAAACTCTTTGTTTCTGAAGGTAAATAAGACGTTCCTTTTATGTAGTGAGAGTCAATTTATGTGTTTTCAATTGTGATAGTGTTTTTCAGTTAATTTAAATGTCTTGAAGCTAATTAATTTATGTTAACCTTTTTGTTTCTGAAGGTGGCCAGTTATCTAAATAATGCATGCCAGTAACAAAAAATGGTGGCTAGTTACTACCAAAAACACCTGTTTTTATTTAAATAAAATTATTTTTATATTCTGAACCCGACTTATTAATTGACTACCTGTAAACTGAATGTACATGGCCCACTGCGTTCAAACATACAAGAATCGTTAAAATACGATAGCGCATTTAAACACGGCAGACATTCAAAGTGACCAAGGTGCTTAAGTGGCCAGTTACTACCCTAGTTACCCTGGTTTCTATGATGTTCTTTTTTTAAAAAATGTGAAACATTTGAATATCGACTTTCAATTGTTTTTGTTATTCAATTTAGACAAGAAAGATGGATACTGCGAAAATTCGAGTGATTATGAGGCACCCATTTTTCGTGTTTTTTTATATTATTGATTTGACGCAAGTGAGTCAATATTGTGGGTAAGGTAACGTTAAACCATGCCGCTAATTCCTGGGTAGTTTGGTGACTAGGGTCGGCTTCCACTATCTCTCTTAATTCATCGTTATTCACCTGTGTGGGCGGTCTTCCTCGTGGCTCGTTCTTTAAGTCGAAATTTCCATCACGAAAGCGTTTAAACCAAAATCGCACGGTGCGTTCATTAGTAGACCCCTCTCCAAACGCAGCATTGATATTGCGGGCTGTTTCTGCCGCGTTAGTTCCGCGTCGGAACTCGTATTCAAAAATCACTCGAATTTTCGCAGTATCCATCTTTCTTGTCTAAATTGAATAACAAAAACAATTGAAAGTCGATATTCAAATGTTTCACATTTTTTAAAAAAAGAACGTCATAGAAACCATTTGAAAAAAGTTTCATTCGAAAACCTCAAACCATGAAGATTCTATGTCAATTCAAAGAACCTATTGCAATAAAACGGCAATTTCATACTTTAACCCCTATTATAAATACCTACCCAAAAATACAATATATATATATGACAATAATGAAAAAAATAAACTACATAAACAATGAAAGGAAAATACGTACTTACTTAAAATACATACCTAATGACAACCTACTTATCAGGGAGTTAAGATATTGATAGGTAATGCTCTTTCAACCGTTTTTTGAAAATACTAAGTGATCGGCTAGTACGAATACTCTGCGGCAGTGCATTCCACAGCCTGGCTGAGTGCACCGTGAAGGAATCCCCATAAGCCCCATCCCCAAAGCATCGTCACATTTAACGAGTAAAATTATTAATTCGTAAAATTTTGTTAACTACTTGCGTACTTACCACGTCCAAACTAGGCAAAAATACTAACAAGTCCACGAGTAAACATCAAATCTCCGAGGTCTCGAACACTTCATCTCAGACACTTTTGTGGAAAACAAAGTTCGCCAATCCCTTCCCCTCCTCAAAGGGACCGCCCTACCCGTATGAAAAGACTTGAGATTGCCCAATACAGTGCTCTGATTCCCCACGACAATCTAACAAATCCACTAACGTTTCCTTATTCTTTATCCGCTCCATGAAAATCTTGCTAAAAGGCC
This sequence comes from Yponomeuta evonymella, assembly GCA_963969515.1. Classification (NCBI taxonomy): domain Eukaryota; kingdom Metazoa; phylum Arthropoda; class Insecta; order Lepidoptera; family Yponomeutidae; genus Yponomeuta; species Yponomeuta evonymella. The sequence continues at coordinate 8,957,946 of OZ018355.1, read as the reverse complement.
CTTTGTTATCATATAACTACACGAAATATAAAATATTTTTTCTACCGCGCACATTTTCTCTGAGCAATATTTTTGCCCCATGACAACACGTCTCTCTACTAGTACTATAGTTTCGGAAACAATGAAATGTTTACGGACTATTCTGCGGTATTTTAGCCCCTTAAACAAATTACCTACTTCGAATAATATCGTATTCGTCGAGTTTTTTCTTTTATATAATTCGACTGAGTAAAATTCATACGCGAAAATATGTCTTGAACATTTAATAAATCAAGTGGCTTTTTTGTCTTTGCTGTGGAATACCATTTCGTGCATAGAACATAGCATCTATATTGTTAATATCTTTACGTTTTACAGAACAAACTCTTTCAAGGAAATTTTGTGATAAGGTCGGTTCTCACTAGGAGAGTTATAAGAGGACAGCAAAATAACATTAGATAGAAGCAATTTACCGTTCGGTGGTATGACCGAATACGCATTGGTTACGCGTGGTGTTTAAGCCTCTCTCTCTTACTCTCTCATACTCTCTCCCTCTGTCTCATTCTCAAAGAAGGTCTGAACCCTCTAGTGGGACTGCTGTATCCCGGAGGGATAGGAAGTGACCAGGATTTGCCACTTTGCTTTGTCAACATTCTAGTTATTTTAGCCAACAATTATTTTTATATCCGGCGGATTAAGCGGTCTCTATGTAAAAAAATAATGTATGTATCTATTAACTTGGCATATCTTTTTTTCTTGTTAATTTTTCTCCGACTGCGAATGCCAAAGACGGTTATGATTTTCTGTGATATCTTTTTATTATAGTAAATGACGTTTTTTTCTTCCTATATCAATATAGTATATTATATAGTTACACACTAGAAGGCGTTGTACTATTTCTGATTCACGTTATGGTTATGTCCATCCAAGGAGTTTAAAAAGTGCAGATTCTCTGTTCTAACATAACCGGATCGGTCGCAGCTGCTGCACCCTCGCGGGCTGGCATCACTGCACCCGCGACCGCCCGACGGTTGCGCCAAGCCCGTCCCCCGAAGCCTGGTCGAGTCCACGGCCAACTCCGTCTGAAGAAGTCACCTGCGACCCCCAGTGAAGACCACCGCCTGGTAGGCCACCCAGTAACCTGTCCGTAGCTGCGGACAGCGGTAGATCCCTCGGGAAGAGGGCCACGCCCTGACCCCGACCCTCCACTTCCCCGAGGGGAAGTGTGAGAAGACCGCCTGATGATTCTAACATAATGGCATGAGGGGTTGCTATACAAACTGTCGACGTTTGTATAGCAACCCCTCATGCCTGCCTGCTGCCTGAAACTGCCTGCCCCACGACGTCTCATCGCGGTCGTGGCCTCATTCCTGAGGGATCGCCGCTTCAGAGTGGCGGTGGAGGATATCGTGTCCGTCCAACTGGCACTGTACGCCGACGACGCCGCCTACCTGGCGTCATCCATGTCACCCAAGCACGCTGCATCTAAGATGCAGAGAGCCCTCGACGCTCTCCCCGACTGGCTGAAGATGTGGCGTTTGTCGGTCAATGTCGGGAAGACACAGGCCATGCTGACAGGCCGCCGCCACCCCCCGCCGCCGCTCCGGCTGCACGGACGGGTCATCGAGTGGCAGAACCGGGTGAAATACCTGGGGGTCACCATCGACCGTGGACTCACGATGGCTGCGCACGTTAGCGCAGTCGTCAACCAGGTGAAGGTGGCACGCACGAAGCTGCGTCCAGTCTTCACCTCCCGCCTCCCTCTGCGAACGATACGAAGCTCGGGGACTACAAGACTTATGTCAGGCCCCGCCTCACGTACGCTGCGCCTGACATGTTCGCGCGTGCGGACCGGTCGCAGCTGCAGCACCTACGCGGGCTGGAGCCACTACGCGCGCGACCGCCCGACGGCCGCGCCAAGCCCGTCCCCCGAAGCCTGGTCGAGTCCACGGCCAACACAAACTAAAGAAGTTCCCCTGCGACCCCCAGTGAAGACCACCGCCTGGTAGGCCACTCAGAGATCTGTCCGTAGCTGCGGACAGCGATAGATCCCTCGGGAAGAGGGCTACACCCTGACCCCGACCCTCCACTTTCCCAAAGGGAAGTGTGAGACGACCGCCTGATGATTCTAACATAAATAAGTAACTACACCCACTAAGTAGGTAGTTATTTTTGAAGGTAGTTACTGGAGTCGTATATTTGTCGGTGAAAATGTGTCCATCACTAAATACTAGGGCTGCAAGTGGACGTAATAATCCTTATTTATTCTATGATTACCATAAAATGAGCATCATAAAAAATAATTAACTATGATATTTTTATTACTTTAATTAACAACACTCATAATTATCTATTTAATAACGGTGATAGCTATTTTTAACCGACTTAAAAAAAAGATGAGGTTCTCAATTCGACGCGTATGTTCCTTTTTGTAGTTATGTTCTCGCATAACTCCGTCAAATTTTAACCAATTTCGACAATTATTTTTTTGTTCGAATATATGAAACGTCTCATTAGTCGCATTTTAATTTGGTGAAGATCTGATTAAGACTTTCAGAGATGGAGAACGGAACTCTCCAATGGACAGCAGTAAATAAGGCCTAATGGGGCCCATCCTTTAGTAATGTTTCATAAAATATAGCTTGAAAGTAGGAACAGGGTAATTTGGTGATGTTACTGTGAAGAATTTCGGAGATGGAAATTGAGAACTTCAAATTTTAAAGCAAATAATTAAGTAGGGTAAATTATGGTTGTTTTTTTTTCCTCCCGTTCACCCATTTAATAAAATATTTTTAATAAAAAATAAAAACCGACTTCAGAACACTACAGCACTAAAAAGTTAGAAATTATTTAAAAGAATACATTTAAATTAGAAGTACGTATACATGTACGCAATGTAGAAGTATAATTTGTAGTCGGTGCCCAGTTTCATGACCAGCACATATATTTTGGGCACCGACTCAAAATTATACTTGTACCTAATTTAAAGGTATAATTTTAAATTATTTCTAACTTTTTAATGCTGTAGTAATTTGGACTCGGCTTTTATTTTTTACTAGCTGTGCCCGCGACTCCGTTCGCGTACATTTCGATTTTTACGAAGCATTTGTATGGGGGCCACGTCTTATCATAACTGGAGCTAGAATTTAAATAGCCTATCCTGTGTCCCAGATGTCTATATGTTTTTATACCAAATTTCATCAAATTCGGATAATTGGTTTAAGAGTTATGGAGGAACATACATACATACACACATACAGAAAAAAATTCTAAAAATCGTGAAATTAGTTTCAGTATCATATATTGAGCCTATAAACACAATATCTCTGAAAACAAACTAACTTACTCCATGACCGACCCTTACAGATTTATTATTAGTATAGATAGATTTAATTTTTTTTAATACTTACAACCATGAGAACTTAGAACCTAAAGTCAGTAATAGTACCTACATTGTTGCAAAGGCAGCGAAATAGGCAATTGCAGGTCAAGTATGAGTTTGAAGGCCGAGCCTGTCTCGTAGACAGGCAATTGCCATTTCAGCCGAGGCATATAAAGTGTTTTTCTTAAAAAATGCAAGGAATTAAAATTAAATTTAAGGTAAATTTTTCTTTTGATTTTGCTGGAAGCAGGTTTTCCATCGCTAATTTAGCTTCCGATCTTAAATCTGGTGGAGTGCAGTCAATGTTCATTTCATTTTCACTTTCAGAATCATCGGAACTCATTTTAATTATTTTAATAACAACGAACTCCGCTTTACCGCCAATTTTTATTTTTATTTTACAGTTTGTGCCGAAAGGTAAATGCATCTGTGGCTATACAGCCATGAGAACGCAATGTCTACGATAGATAAAAGAGTTCTAAATTCAAACAGCACACCGTTTCATACAACATTGCCAGCGCGCTCTTCGTTCCAAATTCAAAGAACGCGCCGGGAAGTGATTTTAGTTTTTCAGTCTACGTAAATGTGATACTTCGCGTGTTCTTTATTCAAAAGTAATGACAATATTTCCGCGCATGTTTAAGAAAAGTACTTTATTCGATTTCCGCTAACAGCGGTCGTTTTTGGCAAAAACTAGTTTCTTGGCCCTTGGCTATTGTTTCTAAGAGTCGAATCAATGTTACTAGCGTCACCACTGGATAAAACTGCAGCATAGTTTATGGCGATGATCATGTTTAACTATCAAAACCAAATGTACCTATGGGCAAAATTTCGTGTTTACTAACCGTTGAAAAGTGCCCCGGCTGCAGCATCAGTTTATGGTAAATATCATGTTCCAAATTAAGCGTAGATATTTTATGTATATGCAAAGTTCCGAGTGCGTGCTACTAATTGTTGAAGAGTACCCTCATGAGGAGACAATCCTGGCTGTAGCATCAGTTTGGCTATCAAAACCAAATGTATCCAAATGTAACCAAAGTTTCGTGTTTGCTAACCGTTGAGAAGTGTCCCGGATGCAGCATCAGGTTATTTCATCATGTTAGTGTATTGTCTAATGACATTACATTAAAATGACAAAAATATGCAAGTTTGCGAAGTCGTAGGAAGTCGTTAAAATTTGGCTTCATGATATTACGGTTGACTTGGAACACTTTCTTAAATGTGGCTTAAGTAATATGTAACAAAATATATGCATAACAGCATGTAAAAAGTTTTGGTACCGCAGCTCATATGCCTGAGTTTTTGTGTTTGAATCCCGGAATGTAGGTACTTGGTTTTTTTTAAGTTATGAACATTTTGTAAGCTTGTGTAGCAATGCCACTGGCTAACGGTAAAGAAAGACATTGTACGGAAACCCTATTATTTGAGGTATTCTCACGGAAGCACAGTAGTGATGTACTAACACGGCATTCCCTCGCCTTCGCACATTCTATATTTTTTTATTATTGTGAAATAACCTGTAAACTTTTAATTTTTTCTTATATATAGGCACTAAAAACTTAAATCACGGACGTTTCAGACATATTTTAATTTTCACATACCTAGGTATTTAGTTCTTGATTGAGAAAAAATATTTTTGAAAAATTAATTCAAAAGCTTTTAATACCATTTTTCTCTACCCAAAAATAACAGTCTTATTTATGACATAAACTTAATTCCACTAAAACACTGTTAAGACGGAGTTAATGCCGGCTTATGACAGAAATTTCTCTTATAGACCGGCTTTTACTCCGTCTTAAACGTGTTATAGTGGAATCAACTTTTTATAAATATCACTCTAGTGATTATATTAGTAGTTTTTTTTTCAAACTCTATTTATTTATACCAATAACTATTTACATTTACATTTACAAACAATATCATTAAAAATAACTAATAATAGAAATTTGCGCCCAGATCGCCGCCTCTGGGAAGGGTACCCAGTATGCTCTAGTTGATTAATCCACATTAATAAGTAGGAAAATTCGGCTACGCAATGTACAGCAAATTATCAAAATAAACTACAATTAATTGTAATTTTATAAAACGCGGTCCAGGGTTCTTACGTGGCAAACTTCTTTCGCTAAAAGTGACCTATCTACATTAGTATTGTAGGTACTCTACGACCTCAGTCGCCGCGTAAAGTTGCAAACAAACGGAGAGATCCTTGATTTTAACAGTCAAACAGGGCCTGGTGTTTGCGTAAACAAAATATGCAAAGTGGGTCCGGACTACCCGATAGGGGCCCGCTAATTATGTGGGAGCACGCCGCTGCCGCCTCTGACCACGGCTGCTGGCGTCCTACATTCGAGAATGCTAATAACAAGGTGCAAAAAGACGTGGTAATTTTTTTTTATGCTTCTTTGTCCCACTTCGATTCAACAACTCCCTCGTTGGTCTAGCGGTATCACTTCGGATTGCCATGCCGGAGGTCGCGGGTTCGATTCCCACTGGGGGCCGCCGTACACTTGCACAAATAACCTCAGACTGGTATTTTTGGATTTGTATTTCCATGTTTGTAATGTCCTTGCCTGGTTACCACAGCACAGGGTATCCTAGTTTAGGACCAGAACAAGTGTTGAAGTGTTATGTTGAAATTATTATTGTTATAGCTAATTATACAACGTTTAAAGCTGGCCCTCTACTATTAAGGCTAATTAAGCTAACTTGAATTACAATTATTGAGTGCAGTTATTCAATAATTTAGCCAATATATATGCCTTAAGAATGCAGTAAGCATTTAATTGTGGCACAGTTTTGAATACAATTACGCTGAGAGGTAAAGTCTGGAATTTTTACATACAACTGTATTTTACAGTTTCTCATGCCAGAAGGGTTCATACAAATTTTGTACCTATTATTATTTAGTTTTTTTGCTAAAACATGACAATAAATATCAGCTATTACGGCGTCTGTGTCACTGGTTTGTAATTAAGTGTCCCATTTGAGCGAATTCTTCGAAAAGTTCAAACTTTTTACTTACCTCCACCCTCACTGTTAACACCTATCGTCTTACCGGATGACAGTTGAATTTATTGTTCGTAAAATAAAACCAGTCAGTATCACATTAGAGCGAAGAAAACCACGGGCTTATCTCCCCCAAACGCAATTTATTTTACTCAAAGATGTTTGAGTTATTTCGATAAATCACAAATGCGTATCGAATTTCGTAAGTACCACCCTCGGAGCATTCCTCAGTTGATTCACTTTTTGTGCTGGGGGCACCCGTCAGCAGCCAAGGGTTGAGTAAAGAATTTTAATCCCACTCGCTTATTTTTAATCACGCATCGTCTTTAGTAGAATTCGAGGAACGTGGATTGCTCAGCTTCGGATTCTTGCTAGTCTACGAATTTATGGGTACTGCTTGAACGATCAGCAAAAAAATACAGTTATGGACAGTTATAAAATCGTTAGGGTTAACTTGTCTTTCCAGCAACAACTAGTGGTAAATACACATTTTTCTTAATTAGTCGATTTAGTATCCCACTGAAGGCCAAATAAATATACAATAATAAATATAAAATTAAATATCTGAAAAATTTTAACTGATCATCAGAAAATTCCAAATGAAATAGCAAAAAACTCCAATCTGATCAGTAGAATATATGAAAACCATCAGCAAACATTCTAAATTTATTTGGTATTGGGTGGACCAAGTGGTTGATGCTTATTTATTCACTCTGTTGACCAAAGTAATTGTTGACTGATCGAATTTTTTTTTTAAATTTTTGTTTTGGTTTCCTGAATCCATTAATCTACGTTCGTGTATTGTTTTCAAATCCTCTAGTTTTCTATCTGTCGAATAGTGGACGTAGACGGTTGGTTGCCTAAAAATACCAACACAAAAATACGTCCAGTTCTTTTACAGTAGTTCTGCTGACCAAACTTTACAAATATTCTAATACGACTCGCGAGAGTAATATTGAACATGTCCAATTATACACGCGGTGTGCCGCGAAATTCACGTTCCACGAGTAGGTTTTCACACGCCGCGATTTCGCTGGCAGCGGTTGAACTTACAGCGAATACTCGCTTCATGTGACTGAGACTTTAAGATCTTCTCAGTGGTATTCAAATAAGCTGACCAGTTTGACAACTGGTAATGTTTTTCTTCTTTTATCTAAGACCACCCAGTACTGAGTATAACCCCCTGTCTCTCGGTAACCAAAAATCTGTTAATCTACTCATGACAGCTTTACAGATTATTAGTGTACGAGAAACCGGGTGTAAGTCTCATCTAATGCTTCGTTCTTCGTTCGCCAGCGTTTTTCTGCCACTTCGTCTAGATTGTCAGTACCTCCCGTTGGTTGTCTGGTTGGTTGTTATATTAGTCGTAGGTGTCTCGAGAATCAACGAGTTGAAACAACATTGGCTGTAAGAAGCCTACCCGAGCCACCACAAGAGGCAAAGAACACATACATAGCATAGATAGCCTATGCTCGGACCCACTGCAAGGCCCAGGACTTATCCCTGAGAGAGAGAAAAAGTATGCTTGGTAATCTGCTACATACAACATATTTATGTTTCTATTCTTTTAGTTGTGCAATAAAGTGTTTTTCAGCTGAACAGCTCGTAGCCCCGGCTGCCTGAGTGATCTTAAACGATCACGAAGGTTAAGCAACACAGGGCGCGTTCAGTGCATGGATGGGTCGCCGTCTATGCCTAACGCTAGTGGCATTTTTCCGAGCGGTTCCGTGCTTCGCAAGGCACGTTAAGCTGTTGGTGCCGGCTGCCGTCGATAGATGGCAGTCGTTAAGCCAAGTCAGAGGCCTTAGGGCGGCTTGACAACTTCTGACAGTAGACGAGCCACTAGTCTACAAGCCTCCACCAATCCGGACTTGGCCCCCGTGGTGGAGTATGGCCTGTACCTTCCTTAGGGAAGAGACCCGTGCCCCTCGGTGGGGACATAATGGGTTGATGATGAAAGTGTTTTTCATCTATCTATCTATCTATCTAATCACTACTCGTATCTACTGCAGGTCTGCGATTTTCAGCACTGAGGTTTATGAACACCTTAGATACTCTGGTTTCTTCTTGCTGTTAGCGAGTGCTATTGCTATTACATAATCAAAAATGTACCTAACGTAACATAGAAACAAAGTTAGCGGAATCGAAACAAGGAGAAACATTGTCAGTCGCGCATACGCTGCGGCTAGGTACTCTGTGCCCTCCTCGCTGAAGCACCAGAGTTTGATGTAGGTATTTGTGGACGGGATTGGAAGAGTGGTGAAGTTATGTAAAAAAATGCTAGTTGTTTAATAGGTAGTCATCATCATCATCACCATCATCACCATCAGCCATTCTTACGCCCACTGTAGGACACAAGCCTCTCTCATGGATTTCCCTAACCATAAAGGGTTTTGCCATAATCGCCACGCTTGGCAGGTGGGTTGGCGATCGCAGTATGCGGTTGGAATTTCAGGAAGACGCTGCTGCCCGTCTCCTGGTAATTTATTTCCTTAGTTGCCTTCTACGACATCCACGGAATGAAATGGAGTGACGCCATTCTTAATCCGGCGCCACAGCGATCGGTAGTGCTTGGATATAATATTGTATAATTTTACTGTTTTGGTGCAATGTTTATTTAAATAAAATGAATACTAAATACTGTAGTACAGATCCACAAATGTTACTTAGGAAACGAATTCATTACAATGCTGGAATCAAACCAGGCCTTTCCGATATAAGGCGTTGAACAAATTAGGGATTAATAATTTTGCACTTCGCTGCCCGTCCGTGGGTGATGATTGATTAATGATCAATGATAGTTCAAAGGTGCGACGGCGACGATTAATACCTACATTTTGGATTCCATGCTTGATGTGTGGAATATTAAGTGATTACTAAACATTCAGAGGATTCTTCACCACAGGCGAAAGAAGAATTTTTCTGTTTAAGATACGAATACTGCATTAGAATGTGAGAGAAAGAATCGAGTGTCAAAAATAAATAAATCGCTCCTTCGATATGTAGGTAGGTATATAGTGTATTTTAGAAAAATCCGGTGAAACTTAGAGTTTATTCTGCTCATCAAAATCCACACTACATTTTCATATTAATATTACTTAATGGAATAGCTGATTTTTTTCGATATATCAGAGTTTTCTTAAATTAGAGATTAAACCTCTAATGTTTGGCAGACATTGACATGTTCTGTGACTATGATGAAAGTCACTGTGGTTTTACACTGGCGTAGTACAATTTTATCTCCAATTCGCTTAAGGCTGCTCTTCCTTTGGCAGCCTTCTCACGTAACATTATTGTGTTCTGAGTCGGCAAAAAAATTACGGGCATCTTAGAAGAGGCCTAGACCCAACATTGGGCTCAATATTGGGCAGATACTATAGGTAATATAGGTAGATAATATAGGATACTTAATACAAATACTAACATCTAAATTGAACCAAATACAAAACCAAATTCTAATACCGCCTCAGTCTTCATCTGTCAAAAGTGTACGTACTCATTCTTTTTCAATCAATCTTATTAGAATTTGCAAACTAGAGAATGTCTGGCATGCCAGAACAAAAAACAGCCTGAATACGCACTGGCGCACTATTTTCTGTCTGTTTGTAAAAAGTAAACAAACAACAACGGGCCTTATGTTCGTGCTCCTAGTTCAACAACAGATTCTTCCGTACTAATAGACGCGCAATTCTCACAATACACAGGATAGCTGCTCCGCCTTTTCATTTTCAAAAAGCGAAATTGCCGGTCCGGCCTTAGCCGGGCAGCATGGACGTAATGAATACCTGTCAGGCGAGCGGCACTCGTGTGGGCGAACCCGAGGCAGGCTCTAAGTCAAATGCAAACATTTACCCTTCGCTCAGCAGTAATTGTTTAAAATTGAGGCTAACCGTGTGGGCTCGCCTGTTGGCCGCGGCCTGTTCCTGTGGCATAATTTTTAGTGGGGATGGGAAACGTAGGGGTTAAGTGATGTGCTGACAGAAAGGTAAAGTTGGCACCGTAGTAGTAATAAGCAATTGAGCAGCCTATATAGGGTTATTAACTTAATTCCGGAACCACTTACTTGAATTTTTGACGGAAGTGAAAGTGATTCCAGAATTAAATTAATCATATTATATAGGACTAAATACGAAATTCCCAATCCCTGAGTCAATGAGTATTGATTTTTGAATGCAACATTTGTTCAAGGATTTTGATAATTCGCTTTTTTTGTTTTATTACAAAGCGAAGAAACAGATATTTACCATCAAGGAGTATTAAAATACTCCTTGCTTACCATAAAATATTTCAATACGAATGGAAACAAAAATAGAAAATAATGAATACATATTTTTAGCCATGTTTGTCTACAATATTATAATTTTTAAGTGACCAGCCTCTATATTACGCGCACCAAATCCTGAGCGATTCCAATCGTCTAACTGTCAAATTAGTATGGCATTTGACAGTTAGACGATTGGAATCGCTCAGGATTTGGTGCGCATAATTAGACCCCAGCTCAGTTGATGTGTTACAAGAATTAAGCATTTTAGAGGTAACGCCGGTCGGAAAGACATTGCAACGTATTGTTTTGCAAATTATTAAATTTTTGCAGTGCAGTGAATGGAAATTGTGGATAACGTAAATCGCTATGAAGCGGGCGACAATACAGAGAAAATGTAAAGGTTGGTTTTACGGTTACTATTGCATAATCAAAACAGCTGAGTAAATCTTTCTTTTAACATGTAGCTTGGCACTCCAACATATAGCTGTAAGCAAGCAATATGTTGGAGTGCCAAGTTGAAATGGAATTGGCTGGCTATGTCTGCCGTACATGCTCATATAATGGGCCAAAATGGCGACTGTCTAACCCCCAGTTTCTCGTACACTAACATGCTGTTAATCTACTGTTCACAGCTGTCAATTGACCAAAGTGCATACAAAAAAAAACACTGACAGCTGTTAACAGTAGATTAACAGCTTGTTAGTGTACGAGAAACCGGGGGTAAGTCCCAAAAAATGGACACCGACATCGTAGCAGACCAACGCCAAGATGGCGGCACGACCTAAAATCATTAATTCCGGGATAAGGTATAAGGGACAGGCAGAGGTAGAAAATGGGAGGGGAGACCGTTGCCTGGCAAAAGGTAAAAAAACGGTATGTGCAAAAAAAAACTGTAAGCATCGTAGGAGGAGGGCTAGTAAATCTTGAGCTACATCTAGTAATATGGGGGTAGTTGTGAACGGATAAATAATATTATTGTGTTGTAGATTAGTATCTCTTTCGTCGACTTAAACTTTGTATGAGATGAACGTGTTTCTCTACAAATACTCTGTAAGCTAGATAGCCAGTGTGTACCCAAGTACATAGTACCTATTCTTCGCATCTTACCACTTTAGGGTCTTTGAGTCTCTGATCAAAGTGGAAGAGTCCGGGCCAGTCCTGCCAAGTGGCCCGACGGACTGTCTTGGTGTTGTTTTATACGCGATAAGCACCCATATTGTTTGTTCCTACGAGACGACGGGAAGAGAGGGATTCCAACCTTTGAGCTCGACTCAACTCTCTGATATCATAATAATCATATTGTATGCATATTCGTAGAAGATGCAATCAATAGTTCAGAGAAAAATTATGTTTAGTTTTTTGCGTTTTGTTAGAGCTTTTCCTGGAAAGTTTTTCTATCAACCTACACACAAATGCAAAGGACTATCGACATTTTTAGATGAGTAAATTCGTTATTAAATTTTTTTTCTAACGATAAAAGATAAATATTTTATTTTAAGTCAATATACCTACAATTTACTCTCGTAACTACACAAAACAAAAACACAATTTCAGGACAAGTCTTGTTATTGTGTTGATTGGAGAAAAAATCGGCCTTTGCATCTACGTAATGAGATGATTTATACAGAGTCCAGTGGCACCTTCAGTGGCATTAGATGGGTGAAGAGGCCACTCTGATTCTGCAGTGCCTGGGACATTCTATTTTAGATGGGGTAGGCTTGTCCAGCACCTATACCATCCTGACAGTTTAGTCGGCCTAGCCCACAAGAAAAGATAAGTCCATACGCGTGGAGCCTACCAAGCCGCGTTGACTGGAAGTTATTTACTATTTCATCATCATCATTCAGCCACAAGAAGTCTACTGCTGGACATAGGCCTCCTCCATGGATTTCCAAAAAGACCGGTTGGAAGCGGCCTGCATCCAGCGCCTTCCTGCCACTTGGATGAGGTCATCTGTCCATCTTGTGGCTGATCGTCCTACGCTGCGCTTGCCGATATGTGGTCTCCATTCGAAAACTTTTCGGCCCCATCGGCCATCAGTTCTGAGTGCTATGTGCCTCGCCCACTGCCACTTCAACTTACTAATCCGCTGGGCTATGTCGACGACTTTCGTTCGTCTACGGATCTCATCATTTCTGATTCGATCTCGTAGAGAAATTCCGAGCCCTTGAGCCTTCTTATGAGGCCCATAGTGAGAGACTACGTTTCAGTGCCATAAGTCATCACTGGTTGCATAATTTTGTCTTGAGCGATTGAGGTATATTAGACGAAAAGACTTTTCTAAGTTTCCCGAATGCTGCCCAGCCGAGTTGGATTCGACGATTGACCTCTTTCACGAAGTTGGACCGGCCTATTTATAAACTATTAGTAGCTATTATTAATATTGATAAAGTGTCTTAAAAAATACTAGACATAAAATATCGAGGTGTTCAGTACTTTGTTTTTTGTCTTGACGGCAGAGTATCGTGGATGCCCTCTACCCTATATGTGAAATATTTGGGCCTTAAGTATGTGAAAAAATAGGTGTGGGTCAAGTTATACGTATGCATGTCACTACTACTATTAGAAAACCTCCAGGGCCATAAACATTTTCACACACAAAATTAATTCACTCACCTGAGTAATAGACTCTGAGTCACCATATACCTATTTACTTTCTGGATTACCAAAAGACAGACAGGTGTAGTGTGGAGCCCGGTACTGAATTTTACCTTATTATGTAACTACTTCAGTAAACTACATTATGCCAGTACTCTAAATTATTTTTTACGTTTCATACGATAAAATCGAAAATCATCACAAATATCAGTGACCAGATCGTAATTTGAGACGGCCTTAAGGGCAGTTGCGTAATCGGTTATAGATAGAGAAACACTTTCTTAAAAGACCTCCACTAGTTGTGGTGATCGAAGGGAAAGCTACTTAGATATACTTATAATTAGTATTAACTTACCATATCACTTAATAAGTATGCGTGATAATTTCGCCTATATTCTGTCCTACTCTCTATTAATCTATCTCACTCTCTCTCTTTCTGTATATATTTTGGACAAAAAATTACACTACACTACTATTTTACACTTACATAAGATGTGATTAATTCATCGTTTGATTAAGTATGTCATAAACAACAATTTCGCTCATGACCGCGCACTCCGTATCTCGCATACACAAACCGGCAACCGTGGCTAGTGTGGAGATCACGGGCAAAAAACGGAGAAAATATTTTTAAGAATAATTTTATTAAGTACACACTTTAAAAATGCAACGATTAATTCTAAAAACTGTAATTTTCTGTCTATATTAATGAACAGTATATTCTTATATATTTTTGTTGCACTAACCCGTACTGAGGAATTACAATAGATTTAAATAGGCTTTTAAAGTAAATTTTTAGTTGAAGTGGCAGTGGGCGGGGCACATAGCACGCAGAACTGATGGCCGATAGGGCCAAAAAGTTCTTAAATGGACACCATATATCGGCAAGCGCAGCGTAGGACGACCAGCTACAAGATAGACAGATGACTTCATTCAAATGGCAGGAAGACGCTGGATGCAAGCCGCTTCCAATCGGTCTTTTTGGAAATCCATGGAGGAGGCCTATGTCCAGCAGTGGACTATGATGATGATATTGTTAATTGTTAATAGGTAGTTTAGTTATTATTCCTTCCAATTATTCTTTGATAAATAAATAATACAGATAACCTCCTCTTTTTTTGAAGTCAGTTAAAATTGAAGCCATACATATTCAGTGGCGGTTTGTTTCGATTGTCGTTTGATCATATTATAATGCCAAGAGGCCATTTATGACAACAAAAAAAACAAAAACAGTTTTACTCAGGCTGGATTAAAACAAAGCCTGTAAGTTAAATTAAAACATTACAGTTCGCTAATTTAGCGTTGAACATTTTGTATAAATAATAGGGTGCTTGGTCCACTTAATGCGATAGTAAATTAGGGTGTTTCAGCTTAGCACGCCCATGAAACAGAGAGGGATGAAAGGTTACAACGAATACTGAAAAGAATCAGCTTGTGATATCTGTCTATCTATCTTAACAGAACCTAATAGGTATTAAGCGTAAGCCTGTGTCCTGTTCTCTATAAATCTAATATAAAAAATCTCGTGTCACAGTGTTTGTTATAGAACTCCTCCGAAACAGCTTCACCGATTTTTATAAAAAGATAGAATAGGTCGTGGGCTAATTAATATGGCAAAAAAACGTTTGCCAGGTCAGTTAGTATTAACATGAAAATGGTAAATGTGTGTACATTAGAAAGTACCATTTATATTACGTGTTATTTTTAGGCTGACTCTGTAACTTACCTATTTAGTAAGAAGCAAATAAATGAATAAAGTAAAAAAAAAAAAAATTTACTTAATTCCATAATAACTTACTTAATTTTTTAACACTTACTTAATTTATTAAGTTACTAATGTGTAGTGCTAATGACAGTTTTAGTTCACCATGTATATCAATGAAAAGTTAACTCTAAGCAGCAAAATTCCTGAAATTTGTCAAGTACAGTTTTACAATTGGTTTTGTTCGGTGAGTTTTTCCCAGATTGCTATTTTTCAAATTGTCAGGGTTTACCTAGTTATGTGAAATTCACGCTATAAAAGATTCATCAATATCGCGACCTCTGGCATGGATTAAGGTCTATTCTATTTATTTCACCTTTCTTTTACATTACAAAGCAGAAAAACAATAAAAGATACAATTTTAATTTCTGCAAATGGACAAATGAAAATATATATATTAGACAACATAATTTGTTGTTAAAGACAAACTCAAATTGACGTATTTAGAGGTAGACCCGAATCTGTATTAACGGTCCGGTCCTATTTATAAGAACACGATTCCTCTAAAACACTCCTCAGAGGCACTTGAAATAATCTGTAGTTACATATTTTTATTTACCATAGAATAGTCTTTTAAACTTATTTTGAGGTGTTTTTTAAAGAATCGTGTATTTGTAAATAAAACTGTCAGTTTATAATATATATACCATGTCCAGATACACATTATAGTGCACTCTTAAGACTGATATTAAACACACACCTACATAAACAGCGGCTATCGAAGCTACGTAGCCGACCCACTCACGCCTATATCCTGATATTAAATCTTCGCATTTTTACATGTAAGTATGTGCGATACAAAGTACGACCTCATCATCATCGTCATCAGCCATTTGACGCCCACTGCATAGGCCTCCTTCATGGTTTTCATAACCAAGAGGGGGTTTGTCATAATCGCCACGCTTGGCAGGCGGGTTGGCGATCGCAGTATGCGGTTGGAATCTCAGGAAGACGCTGCTGCCCGTCTCCTGGTGATTAATTTCCTTAGTCGCCTTCTACGACATCCACGGAAGGAAATGGAGTGTATTCTTAATCCGGCGCCACACGGACACGACCTCACGAGTACGACCTCAAACCTTCTCAATTTCTTCTTATGAACACCTACTTAGTTGTATAATTAAAACAGAAAGCGGAAGTACAGCTTCTGAACTTCATAAATCGCGGCACGGGTGCCGTTTTACGCTGAAACAACTCCCTGTTAAGTGATTTATGCAGCGGTCTTATCGGAGCTGACCGTCATCAGGATTTGCCAATATTAATACACAGGACATTTTAAATTACATATAGAAATTTTTCATAATTTGCGTGGAAAATGCAACTTTTCGTCGTGTGTATTTTTCAGACGCGTTTTGTAACGTTTTTTTTTTAGTGACATCCATACGTTTGCATATTTTAATTATAAATATTGTGACCTAAGTTATCATCCCTTGAGGAATACGTATTTTGGGCCTGATACTCCTTATTTTGTTGTGCAATAAAGAGTTCTCTAATATATATTGACATCCCATTGCAGGCACGGGGTTTCTCTCAGAGAGAGAAAATATGGACTAATCGCAGATTGGTGACTAACCGGAATTAAAGTACATTTATTTTATTTAAAAAATATTCTAAGCTGAAACGAAAATACAAACTGTACATTTCAGTAGGAACATCACGAAAAACCGTCAATCTACCTACTCCCTGTATAACGTACACTAAAGATGGGACACACAGAAGGAACGTGGGGCGGGGGCGCTTAAAAGATGCAAGAAAGTCATTCCAATTCACTTTCATACAAAATGTACTGAAGGAACGGGACGAAGCCCACACAGAAGAGACGGGGCGACGACGCACAACGCGTCGTGTCTTTTCCGCGCCCTCGTCCCACATCCTTCCTGTGTATCCCAGGCCTAACAATCTGTTAATCTATTGCAAAAACCGGCCAAGTACGAGTCGGACTCGCGCACGAAGGGCTCCGTAACATTATCTTACCATTATTACCATCACCATTATACAACATTAGACAAAGATCGAATTTGAGAACTAGAGCCATCTATAGAAAGAAGCGTTTAAAATTGACATTTAATAACATGACATCGTGGCCGTGAAGGTTACATAGATGGCCGCTAAATAGCGAGCGCTGTCTTTAGACAACGTTTGTTCGGAGCCCTCCTTAAATATATTTTTAATTTGTTTTTAGTATTTGTTGTTATAGCGGCAACAGAACTACATCATCTGTGAAAATTTCAACTGCCTAGCTATCACGGTTCATGAGATACAGCCTGGTGACAGACAGATATACAACATACAGACAGACAGACATACGGACATACAGACAGACAGATAGACGGACAGTGAAGTCTTAGTAATAGGGTCTCGTTTGGCATCCTTCGGGTACGGAACCCTAAGAAATGGCCAAAGTGCATACAGGAAAAAACAAACTGACTGCTTAACATATTTTTAGTGTATGAGAAACCAGGGGAACAATTTCAAAACACCATAGATTGTATAAAACTGCTACAAAGTCAGTGCTTGCTTTATAAAGTAGGCAGCATAACTAACCTAAAGTGTTTTTGTAGTAAATGTGTAAAGTAATCCAGGCAGGTTTAGTTTTTTTAGAAAGTAATTAAATTGTAAGGTGAACCGATAAAGATATACCACAGCAAACTAAGGATCTTACAAAGTTATTTGTTTACTATGTAAACGTCATCAGTCTTTGCGCAAAATAAAATTTACAAAGCAAAAAATCACTTGTAGCATAAATTATGTATGAATGTGCTTTTTGTTTCAGCGACGCCCGCGAATGCCTCAAACTAATGAATTTATGAATGCCAACTGAATGTCATTAGCCTACTAAAGTGTTTTTGTCACGTTATGTATTCGTCTACAAAAAACAATACAAAGGCTATGATGGCACAAACTAGAAAATCAGAAATAAGAAATCACAAATTTCTTTCAACGTGAAGAATTTTCATTCTGTTTGTTGAATGTCAATGTACAATGTTATCCGTTGTTTTCAGATCGAGTTGCAGTGGAGAAAAAGACACTGAAAAAAATTCCACTCTGACCATCTTTTCCCAAATCATCTTAAATGTAACATAAAAGACTAGTACCAAGCTCTATCAATCTAATCTATCTAACAAGATCCTATGAGTGCAATCAACAACTTGCAATGCTACAACATGGAGATAATCGGTACGAAATATGCCTGTTGAAGATTCAATTCTAAGATGTTATTTCTGGAATTATAGTTTTGTGGTTTGATGTCAAGACGTAGCTTTTAGTTGAGAGCACACGCCTTCGAATGATAAGTTACTATAACTATTTCCTTTTTAACTGGGAAATGAAGCGACCCATACAGTGTGGGGTGAGTCGCTATCACAATGGTACAGAACCAGTGGACCGGTGCTATGCACAAAAGACCATTGTTCTTACCTTTTCGAATGTATCGACAGCGAATTCAACATTATGAAAAGAAAATAATTGGAAAACTGGGGGAAAATAGATTGTCGGAAAGCCGAAATGGAAGTTTGAACGTAGCGAATAAAAAATTACAAAGCCGCGCTGGACAGACAATAAATTGTTCGTAGCAAACGATTAAACTCGAAGACATAATTCCAGGAGTCCCAGCGTAGGTTCATACTACCATAAATTCGATACTTAATAACAAGCTGCGTAAAACGAACAATGAGTAAGAGTATATTGCAACAACGTCTGCACTACACAACTATTATATGACTACGGGCAGACGACACGGCTACCTCGAATCATATATCATATGAATTCTAATTATTGTTGCGGCCAGTCTAAATCAATGTAGTCTCGCTGCAGGCTGGATTTACAACTCATTTCTCTAATAAAATGGATTAAAGTACTGCATCCGATGCGACGCAGTAACTCTCGTAGCAAATGGCGCATTCACTACTGTTATGACATTTATAACTTAGCTCTTCTTTTTTCGTGTCAAACGGTTTGCGGCGACTAATTCCTTATTTGATAAGGTGGAATTGTACGCGAGGCACTTCGGGCGTTGACCTTACACAATTTGTGTTCAGGGTATGTGGGTCTCAGGCTTGCCTAAACTTCGTTAACAATGTTACATCGTCCCCAACATCCCCTAAGGCGCAGAATGTCCCTACATCCGTCGGATTAGTCCAACTATAAACTATAGCAAACTTTACTGTCAGAAGCTCCTTGTACTGATATAACTAAAATAATATACGCCCTGCATCCAATGTACGTCTGGCACGCGACGTCCCCATAACTTTTATCAGTTTCTAGATAATGATTAACTTTCTTAAAATTCTTGGCTATTTCCGAGGTTCCTAAATAGGTAGACTCCGCACCCTTTTCCAATGCAGTATTTAAAATAAATTTGTCTACAATTTTACTTTATAACGATAAAACCAATTTTGACTAGACTAAACGCCGTTTTTGTGACCGTCTCGTTAAATCTCTGTGTAATTATCTCCTCAATAGTATTACATCTCTAACTGAAAAGATAAGGTCTTAATCTCGTCTTTAACAATGGCGTTAGTGGGAGCATGCTTTCTCAATTTATCTGAACAGGTGGTGTTTCTCACTGCAAACTGTTTTTCTATCGCGTTACCCTCAAACGATTCTGGCTCCCCTCTGGGACGCAGCAAGTCGTCTTAATAGAGTTAGGAACTTACTGTAGACTGAATCCCTGGGGGCATTGTCTCCCCTAAACTCGTATCTGCGGAGTCCGAAGAAAAATGACATTAGCTTCTTTTGTGGAACTTTCCATTCAACATGTCATTCGATTTTCTAAACTTTGGCATGTCTTAGTTTTACGCCTCGGGATATCGTCTGGCTGGAATTTGTACATATTTATGTGCTGTCGTGAAATTATTTTCATATAGCAATGCAGCGCCGTCGACTCGATTTGTATGTATGAGATGAGTGTGCGTTGGCCCACTTTCATTGTCTCAGTAGGCGGTGTCTTGATATAACTTTTGCTACAATTTTAATACATTGTATTCGAATGAATCTTGCATAGTAAAACTGCATATAAAACATATGCTAACGAAGCTCAAGGAAGCATAAAAGTAGTTAGCAACTGTACAGTTTATGATAGGAATTCAATTTTCTTATATTGCCAATCAAAACCGTATTTAAAGACCGTGGTCTTTTCTTGTTAGATTGCATCAACCATGTCGAGTTTTTTTTAACTTGTCAACTAAAAGTACGTCCCATATCTTGAGGTAACGCCACTTGAATTTTAATTCATTTGTGCCTACATAAAAGTATCGATGCACACTCCCTGAGGTTTTATAACAAGATTATTATCCATTATAAAGAAATCATATTAAAGCCAGACTGAATGAAATCCAATAAAAGTATCCCGGAATGTAATTACCAATATGGACATTCCTCGCACCCATTATGGTAAAATCAGCACGTGTCTTTGACATAAATATTCACATTATTGCGTAAAGTCGAACCCCTCATATCCACTGCAATTTTTTTCACTATCCGATCTCCCGTTGTGCATTTCGATATACGTAAAAGGGGATTTGCCCGTGAAATATCGACGGAGCGCTGACGACTGTGCTCAACGTAAAGAGCAGTCAGTTTCCTGCTCACATATTAGTAACGGGATTGGATGCACGTTCATATTATCCACATCATTGTGTTCTTTCGATGTATGCAGTAAGGTTACTGTTCCTGCAGTACCTTAGTAATAATGCCGAGGGTGACGGCTAAAGCTGACGGTCGGCATGGCACAGCGCCTCTTGTTTGCTATTATTTGCTATAATGTGGGTGAAATTTAGCCAGTTTCGCAGACATCGCCCCTAATTGTCCCCGTGCCTTTATTGCGAGCGCTTTTATTTATAACATTGTGGGGCCCAGCATCAAAATCCGGGATTATTTGGCTAACAAATTAAATCGAATCTGCTGGAGAATAGGACGCGTCATTCGATAAATCAATCGTTGGATTTATTGATGAAATGCTTTTGAATGGTCGCTTGGTGGGGGAGCAAACCGAATTTTAAAAGTCCCGGCTGAATAAAAAGTAATATCCCTGACCAATTTTTTGTGTTACTCGACAAATTCATTTATTATTTCAAGAGTTTTAGCGGTATCCGTGAGCATATCTAAAATAATAAATCAGCATTAACATTGTATCTAAGCACCAAGCGTTTCCATGGCGGAAAAACGGCAAAATATCGCAACACGCGTGCAGGAAATCCACCGAACTGTATAAGGCAACGTTGATTAATGAATCCTCACGATAACAAATGTCGCTTACGCCCGCCAGCCCCCCGCGCCAGCGGCTGCAATGAGTTCACATAATTCCAGTAATAGAACCCGTCACTTAACCTATCAGAAAGACGGATTGTGACAAATACCAAACCATTACTACACAATGGTATTAACGGTATTGATATTACTATGTCTGCGGTTCAGACGCTGTCAAAGTATATTTCTATGACGCGTTATTGGATAGTCGGATTCTCACCTCACACATTTTCGCTTGATATTCGAACTTACGTTTCATGTCTTAGAACAGTTTATCATTGGACGATAACCGAGACCGGACGACATCGTTAGACTTGTATTTTAGTCAACGTTCACACAACGTTCGGCAGACAAACAACGGCCTTAGTAAATGCGTACTACCAATGCGACAATGTCGTGTCGCTATGGTCCAATGTGAAACCGAAGCGGCCTTTCAGTGTTTACTTCGTGAGGTAGTTTCCACGATATTGGTCATTGTTGGTTACTTACAGCAGATGGATCAATCGCCATCATTCTGTTTTCGAATTAATCGGCCTGTTGAATCACGAATTTAATTTTTCTAATCGAGTTTTAAATGTTAGTATTTTTTTGTTTGACATAGGAAGTAAAAAGTCAAATTTCCAACACCTAAACCACAGGTTTTAACCTTTTTTAGGGAGCAGGGTACCACTGCCTTAGTGATAAGGTCACTGTAAAATGTTCCTTGAATAAATTATCTTATCTTAAATCGAGCGAGTGATGTCAGTCGAGAGAATCGAGAGACTTCGCAATACCAGTAGCGTTAGGTGTGTTCTCTCATTATCATATGGATTTAACTTTGCCTCTTACTTTATTAATTGCTTGCTGCAACGTACAACAAACCAAATAGACAGGTATGGCAGTTAATAAAGTGGTATCCCAAACTGGTGCGATCGCGCTTCAGGACTGTTCTCATAATAATACCATCATACATCATAGCACGGGGGACGCACCATTAAACAGCAAAATTATGTTTCGGACACGCAGTATCTCATTGAAGTGAAAATGCCTCTTGTACACTGAATATAAATAGACAATGCGAATCGGTGAACATCTTTTGAATTGCTGAGATGCCGCTTTATGATTGTATAATTTAAATAATATTGGAAATGTGGTGTTAGTTCAGTAGACGCCTGAAGATGCCAACAAAAACTTCGCAAATCAGACGATTACATCATCATCATCTGAACATACTCATACTTGCGCACAAAATCACACTCACAAACAGGCGTACGTACTCTCATACAAACATTCGCACTTATATTATGGTCTAATAAAGATTGGTAACGATATTTTCGGGGGTAGTAGCAAAAGTACGAGTATGTGATACTCGTACGGGTCGCATTTTTGGAAAATCATGAAAAAAAAAATTTTTTCTCATAATTTTGATTGTTTTCTTATACTAAGGTTGTCTGGAAGAGACCACTTTTCTTTTAGTGATGAGGCCGCCATCTGTACTCTTAGGTTAAGAAATGTCTGTGTAATTTCCATTTTTATGTACAATAAAGTGTTCTATCTCTATCTATCTATATCTAACGCAATTTTTCTTACTAGACTGAATTGGGAACGCAGTGTGGTCGATAAAACTATCACGCTTGAGCCGTTTTCATTCATCGTATTAGGAGAAGGGACATCAGTATATGAAAATTTAAAAAGAAAATTACAAAATATGCGACTTCGTTCGCGTGGTAATTTTGAAGTGTATTTTTCCGGGATAAAAATGTGCTAATCCGTTCAGCCGTTTTTGCGTGAAAGCGTAACAAACAAACATCCATCCATACATACAAACTTTCGCGTTTATAATATTAGTAAGGATATACCCTGAACTTGACGGAAACAAAACGAGATTCAGTGATATTTTCTTGATAGATTTTAATTCCACGTCAGGGCCCTTTGCTTAAATTTATCACGTTCTATTGTAACATCCAGACTACTGTCTCTATTTTTTTTCATAAAGAAATACTTTTACGTGGCATGAAAATTTCGATCTTTCGTATTAGGTCACATTTTTTTAAAATTAATGACATAAGGGCGCATTCCACGACCTACTGTGTCAATTGTTACGTGCGGAAACCTAAAACTCACCTTTGCACGGGAACCAGCCTCACGAACAAGGTTATCTGTCTTACTATGCTAAACTTACTAGACATGTATTATATAGTCTAGTGACATACCAGTTTCCTATAGTTTGGTACAAGTGACTTATCGATTAAGCAATAAAAAAGTGTGATCAACACGGTTTTACGCTCGTAGCGTTGCTATTTTCAGTTTTATAGCCGTAAAAAAACTTTAAACCCTTTCAAGTATTAGCTATAGGTATATTTTATGGGCTGTGAATGACTGCAAGCATCTGTGGTAGATTTATTTCAATTTCCTTTACACTCGGAACTTCCGTTACTTGAGCTATAAATTTGGGTGATAAAAAATAAACGACTTTTCTTATTCGGGAATGCTGAAACAATATCGATAACGCCTATTTTAGCATACGCATAAAATCAAAGCACAGTCCGTGAAAACTGGCCAGTATTTTTCTAATAGGCATCAAAATTATTGCAAAATTATGCATTTCAAAGCAATTAGAAAAAAACCGGCCAACTGCGAGTCGGACTCGCGCACGAAGGGTTCCGCACCATTATCTATACCTACAACATTATAGGTACACAAAAATCGAGAAAAAACGGCAAAAAATCAAGTTTGTTGTATGGGAGCCTCCTTTAACTATTTATTGTATTTGAATTTAATTTGTTTTTGAAGCGAATATAGAACTAAATATTCTGTGAATGTTTTAAACGTGGTAGACGTTTAGCTGTTATGAATATCATGAAATGTAAATGTAAATATGCAAAAACGGCAAAAAAAATTACGTTTATTGTAAAAGAATATTTATTTATATATATATTCTTAAATATTTATTTTATTCTGTTTTAAGTATTAGTTGTTATAGCGGCTAAAGAAATACATCATCTGTGAAAATTTCAACTGCCTAGCTATCATGGTCCACAGACACATATACAGCCTGGTGACAGACAGACAGACAGACGGACAGTGAATGGTGAAGTCTTAGTAATAGGATCCCGTTTGGCACCCTTCGGGTACGGAACCCTAAAAACATACCGCAAACAATAAAAAATGCGACGAATATCAGTGTTTTGTTTGCTACGTTGTAAATGGGAGCCAGCAGCTATTTCAGAGAGGGATTTTTAGTGAAGTGATAGAAAAATAGTAGGCAGATTGTTTATCTAGGAAGCAAACAACAATTTTTAAGGCGAGAGTGTTTCTTTGAATCCCGAGCGTACCGAAGGATTCTAAAGGAGAATCCTGAGCGCAGCTAGGTGTTCAAAGTACACCACTCAAGCCCAAAATAGTGTACCTAGCTCCCGAGGTAGACACTCTACTTTTTATTACCCTCTATGAAAAAGTATGTAAGTGCAATTTATGAATAAGAATAGAATAGAACGTTTGTACCACATTTTTAGCATCCGATACAACTCACTACTTGCAGACACACTAATTTTTTATAAAAACTTAGTAAACTCCGAATTTGAGGATGCAAACAATTACGAACAAAGGCGGAGAATACATTTCGCGCCTTTTTTATTTTCTCCACCTCACAAACTTTTTTTTTTATTTGGCTTGAGCGCGGTTTCTTTATCATACAGCCAGATGGTTGTTCATACAATGTTCGTGATTGAACTCATTGGTGATTGGAACTTTTACTAGAAATATCCACATTCAAAATTCAAACGACTGTTCATCCCTTTACGAGGACTAAAGTAGCTCTTTTTGAATAGATGTGATAAAAATATATTTTATTCAGACAAATACACTGGTGCTAAAAAGTCTTGAGGCCTAGATGAGTATGTTGAACAGGCGGTATTTCTCTTTCTTGTAAGTTAAATTTTAGCAGTCGCGTTTTTGCTTTGCGAGATTATATTATAAAGCCAGTAACACACGAGTCATACATAACTGTCGTGTAACACCTCATCTGACAAAATGAATTAGGCCGCTTTTTAAAAATCAAAACCAAATCATTAAACAGTTCGTGTGCTAGTTATAATTATTTTATTATCTACTTATAGTCACGAAACCATCTTATGAACTTCGGATACTCTTATTAGATTTTTGTTGTAAGAGTTCGACCAAGTGTCGTTCTGATTTGCAGAGCGAAACGAATACTCCATCTGTTGGACGTCGTTGAAAGCACATCAGTCAGACAAAAAACCTCTTTGCTATACCTACTTTTAAAGGTACTCAGAATTTACACTATAAAGTAACATCGAATATGATACGCCATGTGTTTATTAGGTACTCGACTATAGAAAACTCGAGGCTACAAAAAGGTAGTTATGACTCGTTTCTTTACAGCAAAAAAATGTATTATAGGTAGATATCCATTTAAATAAAAAAAGTGCTACAATTAACATTCAAGACGCCACTAGTTTAGTAATTAACTATTTATATTTCAACCACGTCTAGGAGGGGTAGAGATCTCAATGTCAGTCGACAAAATCATACGACACAGTTTAAAATGTACAGTCGTGTAAATAAGTCGTCTAACTAAGCTGGAAAGGATTGACTCATAGTGAATTTTTAACACGCTTTTATTGGCTTCACTTGCATGTACTTACATGGAAAACTAGCAAAAAAAAAATTAAGGAATTCACTTAATACAACCAAGAGTGGAAGAGAAAGCTTCTCGCATTTAGCACGCTCTTGTACATTTATTAGTGGTTATTAGTTTGAAAAAAATACATTTCATAGTTTACTATGACTCTTCGATGTACATTGCGTAGCTGAGTATTCCTTCTTGTCAATCTATAGGTTAATTGACTTGGCAATGTACTTGAAATAGGCTCCACTAAACAATCTAATTTAATATAAATGTATAACTTGTGAGATACATTTTGTTTTCATGCGATGGCCAAGTCAATCTTTTTATTCAACACATAAAAGATTTTTAATATTGATATGGTCATTATAAGATGTTGTTAGGTAGCTAATTACGTAATGACTTAAGACAAAAGAACTCTTAAGTAGGGACTGAATAGATTAACCGACTTGGTATTACATGGATCTCACAACTTTTTAAGGTAAAAGAACTGAGTTGCGAGACTTGTTTTTTTTCCATGTTATGATTTAATGCCATTGATTTTTAACATGAGTTCCACGTCTCGTGTTTTTTTTACATTGTACCTTTTGTAACTAACTGTACTCCAGCCAACATGGCCGCTGACAGTGCAGGGACATTTGTGGTGAAACATGTGGCACCAATTAAAGTTATTTTTTCCCAAGGATAATAAAGATAAGACGTGAATAATGACGTGTGGAGAAACGCGTCACGAACGATTGCCGCCGCGCAGCATGTGTGACAAAATTGATAAATAATTGACTTCTTATTGACTTCTTATAGGTCCTAAAGGAGGCTATTTTACTTTTCAATACAAATAAACTTTATTATGACACCAACTCTTAAGTAGTGAAAAAAATTAAAGCTGTTTAATACATTCGCTAGGGCCGAACGGTCAGTGTGTAACAACCGGTAATTTTTCACGATTTCAGAAAAGTAGGAACCATAATAAATGTAATTTATATTGATTGGTAAGTTAACCCTTATTTCTGCAACATGCCCACGATTTAGAGATAAGATGCTGTTTACATAGCTGACGCTGCTATTGCTTGCTTGAAATAGCAGTTCCAACTATCCGAAATGCTATCTTACCTTTACTTACGTTTACAAAAGGTCTAAGTTTGGGCTAAGTTTAGTGTAGAACCTTGATTATGGAAGCTTCTGAAGACAGTTGCTACATAAATACTTATTTAAATTATCGTCATAAGCCGAACGTTTCATGGCTTTAAGAAACAAATAACTAACCAAAAATAAAACAAAACATTGGTAAACATAACTGAACATTTCATGCAAAAAATAACTTAAAATTCTCAAGACTTGAAGTCAATATTTGTTTGCCTCGAGTACAAAGAAAGTTTCTTTAAGAAATCAGCTCAGAGTTAGCGTTGATGGGATAATTATCCGGGCAAGCACACTCGTATAGTCAAGAGCACATTAACCTTTAACATATTCGTACACTATACTCGGTTACATTACGGGTGACTTTCCTACGAATATGTAAAGTTTGGTCGGTAACTGTATCGCTATGGAGCGTGAGTTCGAGCTGGACTCAAAGAAGTGCATATTAAACGTATGCAGATACCAATATGTGGAAAACCGTATTTCAACTAATAGCAAAGGTACTTGACTTCCTTTACAGCGGGAGCTGCGTTGGAGACGCTTAAATTAAGTCCGCTGAATTACCGTGGCCCTTATGCGCAATCAAAATGATCCAGATCTAAAGATCTAGAAGTAGATGTTGCTTTTAATATGACGTTAATTAAAGCAAATATTCTGCAATCAACTCTCTAAACTCTCAAATTCACTAATCGACTCATTACTTATGAACTATTGTAAGAGCTTAGCGATTTCAAGCAAAACTTTCTGTGGCACCCACGTGGTACCTAAACAGTAATTCTCGTGTCCAAGTGAAACATTGCAGTGCAGGTGTTGATTGTATCAGCAGAATACATACATCTTAAAAGCATGCAGGAGAAAGAATGGCCGCGAGTTGAGACTTTTTAACACGTTATATTTTATATCAAGATATTCCAAAAGTAGACACTGATAAAAAGTCAAAACCTTTCTTTTAGTTGAGTAAAATCCACGTTTTGTTTGCTATCGAAACGCTAAGAAACTAACAATGAGTTTGCGACTCTTCGACACAGTGAGAGCCGTTGTGTCTGCCCCTGGACCTCCCCCCTAGTGGAAGACGGGAGAGAATGTGTTCCAACAATGTTCTCGAATAACGACAACGTAGGAGAAACTGTGAAAGATCTCGAAGTAATTTACAGTAAACTCATAACATTTTTGGATTATAGAGAATAACTGAGCGCATGAAGTGAATGAACACATGACTCAATTTATAAGGTCTCGTCATACGAGAACATTCTTGAAGAACATTTTCCTCGGCCCATCTCTACTCACACTTATACCTAATCGAAGATTTGCCTTACTCAAAGAGCTAATTTACGCCCTTAACGTTTATTTATTTATTTATTTAAGGAGAAAAAACAGAATTGACAAAGTTATAGCATAAAAAATATTAGAGTCAATATAGTACATTTTGCCAATTCCTCGGCATTTCCCACAGATAGGTAATACTTAATATCTGCACTGTTTTCGTCTGGTTCCAATGCGTTTAATATTTAAGTGTAAGGCATCCACTGAAAATCAGCGCCGTGGCCCAACTATGGCGTAAGGCTGAGTGGAGACCTTTTTGGTGCATAATACGTGGGACTGTAATAATTTTAAGTTTAATTTATTCTATTGTATTTTTATGTACCAAATAAAGATTATTCTGTTCTATTCTATTCTAATAAATAAGTAAGAGGCGCAATACAGGACTCTAGATTTAGTTCTAAGATTAAAATGAACAAACACTAAAGCAACTGTTTTAGAAAGAGATACATACCCAAACAATCATTAAAATATTATGCATTGGAAGAAGTAAACGCAACAAATCGGTACAGCTCATGAATTTGACAGGATTAGTCGCCTTTGGTCTCTCGGTTTATATAAATAATACAAAATAGCACACAATATACCTAACACAATCACTTGTCTTGGTCTCAAACTAGGATAAACATGTATTGTGGTAAAAAGACAATAGGCTCTCGAGTGGAGATCATGAACTGGCAAATGCAGTGTGGGACGCCAACCAGCCCGCTGGACCAACGATTTGAGACAGATTGTTGATAGAGGCTGGACGAGGATAGCCGAGGACAGAAGTGGCGTTCCCTAGGGAAGCATACAGCAGTGGCCGAATATGGACCGATGGATTTTATTGTTTTCAATATTTAGGTAATGCAATCTGTAAGGTAAAGTTTGAGCTTATGCTTCCTTTCAGATAAGGAAACACACAAGCTCATCAAATAAAACAATCTTAATGACATATGTCTCCTCGGCGCAGGAGGAAACTGCAATCATCATTTGCATAAACAACTAGTTCTCGACAGGTTCAATTAAAATTAAAATTAATTGCTCCACTCAAAGCTCTGGCAGTTTCTTTGCGCACATCATTCAGTTTTATATTTATGCGAATCCACTTGACAGGTGAGGTACGGGCGGGTGTATGTTGTTACTGCTCGACTACTTTGATATCGGTAACTTTGAACGCATGCGCATGTTTGTTTACTTTTGAAATGAGTGTTTGACAGTTGATCTACCTAGAGTATTTTGGTTGCCTGTTACATAACTGAGTAGAGTGTACGCGTGTTGAGGTTGATCAGCCATCGCCTATAATGTTGTTTGTTGAGTAAAAACGTAACACTAAGCTTTGAAACCGCTTTAGGTTTTACCAATTTTACATCTCATATGGACATTAAGAAAGCCTGTTGTCATTTTTCAAGTCGTAAAGTAACTAATTTCATACATATAAATTAGTTTTAGGAACTATAAATCGGTTGTGCCTAAAAGTTGTATTAGCATTTACTAATTGTAGCTACTACTTTGGAGTAGTCACGTTATACAACCAAGGAGGTCATCACTATTTATTTTAAGTTTGTTTATTTTGCGCCAAGATAATTTTTAATGTAAATGAGCGTATTTACGGGCGTATGAGATATAATTTATAAGGACCTACTTAAACTTGAAATTTGCTATGGTAGTGAAGTCATTTTTATTGATCCTACTACCTATTGCCTTATAAATCTGTTTAGAGGCAAGCCAATAGCGGCAATATGCCTTGCAAGTTTCACTTATTATTATTTCATTATGTTCGAAACGTAGTTTGATTTTAATTTACATGTATTCGACAAACTGAATCGCAATGAAACTTTGCCGAAAAACATTGGAGCCAGGTTTTGTGAGAAGGCTTCATAAGAAGGCTAACAAAGCTTTTTATGTTTTATTTACTTACAATTTTAAGCACTGTTAAGTTACAATTTGTGTTATTGTAGAGAAAAGATGCGAAAAACGTTATTGAACACAAAAAGAAAATTACAAAAGTTTAAGATAGATAGATAGATAGATAAATCATTCATTACATTTTTTAAGCGCATGGCGCTTGAATTGGAATCTCCACTTACTGGGGCTTCTATGATATTTTTCTAAATCTAAATAAGAAATATTTTTTATGGAAATTTATTTCATAGTAGAGGTACTTTGGTATAAGAAATTTAAACAGATTGAGGTTTCTACAACCTAACAGCCAGACAATAAGATACTCTTTAATTGAGGATAGTCGTTCGTTACTCGTTTTTATAACTCGTTTTTAGGGTCATTACTGGATAGTAAGTAGTGGACAGATGTAATATTCATGGATTTTCAAAATAAAACACTACGTTAAATATATAATAAATAA
The DNA here is from genome assembly GCA_963969515.1 of Yponomeuta evonymella. Taxonomy (NCBI): domain Eukaryota; kingdom Metazoa; phylum Arthropoda; class Insecta; order Lepidoptera; family Yponomeutidae; genus Yponomeuta; species Yponomeuta evonymella. The sequence continues at coordinate 8,927,284 of OZ018355.1, read as the reverse complement.
ATAGTAACGAGGTTATTATTATATGATATAGAAGGGGGCGTTTTTAAGTTCGCGGAATGGGGGTAAGAAGTGGAAATAAAAGTACAAATTTATTTTTCCTTTTCAATATAGTCACCTGCTTATCTTATTCATTTTTCCGATCTTTCAATTAAATTACTCATATCTTCGAAAAAATGTTTTGTCTTTGTCTGAAAAATACACCGAAACTCCATCCTTCACTTCTTCGTCGCTTGAACATTTCTTCCCACGAAGACTTTTTTTCAAGTTTGGGATTAGGTAACAAGCGCTGGTCAGGACTGTAGGATGAGCTGAAATTTCGAAGCCTAACTTCTGCAGGGCAGCCATCGCAACACGGCTCTTGTGAACAGGCGCGTTGTCGTGTAGAAGGAGGACACCTTTGGTCAATTTTCCTCTTCGTTTTTCTTTGACTGCTTCCTTTAACCGCTCTAGCATTGAAGCAAAGTATTCGCCGGAACGACGAAGTATTCGTAAGTATTCGGACATAGGATTCCTTTTGAGTCCCAAAAGACTGTCGCCATGATTTTCCCACAAGACAGTGACACCTTAAACTTCTTGGGTGGTGGTGTGCCTTTTTTGTGCAACTAAATGGAGTCCGCTACCAGGAAGCGGTGGTAGCCTAGTGGGTAGAACATCGGACTCGGAAACGAGAGACCCAGGTTCGATCCCCAGTGCGGGCATATACAAAAGTCAAAAAAAGTAAAAAAAAAATTATTCAAAGTAACATAGAAACTGTGAGTTATTGAACGTTACAAGAAAAACTAGGTGTCCGTTTCAAAGTCTAGATCATTTGGAGAAAAAACGGACAAAAAAACTCCAAACTTAGTCTTTTCAAACATATTCCTTAATTAACAAAGTTTACATGTCATATCTTCTAAAAAGCTAGTACTAGGATGCATTGAACTGGCTTTAATTCCACACATCTTTGTCATCTAAATAATCCTTACTGCTATAATAGCCCTTTTGGCATAAAGTGCGCTTTACACATTTTTTGAACCGCACTTCAGGCAAGTTTATTATATCTTCAGGGATCTTATTGTAAAAACGTATACAATGCCCCATAAAGGATGTATTAACCTTTGCCAGCCTAAATCTTGGGAAAGAAAGTTTGTTTACTTCTAGTATTTAAATCGTGTTGGCTACCTACGGTTTTAAAATTACTTATATTTTTCCTGACGTACACCTAAGACTTGCTTTTCTAAGTTATGTACATTTGTGAAGTTATAGTAGCAATACCACTCGCTAACTGTGAAGGAAAACATCGTGAGGAAACCTGAGTGTCTGAGCTATTCACATACCTCAGCGCTTGAAATCGCCAATCCGCGGTGGGCACGCGTGTTGATTAAGCCCACACTCTCTCCCTGAGAGAAGGCCTGTGCCCTACAGTGGGACGTATATAGGCTGCTTATGTAAATGGAGACCTGTTTGGACTCAGTTTTATAATGATGAACTCAAATTTCCTCCCAATACAATTCGAGTAAATACTCTATCTTTATCTTCACGACAGAGGTCCAAAAACGCTTGAGAACACTCCACACGCTGTTGTTTTTAAGGCGGAGTGAGCATTCTTGACACCCATCTTGCGCTGACTTAAGTCATGCCAAGATGATCGTGAAGAACTTTAAAAATGGTTGCATCTGATACTCTTCCCATTTCTCCGAGCTGTTGCTAGTATGGTTTGAATTGATGTTCCTTACTTGATAAGGAACTTTATAATAGCATGGTACTCGATTTTCTCCGTATTTCACAATTTGTTCCCCATTGACTTGTTTGGTCGACGATAGTTCAAAGAATAATGATCTAATTACGATGGAACTTAGTAGTTATACTAATAATGAGTTGCTTAATTCTAAATAACTCGAGTAAGTGACGAACGACCTACTTAACCATTTCGCGAACTTAAAAACGCACCTCGTATAACGAAATGCCAAATTTTGAAATCGATTAAAGTTTTGGTTGAAAAAGGGTCAAAGGTTAAGATTTAATATAGCATCGCTTTTTCTTAATCTCTAATATTAAATTCTACAGGACAGAGTCATCTAGCTTTAATTCCAAAAGACGCATTAGAAAAGCCTTTTTAATTTCTAATGCTTGGTTTTTGGAATTAAAGCTAGACCAGGTAGTTAACCAGTAGCAAGCTGAACCCAATGTACTTTATACAATATAACAAATGCGTGTTTAGGACGAAATCTATGCGAGTATTTTCCTGAAGCTCTCCTGTTCTATACGTTGTGCAATCAAGCGCTGACAACACCCAGTAGATGTTCCATCAATTTTTCCGACTAAATCGTTCAATCTTGTATAAAATTCATGGGGTGTAGCATCGCGTAGAATGATAAATAAGTTAGAGGCTTCCCCAAATATTCTCATTTAGTACGTGACTTGTTTACCGAAAACGTCCCTCAGAATATGAGTATCGGAATGCACGAATATAACAAACGTTATCTACCATATTGTTTTATCCCTCCAGATATATGAAGTTCCATCATTTATTCCGGAGAATACGGTCGAATCAGGATCAATATTTGCCAGGCCGCATGTGTTGTAGTGTTAATTTTTGTTGATTCTCTGAGTCTTCCTCTTTGAATCGATACGTCAGAGGATAGGCCAAGATGTTGGCATAGTGCCTGTCCGGAAAGCAACGGAAACGCCGACTAACATCCGCTACGGGAAAATGGCAGACAGTGCCGACGGCGTTCTTTTATTGTTTCCTCGACTTTTCCGAAAAAAAAGGAAGAGGGTTCTAGAAAACGAAGTCTGTCACGCTCGCTGCCTTGTGCGGAATGTTGTATTACCTTCAGTTTATCCTTGGGGTCTGGGGTCGATTCAGTAATGTCGCAGTTTTAAAACTATACATCATAAGGATCGATGTGATTTCGTGCACATGGTTGATACAAAATGACGGTTGGTTGACGGTAATCCCTATACGTCTACGTATCAGTATTTTATCTACATCAAATTTAAATAATTTGCTTCTAACAGTTGCATAGGTATTTAATAAACCAATTAGGTATTATCAACTATGTTGTTATTACTGCAAAATATGTTGGAGAGTCGATTTCAAACAGCTTTTTCGACCGTCTCAATGCCACGGATAATTCTTGATGAGAAAGTGTGATAGAGTTAAGTGATTCTTAAGTTGAGTTGCTGTATATTTCATTAAATAGGAAAAAATAGTAAAGCGAATCGACTGAGTGTGTCGACGATACTTACAAATCATTGAATTGTTTACAGAATCGATTCGATTTCATTATACAATCGCTAACTTACGCTAACACGACGGTGTGAGCGCTTAAGAATCGCTGGGTGGCCTAAATTTTCCCATCACTAAACGCTGTCGTGACGTCATTGTTGGTACGAAAAATATGGTACACTCGGTTCCCCTACATTTGAGCGTACTTGCAGGACCTATTTTGGTCGGTGGGCAGAGCATAACACCCATTTGTCGCGCGCCTGCGATAGCAGCTCGATAGAAACGTTCTCTAGACAGAAATCGCCCTATCCTATGCTCACGCAGCGGATGAAAGCGGGATAGCTCGAGTCTTCGTTTATTGTAGCCTTTATCAAGGCATGCGAGCTGAATTCTGTTTTTTAATTCGATGAAAAAAAAACTGTCACTTTTACATGCGCCGGAGTCGCAAACCATCATAACCCATTACATTTTGTTGACTACTCTAAGTGGACCTCAATAAAAGTTTATTTTTTAAAGGTGTGTCAGACGATGGCTAAAATAATATATCCGACCGCAGTCGTGTGTGGACGGGGGTGGCATGTTGGATATTGTGTAGAAAAAACATCGCATATATTAACGCCCTTGTATGTGACGGCCATAAAATATAAGGTTCCAATGAAATCTATGGCAATAAAAAACACTGTTATTAAAACAAAAGTAAAAAATATCTTTTATTTATACTATAGAAATCTTTTTCACAGGTTGCATTTATTCACGTGGACTCGAAAAATCTGTCAAAATTGTCGAAATCACAAGAGAACACGGGAAACAACATTCGCCTAACCGAGGAAAAAACGGAATGTTTGAAAATAAATTACGTCTTCATGAATGTGTCATAGCTCAAACTCAGTTGCCGTTACGCAAAAAACTAATACATAAGCAGCCATTATACGTCCCACTGTAGGGCACAGGCCTTCTCTCAGGGAGAGAGTATGGGCTTAATCACCACGCGTCCCCACCGCAGATTGGCGATTTCAAGCGCTGAGGTATGTGAATAGCTCAGACACTCAGGTTTCCTCACCACGTTTTCCTTCACCGTTAGCGAGTGGTATTGCGAAGATAAGAAACTAATAATACTTCCAAATAAAAATTGTGAGAGCTACGGTAAATGTATTTTTAAAAACTTTTCTTTTATGAGAAACTAAATATTTGTCCGTGTGGCGCCGGATTAAGAATAGCGTCACTCCATTTCCTTCCGTGGATGTCGTAGAAGGCGACTAAGGAAATACATTACAAGGAGACGGGCAGCAGCGTCTTCCTGAGATTGCAACCGCATACTGCGATCGCCAACCCGCCTGCCAAGCGTGGCGATTATGGCAAAACCCTTCATGTTTATGAAAACCATAAGGGAGGCCTATGTCCTGCAGTGGGCGTCAAATGGCTGATGATGATGAAATATGTATGACTTTGATGCATTAAGTCACACAAGTCTACTTTTTACAGTAAAACAAAAATCGACCAAGTATAACGATATATTTTATAGTGGTAACACTACCCCATTAACTCGGTAATATCAATAACTATTATTCCTGAATTTCATAGTACCTACTACTTTTTGTCTCAATTTTGAAAAATTCTCTATTGTAATTGTCAACGTCTTTTGTAAAACTCCTAACGTAGGTAATAAATGCCTCTTTCTTTTTTTTGTAATAAACCTCACCAGGTTTGCAATTTATCGCATCATTTAAAAAAGTCATGCCGGTCGCAAGACCAAATGAAAAAAAGAACTTTATTATGTTCAGTTAACGTAAAATGGAATAAAACCTCAACTAAGGTTGAGTTAAAAACTTTCCAGTAAATTATCTGTTAGTTAGGGACCGTTTCACCCACTTTTAAACACTCATATGGTCTCCACTATATGAGTATGTATAAGCATTTTATCCTCACTGTTATTTTCGATACCAATCTGCCAGTAATTGAGTTGCGCAAAAATAAAGATCACATTATTGCCGATAATAATCTAGAATCAAAACCAGTAGGCAGCCGTTTCTGTAATCATCTTTACTGTGATTAAGTAACGAAAATGCTGAGCGTAACAGACAAAACACTGCATTAGGCAAAATGTATGTATAATTTAAAGTTCATTCATCTGCTATTCGTCGCACAGTTTTTGCCAATGTGAATTAATTCGTCGAGATTCGGACGTCGTGGGTCAAACGTCGTATTTTTCCCTGGCATTGATCATCATTCAACGTCAAGGAGTAATGAGTTAGGACTCGTCGGCACAGGGACGACGAAATACATAAATCAAGGGGAAATATTTACTCACGCCCCTAAGATTATGACCTCAATCTGTGCAAGCTAGGTTACTTTTCCTGTGATTATTATGTTACTTTTAATAACATTTTTGCAACTTGCAGCCAGTTGGCCAATCCATCTTCCCTTAAGCACATCAGGGGCCTGTTTCATTGAACTATAATTCATAATTTACTGTGAGAATTCGATGTAAATTGCAAAGTCGATTAACCCACAGATTAACAAGTACCTAGACTCTACTACGCAATGTACCTCGAATTGTCATAATACAGTACGAATTGTAGTTTCAACTCGACCTAGGTCGCTAAGAACAGTTGCGCAGGTTGTAATTATCAAGTAACAACAAAGTACACTGCTAAATAACACACACTCGTTTAATTAAGCCTGTGAAGGTATGGGCTTTAATTTTCTCTAATTTAGGATTTAAACTTACTACCGAAGATCCAAGGGGCCTGACGAACAAACTCTCGTAAAATCGAGGTATAAAGCTAAAGTTTACGATTGTGGGGAAACCGTCCATTCGCGCAGATCGACCGCCTGCTTCGATTTCAGTTTCCGGGCCTCTATACTCTACAGGCATATCATAACATCATAGGCAACCTATATACGTCCCACTGTAGGGCACAGGCCTTATCTCAGAGAGAGAGTATGGGCTTAATCACGATTGGCGATTTTAAGCGCTGAGGTATGTGAATAGCTCAGACACCCAGGTTTCCTCACGATGTTTTCCTTCACCGTTAGCGAGTGGTATTGCTACTATAACTTCACAAATGTACATAACTTAGAAAGAAAAGTCATAGGTACATGCCCGCACTGGGAATCGAAACTGGGTCTCCCGCTTCCGAGTCCAATGTTTTACCCACTAGGCTACCACCGCTTATCTACAGGCAAATCATGTTTTTTTTATATTATATGCATAGGTATCGGGTATTTTTTCACTCATCTAGTACTTTAGGATCCCGCATCGAATAGACAAAAGAAGGCAACGTGTTTGAAGTAGAGCCCCCTGTTTACCACTAGATAGAAGAAAACAAATAACGGGCTTTGGTAACATTGGAAGCGTTTAGTGGAACGGTTTTTTAAAAGGCATCGCAGATAAAATTCCTACCTCTACGGATCTTAATTGTCCTCCGATCGATGCTCGAGGTCGGGTCGTGGAGCGATTTAATCTTCTGACTCGCTGGGCTATTCTTGAACGGCTATTTTTATTATTTTTCATTTCTTCTACTATTTTGGTTTAGAAATATAATATATTTAGGAATGCGCAGAACCGAGAATGGTGCAGAGCTGCTTGATGCCAACCTGAAAGAAGTACTAGCAAAATGATGATACCTAATTAACTTGTGTTTATTAAATCACACACAAATATAAATTCTGGTTTGTATCCCAGAAGGGGTAGGCAGAAAAAAGGTTTGTGACTTGCCACGATCCTGATAAAATTCTTTCCCTTCATCAATATACTTTTTATCTTGCCCTTCGATATTATATCCCCTCTTTGATCGTAGTATATCCGCCTGGTGTGGCTCTTACCGGTCTTTCCATTTACATTTGCTCGATATATTTCATATGTCAATCTTTCTTCCTTCATCCTCTTCCTATATCAAAATCAACGACCATTCTTTTCTCCATAAATCCAATACAACGCGACATTCCTTTTTCAACTGCATTCACAAGATATGATTTTCATTGTCTCGTTGTTGTTGAGGTAACTCTCGCTTGCTTACTAAGATAGAGGCCGTAGATTCGATTCCCGCAGGAAGGCGTCGTACATCGGTTTACACAAACAGCCCCAAATGGGGTGTTATCCATGTTTGCGAAGCCCCTTACTCGTTACGGAACTCTTGGTTGAAGAATCCGATCCTTACTCGGTTTTTTGTTTCCATGTCAAGTTTGTATAAATCTGGCCAAGCTGAGACTAGCCCGTCTCGCGACGCTGTCGCCGACCAAAGCCCGAGGGTCCGCTGCCTCCGATCACTGTTATTACGGGCTTCCGAGGTGCTCCTGCGATTAATTCTTATCATGACGACATTATTACGTAACTCACCCGCGATAGCAACAGCCTAACGATCTGATAGGTAATTTGATTTAACAAAATTATAACGAGTGTCGCTCTTACGACTTTGCTCATAAGGTCACTGTTTTTGGATCGTCTCTTTTAAATAAAAGGCCGTGGTTTTCGTAAGTGAAAAAATGCCTTTAAATAAAGTGACAGTACTAAAAAATTCCTATAAGTATGCTTCCAAAGATTGACCGAATGCTTTTTACGAAATTTTAATAATAACATTCAAACTGTGTATTGTAGAAGTTCAAACCTCAAATTATATGGAGCATGTTTCTTCTTACAAGAAGGTCAGAACTAAGTTAGTGTTAAAGCGATCAACTTTAATGGTAAAACTGGGGCTAACTTAGCACTAAAGGTCTAAGGAATATGAAGGGAGTACGACGCAGAATAGAGCAAAACTCATAGATTTGCAGTAATAACATATTATACAATACGAGACTTGTGACTGAAATCTAGGATTCATTACAATTTAAAGCCATGTTACAGGATTTTTTTTTTCGCGCTCGAAATGTCGATAAAACATTATGTGGGGTAAAAAGCCGTAGATAACAAACGGAATGTGCTAAAGTTGAGGCATAAATCTCGTGGAAATGTCTGGTTTTGTCTGGATGGCCGATCGAAACTCGAAGATTATCCTATTCGACAGTTAAGTAAGTGTGTTCCCCAATCGCACGAATATTTGATTTCCTTTTCTGAGGAAGTCGAATACATTGAACGACGCTTTTGGATCCTCTTTCCAACGTACCATTGGTAGTCCAAATGTATAAAGCTTGCTCCGTGCGTCGCTGCGCCTATCTGACTTAATAAGATAATGCAGATCGATAAGGTTTGCCGTTTGCGTTTGGCCTAATGTTTGAGAAAAAGGGGCATATATTTTATTAAACAAAACACTAAATACAGTGTTTTTCTCGAACAATTAAATTCTTGAATGTCAAATTGAAAAGCCAAGGGTCCAAATGTAATCGTATAATTATGGCATTAAGTTTTCCGATAGTAACCCGATAGTAAAGTTTATCTTCTCGAAGACGACGGTTTCTACCTGTCGAAAACAAAAACCGTGTCTGTCTGCCTTTTCTAGCAACAATCTCATTGACTGCCTTCGAGCCAATTTTATAATATCGCCGAGAAGTAGTTTTATGTGATTTTTTTGGTACTGGATACATGAAATATCATCAGGGCCATCTTTAACCTATTGGAAGCTCTGGGCACATTACGATAGTGGAGCCCCTACAACCTTGAAAGAACACTATTTTGTTAGATTACACCTAGAAAGTAGATAAGCAATGTAACATAAAACCTATTTTGTATAATTTTTGTTTGTACTTTCTCAATAAATATCGGTTATCGTTTGGCGGTCTCCGTGTGGCGCCGGATTAAGAATAGAGTCACTCCATTTCCTTCCGTGGATGTCGTAAGAGGCGACTAAGGAAATCAATCACCAGGAGACGGGCAGCAGCGTCTTCCTGAGATTCCAACCGTAAACTGCGATCGCCAACCCGCCTGTCAAGCGTGGCAATTATGGCAAAACCCGTCATGGTTATGAAAACCACGAAGGAGGCCTATGAGCTGCAGTGGGCGTCAAATGGCTGATGATGATGATGATGATCGTTTGGGCCCCTGTCGATTGCGGGGCCCTGGGCACGGCCCAGAGTGCCCAGTGGGAAAGAGGGGCCTGATCATCATACATAATCGGTGCCCGAATCCATTGTACAGTATACAAACACTCAAGTTATCTTTCACGATCCTTCATATTTTTTTTCCAGATTAGGATGAAAAATTCTGATGCATAGGGATTACACTTTTAAGCGCGAAGTTGGCTGGGGAAAAGCGACTTTACGCGGATCTTTCCATGTTACTCCTCTTTCTTTTTTGGGAATTTTTGAACACCGAGTTCGATTTATGCACCCTCAATGTTAGAAAAAATCTGGGTTAAATAAATCTCCTGTTATAGCAATGAGAATGCAACTACGGAATTGGAGAGTGGTCCAAAGAAGCATTTTGGCCGTCACTCTTACCTGCGGCTGGTTTTACATGTCCAAATAGTATATCATTTGCTTTTCACTCAAACTTTAATGAGCCTCTCTATCAACTGGATTTGGAGTAGTCTTATCGCGGTATGTAATAAGTGCGAGTGACAAAAAAACCAGTATCGTATCAACTTTTACGTAATGACACTTTCAAAATTTGTACTGTTTTCATGCTGGACCGAACTGAAATTTCCCATCAATCATCTAGCCCGTACTCGTCCACTGCTGGACATAGGCCTGCCCTAAGGCACGCCATTACCCACTATCCTCGGTCATCCTCATGCAGCCGCTGCCAGGAATGTGCCACATATCGACGATCCGGCAGCTGGACCATAAAATAAATATGAATATCACATATAGGTACCCAAAAGGTCCAATTCCCTCCATACACTCAATAGCTCAACCTTCATTTGTAGAGCACTCCAGCGCTTATTAGCAATTTACTCAAACGTTTTACTGGTGCGCCTGCGCGGTGGGTGGCTGAACGATGCGCTCGCGGTTATCGGGTGGACGGCTAATCACGCCCGTTCGGTAATGGTCACGCGCATATAGTTTGTTGTGTTGGAGATACGTTACTGGTACTATTACTGGTAAAGGATGCTATTTTTGTTTTGGATGTAGTATCAGATAAATGGTTGGTTTTTGTTGAAAGCAACTAAATTACTCATTGTATGTTGCTTACACAAAAAAACAGTGACAAAAACAGAAATATAATCGCAGCTGTCAGCAGGATACCCCATTCGGTTTAATGCCCATTCGGATGCTCTCATACAATTATTATTACTTTATTTCTTACCTACCATACCTTTATTTTAATTACCAAAATCAGACAAAATATAACAGTATAATGGTCCATGCCTGATGACCATAACGCAAAGTATTATTATTACTTTATCCTAGTTTAGGACTAGTACAAATTGTGTTGTGACTTGTGATTGTGTTGCATGGAAGTTAATATTTATATGGTATTTTTCCGTCTAAGTTACTAACCGGGGACCGGTGGCGCGGAGGTAGCCTAGTGGGTAGAACTTGGAAGCGAGAGCATGTACTTATGACTTTGTTTTCTAAATTATGTACATTTGTGAAGTTAAAGAAGCAATACCACTCGCTAACGGTGAAGGAAAACATCGTGACGAAACCTGAGTGTCTGAACTATTCACATAGTATACCTCAGCGCTTGAAATCACCAATCCGCGGTGGGTACGCGTGGTGATTAAGACCATACTCTCTCCCTGAGAGGCCTGTGCCCTTCAGTGGGACGTATATAGACAGCTTATGTACTAACCGGGGGCCTAACTAACCTACGTATAATTCTTTACATCTCTAACATCGATGCAGGTTTAAGGAGCTACACTTTTATGATAATTAGCCCTATCCAATATTTATTTAAGCGTGTTCCGAGGCCGCCCTTTCATCTTGCCCCTTGTTTATTGGTACAGCTTTGGCTTCTAGCAATCACTCGACTCTAATTAGCTTCTCCGATAAGACTCCGAGGAAACCATCGGAAATGTATTCTGTGTAAATGGTCCAAAGGTTAGTTTTTCTTTCATCCTATTCAAGTTGCACCGATGACAATAATGTCGTGTCTAATGCCGGCGCCTCACTTGGCTACTTTTATTCGCGTATGTGGCAAACCTTAACCATCCTTTGCCAGGTTCTCTGAGGAATCCAACTGACGGCGTAAACCTGCAATGTTTTATAAATCATCGGCAAATATACGAGTACGAATAGCCTAGTAAAGTGCTAGCCTAAAACAGGGTTATCTATATTTAAAACAGTGCAAACCTAAAAAAGTCCGATAGCACGTTTATACCTCTATTTTTTAATTTATAACTTCTGCGATTTTTGTAAAAGAAATAAGAAATTTTTATCTTTAGGTGTTTACAGGATCGATATCTCGGATAGACGCGTATAGACGCGTAGACTTGGTAGACTTGATTAAGCCCTTGCTTTCTCTCTGAGAAAACGCTCGTGTCCTGCAATGGGACATAAGGCTGGCTGTGTAATGTATATTCTAAAATTATTTTGGCTCTCAATTATAAAAAAAAATATATAAACGACATCCTAAATAATATGTTCTCTGTATTAAGGTGACAATTCATGGGCTATAACGTTTTGTCATGCATGCCTGATCACCAACTTAAGTTACTACATTCATTCATTTCCATCACGTTAAAGCAAATAGCGATTGATTCTGCTGGTTCATGGAGTTTTATAGTGCGGGGAATGATTCCAAAGACATGTCCTTTTTGTCAGCATCGGTCGTCTCCTTATGGTCTAGTCAGTATCCGATCGCGCGTCATTAAAAATACCAGTTCATGTCATTATTAGATTTTGTTTTTTGTGTTACACTGAAATAACAAGAGATTTGGCGTTTATGCAAACTCAGCTCAAAAGGAGTTAATTCTGATCTAGAAATATAACTCTAGGATTTTTTAATCTTGACATTTTAATTATACACAAAATCAAAATCAAAAAAATCAAAATCACAATATTTATTGCACCATCATGTAAATTAGGTCTTCAGTCATTAATTTTTAAGCTACATCCAATAAGCTAAAGTTTAACACTATCACATTTTGTTCATATTAAGCGTAAATTTTCAAGATTAAATGATACATTAAAAAAATTGCTTATTAATCAAGATTACTGAATATAAGGATTGGTTCTTTGTTAAACATGAGTTAAAATTATGTAATTAAAAATGAAAAATCTTGTGCATGTTTTGTCCGTCCATCGAGACTTACAAAATCTTTTTGAGAGAGCACCAGCATTTTCAAGAACTTAAATGAAAAAAATGGTTTTAAGATTTTACTTCTTTTTAATAATATGTTCTATTTCACCTTTTTTGTGAAATTCACAGACCAGAAACTGACAAATTGTCCTAAAATTACAGATTATTTATCTTTATTGGCTCTCACACTTTACTTTTTACAAAATTGCGTCCATTAGGTCTGGCCTCAAACCAAAGTTTATTTATGTGATTCGTTAAGATCCACCTACCACATTTATATCATTAAAACGCTTTTCAATCAGTGGGTTATCAATTTGTATGGATCGATGAAATACTTTTACAACTGATAATTTAAATTTAATTAACTTTGTTGTTGAAGCGAAATATGTTTGCCAGAATCGTGGCAAGTGCCAACCCTGGAATACAGGCGCAAATTTATATTATGTAAATTTATAGTAAAGAGTAAAAGTTGTTATCGCTTGTACTTTGGTGCTATTGGTAAGCAGTAGTTTATTTACCTTTACATTTTTAAAATAAGATGGCGGGAAGGGAAATTTTTGCCCCATTTCCCATCCGGGAACATTTAATCCGGATAGGAGATAATGGCTCAAGGCAGAAAGGAGTAGAGGATCATGGTGGAGACCTTTGCCCAGCTGTAGGAGATAAATCCGGCTAAATAAATCGCTATTTGCTTTGATGTTACCCGGTACTTGATTACGTGTAAACAGGCATTAATTAGTCAAAACATTGTAAAGATTAAATATTTAAGTATGGGAGCCCCTCTTAAATATTTATTTATTATAATTTAATTATTTATTTTTAAAGCGAATATAGAACTAAATATTCTGTTCATATTTCAAGCGTCTACCTGTTGCTGTTATTAATATCGGGCAAAATTCATTGAGCATCGAGCGATATTAAAAAGGCAAAAAAAAAAAGGGAGCCCCCCTTAAATAGTTATTTTATTCTTATTTGTTGTTATAGCGGTAACGGAAATAAGTCATCTGTGAAAATTTTCAACTGCCTAGCTAACACGGTTCATGAGATACAGCCTGGTGATAGACAGACAGACAGACAGACAGACAGACAGACAGACAGACAGACAGACAGACAGACAGACAGACAGACGGACGGACGGACGGACGGATGGACGGACGGACGGTGAAGTCTTAGTAATGGGGTCCCGTTTGGCACCCTTCGGATACGGAACCCTATAAACATGTAAGGCTTGGTGGAACAAGGGTCGCGAAGTTTATTAACAGTGGTTGTAAGTTGTGCAGCAAAAGTTTCCAAAAAACTTGAATCGGCACCTGTTTCTAACCGGCTCACTTACCGGTGGTGTAGCAATAGTGTGGCTTCACCTTTTGAGTATAACGAGGTGGCAAAGGATTACAGCTGTATACTTGTTACGTGGACAATTGCAGTGACATTAGCACAGCTGTAAATCACTTTTAAAAAGATAACTATACTGGGGCGCGCGGCCGTGCTCTGTGGCTTGACAAGGGGACTTCCCTAAACGCTATTTACGTTTGCCTTTCTAAAATTTTGCAGTAAAATTTTATTCATCTCAAGACTTTTATTTTTGAACGAATAATAATTACTCCTACCCTTTGATTGTAACCGGGTGGGGAAGAATTACGGCTGTACACTTTTTAAGTGGACAATCGCAGTGACATTAGCATAGCAAATCACTTCTAAGAAAGATAATTTTATACTCGAGCGCGCGGCTGATCTTTGTGGGTCGACAAGGGACTAATTTGAACACCATTTAGGTACGATATTATATGCTTGTGAAACAATTGCTACACGACGTTCATTTATCTCAATATTCTTCAGTTTTGCCTTTTTGAAAAAATAAACACAAAAAATAGTAAATTTAGGGCGAATAGGGCCAAACAATTTACAGGAAAACTTACACAGTATAATCCTACACCGTGAAATTTACACCTTATAATGAAAATTACATTAGAATTTGTTAGTTAATTTCATAAGTAATAAATTGTATCATCATTATCATCATCAGCCATTTGACGCCCACTGCAGGACATAGGCCTCCCTCATGGTTCGAACATAACCATAAGGGGTTTTGCCATAATCGCACTTGCACTTATCCTGTTTTTTGGCTTGCTTTGGTTTGGATAACTTGGGAACCACCCAGTGACGTGACAGAAGACACGAGCGTAATTCATGAAGGTTCTGTTCGGGCACATCTTCCACGACTGTGTGCTTTAATTGGTCATTTAAAGAACAATAAAATACTAACGAGCGTTTTTACAAATACAGAAATTAAATATAAAAAAATATTTTAAAGTAAAGAATGTACATTCTGTTTGTTGAATGTCAGGGTTCAAAAACTCTAATCTCGAGTATTTGGTACGATTATCTATAAAAACAGTTTCCATGAATGAAAAAGGATCTTAAAACAGTACTTAAAAAGTATGCAAGTAAGTAATAAACATAAACATCTACATACAGGCACATTCATTGCTTCTGGCCCCACACTAGGATACTCTGTGTCATGGGAACCAGAAACAACATCACAAACATGTAAACATCCAAGACCTGGGTTTTTTGTCCCCAGCCGGGATTCGAACCCGGAACCTCTCGCATGGTATGCAGATGCACTACCGCTGCGCCACGAGGTCGTAATGCCGATATTGTTAATAATGATTAAAATAGTCCAAACTGCGCCCAAGAGTAGGTAACATTAATTTAGTCAATGGGAGTAGCAACGGTCAAAAATTCAAAGTGGAGGATGTCCTGTTTTCTTGACTATTTGTATGGGAAAAGCACAATATTTCTATTTATATAAACCCCAAAGATATGTGTAGTGTCTTTTAAAAAAAAAATCAGTGCCTATTGATTTACTACTCAGTTTGCAATAGAAAACCTGTGGCTCCTAAACCATTTGGAAGAAGTAAATCGATTATTAAGAAGTTTATAAGTTAAGATTCTAGTAAGCAAATACCAAAAAAATATTTCTGTGCAGGTAAATACAAAAAATACTAATGAAATACATTCAGAATCACAGTTAAAAGTTACGTTTTATTATTGTTGAATGTTTTCAGGTCCGCACTCGTGTCTTTTACACTCGTTAAAAATGGAAGCAGTCTTTAGGTACCTAGACTGTTAAACCTGTTAAAACTATTTAACAAGAAATGCAAACCCGGATATCAATGATTCAACCCATTTAGCAAATGTAAAGCCAGCTATAAATAATTGTAAGTGAAGTAAAACAATGTTCCTGTCTCATCATCATCATCATCAGTCGTTTGACGAGCACTGCAGGACATAGGCCTCCCTCATGGTTTTCATAACCATAAGGGGTTGTGCCATAATCGCCACGCTTGGCAAGCGGGTTGGCGATCGCAGTATGAGGTTGGAATCTCACACGGCTGCCCATCTCCTGGTAATTTATTTCCTTAGTCGCCTTCCACGATATCTACGGGAGGAAATAGAGTGACACTATTCTTAATCCGGCTTATATTTAAAATATGAAAAATGTTTAAAAAATATTTTTTATGTTACCTCTGTATTACAGTCTGTATTCCTTTCGTGGTACACCAAACAGAGCTTTTTCAGTTTTGTTATAAACTATGGCTTTTCTTTTTTTTTAGTTAAAAGCATTTCATGACATTTTTATGTTGAATTTCTATAAAAAATACTAAAAGAAGCAACACTTATAAAACAAAACAAACATTGTCGGGGCAAATCTCAGTGTTGCCAGCTGTAAATAGTTTCGTGTTGCCATCCACATTGCTTGCCTTGCTACTTCATTATGGTAGCTGAAGTTGAGGCCTATTTTTAAGGGTTTGAAAAACTAAATTTTTTTAAGTATTGAAGAGGTTGGAACATTGTAAAGGAGATAATGTAGTAAGTAAGTAAGTAAATGTAGAAAACTAAAACTGAATCAACCGAAAAAGGGAGAAGAAACCCTTTTTCGGTGAATATTGTTGTAGTTTTATTTAATTAGTAATATTTTATCAAATTAGTATTAATTGCATTTTTTATAACTGGGCAATTATTCAAATATTTATTAAACCACCCAGATATGCCGAATCACATTTCTTTTGTTGAGCATATTTTAATGTACCTACTATAAGTATTTTTGATAAAATAATTCCAAGAGACAGGAATATTTTAGTATGCAGATTAATAGTACTCCAAAATAAACACGAGGCAGAAACCAAAGTAAATAAATACACCCACCCAAAGATAGCCTCGAACAATATCTAGTCTCAATTTACAAGGAAAAGACATCTTATGACCATCCTTGCTGGGAATATTCATACCTAGCACTTATAAGCGGTCAACTAAGCTCGGTGCCTAT
Source organism: Yponomeuta evonymella (assembly GCA_963969515.1). Classification (NCBI taxonomy): domain Eukaryota; kingdom Metazoa; phylum Arthropoda; class Insecta; order Lepidoptera; family Yponomeutidae; genus Yponomeuta; species Yponomeuta evonymella. Next base: position 8,910,625 of record OZ018355.1, on the reverse strand, counting down.
TAAGAACCAATCTCACAGGTTTAAGTCGGCTTAATGCACTAGCAGAGGATCCTGACTGAGCAAAGTGCAAAATCTTGAAGCGAAATGCTCTTTACCATAATATACAGGGTTCCTTCTAAAATGCTTAATTCCTGGCAACAAGTTTTATCTTATGAGTGTACCTCAAGTGCAGCTTCATTAATATATAAAATGTTAGATAGTAAAACATTATAAGTTTGTAATTATATTTAGAGTAAGAGGTAATATGTTATGTACTTATAATAATACTAGATGACCCCGTGAACGTGACATATATATATATATATATATATATATATATATATATATGTCACGTATATATACATATATATATATATATATATAAGATAGGGTAAGACTACATGTTCTGATTTGGTCTGATGGGTCTGACATGATCAAATGGTGATCAAAGCCACTAAATAAACATAAAGATAAAAAAAACTAATGAGGGTTTTCTCAGATTTTTATATTCGAAATATCACCGCACTCTGTAAATCATTGTCCTACATAAAATAATTTCCTTTCCATTCAACACATATTAACGGTTTTAAGCATTATCTACAAAACAGTGCAACATCAAGGTAGAAAAATAAAAAAAAAACAAAGTTTACAATAAATAATTGTCGTCTAAGCTCAAGTGGAGCTGGACTGCCCATGTCAGACGTCTGGGCCCGGAAAGATGGGCAAATGTCGTCACCAATTGGTGTGACGATTTGACCAAATACTTACCTGGGTGGCAAGAGTTGGCCAAAGACAAGGAGGAATGGACGTCTGAAGGAAAGGCTATTGCCCAGCAGTTGGACACTAATGACTACTAAAAAAAAATTCAGAGGTCGTAAAACAAAAGTTGTTGCAGGTATATAACTAAATATAACCGGCATGTTTCCGGAATTTAACTAAAGTCTCTTATAGAATTGACACTAGAGCCCAATAAACATTCATTATTTATTCGGTAGAAGTAATGCGTAAAGGTAAACGTGCACATAGCCGAGCTGAATGCGCCGAATACGCCGAACAAACTGAATTTATATTTGTATGAAATCTTCTGAAACTTTGCTCAACAACTTGCGCCACATGACATGCATCGGTCAAATTGCTGAAAAAATTCTGAAGGCTCCCAGTTCTTAGAAGAATTTGAATGACGTCATCAGATTAGGCGAAAAAGAGCAGAAAATGCAACTGATGCGCCCTTCCTTATTCCATCAGTTTCGTTACATGTGGGAAAGGTGAATCTAATGGCCTGCGAGATGCGCCAATTAAAAAAATGTCACGAGCATTAGGTCCAAAATATACACATTTATCATTGTGCAATAAAAATAATTAAAAATAATAATAATAATAAATGCTTATTTCTTTCTTGTCAATTCGTTCGGCGCGGGTAGCTGCACGAGGCCCTATGAAACTTTATTAATGTAAGTCCGGATTAACTTACATGTGATTTGGCGGAAGAGTCTGAACGGTACGACCTATGAAACTTCGATGACTTCTTCTTCTTTCGGCACGGATATGCATACCCCTTTAGGTAGGTACAGTTGCGTATTTTGCATCACGCGAAGCCAACTTGTATTTCGGCACACGGCGCAGATGTGATAATTTAGCACGAATTGAATTGCAAATATGTTGTGAATCTACCTAAGTTTCGTAATGAACTTTGATGTGGAGATAGAAGGGGAATGAATACTATTCGAACGGGGAAAAGGTATTCTTTCGAAATAGGTACTGTCGACAGCACATTAACCTTAAAATTTGAGAAGGCTCAGCATTTCGTACAAAACAAATAAAGATAAATTATTTCTCTAGAGTGTCACTGAATGTTTTGGAGGTATGAATTATTGTTTTTTTTCAAATGCCTAATAGTCTAGGCAATCATATTTTTGTGTATCCAAAGTGGTAAAATTTCTGCAATATGTCGTCCAGAGAAAAACTAGGTAGAGATGTTTTTCACAAATTGTTTGTCTACTCTACTTTGTTATAAAAACTGAATGGTCTGAGGTCAAAAGTTACACCTTAGTAGATTCAGTAGTATCTAAGAAACCGTATTTACAAAGATTCAGCCTGGTGAAAATTAGATTTTGTTGGCTATCTCAACCAAAACCAGAAACGGCTTCTTAAATTTTTTCGAATATTTTTTTTCTAACTCTCGATTGTAGAGAAACTAAATTCAAAATGACCATTTTAATTTCCCGTATAATAGTTTCAGCTATGTTTGTTAGCTAAGTTTGTCAGCTAACTTCACACCGGTTCATTTAGGTACTTTCCCAAAACGTATTATACAGGAAAATAGAAAAGTGTCCGGAAATAGCAGCCACAGGAAAAGAGTCCACGGCATAAGGGTGCACGTCAGAAGAAGCACATTAAGTATTCCTAGTATGTAAAGCTCATCAGCATGCGACGTCGGCCGCTGGGGACCGTTATTACTCTCAAAAATTCCACGGAACTCTACTTTTACCTGACTGCGGCGGAGCCTAAAAGGAGGGTACTGTATTTGGCTCATAATATGTATGTATAGTGTATGTAAGTGACGCTGGCAGCAAACACTGACGATTGGCAGTTTTTGACGAATTTGATTTCAATCTTATGAAATCACCATAAATCCAACATAAAAACAAAAACATAAATTTATCGACCCATTTAGCAAGAAATTCTCGTCATAGTCACTTGATGTCACTAAAAGTTTCATCTTGCCTGTCATTGGGCGCTGATGTGGGTAACATAAAGGAACAATTATGAAAGAAAAATAAAAAACTGAAATAAAATCTTTACCCAAGTAATAACTTCATCAATGTGATTTTAAATGGAATTTGTATGAAGTTTTCCTTTTATTACTTGGTGGACTATTATTACTCGTACACAGTTTAGCCGGCAGAGGGAGGCGGGGCGTTAACAGAATTTAAGACTCGTTTTAAGGTACGTACCTAGGTTGGTCACGAAGCGTAATAGCTAAGGTTCTGCAGTCGGGTTTTGTAATTTTTCATTTAAGTTTTTTATTACCTTGACTGAAAAGTAAAAAGGAAAAATTCGAGATTTGTTTGAGCAGGGTGATGGTGAACCACGTTTTTGTTTTCTTTGCGCCTGGAACTATTGATAGCGCAAAAGTTCATTTAGTGAGTACGTTCTGATATGTGGCTCCTCTCTTATGTCTGCATTTCTACTTTTTATAACAATATTAATCTATCTATTATTATTATTATTTATCTATGCGGTGAGATATCGGTGGCAGTGCAGCGGTAGAACGCCGTCTTCACTTTCGGGGGTCCTGGGTTCGAATCCCGGCATGTACCAATGTTTTCTAAGTTCACGTTGAGAAGTTATAGTAGCAATACCACTCGCTAACTGTGAAGGAAAACATTGTGAGGAAATTTGAGGAGTTTCTGTGGCATGTGAACACCACAGAAGGAGAAGGCCGTACATCCCTATGTACATAAAAAAATTCACAATCACTTGTCCTGGTCCCAAACTCGGATATTCTGTGCTACCCTAACCAGGCAAGGACATCACAAACATGGAAATACGTCCAGACAGAGGCCAAATTTGCACAAATGTTCAGTGGCCCCAGTGGGAATCGAACCCACGACCTGCAGCATGGTAATCAGATGTGATACCGCTAGACCACCGAGACAGTCGAACGAGGTAAGTCAATGAGGCAGGTGGTAATAAGAGTACGAGTTTCAGCTAACTTAATTAATTTGGTTTCATTTAAAAAAATAACACTATGATTTTTTGGAACTGGCAACATTACTGTGCAGCGCAGCGAGAGAGATTTTCTGCATCAAATATGCCCCAGAGCGGTAGTCCAAGCGGTTCCTCAGACGACGTCCTAACTCCTTTACTAAGGCTCTTCCGTAGATTCCCAAAACCCCAGCGACTACAGTCTTTAAGGCTAAAGGCATAAAGAAGGTACTACTGATTTACGGGGTATACTTCAGCTATTCGAGTTTAGGAGCCGCTTCAGCAGCAGCTCCAAGAGAAACGGCCGAAGATTCCACATAAAACGGCGCGAATGTGAACGCAAATGGCACCGAAAATTGTTGTATGACACAAACTGTAATCAGGGTTTTTCAGGATTTGCGCAGTTTTGAAGTCCTGTACACTTGACAAAATATATTAGAACTTGTATCTATGGAATCATACAGAAAAGCGCATAATTTAGTAGATAGATATTTAGTATATCTCAGACGAACATACTTCGACCAAATAGGGGATGTATTAGCAAAGGGCAAGATAAAAGTACCCTAAACCGGCGTGCGTGCATGCAACGACTAATGAATGTTGAGGGAGCGAAAGTGATCTGCCAGGATCGTGGCAAGTGGCAGTCCCTGGTCTCTGCCGACCTCTCTGGGATACAGGCGTGAGTTTATGTATGTATGTATAGATATTTATTTATTTTTGAATACATTATTGCACCATTCAACAATGTAAATGTACAAGGGCGTGCTTAATGCAAGAAGCATTCTCTTCCAGTAAATACAATAAACGTACATAAATATATGGGTACAAAATACCTACAGTAACTTATGGCTATAAAAGAACGGGAGGACATAATAACTATTGATGAATATATATTAACTATTGAGATGCAACTCCTGAGGTTCCAACCGCATACTGCGATCGCCAACCCGCCTGCCAAGCGTGGCGATTATGGCAAAACCCCTCGTCGTTATGAAAATCACGAAGGAGGCCTACGACCTCGTGGCGCAGCGGTAGTGCAAGCGAGTGGTCCCGGGTTCGAATCCCGGCTAGGAATTAAAAAAAACCCCAGGTCTTGGATGTTTACATGTTTGTGGTGTCGTTGTTTCTGGTTCCCACGACACAGGGTATCCTAGTGTGGGGCCAGAAGCAATGTATGTGCCTGTATGTAAATGTAATGTATGTATGTATGTAACTATGTCCTGCAGTGGGCGTCAAATGGTTGATGATGATGATGATGATGAGATGCAAGAGCTGATCGACTTTTTTCGCGAATTTAGCTGTAAGTAACGTAACTGTGGAGAGCGCACGCGTAGAAAGGTCGATGTTCAGTCAACTGAATCTAAGATGCAACATATCATGAGAAATATCTTATAACAGTCACGACCGTCAGTGAGGTTCTCCACAACTTATAAATGATGAGTTGTTGTAAGCAAATGAATAAAGAAGTGGGCCGACACAATACCTACTTACAATAATGATAGGAAATATTAAAGGAGGTTATTTTTATTGCGTCGTAAAGGCCGACGCAATAAATTCACCAGAAGATCGCTTTATTACGGATGAATCCACTTTATTGATATAAGATAATTATTATAGCTTCCTTTTATTGAAATAGAAATATTATCAACCCACGCCGATTTGTTATCTAGTTAGCGTTTGTACTTTGAAAGCTTAACACTATTACAGATGGAATCCATAGGACCAAAAGAAAAGTAAGTAATATCACTAATTTGTGTAATAATGTTTAATCAAGAAATATTATTGTTGTTTTCTTGTAGGCACCATAATTGTACTTGTTGTTGTATTATGTGTGTTTTGTCTTTAAAATAAACTTTTTTTATATTCTAATTTGAGCAATGAAATATTTGTCTAATAATAGGTACTAATGCAACTCAATGCTAGCCTATTTTTTACGAAATTATCTTGCAACCATCTCTGAACTCGCCAGTTATTTATGTTTTGACAATAACACAAAAATAATAAAAAAAAATCTTTAAAAATGTTGCACTATTGTGCACATTTCAGATTTCTTCTATCTCGCTGTAGGGAAATGTAAAATCATACCTATTTTATTTTAAGTATTTTTTGCTGTGTCTCACTTCGAGTCGCATCGTGTATCATTGAAGTTTACGATGCAGATTTCTCTTTATTTCCTGAAGGAAGTGCGGTACAGATAGGAATGGTAGACGATATTTTATCTGTTACAGCCAGAATTTTCTGCGATGAGACATTTTAAGTTTTCAATCACAAGGTACGTTTGGATTTTATTTTCTGTAAGTACCTACTAAAGTATACGAACAGTTTCATTGCTCACTGACATTAGCGCACTTAAGACTTTGTTCTTGTGTAAATATTGACCTTATTCCATTAATTTTTATTGATGTGAAGTGAAATTTTATTGGTTTGAAAATACAAATAAAGCCGTGCTTGCGCAATTCAAAACCTATGCAAAACTCTATTCAAATGGCGGCAGTCAAACTTATAATTGGGTGGCCAACATCACATTTTCTAACCAAAACAAAAGCTTCCATTGTCGACGCTCCTGCATAATGCAGGATTGGCAAACAATAAATTTGTCCACACGAAATAGACGTGCGTGCTGCGCGCGCCCGCAATAATAAATAAATTTTATGTGTGTCCGAACTAACTACCTTTGTTTCGTGTTTGTTCGCTCTAGTTGCAGTTTCATTTCCTCACACGTTCACGTAAACAACGTGGCGCTGCGGAAAAGTTTCAAGTGATAAAAAAAATCTGAAACCGAGTTGTGCTAACGAAATTGCTGTTACAACTTTCTGCACTTTTTCTAGTATAATGGAGGCATACATCATACGTAAGCAACAAAGTTTCACGAATTTTGTCAGTTTCTATATTGGTTGTTTCCTAGAGCAAATAACAAAAATTACAATGTTATGGAATAGTTTTATTTTGGTGTTTTGGAGTAGTCTGATAACATTTTTTTGTGCAGTCCGAGTTGAATAAAACTAGAACTTTGACTTCGTCAAGTTTCACCACTTAGGTATGTACTGAGTTAAAATATTATGAAAATAATTTACAATTAGCGTGATCTGTTTACCTAATGCTTACAATTGTTGTAATTGAAATCCATTTTTCTTTTCCGTCTTCTCATGAATAAACCATAAAAGGATTGTCCTAAAATCCTTTGACACTAAATTAAAGAATTATAAAATGAAAGTTAGAATAGGGCATTGAAATGACAGACGCTTCGTCTTGAACCCAACTGGCTTGTCGGGCCTCTACTCTCAAGTTACATCTTTTATTACACTTGTTAGGCATGAAAAACTGGATCAAACGAAGCTGTCTTAAATCTGCACGTGTGAATGGAATTCATTGCTGGAAATCCCGAGTAGACGTCCAGTTATAATTTAAGGGCACCGTCAGATGAAATGCTGCCACGTCAGCCATTCTTCTGGAGCGCATAAATTTACTATTTAACGATGTCAGCGAGGAGTGGCTGGTTTTAAACATTTGATTAATTTTAATAGTTCAACAATTTCACTTCAGACGGCCTATGGCAATGATTTTTTTATGCGTGCGTTTATGAGCCTCACAGATCTATTTAGGATTCCCCTTGGAGATAGTTACTGGGGGCTTTATTGAATCACGCAGAGTTTTAGAAGCCGTTTATTAGGATTATCAATTATCTTTCAAAGGTTCTGAATATGTAGGGCACGTAGACTGCTTTGAACTTTATGGCTTGCCGCATCTAACTAAAACCACATTCAGTGGCTGATAATCCGGGTTTCAATCCAGTAGCTTATTGCAAGCGGCATAAATGCGAGTATTGAATAAAGTAAGACTTTACTTCCCTCACTTTACATTACAACATTTAATTTTATTTATTGCGTTGCGCAAAAGTTGGTAGACAGACTGAAGGCCAAGAATAAGTTAAATATTCTCATTTGATTAAGCGACTAACACTTTAATAACTCTTTCAATAAGATCCCCAATAGTTTCTTTCAAGTTTAGAAACTCATCTATTGACTAACCCAGGCTATTTGGTTAGACCTTGCAACTGTTTAAACAGCTTGTATGCATCCGGACCTTGGTGGCCAACTATGATCGACGCCTAACATTGTCAATGTTTGTTTTGTAGCAACCTTTGAAACTTTGGTAAAAGTGTGCATATTATTTATGTGTGCTATCCAACGTCCAGATGGCATTCAATTACCTGTCATTAAATGTTATTGCGCGTTATCAGTTTATTACGATCCAAATGTTAGTTCTTAGCATTTTCAATCTACCTAAATTTAATTTTCGTCGAATTAAAAGAGTATTGCGTAGGATGTTTTGATTCAAACTTACTTAACAAATTAAACCTTTGTATTTAAGTACAATAAAAAAAATATAATAATAACCTGCTATTTTAAATAAATTTTCAGAGACTGATGATAATGAAGTTTATCTTCATTTTAATGTTCAACACAGCATAAAAGCTCTACATGGAAGGACGTCTATAGACTTCGCGATATTATTTGACCACGATTTGTGTAGTAGAAGTAAAAGAAGCAGTGTAGATGGGAACTAATTTTCAAATCGAAAATAGATAACTTTTAAGGGAGAAATAAGGAAGTAGATCAGATCCTACAGGGTATCCTAGTGTGGGGCCAGCAGCAATGTATGTACCTGTATGTAAATGTTTATGTTATGTTTATAACAAAAAAAAACTAAATTATCATTTGACAATTGATGGCGATTCTAATACTAAAAGTGATGATTTGTCGGGTCTAGTGGCGATTGATTTGTGTAAAATCGTAAACTGTCTGAGTATAGAAATTATTAAAGTTTACTATTAACTTCAAATATATTCAACCTACCCTTTATTTCTCTACGCAAAAAGGGGCCCGCTCGAACTGCGAAGACTACGAGCTTTATCATGACATGACCTACTATTAAGGACAGTCTTGGAGCGTTTTCCATATGCGCAACTCTGTAATTTGCGACAACGCGCAAATTGCGCACTTATGATTTATTTACATAAACAACGCTCACGGTTTTAGCAGTGAATATGCACTAACAGAAGTGCATAACAAAACAGCATCATTAACACAGAAATTTCAAATACAACTCTACACGGAGTTGCAGACAGAAAGGTCTACCCATCGATGCAAATAATTTATATTAAGACTCAATCTAGAAGCGCCGAAAAAATATCAGCTTTCATACATTCACTAGATAGATAGTAAACACTTTATTGCACAGCCAGAAAAAAAAGAATAGAGGAGAGCTAGAGTAGGTATCAAAATTTTCTGTGGAACAAATGATATTTTTTGGCAATTTGAGACTTAGTCTCTTAATGAAAGTTGTGTGTATTGATGATTAGCGTAAGCCCCTTAAAGTTTAATTGGACCACTCTGCATCACGCTGTGTGTCTGTTCCATAAGAACTATGATGATGATGATTCTCTCTGACCAGGATCGGCTGAGGAGGGTGACGGTCATGTTCCCTCATGTACAAACAAGAGGTTGGTTTTCATTTTTAACCCTTTAGACAGGGTAAGACAGATTCTTAGTGGTATAAGCCACCCGATTGCTGGACATTAACTATTGAGTAGGCGCGACTCAAATTAAACATTGAGACTTAGTGCTATGTATAAACTCGAGTCTAGAGATTGTAACAACTTTGGGTAGCGATAACCTAGTCAAGTTCAATGCATTTAAAATGCAAGCTTGCCTCTTTACCGCTAAACGGAGTCCCTTCAACCTGACTCCGATTCTCCAGAATACATCTATGGAGATCTCTGATCATTTAGAGCTCTTGGGTATGACCATAACCTTGAATCTTAATTTCGGCAGTTCCATCGAGTCCGAAGCCAAAGTTGCTGCCAAAAAAACTATGGGTACTCAATAAAGTAAGACAGTACTTCACGCCCAGCCAGCTTTTGGCACAGGTCCGGTCATGCATGGAGTATTGCAGCCACCTCTGGGATGGTTCAGCCAAGTACCAGCTTGCGGCTTTGGACGCGATTGAGCGCCGAGCTATCAAGCTAATTGGAGATGAGGAATTCACGAAGGCAAGATTACGGCCTCTGGAGCACCGTCGTAAGGTCGCTTGCCTTTCCGTCTTCTACAAGATATATTTTAGAGAGTTTGCACAGGGGCTACATGAACACCCCTATCTTCTTTCTTTTACCGGTCGACCAGACTGGCTTTTACTGGGCTGGCTTATATGCACGCATTTGGCGTGGAAATTCGGCGAATTTGCACCAAGCGATTCGCGAATTCTTTTATTTATATTAAGAACGACAAAGCTGTGGAACGCGTTGCCGTCGTCTGTTTTTCCAGAGACATTATAACCTGGGTGTCTTAAAAAATAGTCAACAGACATTTAACAGGTAAACACGTAACATGTTAAACCCTGTCTTCGTTCACCATCAGGTGTGACTGGGGTCAAGTGTCAACATGACCTAATTAAAAAAAACATACCTAGGTAGGTCCCTCATGCTTAGTAGTTAATGCTCAGCAGTCGGTTTTTTTGTTTATTTTATTACTGTAGTCTTGACAAAAAAAAACAACTATGACATGTACTCTACTTATGTAACGTAGGTAGCTCTTAATTAGGCCGTAACCATAATTTACTAGTATTCAATAAATGCTTTTAAGGGTTCCGTATTTTTATAAAAAAAAATAATGGTAAAATCTTTAAAAAAATGTGTCCCTAATTTAGGTGTAGGCAGGTACGACTAAATTAGGGATGCATTTTTTGGGTATAGTTGGATTAGTTGTTTAAAAATATTTTTCGTGTAAGAAGATATTTTTTTGATTTAGGGTTCCGTTTGCGTAATTGTAGAAACGTGGAAAAATACAGGTTAGTTGCACATATAATGAATTTAAAAGGAAAACTATCACGGCTAAGTAGGCTTTACAAGTTAACGAGTAGTAGGAAGAAAAAAAAAATCATACAAAATCCATTGAAAATTGCGTTCATGAAGTTGTTAGTAAAGCAGATAAAACCCCTCTTTCTATGGAACCCTACACTGCGCGTGGCCCGACACGCCCTTGGTTGGTTTTAATTTAATTTTTCGTCAATAGTTTTAGAAGTTATCTTAGTATTAAAATGTGAAAATTACTTTGCTAAATTCCGCCAAAATCCCACAAGCACCATGCGGTTAGTTAATGGACCGCCCTCCCTCCCACTTTTTCAAGCAGAAGCAAGACACAAACACACCACCACCGATACCAATACCTGTGTGAAAAAATGCGTTGCGACGCGTTTCGCCTCTAACACGATGCATGGCATGCAAGGCTCCGATGGTCGACTGATAAGTGACACATTTTAATGCTATAATGGATATCCGCAAAGTAACGCCTGATTCCATACAGTTATCTTGTTTAAGTTAAGGTGGATTTTATTTTAAAAGTGTATGTTACATTAGAGGACTCTTCTATGGGTTACTGGACGTAAAATTTTTTAGAAGAAAACAATCCGCCGTTCTGAACATTTATCTCTGTGGCGTGTAGGAGCTATTATTATAGATTTTCGAGTTTGATTTCTGTGTGGCGTAGCGTATTGAGCGCAGAGGTAATGAAACTTACTCGTGGAGCGTATATGCCGTAGGTTTACTTGAAATACATGTTGTCATGGCCTGCTAGAGTGGCTATGATCCACATTGGGTAGTAAAGTTACACAAAGCAAAGTTTAATTGACTCGGTCACGTAGAAAGAATTAGAAAGAAAAAGAAAGAGGACGGTCTGCGAAGAACGGTCGAATAAGGAACTGTCGTCATCAGCCAGTTGGACGTCCCAGGTATCGTTAGAGAGAGAGAGAGATGTGGTATTTTGGTTGCGTAGGCCAAGACGAGCGAGTCAGAATAAGAATGTAACAAAAAAACTTGAAAAATTAAAAAATCTTACTTATACAGTGATTCAAGCTTCTGACATATTGGAATAATTTTGGTGGACAAGTACTGAAAAGAAGCACGATTTTCAGGTTATTCGTTTATTCAATTACATGTTGCATTTGAACTAAGTTCGTTATTAATTATGGTGACAATAGTTTGAATGTAGCAAGTACGCACGGTGCAGCCACATAACTGCATAGTTATAAGAAATGCAGGCATCGGAATTGCATGCGATGCAGAATTCGTACACTCAACATTTAGATATTTATGGGCTTAAGAAAAAGAATTTACAATACAGGGTGAAACAAAATACTCGAATCCCCGATATTTTTCCAAAAAGCGAGGATTCCACTCAGAACAGTTTTTCTATAGTAAACATATTATGACATGGATATGTTTTCCGGATTTTAAAATTTGGCGTGTTGTGAAAGTTGTTTGTATTGAAGATGCCCCCCTGTTACACCTGTATAAACCACGAGCATGTTGTATAATCACGTATTTGAGAAACGTTATTCAAAAAGTTTCCACCTGGGAAAAAAACGAATAATGGAAATTACCTAAAGCAATATTCGCTCGTTTCAGTGGATTTCAGCAACGATTTCACCGCGTAAAGTGATAATATTATTCGGCAGCAATTTTATGATAGTCGGTTTCAAGCGTGGCCTTGGAGCAACTCGAAAATTTGTAGTAATCTGTAATTGTAATTGAGCACAAGACGACATGGTGCGGGCTGTAAAGTTTTATGACTGTTGTCATGTGTTAAAGTTTACGATATGAACTAAAATATGCTTTTCTTGCATTACTAGGAACTCGCAACTTGTTCACAATGAATTATTTATTTGCCAATTTTGTTACAAAATTCATTATGCTTATCCTTGCCGCTTTTGTTGGCAATATTGTAAGCTGAGACCTAGCAATAAATTATGAGGCACAAAGCCATACGTGTGGACTTCTTTTGCCGCAGAGCCTAGGGCCTCATTGTGCCTACCTTACACTTTTAATACTATTTAATGACTGCTTGGGTCAAGACTCTTTCTTTTCCAGTATTCTGCCGTAACAAAACAAAAACACTGTAACGCGTTTTTCTTTTATTATCTTTACCCGCAAACTTGTGTGACATGTAAAAAGGGTCAGGTTTAATAAAACCCTCCTCAGAGAGGGTTTAAATAATCTGCGGTTACGTATTTCCCTTTAGCACAGACTAGTTAAACTGACTCTGAGAAATGTTTTAAGGAATCGTGTTTTAATAAATAAGACCAATAGTCTTTATGATTCATCACCCACCCATCAGCCCACCTCTGCTCACGTGTATGTTGCCTTCTCTTGTAGCGCAAACTTTTACGATCACTCTACTCTCTACCATCTGACTATCGGGCTACTGATAATGACGTACTCACCAGCGCGTCCGGTTCTTAGTTTATCTCATAATCGACGAATCATATTTGTAGACCGACACATGTTTTTCGAAGCCAAAACGCATTGAAGCGATTTTACTTCAGAAGTTCACTGCAGCCTTGGACTCTTGAAAGCGACTATTGGTTGTATAAAACATTGTTGCGTTTTGCTTACGGTCTTCAACTTTTATTCTCGGCTGTATTGTGCACTTTCAGTTTCTTTTGGTGCGCCTTTAGAGCAAAGTTAAGCTATTACGGCAAAGGCTAACAATTACGTCTTCCTTGCCTCGAGCATTTGCATTTAGAAACGCGAGAAACTTATAATGTTGCTGTAGTACATTCACTCTTCGCTCTGACTATGATTTGTCAAGCGTACCTTAGAAATAAAATATTAAAGCATACAGAGTTCTCGACCGAAGCTACTTGGATCCACTCAGTCGCACCTAACTAACCGTGGACGAGGGGACTGCGTTTTGATATTCCCAACTACTTAGCTGCTGTTCATTCAAAGAGCTACTCGATATGTCAATATTTATGATAAAAATATTATGGAATGAAAGGGGCGGCGAACATTATATTACCGCTAAACATTTTGTTTGACAGGCAGTATGTTTATGTTGAAACCATTTGCAGCAAGTTTAAATACACAAAACGAAAACTTAAGAAAAACGAAACAAAGGCTATTACGTAGGGTAATTGCGGCAAATCACTGTATAAAAGCACTCGGAGCGGCACTCCGCCTTAACGCGCTACATTCAAATAGTTTTATCCCATTTAAGGTTCACTAATGCACTTTTTCGTTGAGGTAGCTACTAATAACTTGGTACATTAGTTGTTTTGCTTCAAGAAGCCAGCCTTTGTGATAGTGGAGTATTTTAAATGCTTTATCGGTGTTTTGTAAATTAGTGGTAGCTTTAATGTTAATCCATAACATACTAACTACTTTTTTTAAGACAGTCTCAACTCTACTCCTACTCCGTCATAGCTTTTACTGCCAGTATCTTAAGGGTTAGTGTCAAACAGAAAGTGTAGATGCCCCCTGCTGTGACTGACTTTACTTTCAAGCCACGCCGCATGAAATAGAGCAACGAACAGTTTCTTCATTAATCAAAGGATAATGCAGCATTTCTTCTTTATTATATGACTTATCATTATCATTTGAAGAGCTACAACTACGATGTGTGTACATATCTAACTGGGGCTTTGTACACTAAAACCCGATGGCCCAACAATACGCGGAGAGATGACGATGATCCTAAATGATGTTTGAATAGCGGCGCGCTTGAAGTAGGAGTAGCAGAAGATTTGTTTCAGTTGATCGTCGAATCCGAGTGTTGGCGTCAATATCGCATAGCATATCAAGTTCGATCTTGATGACCATCAACAAATATATCCATCGCTCTAAATTCGTCGACTGCTGGCCATCCACACCCAGCCGCTGCTAGCAATCTGCCTGAGATCGGCGTCCTACGCGTTGTTTGCCAGTTTTTTATGGTCTCCACTGGAGAACCGTTTCGCCCCTTACCATTTCCACTTTATTTGCTAATTATTTAGGTTCTGGCAAGAAATAAAAATTATAATTGGTGGTGCGCATTTTTGTCAACATATCATGTTTGTGTTTTTCCTGGTACAATAGAGAATATTCTTATCTTATCTTATCTTACCTAATTAAGATTGTATAATTTTTTTCTATGATTGTGCTTACGTAAATACTCACATAGGAGGCTCATACGAGCTGCTTCATTTTAGAAGTATTGTGTAAATGCTTTTTTTAGGTGTGGCCGTACGGAACCATTAGGGCACGCACGAGTGCTACTCTCACTAAATCGTTTTTAAGGTTCCGTACCCGAAGGGTGCGAAACGGGATCCTATTACTGACTTCACTGTCCGTCTGTCTGTCTGTCTGTCTGTCGGTCACCAGGCTGTATCTGTATGAGCTAGGCGGTAGAAATTTTCACAGATGATGCCGCTATAACAATAAATACTAAAAAAAGAATAAAATAAATATTTAAGGGGGGCTCCCATATAAGAAAAGTAATTGTTTTGCTGTTTTTTTGCTCGATATTAATAACGGCAACAGGTAGACGCTTGAAATATTCACAGAATATTTAGTTCTATATTCGCTTAAA
This sequence comes from Yponomeuta evonymella, assembly GCA_963969515.1. Lineage (NCBI taxonomy): Eukaryota > Metazoa > Arthropoda > Insecta > Lepidoptera > Yponomeutidae > Yponomeuta > Yponomeuta evonymella. The sequence continues at coordinate 8,895,536 of OZ018355.1, read as the reverse complement.
AGATAAATAATTAAATTTAAATAAAATTACTCCGTGTGGCGCCGGATTAAGAATAGCGTGACTCCATTTCCTTCCGTGGATGTCGTAGAAGGCGTCTAACGAAATCAATTACCAGGAGACGGGCAGCAGCGTCCTCCTGAGGTTCCAACCGCATACTGCGATCGCCAACCCGCCTGCCAAGCGTGGCGATTATGGCAAAACCCCTCGTGGTTATGAAAACCACGAAAGAGGCCTATGTCCTGCAGTGGGCGTCAAATGCCTGATGATGAAATAAAATAAATATTTAAGGGGGGCTCTCATACAACAAACGTGATTTCTTGCCATTTTTTCTCGATCTTTGTGTCGAATGTTGTATAGATAATGGTACGGAATCTTTCGTGCGCGAGTCCGACTGGCACTTGGCCAGTTTTTTTGTATGAAAACATGTGTAACTCTGTTAATTAAGTAAAAGGCATGGACAACTATTTGCATGCCGCTTATACAATACGCAGTCTGAATTGTGTGAGCGAGACAGAAATTGTTTTTCAGTCCCTGACCTAAATTAACCGTGCTATATCGAGAGGGTGTTCTGTACATTCCCAGTACTGCGGCGACGACGCGCACAACCAAAACATAATATTACACACGATCAATCTGTCAACAAGCGTCAACAAACAGTGCCCGATGGGACAATCCGACAAACTTTCTCACAGAGAGACACGGCCAATGCATTCATGACTTTTGAGCTTAGGATTTAGACACTCTACTTATAAGCAGACTACGTCCCACTGCAGGGTACAGGCTTTTTTTTCAGAAAGAGACTACGGGCTTAATCATCACGTGAGCCCACCACGGATTGACTATCTGAGGCACTAAATGTGAAATCCTCAGAAACGTATGTTTTATGTGTTTTTCCACACCGTTAACGCGTAAAATGCCTTTTTTATACTGGCAAATGCACGTAACATTACGAGCCGGGATTCTAACCCACAACCTTTCGCATGTAGAGTGCGGGTTCTACTGATACGCTACCAATGCAATTGCACTCTACTGCAGTAGAAATGATGTCCTTGAGACCCTTGGGGTCCTTGATCCTTATGTGTGGTGAGGGAACGTTGCAGACTGATGGAGGATGTAGTAACCAGATATAAAAAAGGAATTTTGTGTTATTGTAGATATATTGATGGAGGAAGAAAGAGTGACAAAAGAAATATATCGAATGAATGTGGGTGGAAGGGCTGATAAAGGACGCCTCAGGCGGATATATATCCTGATAGTACTCGAAACTGGCAAGCGTACATGCAGTACATGCTATATGCAGCTACTAATGAATGACGATGAAGCTAAGGAGGTTTGTCGGATGTTTGTCGGATTGTAGCAGATGGCAAAGCTAATTTCTGCGTATAACTCCTATGTTTGTGTGTACGTGTGTATGTTCATTGTACAATAGATAGATAGATAGATAGATAGAATATTCTTTATTGTATGTACACCAGGAATTACATATGAGTATTTAACAATAATATAGTACAGTACAATTGGCGGCCTTATTACTAAAAGTAATTTCTTCCAGACAACCATTGACGGAAAAAAAAAAGAGAAGCTAAATGACGGGTAGTCGGTGCAACTAGACAATACTAAGAAAGATATTTATATATTTAATACACATACATAAACGGTACATAAATATAAGATAAATATAGAATAAACATACATAAATAAAAATTATCATATGAAGGGAGGAGATGAACGAAAAATATACCTACATACTACTAGGAATAGATTTCACCAAAAAGACAAAATAAATAAATAAATAAAAAAAAAAAAAAAAACAAACTTAAACTAAGGCAAAGAAATATTTTTGAACCCTGCTTTTAAATATTGTTAGGGACGGTGAAAATCTTATGGCTAAAGGCAGATCATTCCACAGGCGGACAGCTGTGATAGTAAAGGAATTGCTGAAGAACCTTGTCAAATGACTCGGTGTCTTCAGCAATCGATTATGAGCAGATCGCAAAGTCCGGCCGTGCGTATCACTCAAAAACTAATCTACTTAGTAATTACTATGTATACTAAAATAGTTCTTTAAACGCTTGAAGATAACTTGTCAAACAACACAAGTAAACAAATAAATCTATATGCTGTACAGGAAGTATTCAAACGATATCAAAACAGTTCCATCGTGAAACGCGCATGTATAAGTTTAAACCTAATATTGTGTCGCGCCGAGATAAGTTTTAACAGGGAATGTAAACATTGACTTCTCGGAATCAAAACCATCGACTGGGTAATAGAGTTTACTAAGTAGAGAGCAAATAAAATAACAAAATGTATGTTTATTGTAGAGCTGGCCACCGTAGGGTTGCCAGAAGTGAAATAATTCTATAAGACGTATATCTAAATGCACTTTCAACTAAAGGTTTCTTAAATAAGGTCTTTTAAATAAATTATATGCCCTATAATTTTAGGGGTAGTGAATATAAATATAAACTTACTTTAAAATTGCATTACTTCCACTAATTTAAAATGTATTTATACGATAAAGGACACGCAAGCAATTATAAAAAAAACCCGCAGTAATATTTACTTTTGGGGGCAACTGAATAAATGCGAAAAATCAAGCTTTACAATAAAATAACATTTATGTAAGATTTAGTTTTTCCGTTAAATTTAGAACACTTGCTAATAAGGGTGTAATTTTTTTTGTTAACCTATTCAGTAGACTAGAGTCTAGACACAGTGTTCTGGCAACCCTGTATGGGGGAAAACATTCGCAGCGTTCTCCTTCCTCGCTTCCTACACAACTGCCGCTCGCCGATACAACTCGTTACTGGCACCCGGCGCTCTTGCCTTTTTTATCTAACTTTGTTTACTTCAGCCTTATATCGAGTTTTGATTCGGCTTTTGTAAGAAATGCTTGCTTGCTCGCGTTTTTGAGGGAGGTTTCACTGTAATTGCACTTTTTCAAGATGTTACGTCTTGGATTTTTGAGGTCCGTACCCGATGGCCAAACGAGACCTATTCATTACAATGCCTAGGGAGGCCTGTTTGTCTATTTCACCGTCTGATATATAAATCTCTGAAATCGTTCGTTAACTCCTTATCTCTTAAATCGTAAAAGGAAGATTATTAAATTTTTCACAAAATACTCTTCATCTCGACGAATGGCACAAGCAATAGAAAAAAAGAAGTTGGGCGCTATCTCCATACCCATAACGGTGTTTTATAAGATAAGAAGAATATTACTTATTGTACTCGTACGTACACCAGAGAACAATAAATATAAAAACAGCAGTTAAAAAAGAAAACGTACGATTGGCGGCCTTATTGCTAATAGCCATTTCTTTATAAAATATTTAGCAATTTATGATTTTTTTTATATTTTTCCTCTATCGTAAAAGCGGTAATTACAAGTGTCAGAATTTGTACTATTACAGTGCATTTCCTGTAGCATAATAACATATTATAATAACAAGCGGTCATGTATGAGTTGACCTGCCGCTGAGTGTTCTGAACTGAATGTATAAAATAAACATTTATACTACATTAATGATCTCTGCCTACCCTTCCGGAATACAGGCGTGAGTTTATGTCATGTGTGTAATATAATGTTTTATACTGTAACGTAATGAACACTAAAAACATATTTTACTCACATTATGCACGGAGCCCTCGTTGCACGAGTCCGATTCGCACTTCCCCGGTTTTTAACTTTCTTCAACGAGCTTAATCTGTCGGACGATTTAAAATTGTGCTTGTTAAAAATAGATTTACTGATGCTTTTACTAAACTATAACTTCGCGAGATGACAGAGAGATATAGCTCGATTTGTAGAAACAAAAGTGTTTAGTGAGGTGAGCCGATCTACTTGCTCGTATATGACAAATTGCTAAGCAGTTACTTCAAATAAATTCCTTTAGTTATTTAGGAGTTAAGTGAATTGACGAATTTCAAACAAATCAATTAATTTGATAAATTAATAGTTAGCGAGGAAAAGTCACAATTTTTCTTTGACGAAAAAATAATGTCACTAAGCAAATAGCTACCCACAGCAAATAAAAGTCAAATGAATTTTATTTTTCCTCCAGTTTCAGAGTTGTAATGAACGAGATGATTACTTTGCAGGCAAGATATACTTTGCGGGCCTAAATAGTTACTATAAAACTAGAATTATTTAAAATGTACTTAAAAGTAGCTTTCCCCCTCAAAAAATTGCCCTATGTGGAGATTTCTTCAAGGCTGTTCCAGGTAGTTTTGGAAAAAATTAAAAAAAATCGTGACTGGACCACTGCCGGCATTAAAAAATTAGGGACACTCTTTATTCACTATATGAGAAAAGAACATACACATATGACCTTAGTTTTATATGGTATTTTAATAGTAGTTTATGCAACTGTCATATAATGAAGGGTATTAAAACACGAGTGTGAGTTTATGAAACGAGCGCAGCGAGTTTCATAATAGTAACGAGTGTTTTAATACCCGTGTTATATGCAGTTGCATACACTACTTTATCTTCACTAATGCAATTAAAAATTAAATTCACGCGTACGTGTATAATCACAGTGATTTTGCCGCCATTAAAATTTAACCAATGAGAGCGCAGCTGCGCGCTTCAATAAAACGCGACCAACCTGATTGGCCCTGCAATCAAGTTGGTCGCGTTTTATTGATGTTATAATGAGATTTTACGATATCGATGTGAATATTATACCATCATGTGAAATTGCTTAAATTGAGTGTTTTGTTGTCTGCGCTATAACAGTAGTAATTATAAGTCAAGTATTGAAAACATAAGTAGAATGTTACAACATTAGTGTAGATAATAGTAGATTGTACAACAAGTGCATAAAACGCACCATTTTACTCGAGACGTTTATCCATCCGAGCGAGCTTGCGAGCGAGGATAGATATAAAGTCGAGTGTAAAATGGGTTTTATGGACGAGTTGTACACTCTACTTTTCACTTCGATTGACGACATTATTTATCGTTAATCAAAAAACAATTTTAAGTTGTAACACAAATATTACAATGAAAAAATAATTATGGTTCCCGCCAATTAACTTTTTTTTCTTTTTTTTTTCTGTAGGGACGTGACACCTGACTTAAGGTCGTTACATACTGCTCAGTTATAAAAACATTTTCTTTTTATAACTATGATAAGTTGTTGTTATGGCTTAAATACTATACTGATCTACTAAATTGAAAAATAAACAAATATAAAAAATAATAAATGAGACGAAATACAAATTATAAGTTTATTTCATGAAGTTTTATTGTGTACTTTGGCTGTTGGTATCTTTGCCTTGGTCTTAGAATACGAACGAAACGAAATAAAATAAAGAGGTTGTTGTATGAAGTTAAAGATGTTCGTGTGGCTGTTGCAGCGATTGCCTTGGTCTTCGACGAAGATTTTACTTTATGCTCTAGAGCATAAAAAGCGACTTTATGTCGCCTACGCACGACATAAAGACGAACTTTTAGAGCATGAGAAGTGAAAAGTATATTATAAGTAAGGAAACAGGTAAATACAAATCAGAAGACTGCGAATTTTCACTTCAAATAGATAATAAATTAATAAATTCAAATTAAGATATTGCTGCGGTGTTTGAACAGTTCTTCACAAATATTCTAATTGTAACGACGGCTGAAAGTATTTTAAAATACAATGCCGCCCCCCCCATGCGATCACGATTTTTCGTTCGAATACATTCAAGCCCACATCGTGATTAAAACTTTTAAATAGCTAAATTAAAAAAAAACTGAAGACTTGTGGGGCATTTCAACAACAGTAGTTAGCGCAATAATCGATGTCCTATCACCCCATTTAGCCAGAATCTTTAACAAATTTTTATACGAAGGTACTTTGTCTGATCTAATGAAATATAGTAGGCTCGTTCCTTTATTTACAGGCGATGATAAGCAAGATCCCAAAAATTTCAGACCAGTCTCGGTTCTACCCGTTTTGAGTAATATATTCGAGAAGACAGTTCTTGGTTAACTGCTTACACACTTCAATAACTATCAACTTATCCATGGTCAACAATTCGGCTTCACGCAAGGGCGCGCTGCGACAGACGCTGGCGTCATATTAGTTAAACATATAGGGTGGCCGGAACTTTGACGCACAAAAAAAAATTTTGGTCCCTCGTATCGTGGGCTATCCGAATCACCCCCGTGTATATTCCGCGAGTTTTTATAGTTTTCGAGTTATGAATTTTTTTCTGAATTTTCGGGAATTTTCGACCTGACCAACTTAAAATTGGTCTCTGATTGAACGCACAGACCCCCTCTCGGCAAAATCCAACTAAAAACCGAGAAAACACCATCGACCACCGTTTCAAATTATAGAATTATAAGTTCTGCCTACCCCATGAACTTAAATAAACTAGCTAGACATTCTACAACCTTAAAAACTTAAATATACTATCGCACTTCACTTTAACCGATCGATTTATTCTACCTGCCTACTCCTGTTAAAGTTGTAAGAATTCCATCTAAAACAAACCTAACGATATCCCTTCAATTAATTCAAATTCTAACTAAACGGTTGTACTGGTCAGCTTATAAAGAGGTATCGTTACAATACCACCAACAATATCTGCATAAGACAGCAGATCATCATTTACAGTTTTGTTGCAAAATAACCCAAAACACATGCAAAGTTTGCAGTACTTGCACAATATGAAGATAACTAGACCCACACACACCTAATTTAAATCCAGTCCTAAAATGCGGAATTTTCATTGTCAAGTAAACATTTTGATATGTCGTCACGCAATTTTTAACAAAAGGTGTTTGGTAGAAGCGGTGTCATGCTTCGCTCCCCACGGCTCGCATTTACGTGTCAGTCATGTTACAAGGCTTAACCCCATATAAAACCTAACAATTTTAATAAAAAAAAGTAGGGAAATATACACCTTTGTCGACAAACGCTCAAGGTTCATTTTCCTAAGCTGTAACGGCAAAGCAAAAGTGGTCCAATGCATGGTGCATGCTGTGGGTGCGATGTGTCACAGTGGACTGTCAAACCGTCAAAGTGATTGCCACGTGATTGCATTGCTGACATGCGAAATTTGAATTCGACTTTTATTCCCCTAATTTGTTTTCACTGGGATTTTAATAAAGTGGAAAAATTACTCGTTCGTGGTTAGTTTTTGTGTTTGGTATTAAACTAACAGAATAGTTGTTTGTAAATTTATTGGGCGACAGAAAACTTGTCGGAGTGTGATACCTGTGGGAAGATTTGTTTTTTTTAATTATAGTCTTTATTACACTATTGTAAGATAAGATAAGATAGGAATATTTTTATTGCACACAATAAGCTTTTAAGCTTTAAATAAATACATAAATAATATCTTAAAAAGGCAAGTATGACAAGCTTAATCACCTACGATCGTAAGGAGAGCACGATTTACTATTCCATCTGTTCAATAATTTATTATTAAATAACGGTATAGCTATAAAAATCAACCACTACATTCCGGTGTAAAGGAAATTGTAAGGGAAACATTGTCATAAAAATATGAAATTAGACGTGTTATAATAAGCTTCAGTGAAAAAGATGCAGTTATAAACAAGTCTTCCCATTCATAGCGTCTTAATTAGCAAACCAATGTTTCTAAAATGTATCCATCTCTATCAAAACCTTTCTATTAGAACAAGGCAGAATTATAGCAGTCGCTGTGATTCGACATTATAAACTTACCAGGATCAGTCAATGTTGTCTTTGAACAATTTCTGAGTTTATAATCGGCCTAATGAGTTCAGTGACGGTAAAAGCGTCATATTTATGTTGATTTTATGTATGAGCAAATATTATCGGCTCAGTTTTAATTACTATACAGATACGGTCGGCTAATGAACAAACGGACAGGCATTTTATGTCATTAGGTATAAGGCTTTTTTTTATAAAAAGGCAATGATTCTTCTGATAATGAGGACCCCGAAGCTCGAATAACTAATAAGTTTCCTTTAATCGAAAACGAGATGGGTTTTGGAAATATAACAAGTTAAAACATAATGACCGTTTTAATGTCAAATACACAAGAATACTAAATGGAGGCCACACATAATATTAAAATAGTTACGCGTTGTAATTTTTCAAACATTTTGCATCGCAAGTAAAAATTAAAAAAAAAATTAACTGTTGAAGCTATTCGTATCTAACACATAAACTTTACTGCGAAATGTGTCAAAGAGCCTTTGAAATGTACAATAATTAGTATAAAATCATATAAATTATGAGGACTATAGCTGTTTAAATAAATAGAGTACTGTCACGTTTTACGAGTATGGAAAATTAGACGTTATTTATAGAACCGCTTGTTAGAAACCTATAAATACAGAGCTTTCTTCTACGGGATATGTTTTGGAATACTTTGAATAATTGTTGAAGGTCACTAGCTTGGAAGATAGCATCATCAAAACAAATTTTAATAAATACACTTAATTGTATGTTTATTGTTATCTTTTTTTTTTTGAGGTAAAAAGCTCTGATTTATCTCTACAATGCTCAAATTTACATGCGGTGATGTTTTAGACCAAAATTTAATTCTATGTTACTTGTATATTTTGTAATGATTGTGATCTGTTTTGTACACCAACTAAATAAAATAAAATACAATCAAGACTTATTTACCTACTTTTTATTGTCATTAATTGTTTAAGATTATAGATGCATAACATCATTGACACGGTTTTCGTCAGAAAGAAAGATGATTATGTATAAATAGATTGAAACTGTTGTGTAAGAATACTCAATACCTATAATGCAACAATAATTATGGATTTCTCGTGACCACGTTACTAAGTTCCGTTATAATATTTTCATAACAATATTTCATTAAAAAAAATTATTAAAGTGCTGCATAGGTAGATTCTTCTGCATTGATTTAAAATAGCACATTTGGATTTATTGAAGATAACTGGCCAGAGGCCTAATACGCGCACCAAAGTCTGTCGGAATCCTGAAGTTTGCTTTACCTCTAAACATTCGCCAGGCTCCATCTGTCGACGTGTTTAAGATTAAAGTTCACGAACATTACTTTGGACTTCAATAGAGATATACCGTATTTATGTTGTTATATTATTAGGCTATATGTATGTGAGTAATATTTATCATTTGTGTGTAGACTGCAATAAATATTTTCTTAGTCTAATATAATATTTTATCATATTTTATTACTTATGTGTAGTTAAATTATAATAATCGTACATAACTTTATCAACCACACTTTGTACTTATTTTTGTATTACTCCCATAATTTTCTTCTGTCACTACCCCATCGACTCTCCACATCAACGTAGGTTAGCTTGAAGAAAATACTACCCATTATTAAGCTCGCTTTTGTACAAAATTATTTTTTAGTGCAATAAAGAATTTTTCAATTAATCAATCAAGTTTTCGATAGCAATTAGTATGGAATTTGACAGTTTGACTATTGGAATTGCTCAGAATTTGGTGCGCGTAATACAGAAGTAGTTCTTATGCAGATCATTCGATCTTCCAGCGCCATCTTCTTTCGTGTGCTTCAAACAATGGACCTTAACAAATTAAACTTTATTTCTAGACAATAGACAGGGCCTATCAAATTATACGATACCGTGCCGCGGTTAATTCCATTAATGCCCATTAACTATAGATGAAGCTGCCTCAGTTTAACGCACCCGTATTTATTGTACATATTATTATATCGAAACAAACAAATAGTTCTATTAGTATAATTATTTTTACAATTTTCGAAACTACAAATGTTTCTTATTTAGACCTTGTACATTTTCATTGTAAAATTGATAATATGTGATAGTTCGGTTTATCAGGATTATGGCAAGAGGCAAACCCTTGCCTCTGCCTACACCTCCGAGATACAGGCGTGAGTTTATGTACGTATGTAATAGTTTGACCGTAGCATTGTCGAAGTGTGAGTAGATGCCGCGTTTTATAATTTGGTACTAGGTATGCTTAGACTACTTATGAAGAGAGAAAAACTGGCCAAGTGCGAGTCGAACTCGCACACCGAGGGTTCCGTACTCGTGCTTGGACGTTTTCTATTATTTTGTTGTTAGAATATAATATAATAATTCCTACAATCACGCCGAGTTTGATGCGATGAGATGTCTTCCTGTTTTACGATAGAGCATGTTAAACAAAAAAAAAGTGAAAAAGGATGTTTGTTATACGGAAACAATCCTTATTTTTAATTATGTTTAAAATTTTAAAATTTGTTATGTGGTAATCCACCGTAATAACACATATACTGTGAAAATTTCAACTGGATACCTATTACGGTTACAAAGTGCCAAAAGAGAGCCATTTAAAGGTCGGACGGACGGATAGACAGACAGAAGTAAGACAGACAGACAGCGGAGGCAGAATAATAGGGTCTCGTGGCACCCTTCGGGTGCGAAACCCTAAGAATAAGAAGACGTACAGAAATATCTATGTTCTTTCCCTTTTTATGGACAATGAAGTGTTCCCTGACTCTAAGTACCTACAGTTGACAAAATTTCAACTTGAAATTTTTGTCTAAAAGTCGACCTTAAAGCTTTGGATTTTGTTTAGGACTTCGAAGTCTTCGAGTTGGGCTGTATTCTCATATTTTATGATGATATTAATGTGATAATGTGTTCTAATAGAAACTATTTTGAGATCGATTCGACCCCACTACATATTTTGAACAGCAGGCCGTTATGTGGTGCCAGAATTTATGACACGAGGCTGTGAAAGTGTGAGACGACTTAGCGACCAACATCGCCAGCCATTAGGAAGGATTATGACATAAATAAGTTTATTGGCCCAATAAATATTATATTCGTTGAACTCTAACTAGTTTAAAGCCCGAAATCATATCAACACTAACTATACCCGCGACTTCATTCACGCAAGATCCTGAAAAAAATAACCTATATTACACTACGGTCTTGAGCTATCTCTAGGTAAATAGTGAACACTTATGTTAATTTGTTACTGTTTAAAAGAAGGACAAACCAACAAACATATTTATTTTACTAGTAGATACTTATGGAGAGTGCGTTAATTAATAAACACTCTGTGATTTCCTACGACGAGGCGGCTATTAGATGACGGGAAATGTCTTAATCGTATGCAAAACTTTAAAGGTATTCAATTAAATTCAAATTTCAATCTCAATTACCACACCCAACAAACATCTGGTAGCGGAGATACATCACAAAAAACCAATTTCGTGGGAACAATATCAAAGAAGTACATACCTAAAAACCGTCCAAGAGCGTGTCGGGCCACGTGCAGTGTAGGGTTCCGTAGAAAAAGGGGTTTTTATCTGCTTTATAGAACTAACAACTTCATCAAAGTAATTTTGTAATTGTTGGATTTTGTGCGAAGTTTTCCTTTTATAAGTTGGTCGCCTATTACTCGTTAACGTGTAAACCCTACTTAGCCATGATAGTTTAATTAATAATTAATTTGATGTGCCACTGCCGTGAATTTTTTCGCGCTTTTACAAGCAACTTTTTAGCCGGAAGAGCGGGTGAGACGCCCTACTCGGACAAAAATTTGCGCTTTAAGACTTAATATTTTGCAAACGGGACCCTAAATCAAAAAATGGTTATCCTACACCCACAATATTTTTGAACGACTAATCCAACGATACTGTACACTATGCTGTAAGCGAGAAAAAAAAATTGTATCGCTAATTTATGTGTAGGGGAGGTACCATAAAACATTTTTTTTTAAGATTTTATTCTATCGTTTGATTGGCGTATGTCTATACCAAACTTCAGCTTTCTAGTACTAATCATCTCTGAGCTAGGCCGTGGATAGACAGACAGACAGAAACCATAAGGCTTCCTTGTTGACTACGAAACTCTAAAAGAACCTGACATGCAAGCACCTAATTATGTTTTGATAGCTAAAGAGAAAGTAATATTTTTTTATTCAACGTAGCAGAAATTAAACAAAGGTGTCTATTTGAAGGAAAATCTTGATCATAGTTTGAAAAAAAAAAACTCCGTACTCACTATGAGCTTATTCCGAATTCACTTACTTCTTTTTTTGTCGCAAGACTCCGACAATGGTTCTATCTGATTCGCAGAGCTTGATCACGGATCAAGGTCGTATCGGTTGCTTGTCTCTGGTCGGACTCTTTCAACCAAAAATGTAATAAGTGAATCCGAAACTAAACTAAAACGTGTAGTGCTTACGAAGGTTTTAGTGCCATACTCAATCTTTTGAATTTGGTCCTTAATTAACACAGTTTAAATTCTCATTCTAAAGCATACTCACATACTGTTCTAGTACATACTCATGCATGCAAACTAGTTTTGTTACATAGCCAAAAAAACCCGGTACCTCATCTGGTACCTCTCTAGCTAGAAAACGTTGGCACTCTGCTAAATTAAATATATTAATAGAGCAATAAAGAAACTCGATCTTTTCCATAATCTACTCCTAACGATTGAATCCTAACGAAAGAATCAATGATCAATGTTTGCTAAGAGAAGAAAAAAAAACACACCAAATCCTTTTAAAATAGAGGCCACAATTCAGGGTAGACAGTAATAACCCGCCAGGGTTGAAGATTAATCGTTCAGGTGCAAGTAATAGAATATTCTGTCGCGCAGCGAACACGCAACCTGCGAGTTACCTATTATAAAATTGAAGCACTCCGTGATAAATTAGCCTTATCCGTCACAATTGGTCACGGAAGTCTGCTAGTTACGGCTCTAGGCGTGACGCTTTAGGCGACTGCACACTGCACGTCTACCATGAGAACACACGTGGGAACGGGATGTCAAGTGACATGCATTAAGTATTATACTTTGGTACACACATTACGTTCCGATTCTCATACTAAAAGTTAACGTTGCCTGTGTTGTTTATGAAATAAGCAACTGATCTCGAAAAACCTGGTTATTACAGCACGAACACGAAAGCATTCGAATTCATACTTATCGATGCATGCTAACCGATATGCTCCAATGAGCCTGACTTACGGTACGTGCCGGGTGCAAGTGTGAACGCCCTTTAGGAGCTTATAGAAAATAAGGGTAAAATATAAAGACCAGCCAAGTGCAAAAAGCCCTCGCACTCTGAGGGTTCCGTAATACCACACAATATTGAAATTGAAAAACACAAAAATATAGAAACATAACTTAACTTAATATAGGTAATAGAGTTACGTATTTACAAAAAAATACATTTAGGCGATTTAAATGACTGATTGTTATGCTCGTACTATAATTTGCACTATAATCACAACAAATTTGAAGCTTGCATGTATTAACGTATTTACGATGGAGCGAAATAATAATCTTAAAAAAAACGACCTGATTTTTCATTTAGTAGGTCATTTATTAACTTTCCTCTTACATAGGTAATTCAGGACGTATATTAAGTACAATTTGAGTAACGTCCATTGTATGTGATGTGTCCATTGTAGAAAAGATAATTTGTGACATATCCCAGACCATTACTAATTACTGATGTGCAATAAAGAGTCATCCATATATCTATCTTATGATGGATTGTTTCTCAAATGTGTGTACATTTCTGAAAGTTCTTGAGCTTAGCACAAAATTCTGATTGCCAATGTTATTACATAGTGTATTTTATTAAATTTGGTATTTTTATTAATTTTCAGAAAATTCATATAATCCAAAATTTTCGACCGGCTACTCATTGCGGTTCAATAGATCTCGCACGTCGCAAAAAACACAGCAACGGACAGACAGATAGACACACATAGCGTAGATGGTTCTATTGGTAACCTTTGGGTACGGAACTCTAAAAAGGTAACTGTAATGACTCATTATATTTCTCCATTGTGCGTTACGGAAGTGCGCTCCGATATCGTTAAACCGGAGTAACGTGAGATTCGGGGTGTACTTACGTTTTACTGTTTATTATGTCAAAGCTTATGTTCGGGGAACACTACAGTAGTTACATTGTGAAGGAATAAAAGGAATGATAAAATCAACATTAGCTTGTGCATTCACAAAGACATTTTGGGGTTCGCTGTCTCATCTAAAATTTGAATCGTCCGCGTCACAATGGCATGTTTGGCCGTGGCACGCACGGGGAGGGATGTGCCTCTAACAAACATTTTTCTAAAAGCGACTTTTGCATTTAAAGCGCCTTTTTTACTCGAACAGACGAAATCGAAAAAAATATATAGTTAGACAGACACAGTGCAAATGAACTTTTCCAGAATGGATATCACTGACAATAGGTTTTCGTATATTGACGGTCTTTCGCCGGCTGGAATTTCAGCAGCGACATTAAACGTTACAGTACACGTAAGCGTTTCGGCAAAGCGTCTGAGACCCTTACACACGGCGCCGTAATGGTTTCCGGCTTCCTTCAACCACGTCACAATGCTGGTCCCATAGAAAAATTGTCGTGGCTCAAACAAAATGCATACTTTTTGTCAAAATAACGACCCCACGCTTGCACGCGGTGACGTGTGGCTTACATCCGTTTTCAGCGAAAATTTCGACGAAAATGTAAAGGAGGTTTTTGTTCCTTACTTTTCATTCTTTGCGGATGAAAGCTCAGTCTGGCATTCAGTGAATTCAAATTGAGTCGAGTTCATTTGTTTTCACGCCAACTAATCGCCATGATCGATCTCTAACGCGGCCATTTGACCTAAAATAAAGACGCAGTCCCAATTCAAATGAGCGAACCTTCGTAACGAATGGGCGGCATCCGTCGCGGGCGTCGCGAGTATTTGTTACCCGGCAGGGGTCAGCGTGGAAGCACGTTCCTAACATTCTTTCCGAAATAACACCCCGTCGCATGTGTCCCAGTCCCGGTCTCCCAGACAATTAATCTCCTCAAAAGTCTTTGAACGAAAATTCCAGTCGCTACTATTTTTCTCACGAATGTGCTAGTTTTAGATCCGTTCTGTTCACGGTTTGTTTTACAATTGCTTTGCTTTTATTGGAAGTTTAATTTGTCACAATCACTGTTTGTGTGTACACATGCCGCTGGCTAAGCTACAACTCTGCGACTAGTGAGCCAAAAAGAAACATCCTTTGTAATCGAATATGACCGCAGAAAAAAACTTCCTCCAAAAACTACAGCGTCATTACTTCAAAATGGTAGCGGTTAAATCAGAAGCCGGTTACAGAACTGGAATAGCTAAATTGGCCATCTGCCCCAACATCATCATTGGACCACAGACAATCGATGTGTTCTCCTTTTTCCTCGTGGCTCATTAACCTGTTCATGGCTCTCGTATTAGTGGTCACGTACCGCGAGCAGGTGCCACCAGCTCTCTTTAGTTACGCCCGCCAAATGGACCATTGTTACGTTTGCTTTCCTCCGACCTTTGTGGCCCTGCTACATGCACTCGTTTTTTTTCTCACTTTTATTGTTGCAAGTCTAGAAAACTACGTGACTTAGAACGCTCGAGTTGCTAATCTAATGGATTTCGAGAAAGGATTTGAGTGAACAAAGACTGACTTTCTCTCTTTCTTTCTCTCTAAGATTCTTGGAAAACAATAAAACAGTGATACCTATTCGAGTATCATGGAGAATATAATATGTAATTTCATTTGGAATCATCCCAAGCTGAACTGTAAGTAGGTAGGTGATGCGGGTTGAGTAGCGTTATTACTTCAGAAAATAATTTTCAAATTCTTAATAAAAATCAATAAAAGGCCAAAATGAAAATTTCCGTATCATCGCAGCTAATGAAGGTTAAAGTAAGCACGAGTAATCACACTGAGCACCCAGCGCACCGCTCTGTCATTACAATGTAAAAAGTATCCGTGTTCAGAGAAAAAGATAAGTTAGACTAATAAAAAAGCGCTTTAAAATTAAAGTGGACGTTAAAACGCCACCATATCTTTTGGGGACAAAAACGATTCCAAGTTCGCATTATGAGATAGCGTTTTGTCGGCGCTACCAACCGTCGCCGCCCCGTCCGTCGGCGTCGACCGATTGCTACCTATAAAGATAACAATAATTAGTCGTAATGACTACGTCCTTTGAGGGCCTCGACTTGGTTTTTATAAACGCGTTGGCGGCAGCGAGCCGTGATCGGGAGATAGTGCGTCCATCAAATTATATGATAATCGGCTGCGGTTAATTCCATTACCAATAATAAATGCACGCATTAAATTAGACCCGTCGAATGAGTCGACGGAAAGCTGCGCGATCGCTCCCATCACTCCGGATTATGATATGAATAATTTATTAAGCGAAATAAAAGGAATACGGTTGATATTGTTTTGAACTTCAGACGCGCGAAGCGATACTCGCGTCTGACTCGCCGCGATCGTAAAGACGATTGTTATTTCGATGAGAAACGAAAATAGTAAAAACATTCACATTATCGTATCTCACCGAGCCGTATGATATTGTCTTGAATTCATTAAAATAGCTCAGCAATGGCGACAAAAAAGAATGCAATTATAAATAGCCGTAGCATATCGCGTTTTATAGAGTTGATTTATTGGATTCCTTAGAAAGCTCTTGTAAATCTTGTGAGGACGCTATAATCCAATACTTCTACTTAGCTCGAGACAAAGCGAGCTGCATTGTTAGCAGCTGTCATTCTGTAAAAGAACTCATATTTCATAAGAGATTTTGTTCGGGCCCGTAAATCACGTTGTTACATTACAATTTTACACAAGTTCCTAGACATTCCCTGCACCCTGCCACCATAGCAACTTGATTTTATTTTTGTCTTACAATTCATGCTCCTAAGTTTTGCTGTTTGGTATCAAAGACATCTAGGTCTTCAAGTTAATGACACGAGCTTGGTGTTGAAATTTCGTGTCGTTAACTTGAAAGCCAAACTCTTAATTAACCATTACCCAAGTACCTAGAGGAACGAACCATTTTGTCAATGAACCTAATGAAAACGATCGAGTTAATTTTGTTCGGCGCGAGCAGGGAGGAGTTTTATGCCGCGTCATCGTGATGAAGTCAACGCGAGCGTTTCAAAAAGTCATCTTCAAACGCTCGTAATGAAGTAGACGTTTTGTATTCACGTGTCAGATTTAATTACAGTCCACGAGAGTTTATCAAGCCGATAGGCTGTAATTGCTCGTCAATATCTTCACTCTTTCAAACTAGTTGTGACACGTAAATGCTTGTTATAGGTCGTATAACAATGTTGGATGGTTAGGAGAAGCTATGAGCGTAAAAAAGTTACAACACGGGTTGTAACTAAATCCTACTCACAAGAATCCTACTCTATAAGCGGCAGAAATATTCGGTACTGTAAGTAGCCGAAATATATATGTAAAGGACCAAGAGAAGCTATCTATAAACTATAAAGCACGCAGTGGTTACTATGCAAATGGTCACTGGTCACTATTACCGGTGGTAGCGAAGCGGTAGAACGAAGGCTTCTCATTCGGGAGGTCGTGGGTCCGAATCCTGGCACGTACCAATTACTTTGTTTTCTAAGTTACGTACATTTGCGAAGTTGTAGTAGTAATACCACTCGCTAACTGTAAATGAAAACATCGTGAGGAAACCCCAGTACCTGAGGTATTTACATGCCTTAGCGCTTGCTACGTGCAATGGCCCAACTATTTATTTATTTATTTAGTAATCCAACAGGCTCTTAAATTTATAAAATACATTTAGCTTAAATTTATTTCTGAAAGGGATCCTATGGTAGCGATACTTGGGTATGGATGAATAATCAAGAAAGTAGGATTGATACAGTAGAAGTAAGTAAAGTAAATAGTACATTGTACAAATGTACACCGAGGGGAGAAAACGATGTATTTCTGTTTGAGAGTATGTTCAAACCCGACGCGCAGCGGAGGCCGTGAAGAAAACTCGAGAACAGAAATAGGACTTTCTCCCGAGTGATACAAAGTGCTTTACACTATATCTGAGGGAAAAATAAAATTATTCTAAATAATTAAAAGCGTAGTGTTAAATTATCAATTTAGTAAAAAAACTAAATGTAGCAAAAGAAAACAAATTGCCACGCTGTTTTTTTTTCATAGTGCAGAAAAAGGTTGCCAGCCTCTTTTCATTGAAAATTGGCTACAAAAAAAATCCCGCCTCTTTTTTCAATTTTTTTTATACAAGACCTTCTGAGATTCGACGTTTGTGTTTTTTTTATGTTCGCTGCTAAAAACCAAAAGAAAGCTAGCAGGGCTGGATTTTCATACAACATTCCTGCCCTGCTACGGAGAGCAGAAATTAAATTCCATATAACTTTTCCCGCCGCATATTTATAAGGGAGAAATGACGAACTTTGTAACCCGTTTATGAATGAGCAATGAGACACTTTCTGAGTGGGTGTGGCTCAAAGTTTATTTCTCACCTTGACGATGAGAATTGAGAAATTTGTGGGCCCTGACTGGGAAAGTGACTCAGCGGTATGCAGCGGGTCAAGCCTTCAGCGCAAATTGTCAGTCAGTGCCAGAAGATATCCTGCGAGCGTCACAGACCAAGGTGTGGTACAACCGTGACAGGATACGCTATTATAGTGTGATTAGGAAACGTCGTGGATTGAAAGAAAATACATACACTCTCGCCTGTATCCCACAGGGGTAGGAAGGGTCCAGGGACTGCCACTTGCCACGATCCTGACAGTTCTCTTTCGCTTCCTCAACATTCATTAGTTGTTGCATGCACGCACGCCGGTATCGGGTACGTACTTTAAAAGTGAATCATCATCATCATCATCATTCAGCCACAAGAAGTCCGCTGCTGGACATAGGCCTCCTCCATGGATTTCCAAAAAGACCGGTTGGAAGCGGCCTGCATCCAGCGCCTTCCTGCCACTTGGATGATGATTAAAAGTGAGTGTAGAGACAAAATTGAGAAAAGAATGTTGTGTTGGCAGATGGAGAGAATGACAGAAGAAATTACATATCGCGTGAATGTATTTTTGAATGTATTATGAAAGTATTATTATACAACCGAAGGGTAAGATTAAATACCCAAAAACGGAAATCCTGCAGTGACTAATTAATTTTAATGAAGTGAACGATATAGAAGAAGAAGGTGACTAAGGAAATCAATTACCAGAAGTCTTCCTGAGATTCCAACCGCATACTGCGATCGCCAACCCGCAAGCCAAGCGTGGCGATTATGGCAAAACCCCTCATGGTCATGAAAACCACGAAGGAGGCCTATATCCTGCAGTGGGCGTCAAATGGCTGATGATGATGATGAAAGATATCAGAGGCGAACGTGGCAATTGGCAAACCCTGGTAAAACCTGGCCTTCTACTCCAGGATACAAGCGTGAGTTTCTTTGCATTATATTCGTCAATACTGCATACATTTTAGCGACGACGTAGGATAGAGTTTAGTGTGGAATTTTGAACTACACATTAAAAAAACTTGTTCATATTGAACATCAGAACTTTCGTATTGCAAATCTTCCCCTCCTCTTCCCTTTTGGAAAAAATAGGGGAACTCCGTTACACCCTGCACAAAGAACGTTGAAAATATTCACGTAGCCAGATGTTGTATGGAAGTTTCTCGGGCGGTTTCTGCGGTTTTATTTTTCGGCCTCCTGACAAAGGCCGGGTCTGTGATAATTTAATGAAGTAGCAACTCATCAAGGAGGCTAATTAGAGGCGAGATTCGGTAAGGGGTTGGTGCAAACAAAGTCTCTTCGGGGCGGGTGACAGGTGTGCTGAGTAGATAACAGGCCGGAAGACACATTGCCGCGCTGAACAAAAGTTTAGACCCTTTGTCACTGCTGTTAGCGGGCCATAAATTATTATACATTGTGTCTAATTCAAGTAGATAATGAAATAGAACAAGCGTATTATAGTGTATTCGTAAAGGCATACTTGGAAAAGTTTCAGTGAAGGTCCATACATTGACAAATTAATAGAAAAAATCTCTTGTGCTGTTTTCAAATTGGGATATAATTCCCGATTGACAATTTGAACAAAAATCCATTCATTCGAGATGGATTTTTGATGGACACGTCAGATTTATTTTTAATTAGGTATTTGTACAAACATACATAAACTCACGCCTGTATCCCAGAGGAGTAGGCAAAGACCAGGGACTGCCCCTAAATTATTTGTTTATTGACTAATGCCCGAAAAACCTTTGCGTTCCTCGCTAGGAGACTCAAATCACGTCCACGTAAAGTAAAACGCATTTGTTTCAATTAATTGTCGCGCAATATACCCATTGATACAAGTGGACCAGATTTTTATTAAAATGGGGAAAATTAAATTTGGGGATTCCCCGGTGCTTGGTACAGAGAGGTACTTCCTAACTATATTGCTTCTACGGAATTGTAACCGGTAGGACCTACCGAAAGTAAAAATAAGCTAAAATGCTAAATTTTTATTTGACAATTTTCTTCGAAACATTTTAGGGTTCCCTAAGGGAATATTAAGACTCCGCTGTCCGTCCGTCCGTCTGTCACCAGGCAGTATCTCATGAACCGTGATAGTTAGACAGTTGAAATTTTCACAGATGATGTATTTCTGTTGCCGCTATAACAAAAAATGCTAAAAACAGAATGAAATAAATATCTTAGAGGGGCTTCCATACAACAAACGTGATTTTTTTGCTCGATATTAATAACAGCAACAGGTAGACGCTTGAAATATTTAAATGTTTTATTGATAATGGTACGGAACCCTTCGTACGCGAGTCCGACTCGTACTTCGCCAGTTTTTTTCAATACACATTGGCCGATACCCGATCCCGATC
Organism: Yponomeuta evonymella; assembly: GCA_963969515.1. Lineage (NCBI taxonomy): Eukaryota > Metazoa > Arthropoda > Insecta > Lepidoptera > Yponomeutidae > Yponomeuta > Yponomeuta evonymella. The sequence goes on along the minus strand of OZ018355.1, from coordinate 8,874,910 downwards.
TAAAACTTTTTTACTGTTATGTCAATATTGTAACAGTACCCTATAGCCAGACAAGGACATCACAAACGTGTAAACACGCTGACAGAGGCCATTTATTATAAATCAAAGTGAGGCGTCCTCCATTGGGAATCAATCTCATGACCTCTGTCAAGGTAATCATTCGTAAACCGCTAGACTAAAAATGTACTTACCTACTCTGAGGTGCATTTATTTTGCATCGCAAACTAACCCCCAAAATAATATGGTTTAGTTGATGGATCACCTACTGGTTCAACATTGCGATGCTGATATTTTTAAAGAGCTTACGTCTTTAAAAGAAAATAAAATATCATTAAATGAAGAGTGCCAAATTCAACAGCTTCAACCCTTTACTAATATTTTGCATCTAAATAGTCTTTTAAGCACGCTACGTTTTTTTTTAAAATATTTTTATCTGAAACCTGTTTGGTGTGATAAAGGAAGTGGGCACACGTGGTCTCTCTGTAAGAGAAGGTATGTGCCCTAGACTGGGACGTATTTATGTATAATTGTATATTGTTTATGTGAAAACCACTTCAGATAAATTATTAAGTCTTATATCAATCCATACCTAGTAAGAGTATACAGAATATATCTATTATTTCCCCGTCTATTGAGAAAAGATTGAGCCTTCTTCTATTGTTGCCTTAGCTAATGAACTATTGCCAACTCATTCACCGGCGGCTATTATTCAGGTGATGTTAGACTAAAACACAGAAGGAAAATGTCGCAATAGTCCTTAAGTATCACGCAAAAACGCCAATTGCGCTCGTGTAGAGTCACAAAACGCAGACGAAATGTAATTAGGGCACATTCAGTCCTGGCCTTTAAATTAGCTGTACGTAAATGCGAACTGAACAAGGTGAGTCTCTGTCCCAGGCCTTAAGCCCCGGCTTAGTCTTAATTTATGGCCAATTAACCTGGTGTTAAGTTAAATAAAGTGACACGGAGATAGCGCGGGGTCTTAACTATAACACTGCAAGTTCTGTTGCCGACTTAACTGTATTGGCTACTGTATACACCCACACGAGGCAGTCGAGTTTATTCCTTTAGCAATATTAAAGGTTGGGCCTTAATTAAAAGTAGTAAATTTAATCTTTAGCGTCGGAGCTATAAAATAAATCTCAATTGTATTAAATTTTGAAGGAAGCACTTTATTACAGGCGAACAGGGGAAATAATCACGTTCAAACAGCAAGAAGTCGAGAGCGACGTGAATTCAGTTTAAATAAAGGTTCCGCACGTTCCTCAAAGAAGTTGAATAAGGTAGGAGCAGACGTGGAATTTCGTGAGCATGCAGAACTATGTTTACTTTACACCACACTGAAAACTGCAGAGTTCATACGACATTTGAAATTCGCGTCTAGCCGGTAGAGAGTCACAATTTTGCTAAGATTTTCTTGCTCCCAATTAAGCAGTAAATATTAAATTTGATGCAACACTTCCTACACGCTTGTTATACTTGTTACACAGAATTACCAATCTAAGCATCGGATCAAAAGACGTGGCTGAGATCGAACATTGGATAACGTCGATCAACCTCCAGATCGGTTGGAGAATTAATTAAGATTAGATGTCGTTCCTTCCTAGCTCACATCACTCAAGGTGAAATTGTGTCACCGTCTTTTAGTAAGACTCAGTCAGTTCTACTTAACCAGTCGCTTTGATAAAAGCCTCTTTCTTTTTAGAACTATTTGAATTAAAACGGCCAGAAGCTATTTAATCCTCCCCGTAGGTCTGAAACTAATTTAAGAAAATTACTGCTTGTTTTTTTTAACTTTTTAAATCAACCTCGTTAAATATTAATGTCGGCCCTAAGCTACTTGGGACCAATTCAAATCAAGTAACGTGAATATTCTTTGAAGTTTTTCGCGTACATTATTTGCGTTAGTAACCCTTCGTTAAGTCCCCATCAAAGACGCATCCATACTGTGGGGTCTTTTAATAATAACGAGTACAATAGGCCGAGGGTACCAGACCGCCGTCGGCGGTGGCCGGCCCATACTTCAGAATTAGCCCCAAATTAGACGAGAGCACAATAAAAAAGAATGCTCAAGTAATTTAAAAACTAATTTCCGACTCCATCTTAAAAGGCCCGTAGGTAAAATGGCAAAACAATTGTAGTACATAAGCCGTTGTTGAGTGTAATTTATGGTTCAATTTAACACACAAACAACTCTATTGAATGGATGCGTTATCTATCTACTACTTTGTTGTAAGTAAGTGATTTTCCGGCTGGTTTAGTTTCGCTTTCGTGAAACAATTGCCAATTGAAATATATCGCTTATCTTCTAGTCGCTTTCCCTTTGCAACTTGATTTTAGGCGTTTAATTTAGGAAAATAAGCCTGAGATTTCCTGTTAATGGATTTTGAATGGACCCCAAATGAGAACCAATCGAAGCGATTAGACAAAACGGAGGAAGCTATTACAATGAAATAGTTTTCCTAAATCATAAATCAAAATTGTACCTATACGTCTTTTATCGAGAGGATAACTTGAAACGGCTTGGCCGATTCGCTACCGTCACATGGGCGTAACGAAACCGCCTTGCCACATATTTTGACTAAGGTGTAGAGTTTGCGAAGTTAGGGCTTGTAGGGTCAGGGCGTGTAGAGTTAGAAGCTTGGCTCTACGTGAGATCTAATAACTTTTTGACAGTGCGAGGTATATGGTCTTGTCTTGCCAACATTTTACATGTACATGTTTTTGGTCGGTTATCAATTTCTTTAACTTATTTGCTTATACTTTACTGTACACAAATGAAGAAATATTTACGCAAGACGAAATCGTTACGTAAACAAGTATATAAACGAGCTTATTTCTATAGACATTTATAAATTCTATTTTTATATCGAAATTTATATTTGATGTGGAGAGGATGAAGGAAGAAACATTGACAAAACAAACACATCGGGCGAATGTGGGTGGAAGGGCCGGTAAGCGACATCCCATGCGGACATACTTTGATCAAATAGGGGATGTATTAGCAAAGCGCAAGATAAAAAATACCCGAAACTGGCGTGCGTGCATACAACGACTAATGGATGTTGAGGAAGCGAAAGTGATCTTTCAGAATCGTGACAAGTGGCAGTCCTTAGTCTCTGCCTACACCTCTGGGATACAACCGTGAGGTTTTTTATAGTATATATATTCTTTTTTGTTCACACGAAATCTGAGTGAAACGATATATACCTATATATCACAGCGCAATGTATAGGCCACCAAAATCTCGACGCGCGGGGAGTGGAGAACTATTGGAATGAAATTATAGGCAAAGGCTCATGTGTCAATGGTCCATTAACACTGGAGTCGAGATATAATCGGCATCGCCGCCGCTTGGAGACAATAAGTAGCGGCGGGGTGCCGTGTTATTGTTTGTCTTAGCCCACGCGCTCTGCGGGCGGTGGTACCACGGAGCAAGTAGCGTAGAAGCCACTATACGACTATTAACTTATTCGATCTTTGGCAGATTGCCTAGCAACTGCTGGATAAGGATGGCCGAGGACAGAAAGAAGTGGCGTGCCTTAGGACTGGCCTATGTCCAGCAGATTGATTGATTGATTCGACTTTATAGTATCCTTGCATGCTTCTCGACCATGTATGTACGCACTTTTAAAGGCTTAATTTAATTTCACCTTCTCGTAAAATACAGGCTTTTTCGCCTAGTTTAGGTAATAGGATGCAATGACAAGACTATTGTACAATAGATTAGCACCGAACGATTGTTGTCATTTTTAATGTACTTTTTGGTTCAAAATAATATTATTATTATAGTATCCTTGCATCGTTACAGTGCAGCAGAGAGGAAAGGCTAAAATGAGCAGGAGTGGTGAAACTAAGGGCGCTCTTACACGGAAGGCACGTTGCGGACGACAGTACCAACTGCAGCCGCCGACATGCCAGTAGAATATCCGCATCGGCGCGTCGACGGCGTCGACGCGTCGACGCTTGCCGTGGACGAGTTCCGACGCCTGCAGTTGGCCATGTCTTTCGCAACGTACCGCCCGTGTATAAGCGCCCTTAAGGACGTTATTCTACTTAACGCTATAAACTACTCATATTTCCCAGGGTTTCTCATCGCCATCGCCAGTATTTCATACTTAAAACGGAATTCCAGCAAAAGTGTATGTTTGTATGAATACATATTTTGTTTTTTTAGAGGCTAAATCTGAAATCAACTCTAAAAAGAATTATCGTATTGGAAAGACCACCTTAAAAGATAATCTATTATGGTATAGAATTTTTAACTAATATTTATATAACATCATCATCATCAGCCATTGGACGCCCACTGCAGGACATAGGCCTCCTTCGCGGTTTTCACAACCATGAGGGGTTTTGCCATAATCGCCACGCTTGGCAGGCGGGTTGGCGAAAACATGCCGAAAAGAAATTCTAGTCATGTGGTACCAAAACGTTTCATACAAATGAGGCGTAAACTGTGACGTCACAAGTTGCTAGTGACGGCTGAAACATTTATCAATATTTTAGTTGAATTGAATATTTTTATGTGTCTACGGCTTTATAAGAAAACGTTTAAAACTAAATGGAAAAACCGAAACTAGTAAGTTTTTCATTGTTAGAGTATAGCTCTTTTTATTTATTTTTTTATTTTTGTAAAATAATCTTTATTAATTTTTAAACTTTCTGTAATTGGTCCTGTGTTATTTTTATGGTGTCAACACAATGTCATTCCAATCTAATCTTGAAGCATGTTTCTCATGGTATTTTAACGCTTTCTTCTGCTTTATTTATTCTGTGCAGGCACTTCGACCCCGCTGGACAAATTGGTAAATTTTATCGTCTTCTATTCAAATCCGATACAGCGTGCGAGCTATAAATTCTTCAGGGTGTGGTGGGATTTCGCAATGGGAATTTTATGATCTCGGCTCTCGAATTGGGAGTAATAGTGTCATATTTAATCAATCTACTTTTGAATGTGTTCTTATTTTTTTATAATCTGTAACTGTCTTACATTGGCACTTATTTGGTATGGTTTCATAGGGGAAGTTATAAATGAAGCTGTAGAATAAGAAATTTTTGGTTCCAAAATATGGTCGAGTGATAATGTTACAACAATATAATGGGTACCGCAGCAGGGAATTTAAAGAAAATAATGAAACCCCACTCGATACGAGATGTGTGACTCACTGGTGAATTGTGTTGAGTGAGTGACCCAGTAAGATGAACGAAATCGATATATTTTCAATTACGTGTCGATCACAGCCACCGTTCCCCCACTGCAGGTCATTGTGGGCCATAATTAGTTTTTGTCACTTCACATTGACAAATCCGGTTTGAAATGTATAGCAAAATAACGCGGACCCTACCACTTACGCGTTGATCGCACCAAAACGGGCTCTTATCAAAGAGAATATTATTTCAAACGCCCCTGTCAAACCCGATGGGCTTTTCGAACCCCAAATCCAGTTTGTTATGAATGAAATTACAGAAATCGAATAAGGTAAACACAACTGAGTGCCAACAAAAGCTTGCTCGAAAAAAGCTAAATTGAATTCAAATTGGTTTCGTCGAGTATTACGGCCAGCCGGGGGACTTTTTGGAAGAGTAGAAACGTATAGCGTCGCAATAATTTAAAGTTAGGCACTTCTTTTTGTCGGAGGGTGACAGTACGGGAGGCCAGATAAAACCTACAAAGGTGATTGAATGAAAACAGAAAAAAACACAATCGATGGAGAGCGTAAGCTGCGCCTTTAACGCACTGCACTGATGTTTTATTGCTTCCAATTCTGTCGAAAGATTATTGTGGAAACTAGGCATTATTTTGCTGAACCGCAGCGTAAAATTTTCAGACAGATGTGAGTGCAACAGGTGGGTATGCAAATAGCAGATTTTGACGCTTCGTTTTTTTTCTGTAATACCCGTATCTAAAGGGGAATTTGACGCCAACAACTAAGCATAAACTTTCAAATCCGCTGGTTTGCCTGACAGAAAGCGTTGCGGTTAACCGCGTAAAACGATTCGACTTTGTAGCCTCCAGGTTATTTTATAACGGTCTGTTGAATTGAATTTTGCGGTTATTTATTTAACTGGGGCTTAGGGTAACTTTCCCATGTGCTAGGAAAAACTAGATAACCGACACCATCGTTTTAGAAATTGTATTTACTTACCTACTAAGATATAATTGGAAGGAAACGGTATTCTTACCGCGATTTATTATTTTGCAAGCTCTCTACAAAGTTGTATTTACTTTATGTTAGTGTTAGGGCATTGACGTATAGGAATGAGTATAACATTTATTCGGAAATAAGTGGATGAATCTCCGAACTTGTCGCTATACATTTTTATTGCACACGAAACATGTAACAGGACATTACGTAAATCGCTGTTATTATTTTCGCAATTAAACAATTCATAGAAGTCACCACCGCAGATATCCGTTTGGGAAATATTAAGCTTAAGCTTTAAGCTTAAGCGAAAATCTTTGTCCGAGTAGGGAAACGGGGACACCCGCATAAAATTTAAAATAATTTAAAGCAGTTATTTATTATATTCATGCGAAACTTTTGCACTGTAAAAACTTTTACGTTTCTGAATATTTTATGGATATTACGGCCTAAAAACAGTAAACTATAACGATCTGGTAAATATTTGAATATTCAGCAAATATTCAAACAGCATAATAGGTAATAACTAGAATGTAGTACGTATTAAAATAATATTTAGAACAGCATGACACTCTCAAAAAATATCTGGCAGTAGATACCTACATAATTTTGAATTGTGGTTTCGCCGAATGCATCCCGAAGACTGACATGCGGCCCAACCGGGTGCCATTATAAACAACGTATATCTAAAGAAAAGATGGCGCCCACCTAGCCGGCGTGTCAGTCAAAAACTGATCGAATATAGAGGTCTTATTACATAAGCAGCTAGGGCACAGGCCTTCTCTCAGGGAGAGAGTATAGGCTTAATCACCACGCGTACCCACCGCGGATTGGCATTGGTGAGGTCTTATTATTCAGAGTCTTATAACGATAGGTATTGAGATTATATATCATTATTATTTATTTTGTAATTAGTATGTGTTACTACAAATAATTCGTAAACATAAGTTATTAATGGAAATAATTAGAACGAAAACAAATAAAAATTTATAGTAATAATACGAGCTATTCATTAATGCCTACAAAAGTTTATTAAAAATAGGTACATAGGTTGACATTATTATGACGGCAAGAATAAATTTTAAGAGCAAACACTGTCTTAGGGATACTCTTTTTTGTAACATACAAAATTGTGTAAAATAATTGTCTGTTGCCAGCGGCAACAGCATTTTAGGGCTGATTGCGAAGCATGTTGACACCAGGTTTGTAAAACACCGGTGCAACTTGCATGTGAATGTAAATGGTACCTACCAAACAGTATACGTTTTCTTTGTTTCTTTTTGGGTATTTTCTTGGATCTCAGTGTCTTGAAATAAATTAACATTATTATTATTATAAAAAAACAACTTGAAATGAAATAAAATGAAATAACTAAAATAGTAGCAGTAGCTACCACAGAAGGTCGAGCCTGAATCAAGGTTCTTGTTTTTGTTCTCGCCACACTCTCATCCTCCGCTAGGCGTTCATGGCACACATTGCTATGTGCCCATGCTTCACCCCTTTCTGTAGGGAATTTTTCGCAGGCTTTTAAACTCAATAAACTTGCTTTATTTTTAAAAATTAAAGCATTACAAGTATAAGAAAATGTGAAAATTCTACAGTAACAGTAACAGTTTTTCAAAAATTTTTATCGTAAATAACGCCTAGAAAATTTTAGAGGCAGTCCCTGGTCTCCGCCTACCCCTCTAGGATACGGGCGTGAGTTTATGTATATATGTAAAATTTTTGATGATGATCAAAAACCTAGGCTGTAAGTGATGTGGGTTAAACTTTCCACCAGTAAAATTTTAATGCACGTTAGCGGTGGCTGTGAAATCATCAGGGCAAAAGGGCCTATTTCATCTTAACCCATTTCCTTATTATCTCAAGGGATTAACTCGCTAATGGTGAACAGTCGTAAATATGGACGTATCTCTTTAATAGGCAGTTAAAAGGACTAAAGCATCGTTAAAATGTGAAATCCGATAAGCTAATCATTCGGGGGTTAATAACGTCATCGAAACATGCAAAGGTGAGCGGAAGGCCACTTTTATTCGCTTAATGGTCAGCAAGGGAGAGCCATAAACACCACATCCGTGCTTTTAAAATCATGACTTACATTACATTGACACAAAAGATGTCCACATACGATCGCTCGACCCTCGTATGTGCTAATACTAAGCTAATGTTTTCGTTAAATTTGGCTATCTTGGAATGCAAAACAAATTGTATAAACTATTCAATTGCTAATCGTTAGTTATGAATAGAAAATTTATGCATGTATATTTTTTTATGTAGCCTATATACGGCTCACTGCAGGGCGCAGGCCTTGTCTCAGAGAGAGGGAGTATGGGCTTAATCACCACGTGTGCCCACCACGGATTGGCAATATGAAGCGCTGAGGTGTGTGAGCACCTCAGACCCTCAGGTTTTCTCAGGATGTTTTCTTTCGCAGTTAGCGAGTGGGGTTGCTACTATAACTTCACAAATGTACGTAACTTAGGAAACAAAGTCATTGGTATTTTCCGGGATTCGAACCCACCGGAAGGAGAAGCCGGCGTTCTACCACTCCGCTGCCACCGCCACAATCGGCTATTAATCGTCTATTATTATGAGTTGTAGTGGCTGACGGCTTTAAATACTTTTCTTTTATGGGTTACTAAATATCTTTGTTGCAATTAGATTTTTGGTCACACGAGCGTACCTTTATACAGTAAAACAAAAATCTACCGAGTATAAACTTTGGCCTTTGCATCTACATAATGAGACGATTTATGCAGCGTCCAATAGTACCTTCACTCACACTAGAAAGGTGAAGGTACCACTCGGACGCTTCAGTGCGTGGGACATTATTTTTTAGATGGAGTAGGCTTGCCCAGCACCTATACCATCTTGACAGCTTAGTCGGCCTAGCCCGCAGGAAAAACTAGTCAATACGTGCGGAGCCAACCAAGCCGCGGGTTTCCTCACGATGTTTTCCAGTGGTATTGCTGCTACAAATTTGCAGATGTACGTAACTTTGAAAATAAACAAAGTCATAGGTACATGCCCGCACTGGGAATCGAACCTAGGTCTCCCGCTTCCGAGTCCATTGTTGTACCTACTGGGCTACCACCGCTTATAACGAGTATAACGATATATTTTATAATGGTAACACTGCTCAATTTCTTTTTATAAATTAAAAAACAGACTGTAGATTAAAGGACGAAATAAATAAGTCATCTTTGATCACCTTTATTTTAAGGCAGCTCGCATACCTTATACCACGACTGAACGTCTTTAATTATTATACCTAAATGTTTAACAAAACGTTTAATAAATCAATATAAAATAGCAGAACTTGACAGATCGCCTGACTGTGACAGTTGGTTTTAATGAATTCAGTAATTACATAGACTCCGGCAGTACAAACATGATTGCACAGAACGTGGACCTTATTTTAAATGGTACAAGGTTGACATTCACAATTCCACAGCAAAGCAAATCATGCCATAACCTAGATCCAATAGCGCGATAAAACCTACAGAATACATGGCATTACCCGTACCAGTTACATTCCAACCGAGTTATGAAATTCGAAGTTAACGTAAAATTACTTGAAAACAGTCGAAAAGCAACGGAAAGCTAAAATTTATGTGCTTGTTAATTTAGTGCTATTCAGCTATAATTTATTACTAACAATTTTGAATGTTCAATAAAGTTTACTATTGATATTTCAAAACATTAAATTGGTCAGTTCATCGGTAATGTTGGTTATAATTAACGAATTTCAGACGTAGACTGCAAATATTAAGCTACATTGGAAAATACAGTAATGAATATTTGGTGATTTATTTAAAAAAAAAAATAAATAAATAAAGTAATGCCTCTCCCAAAGTATCTTTAAGTAAGACACTAGTGCCTTTTGTGGCAACTTAGATACACCACAGGCTACATCTATGGTCCTGTTTTATTTATTCGTTTTGTCTGTTGTGTATTTAGTTTTCTTTCTGTTGTTGTGCATATTATGTTAGTTGCTTATTCTGGCAATACTCAGAGAAACTCTTTAAGTAAGACACTAGTGCCTTATGGCAACATTCAGAGAGGCTCTTTGTGTTCATTCACTCATGTAGTGCAGACTGCACACCGATTAAAGACACAGCTTAAAGTAGGTTTAAGGGACATTTAGCGAGACATTAGTTGCGGAGGGCTTACAGCTTAACTAACGTAGAGATTTCTCATAAGTAATAACACCGTTAGTGTATTACTACTAAATTTCTGTAATTCGTTTTTGTGTATCTACAGGATTACCCCAAAAATGCTCAATTGCTGAAACAATTCAATTAGAGCTTGTCATTTACGACTTTTTTCCTACTAAACTCATGCCTGTATCCCAGAGGAGTAACAGAGACTGCCACTTGCCACGATCCTGACAGAAACAAACATAATTGTGTCAAATAGAATGCACTTTAACCGGCGTTCGTGCATGCAACGACCAATAAATGTTAAGGAAGCGAAAGTGATCTGTCAGTATCGTGGCAAGTGGCAGTCCCTGGTCTTAGCCTACCCCTCTGGGATACAGGCGAAATTTTATCTATGTATGTTTAACCGAACACTCCGACATTGGTGGAGCATGTAAAACGCGAACATAAATGTTAACGTCTCAATGATAAGTAATCGCCGGATTCAGAATTGAGTATTTCACTAAATACTTAGTTGTCATATTTTCTTCTTTTTTTTAGGGTTCCGTAAAAGGAACCCTTATAGTCTCGCCATGTCCGACTGTCTGTCTGTCTGAAGGGTCTTTAAAGGGGAAATGAGATGTGGTACGTAGCAAATTAAATTATTATCGTAGTTACCGCGTCAGAGCGACAAATAGAGTTAAGTTAGCAATTTAAAATCTGTTGTTCCATGTAAACTGAATGCACTCTTCACCCGACTACACAAGAATAAACATGTAAACTTATCCTGGGTTTTAACCATCAAGAACCTCATCATACTTAAAAAAATCTTGATCCGCGGGAACGATCCTGGCGGGGTCGCCATGAAGTATGATGAGGTTTGAGGGTTTTTGATGGTTTACATACATGTTTATACTTATGTAGTCGGGTAGAGAGTGCATTCAGCTATTATTGCAAACCATAAATTAGAAAAATAATTACATAACATAGTTACAAAGGTGAATTTATCTCTAAGATAGATCTCTTCCAGCGAACCTTAGAATAGGGTGTTTACATGGAACAACTTTGTTTAAATGCAACTTATTGCTAACTTAACACCATTGACAGTATTGATAATATACTTTATTTCACACGAAAAATTTGTCGCAAACTACAACAAACAAACAATCTATTAGTCGCTGTGATGCGGTAACTATGCTAATAATTTACATTCTAGGTACCACATCTCATGTATGTCTGTCCACGGCTTAACATAGAGACGACAAGTACTAGAAAACTGAAATTTAGCATATATATACATATTAATCCCCGAATCTCTGCCGGGGATTCTTCGCACCCCCTGTCCCGCCGTCACCATGACCGCTACCGTAGCCAAGAATAGCGGGGCCGTCGGGGACTAGGGCCTGGGTATTATGGATACAATCCTAAGGGGTTTTTGTCATAATCACCACCCTTGGCAGACGGGTTGGCGATCGCAGTATGTGGCTGGAATCTCAGGAAGACGCTGCTGCCCGACTCCTTGTAATTTATTTCCTTAGTTGCCTTCTACGACATCCACGGAAGGAAATGGAGTGACGCTAGTCTTAATCCGGCCCTACCCGGACATAACTCGGAGAACTGATAGCCGTTGGGGCGAAAAAGGTCTGACCTGGCGACCGCGGTCCGGACGACGCAGCGTGGGCAGGCACCTCATCATGTAGTCTGACAACTTGATTACGGTGGCGGGGAGTCGCTGAATACGGGCGGCGCAAGACCGGAAAGCTTGGAAAACCATGACGAAGGCCTATGTCCTGCAGTGGGCGTCAAATGGCTGATGATGATGATACATGTTCATCACGCCGATAAAAAATAGTATAAAATCTTAAAAAAAACCTTATGGTACCTCCCCTACACCTAAATTAGGGATGCATTTTTTTTTGCCTACACCATATTGTGTACTCGTAGTATCGTTGGATTGGTCGTCTAAATAATAGGGGTTAAAGTATGAAATTGCCGTTTTATTGCAATAGGTTCTTTGAATCGACATAGAATCTTCATGGTTTGAGGTTTTCGAATGAAACTTTTTTCAAGTGGTTTCTATGATGTTCTTTTTTTAAAAAATGTGAAACATTTGAATATCGACTTTCAATTGTTTTTGTTATTCAATTTAGACAAGAAAGATGGATACTGCGAAAATTCGAGTGATTATGAGGCACCCATTTTTCGTATTTTTTTATTTTATTGATTTGACGCAAGTGAGTCAATATTGTGGGTAAGGTAACGTTAAACCATGCCGCTAATTCCTGGGTAGTTTGACTAGGGTCGGCTTCCACTATCTCTCTTAATTCGTCGTTATTCACCTGTGTGGGCGGTCTTCCTCGTGGCTCGTTCTTTAAGTCGAAATTTCCATCACGAAAGCGTTTAAACCAAAATCGCACGGTGCGTTCATTAGTAGACCCCTCTCCAAACGCAGCATTGATATTGCGGGCTGTTTCTGCCGCGTTAGTTCCGCGTCGGAAGTCGTATTCAAAAATCACTCGAATTTTCGCAGTATCCATCTTTCTTGTCTAAATTGAATAACAAAAACAATTGAAAGTCGATATTCAAATGTTTCACATTTTTTAAAAAAAGAACATCATAGAAACCATTTGAAAAAAGTTTCATTCGAAAACCTCAAACCATGAAGATTCTATGTCAATTCAAAGAACCTATTGCAATAAAACGGCAATTTCATACTTTAACCCCTAATATTAATAGTGTATTAAAAGCATTTTTCAATTACAGATCCGATTGCAAAATATTAAGCTTTAAAGCCCAATTTTTTGCCAGATTAGGGCGTCCCCTCCTCCTTTCCCCACCAAACGGTTGATTGTAGAAACGTGAAAAATTTCAGGGCAGTAACACATAATTAAAATGAACCTAAAAGGAAAACAATTACGGTTAAGTAGGCTTTACAAATTAATGAATAATAGGCGACCAACTTAAAAAAAGGAAAACTTCATAAATTTTATTGAAACTTACTTCCATGAATTTGTTACATTCTGTAAAGCAAGTAAGAAACCTTAGCTTCTACGCAACTCTATACTGCGCGTGGCCCCACATGCACTTGGCTGTTTTTTTAGCAACCTGAAGAGACAGACTAAAAAGACTAAGTTAAATATTTACTAGGTAATCGAAGTACTCAATTGATCAAACCGGCAGCGGCGGTCTGTTTTCCGCCAACACTTTTAGAGATTAAAATCCTAGCCCCGTTTGCAGCAAAAACCTAAATGAACGATTCAAGTAAATGGAGAGTAAGGCACGCACGCCCCTTGATGGCCGCCAAATAACTGAAAATCGGGGAGCCAGACGCACGTCGGCTATGGTCGGGGCTGGCTTTAACGTGACGTCACGTACATTTGACTACGGACCAGCTACCTATAGTACCGGCGGTGCGTAATGTCCGTCTGTGGGCTCGCCCCATCAATAGCACAATACATTCGTGTACCTACTCTACTCAATTGAGTAGAATACTATAGTGATGATAAGGCAATTGAAGATGTAGTTTAAACAATAGTTTCTTTATAAGTAGTTAGTTATATTTTCATTGATTTTATATCCAAAAAAAGCATACTTGATGGATCATTTTGGTCATGAAAGGATGTCATTTTCCTTACAAATCATTGATATTTTGAGTGGTTATCTGACAAGACAAAATGTCCCCTCAGTTTTCCTTCAGGAGTAACGATCTGGGACAGTCCTTATAATTATCACTTATTCTATGGTATGCTTTGTTGGTATGGCTAATAGAATGAAATACTAATTAATAGCTTTAGGGTTGGTGGGGCGCAACCTGTCGGATATTCGAAGCGTATTAGTTGACAGCAACTTTATCAATAATGAGTGACAATGATATTGATTTTATTACAAATCGTGTCGTAGAGAGACTACAGGTATTATTGTAGAAAATGACTTCTTGGCGTTCTTCTCCATTACAATAGTTTCGCGCCACTGGAATTAAGTTTTTGATGTTTTATAAATAGTGATCGAATTGAACTCTCATGCTCGGATTAAATTGGTGACGCTCAATCCCGTATACTCGGCTCCAGTCGTCAGTTTAGAAAATTATGTATGTTATCAGGTCATAAGTACACACCCTATTTTTCTCGATGTATTGCATGTTTGTAACATTGTTATCGTTTGGGACATTATCATCATTATCATTCAGCCACAAGAAGTCCACTGCTGGGCATAGGCCTCCTCCATGGATTTCCAAAAAGACCGGTTGGAAGCGGCCTACATCCAGCGTCTTCCTGCCACTTGAATGAGGTCATCTGTCCATCTTGTGGCTGGTCGTCCCACGCTGCGCTTGCCGATATGTAGTCTCCATTCGAGAACTTCACGGCCCCATCGGCCATCAGTTCTGCGTGCTATGTGCCCCGCCCACTGCCACTTCAACTTACTAATCCGTTGGGCTATGTGGACTTTCGTTCGTCTACGGATCTCATCATTTCTGATTCGATCTCGTAGAGAAATTCCGAGCATAGCCCTTTCCATAGCTCGTTGCGTGACCTTGAGCCTTCTTATGAGGCCCATAGTGAGAGACCACGTTTCAGTGCCATAAGTCATCACTGGTAACACACACTGGTTGTATAATTTTGTCTTGAGCGATGGGACATTATAAAGTGACCGAATTATAATAAAATTTAATATCACCGCGCTACTGGCTACAGAGCTACAGGCTGTGCGGTCACCGACACTATAACATCGACATCGTTACCACAGGAGTTATTTCAAATGTATACTGTACAACTCTCAATGTCACATAAATATACCTGGGATGTTAGCAAATAATAAGGTACATTTTATTTCATTTAGCTTTCCTTGTGTTGAAGACTCCTTGAAGTCATTTTACGATTTAGTATATTTTCCGTTTGTTTTTCTTGTCTTGCTCCTATGCTGTCACCACCACATTTTTTTTTATGGAGCCTTTTCAGTGTCCCACTGCTGGGCAAAGGCCTCCCCTTGGATTCTCCACTCCTCCTTGTTCTCAGCCACCCTTTGCCAATCTGGTAGGAAAGCTGTGAGGTCGTCTCTCCATCTTCGCCTTGGTCTACCACGTTTGCGATGTCTGTCGCGTGGAACCTCGTCTGTGGCAATTTTGCCCATCTGTCTGGGCCTATACGGCTAACACTAACCAAAATTTATCACGACCAGTGAATATTACATGGTGGAGCATGAATATTACACAGCGAGTAACAGGAGCAAGAAAAATAAACGGAAACCACATTTTACCCGACTTCCGACTTTCTCCTTAGTTATACAGTCCTCTCCTCCTCGACACCCTGGGTAAATAAAAAAAAACCTATGTTTTTACTTAATATGACTGTACTATCTTAGCCACAAAATTGGAAATTAGAGTTACTATTTATTTCATTACTGCGATAAATGATCTACAAGCAAACAACTTGATAGACCTTATTGCTTTCCGCATTTTACCGGTTTATATGCACTGTTAATTAATATTTTAATTTACAAGTGGTCAATACATCATTATAAAATAAATCGGGTTCTTTCCACAATTTTATATGTACCTTGAAATTTATTTAAATAAATACAGTGCAAATAATAAAAAAATGCTTTTAATAAATGAACTGAGCATTGGTTATATCAATACATATTATAGATCGACATAAATTACATTTTAATGTTACACATTGCTTACATCTAGGGTACTTTTAAGCGTAAAGTAATCTCAATTATGTTTTTGTTCAATACACGCACGTATGCCGCGCGATGGAAGGTCTACCAGTTTTTCGCAAACCAACGCTGACCGGCTCTGTGTAATCTAAGTAATGGTGCGTTTTGATACAGCTTCGTGTATTTCCGGTCAATTTGTAGAGCAGATCAACTGAAAAAAATAAGAGAACAATTAAATCAACCGCACCGTAGTACGACAATCGGAAAAAAAGGAGGAACTTGTATAGGAAAGTAAACGTTACGACAAACTTCCCTGAGTATCTCGTAATGTTTACCACGTAAAATAAAACTGGACACTCAGGAGATTAGTATTTTTAACAATGCGTATTAATAAGAGTCTCATGCTCTACCGACTGAGTCAACCCCTCATGGTTATGAAAACCACGAAGGAGGTCTATGTCCTGCAGTGGGCGTCAAATGGCTGATGATGATGATGGTGTTAATAAAAATAAATATTTTAAAAGGTTCGGTAAAAATTATTATTTGTGGACGTAAATCAGAATAATAATGCAAGGTAAAGTGAAACTTACTATAAGTGTGTGGACAAGTTTTAACCTTACTCAAAACTGACATCAAAGAGGCCACATGAGAAGCGTGTTCACACGACATCGCTTCTAACTTTCTATTTCACTTCAGCTCAAACTTATCATGGAATGCAATGTAAACTTGGCCGAGGCAACATCCCGCGCCCGCATCGGTTGACCGCAATTGATCTGCGGGCGACAGGCACTCGGCATAAGCTACAATGTTGTGTTTTCGACTGCATTTCTATTATACCTACCTATTAACTGTTGTTTTGTGTTGTACGATGCATGTCAACTACATACAACGTTGCAACCACAAGCTAAATTTCCAAAATGCGTTTTTCGTTCAGACGGTGAAAAGCTTATTATCCTTGTATTGTTGCGCTTGTCATTATTAGATATATTTGTATGTATTTATTCTTAAGGTCCCCAGCGAGCAATGGAGAGAGTTATGTTAAGAGTTTCACTGCGTGATCGAATCAAGAATGAGGAGATTCGCAGAAGAACCCGAGTTACTGATATAGCTCGAAGAATTGCTCAGTTGAAGTGGCAGTGGGCGTGGCACATATCTCGGAGAACTGATGGCTGTTGGGGCATAAAAGTTCCGACCTGGCGACGGCTGACCGGATGACGCAGCGTGGGTAGGCCCCCCACCAGATGGTCTGACGACATGGTTACTGTGGCGGGGAGTCGCTGGATGCGGGCGGCACAAGATCGGGAAGCTTGGAAAACTATGAGGGAGGTCTATGTCCCGCAGTGGGCGTCAAATGGCTGATGATGATGATTTATTCTTATAAATTAATAGCATGATAGCTCAGGCCTTACAGATTTTGCAATTATTGTAGAAGACTTATGTCAAATCTTATTACTCTGTGATATTTAAGATAAGAAGTGTTTGCATCGTTGATAACGAAAAGTTACTGTGTATTTTAACAGTGGCAACACTGTCTTAAAAAGAAATTAAGTCCTTCCTTCACAACGTGAGTCTCGAGTGGGGGTGGGGGTAGGAAACTAAAGTTATAAAAGGTAAAACCAACGGTGCTCGCCGTTCTTTTGCCTCGTGTCTACCGACACACTCAGAGACCTGTTAAAAGATAAGTGTCTACTTCTATTTTGTAACTATGTGTATGTTTTAATCATGTTTATCGAAACAGCTTACATAAAACATACAAAATATTAATTATTATTTATTAATTATTAATTTTACTTTATATAATATTATTGTATTGCTTGAAGATTTTATTAAAAGAAAATAACAAATAGGTTGACAGATTTGCCAAACTGCCAATTTCCAGTGAAACTAAAGTATTTAAGTATACACAGTAAAATTGAAATAAATTTGGCGTAGTAAGCTCAAAATGGTATTTATCTTGGTTTCCTTGCTAATTTAAATTACCTATTCGTTGATAAGCAGAAAATAATTATTTCCAATAAATTCGATGCCATTAAAAACATAACTTGTAAGAAAAACAAGTTTCGCAACTCAGGTCTCCTACCGTAACAAGTTTTGAGATTCATGTAATACCGAGTTAGTTAATTTATTCAGTCCCTACTTAAGGGTCCTTCTGTCTTAAGTTATTGTGTAATTAGCTAACTTCATAACATCTTATAGTGACCAAATCAATATTAAAAATATTTTATGGTTTAAATAAATAGATTGACTTAGCCATCGCACGAAAATACAATGTATCTCATAAGTAATACATAATTATATTAAATTAGATTGTTTAGTGTTAAGTTAAGTTAGTGTTACTTTGTAGTCCTATATTATGTTTATATTATTCGTGCAGTTGGTTTACCTCGAAAAGTGGACTGAAATTGCAAAATATTGTTGTTATTCGTTGATTTATACACTAAACACTAATTATATTCTAAATTTGAAGTTTCTATGTATGCTAGAAGTGCCTTAGAGTTTTGATGATGGGTCAGTCAGTCAGTGAGTGAGTGAGTGACAAAATTAAGAACTTTGACTAGTTGTAATTCTTTAACTACTGGTTTAAATTGAAAGAAATTTGATAAGTATAATTATGCCGTGTTTGTACAGTGCTTGCTTGATTACGCTCGGACATTCTAACATGTTTAGTTTATTGTACACTTTTAAGAGCAAAACTATCCGCCTACAACGATTTTTTTGATAACACACAGTTACTACTCTGACCATGATTAAAAATTACGGACATTTTAGCTATATTTTTAGTTCTTAAGCAAACGAGGAAAGACATAGCCGCAGCTTTAAATACTATGTTAAGTAACAGCAGCTTCAAATCGTTACCTTAATTTCTTTTATATTGATTTCCCAGCATTATTTTATGTAAATAGTTGGTTATTGTGATACCAAGATTGATGCCGGGTTGGGCATCAAGATTTTAACATAATGCAAAACCCAAAAACTGTTTCTTCACAATCGGTAGACTAGACCACTTTTAATAAGCAAAAGTTTAAAATTCTCACTATTTTCTACGCTTCATACAAATTAACTGCGGCAAGTTTCAAGAAAGAGTGAATTAAAATTAGAATTTTACACATGCTTTTTAGAAGTAGTTTAATTTCAATGAATATATTGTGAAGGTTACTTTTTTTACATCTAACTACCAAGTTTATTTCTTTGGACTAATAAAAATGTTTGGTATATACTGTTATACTTAATATATCGTATTGATATTACAAACCATACAAAACGTACAAATAATCTCCTCTATGTCTTGCTAGACTTGTGTATTCCAGCTACACTAGGTATTTCCCGATCAACAAAAGGACAACAACGACCAGCCATTATCGTTTGATTCCGCAATGAAAACGGCGAGATTCACCACACAGACATCGGTTGAGCAAATAACGTTAAATAAGGCACAGCGGGACGCGGTGCCAAGCTCTTGTGCTCTTTTATGTACGGTCTTGCTAAAATTTTGTTGAAAGTCGAAGGAGACCTTTCGGTGAGAACTCGTACACTCCTTGTGGGAGTTTAGGTTTTATAACCGACAGGCGTTTTAAAATTGCGTTTAGTACACGTGTCACATTTCCCTAAACTTTATGATAATTTATGGTGTCCGTTTGATTTAACTGGCTTGTCACATTTTAGCAATTCTTGAAACAAGTAAATGAGGGTTTGTGATTACAAAAAGTTCTGGGAGCTTTTCCTTGGATTATATTTTTCTAAATATCATGCTTCGCCCTTTATGTTTTATCACCGATTGGCGTTTCAGAATTGCGTTTAGTTTACGTGTCACATTTACGTAAACTTACATTTAAGTTGTCCTGTTAATTAAACTGGGTTGTCTCGATAACGAACAATTCTTGAAAAAATCAAAGAGAGTTTGTGCTTAAAAAAAATATAGAAAGAGTTCTTGGACGGATTATTTTTCAAAATATCATGATTGGCGCTTTATGTGCTCTACCAATATAGAGCCTCCCGTAAATTATTGCCTTCACAGAAAGTGACCATTTTTTTATGTAGCCTACAGACAGGCCTTCTCTCAGAGAGAGAGAGAGAGAGAGAGAGAGAGTACGGGCTTAATTACCGCGAGTGCCCATTGCAGATTGGCAATTTCAAAGGTGGACGTATGTAAACACCTTAGGCACTCAGGTTTCCTCACGATGCTTTCTGGGTGGTATTGCTACTAAAAAAAAATCGTAAATGAACCTAACATAGAAAATAAAGTCATTTTCCGGGGATCGAGCCCACGACCTCTCGAATGTGAGACCGGCCTTCTACCGCTCCGCTACCACCGTTTTATTTCCATTCTATTTAAAAATGTCTACGAATTTATAAAACGGCCACTACAAAGCAGAAAAACAGTGCAACATAAAATAAAAATTTGAAAAAGAAAGGAAACTTAAACACAAATCGCTTGTTGTAAAGTGCAAACTCTAATTGACGTGTTTCAAAACTTGGACGCTTAAGGCAAAACGTTACAAGGTTATTTTTGATATACAGACTGAACATTCTCATCAATAGGATCATTGTAAGTCTCGCGTAGACCTATGACATCTAATACCTATATAAAAATCTCGTGTCACAGTATTTTTTTTTGTGTGTAGGCCTGAGAATAGTTCTAATTATACGTCAAAACAAAGTTTGCCAGGTCAACTAGTAAATATATATTTTTTCTGGCACATTTTTAACTGGGAATTCGTACAAAAGTTTTTTCTTATGATCAGAAGTTTAGACAAAAACGTAAACCGCTAGTGGTTTTGGTGTACTTGGAGACCAAAAGCACTAACGAAGTTATGGCTAATTTCGGCAAAACAGAAGAAAAATCCGGCCAAGTGCGAGTCAGACTCGAGCACGAAGGGTTCGTACTATCATCCATACAACATTTGAATATTTCAAGCGTTCACCTGTTGCCGTCATTAGAGTGTGGCAAACGAAAGCGTGACCTGAAATTTTCTTTAAAGTCTTTACATGGCACCACTAAATGACTGTCAGTGCTGTCGAACAACTGTTACCATTGTAACTTTATAATTATGATACTTGTTGGCTGATTATTTATATTTATTGTGTAAATAAATGGATTTTGCGAGTTTAAATTTTTCGAACACTATAACAAGACTACCTAGTTGGCGATAAATGATTTGAATGTAAATATAGAATGCAATATCATACTAACTATTATTCAATGTGGTTCAATATGATGTATTTAAATTTTATTAAATTGTCTAGAATGCAAATAACACAATTTAGACAAATGTAATTTTTCTGGTGTTATTTTTTTGTAATTTTTGCTTAAGATGTATTGGTGTGCACTGCTGTGCATGCCTATAAGTGGCAAATCCTGGCTGCACCGTAATGTAATATTGTATTCTGTAATATTATCTAGGGTAGCCATTGGTGTGCCGTTTCATATTAATAAATTAGTAAATGATCAGGGACAGGTAACTGTCCCTAGCAAAAATTTGTCTCCCGGAGAGAATAAAATATTCAGTATGCCCAAGCAGCAACAAAGGATTTTGTATTCTTGAAGAAGCAGCATAAAATATAAATACTTACCTTCTTAACTAGTATCAAATCTTTTTTTTCCTAGTATAGCTAATGATACCATATGAATATTTTTTTAGTTTCCCGCCAATTTCTTAGGTTACGCTTTCGTTTTCCAGACTCTAATATCAAGCAAAATACGGCATAAAATCACATTTGTTGTATGGGAGCCCACGTAAAATGTTTATTTTATTCTGTTTTAGCATTTGCTGTTATAGCGGTAACAGAAATACATCATCTGTGAAAATTTTAACTGTCTAACTATAACAGTTCATGAGATACAGCCTGGTGACAGACGGATGGACGGACGGATAGCGGAGTCTTGGTAATAGGGTCCCTTATCCCTTTGGGTACGGAACTCTAAAAAGAACATTCCTTCCCTAAAATACTATTCAAATAGTACACATTGAAAAGCTTGTGTTAAGAGTTTAAAGAATCCATTAATCATAGCTAGACACTGCACAAAACATCCCATCATACGTTTCGATCAAGTTAAATTGAATTAGTTTTTAATTCACCTCAAGCTGACAGTAATGAGCCATTATCCTTTGTGGAGACCGACACTATACTGCAATAATCTCGTCATTTCATACCGTCTATTTACTTTTTTAGGCCACTTAGCTACGCCCCTCGGATGAGTTATTTTGTTTCGCAAGGTAATGAGCAAAAAAGCCGATCGGGTACGGCTACGAGGAATATTATTAATATTGTGAAGGCCATGCCAGAAATATTTTCAAAACTTGTTATAAGAATGGACTCGATGGGCCTGTCAACTTTAATTAGTTACATGCACTACTGGGTTAATAGTTTATGTTAATTAATTTGCTAAGAAACGAACGCAGGCAAGACTTTAGCTGAGCTGTATCTTTGAGAAATTGCGGAGGAAGGTAGCCAAGGTAAGTAGGTGTCTTCGATTGAAATTCAGAAATTCAAATTACTTCGGGACCAACTTTAGAGCACAATCGCATCTTTAACTGAATGGAACTTTGTATACAAAAGGGCCCTGGAATTTATTAGCACTTGTTAAAAGTAGACAATACTGTGTTGCGGGGTATTTCGGTCACTTTACAATTTGATTTCAGTAGCTGCAATTGAAATGATATTCTTGAATTTTCAACCAACCACTCGCAAACCATCAGATGCACCGTAAAATGCCCGTCAGCTATCTGGACCGACGCCGACGCATCGATTGAGATGAACCAACGGAATCCACTTTATTCCATACAACTGGATGAAAATGGCCTTGAAAAGAACAATGTACGGTAAATTCTTACCAGGGATATCCCTCAAGAAGAATAAGAAGTGAATGCTACATACATAAGCAGCCTATATACGTCCCACTGTAGGACACAGGCCTTCTCTACGGGAGAAAGTATGGGCTTAATCACCACGCGTGTCCAAATCATTGGACTCGGAAGCGAGAGACCCAGTGCGGCCATGTACCTATGACTTTTTTTTCTAAGTTAGGTAAATTTTTAAAGTTACAGTAGAAATACCAGTCGCTAACTGTGAAGGAAAACATCGTGAGGAAACCTGAGTGTCTGAGCTATTCAAATACCTCAGCGCTTGAAATCGCCAAGAAGTGAATGAGCATGAAAAAAATCATTAGAGGAACTAGAGTATAGCTTTAAAAGAAGGTAAGGCTGAATAGATTGGTCTAACTAAACCAAAAGTTATAATTAAGTAATAGGTAACGGCTTCTATAAAATTACAAGTAAAGGTAGAGTAGAAAGATTCAAATCTAGTCATTTAGAATGCCGTCAAAAACGGCAGCGGACACTAAAAGCTGCAAAACATGAGGCTTCCATGTAAGCGGCTACGGAACTTGATCGAAAAGCCACTTATTAAGATATCGCGGCCATATTCCCTGAGAGGTAAAGTTAACAGAGGCTCCATCATCTAATTCGATCATTCAAACTCAATCCCGTTAATTATTGAAAGGAGTTTGTACTAAGCATGAACATAGTTCGAAATAGTCATAAAGAATTTTGTATTTGTATTTGTACTTGAATGTAAAAGAGCAGTTTTAAAGATCCAAAAATTATAGTCTGGCGTCAACTACCTGGTTCAGAACAGAGGTATTTTATGGGAGGAGTAATGTAATCAAAGAATAAGAGGTTTATTATATGAAGGCACGTTATGGTAGTTTGTTTCACAATTTCTAGAATGAATACTGCGGCTGCATTTCACTTTGCGTAAGTGCCACTCATATCCTCGCACCAACTATTTACGACAGTTAGTAATGGGCAGAGTAAAATACGATTGCAAGTAAATAAGGTACCTACTTTTCTCAAACATGCTTGGAAATTTGAGCATTATTTCGACAACCTTCTTCGAGATAAATCGAAATTGCTGTACTGGCCAATTACACGCGAGCAGCGGCCGGAAAAAGTTCTATGAAAATTCATAACTGTCGTGTTTTGCGGCCAAATAAATTACATAGGTACTAAACTCATTTAAAAATGGAACGATCTTTTACTCCGAACAATGACAACCAAGGAGGTAACTTATCAGAGGTTTTATTTAAATTTCGAACTGGCTTGCGATAGAAAGCTGGATATACCTTTTGAAAAAAAAGAACACTCTTAACGCGGCAAAAATTATTGTTGTTCGTTCGTGGTTCGTCTGATTTTGAAAGAAGTTCTGCTTTAGTTAGTTTTAATTTCCGCGCATTATTTGAGAAAAATCACATACAAGCCTTGGCCACAACTAGACATTGATGGACTTACAAATGTGTGCCTCGGCTTCGCCTCGCCCCACATTTCCACGTTCGTCCATCAATGCCTCTTTTGCTGGCCGCTGCAGTAATGTACTATAATGTGTAGAATTCTAAATGACCCGATCGTACCACCATAACAATAGTTTTTAATTATTCTTTTCAAGGTCAAAATTTAACAGGTTAAGTTATTGCCCTAGCCCTTCTCGGACTTCTCAAACCTTCTTCTGCTGATTGGAAAAAACATTGGTCCCAGTTGAAATATTTGTGTAAAGCTGTGCTTCCGTCGTCCTTATTTAATGACTCATTGCATCGAGCCCAGCAATTCCGTAACTGGTAATTCTTCAAAATGAAATTACCGTGACAGCATCAATAAAATTTTACCGTTCGATAGACATGGCATTTTTGCCCGATATGTGGTGTAATTATTGTCTGAGATAATTTTTGATTTAGAATTAATTATCTCATCGTTATAGCGAACTTACTTTTCTTTTGAAATTCCAGGTTCTCATTGATTTGCATAAAATAATAGGGGTTAAAGTATGAAATTGCCGTTTTATTGCAATAGGTTCTTTGAATTGACATAGAATCTTCATGGTTTGAGGTTTTCGAATGAAACTTTTTTCAAATGGTTTCTATGATGTTCTTTTTTTAAAAAATGTGAAACATTTGAATATCGACTTTCAATTGTTTTTGTTATTCAATTTAGACAAGAAAGATGGATACTGCGAAAATTCGAGTGATTTTTGAATACTGTTATGGCATTTTACCTGGGGTCAGCCATTGCATTTTTCCTTTCCGGTTATCATAAAGAATCCACTTTTCATCACATGTTACAATTCGATCCAATATTCCTTCATTTCTGTACCGGTTCAACAAGGCAACACAAGTTTCAACACGCGTTTCTTTCTGCAGATCAGTCAAATCATGAGGCACCCATTTTTCGTATTTTTTTATTTTATTGATTTGACGCAAGTGAGTCAATATTGTGGGTAAGGTAACGTTAAACCATGCCGCTAATTCCTGGGTAGTTTGACTAGGGTCGGCCTCCACTATCTCTCTTAATTCATCGTTATTCACCTGTGTGGGCGGTCTTCCTCGTGGCTCGTTCTTTAAGTCGAAATTTCCATCACGAAAGCGTTTAAACCAAAATCGCACGGTGCGTTCATTAGTAGACCCCTCTCCAAACGCAGCATTGATATTGCGGGCTGTTTCTGCCGCGTTAGTTCCGCGTCGGAACTCGTATTCAAAAATCACTCGAATTTTCGCAGTATCCATCTTTCTTGTCTAAATTGAATAACAAAAACAATTGAAAGTCGATATTCAAATGTATCACATTTTTTAAAAAAAGAACATCATAGAAACCATTTGAAAAAAGTTTCATTCGAAAACCTCAAACCATGAAGATTCTATGTCAATTCAAAGAACCTATTGCAATAAAACGGCAATTTCATACTTTAACCCCTAATATATAATATAACATGATAAGATAAGATAAGTTACAATGAAAAAGGACAATTGAAAAAATCTTGTTTTGAATTAACACTCGCATCATAATAATAGGTATTATATTTATTATTATATTTTATGTTTTGTTTCTTGTGTGCAATAAAGAATATTCTTACATAGGGTAATATCCACCGGGAAAGTAAGAAAATTAGAAAATAGTTTTATAAAACAATACCACCAAAATGACGAGTCACATTGTTCGAAAACAAAGGTTGAAATTATAAAGATGATCACCAAAGATTACAGAACACTAATGTCACAAAAAGCATCAATCACAAAATCGAGGGGAGTAGGTAACAATTTCACAGTTGACATGTTGCGTGTTGGGCGGGGCTGGCGGGCGCTCAATTTTGATCAAATTACATCGGTGTCATTAACGGAATAAAACTAAAAACTGCAACAAAAACGGTGGACCCACAAATGCACGAGGTAACGATGGGCTTCAACTCATTTGGACTGATAGAGTTTGCCCAGGTTTGAGCCACATTAATATTCCACTTTTTCTTAAGAGTACTTGCACGCTTTTTCTATTTATGACTCGATTTGAATCAATAAATCTATCAACCCGTATTCATCCACGTCTCGTCCATATCCACATAAAGGCCTCTTTCAAGGTACGGCGTTTCATTTTGATCTCGGCCATCCTTATCCAGCCGTTACCAGCAATTATTATTATTAAATTTCTTTATTGCATTTATCTACTTAGATAATTATGCAGTCGATCGATAGTCATAAGCAGCCTATACACGTCCCACTGTAGAGCACAGGCCTTCTCTCAGAGAGAGAGTATGGGCTTAATCACCACGCGTGCCCACCGCGGATTGGTGATTTCAAGCGCTGAGTTATGTGAATAGCTCAGACACCCAGGTTTCCTCACAATGTTTTCCTTCACCGTTAGCGAGTGGTATTGCTACTATAACTTCACAAATGTACATAACTTAGAAAGAAAAGTCATAGGTACATGCCCGCACTGGGAATCGAACCTGGGTCTCCCGCTTCAGAGTCCAATGTTCTACCCACTAGGCTACCACCGGGCCATAGTCGATCGATAGTCGATGAACAATAATTGCAATTTGAGTGTAAGTACTAAGCAAAAACTATACTGTCACTACGAGAACTATCTATATGCCTCTCACCAAACATATGAGGTAGAAAATTTATCTAATTCTCTACCGTCATCATCACCATCATCAGCCATTTGACGCCCACTGCAGGACGTAGGCCTCCTTCGTGGTTTTCATAACCATGAGGGGTTTTGCCATAATCGCCACGCTTGGCAGGCGAGTTGGCGATCGCAGTATGCGGTTGCAATCTCAGAAAGACGCTGCTGCCCATCTCCTGGTAATTGATTTCCTTAGTCGCCTTCTACGACATCCACGGAAGGAAATGGAGTGACGCTATTCTTAATCCGGCGCCACACGGCATGATTTACCGTTTGATTTATTAATTATGTATTTCTATACAACAGAATTTATATTTAAAACGAGTTGAAAGAAAAGGGATCATTCGGAACTGCCCCTCAGATGACACTGAGGTGACTTTAATGACAGTTTAATAGCATCGCCTTCTGTCATGAGAGCGGACCCTGTATAATCAACGCAAATGATAAGAAGCCCCCATTAAATCCGGATCCAGTTCCAGTTTTTTGTACTGATACATTCTTGGAAAATTCGGTTCAAACAAATAGTAAATGAGATTTGTAATCGGCGCTCCGCCGTTTATGTGGAACATTTTGGGTAACAATAAGGTTCTTATTCTTACATTTCTTTTTTAAAAAAAAATTGGCCTTTTCATATACGCAAAGAGGTGATTTATACAACGTCCAGTGGCACCTTCACTGACATTAGGCGCGGCGCGTGAAGGAGCCGCGTGGACGCTGCAGTGCTTGTGACATTGTTTTTTAGATGGAGTAGGCTTGCCCAGCACCTAGACCATCTTGACAGATTAGTCAGCCTAGACCGCAGGAAAGACAAGTCAATACGTGCGGAGCCAACCAAGCCGCGGGTTCCCTCACGATGTTTTCCTTCATAGTAAGCGTGATCAGCTGATATACATTCCCTAATGTACATTTACTGGAGCAAGTATCAAAGCATGGAACAGCTGATATTTGTACAGATTTGGCGCCATAATAAAAGTTGTATATATGTATGACTAGAATAAGTTAGTAGTCATCCCCGGTCTTTGCTGGAGGTGGTCTCAAACAGCATGCAATGCATGAACAATAAATGTATTAATAATAGTAATAAAATCCATCTGAACTACTTTAATAAAGTACATGATGAGCCATTCGAGTTCTCGTTGGCTTTTTATTCACCCCAGAGTATTAGGTCTCAGGTCTTCTTTTCTTTTAAAATTCATTCGACGTAACGAACTTCACGCTAATGTAAAAGTTCCGAACCCCATCTCAAAGGTCTAACTCAAGGAAGTGTCTTTAAAAAATTATAGCCCGCTAGGTAGATACTCGTATCTTCCCATTTTATATTCACTCGGCGTCTATCTTATTACCATGCGCTACAGTGATGTCCTTTTAGTATGCGGGCCGCCTTACTCCACTTATTAGTCTCGAAAAATTCCGTGAATGCTGCCTGCTTCTTACAGAGTTTAGAAGAAACTCCTGCATCTCGGAGTACATCTAATGTTTAATACATCGACGATGTCGCGGCCGATAAAGTGATTTGATTAATCTAAATTACAAAGTGAAATCCTTTATTAATCGACATCGTTGCAGAACTAGACACAGTCCTTTCGCTTCACACCAATCATCATCATCAGCCATTTTACGCCCACTGCACGACAAAGGCCTCCCTCACGGTTTTACCTAACCATGAAGGGTGGTGCCATAATCGCCACGCTTGGCAGGCGGGTTGGCGATCGCAGTATGTGATTGGAGTCTCAGGAAGACGCTGCTGCCCGACTCCTAGTAATTTATTTCCTTAGTCCCTTTCTACGACATCCACGGAATGAAATGGAGTGAGGCTATTCTTCATCCGGCAGCACACGGATACACCAATACGAGAAGTCATTTATCTGTACTGTGTACAGTTTACTCCAATGATCACATTTAGCCGTGTGCGTAAGCGAGTTGTCCGAATATTACTCGACAAGACTGTTCGCTTTGAACGCTTAGTTAAGTCTTGTTTTTCGAGCCTTAAAGAAACATGTCGAGATGTGTTCGGGATCGAATCAAAACAAATCATTTAGGTCGCAGCGCGCATTGTTCTCGGATGACCTACGCGTTTCAGACATGTCCGTCGACGACCGTGTTCATTGTTGAGATGAAACAAGAAATGTTAATTCAATCAGAATGCTTGGAACGATATGGAAATTTGTTTTTTGGTGCTACATCAGATGGGCATGGTATTTTAAAATGTTACTGACATTTTCTCGTTGTAATTCTTGTATTTTATTAACCAATACCTACTACTGATATGATTGGATTCATTTATCTTAATGTCGCCTGTGTCTCTTGAGAGGTAGAAGAGCTTAAAAAATGATACCTACTTAAGTAAAATATGATTTATTTGTGTGCAAAATAAAGCTACGGATTCCACAAGGTTAGGCTCACGTTAGATTTTATTTCCGAAACAATTGTCCCGGGCGTCAGATATCCGCAGACATTCCGCGGCTACCACGTTTGTTCAGTTTATAATAATTTAGCCGATAATGCGAAAAATACGTGTTTTCCAGGCTTCCCAGCCGCTACGTGTGCGGACCCTAAGTTCCTCGATATAGCCCGAATGAAGCCGAATTATAACCGTAAAGCAGAATATACATACCTATTAAATTGAAGGTCTACTCTTATTTTTCGTGTGTTACAGGAACTTAATCTGTATATAATCGTTCAATTTCTGTGAAATCTCGTACGATATATTACTTTTCGGGGACTTAAATACCTATATTATATGCTAAATTATTTATAGCATCTTATGGTAACTCCTATCTACTCTACAGCGTGATTTAGAATGAACCCTTACAACGGTAAACCAATTCAAATTCGCCCTGTAGATAGATGGAGTGAACTCTCAGACGCTGTAGTGTGTGGGACATATTTTTAGATGGAGTATCCTCTCCGCTAAGTTGGCTTGATCAGGCCGCGGGTTGTATCACGATGTTTTCCTTTACGGCCAGCAAGTGCAAATTAACAAATGTACCTATGTAACTTAGAAAATATAAGCCAAGTAATACAGGGAAAAGCTGAACGCGAACGCGAAAAGTGAGCGCTTACCGCACATTCAAGAGGTGGTGTGTCAAACCCCGGTATGTTCGTGAAATTGTTGTAGCAATGCCACACTCTGACTGCAAAGGACAACATCGTGAGGAAACCAGAATGTTTGAGGTGTTAACATACCTCAGCATTTGAAATTGCCAATCCGCCCATACTTTCTCCCTGAGAGGAGGCCTGTGCCCGACAGTCGGACGTAAGTATATATTAGGCGGCATCACTACTATTACTCAGACCCAGGTTCGATTCCCAATGCGGGCATGTACCTACTTATGAGTTTGTTTTCTAAGTTATGTATATTTGTTGTTATCGCTAACGGTGAAGGAAAACATCGTGAGGAAACCTGAGTGTCTGAGCTATTCACATACCTCAGCGCTTGAAATCGCCAATCCGCGGTGGGCACGCGTAGCGATTAAGCTCTCTCTGAGATAAGGCCTGTGCCCTACAGTGGGACGTATATAGGCTGCTTAAGTACTACTGTTACCGGGTTTCAATCTAAACAAGGGTTGTAACAATACGCTACATCTGCTAAAATTCATTACTTAAAGATAACATATATGACTCAATAGAAAGTTCTTAGAATAAACGTTTAATCCGCACCTCACAGTAGAATTGACTTGTGCCAGCCACGCCGAAGCTTGATCAGAAGATATATAAATGATAAATGATCATCCCGACGTGCAGCGTACAAAGGCCGCACAGAAAACGGTGGCTCTTGACAAAATATCATATTTCATATCGTATCGCAACCGATATAGGTAATCTATTCTGCTGGGTTTTGGTTCTATTTCAAGCTTTGATATACTGCCGTACATAAATGTATAAGCAAAATTGATACGCGTCTTTAAATGATAGTGAAGTTATATTATCGTGGTGAGCATAACAAATATTTGTAAATTAGCCAATGGAGAGCTGAATGAATTGGGTTATTTTTAGGGTATTATTCGTTAGTTTTCGAAAACTGACGCAATGTTTAATTGTTCAAGACTTATGAAATCAATCTCCGCCGCGCAGCGTTTACAAACAATTTAACAAAAATTACAAAACTATATTAAGGGTCGTGTGAGGTAAAAAACCTTAAGCGATACATCAAAAAGACCTTTAAAAAATTGGTGGTTTTAAAACAAAGATCCGGTTGCTTCATCTCAAACACGTACAGAGCCCGAATTCAAATTCTTTATCATTCAGTTCTTTGCTCTCGCATTGTGTTACGTATTCAACGATATCGGCTGCTTTAGAATTTTACTCCTATCTTATATTCGAAGCTATTCTCGGGTAGAGGGAGAGAAAGACTTTGTTATTGATACCCTTTGGTTGCATCAAAGACTACTAACTGTAGGTACAGTTCCGGCCTAAAAATATAACAGTTCAGTCAAATTTCATTAATATTACATTACGTTACATACATTACATTAAATTTAATTACATTACATTACACTACATTACAATTACGTTACATTACGTTACGTTACATTGCATTACATTACATTACATTACATTACGTTACGTTACGTTACGTTGCGTTACGTTGCGTTGCGTTGCGTTGCGTTGCGTTGCGTTGCGTTGCGTTGCGTTGCGTTGCGTTGCGTTGCGTTGCGTTGCGTTGCGTTGCGTTGCGTTGCGTTGCGTTGCGTTGCGTTGCGTTGCGTTGCGTTGCGTTGCGTTGCGTTGCGTTGCGTTGCGTTGCGTTGCGTTGCGTTTCGTTGCGTTGCCTTGCCTTGCATTGCATTGCATTACATTACGTTACATTACATTAAATTACGTTACTAGTTTAGGCGGCAATTGTTATATGCTAGCCTTATTAATTTTAAACGAACTGTAAATTATGTTAAGTTCTTTGAATGAAAATAAACAATTTATTATTATTACATAAACACACGCTTGTACTCTGGAGAGCTAGGCAGAGACCAGGGTTTGCTACTTGCTAATATCCTGGCAGACGAGTTTCGCTTTTTCATCAAGGTTTATTTATAACGAGGTTTCAAACCTCTAACTATTTCCTTGTTAATAAAAATGATTAAATTGATTTTGACACTGGAAATGTTTTTTAGTTTGCTTAAGTGTAGGCTCCGATAATATCTATATCTCAGAGAGTTGTGAATATATGATCTTCAAACAAACAAAAGACGCGTATTTACGAGAGCTGGTACGAAAAGAATTATTCGAGAAAATAAAAAAACTATAAACGTGGCCGAAAAAGTAAAAAGAAAACCAATTTTTTCTTTATTTTTTATTTTGGCACTCGATATTTTGGGAACGAAGAATGATATCAAAAATTTGTAAAAACTCCTCTGGACAATTTAGTCACCTATAATTTAAGCCTAAAACAAAGACGATCGGGTTAAGGGTTTGCCCTGTAGCCCAACCTTATTGAAAAGAGTCAAAAAGTCAGAACGAGATTTTTCACATGACATTTATGACTCGATTCATTTCCAATGTGCTCGATTGTCGTGTGAGGCACGAAATCTGTGATTTTTTTAGATTAATTGTACAGATAAATGGAAATAAACTATTTCGCACCGAAATTTTTCAGTAATAAACATTATAAATACTAATAAATTGTCACTAATAATTATTTATTTATATAATTTTTTTTGCATTAAGTATCTTATGCGCATCAACGCTGTGCATATGTGCAGCTTACTCTGAGTTTGTCACTCATTACCATATAATCGGCGTTACATAATATCTTTTTAGTCTGCAGTTAATTATTTAAGTCAATACTTTTTATTTCAAAGGTGACAAAATAATAAACATACATAATGCTAACATTGTTGCAATGTTTAATTATGTTACTTACTACCGAGCATGCTGACTATATTTGGGTTGCAGCGTAGATGCAAGACTGCTTCTAACTTAAATGGTTGTAATCTGTAAGTTTACCTATAGAATGAAATAGAAATAAAATAAACTGTCTCAATTATTATGGGACAAGTTAACCCACTTCGACTCCAAAAATCATTTAATTTCAGAGTAACTATCTAATCGTATTCTTATTTTTGTGGTCGACCTTTTGAAGACTCGGTGGCACGTCCGTGTTAAAGCAAACACTTTATCGCGGAAAAATTCAAAACTGAATATCCCCTATTCAAAGAGCAATATCAGCGAATGCATCTGTTCCATGTAAAGGATGCAAATATCGGTGCTCTGTCGACACAGGGAATACGATACGACAGCAAAGTTATTCGCGAAGGTGCCATTGCAAGGATTTTGTCGCCGATTGCAACACTAGCCGATCGCATATCGTAAACGGCTAATGCATAAAATATGAATCGCCCCTTTGAATGTCATATCGGGCGATACCGGTCGATAAAGTTACTAGTCACACCCACATCTCACTAGATAGGTAGGACGCTTTGCATATACAAGACGTGTCAGCGTCGCTTCAGGCTAGTCTCATGGGAAAAGAAACTTCGATTACTGTCATGCCATAATCGACAAAGGTGGAGTATTTATAATCACCTGCATTGAGGCCTAATTGTAATGAAAGATCGTGAGTGCACATAAACACAACAGGTTCGGATCGCAACAAATGAGCCGAAATCAAACGCGCACCACGGAGTGGCTTTGCATTAAACCTTTGTTTATTTACAACGGCCATCGAGCGGGCCCGTATTGTAAATTATTACGCGAGAGTTTTAAAACAATAAATTGTATGTGAAATATAGTGGATCGATCGAACGCACGGCGTAAAAACCGAACGGCAATTAAAATTAGTCAAATGGCGAACGAGAGAGCTTTATTGACCGCTAACATCATTAAAATCCTCAATTTATGTTAAAAGACGCCACGGATGGCAGCAACTCGGCATGTGTGATGTAATCGTTCGCTTAGGAATTAGAATTTTGCGATTTTATGGTATCATTAACGGTTATATAGACTATGGCCGGTCAGCCCTGTTTGCTTGTAAACTCGTTAACTGCTTTGTTGGTTATAAAGCGACATTGTTACCGTTTGAATGAATTAGCTCAAAATCTGTGGTCGTTAGCATTAACAAGTCTTTCTCTGGGAGCTGCGCCGACTTCGTTGTCGTATAACTTTATGGCGGGGAGATTCCGTCGGCAAGCGAGTTTAATACGACATCGGATCATGGCCAGACGGAATTCGATTTAAAGTAAAATTATTGCTGAATCAGCGCGTCGGTAAATTGAATATCCGCGCGTAATGACCTCCGATTGTGCATAAAGGAGCGTCCGAGGGCGTCAGCCGACTTCTTATTGCTGCCTTAGTAGAGTTTCACGCATCGATTACTATCCAATTTCAAGAGAGCTCGGTACCTGTCGACCAGGCTTTGTCATCGCGTCACGTGCCGCCGGCAGGCCGGCTGCTGCGAGAAAATGCTGAATCAACTCTATATTTTTCTTCGTTTTTTCTACCATTGAAGAAAAGAGTCGACAAATATTGGAGGCGATGACTTTATAAACAAGGTTTTGTTTGTTGTCGTGGTGATTCAGGACCTTTTCTTCGTCGATGTTAATTTAACCCTGCCCGGCAAAGGATAAACCAGCGTGCAGCAAACTTTACGTGGGCAGTGTAACTTCTGAAACAAAATTCAATTATCAACTGGCGATTCTGTAGCGCGAAACCATTTGCAAACTTGTTAAAACACACTAGTCCAATTAGTTCTACGTGTTAAAATCTGGGCTACATAAAATTCACAACTACCTACCCACAATAGCTACGGATAAAGCACGATTTATTACTAGAATTTATTAGTAGGACAGTGACGGCCAAAGCTTAAAACATTGTATCTAGAACTCATTGATCTATAACAGAGATTAAAACTATTAATGTTAGCGAGTATTTAATTTCATCATTTACTATTTTATCAATCTTTAGAAGTCGTACATAGCAATGTTATTGCTTTTATGGCCATAGAATGGATAAGTACCAGCTCTGCTGGTCAACCTTTAGATTGTCTATATAGTCCGCACAGATCTTTTTGGCGGTAACGTGAACATAGTCACAACTCACAGATCGTTTGCACATCGCTTACTGTATTTACAGTGTGTATGTGAGTAATTGACGTAGTGTGATGCGTAGTAAATTACTATTAGTCAATTACTAAAGTAATCAATTACTTACATATACACTGAGACAGTAAGCGATGTGCAAACGATCTGTGACTATGTTGACGTTACCGCCAAAAAGATCTGTGCGGACTATACTAATATTATAAAGAAAAAAAGTTTGTAAGTTTGTATGAATATCTCCAAAAGTACTTATACGATTTCAAAAATTTCACCAGTATTTAGATTGCACCTTCAGGGTGGACATAGGCTATAGAATAATCCGTTGGCGCGAATGTAGTCGTGGGCACTGCTAGTGGACTATACAGGGAGTTACAAAATGTAATAAAATCGACAATATTCATGCGTACGAACCACTTTACTGTATGGAAAACTTTGAGATCGAAAATAATATCAGCTGTTAAATATTATAATTTATTCCACAAAAAGTAACTTTGTAACTTAAGAAATTGTAAAACCAAGAGCATCTGCCAACAAACTGTTATGCAGTTTGGCAGAAATACAACTTATGTATTTTTCTGTATTTATTTGAATAAACATCTTTAATCAATCAAAAATTTAGTGTGGAGCAGCTGATTACTTTTTTCGCCATTTCTAACAGTATTGACGTGTAGAACTCCCCTAGACTTGTTGGATAACTTATCGCAAAAACAATTCAGCATAAGCAGTCTTTTGAAGTTCCAATGCCGATCACAGGACTCGAACAGGATAGAAAGGTGTCATATGGAAGTACTACTGTACAGTAAATCACCTTTACATGTGTGCACTTTACTCAGTTGTGTTACGGGTGACTTTGCCATAATAGTTATATTATGAAAACTAAAATTCGCAATTCCTGATACACGTCAAGTTGTTAGAGTTCGTTATTTACAGACCTTTGATTTTTTTTATTTTCAATTTCTCAATTTTTTTTTTTTAAATTACAGATTGTTGCCAAAACCGTGTTCATTAGAATGGACATTGTTCCTTGTAGGATTTACCCAAAATAATTTATCCGACGCTACGTTATCGATAAAGCCCAAAAAACCATGATACTCTGAAAAATATAAACCTGAAAAAAAAATGCAACAAAGAGTAGAAAAGGAGATAACCCTGTAAAGGAGATTGAGTTACAAGTCTTGGCAGTAAGATTAGATTTCGATTGCTGTGCACCTATTCCACTAAGCGTCTATTTACTTTCAAACCTGTGGTATAAATTAGAGATTAGTAAATAGGCATTGGCGTCACAGTGCCTTAACTGATTGATTTTAAAATTGATTACTAAACCGGGTCTGCGATTAAAATTCATAACCGTTGCCTAGCAACAACGGTGGGCCTATTCCAATAACCGAGCCCCGATCATTTCAATTTGAAGGTAAGCTACACGAGAAAATTACAGATCGCTTTAGTTCAGTATGATGGGTTTTTAGTTTGGTTGGTTTACATTTATTGTTCCTAAGTCGCCGTAACGCAACTGGAGTGTTACGCACACTACGGGGACGCTAAATTGAAATCTCAAAAAATTAATCCCACAAATACAGCTATTGATATGCTAACCAATAAGAATGAAATTTCGCGGAGGAAATTTGTATTCGGAAAGAAAATAATTAAAATAAGTTTCAAACTTTCATACTAGGTATTTTCGACATCTTTTTACAATTTTTTCTGCAATAACTGTCAGAAAAATCACCCCAAACCCTGTAGTTAGGCTATGTTAGGTTCCTTGTGAATCGTGAGAAAACCTGAGTGTCTGAGGTGTTCAGACCTCAGCGCTTAAAATTGCCAATCCGCGGCGCGCGCGCCTATTCACGTGGCACGTACTGTCTCGTGGGACGTATTGTAACGAGGTAATCGCCTCGTTGCTTTTTTTTTAATCATTTTCGGCCATCTACTATTCCAAATTTTACTATTTTATGACATGTGCCGCAGTGTTAAAAAAAAAAAAAAAAATCGCTCTCAAGTGGTATCATGGCTTTTTCCAGTTACCATCCGCTGATATTTTATGAGTATTCTTTATCAAGATAAGACGTTCAAGAATAATTCTTGACGAAAAAAGTTCCTTGTTAAGAACTGGTAACTTACTGGAACGTAAGTACCTAGCAAAAAGGATTAATAAGTGATAATGAAAAAGGGTATTCAGGGGCACGGTGTAATTATAATATAATGGAAAGGCACCTGAGAACAATAAAATAGAAAAGCTTAACTACGGTCTAAAACATAAATATAAAAATACAATGAGGAGTTGAAGGGAAGAACACTTACATTAATTTTATTAATGTGCCTTTTGAATATTATTAATTTCGTAGATAAGGATACAGGATACGCAGGATAAGGTGACAGACGTGTTATAATAAAATTTGATAATAAAGATAGGATCTCGTTTACGTCCACTTAGTTCGGAGGCTGAGGAATATCTGCCTAAATACGTCCGAACACTGCGGCACATGTCATAAAATAGTTAAATTTGGAATAGTAGATGGCCGAAAATGATTAAAAAAAAGCAACGAGGCGATTACCTCGTTACAGTATAACGCTACATAAAAAAAAGGAACTCTTTTGCCGCTAGACATAAGCCTCCCCCAAGGCACGCCACTTCTTTTTATCCTCGGCCATCCTATCCAGGAAAAAGCAGCAGTGAAAGTGACTGAACTTAATTAACTCGATCACCATCTAATGTAAAACTGCAAGTCACTGTTAAGCTGTGATGGAGGGTTATTATTCTTACGATACGGTAACAGTTTGGAACTCCTATCCAAGGGCCAAACCTGATTCGATCAAAGAAACACACGGCCTTAGATCAAACTAAACGATGGAAGATGCGTTAGCTATTTAACAGCCTATAATTTTCACAAAAAAAAGTGCAATAGATTTTTTTTTGGTTCTGGCTCCTCCATCCATCTCTATACTGTGTTAGTTGATACTTAGTTTAATCTATGTACCGTATCTATCAACTTTCCGTCGATCTGAGGCGCAAGCAGCCTCGCTTTACATCGCTGTAATTCGATTAAATGTTTTATATGCAGGATTAAAGCTTATGTCAATCAACTTAATAAGCAATTCAAATGTTAATCCTGTCAAAGTGTTGCGTGATATTAACCAATTAGGTTGACCTCTACTGCCTCTTCCGTTTTTCCCTTTTGCTACCGATTTGTGTTGGGTTAGGGGAGGTGTAAGAGGTCCATTACGGTGGTGTAAGCAGAGCGTGTAGGCGAGCGTGCATACATTAATTATTAAGGACAAAATATGCTTGTGACCTGGCTGGCTAGATTAGACTGTATTTTATTGGGCACCTATATTGGCCATAATATATCATGTTTTACGACTTGATGAGGGGTTTACAGTTTAATGCACCTACCTGTTTTGACTAATGACACTTTGAAAGGTTATCGCTGCGCAGAACACGCATTGGAACCTGTTTTGTAGACTTTAGACTTTTTACCTTGGTTCTCTCTTATTGCCTTTGGTTTTTAGGGTTCTGTATCCGAACGGTGCCAAACGGGACCCTATTACGAAGGCGGTCCGTCTGTCTGTCTGTCACCAGCCTGTATCTCATGAACCATGATAGCTACGAGTAGGTAGTTGAAATTTTCACAGATGATGTATTTCTGTTGCCGCTATAAAAACCAATACTAAAAACAAAGTAAATATTTAAGGGGGGCTCCCCTCCGCCACCTTCACAGTGCCGATATCATGTCGTTAAATATCAATGTTAAACGCTCCTTGTTGGTTTTTATAGATGGCGCTGTTCTAAAATTCGGTCTTTATCTAATGTTGTATAGATAATGGTACGGAACCCTTCGTGCGCGAGTCCTACTCGCACTTGGCTGTTTTTTTGAGAAGTTATGCTATGGCTTATGGTAGGGACTATTATGAAAAAGGATTCTACGTCTGATTTTATATAGAGTAAGGAAAGGCCTTACTAGAGTTCGTGGATATTTTTTGTCCGATTTACAATTAGCTTTTAGAGTACCCGTGGTTCTAGTTTATTGGATTTTAATTGGCATACAGTGTTTTTTATATGCTAACAAATCGTCACAAGCAAACTGTCACTGGGAGTGATCAATCCCACACGGCTCCTTCCCGTGGCTGGGCCGTAGCAAAATTGCCTTTATTACAGTTGCTGAGACAAACCGGAATGCGAGGCGGGACAGTGCCCACGTCCTATAAATCACAGCGCGAGCAACTGATTCAGATTACTCACACAGAATACCGAAAATTCGGAGAGTGTGAGCTACATTCTAGAAGCACTATATGAGAATTCAATTGCGCCGCATAAATCAGAACGTACTGTCTGGCGTAAGCGGCTGCTGAAAATAAATTGAACGCCCAAGTTTTATTATTGGATCAAAATGAAAAGCTTTGAAAGATAAGCTGACTGCTATTTTCATTGTTTATCGACTTTCGGTTATTACCCACTCTAACAAAGTGCAATATATCCACAGTCTCTTCACGTTTCTGTTGACGTAGATTATCTGTTTCCCTGCCGTTTACTACATCTAGGCCTAAGCTAAGCATCCGTGCCGCGAGATTGATTATACTGTATTACTAAAAAGTACAAAACGAGAGCCCCGGCTAGGCTAGACCGTCAGAGAGCCTGCGGCCACGAGCGATAGAAAATTATTAAGAAAATTAAATGATCTACCGTCCGCGGCCGGCCGCTCACAGATCTGCCAATTATTGATAACATCTTGGGCCAGTTTGTAGCCGTGAAAAATTTATAGCAAGCGAGCTTGCATGGAGTTATTTCCCTGTGCTATTTGTTACGTTGACGTTAGCTTGTTTATTCTTGTTACGTATTGTAATTTAATTTAAATTAATGATATCTATGGGGCCTTTGTACAGCTGGCTTTGGCTAAATGTTCTTTTATTTAGCACTTATGCCACTTAAAAACCGCATTTTTTTGGCTCTGACTGATAGCTTAATTGTAAATGTATCAAATCTGTGACTAGTTATTTTGACTAGCAATTGTTGTTAAAATTTCTTCACATTCTTTTTCTTTACAGTAATAAAAATATTTTACATACATCAGCATTTGAAATCGCCACTCCACTGTGGGCACGCGATGATTAAGTTCCGAGTTAAATCCTGTGCCTTCTTTAGGACGTATTCACGTGTTAAGTTTGATTGCGTGTTCTCAAGTCACTTAGACATTGATATCTTTAATGTCATGCACATCGAACCTTGAAGCTTTATGAAGTCGTGGCCCTGTTTACACGACCTTGATTACCATGTTCAAAAACTC
The DNA here is from genome assembly GCA_963969515.1 of Yponomeuta evonymella. Classification (NCBI taxonomy): domain Eukaryota; kingdom Metazoa; phylum Arthropoda; class Insecta; order Lepidoptera; family Yponomeutidae; genus Yponomeuta; species Yponomeuta evonymella. Next base: position 8,834,709 of record OZ018355.1, on the reverse strand, counting down.
CAACCATTAAAATACATCCAGTGGCAGCAACAAGATAACATCCAGCCAAGTAAAGATAGGACTAAATGGAGGTTGGCGTGTTCTGTAAGTAAATTAGGATATCAAAATGACATTACAAAGAGGCAGTGATTGTATGTTTGACTGTGGACGCTGCATGCTAAGCGATCGAACACATCCATGCCCTACAGTTTTACCTGTTTACGAAAGCAAAGAAAGGTAATGTTTTTCGCACTTATGTGTGTTTGTTTGTTTTTAATATGTATGTTTCTTTATGACCACCCAGAGGGCAAAGGGCTTGAACGATTCTATCAAATAATGAGTGGAATGAAAGATACTGACGACATTATACGAGTTTCACTGGCTATATGACGTAATGGGAAAACGAAATGGCACTGTGGTAATATGACTTTTTAAAAACGAAAAATTGACATCACTAAAAATCTTAATTAAGGTCTAGGCTTCGATGAGTTTTGTGAATTTTCATCAAAACCAAACGTGCATCTAATCCAATCAGCCCATTTCCGTCTACTGCGGTCGAAAGGTGTAAAATAAAAAAAGACTCATTATAACTATAGTTCCTTCTTTTTATATACAGTTTAGTCAACAGCAAGTCCACCGATTACATTTTTGTTGCAAAGTCGTCCTTAAAGTGACTGATTAGAGTGCACATAGTCAAAGGCTGATGTGCTGTCGATTGTTCAATATACAATAGAATAGAAAACTATGATTTGTACACAAGGAAGTAACACAGCGTGATATTTAGTTGACGCATTATATTTTTTGAGTCAATATGATCTATGATAAAGTAAAGCTCTGTTTAAGCCTAAGCACAAAACAATATGACTATCTGTATGAGTTACTTTAAGGTGGAGAGCAAGAGCGGCACTTATATGTATGTACGTAATTAATAGCATAGCATTTGGGCCCTTATTATGAAAAATGCGACATTATCGGAAGGGTCGTCACTATTCCTAATAAATTAATAGCTATTCCTATTCAACTATGGAAACTATTAAAAAAAGAACCGTATTTGACGCTAGATTCGAGTGAATTGTCGGGCTCAAGCTCGGCTCAAGCGTTCACGACCCTTCCGATAATGTTGCAGCTTCATGATAAGGACTCTGCTCAAGTACGCATTTTTTTCATACTGTAAAGCGTTAGTTCTAAATTAAAAATTATTTATTTATAACAGTGGTAACAAAGGTAGGTGTCAAATCCTCTTTTTAGATTTACACTAGTTATATTAGTTAGGCTAGCAAAAGACCCAGCTATTTGATACAGCCGAGCAAATCCGGGGCAGGTCCCTAGTGGGTTGTGTGCAAGCGGAGGCGGTGGGGCCGTCACGCGCGGCGCGCACGAATCAACTCACGCGCACATCGCATGCCGAATACAAGATTGTGTTGTTAATTTTATGTTCCTCGCTTTTCGGTCCTCACTGTGGGAAGACTCAGTGGCAACCTCGGACACTGTTGTGTGTGAGTAATGATGTGCCGACCGGGGACATGTTTCATAGAACTACATTCATTCATTGCTACATTCTACATTCACAGAGTTTGTTTGTCCATTTTTTCTCCAAAATGATCTAGATTTTGAAATGGACACCTAGTTTAACTTGTAACGTTCATTAAGTCGCAGTTTCTGTGCTACTTTGAATATAAAAATTTGATTTCATTTGATTTGATTCATTCATGGTTTACTATGACAATTCGATGTACATTACAGCGTCAATTAACCCACAGATTAGTAAGTTAAGTTTGCTACGCAATGTACCTTGAATGGTCATACTAAGCTACGTATTGTAAATTGATGAAACTCGGCCCCGGGAATTTTGGTAATATTCCCCATGTTCTCAAAATTCCCAGTGTAGTATTTAATTCTATTGAATATTTAACTATCTAGATGACAATCGGGGCTCAGATTTAAAGCATAGTATAATGACAGTGCTATAAATTGATGATTGTGACTAAAAATACCATAATTAAATTTCTATCAGTGGGTATATTCCCCGCGGCATATCTGTAGTTGTGAGGATAAAGCTTCACAATTCGTGATGTGACGTGAATATTTCCTAAAAGCATTATTATTTGTGCACACGATGGAACAAAATATCCTTTTCATCCCACAAAAGGAGGATTTAACTAATTGTCAACACAAATGAAGTAGATGTACCGACATAGAAAATAATAATAAACAAATTCCTACATCTAGAAATTGACATTGGGGTTGATATTAACTTTAATTAATTAAGTTATTAAATGACGCATGAGAAGCAAATAGCTGGATAGACATTATTGCTTCACATATTTTAACGGTTTCTATCAACGATTTGTTCACATGTAGACCAGAGCTAAATGAAATGAAATTTAAGTTACTGCCAACTCCAGGAACGGAATCTTAAAATAAAAATAGCGTCAACAGCGTCCACGACACCACACTAGGCGCATCGGCCGTTTAATAAAACATGAGGTGAGACGTCCGCCGAAATCCGCCACGCCTCGCGGCGACGCCCACCCGCCCCTCCGCTAATTACTGTAACCGGTTGTGTGCTGTAGTGGTAATTAACAATCGGACGACAGGTCGCGCCACCTGTTGGCCTGAACAACTGCTCGAGACGTGGAGTGGGTGTGGAAGCTACAGAAGCCTCTTTGAAGGACGCGAACTTTGCTTGTATTCTATTGAGGCCCCTGTTTCGAATTCCAGTGAACGGGTACTAATGACTTGGTTTTCGAATGCCTTGTTGATCTGGCGGTTAACACGCTTGACTACCAGCACAGAGGTCGTGGGTTAGACTCCTAATGGAAGCCGCCGTACTTGATTTGTACAAAATGGTCTCAGTCTGGGTGTATTTCCATGTTTGTGATGTCCTTGCCTGATTAGCATAGCATTGTTTTGAGGCCAGGACCAGATTGATCGTGTTGTGTGGAATTAATTTCTCTTTATTGAAATAAATAAATGAAGTATTTATTTCTACATTATTTATTTATTTTCAAAGCTCACTCTGAGTTGGTCGTGACTGAATGTCGCTTGAAATTGCCAATGTGCAGTGAGCACGCATGGCGTTTAAGCCCATACTTACTTTCTCTCTGAAAGATTATTACCTGTGTATAAGTTATAGGCTGCTTATTTATAATATTCTAAACGTATAAAAAAGCTAGCTGTTTCAGAAATTTTGGAAGTTTATCTTCTAATAAACTAAAATAATATTTTTCGTTTTTATAGTATGGCATAAACCAGAGGGTCTAAAAAATTAATTTTTGCACCGGAAATTCTTATGTAGCGTGTTTCAGAAAAGTCCCGTGAAACTTAAACGGGTTATTCTACTCATCAATAAAAACAACTTTTATTCTGAAAGCAACTCCGAAATATACGTAATAACTATGTCATGTCAAGAATAAGTAGATTTTGCTTTGAGCTTCTTTGTTTGTTTTTGGGATATTTTCACATTCCACACACGCAAAGTGCGGGCAAAAGCAACTAGAAAATATAGCAGTTCAGCGTTAGTACTTGTGCCGCTTATTTCTATAGGGTCTTCTGTAATTTGATGTGATGATGGAATGCGAGCGACGCAATCTTGGCTTGATGAAGACGTTTAATAGCTAATTATTATGTTTTGACGTCGTTGGTTAATTACTTTGGTTGATTAGATATTTACTAATATACCCTTGATGGAGGCATCAAAAAGTTCTTTGTATATCAAGGGGCAAAAGGGTTGTACTATAGACTAAGTAGAGACAGGCAGTATTTCCATTTGGCATCTTAAAGAGTTTCTGTACAATTAATTAAATTTATGTACAATTTTTGTGGCAATAGTTTAACGGAGCAAGGTATCATAAAACAGGCATACGACGAATCGGTAGCCTCTTACCGATTGTACTGTGGTAGTTCTATAGTTGATTGGTCAGTAGATTAAAACCCGGCCAAGTGCGAGTCGGACTTACGTACTAAGGATTCTGCACATAAAATTAATATAAGTCTCTCTTAGCAAGAGCAATCTTCCATTCAATTTGCGGAAGCAGCGTTGCAATTTACGCGGAAGCCCAATTACATTGCTGGTTACTACTATTTGTTTTTATACTAAAAACAATGTCCCAGGTACTGCAGCTTCCGAGTGGTCCCAGCTAGTGTAAGTGAAGGTGCCACTGGACACTGTGTAAATCATCTCATTTCGTAGATGCAAAGGACAAAGTTTACCGTAACCGGTAACCGAACTTGGCCTCTGAAGTGACGATGCGTATATTTTATGGAATCTATAAATTCACACAACGCTCGTGCCGTCAGAGACCCTCTTGACGTCGGGTATATTTTTAGATCCAGAAAGCGAAAATCATGCAATTAAAGTGTGCCAATTAAAGCGGTGGAAAGATGGCAGGTGAACCAGGGCGGTAACGGAAGGGCGGCCGAAAATCGGGCGGCGGTCAGTGGGTAGACCAACAGCCTGATGCTATGATCGGATGATATGGTCATGTCGGCAGATGGCCAGTAATTGCGGATGGTGAGAGACCACTAAAGATGTCCTAGGTAGTGGGGAAAAGGCCTACAGCAGTGGACAGAGGTGGGCTGATGATGATGATACTATCAGATTGCCGTGCTGCTGACGTTCTATTGGACAACGATGCATTTAGTAGAGTTGAAGCCCTAATAAAGTAACAGCACGTCAACTCACAAGTTCTCAGAATCCAGTCACGTATCAGGTTTCAGGAAACTCGCATTACACTCACTCTAGACAGTGACATTATTTTCTCAGTTAGAATTGAACAATTTGGTACCGGCCGACTGTAATCTTCGGACAAGAATATTTTGTTTATTATTAACTCAAGTCTGGATTCCCTTTGTCTTGATTTTTTGTATCTATTGCTTACGAATGTTTTATTAGTTCGAACAATGTTTTTGTATTTTCCTATTGTGTGTACAGATGATAGCAAGTCAAACTTTAAATTGCTCACTGTACTTTAGTCATTTACATTACGAATGATTTTGCAACTTAAATGTAAAGGTTGATCTGCTAACGACTTTGCAATAAAGTGTTCTCGACTCTTCATTTCTAAAATGTCCTCTGCTCTACTTTTTTCAAGATTGTTAGGGAATGTTTTCAAACAAATCTATAAATTAACGTGTTTGCTTCTCCTGAGGATTTTGTAATGAGTGTGTCTAGCAGTAAGTACTGTTTTGTCATAGTTCGATATTATTCTAGTGCCATTAAATTACACTAAAACAACGATAGCTAAACACCAGACCTATAAAGAATAGCCCTATTAAAACAGTATCAATAGTGGGATGAGGCAAACACAGACCGATGGAGTGTGGAAAGCTTTGATTTACTATTATTTACAGAGAGCAGATGTCTGAGAATCCTCCCAGTTGCCGTTTCCAATCGGCCACCTCCCACTTACTACCTACACTCTACGAAACTTATTCTTCGCATAGCGCAGTAGTTTCTATTGCGACTGATGTAAGGATCAAAATTTAATATTATGATTCAGCATTGGGCACCTTGTGGTGGTAAAAAGTGTCACCTTCTGAGAATATCTTTAAACAGACATAAATTGTCATGGGTCGCCTGAAAGTCTGTAAATCGACTACAGATCTGAGTTGTCCGAAGCAACGATAACATCTTCTGATGGGGTTTAAAGATGACAACAATAAACGATGATCCACCTCTCACCATGCCCTGCGTGCCCTAACACTCAGCACGAGCCAAGACCATTTTAGCGTAGCCTGTATTGTTTGCCATCGATAAGAATATAGGAATAAGATAGAAAGAAGCATTGTTAGGACCGACAAATTAACGAGAAAAAGTTAAAAGACAGTGTGACACGACATTTTGCGACACACGATTTGTCAGGGTATGATGGTACAAGGTACAAGGATGTCCAAAAGCGACACATGAAGAGATGCAAAATAGAGCCCTCCCGCTGGGAACGGTTGGCAGCACAGCGGCCAGAATGGCGCAGGTTGGTGAACAGTCAAGTACGCGAGTTCGAGGTTCAGCGTAAAGCTGACCTGGATACCAAACGCGACCAGTTAAAGGCTCGCCCACCTGCTGCCATAATATATAATTACGAGAACGGCATTCTCACGTGCCCTCAGTGTGCACGGAGTTTCGCCGTGAAGATAGGCTACATAAGCCATCTTCGAGCGCACCAGCGCCTCATCACTGATTAGGGGTCAAAGTGGTCGCCATGGCCGAAACCGGTCGGAACAATCAAATCAATCTTTAGAGTACACTAAAATGGCTTCTGTCTCTTTTTTGGTTTGGAACATTGAACTTATAGTTTTTGTAGCAAATTACCTTCTCTATCCATAGTTACCGTACCGAATAAAGGACGTTAACACCGAAGTTTGTCGCAGCAGTTGATGCAGCCCTCTGACTACCATTGTCACCAAAGTCACCGCTAAAGATGCCGGAAACCAGGGGACCTACGAGAAATGTATTGATTTTAGGAGAATACGGTATTTGACACGATCAACAATACATTATCATATGCTCGATTAAAACAAAAATTACAAAATATCTCGGAAAATGTATCTCTTTTAGTCAATTACTAGTTTTTACAATTTTTAAATAGATTAAACATAAAAAGAGTGCTCTGAAATGTGACGTCATGAGCAAGTATTTTCATACAAAATTCCGTTTTAAAAGTAACTCATTCGGTATTTTGTCAAATACCCAGTTCGGACCACTGACCTTAGTAGGTCCAGTGTGTGTTGGCAGTTTTTTTTTTGTCAGAGCCTCCTTCGTTATTTAGCATTTTGCACCAAGAGTAAAAGTTGATTTGTTTTTTTTTAGAGGTAAATAAAACCACACACAACGCAGTAATATTAATAATACGGGGTATTGTAGAAATAATTCCCTAGAGTAATTATTCTTCTCATCAATACAAACAACTTTTAGATCAACTGAAATCCCGAAAAAATATCGGCCGTTACTTTTGTAGCGAATGCACCAAACAGATACCCTTTTATTGAGAATAATCCTCTTAAGTTTTACTAGACCCTTTTTCAACTTCCCGTATTTTGATACTGTTTACTCGTCACATTAATATCATCCATTTGTTTCAGACGGAACTACGGGGCTTACTGTCACAATCTGCATCTGCGGAATACACTTAAAGCTAGACCCATCAGTACTAGAAAGCCATCACCCGGAGGTATATCATCGGAACTGTTACAGTAATTATACCGAAGACAAATACACAAATATTGAGCCGGTACTGAGGCGATGTGCGGCCGTGGCTCGCCCACGCGATGACAGGTGCCCATTACTGCGCCGGCGCACTCCCTGCAGCGGTGAAGGCTTCGTGTGTGCACACGGGCGGGTAAAACGTCCTGATTTGATCGTTTTTTTTTGTATATTGTGAAAAATTAATTCCTCAATGAAAATTTGTTTACAGCTGAATAAAGTCCCCATGAATAGAACCTTTCAATTGTCTCGACTTTTCTTATCCATTTAAAACGGTGTTATTTTAACGAATTAATTGATCCATCAATCACCTCACATGAATGAACATAGTCCAGCAAGTTTTATAATTATCTAACCTCGTCTAGATGATTGCTGGCCGGTTGGGCCCTGTTTCAAAAACTTACAACTTGTAATGAACCAACAAATCAGTCAGTTTCGCTCAACTATTACTAGCTGTAGCTTTATTAAGCAGGGTAACGGTCGTCATTCCACCGTCTGAGAAGCCATGGACTAAAATGAGAGCCTTTGTTTTTTTTTTAGATGAAAAATAATAATGGCTAAGGCTGACTTGCACCACTTTCTTAAATGTGACTTAAGTAGCATTAAAATAAAATTCTTTTAGAGAATTCAATTTAAATGCCTTTTAAAAAGACATTTAAAAAACGGATGCAGGTCAGTTTAATAATCTAGAACAAAATTGCCGACCGCATGAAGTACCTTTTTTATGGAATTCTTGGTAAGTATACATTAAACAATACTCTACTGTATTTATCTGTAGTGGAGATCTGTATCTGTGTCATCTTTTAAAGTTTCTGAGCCAAGTTGGTGCGCTTAAACCAATTAACTCAAACTAAAGATACAATATCAGATACCTCAGAGTTAGGCACGCGTGGTCATTAAGCCCATACTCTCACTCTTTCCAAGAGAGAAGGCTTATACCTTGCGTTGGGACGTATAGAGGCGATTTCTAAATGTTACGTATACAATATAAAGGGTCTTCCACACCTTGGTCTGTATCTCGTTTTGTGTGCTACTGCATAGTAAAAAGTATAGCCGACTACGGGATCGCAGCGTCTAAATAACCGCCCGTGTACCCCAAGCTTCTTGATAAATGCAAGCCGCGGGAGCAGATAAGCAGACATCCTGGACCGCTTGATACGTTCTTTGACAGTCGCTAACTCTCGCTATACTCTCGTAGGTCGGTACTCGCAGATAATTGCCCACTTCCGACGTACCTTCATTTGCATGCTTAGATGCGGGCGTAGATACTGGTATTAGATAGATTATTAATGAAGGCTCGGTTTGTGTCTAAGTGTGGAAAGAGATCTTCAATCTAGTCGTACACGGTGTTGGTTTGTGAATTTTAATCCGATTCATATTAGTACGGTAATGTTTGTTTCATTGATACCATTGGTAGTCTAGTCACCAATCGCATTCCAACAGTACAATCCGTGCTCCTTAACTCGGCGCGTCGCGCTATTCGATCTTCTTCGCAGAGATGCCTACTCAATTTGCGCGGGTTCTACCATTTGAATTTCCTTGTACTCTTATTGCTTAGTAGAGTACCAAATACAGGCAAATAATAGCGTTCATATATCTATTGAAAAACTGTTTGAATTAGACTTTAGGGCCAGGTATGACGCAAAGTTACCGTATCACATTAGTAGGTTACCCATTGGGCGTGAACGGTAATTGCACGATTATTTTTTTCAGCTAATGGCCGGCCAAGGCACAAAATGTATGAAATTAGATGTCGTGTCATTACGGTTATCGTCCAAAGTGAAACCATTGAGCGATCAGTTCCCATATTACGCGCACCAAATCTTGAACGATTCCAATCGTCTAACTGCAATTTCCATACCAATTGCTGTCGCAAATGTCAGGCTAGCTACAGGACTTGTTGCGCATAATTAAGCCTCTGGACTATTGAACAAAAATAAACTTTGGCCTTTGCATCTACGTAATGAGATGATTTATACAGCGTCCAGTGCCACTTTCACTCACACTAGATGGGTGAAGGGACCACCCGGACGCTGCAGTGCCTGAACATTGTTTTTCAGATGGAGTAGGCTTGCCCAGCACCTTTACAATCCTGACCTGTTTTGAAAAGAATAAATGTGGAGTTTCTTTGTTAGCTTCTTCTCCGCATAATCTATTCATTGTGAAGCTTTGACGTTCATTAAGTAAACATTTTGTTTTTATAGTGAATAAAAATTTTTGACTTTGACTTTGACAGTTTAGTCGGCCTGGCCCACAAGAAAGACAAAGTCATTACCAAGCCGCGGGTTTCCTCACGACGTTTTCCTTCACCGTTAGCATTGCTATTACAAATTAGCAGATGTAGGTACTTAACTTAAGAACAAAAATTAAGATAACACAAACAGACAATTTCTTCACGTGTTTATGAATGTAGAGGTATGTAATGAGGTTGTAAACTTGTAACAGCTTGTAGCGGGGGAATAATAAATGAACACTCAAGTGTCCGTATTACTGCAATATACATGCGAATTATGTTGTAACTAATACGACGCTAGCCTACAGATTCTGAATATGATTTCAGTAAGAAATACTTAAGTACCGTTCTGTCTCTGAATTTCTCAGACTTCTCGCAAAAGAACGAGACGGAAAGATGTTTAAATAATTGCTTGGTTAATTAATTGCATTATTCCGCGTAAACAACACACAAGAGACCGAAGGAAAGTCACGCGCAAAACACTAGCAACAAAGTTTAATAAACAAGCTATCTATAACCTACAAAGCGAACATGTGCGGAGCAAAGCAAATAAGGTGACTAGACAAATATGTTCCAGCTCCCACATCGCTAGTAGACATTGTCGCGAACTTTATGAGCACTAGCCCCCCCGACGCCTTTTACATATTCTAAAGCTGCGTGCACACGGAGCGAGCGTACGCGATCACCAGCGACACATCACGGAAGAAATAAAAGCTGAATGCGTATTTGCGTGTGTTGTAACTTTCTCGCTGTGAAGAACACACGTGTTTTATTTATATATTGGTTTAACGGTTTCACTTACTTTTAATCAACACACGTGTTGATTATATTACATGCTCTTTGTGGGGTACCGTACCCAAACGTTAGGTTAGTATAGGAGCAGCTCTGCACAGCTCGCAATGGATCCTATGTATTGTATATACCTGTAAAAATAGTATGTAGCCTTTGCGCTACTAGCGCGTTTGCTAGTAGGGAAGGAAAACACCGCGGGGATACCCACGCAACTCTGCTGGCTGGGACTGTACACATTGAACTATCCTCCTAAGTCCTGGCCTTAAAAGTAACAATGGTTTTTTTTAATTGTGATTTTGAAGGTCAGGACTTAAGAGGTTAAAGGTATAGCTATATCGTATTTTCTGTGGTTAGGCGGACTAAGCAGAGTTGCTGGGCAAGCTCCATGTAATAAATATGTCACAAACTGTACTGTATCTGAGGGTTCACTTCATCCTAAAATCTCTCCCTGTAATGGAAACAGTTCCTTCTTGGCGCTGTATAAATTGCGGCAAAAGGGCTAAGGCCTCAGGTTTTTTGTTTATCTATCAAAAGGCTTGTGCTTCAGTGGGAAACTTGGATACCGCATGGTATAATTGGCTATCCATGGCAGATGGAAAAGTTGTGCTCGATGTGGAAAAAAACTCGCGCAATGTTTTGCACGTTTGCCTCTTTTTGTTCGAAACTCAAGCTTATCCCGCTTACAAAAAGGGCTCGTGAACCTGCTGATGTTTGAGGTCCTTCTTCGCGCTAATAGGAAACGTACGCCCGATACGGATTACGTAATAATAAATATTGTAAGTATATACGTGTTATGAAGCGTTGTGCGTTATTAGATATAAAAAAAGAGGATGTGGCTATACCTTAGTGCTAATGCTTGGTTACACTAGTATTTTTATTGATTGGAAAAACTGCTCTACCCTTATTGGGCAATCGTAAACTAAATATAGACTGAAGATTAGTTTACGGCTGCCATTTGGTGTTCGTACGTTTTTTCGTTCATACTTTCTTGGCCCTGGGTTAGGCTTCATTCTACATATAAATTGCGACCAACTTATAAAAGTAAAACTTCGTACAAAATCCATTGAAAATTACGTTGATGAAGTTGTTATTTTATTTTATTTGGTGTACAAAACAGATCACAACCCTTACACGATATAAAAGTAATAATATGACATGAGTACTAAGTTGTGGTCTAAAGCATGCACGCACAACATTGCCACATGTAAATTTGAGTATCTGAATAAAGTAAATTTTAGGGATAAGCATTTTTTAGAAAACCATACAACTCGATGAAGTCAGGATTTTGGCTGAGCATCTCTTAAATTTAGCATAATGCGCGTTGACGATATCGACTTCCGAGCTCATGGCACAACTTCGTTGTAGAGTCTACAGTTAGTTCTGTAAAGCAGATAAAAACCCCTTCTTTCTACGGAACTCTATACTGCGCGTTGCCCGACACGCACTTGGCCTGTTTTTTTTTAATAGATCACAAAAGACGGTGTTTTGGCACCGAAGGGTGCCAAACGGGACCCTATTACTAAGACTTTACTGTCCGTCTGCCTGTCTGTCACCAGGCTGTATCTCACGAACTGATGACGTATTTCTGTTGCTGCTATATCAACAAATACTAAAAACAGAATAGAATAAATATTTAAGGAGGGCTCCCATAACACAAACTTACTTTTCCTCGACATTAATAACGGCAACAGGTAGACGCTTGAAATATTCACAGAATATTTAATTCTATATTCGCTTCAAAAATAAATAATTAAATTATAATAAAATAAATATTTATGGGGCCTCCCATACAACAAACGTGATTTTTTTCAGTTTTTTCTTGATCTTTGTGTCTAATGTTGTATAGATAATGGTACGGAACCCTTCGTGCACGAGTCCGATTCGCACTTAGTCGATTTTTTTATTGGACGTGCTAGTTAAAATTTTAGGAAGTCACTTAACATGAGGGTTTTCCTAGTTGGAGGACATTAGGATTTGTGTGGTGAAATCGGGCATATTCATTTGATCTTAGCTTAGTAGCTTTAGAGTAATGGGGTCAGTCATTTCATCGTATTACCTTGGTGGACTTTAAAATCCTAACTGCCATCTGTGTTTGCGAATTCACAATTGAGGTTAAAAAGACCATTGAGAGCATCCGTGGCGCAGACCTCGGCTAAGTCCAAAATAATGTGTTAAAGCACATGGTATCGAGCGATATTCCGTGTCTTCAGATAAGGATAGTGTAATCGACAGATTATCCTATCCACGGCCCATAAAGTTCCGTCGCCATGTAACACAAAATGCTAAGGAGAACACTACACGATAAATTCTGTTTGCTTAACTCCTTTATTGTAATCCTTGAGATTCGAGTTGTCTTGTATAGTACAGCGATATTTTATTTTTCTTTGAATATTATCGTCGTCGTTATAGTGGCTATTGGAAATTACGTTTGCAAAGTGGTGAAACTATAAAACATAGATGCAATGTTAATAAAGTTCAATGGAAGTCAATGTCTTGGGAGTTATCTCAGAATACATGTAGAGCACCCTAATTGTTCGTGTTCAAAGTAACGCTGGTCTCGTATTCGAGAGTTTATGGGTTCGAATCCCGGCACGTACCATGTTTTACCACTCGCTAACCGTGAAGGAAAACATCGCGAGGAAACCTGAGTGTGTGAGGTATTCACATACCTCAGCGCTTGAAATTGCCAATCCGCGGTGGGCACGCGTGGTAATTAAGCCCTTACTCTTTCTGAGAGAAGGCCTGTGCCTTGCAGTAGGGCGTAGGCTACATAAAAAAATTGTAGTACGAACAATCACATAGTATAGAATGTCGTTCCAGTCACATCTTACATCTATGCATATATTTCCCCCAACAATGCATTTTGAACCCTTTATATCGGGTACAGGATTGTCTTTAGATTGACAGTATAGAAATAGGAATCATTTCGTGTCTACAAGCCATATGAACGGAATAAACAATCCGTTTTCCATGCACAAAATATTTTTGTTGGTACGGAAGCAAAATAAAAACAATGTTGTCGTATGAAACGAATTGTTTCGTAAATTTTCAAGAACATTACGACAAGGAGACCCGGCTTTGAGGGTACGTTGCACTCTGCAATGTTTATTTATTTGTTATTTATTTTCATTTAGGAACCAAACGGTACCATAACATTCTAATGTACTTTATTACACATAAACCAGTGAGGAGAGTCAGGGAAGGGTTTTTTATCTAGTCTCTATACGTCCTACTGCAGGACGCAGGCCTTCTCTCAGAGAGAGAGAGAGAGAGTGGGCTTAATTACCACGCGTGTTCGCCGTGGATTGGCATTTCAAGCGCAGAGGTATATACACACTTCAGACACTCAGGTTTCCTCACGACGTTTTTCTTCACGGTTAGCTAGTGATATTGCTACTACGATTTCACTTAAGTACGTGACTTAGAAAACAAAGTCATTGATACATTCATACATGCCAGAATGTGAACCCACGACCTTCCGAATGTGAAGTCGGCATTCTACCGCTCTCCGCTACCACCGCTCTTAATCTGCAGAATTCTTAAGGACCTGATCGGGCCACCATAGCAATAGTTTTTATTGTTATTTGCAAGGTTATAATCGAACAGGTTAAAAGAGAAATAACTGTAGTGTTAGGAGCAGTGGAAGGGGCAGTATGTAAATGAAGTAGTAGTAGCAGCATGAAAATTACTGTGTAGCGTAGGTAAACAAAGTCGTTGCCACAGCAAAATCCGAAGTTATTAGCACTACACATCGTTAACATAAAGTATTTCTTGATGTTGCTATAATCTTTTGGATAATGCTCTCCTATCAAAATATTCTCAGATCTAACATGATTTGGAAAACCAGACTGTCACTGAGAATTAACTGATAACAACTTATCGAATCCAATTTCTATGTAATGTTGGCATTTTAAATAAAAAATATGACCTGCTTGTTGTGAGTTGTCAAAAATTATATTTTTCGAGTGACAATATAAAATAGCAAACTTCCGAATACTTCAAATGCTAACACATAAAAAGAGATTTTAAATTAATATACAGGGCGTCCCAAAATTAAGGGCCATGAAGGGAAAGTACCTTAAATATCGTAGATAGGGTATTTTCTGAATGAAGACTTTATGTTATTTTTAAAAGTTAGTAATTCTGCATTCAAAGATTTTCTAAAAATTACTTGCCTCGTTTGGGAATCGAACCAAATTAAATGTAAAAAAAACACCCCTACTTTTATGATGCCAATCGAAAGAATGTCCAAAAACTAATAACTCTTCTTAAGTAACAGTATTTTAAAAGAAAGGAACAGAGTGAAATTAATCATTTGGGTCAAGTGGGGCAATTAAGTCAATTAATTGTAAATTAATTAAATAAATGCTCAAAATGTGATCCCTCTTGTCTTACGCAAATTGCCAAGCTTTTAAAGAGCCCGTTGCCGGTTGATTTTCTTATCTTTTTATGGTAAATACTCGATATGATATGGCACAATTCTGTTTGTAACTCGGCCACGTTCTCGTATCGCTTTTTGTATAGCATATCTTTCACGTATGCCCAAAAGAAGAAATCTAATGGTGTAAGGTCCGGGGATCTGGCCGGCCATCTAATCGGTCCAATCGTATCAATCCAAGTAGGAAAACATTCATTTAGAAAATCTTAAGAAGAGTTATTAGTTTTTGGCCATTCTTTCGATTGGCATCATAAAAGTAGGGGTGTATTTTTTACATTTAAGTCGGTTTGATTCCCAGACGAGGCAAGTAAGTTTTAGAAAATCTTTGAATGCAGAATTACTAACTTTTAAAAATAACATAAAGTCTTCTTTTAGCGAAATACCCTATGTACGGTATTTAAGGTACTTTCCCTTCATATCCCATAACTTTGAGACGCCCTGTATATTGATCCCGTGTGGCGCCGGATTAAGAATAGCGTCACTCCATTTCCTTCCTTAGATGTCGTAGAAGGCGACTAAGGAAATACATTCCCAGGAGACGGGCAGCAGCGCATTCCTGAGATGCCAACCGCATACTACGATAGCCAACCCGCCTACCTAAAACTTCTCATGGTTATAAAAACCCTGAGGGAGGCCTATGTCCTGCAGTGGGCATCAAATTGCTGATGATGATGATGATATCGATCCCGACCGTATTCGACCACAGCAACTGGGATCTGACTATCGAGAGTTACGCTCATGTGCTCTCAGGTAACTGATATAGCCAATTTTGGCAGGAAATGTGCGTCCAAATTCGCTGCACGTTAGCACCCCTCTGACGTAGTTGTAGTGTATGGCCGCAGGTGGTCGGGCCTTGAGCTCGTCTCGCTTAGCATCGAGCTCTGCTCTACGTTTCGTATCAAAATTATGCACCTTAGTGCTCACGGTATGCCTCCACACTGCCCTGCCGGCTGCCAATGTCTCCCACTGTGCCGGATCCAGGTCACATCGCTTCATGTGACGCTTGAGCACATCTTTGTACCGCAAGAGTTGACTGCCTTGATTCCGCAAAGAATACAAAAAGTATCAACAACAGTTAAGTTGTTGAGTTAATCGAATCAAGGAGATATTAAAGCAAAATGCGGCAAGCTGTTGACAAAAGGCCATCAGACTGAAATATAAATAAAATATTTGCAAAATATTGAATTAAGAAAAAAAAGCTTGATGAGAAGAATAATAAAAAAGCCACTCACTTAATTGAATTCCACATAATTTGCCACCGGCTCGATCACTCTTTTGCTTTGATATCATCGAATTCAATTCAATATACGGAGAACTACCACAAATATTTAAAAAGTCCACGGTAACTTTTCGGGTGCTAGGTGACTCTTTTTACGTACCAACCTATATTCTTTGGTATTAAAGGGGTATTCGCGTATAGGGATATTCCCTTTTCAGGTTGAGATAATTTTATAATAATTACTTTAGCGATAACGCCAAAGAGAGTATGCATAATGCGCAACTTGGGTTAATTAATTGAGGTTTTCTTCAAATCTAAACTAAGCCAAATGCTTAAAACGCCAGTGCAACCAAATCAAGACATTCGGCAGTCTGTGGGATTCAAAAGCACATAAGGAATAAGTAATGTGCTCAACTTGCGTAATAAATCTTAAAAGAATGCTTTGGTCGCTCCCAAAAGGATACTCGTGGAAGCATTCACCTTCTATTTCCCTCGTTATTTATGGGCCTATGCTTTATACTGGAACCACGAGCCAAGAATAAAATGGGTAACCGAAATAAATGGCCTACCTACCTAACCATAGATTTTTTTATTGTAGCTTATCACTCTTCTCTCAGATAGAGAGTATGGGTTTAACTACCACGCGTGTCCTCCGCGGATTGGCATTTCAAGCGCTGAGGCATGTGAACACCTCAAACACTCAGGTTTCCTCACGACGTTTTCCTTCAGCGTTAGCGAGTGGTATTGCTACAATAACTTTACAAATGTACGTAACTTAGAAAACAAAGGCACTTGGCAGGATTTGAACCCACGACCTACCGAACGTGTGGCCGCTCCGCTACCACCGCTTACATAAAATCAAGGAAATTCATAGCAAATCTCTCAGCAGCTACTTAATAGAAATTAAGTCAAAAAACTGGTAGTCCGTCCGGCGAGCATTATCGCGATTGTCTTTTTAAAAAACGGGTGAATACTGATAATTCACCTTTAACGACTACATGGGACACTCCTATCTTATCTTAATACTTTATTTATGCCGATACATTAACTAGCATCAAAAGGTTCTGTCTTCCATTTTCACATAATTTTGATTAAGGCATCTGTTCACATTTGCATGTCGGTGTAAGCTTCAGCTCATATCGTCACATCGACGTCGGTGGCTCTCAGGTCGGTGATTAGCTTAATGGATTTCTCAGTTTAATGAATTCCAAACATGGTAATTGGCTTTTTTAAATGAGATAAGTTCTTTTTTATGATCGCCAACAGAATTCCGTCATCATCTCTGTTAGACGCTGGTCGGGTTATTTTTTTTTGAGCAAACTTTGTCGGTAAATCCTGCCTGCGTTATTTGAAGAGTTTTAGCTTAAGCATTTAAGCTGGCACGGATGGCTTGATGTGAGTTGACAACAATGATCGAAATGAAGGGTCCCTTAGGGTTCTATGACGCACAAATCTTTTTGTTTGATCAGGCGTCCGTCAACAACAAATTCGTTGACGCTAATCCCTAGAGACAATGGTTCCGTATTTATCTCGGCCCGAGAAACGGGATCGGACAACGGTATCCTTTTTGAACAATAACAAAACAAATCTTTCACTTCATATTTATTCAAACCGAATTTCTTCAGGTATCTGTTATTTTGTTAAAGCATGTGCATTGAAATGGCATAAGTACTACTTCTAAGCAAGGTGGAACAAAATTACTACATAATATCTGAAAATATGCATAACTTTTACATTTTAATACCGCAGGGTAACCTTATTATGTAACAGGTGATAATTTATGATATGAGGAGAATGATGTCATGGTTGTGCAACATCAAGGAGTGAACCGGCGGAGGAGCTGTACAGAATTGCACTGAACGGGGGCCGTAAGAGCTGACTGCCAACCTCCTGTGATGGAGGGGCACTTTAAGAAAAGATGATTTTTTCGTAAACTGCAAGTTTTTCCCATAGTAAAAGTGGTTCTTATTGTCGAGTAAAATACCCTATTTTCGGATGTAAATGGGATTTTGATTACCCTGTGTACTTACAGCCTACAACAAGCAACAGCTGCAAATTTGATATGATGATAAAAATAAAATTAGGTACGTACAAGCAATCAACTCACACAAACACCATTTCACCACTCGCCATCAATACATTCCGAAGAATTATCCAATCCACTAAAAACAATAATTGTCGAGGGCACGTTTATGAAAGCCGCCTCTAAACTACGTGAATGTGGCCAAAAACTGAGACATTCAGGGCCCGAGGTGTTGTGACCGTTTGTTAGGTGTCAAGTATTCCAACCGACCGCTGTAAATTATAGAAATTAGTTGCAGCAAAGTACTCTTTTTAATACCCACAATGGGAATGCGGCTTTGTACATAAAAAAAGTTTTACTGCGCCGAGTTTCATAAAACTACAATTCGTTGTTTACCACGACAATTGTCCATTGCGTAGCGGAGTCTTCCTACTTGTTAATTTGTTGGTTAATCGGCTTTGCGCTGTGCATAAAATTTTAAGTAAACCACGAATTGTAGTTCTATGAAACAGGCACCTAGCTATAAAATAAAATTATTGGGTCTTTTTTGTCTACAAACAAATAATCTATTACGCTGATTTAAACAGAGGTGCTAGTCAAATATTTTTACACAAAATAGTTGGGAATAAATAAATCTTTATCAATGCGCAAGTTACATCGGGTGGTGAAAAAAAGAATTCAACGTAAACAAACAGAAGGTTTTACGTTCGACGAATAAAGAAATACGCATCCAAATATACATTACGCGTAGGAATACAAGTATATCGAGGCGACCTCCCGAACAACAGTTTTAAGAAGAATCGTTCATTGTAAATACCGTTGTTAGCACTACAGTTTATAGGGAAGAGCGGGTGATCGTACTCTTCCACTATAAAGGGAAATTTCCCGCCAGGCAGATCGTATGCCTGGGGACGACCGGTCCGACTGATGTTCGTCGGACGTTATATTTATGTTATGTCATGTGAAACATTTTGCTTGCGCGATGCAGGAATGTTGGAGTTTATAGTGCGCGCGCAGATTTGACATATGCTCGCCACAAGTTAGAGCAATAGTGCGTAGAACATGCGTCCGTCGAACAAAAGTCCCGGACCCAATGGCAGGCTTCCACTGCGAAATGAAAATTCACGACTTGATTTGGCAGACATATTTATTTTATACTTGTTAAAGTTTCAGCAAGTAATTTTATAATATTTACAGATGGCGAAACGATAGATCTTTAAAAGTAATCACGTTCGTTTAAATAAATAAAAAAACTAGTTTATAAGCACTTCTAGAATACGTACGTTTTGGTCATAGAGAAATGAAAAAAACATCGTTTTAACAAAATTTCAAAGTCGGTGCAAAAAATAATCCACATTAGGTTCTTTTGTGAATAATCATAGATTTTACTTAAGTACTTTATGATGATTCTACACTTTGATATCTTCCAAGAATGTTTATTATCTATTCAAACTTAAGCAAATCTAATATCTTTATGAATGAAAGACACAAATGTAATATCTGATTTCATTCAGAATTTTCATAACATCCAACATCTAGAAAACATTATGACGACGAGAAAAAATATATAAGTTCTCTGTTTTTACAGTAATTTGCATCAAATATTTACACATACTTTTGTATTTATTGCTGAAGAGATACTTTATATTTACTAAGGAGTAGGCTTCTTGAAAACTATCAGGTAATAGTAAATTATCTAGCAACTATTATTAAGCTAAACGATTGTAGGGACTAGGTTGTAAAAATAATTCTAAATATATTTTATGATAACGTCGAGCTATTAACGTGTTAACGCTCAATCAAGATCAAGGGAAACAATATATTTGAACCTTTAGAAAATTCACCACATCGCTTACATTCAGTTAAGTATTTATTTACAAGGTATGAAATGAAGTGTTTTACTTAGAAATGTAGTATTCACTAATTTGCTCTTTATGTACACTACTAGTTTATCTGGTGTTAACCTTACTGTGTTTCATAAATACATTAGAATATTTCTCAATGTACAATAGCCTAACTCTACGTACAACGATTTTCACATAGTTATATTTTTATTACAATAGCATTTACATTAGGTATGAATTACAAAGGAAATAATCCACCATCATCATCATCACACAAACAAGCCAAAAATCACAAAAATGTCACTGGAAACAACTTTCACGCGAAGTAATGAAGGTAACTTTAGGTATCCGATTTAACTTCGCGTGTTTGAGTATCTGCGAACAGTATCGCATACGAAACTTTTTTGTTTGCCCACAGAAATTTGCACTCAACTTCGCAAAGAGTTTTTGTTCGGAGAGTTTAGGAACTGAAGGCGCGCTTGTCTACCGACAGCATATCAAAGCTATGACGTCACACTATGACGTCACGCGATGCTGTTTCGGTTGGTACCTCTGGAGCGAGCACTGGCTGGAAGCAATGCGATGTCGGAGTGAAATCCTCGACAAGTTTTCTCTTCAGAATCGAAGATGACCCTACGTAGACATTGGTTCCCGGAAACGTGCCCCGCCGTCTCCGCCTCCACACAATAGCAGCTAACACTGCCAGACCAAAGGCTACCATCGCTGACAAACAGCCCAATACTAGCTCTGAGTCGGGAGCTCTTTCGGGCACCCTTTCTCCTCTCATTGAGCTCACAAGAACAGACATAAGGCGATCTCCCTCACTGACTTGGACATCCTGCACGCTCTCAGTAGAAACCCGCTGAGCTCGACTAGTATCTATAGTCATGGTCTCCGATTTCTCATTATCTACGCCGGGAGTCCGAGAAACGAGCTCCACCTGGATGTGATATACCGTATCCGGCCATAGAGATAACGTAACGCGAGTGGAGTCAGTGAACAGGTTGCCCTTGAGTCCACCGCCGTCGACTTCCCAAGTGACAAGGTAGACGCCCCTTACTATCCTTGGCTCCCAGGCTATTTCCCCAATTACAAGCACTTTCTGATGTATCAGAGAGATTTCCTTCAAAGTCCACTTGTGTTCGTCGTGGTTGGAAGTGTTCATGTCATGAGCCACCCACGTCTCGTCGGGGCTGTATATAGTGACCAAGCCTTGTGGGTCGACCACTAAGACGCGGAGCAGGGCTCCTTCATTGTTTGACGGGACTCTGGTAGCAAGTGTCTGCGTTTGTATGATTTGCCTCCAGGGGCCTTCGGCGGCGCGCCGCATGACGACGTAGACGAGAGGGGCAGGGCGGGAGGCGGCGCGCGGGGCAGGGGGTGGCCAGCGCGCGAGGGCGCCGCTCACTCGCATGACCCCCTCTCCTTTGGTGTGGATCACTGGTTGCGTCTGCGAGGCCCTAGCCGCTTCCGCGTGAAACTCACATGCCGCCTTGCAACCCGGGAACTGTTGAAGAAATTGTTCATTATTAATATTATTTCCTCCAATGGAAATGTCGAAAGTCAGATTCGAAAGGATATCAGGTGTGGAAACTTACGCAGATATCATTTTCTTCACACACAGCACCCCAAACTTGATAGTTGGATTGGAGGAGCTCGCAGTTCTCCCAACACTGAAAACAAAGTCACTACATTAACACTTGAATTCCATCTCAAATAAAAAGCACGGAATAATTTATAACGACAACACTCAAAACAGTAGTAACTAAGAAAGATGAACCAAACATTCTCTAAGGGTCCAGTCGAAGACACAATATTGTTGGTTAGACCTGCGATTTCCGCATTTACCCCCAGATTCTCGTACACTAACACGCTGTTAATCTACTGTTAACAGCTGTCAATAAACCAAAGTGCATACAAAAAAAAAACCACTGACAGCTGTTAACGATAGATGAACAGCTTGTTACTGTATGAGAAACAGAGTCTTAGTCTCATAGTTCGGCCATTGTACGTAGTAAGCGCTAAGGTATGTAAATGCCTCAGACACTAGGCTTTCCTTACCATGTTTTCCTTCACCGTCAGCAAGTGGTATTGCTACTATAACTTCATAAATGTACGAACTTAAAAAACAAAGTCTTTGGTTCATGCCGGGATTTGAACCCACGACCTCCCGAATGAGAAACCGGCGTTCTACCGCTGCGCTACCACTGCCCAATATTGTTAATACTTAATTACTTTAAAAAACGTGTATATAAGCTAATGATGTAGCTGTTAACCAACAGAAAATAGGTCTCTCAAAAGAAAAAGTTCTCCATCAAACGAGTCCGTGGCGTTATCGAGTCGCGTGGTAGAATCGTTAGTCATTACTTTCGGAATTAGGGCAGGCTCGTTACAGGCGACTCGAATGCAGCATTTGTCATCGGAAACACTCATTAGTTGAAGTTGACGTTAACTTGACTCCGTCCCGCCTCGGCAAAGCTTTAATAATTATAAGGACGGTCGCAGCTGCTATTATTAATTGCCAGTATTGACAAAAGTTGGGACTATGTCGCTAACGCTGCTTGCTGAGGGATTTAATGTCCTCACTGACAGCTTTATGGTCTACTCTTACATCATATTTTTACCAGTAGGTCTAAGCACGCCAAAGAGTTGGTTGACTCTTTGTGGAGAAACGTAAAGGAAAAACGATATTCCTCAATTGCATTAGCCCTTCTCGCGTTTCCATCATCAAATTTTATGTTCATAGCTTTCGACTCCTTTCGCCATAAAGAAAGAAGCGAGCTGAGGCTATCTGTCCTAATAGTCTGTAAGTAAGTTTACGGTAAATATTTATCGTTCGCCGATCGTAAACATAACAAACTCGTTAGTACTCACCATGAAACAGTCGGGGCCTTGCAAGCAGGAGGCCTCCCCGCTGGGCCGAGGCGCCGTGAACTGAGAACAACGAGAGAAAATGTCAGTCATTCGGCACACCATCGGTTCGCACTAAATTGAAAAATGTATTGACAGAACTGTTTATATTACGGGTAACGGTTTTATTTGTAACACATCTTTCTATCTCTGGCCATTTCGATGGGCAAATTGAAAAATAAAAGACGCATTTGAAATAGCAATGAGCTTAACACAACTCATTCACTTGTTCTGTTTCCAAACTGGGATATTTTGTACTATGGTAACCAGGCAAGGGTCATACAGAAAACACCCAGACTGACGTAATTTGTAGGTAAAAATACGCACCCCCAATTGGAGATCAGTGCAGATCTCAGAACACAAAAAGAAGGTGCAGATCGAGCTCCTGTTTCGATAGGCAAACGTGGTACCTACTAGTATAGACCAATGACGCAGTAGTTTCGTTTTATTATCTGCCTTGCCAAGTGCAAGACCTGTGATTCGACATTTTCGCGTGAAGTATTATTTATAATTCATTAATTGATATTAACTAGTTAAGCTAAAGATATGAAATCAACTATTGGTTAATATTTTTAACATCATGTACGATTCCTGCAATGAGATGCTATAAGATATAATATTGAACGGCTTATTAACTTGTGTAATGGAAGTACTTCCAGTCGCCATATTAACCACGAGTCATACTTCCCTATGTGGCATTGTCTGTTACAGAGTTATGATCACCCGGTGCGACCTCAGAAACTGACTTATCCTTAAAAGGGCACTAATTTCCAGTAATACTTATTACAGAACCACTTAAGGACCATAGAGTTTACAGCCACCTATTTGCTTCAACGCTGGAACAGTTACTTTTGAGTTTATAAGTTTTATTATCAGCAATCCTGATATAATAAGAGCTTAGAGAAGTTAGGATAAGCACTTTAGTAGCGGCCGGGCAATAAAAGTTAATTACAAATCTCAAAACGTTGGTAATTTAACAATAAACATAGCTAATGATAATGATTTAGCGAATCGTGAGTGCGTTCGAAAGTTTAAATTTTTAATTAAGGCCATAACATCGCTGGTACATTTCCATCGGGGCCCAATATAAAAAGGGTCGTTTAATTATTCAGTGAAGCGCCGATACATTACTCGTTATCTCTCGGTTCCGAGCCTGAGACACAGACTTCTGCCCGCACTAACTAAAACGACGAGTATAAATGTTCGATTCGAGCAACCCGTTTAATGTATTTGATAAAATGACAGCCATCTGCCAACCGTCTTTCTTCTCAGTGGCATGCAAGGTCTGCTTAATTGCCTGATAAGAGTTAAAAGTCACGGTCATTTCGTCGGATACTCTTAGAAGTAAAGGTTGTCGGTTGTTGTCAAGATTGCTAGGTGCTGAGCTATTCGTCGAAATCAGATCTAAATAAGAAGAAGAAGTAGAAGAAGACAGATATTTATTTGGAAAAATTAACACGTCACAAGAAAAAAATGCATAACAAGTAACATAACAAAGGGAAAAAAGTGAAATTAATACAACATACCTAATACAAGAAAGTCAGAGCGTTAGATCTATTAAACATGGCGTTAATTCGACAGTTCCTTGAACACTCCTCACAAACTCAACTGAGTGTGAGCATGACATACGCAGCAAAGCGAGAAAAGTTTCTGGTGCGCTAAAAAGCAAGATGGTGGCGCCATCAGGCAATAGAAACTTTTGTCGCTGTGCTTTACCTACTTTATTATATTATAATATAAAGTATATTATATATACATACATAATATTATAAATGTGAAAGTTTGTTATGAAGTTTGGATGTTTGTTAGGTACTAAATAACGGCTGAGCTAGACTAATATTGTGTTTCTTTTTTTTAATAAAGAGTTTTTTTTTAAATTTTTTAAAGGAGTTACATGAAACTTGGCATACAGATAGACAAAAATCTGAATTAAGACATAAGATACTTGGTATCCTGGTAATACGTTCCCGTGGTGTAATATTTTATTATTACCGTAACCTTTTTTCAAGCCAAACTCTAAGATATTTATTTATTCCATTGCCATGGCAACAAGAAACTGTATAAACGGAATCTGTGGTGGTACGAAGTTTGCCGGGACAGCTAGTAGTAAAATAAAGCAAGGCAGCACTAATCAATATAAGAATAAAAACGTTTTATCGCGTCGTCGTGCTGCGGAGAAGCCCACTGCTGGGCATAGGCCTCTTTTCCGCCATGCCAGTTCCATCGGGTCCATAAATCAGATCGAACATAATTTTCGCTACACTTAGTCTTGTGTATCGAAGAATTACGCTATACAGGAAATTAAATTACTTACATTAGTTCGCAAACGTAATTTAATATTGATTGGCTCATAAGATACGGATATTGAATTCTATCCATGAATCCATCCATTCACCTATGATTTGAATGAAGCCCAGCACTAAAATTGTGGCATGATGAAGCGATTGTCATTAATATCACCGGATACAATGTTGAATAAAACCGTAATCTCTCCGAAGCGAAATGCGTTAGAAAGCGTATTAAACAAAGAGTAGCGAAGAAAACATATAATTCTCTCGGAGGTCACTATCATTGCGCCTAATGACGGCAATCCCGGGCAGTGGCCATCAGACTCCACCGTCCTTCCGTCATTAGATGTAATCATGGCAATTTTTCACACAATTTATTTTTTTGGCCACTACGCAGAGAGCAGAAGTGTTATTCACGTCAGCTAATGATCAGAAAAAACAAAAGGAAATAGTTACATTACGCAGCTGTACACGCTGAGTACCATATCGGTCATAGACTTACGGCTTAATAGACGTCGCCGTTGCATCTATTTAAAATATATTCATTGCAAAAACTTCGTGATAGTTAGGTTATCTGGACTGAGTTGAAATAGAGGAGGCCTTGTTGACAATTCTGATGATTGTTTTATAAATAGAACGTCCAGTCTGCTAAACTTTTTTTTATTGGATACTTTCATATTTCGTTCGTGTGGCACCGGATTAAGAAAAGCGTCTCTCCATTTCCTTCCGTGGATGTCGTAGAAGGCGACTAAGGAAATCAATTACCAGGGGACGGGCAGCAGCGGGATTCCTGGGATTCCAACCGAAGCCTATGTCCTGCGGTGGGCGTCAAATGGCTGATGATGACATTTACATTTTTCTGAATTTTAATTAATGTTTTCAACTGCTCTGTACTGAAATATTTATTGCATTCAAATCATTCATATAGATCTGCAAACTTGATAGTAAATATATTATACACTTTTGCAAAACAGGTTTGTAACTGTGTAGACACCTAGTTTGGCTGGCTATAAAACTTATTTCTGGTGTCCTGAATGACAGTTTCAGTAAACATTGTTATAAGCAGCCTATATACGTCCCAATGTAGGGCACAGGCCTTATCACAGAGAGAGCTGAATCACCACGCGTGCCCACCGCGGATCGCCGATTTTAAGCGCTGAGGTATGTGAATAGCTCAGACACTCAGGTTTCCTCACGATGTTTTCCTTCACAGTTAGCGAGTGGTATTGCTACTATAACTTCACAAATATACATTACTGAGAAAACAAAGTCATAGGTACATGGCCGCACTGGGAATCGAACTGGGCCTCTCGCATCCGAGTCCAGTATTCTACCCACTAGGTGCCTAGTAAAATACTCTAGTTCAAAGTCGAAGCCAGCTAAACAAGGTCTTCCGTAGTCATTTATACGACGGAGTTTATTAGGCTTTGTTTACTGTGGCCGTCCCTACTAGCACCGGGTTACGCTTGTCGACAGTCTGTGAGAAATGTTCATGAACATCACTTGCCATGTTCATGCCGACGCACCGTCCGTGTGTTGGAACATTACTGTCTTTATTGAGCTCATCCGCCATTTGCAAGGAATGTTCTTCTTCGAACACGCAGCATAAACTGCAGGGTGACCTCGAATTCGTTCGATGTTTTTTAAGGGGATATTTTCATCATGATTTTTCGAAACTAGCCCCGCATGGCTAGTTTCGAAAAACAAAATACCCAAAATGACTTCATTTAAGCATAAACAAACAATATCAGGACGAAAAGTAATGAAATCGAAAAAAAAACCTATGCGTCTTATGGTCGGCGCCGGCCAACTCAATTGTTTTTTACTCACACCGAACGACAAGAACTAAACATCATCTAATTCAATCCAATGTTCTACCCACTAGGCTACCACCGCTTTCCTCCATTCGAACTCACTACCTCCCGAATCAGAAGTCGGCGCTCCACCGCTCCGCTACCACCGCGCTATATAATAATGAAGAATATTCGCTCAAAATATTGTGAACGATTTCAAAATCACGCTGTTGTTCTTATTCAATTCATTAGATGATGTTCAATATGTTGGCCTCTTTCTTTTCCAAGTAAGGCGTGAGGTTGCTAAAATTATTGAGTAAGAAGTCACTGAGAAGACTGGAGAAAAAACAAACAAAAGGTGGACTGTTGAATGCTTGAAGACCCCAATTTCATGAGGTCAAATGATTGATACGTTATCTAATTGAATAATAGTGGATTAGAAAGGCGTGACATTTGATAAAGAGGTTCCAGTTACTTTAGACCCAAATAAAAGACTCCGAAACAATTCAATAAACTTTCGTTTTAAAACATCAACAAAGAGCTTTTGGCCGATTCAATTATTATTGGCATTATATGGTACCATTTTTGCCTTGCGGGGTATTAAAATATGAAAATTAAACAAAACAAAATGGAAGAATTCAAACGCAGCAGTTTAGCCTCTAACTAAGAGCAAGTAGTGTGTAGTGAATGGTGGTGATTGAAAGCATAGCTCGTCGAGTGGCCCTTGTTTGTGTTAGATGCCGCCAAAGATTACCCTTTTGTTAATCAAACACCGCTTATTGAATATTACTTAATTAATCTTCCCTATTTGACTTCAGAATCTTGACATACAAAGCGGCAGACTCGAGGCAAATTCCTTTAACGGTTTCCGGTGTGATTAAGTTTAAAATCATGCAGTAAAAGCCAAATGAGGCAAACAGATTTGGCCCGCGGCTATTATAAGCTCGCTTATTTCAGGTCCGAAACGGCAAAACATATGTAATTAAAATTATTTAAATTGGAAATAGGTGATTGTTGTAATTACTCAAACACCAGGCTCCAAGATGAGTTATTTGAGCGCCTTCCAGGACCCGACCGTTTATATTTTGACGAAATCCATTAAAGATAATCGCCCATAAGTCAAGCCAGAGGCTATGTTTCGGGTAACAGTTAATCGATTAATGCACACATGGTTGTTCACAATCAATCCATCAGCCTGCGTAACATGAAGAGCCTTATTGATTGTTGTTCATTGTGCTGTCTCTCTCTGTTGAGCTACACAAACGTGCGACAGAGCTCAAGACTTCTTTCAATCGAGCTCGATATTAATGACGCCAGCTACGTCATAGTTACAAGGCTTATATCGATCGCTGTCGGTAGAGATTAGTATTTATGTAACCTATTACCTACTACCGATAATCTTCATTTATCATTTTGTAGGCTTGTGAAGCTTATCATCTGAGAAGGTTGGATTAATTTTCCATCTCACTTTCTTTTTGTAAAGAACTCTGGCGGTAATTGTATTCATATCATTGAATATCTAATTTGGTATTCAAACAGCGGTCTCAATCATAATCAAAGTTACCATCTTTGCTTCTGATTTTATCAATAACAACACCAAACAATATCAAGGCATATTTGCATCACATTATACCATAGATATGCTGAAACATTAAACATCTTGACATCTCTTTCTGAGAAAGAGGCAAAAAAAGAATGAATTATGATTTCACATAAAGATAAAATACAACTAAGCCAGCGCGCCAAATGGTGAAGAAAAAATGTAATTTTCTGGGAAATAGAGAGAGCTTTATATGCAAGACTGAGAACAAGATAGCAGCAAGTGCTCGCCAAGCGATTAGATTGTTATACCTAAGTGATTTAATAGGTACCAGTATCTTCAGCTCTAAAAAGGCCCTAAATAAACTCTTTGGTGGATAGATTCAAACTTAACGCGTTCCATTTTAGAATCCGTCTTCTGGCTGATATGGATACGGCTTTGTGACACCTACTTAGTGGTTTGTGTAGGCTGGAACAAGGGTCGTTCTATTTACTATTCAGTGAGATAGGGTACTTCAAGTCGTAACTAATGCTCGGCACAGACGAATTAATTCACACGATATGCTCAAAACGCTTTATCATTGGTCTTGGCTGATTCTGCACCAGTCCTCCTGCACTGCCTTTTTATGGAGTAGGTTTCAGGGTGCTAGGGTGGTACCTACACCAATAGCAATAAGATATTTTTTCGAATGCCTTTATGATCCTTGATCTGTAGAATTCTAAACGACCCGATTGGACCACCATAACAATGGTTTTTAATTGTAATTTTCAAGGTTATAGTCTAAGAGGTTAAATACCTTATATTTCCTTTAGTTTTATTATCTTTAGGTAACAAAGAGTACTTTCTCTCTCTGATAGAAGACCTGTGCCCTACAGTGGGACGTATATAGGCTACATAAAAAAAAGAGTAAGGCTTACTGCAGCGTCTGTTAAAATAGATAAACTGTACTGGTGTGCTGACCTACATAATGTTGTTTGGAGGTAAATCTTTAAGAGTAGATAGACCGGGAGCCAGTGCAGAGCAAATGTGTTTCTCGAGCTCCGCCCGCGCAGTCGTTGTTATTTTATTTGATCTGTACAAGGTAAACTCTATTATAGATCCGTTTTTACAAACAACGAACTCAATTGCCGATACGGTTCAGTCTTAGTGAGTGAAAAAGCCATTTCTGTGGCGGTGGCGGTAACATGATTTTCATTTTAAATTCCAATAATGGAAAATTAGACAATAATAATTTATCCCCGCAAAGTTTCCAAGGCCTATTTAAAGGTTATCTAAACAACTTGTCATCTATTACTTTTAAGAGAAATAACTCGAAGTTTGCAATTACAAACACGAAATGCAATTCAAGATGAAAATAAATTGCAAAAAATATGAAAAAAAAATATATACATTTTTGTTAGTGATTCTGAAGGAACAATATTCAGGTTTTTCTCTATCGTCTAGACAGTTTTTCGCTTAGAATCAGACAAGAGCTAAGTCCATCTGCCTTTTCTGAAACACCATGAAACTTTCTTCGACAAACGAATACGCAACGCCAGCCAATAATTCCTTTGTTAGACTCGCTCGACCTATTATGGAGAGGACAGTAATAAAGTGTCACAACAAATTGCATTATGTGCAGCGTCACGGCCATGTCGACGGCAAATAATAAATAAATGATTAATGAAAAATATGTCGCTGACGGCGGGGAAGATGGCGAAGAGCATCATTAGGCCGGGGGCGAGCTATGAATTTTTCATGAATTATGAACCGGAATAGCTCACTTTTATTGCTCCGTCGAGAGACGCCTCGACTATCCGTGTTATGGTTTTAATTAAACATTTCGGCGGAGAAGCATCCTTCCACTATCTTTTATTAGTGTACATACGCAACCACCAACATAGGTATACCCATTATTGTTTACCTACTCACGCGTTCGTAACGCATAAGTATGGGTGCATTGGACTCGGAAGCGCATGTACCTTGTTTTCTATGTTATGTACATTTGTAAAGTTATAGTAGAGATACCACTCGCTAACTGTAAAGGAAAACATTGTGAGAAAACCTGAGTGTCTGAGCTATTCACATACCTCAGCGCTTGAAATTGCCAATCCTTGGTGGGCACGCGTGGTAATTAAGCCCTCTCTGAGAGAATGCCTGCGCCCTACAGTGGGACGTATATAGGCTGCTTATGTTACGCGTTACCTTGTCATCTTATGGCGTTAAGCGGTGATTGTTTGTGACTGCACTTAACTCTTGAATAAAGTCGATACATAATTTATTCATTCTTACAAAGTATCCTGACCTGAATTAGAGACTATAAAATTTTTTCTCAACAATCAATCGATCTAAAATCAACTCTTTACCAAACACACACGTATTAAACTCTTGACCCATTTACTTATGTACGCATCCTGCCAATTTACTTTATTGATGTGATATTATAAGATTATTAACTTTTTATACCCTTATCCTTTACGTTGGACCGCCTATAATTACCAAGACGAGACTCCGGTCCTCAAATTACACCATAGTGGTAAAAAACTGCTCCAATAATGATAATATTATAGGCAAAATGGCTTAATTGCTACCTCTTAAGTCGTAAATAAAGTCTGTGAGTTTCTCTTATAATATCATAAGCGGCCTGGTGTTAATACAGGTGCTATTTCACTTAGCCTCAGAATAAATACGTGCAAAGTTAAACGGGCTGTAATAGCATCGGATTATGGACGAAACGTCCTTATCGCAGCTCATAAACGTGCTAATTCACTCACTAGGTTCAAACGAAACTCGTACAATAATGTCGCCTCTTACGGCGCGTTGGATTGAATCAAGCCGTAAATTCCCGTCTAACAACAATGCTGTAAATGCCCGCAAACGCGACTCCAAATTTGATCATGTAGCGAATAAATTAAATGGGAATACAATCAGGGATTAAATTATGCCGCTTCATTCTACCACCCACGCTCGGGCGGGCACACATGTGCGAGGCGACACTTCGCCGGGGCAGCTGACATCCGACGCACCTCGGCTACACCACACTATATAGGACTCAGAGAAAGGCCACAACATATAATATTGTGGCATATTGAGGGCCGTGTGCCGCGACCGCATATAAATGCTCCGAGAGCAAATAAAACGGTGCTATAATTTCAAATCATACGGACAGAGAATGGGTGTGGACGGCGATCTCATTGTGTGGAAATGATGTAACCGCTATTAAAAGTGTGGGCCGTATCCCTTGAATATTTCTTGCAACGAAGACGTAGGGTTATATCGGTATTTTATATCTTGCCGGAGACAATAGCATAAATTTCCTACAAGAAAACTGGCTCTGTATGTTAAGTGGTCCTGGAACTGCATTTCAATGTTCACTGCAACGTTTTGTGTCCAGTATTGATGTCATAGGCGATTATGATATTGGGGACAAAATGTTGTAATATCTCTCACACTTTAAAATACAGTCAATCCATTGGTAATAATTTAAGCAACATTATGGGCGCGGAAACTGAATCCAATTTATAGTATTACCGACAGTGACATTGACGTGGGATAGCCGGGATAAATTTTTAAACAATCATGTAAAATAAAACGACCGCTTTATAGCACGTTAGCGTTTAGATGGAATACTATAAAAATAATATTTCATGGCTGCAATAAAAGTCACCATACTATTGCATTTTGAATAAATAAAAACAGTAAAGATCTATAAAGCGGACTCGATATAACTTGTGATAAAGTAGTTACAGTGGACTGGAAGTAAGTATTGGTTTTATAATGAAGGCTAGAGTAGGCACAAATAATATACTAATTCGTGTAGCAATAATTTGAGGCTTAGAGTGCCTCAGTGCTGATTTTAAGTTGTAACAAAACCAAACCAATTCGGGCAGTATATTTTTTATTTTGATCTTATTTTATATTTTTTTCTTAAAGCAGAAGTAATTTCTAGAGACTAATTTCATTTTTTCAGCGATTTGTTAAGTTTATTATTATAAATTATTTATTTAAAATATTTGAAAGCGTGACGTCATATTTTTCGAGTGTACACGCCGAAACGTCGCGCAAACTGTCACACTTTGTTTCTGTCATTTGCTATGACAGACGTTTTTTTCACAGACAAGGAAATGATATGCATATGACAGTTATGACAGCAAGTCTTTTTTTTAAGTAACGTAGTGTTGCCATATGTTATGTTTATTTTAAAATGTGACGTCATCAGAAGGTCAAATGAAGGTTATTGTTTTTTGGCAAAAATAACGCTCATCTTCCTTAATATTTATCTTAAATATAGAAAATATGGTTACTTAGATGTTAATCTCGAAATGGTTTTTGATTCAGCCCTCAAGAAAAAAAATAGACTTTGCGAATTGCCTTTTGATGGAAATATTTAGTAGAATATTCCTGGAGATTAGGCACTTTGGTAGTCTCTCTGAAATTTGCTACTTACAATGTGTGACGGACTCTATTTTAAAAAAGGTCCCGTCGACAAATCTGTTCTGGAGCCCTTTAACGGCGAAGATGTTAAAGGATTAAAGCAACTATTCGGTTTCGGCTGGCCTACTCTATTTTCGGGGATATTTCTTGTTACTGTTAAGCCAGGAGCTAACTTTACCAAAACTAAGCACACCAGGAAACAATATAAGCCTTCAATTAACAAAAGGAGTCCATATCCATGTGTCAGAGTCAATCAAGTTAATTATATTACGATAGTAAACTAATGAACGTTGTGGACTTAAAGAGAATGTAGAATTTTGACTAGGATGATGATGAGGATGATGATTGAGCAAGAAAGTAGGATTAATGCAGTAGAAATGAGGTCCTTGAGAAGTATGTCTGGCGTTACTTTGAATGACAGGATACGCAATAGTGTGATCAGAGAACGCTGTGGACTTAAAGAGGATGTAGTGACAAGAATTGAGAAAGGAATTTGCGTTGGTTTGGACATGTGGAGAGGATGAAGGAAGAAAGATTGACAAAACAAATATATCGAGCGAATGTGAATGGAAGGGCCGTAAGGGACGTCCCAGGCGGACATACTTCTGCCAAATAAGGGATGTATTAGCAAAGGACAAGGTAACCGGCCGAAACCGGCGTGCGTGCATGCAACGACTAATGAATGTTGAGGAAGCGAAAGTGATACCCCTCAGGGATACAGGCGTGAGTTTATGTTATGTTATGTTATGTTATGATGATTGAACATTACAAGATTAGGTTAATTATTTTCTAATTATTTTTAAACTATGGTGTCACAACTTGCACGTAACGCCTTATAATGTATGAAACGTGTATCGATATTTGAGTTACCTATCTAATAGGTTATTTATTATTTGGCTAACTTTATTTTTCGCTATTTTGTGACCCCGAAAATTCCAAAAAAATGTCACTCCAATCTAAGTTAGACCGCAAGTTCCCCATTGGCTTAGCAATAGAAATTAAAATAATATGAATAAATTGCAATAGGTACCGCTGGCTAACGGTAAAGGAAAACATCGTGAGGAAACCTGAGTGTCTGCGGTATTCACATACCTCAGCGCTTGAAATTGCCAATCCGCGTTGGGTACACGTGGTATTTAAGCCCATACTCTCTTTCTGAGAGAAGGCTTGTGCCCTTCAATGGGACGTATATAGGCTAAAAAAAAAGAATAAGTTATAGAATAGACCGTAAAGAGAGTTGAAAAATTACCCTATCCACTCCTGGCTCCATTATTAGATGACACAGATGATTTTACACTTGCGAAATTTCAAATCGATACGAACGACAGATGCATGTAGTAAAAAACTGAATTCCTAGATTTGTTACATATTTTCGACATAGTACTTAGTTTGTCACCTCCATACAATTGTGAAGCTTATATAAGCGTATTAAAAAAGCAGTCTCTACAATATACAAATGCAAACATGTAACTAAAGCAGGGACAGAGAGCATTCGCTTCGCTGCAATCGGATCTGGTATCGAGCGTATCGGTAACGGTTCTCCTACGTCGGAATCGCCATTCGACGTAGCTCGGCCTCAGTATCTCCACCAACTGCTCTAATCTCGAACACGGCAATGCATGCGAATGTGCAACAACACTGTACTAGATGCGTTCTGAATAATAAGAGATTGTGCGAATAGCTGTACTTATAAGTACACTGTTTCCGCGATAAGATCTGGACTTTCGCACCGCTAAAGATTTAGAGCTACATTCAAATGTTTGCATTCATGATTTTGCTGCGCCAGGTAGATTAATATAAACGCTTTGGAAGCCTTCTATTGTTCGCGTGAAAAAGAAGCCACAATAGTGGAGGAACAAAGTCTTTTGTAAACCGCGAGACCCTAATTTCAAATTGATAAACAAACAGACCGGGAAGACGGTTCGAAGGCTCATTTCGATTGAGTGACGTCTCGTAATCAAAGAGCCGACGGTTTCAAGTAACAAAGAATTGATTGATTATCCAAATTGAAACACGCGTCGTTAGCAACCGCAACCATGCGCGCATCTGTCGCACGCTTCGGGGAACTTGTGGCTCTTAGAAAAACAGACAAGCAACGGAACGAGATAGAGCGATTGGAAGCTTTAAGGTAAGATAGAGATGGAGAGTGTAAATATTAGCTTTTGGCCTTCGGATTGTCAAAGTTTCTGTTGCGTATTATTATAAATCGTTGTGAAAAGGTTATTATTACAAACGCATCAGCTTGTAGACTTTTAAATTTATGTTTTCGCAATGTAATTCAAATAGATGTACCATAGGCGTATTTGTTTTATCAAATTTTGAACATCGTAAATATGTTTCTGCAATCAAAACAGCACACGTGTGATCAATACAAACTTTAATTACTAGTAAAATAGAGTCTAAGTCGTCCAATTTAGACTGAGCAATTTCATACACCTAGCAATCACACTAAATTACCCATTCATTCCGCTCCAACATAAATCTTATTGCATTCACATTAAAGGTCGGATATAGCTTGATCGATCCAATCATATTAGATACAATTTACATGTATCGAACTTCACGTGCCGATCAAAAACGTGAACAATAGAGATATCATTAGACCAGGAACAGTTGCACGATTCACTTAGATCGAGCCCCCGATTCCCCATGAGAAGGCATTTCCTTTGATCCAGCTCGATACACCATTACATTCCTGACATTTCGACGCATGATATTTATTGATGAGATTAAACTAGTCAGTCGCTATTTTACTACCAACTTGGTGAGCTCACAGACGACGACAGAAGAACTTTGGATCCCGTTGTCATTCTTTATATGACAGTCAAAATTATTCTGCTTAAGTCAAAATATTCGGCGGCCATCACAAACGGGGGTGGCAAAGAAGATGATGGCGAAATGATCTCGACACGTTCTTGCTGGAGTAGTCAGACGTGGCAAATGACCAAAAATCTTGGTCTTAAAGAGAAGAGGGAATTGCCGTGCAGTGGAACATCCATTTTATGGATGCTATGTAAAAGAAAACCGGCCAAGTGCGAGACGAACTCGCGCACAAAGGGCTCTGTACCATTATCTATACAACATTAGACAAAGATCGAATTTGACAACAGCGCCATATATGGAAACCAACAAGAAGAGTTTAAAATTCACATTTGACGACATGACATCGGCGGTGTGAAGGTTACATAGATGGCCGCTGGATGGCGAGCGCTGCCTTTAGACAACGTTTGTTGTATAGAAGCCCCCTTAAATATTTATTTTATAATGTTTTTAGTATTTTTTGTTATAGCGGCAACAGAAATACATCATCTGCGAAAATTTTAACTGCCTAGCTATCACGGTTCATGAGATACAGCCGGTTGACAGACGGATAGATAGCCAGTGAAGCCTTAGTAACAGGGTTCCGTTTGGTACCCTTCGGGTACGGAACCCTAAAAATTCAAAGTTTCATACTTTGCTTATGCAAATATTAATTTTATTCTGTTTTTAGTATTTGTTGTTATAGCGGCAACAGAAATACATGTGTGAAAATTTAAAGTAGGTACCTATCTATCACGGTTCATGAGATACAGACAGACAGACAGACAGATAGAGAGACAGATGGAAAGAAAGACAGACAGACGGACAGACAGACAGACGGAGAGTGAAGTCTTAGTAATAGGGTCCCGTTTGGCACCCTTCGGGTACGAAACCCTAAAAAGTCAAAGTTTTATACTTTGCTTATGCTTTTAGGTCCTAATGGGTGTATTTTCATGTGTGTAACGTCCTTGCCTGGTTACCATAGCACAGGGTAGGTATTCTAGTTTGGGACCACGACAAGTGATTGTGTTGTGTGGAAGTTATCATTTCTATTATTTGTTTGGAAGGACGTGGGACGAGGGCGCTGAAAAGACGCGACGCGTTGTACAGAGTTCGCGTCCTCGCCCCATCTTATTTGTGGGCTATGTCCCATTGCTTCAGTACATTTTGTATGAAAGCAAATTGAGAGAACGCCGCGTTTTTTTTCGTGACCTTTTCCCACGTCCTTCCTATATGCCCTACGCCTGAGACAATTTTTAGCACATAGACGACCGAGTGCACTCTACTAACTTACACTACGGGTGACTTTACAACAGAAAAAGTAAAGGTTGATAAGCGTTTGGATGTTCTTCTGGTGCGTTTATTTTGTGGTGCTCTCTCGCGGCATGCATAGAAGAGTGTGTTATCTATATGGCCTGTCAATGTGGCGTAGCGTAGCCATGAGAGCTATCTGAAGAGCTAAGTCGATTGGAGATTGGAATAAGTTTAGCGTTGATGATTGATTGTATATTAATTATTAACATTTCTTGTTTCATGTTTCATATTTTTGCAACGTGGAATTTTGTCTGATTTTTTAAAAATATTATATGGTTTATTATAATATTTACCATGGCACAGATGACCTGGTCTCAAACCAGTATATCAGTGAAATTGTGATACAGTAACCAGTCAAGAACATAGCAAATATGTAAATACGCCCTTTGTATAAATGTGAGCCGGTAACTAGTGAGAATCGAACCCACAACCTCTGTCACGGTAATGGAACGTGATACTGCTAAACCAATGACGCAGTCAAATTATTGTTCATAAATATTAAAAAATACTTTGTACTTTTTGATAGAAGACTTTAATAAATTAAGTTGTTTTTCTACCTGAACAACAAAATACTTTCTGGTGTTCCCTACAATATTATCAAAGCCATATATCAAAGCTAACAACAGAAAAAATACAAGAAGGGCAATTAAAGGATTCATAAACGGGAACGTAATGGCCCCATTCTCGTTCGAGAAATGTTTATATAAGTCGGTGCCCCTACAAACAGTAGCTCTAAAAGCATAGACATGCGTTTAATCCAAGACAAACATGGACTGAAAGAATTATACGGGGCGGCCAGCGAGTGCCCTGCCATATAAACAACATAAACCTTCCCTCTAGGTAAACAGGGACGCGGTCCTAGCACGTAAAGTGAGGTAATCCCAGCCTATATCCAAGCAAGAGAGGGACCTTAAGGCGATGCCTCATACGCCAGAGTTGTACGATTTTAAGGCTGAGTTTATCTTACAAAGCTCGCGAGAGTAACAAGATAGCTCAATCTTCGTAGAGGCACACAAAGTAAAAACGATAATACTGTTGGTTTAGCCAAGAAAGATAAGGAGATGGGATTTAAAACAGTTGGGCTTCTAAAGTTTAGCACGGATAACACACGACAGCATTGGCAGACGAAAAACGAGTTTTTTAAATTGACACCGGCGATTAGTGACTACAAATTGCTACACGAAACGGTGTTTTTGAAATATTATTTTTACTATTCTAAAACATTATATGTTGACAAGCAAAAATACTTTGACATTAGAGCCTTAAGCACCCCAAGTTGTGAACGTGGGCGTGGCTAGGCACTACTTCAGTGCGAGGCTTTAATTGTCATACACTACTGTGGGTGCAAGTTGCTGGAACTAGGGGAGCTCAATCACTGAATGTTCCTTACAAACATCTACCCACAGCTCCACATTGGTAGAACACAAGTAAAGGTAGATATTTCTGATAACACCCGCCTCGTAACGATTGCGAAAGAGAAGATAGGAAAGATGAAAGCCTACGCTCAAATAGAGAGAATACCAAATGAGTGTTTGTTAAGAAAATTGTGAGGATGCGAAACAAAAGAGATCTCTTTTTTATTTCTTAGTCAGAATGACGAGATTGATTGCGACAAGGGAAACAAATGTCGGTAGTCCTAGAGGAAGGAATTCTTTGTTGTCGTTGGCAATGATTCGATAAAGTTTTCTTGTTTATGCTGTCAATAAGGCTATTTATGTGTTTTAAAATATTTTCTAGCAAAGTACTGACGTTACAATAGATATAATATCAAATGCTTGTAAGTGTGTTTAAAGTTTACAATATAATAATAATATTAACTTCCACACGTACTCATCCCAAATAAGGATACCTAGGGTAGGTGTTATGGTAACTAGACAAGAAAATTCGAAACATGGAAGTACACCCAGACTGAGCCCATTTGTACAAATCAAGTACCTATATCGGCCTCCAGCGGGGATCGAACCTTAGGCCTCTGTTTGGACAACTAAAACATAGATAGATAGATAGAATATTCTTT
The DNA here is from genome assembly GCA_963969515.1 of Yponomeuta evonymella. NCBI lineage: Eukaryota > Metazoa > Arthropoda > Insecta > Lepidoptera > Yponomeutidae > Yponomeuta > Yponomeuta evonymella. The sequence continues at coordinate 8,795,906 of OZ018355.1, read as the reverse complement.
ATTGTATGTACACCAGGACATAGGTATGTACATAGGTCGTGTTACCGCTAGAGCAACGAAATTTAATAATTTAATCAGGGATAAAATTTAATTAACATTTTCTATAAATAACGATTTAAACTCTACGCGAATTAATCGCGAACTGCGATCATATTTCGCATTCGTGTTTTTAGTGTTTCCGGAAGCATAATATAATATGACCTGTAATTATGTTTTGGGAATCGTGATGTCATACCGGTATTTCACAGAAACGCTCATGATGGCATTAGCATTGCTGATCTTCAACTACTATTGTCTTTTCTTCTACCAACTTTTATCAGATTTCCAGTGACGGAAACACTAAGGTTACATAATTTATTCTATTCCCAACAAATACAAGAAAGCCTATATTGCATAGACCCTGACTGGTTAACCAGCCTACGTTTAATTTATAGCCAATTAAGTTGGTGTTAAGCTAAATAAACTGACATGAAGATAGCACAAGTAACCGTAGTGCCACTCAGCCTGCCGCTTGATATAAAACTACCAGTTTAAGTAGGTGTGCACAGAACAGAATCCCGCTGACAACCACGCGCATTTCAACTCTACGGGCCTATTGACTATGAACTCAAAACGAGCTTAGATATTGTAGCCCCGATGACAACAACATGAGTATTTGATTTATACGACTAGAGCTGAGCTAGAAAGTGCTCTGTAGCATTATATTGCGAGCGGAGACTGCCTCTGAATATTACTTATTGAATCTGTAGACTATTCCAACGAGGACTAATAAGGATTTATGGGCGGAGAAATAGAACGGCCTAGCGCTGTTCATTCTAAATGACTATTGTGTTATAGTTATCTGAGCAACAGTAGTTAATGGTTTCTGGTTATCTGAGCATTCATCTGTCTATCCGTACGTTTGTTCTTCAATTCAATCTATATTCAAATTACTTTTATAATAGATTGCTGTTGATTTTCAATGTTAATTGCTTGACATCAAAGGCTGCTTACGAATTCAATAACAAAACTAACAGCAGAGATGCCGAAATACCGATGACACTATAAGAGCATTACGAAGAGCATCCGAACGAGAAAGTTCGGAATGACAAAGTTCAAGTCCGAACTAAAGCAAAAACTGAACCAAAGCCGCCAGATGCGGCGAGCACTTTGAAACAACTGGCCGTAAGTATAAAGAGTGAGTTTTTAAAACCTCCAGCTATAAATCAATGGGCCACAGTGTTACAGGAAGAGGAAACGTAAGGCGGATATTTACTGTGATGCTGCGCCCGCTTCGCTCGCTCCGCGATAAATCTTCGGGGGCTAGCTAACTTTGTAGTTGGCTTTATGGACGCGCTAATCACTAGGGAGAGTGGAAATCACGAGGCAGGTGAGTTATGGAGCTGAAAAGTGGACGGAATGACCGCAAACATTTTTTTCTGCGGTCTCGTAGAGAATGCCCTCTTTCCTGAAAAACGACAAGCCGCTATATATGTTTTACTAGCTGTTGGCCGCGACTTCGTTCGCGTGGTAATTTTGATGTGTATTTATTCGGGATAAAAAATAGTTTATGTACTAATCCAGACTATAATCTATCTCTGTGCAAAATTTCATCCGGATCCGCTCAGCCGTTTTTGGGTGAAAGAGTAACAAACATCCATCCATACAAACTTTCGCGTTTATAATATTAGTAAGGATATGTTCGTTGAACAACGTTATTTGGTTTGCTCCTACTTTTCATTTGAAGAAAAAGTCGTGTCTCATGTTAGACTTACTGCTGGAATTTGCTGGTGTTTTGATTCAGGTGTTTTTCTTGTTAGGAAAACCAAACTAATAGTTGGTTATCGAAAACTCAATACCTGTTACGCAAACGTCCAGCCGATCGTTGCGTCAATATATCCGAGCTAGATGAAAAGGGTAAGCGTTTTTTGTTGGACGAAGCGTTTCACGGTTCGATTGATATCCAATTTAAGTTGCCAGAGGCCGCCGCGCGGCTCTACCTGCCCCTTTGTCACATAGTCACGCACAGCGATCACTGTCAAAAAGCCCATCTTGTCTACTAAGCTTCTACTCACAATCTATGAGAACCATAATGTGGGACCAAGGATAACATTTAAAAAGATATTAAGAAGTTTGCAGTACACGTTTTGACGTCTGACTTATCCCGAGTAGGATCCCTGAGTAGTGGGATCATGGAGAAAATTCTAGTTGGTTTTACGTTCATGAAATAATACATACCGCGATATTCTCTAGAGAGCGGCCAGTAATTGAAAACGTAGTAGTTCCTATTTACAAGTGAGTTTTTCTGCAGTGGAAAAAATTATTGAATACCTCGCACAAAAATAGTTATGTTGGAGAAGCAGATTTAACGTGTTTGAGAAGACACCGAAAGAATTTTAGTTGTCAGAATCAGAGAAATAGTTCGTAGAAATTGTTTCAGCTGAACGTAAATACTAAAATGTCACTGAATTCTTGTTAAATACAAATTCAACATACCACAATCCGATAAAATTCTTTATTCAGAAATAGGAAAATTATTTTTTTTTACGTAGCCTCTTATTATATTGTATATTATTATTATTACTATATTATATTGAAGTTAAATAAAACTGAGAAAAGGAGACGAGACAAAAGGTGAAAGACTTTACTTTCCCAACTGAAAATTTAATTGCAGCCGTAAAGTATGAATGAAGAAACTTCGGAGTCAAAACTCTACTTAGTCCAGTTAAAAGTAGGCTAAGTAAATATATGTATACGTTTCGAACCTCGTCCGAGCACTTTGTTTTTATTTAGCAACTAGAATTTTATTGCTAGCCACTTAGCAGCTTACTTGTGTTTTCGAAGAAAACACCATTCCTTCGGCATGCAGCCCGAGGTTCGCTCCACATTGAACTGGGTCGACTATTGTTGTTGCTGCAAATATGCTCCACAATACACTTACCGAGGTAATATGTTGTTATGAGGCGGCTATTTTAGTCAATGCCATTATACTTTCAAGAAATTAAGCTCGAGCAGCCTACAGGATATCGATTTTTGATAGTAAATTTATTACGAGCGACTTTACAGAAATTTGTATGTTGAAATGCTATCGATTGTAAGTTGGAATTCTCAGATAAATTTGGCACAAATAGGTTTTACCAGTGAACTTTGGACAAACAAATAAACTACACACATTATCGTCCACACAAAAACTTAAATACAGTTTATCGTCTGACCCACTAGGAGGTCCTAAGTCATATACCGGTAGTTAGTATCAACGGCCAATTAATCATGAGCTCTAGAGCTTAGCTACCTTTCACCTCCGAGAGCTTTAGTTGGGAGAGGCGGGGGAGTTCTTTGTGGGCTGGTTATACCAACGCTGGTTTCTATATCACTGGAGGCTGATCAGATACAGATGTCGGACAGATAACGTCTATCAAGCCTGAGGATATACGAGAATTAATTACTTACACCGGTAATGCGATTTACTTATCGCGCATTCTTGCGGTAGCTTACCGTGGCTTGATCGGTAACTACTGGATTGCGCTCAAAACAGTGTAATTTGTTTCGATATTGAATTTTATTTGCACCGGCTGGTGTATTCGATTAGTATTTACAACTCAATTATAAGTGAAGAACTATCTCTCTTGGTCCTATTTAGCAATGAAATTCAAAGCATTCTTTGCGCGTGGTGTACATCCGCTAGATTATGAATGTCCGATTGTATATAAATCAGCCTGGTGGCACGGACACATTGCCACAAAGCCTATCGATTACATTAAATCGCCGCTGAATAGCGTGCAATAGCTGCGAATAAATCGCCCAAGAATACGTGCGGTGTAAAAAGCCAATTAGAAATATCATCCGCATGCCGTAACAATGGGCGGGTGGCAGAGGACGCGATCCATTCTGCGTCCACAATGCACAAATTATAAACAGTCCACTTGCTTCAATACACAAGCTCACATCACTTCCTGTGCCACCCATTGTCAGTTTTCAATACAATAACTTTTATTCGAACGATCCTAGAGCGTGGCCGGCCGCTCTACCTCGCGGATGGGAGGCGGCGCGGTTTATTGTGGGTTTCGGGCGACATTGTTATGAGCGCGACCAATTTCAATTCCACCGATTTCCGCTCTATATCAAAAGAATGCTTCCAGCGTTCACGAAATGTTTGCGAAATGTCTACGCTCGGTTATTTTTTTGATAGTACAAAAGCTCTATTATGAGATGACTTTCTTATTTTACGACAAATTTACGTCAGCCGCCTTTTACAACGATTTGACGACTTTGGTCCATTCTTGTGCGGTTACAATAAACTTGCGTTTACCATTATGCGGATTGAAGGAAGTCGGTTCGTTCTGCGCTCGTAATTACCTGTAACAATAAAGGTTTCAAGTTTATGAATGCGGCTATCATGCATTTGACACACGGTGGAAATATATTGTTTTAAATTCAACAGTAAAATTCTAATCAGGGAGACCTCAAACAAACATTTAGGTTAAGTATTCCAGTCATTTCTCCCTACTTAGATGGCAAACTCCATCTAAAGGTGATCAGTATGCATGCCTCGCCGCTACTTATGAGTCGTAACCTCACTTATCACATATTGAATACTTATTACCACTAATATGAGACTAAGTTGTACGTGCGACTTGCGTGAGTCATTGAACTCCAGTTTGTGATAAAAAATATATTGAATGAGGATGAGTAAGGAAATTTTTAATGACGACATTATGATTGTTTTAGCTTTAATCAATATATAATCTAAACATGGTTGATAAGATATTTCTGGCTTGTTAGAAAACGTGTTGATTAGAAGAACATTGTTTTTGTAAGGGACCCCCGAATATAACTTCTAGTACATCTCTGGAAGATCTTTAAAAGTGTTGCAATTTTCCGTGGTCTCAAGCTGGTTCCTATACCTATATTTTTTCAATTGTTTTCAAAGGTTGAATGCAATTGAATGATCACGACGGTATTCCCGGATACCTAGCTCGGTACCCAGGACGCGTGCGCTAAGCGTGCGGACCCAGCGCGTGACCACGAATCTATTGAACCTCGAAGCACAACGTACCGCGCCGCCTGTTATTGTCTGGTAGTCATGTAATAAAGAGCCAATGACTTCATCCTGTAATCAATACTTTGCATCTCATCAATACAGAGTTATTGCAATTTAATTCGCAGCAAGAAACAAAAGAACAACGCGGACTCGCATAAATTCCCCGACCCTTATCTCTTTAATTAAAATAAAAGCATTAAAATAATTTATGCAACGTTGCGTAAACAGCGAGCGCAGCGACAATAAGAATACCTCCTTCCAAACTTAACGTCACATAAAGTCGTGGGCGAGGTGGACGGGACGAGGCCGAATAAAAATAAAATCTCTCTTTTAATTTAAAGAAACAGAAAGACAATGAGCGAACACAGCTGGGAGGAATGCAAAACGAAACAGGATAAAGAGAGAAACCCACAAGCTCTGCCACGACGTTAAAGCGATCCTGGTAGCTGAACGGCCGCGTAATTTATGTGGAAACAAAGTGTCAGGGGTAAAAGAATTGTCACGTCACGTGCGATAAACGACGACCCGGCCAAAGGAGGAAAGGGTGGGGGTATTCTCCGCGGAGCAAAGGACGCGTACAGCTCCTTCGAATAGTTTTTTATTTAGTGTGCATATAAGTCAGAACAGGACAGGAGGCGGATGTCTGACGCGGCCAGATCGCCGCGCTCGATACAACTTACGACATCTGATAAAACTCCGAAAGCGTCCACGAGTAGCCAAAGAAACGCTGCGTCCAGTGGCGCGTGCGTAATTCAGACCTGATTTTATGGGAATCTAAACTTTATTAGTCAAACAACCCTTGATGTTCCACGACATTTCTGCGTAAGGTAGTTCTGGTAGCTCTCACTTGAAAGACACTCGTGCTTTTAGTGCCTTTAAAATAAACATGTCCGATTGACACGATTCATGGCCAAAAACAGAGATATTTAGGAGTCAATTAGGAACTAACGTGGTGGGATTCCAGTCATGGTTGGCGTAAAAGCGGATAATAACCGTTTAGATCGCAACACTGAACAGCAGGACACCGTGTCCGATACAAGTCGCGGCTAAGACGCTGCGGGAGTCGCGGGCCAGGCCCGTGTTTACGACACTTCGCCTGTTGTTATTAATTGAATTCACCACAAATTAAAAAACTTTATTGGCCCGTTAAGGCTATCTTTCTCCGTGAACCTGACGCGGAGTTTCCCTTCTTCAACAAAGTTTACGATTTCCTCCGCCTTTGATCTGCTGGGTGTAGGCTTTTATAGTAATACGATAGTTAATGAATTGGCGAATTTTATTGCCTCATTCGACGCAGAAAATGAACCTACGTACTCATTATTATGTATCTGGAGTAGTGGGAAAATTAACACTAAGAAAGTAGAGGATTTCCAATTAAAGAAGAAAGGCATTCAGCAACATGATAGCTTTTATACGACTTGCGAAGCCACAAATGAGCGGTGTGAATTTGAGACGCATTCAGGTGTCGATTTTAAATCTGACAGCTAAAAGAAACCAAGCAAAACCTCAGTTGCGCTTTTTACTTCCAAACGCATTATTTTAAGTCAAACGTTAGTTTATGTGTGTAATTAGAATAACACAATCATTAAATTCCGATCAAAGTTATTTCCCGTTCGTTAAAACAAAGTCAGGAAACATAATACCTGTCCCGAAGTTTGTATTACAATCGTAAATATTTAAAACGACCCAAAAGACGTGTCAAATCGTGAAGGCCCGTTCCCTTCTCGGAACGTTCGGAACACGTCAATTTGTTTACGAATTACGCATAAATTCGTCCCCCAAGACAAGACATCTTGGACGGCGATCGCTCGTTGCGACATTTCAATAAAATTTACGATTTTGACTTAAATGGCACGTCCGATGAACACAAAATGTACCAAAAATAAACTTTTTTATTTTTATTTTAGGCGTACGCCGTATTCGTTAAAATATCTTGTTCGATAATAAAACTGTCTGTTAATGAATTAAATTATTGCATATTCTTAACTTTGTTGGTTGTTTGTCTCCATGTTTACCCCGTTTCTAAATTACGTATTTTTTATTGCTTTTATGTTTTAAAAAGTTTAACCTTGTCTCTGTTTCCTGTCGAAATCAATCGATCCGACATTTCGGTTAAATCCAACGACAGCCAATTTCGAGGAGCGATGAATTCTGTGCGTTTGATTTCGATGAAAAACAGATGTAAGCTAAACAAAAACAAGTTTTCAAAAGTAACTGTTATTTTTATTGTTTTTTTTATGTTTACTTGTTTAAGAGGAAAACAGACAAAAAACTTTGCTAGAGTTAACATCCAAAATTACATTTCGTTGAAAATTTTGGCCGACAAGGCTTTCTTAAAACAAAAGTTCTTCATACAAAATACAATTTAAATGGCTTCTTTAGTGTTTCTCAAGAAGTGATGCAGATCAACTTTAATCTTTCTCGTTAAATATCTCCCAATTGGGGAGAAGCGAGGAAATTCCAAAATTAGTAGAATCCGAGTGGCGACGCCAACTGCACGCAACATTGGCTGATGTTATTGTCCGTGACAGCCGGCAGTCGGTCTACGAGACAGATCGCTCTGTCGGGTTCTGCTCAAATCGACATAAAGAAGAGTCTTAAATACAATGTGTTTTGGAGACAACGCAAAACTTGAAAACAGTTTCTTCAGTATCAATAATTAGGTCACTTCCGACAAGCAAAGGAAAAAAAATTATAAAATATGTATGAAGTTCAAAGACCGTATGATTCCTTTTATGTACAACATTGATGGGCTTAATTGCATTAGAAGAAATTATTTTCATGTTCGGCGTTATTACAATAACATATTTTTTCTTCACAAATATCTTCCATACTACAAGGTCACTTATCCACGTCTCAAAAACTAGCAAACAATGTGCTATGGCAAGGATCAAAAAACACACTCCGACTTAGGGAGACTTTCCGCCTGTCGGAATCGAAACCACTACCTCTGCTATGGAAATTCCGCGCATTACTGCTAGACTAACGAGGCAACTTACTTTAAACATTTTAGCGACTATTTACTAGAAAAAAGAGTTTACAACGCAATTATTTCATAATTATTGAGAATACAGATTTGAAACGGAAACGAAAAAATAAAAAAGAAATTACCAACAAAGATAAATAGATAGCTAAAAAAATTCAAGCATGAAATTTCTTAACCAAAATAAGGCTTTCAAAACTATCAGTAAATTCTAAGTCATCCTGAAAAACTACGTATTAAGATTTGCTCAAGACTATGCGGAGAATGAGAAATTAGATTTAATTGAGCAACTATGTAAACTTTTTGTTGAGATCAAACACGCCCATTTTTCACTACCCCAATTGATATTTTTGTCGACCAGTCAACTATGTGTTTGGCGAAGCCTGTTGACTACTTACGTGTGTTTACACAGATGAGTCGAAACTTTAAAATTAGCCACGTGATCGAGTGCCTACTTATAACGGAATGAAGAATGCACAAAAAGATTGAAAAATAATGAACAAGTTTCCACAGTTACTGCGATATTTCACAAAAGCTCTAATACAGAAATTAAAATTTTACATAGACAAGGCAGTTGGAATTTTACAATCACATTCAATAAAAATTTAATTAGCTTTTATTTAATTTTTAATTAATTATTACATCATTAGGCGCCGACAAGGAAACAAATTTCATCTCACGCTTGTAGGTAAAAGCTAGGCCTGATATCGTATTTACCAGAAATGAGCCCAAATTAGACCAAAAGAACCCAGTTAGCTGGTATTGATTTTTACGTTTGTGTTCTAATGACTTGAGATGTTAAAATCTAATTTTAGGGCCTGCAATGATGGTTTTCTATCTATCGTGAATTAAACTCAAATTTGGTCTATAGTTTTGCTGACTGTACTCAAATGGTATGACGGTATGAGTCACGCGTTTTGTAGGAATAGAATGTCAGAATTTGCCAATTAATGTACTGGAAAATCGCAACTTTCGACACCTAAAACGTATGACTCGTACTGTCGTCCTACTACCTGGACCTGGCAAACCTGAATATTTAGAGAAATATTCAACCCTAAAAATCCAAACTAAAAAATAACTAACAATCAGACTACTGAAAATTTACTACTAAGCAGGCGGGACTAACCTTTGGCGGGACTAAAATTTGGCACACCCGCCTGATTTGCTGTTAAGGGGATCCAGTGAGCTAACACCGCCACAAATGAAAAAAAAAAATCATATCTTCTCTTACAGATCGTATTTGCAAAAAGTGTCAGTACAATCTCTCAATCATGTTAACAGTGATTTTTAGGACCCACGACAAAGAACCTAGGATCGCGAACCTGGGACAAGATAGCATTTATGCCAAAAACGGCCGTTTCTGGCGTTAACGCTATCAGTCCTAGGTTTTTTGCCTTAGGTTCATGGCCATGAATCATAAAAATTACTATTAAGATAATTGAGTGATTGTACTGACAATTTTTGAAATTTTACCTGTAAAAAAAGATATGATTTTTTTCCTCGGTGGCGCTAGCGTTACTCCCTGGAGCTAATTACGCGTTGCTCATCTTTTGTGATTTTTTATGTCAGCAATTTCAGCTCCATCTAGTGGCAAGCTTGAAAATGGCGCCACCTAGCTTAAATCCGACAAGAAAATTAAAAATATTTATTTCTTGCAAAATGGATCGGGAATTCTACATATTTTTTATTTTCTTGTCGGATTTATGCTGATTTCTTAACATTGCCTATGTAACCCGCGTTCATAGGCAATTTTTAAAATGAGATGAGAAGATTTAACAAGATATGTAAGGGGTTACGAGGGAACATAGAATTATCCTATTTTTGGACTTCGCCGCGGTTGTTTAATTAGCCTCATCATGTTATCTTATGTCGAAAAACAAAGTAAAAATTATGATCTAGAGTTGCCAACTGCGCACTCCTTTGCTAGTAGCATAGATGAAAAAACTGATAGAAAAAGTCGGTAAAATTGAGAACTAAATAAACATCAAACCTCCGAACGGTAATAATAGTAACACACTCAAACATTTGGTTCGTTTAAATTAATGGTCACTGCGGGTTATTCATTTGAATGCAACACTTATAGCGTTTTATAAAAAGCAGACACTTCGTATTTTTTCTCTGAAACAACGGGGTGCCTCATGTTTTTGTGACGAAGAATGCCAAGTGTGTCGCCTCGACCCACGCGTTACCAAGCGATTGGCTTCACGCTTTAAGTGCCTCTCTACTCTACAGTAGTGATCCCACCAAATGTGGCGCATCAAGTCACATGGGATTCCGGAAGCTAGTGAAAATATTAGTATTTTATATTCCCGGGCCACATGGTGATGAAACACGCGCAATATAAAATCGAATTAAAAGAAAACTGAAGTAAAAACTGACCAACAACCCGACTTCTCTGTTGTCCGCCAAGTCGAGCAAAAAGGCGGCACGGGCGTTTTCCTCGAAGCAGTTCAGGCCATTTTCGACCTCCTATAACGTGGTTAATAGATAAAACTAGAAGCCTGAATTTTCAGTTACCAAGACATTGTATAAACACGGTATATTTCTAATTTCATTCAATTTAAACCAGTAGCCTAAGAATTATAATACTCACTGACTGAGTGACAAAATTAACCGACTGAATAAATTAACCGACTTGGTATTACATGGATCTCACAACTTTCTACGGTAGAATAACTGAGTTGCGAGACTTGTTTTTTTACGAGTAATTTTTTTGAAGGCTTAGCATTTACAGGAGAGACCCAAATTCACCAATGTAACTCATTGCAAAGTACCTAGGTTGGTCCCGTCTGCTTACATCACCTTCCGTTTGGGCTCCGCTGCAGTCAGGTAAATATTAGGGGTTAAAGTATGAAATTGCCGATTTGTACTGAAAATCTAAATTGTTTATTTTTTAAATTTTTAACAAATTTATTTAATCAAAATAGTTGCCATTATTATCTATACATTGCTGCCATCTAATGGGAAGGTCATTAATGCCTTTGCGATAGAACTCCGACGATCTAGACTGCACAAACTGTGTGAAAGCATTTTGTACTGCCTCCTGGGAAGAAAACTTCTTGTCACATAGATAATTGTCCAAATCACGAAAAAAATGGTAGTCCGTTGGAACAAGGTCTGGTGAATATGGAGGATGACGAATGGTTTCTAACTGCAGTTCCTGAAGGGTCAAAATGGTTTCTCGTGCTGTGTGAGGTCAAGCGTTGTCGTGGAGCAATAATGGTGAAGATCGATTCATGAGTCGGGGCTGTTTTACTGCTAGTTTTGTCAACATGGTTCGGAGTTCGGCACAATAGACATCTGCCGTTATTGCTTGACCAGATCGGAGAAAACTATAGTGAATAACACCATACTGAGACCACCAAACAGTTACCATTACCTTTTTATTGGTAAGTTTTGCTTTAGGACACTGTTGTGGCATTTGACCTGGGGTCAGCCATTGCATTTTTCTTTTCCGGTTATCATAAAGAATCCACTTTTCATCACATGTTACAATTCGATCCAATATTCCTTCATTTCTGTACCGGTTCAACAAGGCAACACAAGTTTCAACACGCGTTTCTTTCTGCAGATCAGTCAAATCATGAGGCACCCATTTTTCGTATTTTTTTATTTTATTGATTTGACGCAAGTGAGTCAATATTGTGGGTAAGGTAACGTTAAACCATGCCGCTAATTCCTGGGTAGTTTGACTAGGGTCGGCTTCCACTATCTCTCTTAATTCATCGTTATTCACCTGTGTGGGCGGTCTTCCTCGTGGCTCGTTCTTTAAGTCGAAATTTCCATCACGAAAGCTAAACGCTTTTAAGCTTTTTAAAATCGCACGGTGCGTTCATTAGTAGACCCCTCTCCAAACGCAGCATTGATATTGCGGGCTGTTTCTGCCACGTTAGTTCCGCGTCGGAACTCGTATTCAAAAATCACTCGAATTTTCGCAGTATCCATCTTTCTTGTCTAAATTGAATAAAAAAACAATGGAAAGTCGATATTCAAATGTTTCACATTTTTTAAAAAAAGAACATCATAGAAACCATTTGAAAAAAGTTTCATTCGAAAACCTCAAACCATGAAGATTCTATGTCAATTCAAAGAACCTATTGCAATAAAACGGCAATTTCATACTTTAACCCCTATTATGTGCCAAGTGTCCGTAACATTATTTTTAGGGAAACATTTGTTAATGATCATCGAAAAATGTCACTGTACCAGAAGTAAAAGAAGCCTTAAGATCTTAGACAAATTGCCTGCAATGTCTTACAGAGTTATGGTAACGTGCCCTTTAAATAAAGCAGCTTACACAAGCTTAGTAACATCATCAATCTATCTCGAAAATTAACTTCGACCAAAGAGCGTAAAGATATTTGTCTTGCCATCAAATTCTTCTAAACATTTTTACCTTGTATCGACACCTCTAGGAATTTTGATCGTCTGCGTCGTTGATTTGAGCTGCCGATAAGCGGCGGTCGTCTACTAAATTTTGTACACAATATTTTCAAAGATCCAAAGATTGGTTTTATGGGTTCCAAAAGATTAATGCGTAGATAAAACGATCTGGGACGCAATAGATTTAAAATTTTCACACTTTGTTGTTTTAATTTTGTCTCATGGAAAAGAACAAGAAAGAAAGTACCCAAAACCGGTGTGCGTGCATGCAACGACTAATGAATGTTGATGAAGCGAAAGAGATCTGTCAGGTTCGTGGCAAGTGGCAGACCTTGGTCTCTGCCCCTCCGGGATACAGGCGTGGATTTATGTTATATGTTGTTTTCGTTGTGTTGTGTGGAAAATAAAGCTATTTTGACATCGCAGTAATTAGGCTGCTCAACTGATAAGTTAAGTATATTGCATGCAATAAGCAGGTACTTTTATATAATTTGAAACTTTATACAATAACAAGTTACCTTCTTGTATTATATTAACTTTATTCCGGATTCACTTACTTGGTTTTTTGTTGCATAAGTCCGACCAGGTTCTGTTCTGATCTGGTCGGACTCTTCCGACAAAAAACCAAGTAAGTGACTCCGGAATAAAGCTAATAACGTGTAATGCTCACAAAAATTTTAGTTCGAAAATACCTTCTCACATTTAAAATTCACCTATGCCTCTCCAAACCTCTTCTTCTTCAAATAAATCACTTCTTATCAGCATCCATTTCTCTTTTCAGTTATTATATATCTACTGTGATAATTAAAGTATTCTTACAAGTAGTGACTACCGTACCGTTACAAAAAGACATAATTATTTTTAATTAACCCTCCCCACTACTTATGTACCGCCCCTACGCCGGCACAGTGACTGAAGCGTTGAGTTGCGTGTGCGCGTATAGACTCCGCCCATTGCAGGCATCCTACTCCGAGCTTTGTGCAAAGCGTCCGTTCGTGAGAGTAGTGATGTGTCACATTATAACATCACGAACGGGAAATGACTTATTGGATAACAAACCAACCTCCTCCTTGAGGTACGTTGAATGCATCCGTTCTCAGGCATCTCATTAGTAGTTTTTTTTTTATAGAAAACATTTATTAGCAACTTTATCGGACATTAAAACAATCGAATGACTCCCGACTCCAGTGAAATCACAAATAAAATTGTTCGGAAATTTTAATTATCTTCGAAACGTCCACTACTTTTCATGATGAGAACAGTTTATAACTTTACCAAATTCCTAACGAAAGCGACCGTTCGATAGCGCGCAGGGCTGCAGAGTCTGTGCGAAATTTACGAGCATTAAGTCTACATCCATTTCAACGCAGCCGCGAAGGCCCTAAAATTGTAAACGTATATGTCCACTGAATAGTTAGTGGATATTACGATATTATTATGGGCTTAGAATTCGCTGCTGGCGGTTGGAGTCGAGGGTCCCGAACACAGATATATCTCATATGCTCTGAGGTCTCGAACACAGATATATTCAACGCTCTGAGGTCTCGAACCAGCAACAAGCTAGGTTTTGCGCAGCACTTTAGAGGTCCATCGCCGTAGGAGTTCCTTAAGTTCTGAAGTCGTCGTAGTCAGACTACGGTATTATTATGTGGTAGTTTTTATTATTATTATATCGAATGGAGGCTTCGCAGCTACTTATGTGAATTACTCCATACGACTTCATTTTAAGAAATTGGGGGACTCAAGCGAAGCTTGTCTAGGAATCGATGATTGAACTTCTGTATGTTTATTAGCCTCTCTTCATAGGTAGTCTTGAAGCAGTAAACATCGCGTTGTTTATCTTTCATTTTCAGTATAGAACCCTACGTTATTTACGGGGTACTTTTGGTGTTTCATAGCTATGGGTAATTAGTAAATACCGCTCGAAGTTATGATAATAAACTATGGAGGTATTAATTTTATGTATAGGCCAAATACGAAATTAGCCATACACCTAATTGACGGATAGACATACAACATGTAATAACGCAAATTGTAAAAAAATAATGTTTAGTCATAATCAAAAACTTTCTTAAAGTAAAAATTATCTTTTTTTTTCATGCAACGTCTTAATATTTCGCGGTCAATTTGTTTGAAAAATAAATTTTAATATTTTACAATTTTAGATTATTGAACTATTTTAACTATTGATAATGAAAAAAATGTTTTCAGGTTTATTTCAAAAGCCTAATCACAAAATAAGAATAAATGTACAATAATATATTTCTGACAAACAAAAAAACTCACGATCGATCGACCAACAGAAACTTTCGAACACACATTTAATAAAGGACAAACTATTAGATAGCGTGCACACTGATTGATAGTGAAGGAAGATAAAAGCAAAAGAGTCATTAATTTCTTATATTTACTGAGGCCCAGACAACGTGGGTGTTTGTCGTGGAAAGAAAACTGTTAATGTCAAAAAATCGGACGGGGATACAATGGCGGCCGGGGATTAAAAGCGAAGCGCTGTAGTGGTAGCCGACGCATCATTTATCAGTATTCTAGTCACACTCTTCCGCGCGATTTGTGCCAGTGCCTTCACTTTACTTGTTGAGATGAAATGGTTTTACTATTGTAAATACCGGAATTAATAGAAATTAACAGTCTTGTTTATAACCCTACTCGGACAAAAATTTGCGCTTTAAAGCTTAACATTTCGCAAACGGAACCCTAAATCGCAAAATGCTCTTCCGATACCCACAATATTTTTCAACATGATGGGGTAGACGAGAAAAAAAATCATCCCACTTTTCATGCTAGGGGAGGTACAGGAAAAAAAAATTCCAACATTTTATTGTTTAACTTTGTCGGCGTGATAAATATGTATACACACACCAAATTACAGCATTCTATCTAGTACCACCAGTCTTTGCGCTAGGCCGGGGACGGACAGACAGACAGACGGACATGGCGAAACTATAAGGGTTCCTTGCAGACAACGAAACCCTAAAAAAAAACAATAAATTAAAAAGGGGCAATTGGATACTTCTTACCGTTATATAGTTTCAACATAATTGAAAAGTCGCGAGCTATTTCACTTGGAACATTGAAAATACATTAATCAAGCAACTTATCAACTGTGTCTACAGACCCACTATCATTCTGTGTTTGTCTTCGAATCCAGCCTGTGTCCACATTTTACTTAGTTTAGCTTTAAGCGTGCTTTATCGTTGGATCGCGTGACAACGCGCCCTACATCAATTTTATAGAAGGAACGTCATGTAATTTCCAGTAACGACGTGTTTCTATAATTGTCACAATGGCACTGAAGCATTACGAAATTTACTTTATACTTTGATGCATAATATTATGATATAATATATACATTTTGGGCAATTAACGTTATTTGACAACTTCATGTGGCGTTATTTCTTGAATAAAGTATTATGTGCTTTTATTTATGACTATGTTATTTATTCAAAACCATGATTTAACATTTATATTATGAGAAAACTTCCAAAGTAAGATCTAATATTAGGGTAACTTGATAGTTATTACTTCTGCCTTCGGCCTTCTCTCAGAGAGAGATTATGTTCGTAATAAACGCGCGTGCCCACGACGATTGACGATTTTGAGAGATATGTGAACAGCTTACACTCAGGTTTCCTCAGGATATTTTCTACAAACTCACAAATGTACCCAACTTAGAAAACGAAGTCTTTCGTACATGCTGGTACCTATTACACCCTGAACCTATTGAATGCGACCTCAGAGTTCCAATGCGGTACCACCGCTCCTGACCGTATTTTATCTTAAACCAAATCCGATTGTAGCATCAGCTTCATCAGCTTATTGCCACCAGTGAGATAAATTCCATCACCTAGCCGTCGTTATCTGTGATCTTTAAGAGAAACCCCAAACCGTAAACATGCACACTGAGCACACAGTGTTAACTATTCATTCGACGTCTAGAGAGGATATATTGAACAAAAGACTCTGCATCCAACTACACTATTTCTCACTACATCGGCCCGATGTAATCAGAGAAGACGACGTGTCGCGTTTATTTATGTATGAGAGGGGCGCGGGCTAGGGTGGGCCCAAACGTGGAGGATACAAACAGAATAATATTGATGACACCGCGCTGTAAGGGGTCATGAATCATTAATCGTCTACTCGCGACTACGTCTCTATTACGCTGACTGGCTCGCCGGATAAGGAGCCTACACCAAGCGAGGCGAAGCACCGCGTCGAGCGACAGCGCGAATAGTGAAAGCCGAGTCACAGATACAAGTCGAGTTGCTGGCATGCACCTGCAATGATGAAGAAAATGAAATGTGTTACCTAGATGTTGTAGGCTTTCAGTCAACATAATTATGATACAAAATTTAAAAAAAAAACATAAAGGGTATAGGTATTGTGTAGAAAGATTATACTTAATGCGTATAGCAGTGTGTTTAAAATGAAACAATTCAATTAAAACAGCAGGCACCAAATTTAAAACCACAAAAGGAGTTTAAAAATAACTGGATTCTTAAATACAAAAAGTGATGGCAATTCAAGTTAATTTAGTAAGCAACAGACATGGCTACTTCCAAATGAACACAAACTAAACAAAAAAACTAATCGAGAACAAAAACGCGGGTCATTTTTCTTTTATTTTTTCTAAGCGCTGCCTGCTCCGAGCGAGAGCGTGCATCAGAAACCTTGAGACTTTTTGTTCACTTTTTCGTTGAACCAAATTTTTATTTTACCTCTTGTGCATGGCTGAGCAACGATAAAATAATAATGCTCAGCCGGAGTGGCCTCGAAAAAGGACTAAAGGGGAAGGCCGAATATTCCTAATATATATAATCGAGATTTTATTTCGCGATCGACTTGTTCTTTAGGACTTATTTTTTGCAGTGCCTTGGGAGTCTTGGATTCAAGGCGAAACGAACCATAGTTATATTGTTTGCTCTTACGTAACGACTACTGGGTATAAAAGGTATGTGGGCCCAAAATTCTTACCGGTTAGTCATGATGAGGGTTACCAATTCAACCCAGAGTCATGAGTTCGATTCCCACTGGAGGCCGCCGTACTTGATTTGTACAAATGGCCTTAGTCCGGGCGTCTTTGTTTCATGTTTGTAATGTCCTTGGCTAGATACAATAGCACAGGGCATCCTGGTTTGGGACCAGAACGAGTGTTTAACTACTCATGTTAATATCTCGGAAAGAAAAAACTTCTAAATGCTCAATTATCTGTACAAAAGATACTGATTCCAGGCACGACACTTGTCAAAACAATAACGTTTAAAAAGACGACACATAAAATTTACATGAAAGGTCTACTAGCATTCTGTAAATGTAGCCATACTCATATCTACCTTGGCACTTAAAGTACTTTTTAAAATTCACCACGTGTCTTCAAAGTCCGCTTTGCCATCGAGGGACGCACGCTTTCTCGACGCGACAAAAAGGTTCCAAAAAGTTTCAAAAAGAATTTGAATAAAAAACAACACAAGCCAATAATATTTACAAAGGCCATGTCTCAATGGATGGAGGACAATGGGAAGGAATAGTTACTGGCGTCAGAGATGTGGGGACCTGTCATAATGTGGCTGTACTTTTTATTAGTATTCAGTTGTTTCGGATGATGCCAAAGAGATGGTCCACATGCGTGTATTTTATTTACGACTGCGAATAGTTTAGTGGTGGTAACTTGGATATAAATTTTAAAAAAAAACGGCTTCTACTCGCAGTCATTTTGGGCCTAATGAGTTTTGTGAATGCCACTTCCACAAAAACTTAATCACAAATGGTTAGAGGTATAACTGATTATTCCTAACCCGATAACATTTAGGAAGCTTTTGCGCGTTCCCTCACGATACCCTAATAAGGTGATCGCCTTTAGAAAAAAAGGGGCAAACTACCTATCCTTCCGCCCTTGGGTACGTCACGCACCGCACATCCTCTGATGGACCAAAAAACAGCATTGTGTTCAAACTTGGAACTCAGGAGCAGGTAGAATCATTAAAAAAATCCATTAAATGACGTATAATTTCCATACAAAAAATGTAAGCGTGATCATGGCAATAGTACCTTCGCAGATGTTGAGCTTGCCTATATAGTGCATGTCAAAATTCAAATGGCAAACCCAATTTTTTACTTCCTTGCTACTACCTGGGATTATCTTTAAATATAATCTCGGCATATGTAGGCTAACTTAAACATCTTAAAAAAATATAGACAGCATGTTTATTTTGGGCTTAACTTTTGAAGAAGAGACATTAACCAGATTTCACAAAGAATCTTTTCTTAGCCCTAAAAAACGTCCTAAAAATTATAATTTACTTAATATTTTCCGTGAATAACAAATGTTACTATGAGACATAAATCATAATGTAGCCGGAACGGGTATAGTTCGTGCTCCAATCGGATGATTAAAATTCATTAAAGAAAAAGAGTTACTAATACTGAAAGTAATTTATACTTTAATCTTATAGCCAACAGCTAAAACAAATATGTTTATTCCAATTTGACAGGGTAAAGCCGATACAGATACATTTACAGCACATCCCGATATCCAGTTCCCAATCGAACTAATAAATAACATAACCAGTTTAGATAAATCCCATCAGTAAATATTGGTAGATACTGGAACAATGTACTTAAGATTTAGAAAGCTCAGATACAAAATTATCGTTTACATTATTGCGTTTTCCGCTTGCTGATTGATAGTCAAACGCTTGCCATTATCGGGTTTTCGATAATTAACGGAATAATTTATGCAGTAAATTCCATTACTACGAAAGATATAGCTTGAAAAAGTGCTCTGCAATAAAAAGCACCCAACTGTAGAGTTTTGAGCGACGGATTTGTTACCAGTAATTAGGCCTACAGCTTTTTGCCCAAATGGCTGTTTTTTTACACGCATACCGTTTTCAATTGAATACAGTTTTTGCAGCAAATACCTCAATTGTTCCTGTTTTAAAAAGCAATCTTTTTTTTGTGCATGACTTGTTAGTGCCAAATACTTATTGCCTTTAGAAAAAGCTGTCACCTATTGATAAATTACCTTGACAAATCTTTGGTTTTAAATTTCTGGGTGTTTGAAAGCCTTCTGTCCTGGGTTTATCTATTTCTAATAGGCACAGAGTTAGCTTATCCATTATCTTCAGTAATATTAGTGCCATGTCTCCGTGGCATCTACTCTTGATTGATTGGATGCTTGTTTCATAGGTGACGAAAATGAAATGAAAGTTCTGATGGCAAAAGATGATGTAATTTTATAGTTTTCGAGATTCAGAGGTTATGGTTTGATGATTTTTTTTGTAATATTTTTTGTATACTAATAATTTTTTTTTTTAAAAATTATGGAAACGTTTTTATATTCTTCGTCGTCAATTTGCTTTAAAAAAGATATACTACTCTAATTTGAAAGCTAAAAATAATCAAATTTTGCTCGTAACCTGTCTAAACATTCATAAAATTAAAATGTGGATCGATGAAATAGAAGCGAAATTGATTTGAAGGCATCGAATTTATTTAAGGCACTAAAGCGAATAGAAGCGATAGAAAAGAGATGTGAAAGGGTCTCTAGATGATTTTGTAAATTTTACCTTTTGCAAGCACGTTGCTCTACATTGAGCCACCCGCAGCGGTGACGAGACCTCCTCCTCAGCAATCACTCCAATCCATGATACGGCGGAAAATAAGCTAAAACTATAAAGTAACATTTTGGCACACATCTTCTTTGGTATCCTTGAGTTTCCTTTATGAGTTCTTTGAAAGCTCTTCGCTTACGTCACAAACATCCAAATGTTGGTGGCGTGACCATGCTTTTGAGTTTTGTAGGGCTTTTCGGATTAATATTTCCTTTCAAATGAACTTAATGCACATCACGAATTTTACGTTATAAAATTAGGGATACGTTTATTTCGCTTGTTGAAATCCTTCGCCCGGCGATAATTGGATGCAATAGCATGATTTTTTCGAACACTTTAATTCACTAAAGTCAGTCGATCTACGTCAGAATTCACAATCAAAGTAATAATAACACAACTCGGATCGTCCGTGAGCGGCCGGAGCGTCGAAACGATGCTGCCACGAGCGCAGTCGAATGCGGACTAGCCACCCCGCCTGAAGAAGCTCGGTTCCTCTCCCCTCTGTTGGTTAATTTCTATACCTCGCTCACTCATTCACGAGGGTCTCCCTTCGTCTCTTTCCTTCACAGTAGAAGAGTGCGTTTGCAGCCCTACTACTACGTATGTAAGCACGTTCTCTGTTCTCTTTACTAGTGCATATATTTTATTCTATCTCGTTTCATCTCGGGTAGATTCATGTTTTTTTTTCATGATGCAAGTCTACGGACGAGAATGTGGAAGTTTTTTGCTAAACAAAGACGGTGAATGTTGAATTTTTAGGGTTGTTCAGAAGGGGTGACAATGAATCGGGCTAATTCAGGGCTTGCTTGCGTTTTTATGGGAGCTCGAGCGGTAAATGTATCCCGCCTCTCTCGTTTGTTCAACTTTATGGCTCTCGCGTAGTGAAGCCGTAATATTAATAATATTAATGGCCACCGAATCAACGACAATATTACTTTTATTTTATCATAAAAGGGTTCATGAATATATTTTATTGAGCTTTATTTTTTCTGTTAATAGTTGATCTGATCTACATAGCATTCAGAATGAATTTATCTTGCCAAATTTTAATTTCCGAGTTATTTTATGAAAAGAAACAAAGAAACATAAGACCTTACTAACGGATTTAAAAATCGCCAATTGTTTCTCGCCTTTTTTTGTTTAATTCTGAAGTTTGTGATAATTATGTAAATTTAATGACTTATTTTATTGTTTATTCTACATTATCTGCATCGACATCGACATCGAAAGTCATTCAAAAGTTGTGTGACGAACATAATAATAATAATAGTTTATTGACCAATAATATTACAAGGATCTACAACTAAGAGTAGTTACATACATACCACATTTATGATATGAATGAGATTTTTCTAATCGAACGTACTTTTTATCTGCCAGGGCAAGATAAAAAGTACCCAAAACCGGTGAATGTTGATGAAGCGAAAGAAGTTTTTTAGGATCGTGGCAAGTGGCAAGCAAGCTGCCTACCCCTCCAAGATAAGACGTGAGTTTATATATTATGAATTCCTAATGTTTGAACAATTCAACCCTTTGCAACATGATCAACAGAAAAAAATATGTCAAAAATACACATTTGAAACGAAGCGAATTGCACTCTCGTGTAGTTGCCGAGTATTTTTCCGAAACTTTAGCGCTCGTCGACAAAACCGTCCGCTGCTAAGAGATTAAATAAGAATACAGTGTACGTGACACTGCACAAGGCTTTCCATATAAAAGGGGTTTTTCGTTTTCGTTCGGCGAGCTTCTTTGGGTCGCCATTCATCCCGAGCGCTTTATCTTCAAGTCTCTTCCCAGACATAATCTAGACAAGGCTTTCGTTCTGCCTACTGTCTCGTTGGACGGATCTCCTTTTGTTGTGCCTATCTCACAGACCACACAACGACATAACCTAATAGACGCCGCATTGATGGGACCGACCTTGTATTTTCAGTAGATGAGGCAAACTTAACTCATAGGATGGTACAGTCTTTAGCACATCAACCTTTGCATACCTGCGCGCTACTCAGTTGCGTTAGGGGTGACTTTGTAACAAAAATGTAAAGCTAGGGCTTCCGTCGAATTGTATCCATAAGTTCTGGACATTCTTTATCTAAGCATGTTTGAGTGGTCATTTTACCTATCTGCCTAGTACTACAGGGTCACTTTGAATTCCTTCACGTTATCTTGAGGGAATGTTCTTTTCATTGTGAAAAACCGTATTATTAATTATTCATATATCCGTGTTTACCGACAATTTTCTCCAAACTGTGAATCCAAATTCGAAGTGTTAGGAAGTATCGTAGCGGTGAAAAAATATTTTCTGATATGTTAAATGCTTAGAGTCTGACGTCCGATATGCGTAAACAATTTAAAAAAAATTTAAGTTGTTGGCGTCGACCATAAGACGCTCAAAACGTAGTTTTTTTGAATATTCATTTCTTTTTGTCCTGATGTTTGTTTATACTTAAATGAAGTAATTTTGGGTATATTAATTTTTTTTTTAAATTGGCGCCATATATTTCTAAATAATGGTTAAAATATCCCCTAAAATACGGTGAACGAATTCCAAGCCACCCTGTAGTAGAACTAGCCAAAACTTTGCCATAATGTTGCTATATTATAGCCACACATTGTAGCAGATACTTTGCTCGTTTCGGATCCGTTGTCTGTGGCCCATGTTTATCTGTTGGTCAGATTTTCCTTAACTTCCTTTCTTTGCTTGGATTATTTCCCATTATGTTTCTCAGCGCGACCTAATTAGGGAGTGATTACTTTTTGTTCTTCACTTTGTCTGGGATAATGAAAAAGGTACTTAGTCGCAAGAAATGTGATTATGATAAAAAGAACCAAAATATATATATATATAACAACATGAAATAAATATATATGTAAAATAAATAATAAGATAAGAAAAATAATATTCTATATTTTACAGCAGAGCACATGACATAAACATTTGTAATGATACAGAGTGCAATTGGCGGCCTTATTCCTTATAGCAAAAGGTATATAATAAGTTAAATTGAAATCTTAGTTATTTTTGTCACAAGAAGTTTTCTCGGTTTTTAGTTTTTTTACACCTTGGTGGCATACGTGCGTGCGTTGATGAAGCGAAAGGTTCGTGACAAGTGGTAGACTCTGGTTTCTGCCTACCCCTATATAAACAGGCGTGAGTTTATGTTTTATTACTTTATGTTATTTTTAATTTTTTTGTACTAAAATATATTATTTTACCAAACTGTTTACAGTTTTAAGACGGTCCGTAGATCACAAAGTCCATAGACCTCCTTAAGCTAATTTTCCTTAAAGTTCTTAGTCTGCACTCCGCGAAGTAATACAATTAACGTTATGTACTCATTTGCGGTATTTGTTAATTAAACCCACAGAGAAATTACCCCAACCCCTATTTGAGTAAGACTCGGGAGAGTCCAGAGTAAATATCAGACACTTTTCTCTGCCTGCGAATGAGAATTAAAACAATCCTTTAAAAACCGTAATGCGAAAAGTTGACATTAAAGTTAAACAGGTATAGACCATTAAATTTTATAACCCTGTAGAGAGCCATGTAGGTAGACTATGTAATAAAGACAAAACAATTAACTTTAATATAGTCAGGAGGAGGTAAAGGTTATATATTCTGTTTTTAAATTTCACTTATCTCATTAAGACCGTTCTTATGTGGAGCATGCTGTCTCGTTCGCACAATAAATTTTTTTTAATTATTGTGATAAAATGAGTAAACTTTTGGTAAATGTGGTCCGAGGGTTTGATACATTGTTAAATTACGGACATTTCAAGTATATTTTTGTTTTCTTATACGTATTTTTTTAGTAAAGGAAAGTGGGTTCCAAAAATTATTAATTTTGGAATCTCATTTTCTCAATCGAAAATAGGTACAGGATAAGGAAAATATATCTTGAATGTCCGCAATTTTATTATCTATCAAACCCTCAGCCCGCATTTATCAAAAATATACTCTTTTTATTATAATCATTATAAATGTTGAATCGAGCGAGCGAGACCGCATGCTTGACGTAAAAGCAGCCTTAAGGCGCTGAAATTGAACGCTACTTAAATAATTTGTCGTCGAAATCTGTTTATTATAATATCGCAATTACAAAACACTTTAGCGAACTCACAGCAGCTGTTAACAGTAGATGACAATCTGTTAATATTAGTACCTGTACGAGAAACGGGGGTTAAGCAGTGTAAAAAAATCTGCAGCAACAAAAATATATTTGTCATAAGTCTTAGAACTAAATCTGGAATAACATTATATAAGTAAGTACTTACGTAGGTATAATTTTCAGCAGTTTCATAAAAGGAATGACAAAAATAAAAGAATGAATAAAATTTTCATTAAAGCATACATACATACATAAACTCACGTCTGTATCCCAGAGGGGTTGGCAGAGACCAGCGATTGCCACTTGAAACGGTCCTGACAAATAACTTCCGCTCCCTCAACATTCATTAGTCGTTCCATGCACGCACGCCGGTTTCGGCTACTTTTTATCTTGCCCTTTGCTAATACATCCCCTATTTGGTCGAAGTATGTCCGCCATAAAAGCAATGACAAAAAAAACAGTTTTGAGCAGTAGACAAAAACGAAAACCTATTTTTTTGTCAGCAATGAGGCTGCCACTAAAAGTTATCTAAGAGGCATGCATATTAAAATAAATAAATATTACATACACTACAAAATCATAGAAAAAACATTGCAAGTGAAATAAATAAGATATATGGATAGAGAACCTTCATTGTACATAAAAATGGAAATTACACAGATATTAAGCTTGCAGTCATTTTAGATGGAGATTACTAAAACTCTACCACTACAATGAAGACGCCAGAATATTGATTCTTTTAACCACGAATTTCCCAACTTGCAGGCGTCGATGTCTTTTGGCACTTAGCTTTTTTATTGCTCCCTGTCACCGAACGATCTTCAGTTTATATTGTTGACAAACTGAACCCGCTGTCCGTCAGTTTATGGCTTCAGAGTTTGTGTCAGACCAAGGAAACATCGTCGTCTATGTTGAAAGGTTTACGGCCAAGTAGGACTCCCTTGAAGGGTGAGCCGACAAGGGAAAATTATCTCTAACTTATTACGATAGAGTTCAAAAGTGCGGCAATCACAGTCGCCATAAGTCCGTAGGTCTGCGCAAGATGTGTCGTAAAAAGAAACTTTAGAGACTTGGTCTCAGCAAGGGTCAAAGTTAATTCGCAAGAATCACAAGGAAGCGAATCAATTTACGTCCACATTTCCGAATGTCAAATGTTCCATCATTAAAAAGTTGGTAAGCAGAAAACTAATGTTTGTAAAGTCACCGTACGTGGCTTCTCAATCAGGTTACTGTAACTATTGCAAATGACAACTATTTTTTCATCTTTGTAATGCAAAGCACCTTTAATTTCTACTATTTTTATTTCTAGTTTAAGATGGTTAGTATGGTTACTGTAAGTCTTGTAAATAATAATAATAATAATAACTTTATTGATAGTTAACAGGGTTGATGTACATTCACTTAACCGTTTAAATATAAATAGAAAAACGTGAATCATCATCATCATTCAGCCACAAGAAGTCCACTGCTGGACATAGGCCTCCTCCATGGATTTCCGAAAAGACCGGTTGGAAGCGGCCTGCATACAGCGTCTTCCTGCCACTTGGATGAGGTCATCTGTCCATCTTGTGGCTGGTCGTCCTACGCTGCGCTTGCCGATACGTGGTCTTCATTCGAGAACTTTTCGGCCCCATCGGCCATCAGTTCTGCGTGCTATGTGCCCCGCCCACTGCCACTTCAACTTACTAATCCGCTGGGCTATGTCGACGACGGCTATCTCTACGGATCTCATCATTTCTGATTCGGTCTCGTAGAGAAATTCCGAGCGTAGCCCTTTCCATAGCTCGTTGCGTGACCTTGAGCCTTCTTATGAGGTGCATAGTGAGAGACCACGTTTCAGTGCCATAAGTCATCACTGGTAACACACACTGGTTGTATAATTTTGTCTTGAGCGATTGAGGTATATTAGACGAAAATACTTTTCTAAGTTTCCCGAATGCTGCCCAGCCAAGTTGGATTCCACGATTGACCTCTTTCACGAAGTTGGACCGGCCTAGTTGGACTGTTTGTCCTAAGTAGACGTATTTGTCTACAACTTCGAGAGTCGAGTTCCCCAATGTTATTGGGGTGCGCACAACACGGGCATTCGACATGACCTTCGTTTTGTCCGCCGGTAAGGGACAACCCAGACGGACATACTTCGACCAAATAAGGGATGTATTAGCAAAGGGCAAGATAAAAAGTACCCGAAATCGGCGTGCGTGCATGCAACGACTAATGAATGTTGAGGACGCGAAAGTGATCTGTCAGGATCGTCTGGGAAACTCACGCCAGTTTATGTTATGTTGTGCTTCGTTTTGTCCATGTTTATTTTAAGGCCCACACGTTGGGAAACTCGACTGAGGTCTTCGAGCATTACGCCGAGTCTTGTAAATAACAAAAATTTTATTTACATTTTAATGAAAATCACCTTTTGATTTAGTTTTCAGTGATTTTGTTTTCGTAGTTTGAGGTGGTTACTGTAACAATCTTATAAACAACAACAATTGCGTAATCTACTTTATACAAATCGCCTCTTGATTCTTTTTTGTAGCTTCAAGTCATATTTCCACTACGGAAATATAATTTTGATGTTCAAAATGTGTATTATAGTGGTTTTATAATAGTGATATTCAATTAATGTCCCATTGGCGCCCGTCATCATGAGCCATAAAGGATGTCCGGTAAATCACCACTGATGTCTTCCTATAATAATCACGGTTCACTGTCGGCTACATTGTCTTCGTGCCTTACTTAGTATGTGCACGCTTGTATACGTAGCAGTATAATAATGTTAATTATTAGTATCAAAGCAATTTGAATCTTGGTACCGTACATTGTTTTTTTTATTTATTTGTTAAATTGCCCATCATTACAGATTTAACTAATACGTTGCACGATTAAATTTTTATACTCTAGTATATTATATTTTTGTTTTAAATTGAGAATATTTAAGTAACACAATTAACAAAACCAGCCTACAGTAAATAATTAACAAATATTAACAACAAAGTCCTTCTGTGAATTCATCCAAAGAACAAATAAATACATCTTTATTTTCCGCAGCCTTCTTAAGGATTTTTATGGTTAGCGGTGGCGTAATGATAAAAGTATTAATACCTAACACACCGTTGATTACATTATAGAAATAATTATTTGTCTACCAAGTTATTTGCTTGGGTTAGGCCGTAATAGAAATGGACTTATTTAAATTATAACTGTACCAATTACCTAGTCTAACACGTATTATAATCATTTACCCATGCACGTTCTTAATTCAATGAACTTACAGAACTTACTCATGTAATGAACTGAAATTTCATATTTAGGACAACAAGTACAACCTTTGGCAACCACTGGACTAACGAGGTAGTTGTAATTGTACAGTTATTGTTCTAAAGCGCATATTTATGGTACGGTCAACAGCACATAGACCTTTACATACGTGCACTCTAATCAGTTATTCGACTGAACGGGACATAGGTTGATAAAGCACTTATAACACCTCCACGCATCTAAAACAATCTTACATACCAGCAGCGACTAGTTGGCGCAAAGCCCCGCGTTCGTTACGAAGGCCATCTCTTACCTCGTTCTAATTAGCTCTCTTGTTCGCTGGAACTAAATTACTAAACGCTGTGCTCAGACACTCCAATAGCTTCGCGCTGAGTGAACGCACAGAGAACAGAAATTCATGAAAATTGGACTAACTCAAACACTGACAAATACAAAGCTTTTAGATTTGTTTGTTTCTATTAAAATATCCGTGTGGCGTCGGATTAAGAATAGCGTCACTCCATTTCTTTCCGTAGATACCGTAGGAGGCGACTAAGCAAATACGAGTACATTACCAGGAGACGGGCAGCAGCGTCTTCCTGAGATTCCAACAGCATACTGCGATTGCCAACCCGCCTGCCAAGCGTGGCGATTATGGAAAAACCCTTCGTGGTTAGGAAAACAATGAGGGAGGCGTATGTCTTGCTGTGGGCGTCAAATGGGCGTCGAGTGGCTGATGATGATATTTAAAATATATTAAGGATTTTAGCGGTCTCTGTGCCTGAGATATGTGACATCTCAGATACTAAGGTTTCCTAATGATGCGTTCCTCCACCAAGGTGGAGGTGTATGCGCGCTTGGTTACACATACACCCAGGTGTATGTGCAACCAAGCGCGCGGTTCATCGGAACCTATGACGTGTCAAGCGTATGGCGTCATCGGACAGACCGATATGCAATGTATGCGGCAACCAAGCGCATCGGAACCACATCGGAACCTATGGCAAGCGTATGGCGTCGTCGGACAGACCGAGATGCAATGTACGTGGCAAGTGGCAATGATCCTCATTCATGTTTTACTATGACAATTAGATTTGCATAGCAGAATAACTCGGCTACGCAATGTACAATCGAATTGTTATAATAAACTATGAATTGTAATTTATGAAAAGCGGCCCTGGTTATTAAACCTAGCCATACATACTTTCACTTTCTCCCTCTCTCTCTCTCTCTCTCTTTCTCTCTTTCAATCTTGATTTTAAGGAGGTTTGATCGTGCTTAGAATTGGAAATGAACTTATCAAAAGGAAATTATAACCTTGAGTTTCTATGAAAAGTCTTATGAGCCTATAATTTCTTTTTATTCTGTTATTCGCAGTTTTAAACACGAAAAAACCTTGTACAAAAATTTGTGGCCTCTTATCATATTGGTAAAGTGTCATTGGTATCCGGCGCGTCGTTTGTGAATTAAAATCAAACTGCGTTTTTATGGGAATTACTCCTTAAGCTGGGCCGCATTAAGAGGAACGCATATAAACTGCCCTTGCTTAAACCCTCTGTGTAATCTTGTTATGTGGCTCTTAGGTGTAATGTTTGACTCGGCATTTTTTCCACGAAATTGTGTTGGGGAGGCCTCGTACCACTGTAGTTAAAGGTAGGCACCTGAAAGCTTGAAGACGGATATTTTTCGGCGAATAGATTGCCGGGTTGAAGTAACTAACATCCGTAGAAGAACCCGAGTTTCTGATATAGCTCGAAAAATTGCTCAGTCAAAGTGGCAGTGGGCGGGGCACTTAGCTCGGAGAACCGATGGCCGTTGGGGCGAAAAAGTTCTGAGCTGGCGACCACGGACTGGACGACCCAGCGTGGGCAGGCCCCACACCAGATGGTCCGGCGACCTGGTGACGGTGGCGGAGAGTTGCTGGGTGCGGGCGGCACAAGACCGGGAAGCTTAGAAAACCATGAGGGATGCCTATGTCCTGCAGTGGGCGTCAAATGCCTGACGATGATGAAGTAACATGTGGCTGTTTTATATCTTGTTTTACGTCAGATGCTTCTATTAGTATAGTCGACTGCACCTTTACATTCGTGCACTCTACTCAGATACGGTACGTGCAAATTTGCAACCAAAATGTAGAGCTTTATGTGTTGTCGATAACTTATTGTGGTAGGTTATAGAATTGAACTCAATCATCTCAAATGCACTTGAAGATGACAATATATTTGTGTGTTTGAATCCCGACATTTTATAAGTTACGCAAATTCGCTAAGTTATTGTAACAATACCACTCGATATCCTGTTGAAGATCATCATCATCATCAGCCATTTGACGCCCACTGCAGGACATAGACCTCCCTCGTGGTTTTTATGAACAAACCCGCAGTTTGTTCACTAATGCATTGCGCAAAGCGAAAGAGGTTGTTTAGCATCGTGGTATGAACAACCTTGGTCCTTGACACCTTGGTCTAGCCTACCCTTGTTGCTAGGCGTGAGTTTATGTATGTATTGATGGTGAATTTCGTACGAATTAGGCTGTTAACCTGAGAGAATTGTAGGTGCTAGATAAGCCTTCCAAAAATATGTATTATATTATTAACCTATTTAGATTGTAACCATAATTCAATTTAATTGAATAAATGCTTTCCATTTTCATGGGTACTACATATAGCGTCTAAGTGGTAATATCACCTAACTAGCACATTATAGTCAATAGCGCATCAACCTTTACGTTTTTGTTGCAAAGTCGCTGTGTTAGTTACTACAAGATGTTGCATGAATCACTGTAAAATGCCTGATTTAATTTCTTAGAGACGGCATGCCCTATGAGTTTTGAAATTACATATTTAATGACTTAACTGCAGCAATTAGGATTCAGAATAGCGTGACAGATCCCTGAGAGAGTAATCGGTTCTAGCGATTACGAATCTCGGATGCAGTAGAGATGGCGAGGCTGAAATTCTCTGCTACTCCTCCATTGATCCTACAGGATGACGGGTGCAATGGAGTTGATATTACAATAGGGTAAAGATTGTTATCAAAGGGTTGTCTGGAAGAGATTACTTTTAGCAACAAGGCCGTCAATTGTACTGTGCATTTTTCA
Source organism: Yponomeuta evonymella (assembly GCA_963969515.1). NCBI lineage: Eukaryota > Metazoa > Arthropoda > Insecta > Lepidoptera > Yponomeutidae > Yponomeuta > Yponomeuta evonymella. The sequence goes on along the minus strand of OZ018355.1, from coordinate 8,765,422 downwards.
ATTTTTTATGTCACGTGGTCTCACTCGCACAATACCTTTGCACTAGCCACTGAACATTATGAAACAAGGTAGATTATTTCTGCTTGTTTTTTTAAACTATAATTGATTTCAAACTTTTTAGTTATCTAATTAAAGTGGTCCCTCAGTAGCGATCTAGTCAGTAATAAATGAACTACATTTGGTTAATGTTGCTGAAAGAAAGAAGAAAAGAAAGAAAGACATTTATTGGGACAAATTGACACATCTCAAAAAAAAGGCATAACAAATAACATAATATACAAGGAAAAACAAGTCACATAAATACGAGATAGGACAAGACAAAGTCAGTGTTGAAGACAGACCGATTATAGATGGTGCTATAGACAGAGTACAAGAATTTTACAATCCACTTCTGGCCCCATTATGAGACCAACTCGATGATACCAAATTATTGTATTATCATTTAAAATACATATGTTTAATCGATCTCAGTGTCTTAATTTGTTTAGTTTGTGTCTTAGTGTATAGGTATAAGTGACATACTCGTATTATTATTATTAAAATTCTTTATTGCATTTAAACAAACAGTTTTGCACATAGGCGAGCTTATTTACATACAAGTGAAGCTAGTGAAAAAGTGTTAAATTAAAAGATTTACCAGGTGTCAGTTGTTCAGTCGACAACACATCAACCTTTCCATCCTTTACTCGTAACGTAAGTGACGTTACGGGCTACTTTGCAACTAAATTATAAAGGTTTAATATATGCTGTTAAATGTACTATATGAATTGAAATTAATTAAATTGAAATGAATATTCATCTTTGTGCCTATTGTATGTACATAAAATTTTTCCTGCAACTATTCCTTAAAAAAACTTGTTTCAGGAAGGCATCTCTACGGTTTTCGGTTTGAAATCGTCATCATAATAATGCATACTTTCGTTTATTTCTTTAGTCTCAGCGTTTTTATTTTGCTCGTTCTGTTGGGAATTTACAGAGTAATAAACGTCGCAGAGGAACTCATAATAAGTTTCTACTTATTACTATTACTTTTATTGCACTTATACGGTTGACTTAATGCCACAAGCATTTTCTACCAGACATTTAGGTTTCCATCAATTTTAATTGCCCTATTTTGCAAGATAATACGCCTTGTTAACAGGACTAAAATTTATTTGTAATACAAAATATTAATTTACAGACCGAATTGTAGTGATGACGGATTCTCGTACCTACTTTGTAATTTCGACGAGGCTAATTCAGTCTCTAAAAACAGTCTTTTGTTTTGATATTTAAAGTAATATTTTTATTTCCTGTCATTAACTCTTTTGTGAACCTTGAAAAAGGGTGCACCGCTTCATTTTAATGGATCCATCCTTACATTTTCAACGAATTTTCTCGAATTCGAGTAAATTATGTTGTGGTTTACTGAAAGGTTTATGTTGGGTTGTAATATCTCTCAGCAAAAATAGAAGACTTCAAATATATCTGAACATTAATCATGTTCACACCTAGTCGAAGCGTTTTTATTTTTATCAACCCATCAATAGTTTTTTTATATAATTATTATAAGCCTGCGTCTATTTTTATTTAAATCAGTCGAGATAAAGAATACATAATTTTAAACCATTTAAAACCCGTAGCACTTACAAAAGTAATAGAATAGAGTTGAATTTATTTACAATCTCTTATAATAAACTAGATGACCCCGTGAACTCCGTATCACCGACGTCAACCGTTTTTTTTTCGTCTCACCGTTTAAACCTTCCCTGGACTTCCACAATTATATAAAAACAACAATTAGCCAAATCGGCCCAGCCGTTCTCGAGTTTTAGTGAGACTAACGAACAGCAATTAATTTTTATACATAAGATATTAGGCGATTTTTGTTCGTCAACTCCTAATATTAAAGGGAAATATTATAGAAGTCGCAGCCTCAATGTTTCCTCTGATATTTTCGCTTACCCTACGTACACGGAGAAATGTACAGTTGCGAAGATGAGACTGCAACAGCGGAGCTAGAGCGTCGCCATCTCTTATTATTTAAGAATTTTTTTACGACATTATTCCGACGACAAAATGAGTTTTGCAGTTTTCATATTCATAGCATTTGGGTCGTTGATGTTTTGAACTGTGCCCGTGCCAGTCCCGGCAACATCTGGTTGCGTGTTTTTAATACTCGATTCTCAGTGCGGCAGTTGTTAAAAGAATATTAAATAGTCTGCAGCCTAACGTTATATTGGCAATAACGAGTATACCGGCTGCTATCGTGAAACGCAAAATAACCGCGCGAAACTAACTACATATTTTGATAGATGATTCTTATGTGTTTAGAGTGTGTCCAAAAATCACGCAGAAACGAATTGATGATTGCACGGGGAGAAGCCCTGACAATTTTCGTTCAAAGTGCCTACATACCAAAATAAAACATTGAATTGAATGCAAGCAGAATGTTATAAGGAAAGGGACGAATGAATACCTTTTTAGTCAATGCAAGCACTTAGACTGCTCATAACAACAGTGACCTACTGGTCTATAACTATGCCACAACCAGCCTGAGGGTAAGTACATCAAAGTGCGGCCTCTCTCTTAAAAATAATACTGAAGGAAAAACTCCTGTTTCAAAAGTTTTTGAATTATCTCGCTCCCTTGTTCTGTCGAGATATGAAAGAGTTTCTTGTCTCAAAGGGGCTGGCTCACGTTGTTACTTTGATTAGGACCAGTTAGTTATTTGTTGGGACCATTGTTTGTATAACTACGAATTTCTACTTGCGCTTTTGCTTCTGACTTTGTTTCTGTAGACGTTTGGCTCCCACGGGGCTACTAAGATAAAAGTAAAACTAAGGTGAAACTACCTTAGTTTACATGCTTCTCGTCGTACAAATAATCAAGTTTCAGAATGGAGATTGTATGGAAAGCTGGGTGTTTGATTTATATTTACGCCTTTAAAATTGCATTTATAGCTGGGCTAAATTTTGTCGATGGAATGTGGATGAAATGTAGTCTCGTAAATTAATTGCAATCAATTTCGGATAGTGAAAAGCAGTTGTCCGTGAAATTCATACATAAGTGTAGCAGCGAGGTCGTGTAATAAGCTTTGTGTATAAAAATAAAAAAAAAACCGGATATCTAGTTTTTGTTATAGAGATGTGGTATTAGTAGATCCGTCGGGAACCATCAATGAATGGAGGTGCCTTACCCTCTTACTTGCTGATGTTTTTCGCTGAACTTTAATGAAGTTTCGTTTAACTACCCGGTGCTCCAAGAAACCCAAAGGATGTCCGTGTTTATGATCCTGTTAAAAGTTTAAAAGGAATTTTCTGGAGAGCCAACACTAAGCAGTTAGTTTTTATGCAGATAATAGTTGTTAAAGAGATATTGTTAGTGGCCTAAGCAGAACTCTTAAATGTAAAAAAAAATATATATATAAAAAATTTTATAACTCGAAAGGTAACGGCCATAATTCATTACAGAATTATAAAAGAAATATGAAAAAAATATTTTTAAAAACCCGCGACCTCTGGCTTACCGCACCAGCGCTCTCCCAGCTGAGCTAATGGGCAAGTGCAGGCATCGGCGAATAGTTTATGAAAATAGTAAATGAAAAAAATTGTTTAAATAATTCGGACCGTTTTCTCCCTCCAAAACTAAGCACATAAAAATTTTAAACATCGAAAATATCTGTAATATTATTTTGCAGAACTTGATTCGCCCATATTTAAATAAAAGTGTTTCTATAATCATTAAACGTGTTGCACTCTACTCAGTTACGTTTACGGGCTACTTTACAAGAAGTCAAAGTTGACCAGCTGTCGACTACGTTACATCCTATTACAACTTTGAAAATCATTGGTAGCTCATTACGCACTGAGTTCTACCCAACCTTCTCTTGTATACTCGAAATATATATTTTATAGCAAAGTGTACATCCGTTAGTTAATAGGGAGAATTGTCATCACTTAAAAAGTATTCTATATTATTTAGCAGAAACCCCTATTTCCTGATAGATATGGTGATTTGGTTACAACAAGCCGTGTGAGTAGCTTTACTGAAATTACGTACAAATTTTATAACATTAATCAGTCTTACTCGGTCATAAAAAGTTGTACGTAGCTGTTTTACTTTCGGACTCATATATCTTACTTAGCTAGAACCGAGGAAGATAAAACTAGGTTGTTAATCATAAGATCTGTTTTATTGTGTCAAGAAATAAAATGGAAGTATCATCCTTGGGAAGAAGAGACTAGCCACGAAGGCGACAGAACGCTGAGTCGCTTTAAAGGACAGTTTCCAACCCCGCAGCTGGACATAATGCGAAAATGCAATTTCCATAAATTTTACACGTCGCGGGCAAATCCCCCGCCCGAATAAGATTGTACGTGACCACGTGATATGACGGGGATCCTTGATTCCGCCCGCCTGATAGGGGGACTCTAGATTCTGCGGTAGCGATAAATTTTGCCTAAAAATGTGACGGAAAATTCGTGTACATACAATGTAGGTATGTCATACGGGGATTTTGTTTGGTACGCTTGGCGCGTCTGCGGCCTCGGCTAAGTGTGTTTAGAATTATTCTGGGTAGAGAAGGTTGAATAGTTCCAAAGTGAAACAATAATATTTATTGATTTGTACAGTCGACAAAATTTCCCTTTACGTGCGAGCACTCTACTCAACTAAGATAACAACGTTTCGAAGTAACTTTGCAAAAAGAATGTTTAGAGCCGAGTTGCTACCGACTGTGCAAAAATGTCAAGGTTGTTTATTCCTATTTAGTAAACGAGAGGAAGGGCCGGTAAGGGACGACCCAGACGGACATACTTCGACCAAATAGGGGATGTATTAGCAAAGGGCAAGATAAAAAGTACCCGAAACCGGCCTGCGTGCATGCAACGACTAATAAATGTTGAGGAAGCGAAAGTGATCTGTCAGGATCGTAGTAAGTGGCAGTCCCTGGTCTCTGACTAACCCTCTGGGATACAGGCGTGAGTTTATGTTATGTTATTTTATGTTTGATAGGAATATATATGATCAGATAATAATAAACGATTTCCATCCCTTGAACCTCGACGTTGTTTTCTCGAAAAATTTTGCTTACCTGTCTTTTACATAGCATTAATAGTACGCCAAGGGCTAAAGAGGCCCTTCGATAAACAAACCAAGGGTCCGCGGTTGTAACAGACTAAATAAATTATAAAAAGATCCCTGGGACAAAGACGATGCTTGCTCTGGGACAAATCGTAAATTTAACGGTCGAAAGAATCCTTATTTCCCTTGGCTATTCATGTGGCTGCTGTTTGCGTTCGCGAAACTACTCCTGGTTTTATGCTTAGCTGTAAAAATGACGAGCAAAAATCGAAAAGTACCGACTCACAATTAAATACACGAGCTTTTGCTATATAAATAATGTCCCAGGCACTGCAGCGTCCGAATGGTCCCTTCACTCATCTAGTGTGAGTGAGGGTGCCACTGGACGCTGTATAAATCATTTCATTACGTATATACAAAGGCCAATAGTAGATTGATAACCGAGGGCTGAAAGGCACCCATTCCTGACGAGATGTTTTGGCGCTCGAACGAAGTGAGAGCGCCAATAGTTCGAGGCAGAAATGGGTGCTATCACCCGAGTAAAACACTCTACTTTTCATTACGAATACGAGGAAAGTAAACACAAGCCAGTTAAAATCAAATTTTTTTTATTAAAAAACAAAGTCACTTGAAATTAATATTAACGTTTGTACAGTTATTGAGCGTTAGAGAAATATTTTTTCCGATAGAGATTTCACCCTTTTCTTGGCCCGCCACTTTATGAAATCCTTATACGATTTCATATATCGTTCCTTAGATATCGTTGGCAAAAGGTTTTCTACGACAGCTTGAGCCTCTTCTATTATAAAATCAGGTGTTAATTCAATTTCAGAACCGCTAGAACTCATTTTGATATATTAAACTCAATTTCGAATATCACAAACACAGTCTAATGGAACTTCCACAGAAAAAATTGCACTTTTTTATTTAAGGTTTCCCGCCAGTTTACTTTTTAGGGTTCCGTACCTCAAAAGGAAAAAACGGAACCCTTATAGGATCACTTTGTTGTCCGTCTGTCCGTCCGTCCGTCTGTCAAGACCCTTTTTCTCAGGAACGCGTGGAGGTATGAAGCTGAAATTTATATCAATTACTCAAGTCTACTGTCCCTTGAAGCTGTGAAAAAATCAAACTTCTAAGCCAACGCAATCAAAAGATACAGCCGTTTATGCCGCAAATTTTCGACACTTGCAAGGGAATCAAAACCTACAGGGTGCTTCCCGTGAACTCAGAATCTTGAAATTTGGTACGAAGCAACGTCTTATAGCATAGATAAAGGAAAAATTACGAAAACCATAAATTTTTAGTTACATCACATAATATATTTTTTTTAATAATTTTAAACTTACTACCCATTTCCTCATAAACGCGTAAAGGTATTAAATTGAAATTCATACCAAATACTCAGATCTATAATACCTTTAAGCTGTAACAAAATCTAACTTCTATGTCAACGCAATCAAAAGAAACAGCAATTTAAGCTGCATATTTTGAAACTCACAAGTACTCGCAAGGGAATCAAAACCTAAAGGGTACTTCCAGTCGACCTAGAATCTTGAAATTTGGCATGAAGCAACGTTTTATAGCACACATAAAGGAAAAATTCCGAAAACCTTAAATTTTTAGTTACATTACAAAATATATATTTTTTAATAAATATAAACTTATTACTTTTTTCCTCATGAACGCGTAGAGCTATCAAGTTGAAATTCATATCAAATACTTAGATCTAATTGCCTTTAACCCGTGAAAAAAAAAAAATTCTAAGTCAACGCAAAAACGCAAAACGCAAAAGTACAACCATTGATACCGCATATTTTGAAACACGCAACTACACGCAAGGGAATTAAAACCTAAAGACCACTTCCCGTTGACATAGAATCTCGAAATTTGGTAAGAAGCAATAGCTTACAGCACAGGTAACAGAAAAATTCCGAAAAGCTTAAAATTTTAAGTAGTTATACCACCAAAAAAATTGTGATTGTAAACATAATTGTAGTTACAGCAATGACCGCGAGTTATTATACTATGTATGGGGAGGGCAACATTTTTCAAACGGCAAAGACGACCTCACTCATCGTCATTCAATCCCGATGTTTTGGTGAATGTAGCTGTATAATCTAAATGCGTCCTAACTGCTTAAAGTGTTATACTTATAATTAAATTCAATGACATTATTATATTTCTTATTGTTGGTTAAAGAGATCTTTGTCTTAAATTTATGCTCCTCCATCTTTCCCCATTGTAATGTTATGAATTTCATTTTGCAATAAAAATACCATAGTTATGACTCGATTGTCGTAATGAACGAACTTTGTAAACCTTGCAGGTTTGTACGGAACCCTCGGTGCGCGAGTCCGACTCGCACTTGGCCGGTTTTTTTAATACCAACGCACACCCTGCACGGCTAGCACAAGTCGGCGCGTGAGCTAACTCGCCGAGAGATAAACTATCCGCCCTTTTAAACGACTGCTCAAAAATTTAATTTTTTGATTAGTATTTAAAAAATTAAATAATATAAATTAATTATTAATGCTAATCACTAAAAGATAAAAATAAGTTTAAAATATAAAACTTAAGGAAATCACGCCGAAACAGACGGATGGTCTAGCTTGCGGCGAGATAGCTCGCGCGCCAACTTGTGCTAGCCGTACATCACAATTCGCAAGATGGCGCGCGACCGCGAAAGACGGCCATTTTGAATTTGCGTATTTGGTGGTTTTATCTGTGTCTTAAATTTTTTTTTTTAATACTTTTCTGCTTTAGAGCAGGCATGTACCACTTTCAGCACGGTGCCTGGATGAACAATGACCCCCTTTCAGAGTATGAGTAATGAAAAGTTTTTTGCTATGCGTTTATTACTTCAATTCATTCGAAGTTTTTGAATTTCCGTTCGGTATTTGAAATTTGACACAATTGGCTATTAACTCAATGCCTGTGGATTTTCGTGAAGTAAACTGTTGACTACGAAATTTTTATTGTAAATCTAGAAACGGAAATTGAGCTTTCGTATTTCGAATTGAAACTTTTTCATTTATTCAATGCGAATGAGTTGATTCTCCACAAATCTTCGCTCCTCGAAAACACTAATTAGTTAATAGTCCAAATCTTAACTAACTTAATTACAGCAATCGCACCAATTCGCCTCAGAAGCAAATCCATTGTAACGAAATCTGTTAGCGCAGTAAAACCCATCGGCCCGGAATTATGAGTGTAATTTAATTAAAACATAACAGTCAGTTTTTAATTCCAATTAGTCACACGGGCCTCGGTTTGGGCGGATTGGGTAATTTGAGAATTTGAGCGGCTCCGTTTGGCTTCAGATCATCCTACTTTTTCTTGCTGACCAATGGCGGACGTCAATCTGACGGCACTTCTCTGGCTTCCCTCTATTCGACGTGATTAGACACTTGGAGTGTTTCTATGACAATTTACTTCGATGGTATCGCGTCTAGCTTATTTACGTTTTTGTTTCGAACATTTATTTTAATTTTGATGTCTTTATTCGACGATGTAGAGGCAATTTTACACACATTTCGTTTTAAATTACACGGTTATATGGTGTTATGAATTCTAGTAGAATTTATGTGTCTACTCATCCGTCTTCGTATGTGTATGGAACAGAATATCTGTAAATTTAATTTTACTTAAAACTATGAACACGCACCAATCATTCGATTTAATTTATTATGAGAACTTAATTTTTGGAAACGTAATATTCTAGCACGTGTATCTGTATTTATTGAAAGAAAAAACTTATTAAAGTATTGATTTCCAAAATATGAATGTAGTAAACTTAATTTATCAGTTCCTATTCAAAGACGCGTCGCGTCTCTATTCTGTTGAATTTAGTTAGAGAGAGTAAATTTATATCAACATTTTCCTTTTTTTTTATACGCCTACCAACTCTTTCTCTTACCTCCTGCGGTTGACTGGTAGGAAATGCTTATGGCATTAACTCCGCCGCATTGTACGATTTTTTAAGTGCAATAAAAGTATCAATTGATAAAAAATACACTTTATCGCATACAAAAAAGGAAACACATATTATATAATGTTTCCTCCTTAGTTACGTTGGTACTTGTAACAAAATTTAGAGGTAACCTGTATTTTTTTTAGCTGGAAAGTATAACGAAAGTATATAAACTCATCAAAATAACTCTAAGTTTGTTATAGCCACTCTGCTCTAAAAGTCCCAACACATTGCATTGTCGTGTATTAACACTGGCTTTTTTGTGTATTAAACTGGCTAAGCTGAGAGGATAGTACCTTTGCGATACTACAGGTCACTCCTCCTATCTAGTTCAGGAAGCAGTCTAATATGGTTCTCTGCCTTTTTGCAGAAACATTTTTGGCCGATTTTCATTTGGCAACTAACGTTTCGAAGAATATTATTTTGCGGAATAATCATTTGCCAACTTTTCTTATTATTTTTTTTTATTTCCCAACCTCGCAGTTGCCAACTGTTTGTTTGGTTTGCTTTTTATAATGACATTTTTTCAAAATGCCAACTTTTAAGTAGCGTATGTTTTACTTAGCGTAATATTCATCCAGTTGTTTATTGTATACCAAATGTTGCATTAAGTTTCGTTAAGTAACTTATGTGGGTTTGAGCTATTAATAACCTAAAGGTTAGGAAAACCTAGTAAAATGGATAGAATTTTCCTAGCACTCGCCGGCCGCTGCCGCGGCACGCTCGCTTCGCTCGCTCGGCTCGTGCGTGTGTTGGTCACAGTTCTAACCTAACCTAACCTATAGGTTTGCAAAACCATCTATTTACGAAAAGGGAACTGTTTCACAGACGAAACGTTATTCATCTAATAGTTGTTTGGCCTAGTAAAAGATTTGAAAAATAATAAATACCCAAAACGTTTTGTTTCATTATAATAATCAGCTTAACAACAATCCTACCAAATGAAACGTTGCCATACAAAAATTTGTAAATCGTTTGTTGTCAAAGTGAAAAATAGGTGAAATGTTGGTTGGCAAGTGATAATCAGCGTAACAATTTTCTGCGAAAAGGCAGGATCCCGTCTAATATACATAAATAACTTTCAAACAACGCAACAACTCGTCCTGGTCCCAAACTGGGACACCTGATCTTTGGTAACCTGGCAATAGATATAAAAGGCCTATTTTAGTATTACTGTCTCCTGTCTTACCTGTTTACCGTCTCTTTCTGAAGTAGACAAAACCGTGACACGATAGCCCCACTAAAATAAACCCAGTACCGCCTTTCTACTCTCGAAGTTATTGTGTTCCAAATTGTGCCATGATTAAATGCAATGTGTCAGATTATTCACAATAAGTAGCATTATACTTATCGAAACTTTGGGTTCGGGTTTCACCTATTCATTTTGAAGTTAGTAGAGGAAATTTTCAAGTTCAGAGTAGCAATTTTTGAAATATGTGAGTAGGAGGGAGATAGGCCACGTTTCATAAAATTACAATTCATATTTTATTATAAAACTTCAGTCTATGTTGCGTAGATGAGTCTTAGGCCACGTTTCATAAAATTACAATTCATATTTTATTATAAAACTTCAGTCTATGTTGCGTAGATGAGTCTTCCTAGTTATTAATCTGTGGATTAATCGATAACTTGATAATAATAATGACAGATGTAGTAATCAACTATGTTAAGTTTTATGTGATGAATTATAGTTCTATGAAATATACCGCTAGTGACACGGCTTATAAATAAATAATTAACTTCCGTACAATACAATTTCTTGTACTGGTCCCAAACTAGGAAACCCTGTGCTATGATAACCAGGCAAGGACATCACATTATCATTATTATTTTTCTATCCATCCTAAGGTTGTCTGGAAGAGATCGCTTTTAGCGATAAGATCACCAATTGTACCTGGCAAAACTTAGATATGTAAGCCTTTTAATGCATTTTGTTTTCTGGTGTGTACAATAAAGTGTTCTAATCGAATCTATTATGCTTTATTGCACAAACGAGAGCACAGTACAGAAAAGGTAACAAAAGAAAATACATGTACAATGGCGAGCTTATCTCTGTAAGAGATTTCTTCCAGCAAACATTTTGTACTCTTACTCTTAATTGTATCACAATAACGTGATCTTAAAGTCAAGAGTAGAGGGGCTGGTGCAAATAAGCCCCCATGGACGCAGCACTAGTATTATTTTTCTTCAAGATAGCATTGGTGGAGCTTCCAAATGTAATTGCCCCGGTTTCTTCAAGTCTGTGACAGCTCAAAGGCAGGGCCCTGACGTGCTCATTGTCGGTCCGCCCACGGTTTACCTTATTCAAAGTTTGCCGGATTATTTTTCTTTTATTTTTCTTCTTAAAGCTGCTGTTACGTCAGCATGCCATGTCAGCTCGCGAAATTATTATTATTAATTCTGCATTGTACAAAAGAAAGTGTGCAAAAGGAGGACACTATATAAAAAAAATATGAATGTAAAAAAAATATAATTTTGATAAATGCGGACTTGCTGGATAATATAATTACGGACATTTAAGACATATTTTGCTATCAGACACATAGTTTTTGATTGACAAGATAGATCGACAGATGATACTAAAAAATAGTAATTTTGTCCCAGACGGACATACTTCAACCATATCGGGGATGTAGTAGCAAAGGGCAAGATAAAAAGTACCTGAAAACGGCGTGCGTGCATGCAACGGCTAATGAATGTTGAGGAAGTGAAAGTGATCTGTCAGGATCGTAGTAAGTGGCAGTCACTGGTCTTTACCTACCCTTCTGGGATACAGGCGTGAGTTTATATGTAGTAATTTTGGAAACAAAATTTTTTGAGTATTGGAAAACAAAAATAAAATAAAATAAAGTAAAATGTCCATAATTTCGTCAATACTTGTTTTGTACAATGTCTAAAATTGTATTATTGTGCTAGCGAAACAGCATGTCGGACGTAACAGCAACCTTATGTATTTCAGTATATAGTAAAGTACTCTGTCCGGTGGGAAAGAGAGGGTTGGATCCCCCTCACGTAAATGTTGAGATAGCGATAATAATAGCGCGGAATGCACTGGGAGCGTAATTTTATGGTTTTGATTAATTTCAAAAAAGTGTGACCTAAGACTATAATAACTTCTACACAACACAATCACTTGTCTTGGTTCCAAACTAGAATGCCCTGTGCTTTAGTAACCAGGCAAGAACACCACAATCATGGAAACACACCCAGACTGAGGCCATTTGTACTGACGTACAGCGGGCCCCAGTGGAAATCGAACCCATTACCTCCGGCATGGTAATCAGACGTGATAGACCAACGAGGCTGTCTGAAACAAACCTTGCCAGGTCGGGTAAATGTGAATTGTTTATTTAGAGAGAAAAAATAGAGACTGTAAGTAGTACGGAGAAGGGCGTGATAAACTAAAATAAAATGCCTTACTACCAAAGTAAGTAATTTCTACCAAAAAAATAAGTGAAGGAAAACGTCGTGAGAAAAACTGAGTGTCGGAAGTGTCCAGATACCTCAGCGCTTGAAATTGCCAATCCGCGATGGGCACATGGGTAATTAAACCCATGAAAGAGAAGGCTTGCGTATGCCCTGCAGTGGGACGTATATAGCCTACGTAAAAAAATACCCAGTCGCGTATTCATTTATGTCAAGTTCCAAAGACCGAGATTACCGATATAGTAATTATTAACCTACTTCATCATCATCATCATCAGCCATCTGACTCCCACTGCAGGACATAGGCCTCCTTCGTGGTTTTCATTACCATGAGGGGTTTTGCCATAAACGCCCCGCTTGGCAGGCGGGTTGGCGATCGCAGTATGCGGTTGGAATCTCAGGAAGACGCTGCTGCCCGTCTCCTGGTAATTGATTTCCTTAGTCGCCATCTACGACATCCACGGAAAGAAATGGAGTGACGCTATTCTTAATCCAGCGCCACACGGAATATTAACCTACTAACAACTAAAAACTTCGTATTATAAACACTGCGTAAAAGGAATGATAAAAGTTTTAAGTGAGGTACAGTGGACGGCGAATCGGCCTTTGCATTGTGTTACATAGTCACTGGTAATATGACCGAATACAGAGTAAGCATGTATGGGGGGATCCGCTGTCGACTGTACTTTAAAACTTTAAAATTTAGTTTATTGTTACCTAATACTATTTTTAAAAAAATGTTAAAAGAGTGCGATTAATTCGCCAACAAACTGCCACGCAGTTTGGCGAATAATTTATAAAATTTAAAACTCTGCGATACCAAAGTAAGTCAATAAATTAAAAAAAAAATAAAATAATTAGAACTGTTCGAAAATCTTTCTTCGCCCGGTGCCTGCGCTTTAATTTCCGCCAAGAGACGTAATTAATAAGTGTTTCATTTTATGCAAATCCACGTTGATGTTTTCTTGAAACTTTCTATTCTCTACTACCTTAAATCTGTAACAGAGGTATGTCTGTACATTAAGATTATATAAAAGGGGTTAAGTACTATAACATAGGTAACAATATGATGTTTAAAGTCCCTTGGACTTATTTATAAAAAGTTGACTCCACTAACACACTCTTAATAGGGAGTTAAAACCGGTTTATGACAGGAACTCTTCTTATAAACTGGCTTTACCTCCGCCTTAACAGTGTTTTAGTGGTATCGGCTTTTTTAAACAAGACCGCCTAGCTCCAGATAATATTTGAGTATTTTATCTGTTTGCAGTTTTTATATTTTATGACTTAAAAATATGTTTCTTTTGTCGCTTCAATGACTCCGGTAATACAAAATTTTTCACAAAGACTAATCCCAACTCGCACCGCTTTCTCAATGTCACTTAAGTCGCCATTTAAATCGATTTATGTATGAAGCATTTTAGTTAAATGCTGTTTAAGGCACATTTAAGAAAGTGGTACAAGACGACCTAACTGTCTTATTTATAACTAGCTGTGCCCGCGACTCCGTTCGCGTACATTTCGATTTTTACGAAGCAGCATTTGTATGGGGGCCACGTCTTATCATAACTGGAGCTAGAATTTAAATAGCCTATCCTGTGTCCCAGATGTCTATATGTTTTTATACCAAATTTCATCAAATTCGGATAATTGGTTTAAGAGTTATGGAGGAACATACATACATACATACACACATACAGAAAAAAATTCTAAAAATCGTGAAATTAGTTTCAGTATCATATATTGAGCCTATAAACACAATATCTCTGAAAACAAACTAACTTACTCCATGACCGACCCTTACAGATTTATTATTAGTATAGATAGATAGATAGAAGATAGAAAACACGATTCCTCTAAAACAGTCCTCAGAGGCATTTCAAATAATCGGTGTTTACGTTTTTTCCCTTTTATATAGACTTTTTAAACGGCATCTGAGGATAGTTTTAAGGGATCGTTTATAAATGAGATCAATCTTCGTGGATAAAGTGGCCAAATGTAGTTATACTATACGTCTGTTGTCAACTCAATTAACATTTTTAGCGTTCCATACCCGAAATGTGCCAAACGGGACCCTATTACTAAGACTTTACTGTCTGTCTGTCTGTCCGTCTGTCTGTCTGTCTGTCTGTCACCAGGCTGTATCTCATGAACCGCTAGGCAGTTGAAATTTTCACAGATGATGTGTTTCTGTTGCCGCTGTAACAATAAATGTTAAAGTTAGAATAAAGTAAATATTTAAGGGGGCTCCTATACAACATACGTAATTTTTTTGCCGTTTTTTGCTCAATATTAATAACGGCAACAGGCAGGCGCTTGAAATATTCACAGAATATTTATTTTTATATTAGCTTCAAAAATAAACAATCAAATAAGATAAGTATTTAGGGGCGCCTCCCATACAACAAACGTGATTTTTTGCCGTTGTTCCCGATCTTTGTGTCTAATGTTGTATAGATAATGGTACGGGACCCTTCGTACGCGAGTCCGACTCGCACTTGGCCGATTTTTTTTTGTACTTTATTACAACTGAACCGACCTTACTGCCGCTTTTCTGACAGTAAAAATATAATTACTGTTAATGAGTATGCATTCGTAAAACTCGGTATTCTATCAAGAAATGATGTAATGGTCGTAAAACGATACGACTGCTATAAAAAATGTAATAAGTGAAACTAATAGTCGTAATTGGTCTCTACTGACAAATAAACGTTGTAAAAGATGTATTTTATGTCCAATATCAGCCTTCATTAGTGAAGGTAGAACATTCCCTTAACATTTGTTAGCCTGCATGGTACAGTCGACAGCATATCAACCTTTTCATACAGTGCACTCTAATACGAATGATTGACCGGCGGTCGACTGTAGGTACTTTCTTGCAGCAAAGCAAATTATATGTTGTATTAGTAGTACAAAAAGTGAACTCATTCATCCTTGTGTAACATGATATTGCTCATTCAATGTTTTCTGTCTTGTTTGGGTTTAATATTACAAGCGATTTGCTTGAAAATTCCGACTTTATTGTATGCTCATAAGCATTATGAACAAATGTAGTCGTAAAGTTGACTATTTGTTTATTGCTCAACGATATAGTTTGTTATTATGCTTTGTTGATTGTACTGACTAAGCTGAGAGAATCGTGTCGGTGTTGGGCAAGGCATTATAAATACATTACATTCCATAAACTCACGCCCGCATCCCAGAGGGGTAGGCAGACACCAGAGTTTGCCACGATTCTGACAAACAACTCTCGCTAAATCAACATTTATTCGTCGTTGCATAAACGCACGCACCTTTCGAGTATTTTTTATCTTGCCCTTCGCTAATACATCCCCTATGGGATCAACCAAGTCACGCCAAGTTTTCAAAAATAACACTTCACGGTTGAACCCTTTGGTATGCGAATGTGTCGCCTTTTTAACTCAATATGTTCAATTCACAAAGATATCGATATTTACAATAATAACTTTGTCTCATTTAAAAAACAATCTCGATTAAAGTCGTCAAAATATAAGAAGACCGTTTTGACAGCTAGAAAAACAACAGAATTTAACATAGGTAGTTTGAGATCAAAAACATTAAAAATATAAACTATAAGTAACTTTTCGAGCCACAAAATATCTTTTTTCTTTCGAGCGTTGAATAATATGCAAGAGTATGTGTGCTCATCATCATCATCATCATTCAGCCACAAGAAGTCCACTGCTGGACATAGGCCTCCTCCATGGATTTCCAAAAAGACCGGTTGGAAGCGGCCTGCATCCAGCGTCTTCCTGCCACTTGAATGACGTCATCTGTCCATCTTGTGGCTGGTCGTCCCACGCTGCGCTTGCCGATATGTGGTCTCCATTCGAGAACTTTTCGGCCCCATCGGCCATCAGTTCTGCGTGCTATGTGCCCCGCCCACTGCCACTTCAACTTACTAATCCGCTGGGCTATGTCGACGACTTTCGTTCGTCTACGGATCTCATCATTTATGATTCGATCTCGTAGAGAAATTCCGAGCATAGCCCTTTCCATAGCTCGTTGCGTGACCTTGAGCCTTCTTATGAGGCCCATAGTGAGAGACCACGTTTCAGTGCCATAAGTCATCACTGGTAACACACACTGGTTGTATAATTTTGTCTTGAGCGATTGAGGTATATTAGACGAAAAGACTTTTCTAAGTTTCCCGAAAGCTGCCCAGCCGAGTTGGATTCGACGATTGACCTCTTTCACGAAGTTGGACCGGCCTAGTTGGATTGTTTGTCCTAAGTAGACGTATTCGTCTACAACTTCGAGAGTCGTGTTCCACAATGTTATTGGGGTGGGCACAACACGAGCATTCGACATGACCTTCGTTTTGTCCATGTTCATTTTAAGGCCCACACGTTGGGAAACTCGACTGAGGTCGTCGAGCATTATGCCGAGGTCTTCCATCGTTTCTGCCATGACTACTATATCGTCGGCAAATCGAAGGTGCGTGATGTACTCGCCATTGATATTGATGCCGCGTCCCTGCCATTCCAGAAGCTTGAAGGCATCTTCCAGTGCGTTCGTGAACAGTTTCGGAGAGATAACGTCTCCCTGTCTCACGCCTCTTCTCAATGGAATTGCCTCCGAATTCTGCTCCTGTACTCGGACCGACATGGTGGCGCTGTTGTACAAGCACTTCAGCACCTCGATATACCGATAGTCAATACGGCAACGCTGGAGAGACTCGAGCACTGCCCATGTCTCGATCGAATCGAAGGCTTTCTCATAGTCCACAAACGCTAAGCAGAATGGCAAATTATACTCCTCAGTCTTCTGTATAATTTGCCGCAGCGTGTGGATGTGGTCTATGGTACTAAAGCCCTTTCGGAAACCGGCTTGTTCGGGAGGCTGGAAGTCATCAAACCTGCGTTCGAGACGATTCGTGAGGACCCTCGAAAACAGCTTATAAACATGGCTCAGAAGCGAGATGGGTCGGTAGTTCTTCAATAGAGAGTTATCCCCTTTCTTGAAGAACAGCGTCACCACGCTTCTGTTCCATGCTTCTGGCGTTTTTCCTTCGAGCACGACGGAATTGAAGAGCTTCTGAAGGACTTTAAGTACTGGTGTTCCACCCGCTTTCAGGAGCTCTGATGTGATTCCGTCCTCTCCTGGTGCCTTGTTATTCTTGAGCTGTTTCAGGGCCATCCTAATCTCGTACAGGCTGATGTCCGGGATGTCTTCGGTATAATGTCGGGTCAGTTTGGCTCTCGGATCTTTGTTCAAACTGCTAACAGGTTTTGCGACTGAGGTGTATAGCTGTCCGTAGAAACTCTCAATCTCCCTCAGCACCTCTGATTTGGTCGACGCTATACTGCCGTCCTCTCTCTTCAGCTTCGTCAGCTGGCTTTGCCCAATAGACAAGTCTTTTGCGAACACTTTGGAGCCCTTGTTCCGCTCTATAGTCTCTTTAATACGTTTGGTATTAAAGGACCGAATATCGTGCCGCATAGACTTTGAGATATGTCTATTGAGCTGCCTATATGACTTAGCATCCTCGGAGGACTGCAGTTGCAACGCGCGACGTTTAGCCATGAGGTCGAGAGTATAGTTTGAGAGCTTTTGTGGTCTACTCGTACGGTTGGGTCTATAGAACCTCGAGCCCACTGTACGGACAGTTTCTACAAACCTGTTATTGATCTCGTCCACCGATGCGGCGCTCTCCAGGCACTCAAAGTGATTTGACAATTCGAGTTGAAAGTTCTCGGGGTTCTGGATATGGGCACGAGTAGGTCGGAGCGTGGACTTCATGAGACGAGACCTCTCAAGTTTGACATTGATATTCAATGTGCCTCTTACTATTCGGTGATCGCTTCCGGTTTTCACCATGTTGATCACAGAGACGTCATTGAATATTTGTCTCTTGGAGGTCAGGATGAAGTCTATCTCGTTTCTCGTGGAACCATCGGGACTCAACCAGGTCCATTTCCTGTGAGGTGGCTTCTGAAAGAAAGAGTTCATCATAAAGAGTCCCTCTTTCTCCAGGAAGTCTGCCAACCTTTGTCCTCTCGGGTTCCGTTGCCCATAACCAAATT
Source organism: Yponomeuta evonymella (assembly GCA_963969515.1). Lineage (NCBI taxonomy): Eukaryota > Metazoa > Arthropoda > Insecta > Lepidoptera > Yponomeutidae > Yponomeuta > Yponomeuta evonymella. The sequence goes on along the minus strand of OZ018355.1, from coordinate 8,746,915 downwards.
GCCCCACTCTCATCTCACCCTCGCTTCTTGTGCCCAGCTTCGCATTGAAGTCCCCCATAACCACATTAAAATAGGTCTCCGAGGTATGTATGGCCCTACTAATGTCCTCATACATCGCCTCTACCTCCTCATCGGAGTGTGACGAGGTCGGTGCGTATACCTGAATGACCTTCAGCGAATATCTCTTAGATATTCTGAGTATTAGGTACACCACCCTGCTCGACACACTGTTGATGGCCAAAATGTTATTTACGAGGGACTTGTGGACGAGAAACCCGACACCATCCTAGGACTGTTGCTCGCCCTCCCGGTAGTAGAGCAGGTTACCGGATTTCAGGGTTATCGTGTCCTCGCCCTTTTCAATTCAATTCAATTCAAATATTTTTATTCATTGTAAAAACAGAATGTTTACTTAATGAACGTCAAAGTTGTTAGTTTCACAATTAATGGATTATGTGGAGAAGAAGCTAACAAAGAAACTCCACATTTATTCTTTTCAAAACACGTTTTAACTTAATTAACAGAGTTTTCAACTTAAAATATTAGTCATGAATGTGTTGAACACTAGTCACAATCGTCCTTTAAATAATATTAATCTACTGTTTAATGCCAAACATCTTTGTCTTCTAAATAATCCTTGATGTTATAGTAAGCCTTTTTGCACAGAATGTGCTTAACACATTTTTTAAATCGCGTTGGAGGTAACTCTAATATATCTTGAGGAATTTTGTTGTAGAACCTTATACAGTGCCCCATAAAGGATGTGTTAACTTTTGCAAGTCTAAATAGTGGAAATGACAATTTATGTTTATTTCTAGTATTAACATTATGGTGGCCACCAACATTTTCGAAGTCTTTGATATTTTTTCTAACGTACATAATATTTTCATAAATGTATTGACATGCAACTGTTAAGATGTTGGTTTCTTTGAAGAAATCTCTTAGCGAATCCCTACTACCTAACTTGTAAATAAATCGGATGGCTCTCTTCTGTAAGATGAAGATCGTCTCAATGTCTGCTGCCCGACCCCACAGTAGTATGCCGTAGGACATAATACTATGGAAGTAACTAAAATAAACAAGCCTAGCAGTTGCAACGTCAGTGAGCTCTCTAATTCTTTTGACTGCATATGCTGCAGAACTAAGCCTGTGTGCTAGTTTTACAATATGAGGACCCCATTGCAATTTTGAATCGATTGTGATGCCTAGAAAAACGGTATCTTCTACAAATTCTAGTTTTTCTTTTCCGAGTACAATGTTGTTTTCAACTAATCTTACGTTTGGTAAAGTAAACTTTATACATTTTGTCTTTTTGGAATTTAGAAGCAGATTATTTGCCGTGAACCAATCCAACACACGCGAGAGAGCATCATTTGCATCGTCAAGATTATTTTCTTGTCTCTTAATTTTAAAAATAAGTGACGTGTCATCTGCAAATAATACTATCTCGGACATGTTTTGTACCATAAACGGCAAATCATTTACGTATACAAGGAAAAGGAACGGCCCCAAAATTGATCCCTGTGGTACTCCCATTTTTATTTGTGAACATGTGGATTTTATACGATTTATGTCCGCTTTTTGAACCCTTCCTTTTAGATAAGATCTCATCAGTTGTAAACCTTTCTTCTTTACTCCGTAATGCTCTAGTTTTAGCAAAAGTGTCTCGTGGTCCACGCAATCAAATGCCTTTGACAAGTCACAAAAAACACCTATAGCATCCCTACGATCCTCCCATGCACTATAAATATGTTTAACTAGCAAGACACCAGCGTCCGTCGTCGACCGTCCCTGCGTGAAGCCGAACTGCTGGTTATGGAGAAGTTGATAATTATTAAAGTGCGTAAGTAGTTGAACTAAAACAATCTTTTCGAATATTTTGCTCAATACGGGTAGGATCGAGACTGGTCTGAAATTTGTGGGATCGTGTCTATCGCCACTTTTAAACAACGGAACGAGCCTACTGTATTTCATTAGGTCCCTCTCGACGGACTTCAGATAACCCTAGGATATCCCAGTGTAACCTACCCATTTCCTCTTCCAGCTCAATTAGCTTTTCATCTGTCCTCAATGCGCGAATGTTGTGTGTTACCAGGGCCAGTCGTTTTCGTTTTTGGGGGTGGTAGCCAGATCTCTGCCGGAGATTCTTAGCACCCCTTGCTCCGCCGTTACCGTGGCCGCTACCGTAGCCAGGAATAGCGGAGCCGCCGGGGACTGGGGGCCTGGTTTTTTGGTGTATTGCCATGAGGGTATTTGCCTTACTCGCCACGCTTGGCATGCGGGTTGGCGAGCGCAGTATATCGTGTTTTCGCAGAAGGTGCTGCTGCCCACCTTCTGGTAATGTCCCTTAGCCGGTTTTTACGGCACCCGCGGGAAGAGATGGGGGGGTACTATTCTAAAGCCGGCACCCCACAGCTCATGTGTGATCATGTATTTTAAAAACCTATTTAGAGGCTAAAAATTCCAGCCATGCCGGGACTTGAACCCGCGACCTCTGGCTAGCCGTGGGTTCAAGTCCCGGCATGGGTGGAATTTTTAGCCTCTGAATAGGTTTTTAAAATTGTCCTCAGCACGGGTTAGTGCAACAAAAAGAATATATTTTTATGTATTTGTTCAAGTAAATCCAAAGTAAAATGCAATTTTGTGTAGCTGTCAAAACGGGCTTCTTACATTTCGACGACTATAGCTTTGATCTCTTGTAACAATGTAAGTAACTAAGTGATTTAGTATTCTTAAATTTGTTAAAATATTATACTAGTTTAAATGGTCTTGTTTTGTAAGCTTGTTTACATTTTCCTGATCTCACGTGTGTGTATGCGTTCGGTGACATTCTAGATCTACACTGTTAAACCTATTTTGTATGTTATTGATTGTTTGTTAGGTAGGTGTTTTACACAATAATAAAGTAAAATAAAATGAATCACCAACATTTTATGAACAATGCTGTATGATAGAAAACCGCGCGCGAGCCAAATAATGAAAAAAGTTTGTGAATAAACAAAAGACGCGTGAAGTGGATTCCTCCGCCTTTATTCGTAATTGTTTACATACTCAGACTCGAATTTCACTAAGTTTTTATAAAAAAAATAGTGTGTCTTCAAGTGTCCGATTCAATGTTTTCTGGAGTATTCTATTAATTAACTCCAGAAAACATTCCATAGGATGCTAAAAATGTGGTACAAACGTTCTAATATATTCTTATTCATAAGTTGCAATTACTTATTTTTTAATAGAGGCTGATAAAAAGTAGCACCTCGGGAGCAACACTAATTTAAGCTCGAGTGGTGTACTTTGAATCCCTGGCTGTGCTCAGGATTCTACTTTAGAATCCGCTCCGCTCTGGATTCAACGAAACATTCTTTACTTAAAAATAGTCGTTTACTCCCTAACTAAACAATCTACTATTTTCTACTCATCAGTACCTACGAGATTTTTTTATTAATTTGCTAGTTTACAGGAAAACCTTACATACACGAAAAAACTTTCAGTTGTATTATACACATACTTGAGTACGAAACACAAGAAGTTTCTACGGTATTCCGAAGAATTCCTCGAAGTAAACCTGGTTCGTATAGAAGAGTAGATCCACACAGTTTTGGATGTATAGGATGTAGTAGTTTTTTTTTTTACGTAGCTTCGTTGGTGTCCCACTGCTGGGCAAAGGCCTCCCCTAACTCAGACCAGATGTATCTGTATTGTGCCACCTCAGACCACTCCGGCATGTGTCGGTCGAGGTCGTCTCGCCAACGTCTTCTTGGCCTACCTCTCCTGCGACGACCGCCTTGTGGATGTAGTAGTACATGTGAATTATGTTACACCCTGTATATTGGGAAAAATAATTGCTTCGGGCACTAGTAAAATGGGCACCGAATCTATTTCGACACAATTATCGATAGGAAGGCGCTCGCGGCGAGCAGATTGCAATCTCGATAGGTTAGTTTAATCCCCAGATTTATGGCCCAGCCTCCGTACTTTAATCCTTTCAATGAGAAAAACTAACGTCCTGCCAACTTTGGATATTTGCGGGAAAGAAATTTATGTTTTCAAAGCTCCGTCGTTCGGTGATTTAGTGGCCACAAAGTGTGCGATTTTATTAACACCAATAAATCCGATCCGAGCCGCAAGCGAACTTTAAGATTTCACCGACTTTTAGCTTTTCTAAAATATTACTCAAGAGGTGTGTAACAAACACAGCAGGAAAGTGCGGATATTTTATTACCACTTGCTGCCATCACCACGAACCTATGGAATATGATATTGAATAGGTAGTTTTATTATGTAAGTAAGTCAGATGTCGAAAATATTAGATATGTAGCTACTTGGTTTTAAAGATGATCTCATACAGTTAAGGATTTTTATTTCAAAATATTATTATACTTCTGACTTGTTACTCTTTCCATCATACATACCGGGTGGCATTTTCGTCAACTGCCAAACTTTAAAGCGGCTTTTATCATAAATATAAACAACTTTTACTATGGGGCCAAACAAATTGGAGCAAAAAATAAATGAGCTGTTCCATACGTAAGATAGAAGCAGTACTGCACCAAATGTATGAAACAGCTGATTTATTTTTTGCTCGGATTTGTTTGGCCTTATAGTAAAAGTTGTTTGTATTGACGAGTAGAAAGATCCCTCAAAGTTTGTCAGGTGACTAAAATGCCGCCCGGTCTAAAAATATTATGTGAAGGATGGATGTATGTGAGGTACACCTGTTAAGGTAAAATTTGGTGATTCTATTTTGAATAGCAACTGTTACTGCTAATTAATGTGTAACTCATGTTTAAGCTCACAATAAATATTCTTGATTTTTGTTGTTTGATGGTAGATAATTAGGTATGACATTTAAGTACGTTTAGTCGACAACATTTTCACGTGTTCACTCTATTAAGTTATATTTAGTACTAGCTGTCCCGGCGAACTTCGTACCGCCACAGAATCATCATCATCATCATCAGCCATTTGACGCCCACTGCACGATATAGGCCTCCCTCATGGTTTTCTTAACCATGAGGGGTTTTGCCATAATCACCACGCTTGGCAGTCGGGTTGGCGATCGCAGTATGCGGTTGGAATCTCAGGAAAACTCTGCTGCCCGTCTCCTGGTAATATATTTCCTTAGTCGCCTTCTACGCCACAGAATGGATTTATACAATTGAAGCAGAAGAAGAAAGACATTTATTGTACCAACAAGATACATCACAGAAACAAAATAAGCAGATAAGTAACATAATATGCACAACAACAGAAAGAAAACTAAATACACAACAGACAAAACGAATTAATAAAACAGGACCATAGATGTAGCCTGTGGTGTATCTAAGTTGCCACAAAAGGCAGCTGACTCAGCGTTGTGCTGAGGAAGTGATACCTCAGCGCTGATTTTCAGTTAGTGCCTACGGTAACCCATAATTGTACTACGGATTGCGTGCCGTGGTGCAATTAAAATAATTAAATCAAATGCAATGACATACACACAATAAAGTAAAAAAAATATCATCATAAAATACTTACATATATTATTAGTTTTAAATTAATATGTGTGAAATTCTATTCTTGATATGATATTCTTGCACAACGCCATTTATTTTTAAGACACAACGTTCGCTCGTACAACGCCATCTGTTTTAAACTTAAAAAAATATTATCTCACGAAAACGCATTAACTGGGATATCAGGTATGCTATATCTCAATCCAAGTCTTTGTCTATCTGTACGCCAAGCTTCATGTAAATCCGTTCAGCCTTTATTGCGTGATCGAGTAACAAACACCCAAACATCTTTACAAACTTTCAGGATATTACGCGCAATGAATTCTGAACGATTCCAATCGCGTAAGTGTCAAATCCCATGCTAATTGCTTTCTCAAACGTCAGGATTCCCTCAGTATTTGGTGCGCATAATTAAGCCTCTGGACCGGGTTTCATAAAACTACAATATAATTCATAGTTTATTATGACAATTTGATGTAGAATGCGCAGCCGAGTCTTCCTAATGGTTAAACTGTGGGTCGACTTTGTAATGAACAACGAATTTTCATAGTAAATCGTGTATATGAAACAGGCTCCGGTGTCGACTGTACTGATATTTTTCTCACACGTAGTTAAGTAAGTGAAAATTACATACATCAGCATCCAACAGTTTGCTTTATTATTTAGGAATGTTTAAGAACATTAGTGGAGCTGATAACAAACTTGACTTTCCTATTAGTCGTAGATTTGTTCTTGAAATTCCTGTGAGAATTTGAATTACTTCTATACACCATGAAATTTGGGTGGTTTGAAAACCATAGCAAAATGAACATGTCTTAACAATATTGATCAAAGAAGCTAGCATGTTTTTTAAAAAAAGTCACTTTCCAAAAATATCTCGACACAAACTCAAATTTATGAAAACCATTAGTTGTCTTATTTATTATTCTGATAAATGAAGAGGCTGTACTAAATTGTTCGCGAATTTCTTGAACAAGATTTCTCAACTCAATTTGATTTTTATTTTACGGCTAATAAGTACACAAAGTACCTAACAGTCTAAATAGATGGCATTTTTAATTGCTAATTATGTAACGTAATTTCAGCGTGTAGATAGGGTTCTTTTACTGCGGTTGTCGAGAGGCATCTAGTATCACTGTATCACTGGACCTTGACCTAACTTAATATTATAAATAAATATTTACTTTCCATCCAAACTTATGCACTTTTCGCGCTCTTAGGGGTTGAATTTTTAAACACTAGGACATTATTATGTGTTTCATAAAATTTATCAAAGTATATTGATTAAAGGCTTACAGTAAAGCTGACTATACCTATTTTACTCTCATTGTCTAGACGTAGATTTAATTTTATACCAAGTAACTTGTAAATGTAGGCATAAATATTTATTTTCCTATACAAACTTGGGCATTCCTTTTTCATTGCTTTAGGGGTTTAACCTTTATTTTGTACTATCTAATCTATCTATCTAAGAACCTTTTCTTGTACCATGGCACACAGCGTCTCCACCACATCACTTACTGTGTGATTGTTTAGAATTAGATTATGTATTATTACTTTTTACTTTAAGCTTTTTTACTGGTTTCGCGTTTTATTATTTGTAATATTTTGTGTGTAGTATCTGAATAAACGTTTTTCTATTTCTATTTCTATTTCAATAATAAAATAGGGTCTAAAATTATAGCTTTCTAAGTCCAACGGTTTGGGCTGGGCGTTAATGAGTGACTTTTTTTATATACTTATTAATTTTATTTTACTTTATTGGTGTGTAAAGCAGATAACAAACAATCAATAATATACACAATAGGCTTAACAGTGCAGATCTAGATAAATCAGCATTAAAAAATCATTAAAAAGAGGACCGGCGTGCGTGAATGCAACGACTAATGAATGTTGAGGAAGCGAAAGTGATCTGTCAGGATCGTAGCAAGTGGCAATCCCTGGTCTCTGCCTACCCCTCTGGGATACTGGTTTTGGGATGTTGGTTTTTTGTTACTTTTCGGTTCCATTAAAGCTAATTTAAAATACCGTATGACACTCGCGCAGGAATGATGAATCGATTGAGACCTTGTTTGTCAAAATCTAACCATTGGTTAAGGAGTTTTGAGGGAACATAGAATCGGACATACTTACATACATACATAGAAACATACATCGTCATCATCATCAGCCATTTGACGCCCACTGCAGAACATAGGCCTCCTTCGTGGTCTTCATAACCATGAGGGGTTTTGCCATAATCGCCACGCTTGGCACGCGGGTTGGCGGTCGCAGTATGCGGTTGGAATCTCAGGAAGACGCTGCTGCCCGTATCCTGGTAATTGATTTCCTTAGTCGCCTTCTATGACATCCACGGAAGGAAATGAAGTGATGTTATTCTTCATCCGGCGCCACACAGTTGAAGTTGAGGTAGAAACATACATGCGAGTGAAACAGATTACCCTCCTAGTGGGCTCCGCCGCAGTCGGATAATAAATACGCCCTATTTACCTGTGCTTAATCCGTGTGACGCCAGATTAAGAATAGGTACTTAGCGTCACTCCATTTCCTTCCGTGGATGTCGTAGAAGGCGACTAAGGAAATCAGTTACCAGAAGATGGGCAGCAGCGTCTTCCTGAGATTCCAACCGCATACTGCGATCGCCAACCCGCCTGCCAAGCGTGGCGATTATGGGAAAACCCTTCATGGTTATGAAAACCACGAGGGAGGCCTATGTCCTGCAGTGGGCGTCAAATGGCTGATGATGATGATGATTTACCTGTAATTCGTGCGCAGCAATAACATCTGATTGCTGTCTACTTACCAGCAATTTCCCGTCGAGTTCAGTAGTTCCCAGTCATAACGACCATCGAAGAACGTTCTCAAAGGGCTCTTTTATCTCGTAGGTTACAGTTCTGATGCGCACGAGTTGGCTTTGGGAAGTCGACAGCTGATAGCCCATTACTACTTTTTTGTGCATAAATTTGTCAAAATGTAACGAGAGAGAACTGATAAGACGTGCCGCGTATATAAATGCGCAATTCCTGACTTAAGCCACTTAGAGTTTGTCTTAACAGCAACTTTTGTTGTACCACTTTCGAAAGTATTTTAGGAAAGTTTGCATATTTTTAAATTAGTTTTTATTACTTTTGGGAGTTTTTATGCATTTCAGTTTTTCGTTATTTAATGGATAAAGCTACTTTTTATTTAGCCTATGTATTACAGGGCACATGCTTTCTCTCAGACAGAAAGCATGAGCTTAATTATCACGCGAGCCCACCGCGGATTGGCAATTGCAAGCGGTGAGCTATGTGAACACCTCAGACACTCAGGTTTCCTCACGATGTTTTCCGTCACAGTTACCGAGTGGTATTGCTACTACAGCTTTACAAAGATAGTGGTTAAAGCTATAAAATTTTGTGTTACATAGAAAGGACATTCTTCCATATAGGGTGATGATGTAGAGCCAGTAAAGCGCAAATTTAATGAAGTTATAAAAAGTCTGTTATACGTTACGTTACATAAACTCACGCTTGTATCACAGGTCAGTAGTAAGAGACAAGAGTTTACCACTTGCCACGACCTCTGACAAACCGCTTACGCTTCATCAACATTCATTAGGCTCCCTCTGAATCCTGATAGGTAATACAATAAATATAATTGTGAGAAAAAGACTCGTATAGCAAAGTGTTGCTGTAACTCACAAACTCTAATTGGGGTGTTTCAGGAATTGCATATTTTAGAAACGGTGATGTGCCGTCGTGTTTGTGTTGTCACTGGGTGGTGTATAGAGATGGGTAGTGGATTATAACCCAGTAGTTATAATCCAGTTTTAATCCGGGTTATAACGTTATCTACCAGTTTTATCCCATTAACTACTTTTTTGGTGGGTCAAAATGAAAGACAGGAGCGATACGATTTAACAAGAACAAATTACAACTAAACAAATATGGTTTGGGTAATCGGGAGTTTTGCTTGACATTATAGTGCTATAGTGATTTATTTTTGCACCACTGAAGTATTTTTAAGTTTTAATGAACTGCATACACTTTCAAAATACTATGTTTTCTATGAATAAAAGTACAAATAAAAGCGTGTCGGGCCACGCGTAGCTTAGGGTTCCACAGACATCTAGTTATTATTACAACCTATTACCTAACATAATCACAAAATTCAGCTATCAAACAAAATAGGAGGCTTTTTTACTAATCCCATTAATGTAATCGACCTGTAAAGCCTACTCAGCTGTGATAATTTTTCTTTTAAATATATTATATTTGCTACTATCGTGATTTTTTTAGATTTTTAAATGCAAAGGTTTAGATTGTAGAGGGGGGGGGACACAGGTACAAGCTAAATATTTCGAAAATGGATGCCTCAATTGTAAAATGATCTTAGTAAACTCCCAATGTTTTTAAAATAGCTATCCAACGATTCCCCACACGGTGGGGTAGAGAAGAAAAAAATCAGCCCCCCCCCCCCTTTTTATGTTAGGGGAGGTACATTAAAAAAAACTTTCTGACATTTTATTATTTAACTTTGTCGGCGTGATAAATATGTATACACATACCACATTACAGCTTTCTAGTACCACCGGTCTTTGCGCTAGGCCACGGACGGACGGACAGACAGACAGACAGACAGGCGGACATGGCGAAACTATAAGGGTTCCTTGTCGGACTGCGGAACCCTAAAAATGGATGATTTAACCTAAGTAGCATGTTGTAAGATTTGGACTAAGTGACACGCTGCAGTCCCCGTGAAATATTTTCAGATAATGTAGTCCTAATAATGATTCTGCATCTATACTTTCTAAATAATCCAGAAATATTTAAGTAAAACTCCAAGTGCATTCAACACAGGCGGGCATCATCACTTCATCAGGAACTGCAGTGAGTGACTGAATCCTTTACACAATGAAAAAGCGCATAAAATAGAGCGTTGGAAGTTCAGTCAGCATTCAGGCCAAGGTCATTCAGGTAAACAGTGATCACAGTAACAATAAACAATGCCGGTTCGATAAAAAAAAACACGAAATTATACCAAAAAACGCTCGTGCGCATTCTAAGCAACAAAGTACTGGAGTGAGTGCTGTGCCGTACGCATTGTGCACGGCGCAAGTGCGAGCGAGATTGACGATGTCGTTGTCCCACTCGCTCACGCCCGGGGATTTCCGGCGCAAAGGATCATAAAAGTGTGGCTTGCTTGATATACTTTATGAGATGCATTGCCTGCAATGCTTAGGTTTAAATGTACTTAGGTACTTAGGGCCACTTGCAGATCTCGCAAACTAGAGCTTAAGTCAAGCATTTGACAGATAATGCACGAACTGTCAAAATCTCGACTTAAACTCCATTTAGTGTAATGTACCACATAGACTTATCTTAAAATTCTCAAGTTGATGATTTGTTTGCAGATGATTGTATGTTCAAACACTATTAGTTGATCTATTTGAATATAATTAGATAATTAATTACGGAACAGTCTAGAACAACATTACTGATGAGAAAGACAAATTCATTAAGAAATTGTAAAGTAAATAAGTTCAAACTACAAAATAACCATCTTTCTTGTCTAAATTGAATAACAAAAACAATTGAAAGTCGATATTCAAATGTTTCACATTTTTTAAAAAAAGAACATCATAGAAACCATTTGAAAAAAGTTTCATTCGAAAACCTCAAACCATGAAGATTCTATGTCAATTCAAAGAACCTATTGCAATAAAACGGCAATTTCATACTTTAACCCCTATTACTTACATCTTTGAGTCAGTTCCTCAGTTCCTCGATAGCAGTTCATAGCTCAGTTCCTCGACATTCGGTCTCTCCCTAAGTTATAAGTTCTCGACGTCAGAAGCATGAGGTCGTATGTTCAATTCCGACGAATATGACTTTTTTATACCTGCGATCTCAGCTCTTCGAGCTCTTTCTAACCATCTGAGAATCATATTTCTATCTTAATCTATTGCTAAGATAATCCAGTTTCATAATGTCGTATGTAGACTATTGTCACTTTTAATATAAGCATTTGGCCATACCAACAGAATCGATATTTTGCTACTAGTATTTTATGATTAAAAAAAGTCGCAAAGGTGGTTACCAGTTTATGCTTCAATTAAAACTTACTTAGAACTACGCTGTATTTGTGTATAAGACATTATGCTTCATACACTATTGTTTCAAAACTATATTGTATTTGTAGATAAAACTTTTTGCCTCGCGAAGAAAACTGAACCATAGGATCAAAGTAAGCATACGACATTATGCTTCAAACATAATATTTAGAGATTGTAACTCTTACTGAGATTACGACCTTATGCCCCAAATGATAACAATCATTAGGATAGAATTTCAAAACGTATTTAAAGAAATATGAGAATGGTTCTAGCTCACTGCAACATTTAGTCGACGAAGTCGAGATCGGATATTTTCGACCACGTTCGGGTGTGTTCGGGCTCGGTCGTAAACATAAACACAGCTAGCAGGCTCGCGCGCTTTCTGTCATCAGTAATGTCACATGCGCGCCATAGGTTAGTTTATGATCAAATGGAACGTGTTATTATGCTTTGGAAACTATAATTTGTTGTGATGTATTGTACTTAGAAGCGTAATGAGAACATTCTACTATCTTAGCAGTGAATCTATGGTCAAATTACGTGTAAAATAGACAACAAAACCAAGTAAGCACACCCTTTACCGTTTTAATAATACCTCATTGTTTACCTACATTTTCATTTTCGTGGATTAGTCTTATCTGAAATGAATTTTTTGTTTTTTTTACAGAGTGAATCGTTAATGAAGTTACTGTCGAAAAGAAAAAAAACTGCGTGACATTCGGGAAAAAGCGAAAGAGATGAATAAAAATAAAAAAAAACCGCCCATATTCTCTCTCTGAGAGAAGGCCTGTGTCCTGCAGTGGAACGAATGATGGCTACATAAAAATAAAACCAATCTCGATGATTATTTCAGCAGTAAAAAAACACAAGCAATGTATTAAAGAAGGTGTCAGTGAAAAAGGTACACTTGTACAATCAGTATCAAGATGATCTATTAAACGTTATAATTAAATTTCGATTCGCATACAATCATCAAATTACATTCTTCCATTGCATTGTTAAATTTTGACAATTTCATATTTAATATTTTTTAGCTCCCTACAAACAATACGGTGACTACGACAGCGATGAAAGCGTTAAAGACAAAGATTTTGTTCCCGATTATGATTCAAGCAGCAGTCACATAAGCGGGTCTTCAGACTCTTCAGTGAGAAAACGAAAGATAGCTCAGGTAAAAAGAAGAATATTCTCTCCAGAAAAGGAGACAAAGGTAGAAAACTACGAAGTTATCACTCTTGGAGATTTGTTGGGTTCAACTAAAAACACAAAAAATAATACATCTGTCGATGAAAATACTAATTTATGGGATCACGACAGTAGTGGAGCAACAGGAGATTCACATAAACCTCAATCTACATCCTGAATCGTTACAGTGGGTATGCTACATCATTGTGGTTGTCCTGATTTTTCTGCTGCTCAAATAATAAGGAAAGATGACAGCAGAAAAAATAATATTTCCGGAGAAAACAATGTAGAATTAGATACTTCCGATTTGAATGATATAAGACCTTATTATGACTCAACCGTTCTAAATACAACTGGTGAATCCATACCGGACAATATAATGATTGATCAGGACAATAGACAAAATCAGTCTGACAGAAATGATAGGAAAATATCTCACCAGAAAGTAGAGCAATGATTTTCAAACAATTTTGGAAGATTAGCAATAACTGGACAATTCTTAGCACGAAATGTTACTAAGAAAACAAAGAGCACGATGAGAACTACTGGCAATTTAGACACAGACAGAAGGAAGTTCACGTATACAGTCATACAGTCTCCTGTCAAACTTCGAGTCTATACCGGTATGTAAAGTAATGTTCCTAAATACACTTTGCGTCGGAGAGAAATTTGTTAAGCTTGAAGGAAGGATAACAATTCCCGATCTAAGAGGAAGGCATCTACCTGGAAACAAAACTCCGGAGGTGGTTATTCAATCAGTAATTAACCACATAAATTCATACCCATGCTATGAAAGTCATAGCATTCGTATTCGCGACAAAAAAGTGGTAGGAAGTTTTTAGGTCCCGACCCTAGTATTCGACCATGTATAAACATAACAAAGAGATACCTAATGTCAGATAAAGAGGTATTATCAGAGTTGATCGCTAAGGAAAGGATCTATAGACATATTTTCAACACAAAATTCAATTTGAGTTTTAAACTACACTCTACTTTTTTGTGTTTTTAGTTGAACCCAACAAATCTCCAAGAGTGATAACTTCGTAGTTTTCTACCTTTGTCTTCTTTTCTGGAGAGAATATTCTTCTTTTTACCTGAGCTATCTTTCGTTTTCTCACTGAAGAGTCTGAAGACCCGCTTATGTGACTGCTACTTGAATCATAATCGGGAACAAAATCTTTGTCTTTAACGCTGTCATCGCTGTCGTAGTCACCGTATTGTTTGTAGGGAGCTAAAAAATATTAAATATGAAATTGTCAAAATTTAACAATGCAATGGAAGAATGTAATTTGATGATTGTATGCGAATCGAAATTTAATTATAACGTTTAATAGATCATCTTGATATAGATTGTACAAGTGTACCTTTTTCACTGACACCTTCTTTAATAAATTGCTCAACATCTTCATTATCATCTGAAAGGAATACGTAAATATGTGGTATAAAAGAACATCAAGCATCACCTTAGACCTAACTAAAACTCATCACCAATAACTTGTGTTTTTTTTACTGCTGAAATAATCATCAAGATAGGTTTTATTTTTATGTAGCCATCATTCGTCCCACTGTAGGGCACAGGCCTTCTCTCAGAGAGAGAATATGGGCGGGTTTTTTATTTTGATTCATCTCTTTCGCTTTTTCCCGAATGTCAAGCAGTTTTTTTTTTCTTTTTGACAGTAACTTCATTAACGATTCACTCTGTAAAAAAAAACAAAAAAATAATTTCAGATTAGACTAACCCTCGAAAATGAAAATGTAGGTAAACAATGAGGTATTATTAAAACAGTAAAGGGTTTATTATTTTGATAGTGATTAAAATTTAAGATGACGCTAAGTCGTATTACAGTTAATTTAACCCGGATTCCTGTAAGCATGGTGATAAATAATTGTTAAGTATGATACATAAAAATAAATAAATACTGCAAGAGTTGATTACGAGGAATTTGTTTAATTTTTGGTAACTACAATCTCAAAGTTCATGACAAGATGTTATAATTTCATAAAGGCATTACGTACGTTTTCAAGAAACGTATCAGATTCGTGACACAAAATTACCGGCATGAAGTCGTACGGCAGATACGTTTCAGTAAATATTAGAAAATATACGTTTTGTAGAAGCTTAAGGTCGTATCATGATATTTTTTTAAAAAAGCACGATTATTAAATTTTTTTGTTAAATAAGATAAAGGGTTAGTTGTTTTACTCATAACTAGATACTTGCTCTATTTGAAATAACAAAGAATTTTAGAAAATCCCTCACAAGTTTGGAGAAATCGAACAGATTTATCTCGCAAATTTCTTTTTGCTCTCCTGTAAAGTATTAATAGTGCAAAACCGACCAAATGCTTCTGACGTCGAGAGTTATTATTGTGTAAAGCAGGGGTCGGCAACCGGCGGCCCGCGGGCCGCATGCGGCCCGTAGACTATCTCGGTGCGGCCCGCAAGCCTGAGGTCCGTAAGAAAAAAATACCGAAGCAAAAGGCCATATAAATTCACTAGAATTTATACGGCCATGCTGCTGGGCCATGAGAGTATTCTTGAAAGCTCGCTCCCACGCGGGGTGATAAAAATGTACCTCTATTTCATTTCTTAAGAACTGTTTATCAAGACTGTGATGTTATGTATTGTTTCTACCGAAAATAAATATTTGCTGTACTTATTCAATTCTTGGCAATTTCTTTTGCGTTTATCCGCCGCACGTGCGGCGGCGGGCGGCTCCTTTGAGACAATAGGCGGGGCGGCAGTCTTTCATTAGACGCAGGTGTGCGGCGGCGAAAAAATTCAAAGCGACCGGTTTTAGTTAAAATCACAGCCGCGCGCAGCTCTCGCCACATTCGGTTGTGGAAATTCGCCGGAAACTCACGTGTCATCTGGTTGCTAGCTACGCGTTTCGTTTCACCTTTCTTCCCTTCGCTGATAGCTTCTCACGCACGACGTATGAGGTAAGTTGTATGCACTCGCGAGCATTTTGTTTTATTTTATTTACTGTTTGTTAATGTGAACCTTCAGATTGATGGGTAAATGTTATAAGGACGGGGATAGTAGTTACATGACATGAAGTTAGTTACGAGTGTTTCATGTTTTAATTATTATTTGAATGTGGAGTTGAATTTGTAGGTGCTAACTGGAACATATAATTTTACAACGAATTTAATTTTTTTCATTATTGTTACAGAATAATTATATAAACATGGCTTCAAGAAAAAGGAAGATAGAAGAAGAAAAAAGAGTTTTTAACGAATTATGGACAGAATTATACTTTTTATCGAGTTGAAAGGAAAACCGTTATGCTTGATTTGTCAAAAGAGTATTTCTGTAGTAAAGGAATATAACCTGAAGCGACATTACGACACTGAGCACAAAGCTAAATTTGACTGTCTTGAAGGAGAAATACGGAAAAGGAAAATTTCCACTTTGAAATCGTCATTACAAAATCAACAAAACATATTTAAGGTTGTGGCAGCAACAGCGAATCGAATGTTTGGGCCAGTTACAGGGTAGCAGAGATTCTTGCAAAAAGTGGACGTCCGTTTACCGATAGTGAATTAGTAAAAGAGTGTGTCTTAGCTATCGCAGAAGAAATATGCCCAGAGCAGAAAAAAATGTTTGAAAGTCTTAGTCTCTCTGCAAGAACTTGCACCCGACGTACTGAAGACTTGGGTGCTAATTTGTGTGAACAACTCAGGGATAAGGCGCAGTCTTTCGACTGCTTCTCTTTAGCGATGGATGAAAGTACGGACGTGTCGGATACAGCACAGCTACTCATATTTGTACGCGGCATTGACGAAAACTTTACTGTTTACGAAGAGCTTGTGAAAATGTGCAGTTTGAAAGGTACAACTACGGGAGAAGATTTATTTCACCATGTGGAACAAGCTCTGGATTCATTGCAATTAAGCTGGGAAAAGTTAACAAGTGTCACTACCGATGGAGGCAAGAACATGAGCGGTCAAAACAAAGGTGTTGTTGGGAGAATCATCAGCAAAGTGAAAGATTCTGGATCTACTGTGCCATTGATTTTTCACTGTATTGTCCATCAAGAGGCATTGTGCTCCAAAGTTATATCCTGGAAAGAAACAATGGATACTGTAACATCCACAGTTAATTTTATAAGAAGAAATGGGCTCACACACCGTCAGTTCCAAAAGTTTTTGGAAGATTTGGAAGCTGAACATGGTGACGTGGTTTACTACTGTGAAGTGAGGTGGCTCAGTCGAGGTGCCGTTTTGGAACGGTTTTTTGATTTGAGGAAAGAAATTGGCAACTTCATGGAGATGAAAGGAAAGCCAGTAGAAGAGCTTACTAACAAACAGTGGATTATCGATCTTGGTTTTTTGACTGATTTGACTAAGGAACTGAATCAGCTCAACAAACGCTTGCAGGGAAAAAATAAATTGATTTGCGATATGTATACAGATGTAAAGTCATTTGAAATGAAACTGAAACTGTTTATCAAGCATATTGATGAAAAAAAGCTTGACCATTTTCCTAATTGCAAGAAAGCCGTGGAAGAAGCTGGAGATAATTTTGTGTGGCAAAATATTACAATGAGAAACGTGTTAACACAACTACAAACTGAGTTTGTGAATCGATTCACCGACTTTAAAAAGAGCTCCCTTAACATGGAAATATTCCAAAACCCTTTTGCAATTGATATTAGTGAGGTACCAAGCAATTTGCAAATGAACATAGTAGATTTGCAAAGTAATAGCACACTTAAAACGGCATTTAAGGAAAGCACTGACTTGATACAGTTCTACGGAGGTTTGAGTTCTGAAAACTTCAAAGAATTGAAAAAGTTTGCTCAGCAGATAATAACTATGTTTGGTAGTACATATTTGTGTGAGCAGACTTTTTCAATTCTCAACTACCGCAAAAATAAGAATTGTTCGCGGTTAACGGATGAACATTTAGACGCGATACTGCGCGTGTCTACTACTAAAATGAAAGCAGACGTTAAAAAACTTGCAAGTCAAATGCAGCCTCAAAAATCTCACTAGTACTTACTTTTATGTTAAATCAAATCAAATCAAAAAAATTTTTATTCAAAGTAGCACAGAAACTGCGACTTAATGAACGTTACAAGTTAAACTAGGTGTCCATTTCAAAATCTAGATCATTTTGGAGAAAAAATGGACAAAAAAACTCCAAACTTAGTCTTTTCAAGTCCTTAATTTACAGGATTTATATAAATGTTCTAAAACTCATGCATTGAACTGGCTTTAATTCCAGACATCATTGTCATCTAAATAATCTTTAATGTTATAGTAGCTTTTTTGGCACAAAGTGTGCTTCACACATTTTTTGAACCGCGTTTCTGGCAAGCTTATGATATCCTCGG
This sequence comes from Yponomeuta evonymella, assembly GCA_963969515.1. Classification (NCBI taxonomy): domain Eukaryota; kingdom Metazoa; phylum Arthropoda; class Insecta; order Lepidoptera; family Yponomeutidae; genus Yponomeuta; species Yponomeuta evonymella. The sequence continues at coordinate 8,728,800 of OZ018355.1, read as the reverse complement.
GGATCTTATTGTAGAAACATATACAATGCCCCATAAAGGATGTATTAACCTTTGCCAGCCTAAATTTTGGGAACGAAAGTTTATGTCTATTTCTAGTATTTACATTGTGTTGGCTACCTACAGTTTTAAAGTCACTGATATTTTTCCTGATAGTTAGTATAGTAGTTCAATTAAAAAAGACATAATTGTATGAATATATATGCGTTTTATTTCAAATATTAAAAATACATGCCCGAACATATAAATATAAGTGCGGCCCGCACTGATACTCTGGCAACATATGTGGCCCGGCTATAGCATAAGGTTGCCGACCCCTGGTGTAAAGTAAGCAGTGTGAAAGAAAACACAAGTCAAAAGTCGCTCACCTTTTTATTTTGGCCCCTTCTGTCCACGCAATTACATTAGGACACTGGCCCTTAGTACAATGCGAGCGCAAGAGATAAAAACTAAACATGGTAGTGAAATCCCAACCTAATATTGTATTGTATGGAGAATTTCCTGTATATTTTTGCGTGCATAATTTCATAACGATACATGCAGCTTACAACTACTACAACGCCGTGCACATTATTCGACATATTCCGTATTACTATTGAACGAAATCATTATGAACCGCCATAATGGGTTATAACGGGTGCATAACTGGGTCAAAACTAGATTATAACTCACCAGTGGTTTATAACCTGGGCCATTACCCATCTCTAGTGGTGTACCTCATCATCATCATCATCATCAGTCATTTGACGCCCACTGCAGGACATAGGCCTTCGTCGTGGTTTTCATAACCATGAGGGGTTTTGTCATAATCGCCACGCTTGGCGGGCGGGTTACCGATCGCAGTATGCGGTTAGAATATCAGGAAGACGCTGCTGTCCATCTCCTGATTGTTTTCCTTAGTCGCTTTCTACGACATCCACAGAAGGAAATGGAGTGACGCTATTCTTAATCCGGCACCACACGGTACCTACATATTAAAAAAAGAGTTTTTGTCCGACTGCGGCGAAGCCCAAAAGAAGTGTAATGTGTTTTATGTTTAGGTAAGTATGCATGCATTTAGGTATGTCCGATTCCATGTACCCTCATAACTTCTTAACCAATCGTCAGATTTGGCCAAATAAGATCTCAATCGATTCTTCGTGTTTGCGCGAGTGTCATAGGCTATATGAAATCAGCATAAATCAAACAAAAAAAACACTAATAAAACAAAAATAAAAAACTATTAATGTATCTATTTACTATTTCTTGTATTTATGTGACTTGTTTTTTTTTCTTATTTGTAACGACGAGTGGTACGCTTTTTCTTGCTTGCGATGTGTTAATTTGCTCCAAGAAATGTCTTTCTTTCGTTCTTTTTTTCTGGCAAAATTCGAAAGAAGCCCAGTTACTATTTTCAAAATCACCGCTATCGGTTACTTATAGTAGTATTATTTAACACAGAAATAACACAGTCAACAAAATAAAGGGATTGATCTGGAAAAACTGTATTTGGTAATTGCATAAATCATTGAACACATGGTTAAGCTAAAACTATCATACAAGTACTACAAAAGTTTCCGCTGAGCTTAAAGTAGGCTACGGCGCTGATTTAGCGGATCCCTGAAAGCTTGTTACTAAAACTTAAACTAATCATGGTAAACACAACCTCACCTGATTATTCTATCTATATATCTATCTATCTGATTAGGGTTTCCTAATGACGACACAATATTACTATTTACCTCTGTCTCAAACACTATTGCTATCTAAATTGTGTAAGTGAGAGGCAAATACCTTCAATCCCTTTCTTTTGTTAACCATATTATAACAGGGGCAATCGCAGACGGAGCGTGGGATTTTCACAACACCATCAAAATGTCATTACGCCTTGTAAAAAATACAATCTGACACACTACATGCTGTTTTATTTGACTGCATCGTATGTGAAGAAGTTACGATTAATGCAAAACACTTCATAGATTGAGTGGAATTGAAATTGAAGTTAGTTTCCCAGAGCAAAAGAAGATTTTATATTTTGTTATACTCATAAAGTTGTCTGCATTCTAACCTAGGTTAAACTTGATAAAAGTCCGTCTGAAAGAATAACTGAGTTTCAAAATTTCTTACTATTTTCTACTGATTGCGTGTTGTATATTAGTACCTTTTGATGATTTTAATTTTTTAACTGATTACCTGTGTTTGAATCAGGCATTCGTTAATACGTTCTTTAGATACGTAGGAATTATTATAAGTATGATATTGAGGTACCTAACAGCTCATTGTTTGGCAAACATAAGCAAACAATGACTCATGTTATCTCTCTTTTCGCCGTCAGTTAGCATTAATTAAAGGACCACCGTGGGAATTTCTCATAGTTTTATCACGACTGCATGCTGTAGTTGCATTATTTTTGTGCAAAAGGCGTGTGTTTATCGCGCAAACAAGAGCTCGTGAACATTCCAGTCCAGACAAAACAAATAGTAAAGTTCATCGTTCAGTTGAACGTGTCTAGTTTATTGCGTACTCTATGGTCCCTAGAGTTTACGGCTGTTACTGATAGCGTCTCCTTGCTTTTATGACATTTGAAAAAGTCAATTTTGTACTTCGCCTAAGCAGACGATGTACCTTTTTAAGACTTTCGTTAAAGCTGATGAATCTTTACGTTTCATTGCGTTCTCTCGTAAGTAAAGTAATTGATTAGCGAACTCTGCCCGTCATATAAAGGTGACAGAACGAACCTCGTTTTTGTACAATATTTATTCACTCTGATCAATATAAAGAGTCCCTGGTGAGCTTGAAAAATTATGAAAGTATTTTCAATTACATTTGAGAAATAACGTTGGATATGTATTTATTTTATGTATTAAGTAATGCAACAAGCTCTTATATTATACTCGTGCCAATAAGTAAGTCCACAGCTAGACGAATATACGTATAGCTTGCGTTCACGATTTGATATCGTCATAAAAAGCGACGCCGAAAGTGCAGTTTTCACTCAAGGTTTTATAACTTTTCGCTCCAGATAAGTGCAAAAGCGGAGAAATAAAAAACCCACTCACGCACACACCTTAGGCAATAGCGGAACAATTTTGATGACTTAATAAGGACCGATGTCGGAGGTTTAACAAGAAAATTGCAGTCGCAAACTGTTCGTCTCTGCAAGGGCCGCTGTACAAACAAACTGCTATAATTATTTTATATGCCCCGTACATCGTGTTTGATTTTTACCGTCGTATTTTACCAGACCTTATAGCCCTAAATTACTAAAAGTACGCGGACTGTTGTTGTTTTTATATCAACTTGTACCTGTAGCTCGTATAGGTATGCTCGTACACGGCGGCGGACGCTTTTTAAAGCTTCTGCGTTTTCATCTTCAATATCCAACATTGATAGGTTTTTGTCAAACAAGCAAGTTGGTGTTCTCTCACTAATTAATCGAATTCAATTATTTGCTTCCACTCAAGTAGTCAGGAATAAAAGACGATGGTGGGAAGCGTTTCTTTGACCCGAAGCGTTCGCGCGTGAAATTCACAAAACATTTCAGACAAAGTAAAGCAAATAGGAATTTCTACTTCGAAGCCAATAAACGCTTGAAATACATCAATCAGATCGTTATATCGTTCAATTGACAAATTATAATGTTTTCTTTAAGGATAAGTATCGCTCTCGCTCGCATATTCTAACAAACTTAAAGATTTTTATGTAGCCTGTATACGACCGACTACAGGGCACAGGCCTTCAATCAGACAGACAGTATGCGCTTAATTACCACGCGTGTCCATCGCAGATTGGCAATTTTCAGCGCTGAGGTGTATGAACACATCAGACACTCAGGTTTCCTCACGATGTTTTTCTTTATCGTTAGCGAGTGGTATTGCTAATACAATATCACAAATGTACATAAGCGAGCGAATACTTGGGGGGAAGAGTAGGCGTTTTTAGGATTTTGTACTCAAAGGGTAAGGGGCCCTGTTACTAAGACTCCGCTGTCCGTCCGTCCGTCCGTTCGTCTGTCACCAGGCTGTATCCATGAACAGTAATAGTTAGACAGTTGAAATTTTTACAGACGATGTATATCTGTTGGCGCTATAACAAAAAATACTAAAAACAGAATAAAATTAATATTTTAGGTGGGCTCCCTTAGATACGTGATTTTGTTGCCGTTTTTGCTCGAACAGGGACAGGTAGACGCTTAAAATATTCAAATGTTGTATAGATAATGGTGCGGAACCCTTCGTGCGCGAGTGCGACTCGCACTTAGCCGGTTTTTAAATTACACAAATACAAATCCTATTAATATAATTTTGACGACACACGTTAACCTAACCTAACGCATTCAGTGATATTGTCATTTTGGTATATTTTTTACTAGCTTTTTTCCGCGACTTTGTCTGCATGGTATTAGTAATTTGCCTCCTATGTCCTTCCCCTGGACTCAAACTATTTCCGTACCAAATTTCATTTTTTTATTTTATTTCTGCGATGAAAAGAATCCTTCCCCAGGACTCAAGCGATCTCTATACCAAATTTTACCTAAATCGGTTTAGCGGTTCAAGCGTGAAGAGGTAACAGAGGTCACATTTTTTTATCCACACGTTATAAAAACATTTTTTTAAATACTTAATGGTACCAAACTGTGAATACAGTTTGTTGGTACATTACTCGCTTCTGGAACAAGACTATGCATTATTTTATTTATAGTATTATATGGAATGGATTATCCAAAAGTCAGTACAGCTCAAATAAAACCATATCTAGACCGGTAATTTATACTCATGTTCACGATTTTTTTTGATGCTATAAAGTTTAAAAATCGAGTATTAATTTACTAACACCCTTCTTAAAGGCGCATTTGCACATAGTCTTTAAATCATTCAAAACATTTTATTTTCAAAGATATTATAGTTGAAAAATCAACTGTGTATCTTATTTGGGAGATATCAGGATTAAGCATCACCAACAAAAAAATCACAACTTTGTTTTTGCGTATTTTTGCAGGAATCTTATCGACATTTTCAAGCTTTCTTTTCGAAAACGAATTTGAAAAAACAATGCATAGTCGGTTTCATTTAATATCGAGTTCCTAACTTTTTATTCTTTTTCTTTTGTTTAATTGCTTTTTGTCTGCCCTTTCTGCCGCCATAGAAGCAGCTTACCAATGTTTTACATTTTAATCGTAGACGCGTTATGATGAAATCAGCTGCTACGACAACATAAAAGATACATTACACTCTACTTGGTGGAGATTGGTTAGACAGCTTATGTACTAAAATGTAAAGGTTGGTCAGCTTAGTACTAACACTTAATAAAATTATGTGAAAGCCCCAGCACCCGCGTGCGTGCATGCAACGACTAATGAATGTTGAGGAAGCGAAAGTGATCTGTCAGGATCGTAGCAAGTGGCAGTCCCTGGTTTCTGCCTACCCCTATGGGATACAGGCATGAGTTTATGTATGTATGTATGAAAGCCCCATTATGTCGTGTCGAAAGACAGGTTTCTTTTCACTTAAATGCAGATAACGTATCTCAGGACCAGTAGGGACTCGTCAGATCTCTGTCAGTCAGTCGGTCATTATTGAAACGTCCAGACGCGGCCGCCTGCGCTTGATCGTTGGTGGCCGAGGAGACAATTCCAAACATATCACAAATTGCAAGCAAGTCTGTCGATGGCATTATGTTGTTAAGGAAAGACGTATGGAAAGGGACGTGTATTTACTGAGACATTATGGACATTTCGACTCCGTAAGACCAGACTTGAAATGTCCGTAATTAATTGTTGTTGTCTGTTCTTAATTTGAATAAGGTATTTCCGTCTCTACTCTCCATGATTAAGCTCTGCGAATCAGAGCGAAACCTGGTCAGACTCTTCCGACAAAAAACCAAGTAAGTTTATCCGGTGTTAAGTTAATAAGGGATTTCTCTAAGTATTTCCTTAGTATCTACGCAGAATTAGTATCAATTTTATTAGTCCGCTTAGTATTTCTCTGATAAAGTTGTGTGTTACGTTTTTTAGCAGCATTTGATCCGGCTCTGCTGCTCTTTTTTTTTTGTAAAGCATTAGGAAAATCACAAGCATTACCTACTAAAGCATTACTTTTCATTAGCGTTTTCAATTCGCAAAACATTGTTACTATTTTAGTTCTCCTAGTAACGAAATTATTCTGCTGTTGTAAAAAAAATTGAAGAATGAAATACGAGCTGGAGACCAGACCTTATTACTTAAGTATTTGTGGGGGTAACTACCAAAAGAGAGGAGATAGTTTATAGTTCTGTGAAGGCACAAATAAAATATCAGAAGGTTGCTTAAAAGGTGAAAAGTCTGTGTTCGAATATGACGCGGATAAATTTGGTTTACACAGATAGAATTTAGGATAAAAGCAATTACACTCCTAGAGGTTCCTACTTGTCCTTGAGAGGTTCGGGGAGGACTGGCTGGACACAGACGTCCGCGCTTAAATGTTACGCTATGTTACATTGTTGCAAAAATTTTGACTCTTACTTGTTTTAGCCTAGGCGCATTAACGGGAACAAACCAACTTAACACACTTACTAAAGCCTGCCCTCCTGCTCGTATATAACCTAGTTATTTAATTTAGTACTAACTGTGGATATAAAACTACTAAGTTGAAATTAAGTTAGTATAATGCTCGACGACTAACTCAAACAAATTTGACAAATCGAACAGACTTTGACATCGCATGGACGGACATCGTCACGGTCTCATTGGCGGGTCTAAACTGAAGTTTAGTCAAATTAACGAATAATAGAGGAGGGGACCAAATAGGGGATGTATCAGCAAAGGGCGAGATAAAAACTACCCGAAATTGGCGTACGTGCATGCGACTAATGAATGTTGAACAAGCGAAATTGAACTATCAGGATCGTGGTAAGTGGCAGTCCCTCCCCGGTCTCTGGGATATAAGTGTGAGTTTATGTTATTTAACAAAAAAATATATATATATATATAAACATATCTTACGTGTCTATCGCAAACTCAACCCGAATGCGCGGTTTTTTGGGCAAGTTACCTGCCAGACATTATACTAAGTGCCCACCATAGTATCCATAACAACCTTTCTTTGAGTAGCATAATCACCGCGAATTTCTCATTCGGCTAATTGCTTCATGTAATGTAATTACCTCGAAAAATGAGACCAAAAATCCAAGTCAGAGATTGCTTCGAGATTATTTCGGTGTAACTACTTGCGAAGGGCTGCATTGTTTAAATGTTTGGGACGTTAATGTTAATAGATTGTTGGTAAAACATTAACTTTTTACTGAAGCTTAAAGGTAATCTGTCATCGATACAGCTGTGCAATCTTAAGGCACATACACATTGCTCGGTACGGTTAATTCCTGTGCTTTTTCTGGTTTATACAAAAAAGACTTCTATTTCCAACTCATTAACAAGCGCAATATAAAGCAATGTTTTAATCCTAACAATAGAATCAGGATGTTCTTTAACTAGGCACAAATACACATGGGATTTAATTCTGAATGCTTGTCCAGAATAAATCAAACAACTCTGGATTCACTGTGGTTGGCTAACGTCTCTTCATTCATTCAACGGTACATGAGAACAATACCATTGTGGAGTGGTCGGTGTTTCCAATGCAAATTTTCCCGACTTTCTTCCCCCCTGCTGGATTAACTCTGTAAAGTGAAATATATTTTTTAAAGTTTCTTGTAAATACTGACGTAACCAGTCAGTTGACAGTGAAATGCTGTAAAATTTTCGCTGTAAAGCGACTCCACGCCACTTTTACCTGACAGACACGGACAGGTTCGAACAAAAATAGTCCCTCTGTGCGTTACGGATGGTACGCTCGGACAATACATTCATTATTGAGACGCAGACCCCGCTCGTTGCATCACTTTTGTGCACAACTTTACTATTTGTAGGTATCTCTAGCTTTGTAAGTACAGTCGCTGCCAATAGTCCGACTCTAAACATAATATTTTCTTTTTGTAGCAAAATCTTTGACGCACCTAGTTTGCGTCTGTGCCAACCTATTGATCTTTTTCTCATCAATCTGCACGCTCTGTAGCTTGTCAGATGTGATTTTTGGCATGCGTCGCGTCACGTACGAAATTTCAGTGGAATTAAAAAAGAAAACGACGAAAGATTGTTCCTAAAGTCAAAACAGATTATGGAACCTCGCAATGGTAATAACTTCACAACACATGTTGACTTCAGCAAAGAGATAAACGCTTTCTGTGTTTCAGTACGAAGATAGACCACTGTGAATAATAATACTAGGCATTTGTTTCTATCGGTTTTGTCTCTGAAATAAAAGGAAATCAACGCAAAGATCAGCGCACGCGCCGGCACCGAAATAACGTTGGACAGCATTCAAAACTCTTTGGAATTACTACCACTATTTGTTCCCGCGTGTCTTCTCGTCCATTCAGTAACTCAACGCAACACAACAATTTGTTTCGCGGAATTTCGACAGTTATTGGGTGCATATAAATCTTCCCGGAGTCATGTGAGGCGGCCTATCTTTCCTGTTGATATGAGTTATATTGGAACTGTTATTAAATTCATTTGCTTATTATGTCGCAGAAACTCTATATTGAGACAACAATACGTCTTACCTGTATATATCTAGGTTTACTTTAGGTACTGACAAAGTTGGGATAGTTACACAATTTATAAATCAGAACGGCTGAACCGATTTTATGATCATCAATTTGTTGTATTTTGTCTCCGACTCGAGTAGAATAACAACTGATGGCATGAGAAAAAATTACACAAAAAAATCATGAAATTATTTATGTCGTACATTTCGTACTCGTGTTCTTTTGATGATTCTCGAGAACGATATATTTTATTAATTCTTGATTGTGAGGCGGTGCAAAGTTCACTGCGACTTCTAGTTTTGTATAAGAATATGAATTATTGGTCAAAAATAAAAAAAATTATGCAGGCGATAAAACACACCAGATCTAGGTTGAACTTACTATGGAGAAGATGGAGAAATTGGGATAAAGAGAAGAGAACTTGAACGTAGTATCCTAGCTCTAGCTCTGGAATATCTCTGTAGAAAAAAGGCATATTTAGAAACTGAACTTAATTACTTCGTGATAAATTCGCTTTTCCAATTTACTCAGTTGAAAACTATGCGCTGCACTTTGAGTCTAACATACCTAATATGTTATTTCCACCTCGTTCCCAGGTCCCACATGTGATATTGTGTACGGTGCCGATAAAGTTTGTTCGCAACAATATACAATGTTAAGGATAGTGCCCCTTATCGAAGCACGAAACCCGCATTACACGCGCCCTGGGTTTTTACACTGTCTGCCCGCACTTTATGATAGAAACGTGGTTCCATACTGAAGGAACCAACGCCACTGTACCATCTACATCGATATAAATCGCCTCAATTTAGTTGATCGCACCACAGAACTAAAATTTCATTGGCGATAAACATGTCAAGAATGTGTTAACATAACGTCTCTGTATTATATTGGTAGTAAAATTTAATAAGCCTACACCGGTGGCTCGATATTCCTTGTAAAACAAATTCGCGGCATCTGCAAATTGCCAACTAGGAAATTGCTGCACAGGGTTATATTCTAAGCATGACAAGGAATTGCATTATAAACTGGTTTTACACACATAAATATATCAGCAAGTTTCACTCACAAATGATAATATGTGAAATATCTCACTCAACTCAAGAAAATCATCTCCCAGAGCGCCTTAGAAAGAGTTAATTATGCGCAAAAACGAAGCTGAGAACTATGAAACAAAAGGCAATAAACTTTCTGGTTAATCTGATTCATGTTATTGCAGTCGTAACGCAACTTTCCGTAGGATTTATTACAAAAGAGCTGTTAAAGAGCCCTTAGCTCGGAGTCTCCGACATCAGTTGGGTAAATCAGTGGAATGAGCCCTAAGAATGTTTTAACCGAAGGATGATTTATCGAGTTGGCACAAAGTAGTGAGCATTCGCCCTTTTACGCTTACGCGAAACGTTGCTAGTTCGTGCAAAATGGGATTCTAGTTTCACACGCAACAAATGTACTCATTATCTGATGAACTTTGCGAACGGAGCGGTTACCTCGCAGAGTAATGGAATAGTAGAGGCTATTATGATTGGACGCTTTTCAAGAACTTACTTTATAGGCGGATACGTTTTGGTTCTACGCGGATACATTAGGCCAACTTAGTTTAGGACCAGGATTGTGATGTGTTTTTATGTGATATTATTGACTTGTCTTTCCTGTAGGCTAGGCCGGCTAAGGTGCCAGGATGGTATGCTGGGCAACCTACTCCATCTAAAAAAAATAATGTTCCAGGCACTGCAGCGTCCGAGTGTTCTCTTCACCCATCTAGCATGAGTGAAGGTGCCACTGGACGCTGTGTAAATTATCTCATTACGTATATGCGAAGACCAAAGTTTCAAGTTTATTTATAAAGCTTTTATGTTTAATTATAAATAATTTATTTATACACAACCCAATTGAAATAAAGGCGTAAACGTGGTAAACCTAAAATGACATAACATAAGGAACCTGCATACGGCCCACTCATACATATCAGAGGTTTTCTCTCAAAGAGAGAGAAATAGACCCACTATTTACCAAGCGGTAGCACACCGATTGGCAATTTGAAGCGGTGAGTTATGTGAATATTTCAGGCACTCAGGTTTCACTACGAATTTTCCTTAAAATTATACAAAAAAATTGAAACAAAAATTATATTTGTATTTATTACTTAGTGGGTGTTTGTTAATTCATTAAAGACTTTCCTTTAATTAGTGGGTATTGTTAAGGGGACCAAACAATATTACTCTCAGAATGTGACTAACTAAAATACCAGTAGCTAGGACGGAGAACAGGTTGGGAAACAGTAAGCTTCTTATCATCATCATCAGCCGTTTGAGCCCCCTGCAGGACATTGGCCTCACTTCTGGTTTTCCAAAGTTCCCGGTCTTGTGCCGCCCGCATCCAGGGAGTCCGACCATCTGGTGGGGGGCCTGCCCATTAAGCTCATTAAGTGGGCAGGCCCTGTAAGCTTCTTATACTTAAAGTAAATTAGTATGTATCCATAATTATTTGCCTGATTTCTAAACTAAAATAATCTAAGCTGTCGTAGAAACTGTAACTACGCAAGGACAAAATAGAAAGGCAAGCTGGCTCTGAAGCAATTTATTTACGTCAATGTTCGTTTATTTACCGCCTTCGGTTCCAATAGATCAAAATGGCGTACAGTCCGATAAAAAATCCTTAGAATGTTTAAAGCAAACTTTCATTTATTCTCGCCAGCTCAGGGACAAAAAAAAGAATCGTGGCCCCCTCTACCAAAAGAGGCAGTCCTCCTTAAAATAGAGCGCCACAAAACGTTCGAAAATTGTACCTGATTCCTAGTTCGAAATGTTCCGTCTATTCCGCACTATACTCTGGTGCCTGCGTTTGCTTCTCGGCAGATCCCGCCGATCGACATCGAGCAATGGATGGGAGCGTCGAAACGGGCCGCGGACCCTTCCAGCAGATATCGTTTACCGCATCGCCGGCTAGGAAACGTACTCCGCAGACGTCATTAATTGCACCCGATTATTGTTACCGATGCAATGGCTGAGATTCGATTTTCTCTGTCTGAAAGCCAGAGCTAAAGACTTCTGCGCACGCAAACGCCAGAAAACCCGAGCTATTCGGAACCGCAGACAAAGTTTTAAACTTCTTCTGCGAAATACGAAAGTCGGTTAGCTGCAGGTGCATGCGAAAAAAACTTTGCGCACGAACGTTAGAATATTACCAACATTGCCCGGGCGGAACGTCCGCAAATCCGGTGCGCCTCAAGCCAAACAGAATTAGATCGGGAGCGAACTTCTAAAAAAACCTTTATTAAGCTGAGCAGAACATGGCCTTCTCAGGGAAATTATGCGGAATTACGCAAATTAGCTCAAATTATCGTCTGGCCGTGGCCCTGCTGAAGGCAGGCCATCGTCAGGCACCGCAGCATTAAGCGAATAGCCCACGGCCACGGCCCAGCTCGCGTGACAGACACGAAATATTAATAATTTTAATGGCTAATTATGGTATTAAAAGCGCACATTGCGCGGAGGTTGCATGTTTATAGAGAAATTTTGCAGACATTTACTCAGGACATACTTGTTTGGCAACGTTTTGACCCAAATTTAAAGTATTACGGCAACTCTTTGGAATACAGTAAGCTAGACTATTATCCCTTTGAGATAGGTACTAGCCTAGGTCGCATGTGATGTTCATGTGAGCTAAAAACGGGTAGGTTAAACTGTCCCTAACTGTAGTTATATGTAACTAGCAGAAATTGTTAATTTTTTAGCTGGTAATTACATGCAATTAAGCGCAGTTATTATTCTGCTGAACAAAACGTTTTCCGATTTTACGCCCGGCAACATTTTACATGGCAAAATCACGTTTTCAGCTCGGCAATATTTAGAAACTGTTTTATTAAAATTTTCATAATGGCACAATGAAATATTCAGTAGTTTCTGAAAATTTACAATATACCCTCGTGCATGAAGTGACAAAGATTCTTTACCATACATTTATCATTCCATAGCATAACTACGTTAAAAAAAGACGTTAACCGTAAAGTTTAAATAAATCAAAGCTGTTCGGAATTAATAGCCTCGAATAAAATCAAATTAAGTGTAACCAAATGCTCAAGGGAAATCAATCTTGAGGCTCCGTTGTCTATTTTTTCAATATCAAATTGTATTCTTGTTTGTGTGGTCTCAGCGAAGATTTACTTACAAACGATGGCCGCTCGGGGATTATGAGCCCTTCTCAAGTTTTAAGAGAGAAAAGTTTAATGTAAAGATCACTGACAAATTTGTAACAGAACAATGAATCGGATATTAAAATATCGTCTTTCATGACACGGGCCAGCGGATGGACTTTAGGCTGTGGTCACGGTGTGGAGGTGTCCAATTGCAATTTACGAACGGAGACTTTTATAGCTTTACCGCCTGTTTTCCGTTAATCTGTTAATCTCTTGTTAATAGCTCAGTTGATGCTACTGTTAACAGCTACCACAGCTTAGCAGCTTAACAATCTGTTGAATTTCTGCAAAGAGATTGTTAGTCTACGAGAAACCAGGCGTTAAAGGGCCGAAAATAACATAAGGTACTTATGTCATAGTCGCAGTGATATGCAAAATCGCTCCGCTCATCGCCCGCTCGTCGCTCCACCTAAGCAGTAAACTCCGGCCCCACCTACGATTCTCCGATCCCTAAGCTTACCTCTTCTGTGGTGTTAAACGTATCCGCCAGTTTGTATCGGGTTACCTTACCCAAAGGCGTGGGCATTGACATGTCGAACTTGTTTTATTCTGGGGACCTACTCGGGCCATCGTCGCCTGTTATTGAATTTGGTCTCTTAACAGGAGAATTTGCTTCGTGATTCTTGTATTCTAGCTGATGTTCCATTGTTTAGTTAATTTTGATTGCCGAGCGACGTGGTGCTATATTTGTTATTAATGTTATTATACACCATTAATTTTGGGTAGTTTGAAAGACAGCAAAATGCACGTGCCTGACAATAGCTATCGAATATGCTACTTTTTTTTTAAAAATGCACTTTTAAAAAATATCTCGACACAAACTCGAATCTTTTAGAACCATTAGTACCCATCCAGAGCGGTGCGTGCGTGCCGCGGTTCTACGAGTCATTGTTCTGTTAGACGGAGAGGAGGCGGGACTATTTGTTCGCGCATTTTTTTAATAATTTTTTTTTTATTTACTACTATATGTACTTATAGGTAATAGTCTAGATAGATGCCAGTTTTTATTACCAATTACCTTGGCTTTCAACCCACCCAGAAATCAGCCAGTATTTATTGTTTAGTTAGATATAAATACTAACAACGATATGATGGATATGAAATGCAATGGATGAGATCGGGACGGACCCGAGAGCGTTAGCGTGACAAGGAGGACTCCTTTGCCCAGCAGTGGGCTCTATTAAGGGATCGATAGAAAAAGACAGATGGATATGATTGTACATAGCTTTAGAAATTACACTTTTGATAGTCAACCTCTAGAAACGTGCGAAGATCTGTATTTCTGGTAAGTGCACTAAACTCAGATATTCTATTCACATGGCTGTCATTTTTAGGGTTCTGTACCCGAAGGGTAAGGGACTCTATTACTAAGACTCCGTTGTCCGTGCGTCGGGCACCAGGCTGTATCTCATCTCTCTCATTCTCTCTGTATCTCAACCGTGATTGTTAGACAGTTGAAATTATCACAGATGATGTATTTCTGCTGTCGCTATAACAATAAATTCTGAAAACAGAATAAAATAAATATTAATTGGGGGCTCGCATACAAAAAACGTGATTTGTTTGCCGTTTTTTGCTCGATGTTAATAACGGCAACAGGTAGACGCTTCAAATATTCAAATGTATAGATAATGGTACGGAACCCTTCGTTTGCGAGACCGACTCCCACTTGGCCGGTTTTTCTCTACAACTATGCAGCAGTCCGCTGGTGTAGGTAGAAGTTCTTGCCATTAATTCTGTATAAATGACTACGAATAGAAATTAAGATAAAAAGGCGTAGCTTTTCGTACGAGTATCACTCAACTTTCACATAACTTCGCACAAACAAACAATATCAGGACGAAAAGTAATAAAAATCGAAAACAGCAATGTTAATGGTCGGCGCCGGCCACATCAACTGTTCTTTCACTAGGCAGAACGTTAAAATTTTATAATCATAGCATTTAACATTTTTTAAAAAGGAAGCAATCATCTTTCAAGGTTAAGGCACTTCCCATAACTTTGAATTTGGGTTCACAGTTTCGGACCAAAAGTCTGAAATGACGAAAATTTACAAATATTACTATTCAATGACAATAACTATCGTAACGAAAGAAAATTCCCTCAAAATATTGCTAACCATTTCAAAATCACTCTGAAGTATAAAATCAAGTGCACGATAAGAGAGTAGATGCTTGGTTCACCCATCCGTTGTAAAAGTTGACTCTTCACGGGCACCGACATGACATGCGCCAGTTAAATTACAAACTCTATAGGGTAAAGTCAGCGAAACCAGAAGACCGATTTACACGATTCTTGCTCTTATACCGCAAGCTATAAGATCCACTGTAAGCTTTTCCAGTTTGTGTCTAACTTTACGTCTTGTCATCTGTCGTCTTATGGGACTTTGAACGGTCTTTGGTTCGATTTCTGCGGTCGAGCTTTTGGTCGTCGAGAATACTTGTTTGTGTCTATATTTCTCTGGGTATAAAGAAATTTTTTTTTTTATAATGTCAAAATCATGATTATTGATTTGTTTATGTAAGACAGGTAGCAATCTTTACCAAATATATTGTATAACATATATTCTAGTGTAAAGCTAAATTGATAGCAAGATTGATATTTCTCGAATTTATGAGATTAATGTGAATTTTGTGTATTTCGACAACACCAATTTTATTATCAGTTACATCAAATTACACTTTTGGTTCGTCAAATCGCACACACCGGATGACGAAGTATACCTTTATATACTACTTAGTACCAGATTAACTTTCTGTGGATGTTCACAATCTATCAAATTGGAAAGACAAGTTTAATGTCTGTGTAGCAAATAGCTGTTCCTAGATCACTCATTGTATACCCGTTAAAAATATCCAGCCCTATTTTTTATTTTTTAACTTTTGTTTTGGTTTAAAATATAGTCGTTTACATGCAACAAAATTTTATATGGCACTGAGTGTACTTAATAAATGTTTGACAGAAATAAAAACAAACTGGGATCCCAAAAAAGGGCAGACGCCCTTCCCGAAACGGAAACAAACATCGGCCTTGAAATTTATTTGCAAATTAAATTGTATGTACTTTGATGGCTTGATGCAATAAAACATATTTTGAACTTGGCGCGTGTCACTGCGATGAGAAATAATAAGTGTTTCGCGTTGCGCTTGCGCACGTCATGCTGCGCCGACACAGCCCTTCAAGAGATGATTAAGACATCACTGTCGGGTGCCTACACACTCTTAAACGAAGTCCCAGAAATTCCAATAAAGTTAGACAGAACATCATCTTTTTCATGCATGCTCGCCATTGAGTTATATTGCGAAGGAAATGTTAAAATTGATCTGTTTTTTGATTGAAATTACTGTACAACCAATCTGCAATTTGAAGTTCCAAGAGTTCAAAGAAATAAACTCAATGAAAGGTAACGAAAGAACCGTTCGTGTAGACTCGTATAGGTTCTCGAGTAGCTCCTATTTGTACAGAACCTACTCGAATTTATAGAGTGCGTTACTGAATTCAGAATAACTGAAGCGCGACGGTCTCTAGCCCTACCCTACAGCACGCAAGACCGATGGTACTGAACCGCTATGCTACGCTAGTGCGACTAGGGTACGACATGTCTCTAGCGCGGCAAAGCTGGACCAAAATATATCTGCCTTTATGACATTTCTGAAGATTAAGGTGCATAGAATGCGCCAGGCCAAGCTTTCGGGGGGCTCGCACTTTTTCAACCCACCTGTGTCTTCAGAACTAGTTAAAAGACGCACAGTATTTTTTCGGTTTATGAAAACTCGGCTAATTTACTGAACGTGTACTTTTTTGAGACGAGAATTAATTTTTTGGTGGGTTTTTTTTATGTAGCCTATTCCATGCCACTGCAGGGCACAGGCCTTCTCTCGGAAAGAGAGAGAGAGAGAGAGAGAGAGAGAGAGTACGGACTTAATCACTACGCGTGCCCACCGTAGATTGGCAAATTGAAGCGCTGAGCTTTATTTGTACTGTGGCTGTAGATCCAACCATTCGCTAACCTACGAGAACTATAAAGTACCTTCTTAATAAATATAAGTACCTTCTTTGCGCGAGTCTGAGATCCAGTTAATTTAAAATATAAGCAAACCGATGGACCTAATGAATATTTCGGCTCAAGTGTGAATGCAGCCTACATGGAAGGATGCGCATTTAGCGGGTTGCCACTCATTGTTTGTCCAGCGAGAATAATGGCAAGCGATAATCGAAACATACCGACTCGTCTCCACACATGACTTATTTAATGCTTGTTGCGCTTATTAAAAAGCAATTTAATCCGCAGGGGGATTAAAATATCTTGAAGGGATGTTACGAGATTACAAATAGTTAATGACGTAGGTCAAGAGAAACTTAGATTTAACACGGTTGAACTTCACAAGGCGAGTGATCTCCCTTCAGTACAGTTTTCCTTAACTAAAGCTCTTTAGGTGTTGTTCGACAGGTGTCGACTCAACTTTGGTCTACTTTCAAGCAAGACAGTAATACTAAGATTTTGTATTTTAGAGAAAGATGCAAGATCTTTGACAAAATCCGAGTCTTCTTCTCAGGTCCCTTAACTCCTAGGGCCTTAACCACAGATTTCCACTTTTGATGGCGGTTCGCGGTAGCTTCCAATTCAGGCCAGCTAGTGCCGATCGAGTTGGCCTCTTGGGCTATAGACCTTTTACAGATAATCCTTGGCCTCTTTCGGATGCCCAATGAGGTGTACGTGAGGGCTTGTCTGGTCAGTTACTCCTTGTCGTGGCGTAGTCTGTGGGCTATCCAGAGCCATTTTCTATCCCGGATTTCTAGATGGACAGGTCTCTGATTGGTACATTGTATTGGTACACTGCTACCTCCAGGTCTACGCTTGTAAATATAGTCCGCCTGTAAAGTAGAATAAGACGAGACACATCTCTTCTTAGCGTGTCTAGGAAAAACAATTTTTATTAAAGTCTTTATTACGAGATACATATTTATTGTACAGGAAAAGAAAACTCCTTAGTTTCACAGTTTTTTTTTTTACTGGCGCAGTACCCGTGGGTTATGTTTTATTTATAAAGCAATAATAGAGGCGAAGAACTAAACATTTTACTGTTAGCCGCTACAAAATACAGCGCTGTGGCGCCGCAAGTTATTCCTGACCATTTAACCCAATAAACCGACTTTCTTTTGCTACCACTCAGCCTCGTATTACATGGCTAGTAGGGCGGAAAATCGAATGGATTTACCGCATCCAGTACGTTGGACAGGTAGAGTCAAACTACGCACTACTTGAATACATATTCGGTTATTATGATAAGAACTGTCACAGTAACGTGTCTATTCGGATGATGTTATAAAACAACCTACGAGCTATTGTTCAGCTTACTAAATTAATGGGCATGGGACCCGATTAAGCTATGCAACGCATCATTAAATGTTAGTACTTTACATGAGAAATATTTTAAAGAAAACTACTGAAGTCAAAGGAAATTACTGTCAAAGGCATTGCAAGGAAAATAAAGAGAAACAGTTTTGAGTTGGCAAATAAACCTAGTTCGCGAGTGCAGAACGAGATTGTCACTCGCTGATTGAATCGTCAGCTCATAGAAAACGTGAAAAGTATTTATATTCCAACAACGTTGAGTGCGTGGGAACAAAGTATGAACAGACCGCAAGATTCGTACCTACCAGGCAAGCGCAGCAGCGATTTGTCTACGAACAGCCCTACGGTGCCTGAATGCAAACAACCTTATAACGATGTTGTTATTTGTCATTCCCCGAATGGAGTTATGATATTTCGAGTTTGTGATGGAATTATGGAGTTGAAACATTTAAATTCCAGATCGTGCACAAGAAACGAATTAGGCTTATACATTTATTAGTAAAACTGAATTTGCACGGATATTTACTCGTTTATTTTTCATTTTACAATTTTCCGACGTTTCGGTACTTTTGCAAGTCCCGTGGTCTCGGTAGACTGAGGTGACAGGCGCCTTTTTGAAAGCTTTTACTGTTGCCCTCGGCGAAAATTAAAATCAAATAATTAAGTTACGTTCTAAAATTATTTTGGCAATTTTTTTTAAATAAATTTAAATTGGCTAAACAATTATTTTATATAAACTCAAAACTATTGATTATTAGTTATTGAAATTTAAATTCGACATACAAAACAATTATTTCATATTTAACTCAAAATTATTAATTATTAGTTATTGAAATTAAAATTAAATCTACAGTCACACTTCTAGCAAGGAGGCTCATGCACTTAAGCACACGAGTGCTGTAGCTATGTTCCAATCACGATCTCTATTGAAATTTGGATTCCGGCGGATCTATATTTGCCTCGCGTATCATTCTAGGAAAGAAACGGTCCTCTCGGACTAGAACTTGAACTTTATCAAAATGAATGAGGTGGTTGGTACCCCTGAGTATATGTTAACTGACTGCATATCTATCAGAGCGCTTATGTTTCACGCTCGCACATTTATTAGTGGAGATGTTGATACATCAGCTCGCTTTGTCAATAGGTTTTCGTTAAGTTTTACAGGAATAAGTTCTTTACAGTAAATGAAATATGTAACTTACAAAAAGAAACACAACGTGCATGCAGAGAGAAATATCATCATAAGCAGCCTATATACCTCCCACTGTAGGGCACAGGCCTTCTCTCAGAGAGAGAGTATGGGCTTAATCACCACGCGTGCCCACCGCGGATTGGCAAATATAGTGAGAAATACAAAAGGAAACAATGTGAGTTTAAATAATTACAAAACTAAGTTAACAAAACTAAGTTCTTTACTTCAAGAAATGCATTAAGTCTAAGCAAATAGCAACAAGCTCATATTAAACTCAGCAGCACAAACATAGTCACAGAAAATACAGAGCCACCATCCGAAATTGCAAGAACTACCGCCAGCCAGAACAAACAAATTCCACCCATTCCCTGTGCAATTTCACGCCCTATTTTACCCGCACGAAATTCTAGTTCACAATTGAAAACTGCGCAATGCTGCCAGGGCTTTGTGTGTGGAGTTTTTATTACCCTATTTTCTACTTTTTCTGGGGATAAATGACGCCCATTCTTTATTGAATTTAACACCGCGGACCGCGCGGTGAGCGGTAGATGTGCGCGGCAGGGCGCCACTCCGCAGCCTAAGTGATTTTATTTGTGTCCACATTCCTATGTGTATCAAATTACCAGGCCTTGCGACCAGCTGCTTGATCGATATCGTCGACGTGCTTGCTAAAAGCACCGTGCGGTACTACTCCAGCTGGGAGACGCATTAGCGCGAAGCTTATAAGGCAAACAGAAACGAAAAGAGCTGAAGATATCAGCAATAACTCTCACTAGTCTGTGGTCTGAGGAAATAAAGAGAGATAATGGCGAAAAAGATCCTATAAAGCGTTCCCGCAACCCTCAAGCGGCTGATGCGTTAAATGACGCGAATCAGGATGCTATAAAACAGTTGCGGGTGGCATAATGTTAACATTTGACATTTTTATTTCCATTTCACGCGAATAAATGCCTGTTATTTGCATAATACACTTATAACGTTATGTTTTGAATTTGTTAAGATTTTTGCCTCTTTATCTGTGTTTATGTAGCACCTCCCTACCGTTGAAAGTCGTATAAACAGTTGAACTCGATCACCTTATTTGAAATGTAAAGTAAACAATTGGTAATCGCATGCTATGCTTTCACGGTGCGATGTAGAATATCTGTTTATTCTAATGCGTCTGCTTTTATTTATGCAAATCTAGAAGCGGCGGGATAACCTTATCCAGGATGTCACTCTCAGATGTGGAATCGATTTGGAAGTTTATTCAGGCTGACATCGCGTGAAGCGGGCTCTGAGCGTTGAATCTATTCCATTCCTTGTACAAGTCGACGGCACAAATCCGAGCTCTCGTGAGTGATACGAAGGACGCGGGGCCAATCCGCCTGAGAGATACACGATTTGTAACCTGTCAAAACGATTCTCTGCACCTCACTTCCCTCGGCCTACCTCGACTGTAAGAGGTCTAATTTTGAAATTGCAGCTAAGAAGCTGTTATCGCTGAAATCGGGCACTTTGTGTTAATGTCTTTTGTGATGTCGTGCATTTGAATAAGTCTGCGATGTGTAGATAGAGATCGAGATTTATGTGTGGGGGGTGGCGGGCGGTGGCGGCGAGTTGTATTGGATGTGACAGGGCGCGGTTCGCTTCTCGGAACTGTTTACTCATTTTACACTGAAATACTTTAACAACATGCTTAGAAGTGTTCTGTCCCAACTTTACACGTACTCTGTGTCAATTTAATTTCTTTTAAAGTAATTTCTGTGTTTAATATAGAATATTTTAACTTCATAATATAATGTATCTGATTTTGTGGGGCTTTCATACAGTGCTAGGTATTTGAAATGTTAGAACTTTCTCTATACATTCAAAATTATTACGTTTTCTGTATATAACAAGATTAGTAGCAAACAATAATCCTTTAATTTGCTTACTGATCTGTGGCTTTCACAGTTGAGTTATACATAATCATCAAAGAAGGGTAAACTAGACATGCTGAAGACCCACCG
The DNA here is from genome assembly GCA_963969515.1 of Yponomeuta evonymella. Taxonomy (NCBI): domain Eukaryota; kingdom Metazoa; phylum Arthropoda; class Insecta; order Lepidoptera; family Yponomeutidae; genus Yponomeuta; species Yponomeuta evonymella. Next base: position 8,707,507 of record OZ018355.1, on the reverse strand, counting down.
ACAGAAAAGGGATCGAGTCGCTGTCACTCAAGAATTTCAAAGTGAAATGGAAAGCTCAATATTCCAGGAATCATTAGTTCAGCAACCAAACGCAGGAGGAGCTGACATAAAGCATAAAGTGAAATCATAGAAACAGAAACACGGCTTTTGTGTTTTTAATCGTCGACGAATCAAAGTGACATATATAAGTGTGATTTAATAGTATGTTTGTATATAAATGTGTATTTTATAAATAAGTAGAGAGCTGCTAATCAATCTAAGTTAAAATAAAGGTAATCATCATCATCATCATCAACCATTTGACGCCCGCTGCAGGACGTAGGCCTCCCTCATGGTTTTCCTAGCTTTCCGGTCTTGTGCCACCCGCATCCAGCAACTCTCCGCCACTGTAACCAGGTCGTCAGACCAAGGTAATATCATTAAGTAATTAGAATCCACCGACGAGTTTCTAAACTTGTTGCACAATAGCGTTTATGTTATTTTGCATTGAGATTTTATGTTATTTGGAATTATTCTAGCCTATTCTAGCACTATTTACTGCCATGCTCTCATTACATTTTCTCTCATGTTTATTAGGCACGCTGATACAATACAATACAAATCAGAATGCAAACGCCAAATCACCCCAATAAGTTTTCTGTTAGGAAAGAGATGGAGAAGTAAAACTCAAACCAAATAGTCAATTGAGGCGAAAAGAATTGATTGAACTTCATGATCAATATAAAAGTTTGATTTATTTGCAAAATTTGCCTTTTTCGAACTAAATAATCCTGGTTTCATCACAATTTACCTTGACCACTGTCATAGCTTGCTTAGCTACTGATTTTGCACACCTCTCCTATTAACTGTTTCAGGAACAAGTTCTTTAGTTTTCACTGAAAAACTGTTTTCAGTTTCTTTTCTTAGACACTGAATACTTTTATTCGCCAAGGCATACATATCAAAGATGTAAGTCTTTATTTAACTGAGTAACAAGTGCTAACTGTCACAACCGTCCTCGGTCTCCTTACTATCCCAAGTTGATTAATACTTTCATTACATCAAAAGAATTTACAGTGGTCGTGGTGTAGATTTCTCTATACATTTTGATGAGATTTGCTATGAAATTTGTTTTACATAAATAATGTGTATTTTTCCGTTGCCTTTTTGCTTATAATTCATCATCATCATCATCATCAGCCATTTCACGTCCACTGCAGGACAAAGGCCTCCCTCATGGTTTTCCTAACCATGAAGGGTTTTGCTATAATCGCCACGCTTGGCAGGCTTGCTTATAATTATTTCACTTAAAATATAACAGATTATTGGTTGTGTTTTAAAGCTCTAGTGATTTCAAAACCTTGTCTACTATGAAAACTGGAAATTCGTTTTGAGAAGAGCCTGATAAATTTACATCTACTTTTACATTACGATGCACGGTTGATGAATGAAATATGAAACTAACATTTTATAAACTAACATCTTTCCATATTAACAACATTTGCTTCTTCTGGCCAAACTACCAATAAAATTCTCTTGGATCTTTTGAGCTGTACTTCTAATTCAGTTTTATTTTATGCCCAGAAGCACTGGACTTAATGCTAATTGTACATGACATGGTTAGGACGTCATCGCTGCAACGGGAGGATTTACATTGGGGGAAAGAGGGTCAAATGGCTGAAGTTTAGTTTTTAGGTCAAACAATTTCCTGCCAGTGGTCGATATATTACTACAGTGATTTTGAAATCTTGGAATATTTTCTTCATTATGGTGTAACTGTAATAGATAGATAATTGAAATTAATAATAGAAAAGAATAATCTACAGAGCATACGCTATAACAAGTTATAAAGATACGCGGTACAATTGGCGGCCGGCGTTCTATTTGAAATATTCGTGATATCCGTAAAGACCGACTGTGAATCAAAATTCGAAGTGGTAGAAAGTACCGTAACGTTAAAAAATGTTTTCTATTATGTTAAATGGTTAAAAGTCTGTGCTCCGATCTACGTAAAAAAGTGAAAGAACAATTGAGTTCACTGGTGCCTACCATAAGACGCAATAACCAAAATTTTATCGATTCCTAGCTTTTGCGATTTCCTAGAACAGTTGCGTAAATTGTAATTTTTGATCAGCTTTAGATTTCTATCTTATTCTATAAAACAATATATATTAAGTTGAGCTTTAAATATACAGGGTGTAATGAAACACGTTCGAAAAACCTACCCGGGTGCTAATCCTTATTAGGAACAATTTTTACGAAAGGGAAAACTTCAAAAACTCTATATAAATATCAACTGTTTCATAATAAAGTTACCACTTTAAAATGGATGGGCCAGCTAATATTTTTTTACGATTTCGAGTACAGTAGTTTTTGTGACGAGTAGAACCCCCCATTTTCGGATATAAGTGCACGGGGATTTTGTTTCACCTTCTCCGACTGCAGAGCACAGGCCTTCTGTCAGAGAGAGAGTATGGGTTAAATTTTCATGTGTGCCCACCGCGGATTGGCAATTTCAAGCGCTGACGTATGTGAACAGCTCAGACACTAATATTTCCTTACGATGTTTTCCTTCATCGTATTGCTACTACAACTTCACAAATGTAAGTAACTTAGAAAACAAATTCATTGGTACATACATGCCACGAATCAAACCACCGACCACCTGAATGTGAGGCCGGCTCCGTTACCACCGCTTGGTAATATAATAATGAATAATTTATTTGCAGAAAAAGTCTAATGGAAATTAAAAATAGACATAAGATAATTACACTAATTTAAATAAGCATTTATTGAGACTACTACTTTTAACTTTTAAGTACAGACGTAAATAAAAAAAAAAATGTTAAGAAATCTTGTTTAGAGCTCAACTCTAAACTAAATCTTGTTTAAAAAAATGCGCGAACAACTAGTACCGCCTCTCCGTCTAACAGAACAATGACCCGTGGACCCGCGGCACGAATGGCTAGTAATAATAAATTCGAGTTTGTGTCGAGATATTTTTGAAAAATGAGTTTAAAAAAAAAACAAACTAGCTTGACATTTTGCTATGTCTTTCAAACCACCCAAAATTAATGCAGTATAAGTAGAGTACAGTAAAATAGACTCATGCAGACTACAGTCTTAGAGCCACATTAATAAGGGAGGGTTTATTAATATGGTCTTTGGTACATAATCATATCATTGATACTGTAAAATTTTTGTCTGAAATATGAATGGTTTTTGGTGGTCTCCTAACATTAACCAAAATGAGTAAGAATTTCATTCAAAAGTAATAATTTATTATTTCCGTAATGTATCCATGAATGCAAGAATGTAATCGACTTATAAAGAAAACGTGTTCAATATTGGTATTGTCTTTGCAAAACATGTATTACATATTGGTAATTACTTATAATTGGCTAAGTATCGATTGCCAACAATACCGGGTGCAATTTTTCCACAAACATCCCAATGAGTCTGGCATGTGAACGCTCACCAACTGGTGTAGGTGAAGATACTCCGTAGAATATCGCAGAAGTATAGTACAAAGTCTTAGAAGTAGTCGCCTGTCCTGTCTAGCAGGTCATAAGTATTTTTATCTACACTAATGTTGTAATATTCTACTTATGTTTTCAATACTTGACTTATAATTACTACTGTTATAGCGCAGACAACAAAACACTCAATTTAAGCAATTTCACATGATGGTATAATATTCACATCGATATCGTAAAATCACATTATAACATCAATAAAACGCGACCAACTTGATTGCAGGGCCAATCAGGTTGGTCGCGTTTTATTGAAGCGCGCAGCTGCGCTCTCATTGGTTAAATTTTAATGGCGGCAAAATCACTGTGATTATACACGTACGCGTGAATTTAATTTTTAATTGCATTAGTGAAGATAAGTAGTGTATGCAACTGCATATAACACGGGTATTAAAACACTCGTTACTATTATGAAACTCGCTGCGCTCGTTTCATAAACTCACACTCGTGTTTTAATACCCTTCATTATATGACAGTTGCATAAACTACTATTCTAACACTTAGATTCTATAAAGGATGATTACACTATCTAATATCCCAATCTACCCTAGTTCTATAAGTTATCTAATGTTTATGTAGAAAAATAATAAAAATATTCAAAAGAGCGATGGCATCGTGTCGCTAGAAACGTTCATTCACATACGATAGGTTGTGGATATGAATCCCACCATGTGCCTACGACAAGTTTTCTAAATTAAGTAAATTTCTTCATTTTGATATATTAAGCTCTTGTCTCTGAATCCTAGTATCCGAGAGTACTTTTGAGTAGGTACCTAAATCATCTACAGATAACTATGAACGATTTGCTTCCAGGTTTATCCAGGCTCCAGTAATTAGAAGATAAATATCGACTTTGAATTTCATCCATTTCAGGGTAGGTTCCGGTAGAGTTTTGTAGAAATTCTGAAATTCTTAGAAACTTTTTTGAAGAAAATACTGTAGTTTTTTTCCTAATCTTATGCACTTCTAGCGTGCAGCTCATACCTGAGTGTGCCACAGCGTCGCAACCATCATTATTAGATGGAGCATCTGTATCTACACGATTCTCGTCCACTACTGAGCCGACATTTTGCACCTTCCCACTCTGTGGCTAAGACCTAATTCAAGAGCGGACCCTTTTGTTGTTCCTGTTATTACATGCTCGGGGGCTGCTCTGGGTGGGCCGCCACTTGCGACGTGCCTTATTATTGATAATATTGCTTGGGACGTTTACCATTCGGCTGTGACTTTGGGCTATTCTAGGAATACGTGTCGGCTGAAGCATTGCGAACCGGGTGGCTCGTCTTCTTGAATACTTGAATACCTTCCAAAAAGTCGTACACTCGACGGCACATCAACCTTTACAATTCATGCAAGCAGTAAGATAAAGAATATATTTATTTCGGGTACATAAGCCCAATAGATATAAAATACCTTTTTACAATAAGACAACAAAAAAGCCGATAATTGACATACCTACAGCAGGTAAATGCCACCTGTAGCAGTCTCCAGTGGGATCTGGTTCAAAGTTACGCACGAGTGACTTTGCAACTCAAATGGAAATGATGATGTGCTGTCTACTGCAAGTAATTACGCTTGATACAATCTAAAGTGTGCTAATTTACTAGCCCGACACCCTCGTATTCTCTGCATCATACAAGTCCAAAATTATAAGGCCTGGGAAATCCGTGGCTTAGGCGATATTGAGGTGCGAATTTGCACTTTTTTATTGCGTCTTTTTTGCAGAAATGCGCGGGACTGATTTTGATGAAAATATGCGTAGGTTTAAACCATTCAAAACATATCAACATTTTAGGCCTTTGCGTAGATTTAAGCAGTTCCTACGAGCTACACTTTTGGAATGACTAAAAGTCTGATTTTGGAGAGGCAGGTCCTACTGCATATAAGACAACCAAAAGAAGACTCCGGAGTCAGGTCGGTACGGATTTGATGTGTAATAGAGAACCTAAAATAATAGCCGATTTTCGTAAATAACATCCATTATTTCTTTAGACAATACAGCTGGAGTGTTTCTTACCACAAGCTGCGACGAGTGGGAGTCCATGAAACCGAACACTGTTGGGTTGGACATTGAACACCCAAAGCCTCGCCCATACAGTCCGAGCCGATTGGCTGAGCGATGTCTCGCTTTGTTCCGTATCTGGTTTCAGAACACAGCACATGAATCACAAAGGTAATTCTATAACTAGGCACGATAAATTGTACCTGATATACTGGCGGTAAAAATGCGCCTTTCACGGTTTTATGGACTTCCTATGTTTTGTGGTGGATACAATATATCGTCGTGTGACGGAAAAAGCAGGTGGGCTGTAGACAAAACGCCGTCAATGGACAACTTCACGTTGAAAAAGGAAAGTGCTGTCTTTACATCTAAAAACGCTTTACATTTGAAAATGGAAAAAAAATCTTGCCATCTCCACAAACCTGATATTGGCAGAATCCTAGGGGTGCCATATAGAAGAATTGAAATAAATCTGAAATTGGGGTGTTTTACTCGTCAATACGAACAATTTTTACTATGAACATTACATTACATAAACTCACACCTGCATTCCGGAGGGGTAAGCAGAGACCAAGGTTTGCCACTTGCCATGATCCTGACAGATCGCTTTCGTTTCATCAACATTCATTAGTAGCTGTATGCACGTACACCGGTTTCGGGTAATTTTTATCTTGCTTAAATATATATATATATATGGTTATTGATAAAGTCGATTGATTAATGGGCAATAAAAACTGAGAACATTTCTGATAGAGTTACGCACTGTAACTCTGCCAAAAAATGTTCTAATTAGTAAAAAGGTCCGCTTAGGTTGTAAACTTTTCATATTTTTCATATTCATAAACACTTTTTGTAAAAACGGATTACATCTAAAATATATGATTTTTTTTCACTAATGGCGCTGGTTAGCTTTTGTATAACCTTAAGATTTTTCATTGAGCTCACTTGTTCACCCAAGAACATCTATTGAGGCGAAACCTGCTCATTAGGACAATAACTGTCTCTCTTTATTCACATCTTTCTCTTTATTCAAAATAAGGTTTGCATCGAGCATCATTGCCATTTTCAGCAATAGTGATCTCGCAATAATAAGGCAAGAGTGCAATAATATGTAGACGGCACATCAACCTTTACATCAGTGTACGTTACCAGTTACCTACTTTCAAACTAAAATGTAAAGGCTGATTTACTGTCGATTGCACTAAGTACTCATACCGCTTGGTCGAGCTCGAATAAAAGACGACGTGACCAACACTAGCAGTAAGTACATTATGTACATAGACTGAGTAGCTACTTGACAAGTTGTGAAGTTACTTGCACAACAATCAACGGCAGTGGAATAACGTACTCCGACGCATTCGCTTTCGCGAACTATAATCTCGATCCGCGAGTTCGATCGAAAGTTCGCAACCTTATAGGCAATTGACATCCAGACACGAATGCCGCGGTAGATCGTGAACGAAAAGAAACCGTTCCACGTTATTTGCGGCCCTGGGGCCCCTACTCTCTATTTTTACACCACCGATGGCCAGTTTCCCTTTGTATGACAACCCTAATATCGTTGGACTAGAATTCATGCAAAGTTCGTACAACGGTATGAAAAGTGTGAAACTATCACTCCAACGATGCCATGCAGTAACTGTTATTGTGCAATGTAAAACAGGCCAATGGAGACATGAAATGAGAGCGTCCGATATGTTTTCGGACACCGGAGTTAGGCGTTTACTTTCGTATAGTATTGCATGTTCCATGCATTCAACGTATGAAAATCTATTTGTTTGGGCGACGGACTGTGTGAGTGTAATATTTTAATTGTTTTTATATTACGATTATGCCAAAGACCCGATAGTCGATAGTCGATAGGGTGCAAAGGTTCTCGATTGGAGACCACGAACTGGAAAACGCAGCATAAGAAGTCCACCAGCTTGATCTGAGACAAAGATCTGAGGCAGATTGCTGGCACTGGCTGGATGAGGAGGGCCGAGGACAAAAGGAAGTGGCGCGCCTTTCTGGGTCGCAGCGGGATTTGAACCTGCGCCTGTAGCGTACCAGCGCTTTTACCATTCGGACCTCGCCCCGATTCTGCGACGGCTTATTTGTTTGAAGCTGTGTGTTAACCGTAAATTTATTTCAACGTAAGGAATTTAAATCCAGTCCGTTAAATGTTTTGGGTCGAGTTTGTAAGGGGGGAAAAGGCACACCACTGCCACCGATTGTCTTTTCTCAAATGAAAACGTATGCTAGTGCTATGCTAGTTTCTATGTGAAGTTAAAAAGAAGAAGTACCACTGGTGGCATGAAAGTAATTCCAACTTTATAACTATTTTTTTTTTCAGGTTTATTGACCAAGATTTAAAGTGCCTTAGCTTAGATTCTGAGTAGAGGCATCCTGAGCTGGGGCTATAAACGTTATCGCTAACTAGCGATCGGGGCGGGATCGATCCCTTGATTCGCCTCACGAAATTAAGGAAATCGCTCATGGGGTTATTATTCTCCGCGTCACAGATAGCATCTGCCCCGGATGGTGGAGAATCGCCTTGCGCCTTTTGGCATAGGTTTTTCGGTCAATCCGTTCGTGTGCTTTTCTACGTATGTCGATAAGTAAAACACTATGGTTATCGCTTGTCGATCATTTTATAATCTACTAGCAGTGCCCACAACTACCGACGTTCTTGGTAAACGGCTTAACCTATAGCCTATGTCCACACTGAAGGTCCGTTCTAAATGCTGGTGAAAGAATTTTTAAAGTCAGACATGTATTTTCCGAGATTACACCCTACCTACAAACTTGCAAACATATAAACTTCCAAAGTTTTATTCTTTGTAATATTAATTTTAGTATAGATTATACACAGGTAAGGGAATATTAACTTTATTTATATCATGTAATAACATAGTCTCACTCTTAAATTATCAACTTCTGCAAAATGCAAATTTGGCATATTGCCACTACTTACAAGAAAGCCAGTTTAAAGTTATGCCGTAAACGTAAGCCGGGCTAAATTATTGGTTGGATATAAACTAGTTTATCTTAGTTTATCACAACATTTTAATAATAATATTTATCCGGAAGTTCTAATCGTGGCTTATTTCAGGACAACACGTTCAAGGTGTTCTCGGAAGATTCTAAAGGAATAATTTATAAAGAGCTCAGAAAGGCGTGGGAAGACCGTGAGATAGTTCCATATACACTGCAAGTTTTCTGCGGTATGTACTTCAGCAACTATAATTAACTAAGATCTTATTTACTGAGAACCTATTCTGAAGAGTTCTAACACTATGTCAGCAAAAATAATATAAAATATTTAGAATTTCTCAATAAAGGCTTTCTTAGACAAACGGCCTTATTATTCTTTCGACGACAAATAACAAACTGTTTTGGTCGAAAAAACTGACAAAATCATAGACAGCCATCTCTTTTGACGAGGCGACGCTGGGTGGTCCCACTAATTACGAACCAGCCAAATTATCTCCCGAACCGAAATAAGCTACAGTGTCTCAGAACACCAAGCAACAAAGGCTAATTTCGCTCAAAGCAGTGGCCGAGATAAATTGGTGCATGCTTTAGACAGAGACTGGTGACAAATATGAAGACGACGTTTGAAGATAACACCTTCCAGTTGATCGATGGCCACTGAGCTTTGTAATAGAAAACACTTTTTGCCTAATCAACCCGAGACAATGGACAGGCGCTGACGTTCATTATGTTTATCAAAGTGTTGAGATTAGAAACGGAACTGTATGGGAGTACAAGAGACAGTTGAGAATGTTTTGAAAAGCGTTGAATATAATGTAACTTCGTAGTCTGTTCACAGTCTACTAAGTCTATTGAAACATTTTCTTTGCCAGTTTGCACGAGAGTGCGGAAAATCTCCGAGGAATTCTCAGATTTTCATTTACATATAAATAATTACTTATAAATAATTGACGGTAATTACTTCAGGGGCGAGCAAGCAACGCGGCATATTATATTATTAATGTGGTTTACAATGCTTAGTGAGTTCTGATACAATCTTTGTTCAGGAATGCTTGCTTACATAAGCAGCCTATATACGTCCCACTGTAGGGCACAGGCCTTCTCTCATGGAGAGAGTATGGGCTTAATCACCACGCGTGCACACCGTGGATTGGCGATTTCAAGCGCTGAGGTATGTGAACACCTCAGACACACAGGTTTCCTCACGATGTTTTCCTTCACTGTTGGCGAGTGGTATTGCTACTATAACTTCACAAATGTACATAACCTAGAAAACAAAGTCATAGGTACATGCCCGCACTGAATCGAACCTGGGTCTCTCGCTACGGAGTCCAATGTTCTACCCACTAGGCTATCACCGCTATCAATGACTGCTTAATGTTCATGATTTAGGCAAATCTCGCCTTTACTGATTTCCACGTTACTATGCCTACCTGCCAATATATTAATATAGAGGGAGGGGTCCATGCAAATCTAACGTCGACATTATAATAATTTAAATTCTCTGTTCTACCTTAAAATTGTATGTTAATAATTTTCTTACCGTGATTGCCCAGTTTAATTCAAAAAAATCTCATGTAAAGGAATGGGGTTCCACATTTAACGAAATGTTGTCACGAAGGGGTTAATATAAATGCCAAAAAATTCCTCATACTTTAATCTATTGACCTGGGACATTGTTTCCCAGGCACTGCAGAATCCGAGTGGTCACTTCACCCATCTAGTGTAATCTATCTATAAATCTATAAATCATCTCATTACGTAGATGCAAAGGCCTAAGTTTTTTTTTTTAATCTATTAATAACATAAATTGTCGTGATCGTCACATACCAAGAACCGGACCTATATATTTCCCAGCCATTCAGGTGACGTGGTGTTCTCAAAACTGTGTTCAAAAGGAACCGCCCAGTCGGAGATTTGTCAAAGAAGCGGTTTCAATCTGACCGTTGAGTATGTTTCTACGGTACCCACTAGATGATGTTGTACAGATGTTAAGTTGTTGGAAATTACCAACTTTAAAATAAGTTCGATTTTGGTGACATTTTTGAAAATTTGTATCTACCAATTTTATTCTACTAATTTTCAATAGATATCGCGAAGTGTGGGTACTGATCTCATTTAATTAGATTTGTATGATCTAACATTATAATTTTTTATTTAATGATTTTAACAAAAATATAGCAATATTTTCTAAGAGTTACTTTGAGACCGCCTCATTCGCAGTAAAACGCAAAAGCGTTGCACAAAACGTTCTCATTATCTTTGGGAGCGCGCGCGCACATGTCTTGACGGCGGCGGGCTGCGCGCTTCAGGCGTGGGCTACTCTGAGTAGATGGCTGAATCAAGTGCCAAAATCTTAAACATATCAAATTGTCGATGCGGTTCTGATATCAAAGGCAGAATACGGTAGACAACTCAAAATTTGATTGTTATGAATTTTTATATATATTATACATACGATAAAATCACAAAATATTTATTTATATTTAAAAAAAATCCAAAAAACTTTTTTTTGAGTTTTTTTATGGTCTCAAAAATGTAAACAATTAGTAACTCCAATAATCAAAATCTTATTAGATTTATATTATTGATTAAATTATAAACATTTTCTAATAAGCATGTATACATTATACCTACATCTAAAAACGGGGGTCATCAATACAAACAACTTTAACTTTGGGGAAAACTTTGAAATAGTGAAAAAAACTATTAGCTGTTCCACTCATTTTAATGCCGCAGATGGTAATATCTGGGGCCTGTTTAATGGAACTAAATTTCATAATTTATTATGATAAGTCGATTTATAATGCAAAGTCGATTAAACCACAGAATATGAAGTTGGAAGACTGCTACACAATGTACCTCGAATTGCCAAATAAACTACAAATTGTAAAAAATCTATTTAGAGGCAAAAAATTCCACCGTTGCCGGGACTTGAACCTCTGGCTAACCGTTGTCCTCAGCACGGATAAGTGCAACAAAAAGAACATAATCTACAAATTGTAGTTTAATGAAACTCGGCGCTAATATTTATTTTGCAATTTCGAATTTACCCCTATATTATGAGTCATTCTTATAGATAAAACCTCCCATTTTCCGATGGATATGGGAATTTGTCTACTTTGTTTAGATTATTATACCATATACGAGCATGCAGTTCCAGAGTAGGGGGCCGAGTTTCGGCGACAATTATTTTCGTCTGTCAACATCGCGGACATTAGGAGCGCACTTTTCGTCGAACAGATACAGATCGTGACTTTAATTGTACGCGGCGCTAACGCAACGTTTCGCCTACAAGGAGAAAGCGGGGCAGGCTCACATGGAGTAAAATTTATCAACACGTCTGATTACCATGCCAAAGGTAGTGGGTTCGATTCCAACTGGGGGCCGCCGTACATTTGAACAAATTTCCTCAGTCTGGGTATATTTCCATGTTTGTGATGTCCTTGCCCGGTTACCATACCACAGGGTATCCTAGCTTGGGACCGGGACAAGTGATTGTATTGTGTGGAAGTTGTTATTATTATTAGTCTTTCGAATTGAATAGGTTTCTCTTTTTAGTGTACTTATCTATGTTATATAAAAACTTCGATCGTTAAAAACTTTTAAATAAAAAATAAAAACCAACTTCGAAATAATTTAACTAAAGGATGGGCCCCAATAGGGCTTCTTTACTGCTGTCCATTGAAGAGTTCCATTCTCCATCTCTGAAAGTCTCCATCAGATTTTCACCAAATTAAAATGGGACCAATGGGACGTTATACCTGTTCGAACAAAAAAAGAATTGTCGAAATCGGTTAAGATTTGACCGAGTTATGGAGGAACATAGCCAAATAATATATATATACGCGTCGAATTGATAACCTCCTCCTTTTTTGAAGTCGGTTAAAAACAATCCGTGTGGCACTGGATTAAGAATAGCGTCACTCTATTTCCTTCCGTGGATGTCGTAGAAGGCGACTAAGGAAATCAATTACCTGGAGACGGGCAGCAGCGTCTTCCTGAGCTTCCCACCGCATACTGCGATCTGCGATCGCCAACCCGCCTGCCAAGCGTGGCAATTATAGCAAAACCCCTCATGGTTATAAGAACCACGAAGGAGGCCTATGTCCTGCAGTGGGCGTTAAATGGCTGATGATGATGATAATATAAAAACTTCTGTATTTGAACTTGAGTGAACTCCGATGTTTTTTTTTAATTTGAGACTTCAAAAATGAATAAAGTTCTTGCAATATGGCGGAGAATATTTTTTTTGATAGCATAAGCTAGAAAAAACGAAACAACAACATTTTTTTATTTAGCCGTATTTGTGTCCCACTGCTGAGCAAAGGCATCCCCCATGATCATCCACTCCTCCCTGTCTTGAGCAGTCACCTCCCATCCAGGCAACAATATTGAGAGACCATCTCGCCATCTCCGCCTTGGCCGATCACGTCTGCGATATTCGCCGCGTGGAATCCATTCAGTACCATTTTTTGCCCATCTGTCTGGACCCATACGACTGACGTGGCCTACCCAGTTTCACTTGAGTTTTGCGGTCACAGCTCCAGCATCAGCGATTTTGGTTCTGGAGCGGAGCGTGGTGGTTCGGATTCGGTCAATCCTTTTGACGCCCAGGATGCTAAGCTACATCGCCCGTTGGCAAACCTTGAGCCTGGTCTTCTTATGTTCGCTCAAAGACCAGGTTTGAGCACCGTAGGTTAGGATAGGCAGAATACACATGTCAACGAGTTTTCGCTTCAGGGCAAGTGGTAACTTGCCCCTCATTCACTCTTTCATGGACCAGAAGCTCTTCCAGGCGTTCTCGATACGACGATTGATTTCTTTATCCTGCATGTTTTCGAAGGAGACTATCTGGCCCAAGAAAGGATGACTCTGGAAAGTCAGGACTCTGGTTTTCAATGTGGTCAAATAGACCTTTAATAAATTGGTTTGATTACCGTACGTAACTGTACGTTTATTTTAAATACGAAACATGACATTAATATACCTATTATTTTTTTATAATTAAAAAAGTAGACGCAAGATTCGTCTTTCTATTTTGCACAAAAATTTTACTGAATAGTATTATACCCTCTTGCAGATCGAAAAAACACCACAAAATTATTCGACAACCGACAGATGTACAAAAGATTTCTTGTCCAACCCGTTGGATAGATAAAGACAAACATTTTGTCAGTGTAATGGGGGCGACGTTTGCCTGCGCACGTCACGCTTGATTTAACTCCAATTTAATTGGGACCACCGACAGCTATATAGTTTCCACTGCGCATTTTAAATTCCCTTGCCGGGTTTGAAATAGGGAACTTTTTATAAATAATAATAAATATAAATAAAATAATAAATTCCACACAACACAATCACTTGACCTGGTCCCAAACTCGGATACTCTGTGGAAATACACTCAGACATTTGTACAAATGTACGGCGGCTCCTAGTGGGAATCGAACCCACGACCTCTGTCTTAGTAGTGAAGCACCTGGCTAGTCCAACAATAAAGCTGAGTTACTGCTCAAAAATAGTAGAAACACACATACCTTCCTAGGTATGTCTGTCTCTACTTCTTCTGAAGAGAAGCAGAAGCGTATTGATGACAGGCTCCTAAAGATTAACAAACCATTCTAAGAACTATAATCATAATTATTTATGATTTAATTAATACTCAAGCCAAAGTATTTACGCGCTCCCACGAGATCCACTGTACAGATATATTATTTTATTGTGAATAATTAAACTTATTTTCTTATGGATGTTACGGGCCTGTAGCTTTAAAAATATTAATAAAAAGTACCGAATTCTCATAATCTCCAGCAAATCGTCAAAAAATTCAGCTGTTCCTTTCTCTAGATATCGTATGAAACGGCTGTTTTTCTTTCAATTTTTGACTTGGCCTCATACAGGATTTTTTTTATCACCCCGTAAATAGCAAACGAAAAAAAAAATTAGAACGAGAACACCACATATGATTTAATCGATTTCTAAGTCCTTTTTTTTTATTAATTTATGTTCTAAACGAAAAGTAAATAACTTTGTACATAAAATGAAATTGGCATATAATATTAGATGCCCATTTCATCTTTTTTTAATCCAATTTAGGCTCACAGGCGTGAAAAACATCTGTGTGTAGGCTCTGTCTCTGTCACCAGGTGACACAAAGCCCAAGCGCAAATCCGTAAACTCCGTCATAATTTAAAAAAGTTCACGTAACTCTACAGGTGTAATGTAAGCCCAGCCTATCCCGCGCGCGTCTAATTTGAGCGGGTCGCATTTGTCGTTTTCTCATTAAACCGAATGCCGGGTGGCCGGCGGGCTGACAAGAGGAAATTGTCCCCCGGGATAAATAGAATTCGACTGGAAACCGGCTGAAACATTAATATTGATTATGACTGCACTTACATTAGCCTACGGTCTACCGGCTTTAATTGGAACTGCCCTAACTTGCACTTTGCTGCCTAGCTTTGATTTTATATGCATGAATATGAATGTGACTGTAAACAGTAATGTTAAATATAAGAAAATACCTAAGAGTACTGTGTCCGTTAGTCCAGAAATATAGTCATTGGCATGAATGCTAATAGTTACAGGGTGGCACGAAAAATATTCAATAACGATTGGTTCGTTTAATTGAATGAATATTATATAATACTTTTAGGTATATTTTATTTGAAAAAAAAATCACCTAGGTACTATGCTAACCCTCTATTTCTCGTATGCTAAAATCTGTTTGACAAAGTTAATGCAAAAAAAGAACTGACAGCGGTCACCAATAGATTAACAGATTGTACTTACGAGAAACCAGGGATTAGTCTTGCTATAGAGTCATCCAACAAACCTTTTATAATATCTAAGCTAAAGATTTTTTTAAATCTGTTTCACACACAGGTGTTCCTTATAAAATGTATAAAACAGATGATGGCAATTTTCTTGGTGGATTTCTCTATAGAACAACTCTGCAACGTAAAAAACCTGTCGTGTTTCGTTGCTACACAGTGCATAATATTTTTAAAACCCGCTAAAAGGTTTCCGTGAACGATACATTTTTGATGAGCGCGATGTCCTACAAAAGCGCCAACGAGTATATAAAACCCTGGGCGGTGTTATTACAAAATCTGAATTTCATTAAGCGTAAATAAGTGGTCCAATTTGTACCTCGGAACGTGCGTAATTGCGTCCGCTCACCCGACCACTGAATGAAACTTCTAGAAGGACAGTCAAGTGCGCTGTAATAGAGAAGGCATTCCTTTCCGTCAGGAAATCAAGATTTTCGCAGATTACACCGAAGAAAACATTTTTTTGTTTTAAACCATCTTCTACAGGGTGATTTTGAAATTGTCAGCTACATTTTGAGAGAATGTTCTTTTCATTGTGGAAACCGTATTATGAATGATTTATCGGTAATGGTATAACGCATTTGTAAATATTCGTGATTTTCGACCATTTGCTCGAAACTTTGAATCCAAATTCAAAGCGGTAGAAAGTACCATGACGTTGAAAGATGTTTTCTAATATGTTAAATGTACAGAAGTCTGTGCCCCAATTTGCGTAACCAATTAAAAGAACAATTGAGTACTCCGGCGGCGACCATAAGACGCTCGACCCAGGTTTATTTAAATTTTTATAACTTTTCGTCATGATATTGTTTGTGTATGCTTATCGGAAGTAATTGTGCGTAACTAAACAAAATCTTTTAACGCTCCATTTTTTGCAAAACCAGCACCATATGTATCTAAATCATGGTTAAAATGTACCCTTCAAATTTGTTTATTGAATTCAAAGTCACCCTGTAGACCGTGAATGACAATGAGAATGATATGAATTCAACTCTATGCTTTTACAAAAAGAAATACCATGGGATTAATCTGTTGTACTTAAAGTCTATGCACATCGGTGAGTTGTACTTCCGTAGTATTTATTTTATGGCCATATGTTAAAAGCGTTTGTTTTTGTGTTAATAGTTTATATCCATTTTAGTAAGTTGTAGATAATTTTTCTTGTTACATTCCTATTTTTAATAAAAAGTACCGAATTCTCATAATCTCCAGCAAATCGTCAAAAAATTCAGCTGTTCCTTTCTCTAGATATCGTATGAAACGGCTGTTTTTCTTTCAATTTTTGACTTGGCCTCATACAGGATTTTTTTTATCACCCCGTAAATAGCAAACGAAAAAAAAAATTAGAACGAGAACACCACATATGATTTAATCGATTTCTAAGTCCTTTTTTTTTATTAATTTATGTTCTAAACGAAAAGTAAATAACTTTGTACATAAAATGAAATTGGCATATAATATTAGATGCCCATTTCATCTTTTTTTAATCCAATTTAGGCTCACAGGCGTGAAAAACATCTGTGTGTAGGCTCTATCTCTGTCACCAGGTGACACAAAGCCCAAGCGCAAATCCGTAAACTCCGTCATAATTTAAAAAAGTTCACGTAACTCTACAGGTGTAATGTAAGCCCAGCCTATCCCGCGCGCGTCTAATTTGAGCGGGTCGCATTTGTCGTTTTCTCATTAAACCGAATGCCGGGTGGCCGGCGGGCTGACAAGAGGAAATTGTCCCCCGGGATAAATAGAATTCGACTGGAAACCGGCTGAAACATTAATATTGATTATGACTGCACTTACATTAGCCTACGGTCTACCGGCTTTAATTGGAACTGCCCTAACTTGCACTTTGCTGCCTAGCTTTGATTTTATATGCATGAATATGAATGTGACTGTAAACAGTAATGTTAAATATAAGAAAATACCTAAGAGTACTGTGTCCGTTAGTCCAGAAATATAGTCATTGGCATGAATGCTAATAGTTACAGGGTGGCACGAAAAATATTCAATAACGATTGGTTCGTTTAATTGAATGAATATTATATAATACTTTTAGGTATATTTTATTTGAAAAAAAAATCACCTAGGTACTATGCTAACCCTCTATTTCTCGTATGCTAAAATCTGTTTGACAAAGTTAATGCAAAAAAAGAACTGACAGCGGTCACCAATAGATTAACAGATTGTACTTACGAGAAACCAGGGATTAGTCTTGCTATAGAGTCATCCAACAAACCTTTTATAATATCTAAGCTAAAGATTTTTTTAAATCTGTTTCACACACAGGTGTTCCTTATAAAATGTATAAAACAGATGATGGCAATTTTCTTGGTGGATTTCTCTATAGAACAACTCTGCAACGTAAAAAACCTGTCGTGTTTCGTTGCTACACAGTGCATAATATTTTTAAAACCCGCTAAAAGGTTTCCGTGAACGATACATTTTTGATGAGCGCGATGTCCTACAAAAGCGCCAACGAGTATATAAAACCCTGGGCGGTGTTATTACAAAATCTGAATTTCATTAAGCGTAAATAAGTGGTCCAATTTGTACCTCGGAACGTGCGTAATTGCGTCCGCTCACCCGACCACTGAATGAAACTTCTAGAAGGACAGTCAAGTGCGCTGTAATAGAGAAGGCATTCCTTTCCGTCAGGAAATCAAGATTTTCGCAGATTACACCGAAGAAAACATTTTTTTGTTTTAAACCATCTTCTACAGGGTGATTTTGAAATTGTCAGCTACATTTTGAGAGAATGTTCTTTTCATTGTGGAAACCGTATTATGAATGATTTATCGGTAATGGTATAACGCATTTGTAAATATTCGTGATTTTCGACCATTTGCTCGAAACTTTGAATCCAAATTCAAAGCGGTAGAAAGTACCATGACGTTGAAAGATGTTTTCTAATATGTTAAATGTACAGAAGTCTGTGCCCCAATTTGCGTAACCAATTAAAAGAACAATTGAGTACTCCGGCGGCGACCATAAGACGCTCGACCCAGGTTTATTTAAATTTTTATAACTTTTCGTCATGATATTGTTTGTGTATGCTTATCGGAAGTAATTGTGCGTAACTAAACAAAATCTTTTAACGCTCCATTTTTTGCAAAACCAGCACCATATGTATCTAAATCATGGTTAAAATGTACCCTTCAAATTTGTTTATTGAATTCAAAGTCACCCTGTAGACCGTGAATGACAATGAGAATGATATGAATTCAACTCTATGCTTTTACAAAAAGAAATACCATGGGATTAATCTGTTGTACTTAAAGTCTATGCACATCGGTGAGTTGTACTTCCGTAGTATTTATTTTATGGCCATATGTTAAAAGCGTTTGTTTTTGTGTTAATAGTTTATATCCATTTTAGTAAGTTGTAGATAATTTTTCTTGTTACATTCCTATGTAAAAGAAGTGGACGATTAACGTTATGTTAATACCGCTTTTACATCTGGCATGTCTCGCGCACGCGCATTACAAAACTTTAACGGTCTTATTTATAAAAAAAAAATCCTTATCGTGATCGAATCAGGAATGAGGAGATCCGCAGAAGAACCCGAGTTACTGATATAGCTCGAAGAATTGCTCAGTTGAAGTGGTTCAATGTCTGTATTCGTTACATTTTTGGCCTCCGTAAATATGACCATGTTTCCCAGTTTTGCACTCAGCTTAATTGGCTAAATATCCGCTCCCGTAGGAATGCCCACATTGTGACACTTCTTTATGGGATCTTACATAACCCCTCCTCTCCCCAGTATCTCCGCGAACGTTTCGCCCCTCGTGGCGTGCATGGTCGCCTTCAGCGTCCATGCAAAGACCTGCTTCTAGACATCCCCTTGCATGGTACGGTAGGCTATTCGAATTCTTTCACTGCGACAGCGGTGCGCTTGTGGAACGCGCTACCCCTGTACATACGCCAGGCCCCGTCAGTCGACGTGTTTAAAAGTAGAATCCACGAGCACTACTTCGAACTTCAGAGTAATAATCCTATTATATAAGTAATTTTTATGTAGTTGTGTTTATTGTGTTATAGTGTGTATTTTATATGTATTTGGTATGTATCTTGTTATAATAACTATGTAATTTTATTGTAATATAGTTTATATAATTATTATTTTTTATTAATTATTTTTTTTATCTTTGTTCTTGCAATAAATCTTTCTTGGCACTACCCCTTGCACTATCCACATAACCCAAGGTTAGCTGGAAGAAAATACTTACTAGTATTAAGCTCGCCTTTGTACAAACACCTCTTGTGCAATAAAGTATTTTTGAATTGAAGTGGCAGTGGGCGGGGCACATAGCTCGGAGAACTGATGGCCGTTGGGGCGAAAAAGTTCTGACCTGGCGACCGCGGAGCGGATGACGCAGCGTGAGAAGGCCCCCCACCAGATGGTCTGACGACCTGGTTACGGTGGCGGGGAGTCGCTGGATGCGGGTGGGACAACATCGGGAAGCTTGGAAAACTATGAGGGAAGCCTATGTCCTGCAGAGGGCGTAAAATGGCTGATGGTTCCTTAAAATACTCCTCAGAAGCAGTTTAAATAAGCTGTGGTAAAGGGAAAGACGTAACCACAGATCATTCAAACCGCCTCTGAGGAGTGTTTTCGAGGAATCGTGTTTTATAAATAAGACCATAAGTTTTTTTAGGGTTCCATACCCAAAAGGTAAGGGACCCTATCACTAAGACTCCGCTGTCCGTCCGTCCGTCCGCCAGTCTGTCACCAGGCTGTATCTCATGAACCGTGATAGTTAGACTGTTAAAATTTTCACAGATGATGTATTTCTGTTGCCGCTGTAACAAAAAATACTAACAATAGGATAAAATAAATATTTAAGGGGGCTCCCATACAACGAGCCTGATTTTTTAGCCGTTTTTTGCTCGATATTAATAACGGCAACAGGTAGACGCTTGAAATATTCAAATGTTGTATAATGGTACGAATTAGACTCGCTTTTGGCGGGTTTTTTTTAATCTATCGTCTTAAAAGATTTAAATACATTTATTAAAGTATCGTCTTTGCAAAATGTGAGTCTCCGATTTCTTTATTATCTAAATAGAGATTCTTACAATATTATATGATCCAGGACCTGGACCCAGAGAACTCTTATTAAAAAAACGGCCGTTACTAGCAGATATTCTGTCTAATTCTAGGTGTTTGCCCTTGGGGCAAACACCTTTGACAGATTTGTAAGCCAGTTTTTTCAACGACGATCTTTGTGACGTGAAATTTCTTTCAGTTCAGTAGTAGGGGGTCACTTACTGACTGAAAACCGCATGCAATAAAAACATGTCGCCTCGGCGAGGGCTGTAACTTTGTAACTACGTGTCGTCTGCAGTCCATTTATACATCGTTGAGTAGAACAAAGTAGCCATTACTCAGATCATTTTGATTCGTACCGCTAGATGGCGCCAGTACCGCCAGCTAAACATTAACGCTTACTTAGAGACGTTAGACATTAAAGCAACGGCCGTGTAACCCGACATAGGACCCAACCACTCGCTTTTTTCAATGGTGAAAATGAACCAATGAATACTGCCAGTTAGCCTCGTGGAGCCCCTTAATATTGACTACTTGTACCTACCTTAGTATTCACTCGCGGTGAGCTTTAATGTATTGAACAAGAGTTTAAAATTTTTTAATTAAAAAATAAAAACCGACTTCAAAACTCTGCAGCACTAAAAACTTAGAAATAATTTTAAATTAGAAGTATGTACACATGTAGGTATTGTGGAAGTACAATTTGTCGGTGCCCAAAATATATATGCTGGTCATGAAACTGGGCACAACAAACACAATGTTTTTATTTTTCAATTTTTTGTGGGAGAGCGGGAGAAAAATAAACAAGTCCCGTATAACATAATTTATCCTACTTAATTCGTTGTTGTAAAATTTGAAGTTCTCAATTTCCATCTCCTAAAGTCTTCTCCAGAACATCACCAAATTACCCTGGGACTACTTTTATGCTATCTTATGAAACCTACGGATATTACCCCCATTCGGGAGGATATTACCCATATTAGGGAGGATGTTACCCCCATTCGGCCTTATTTACTGCTATCCATTGAAGAGTTCCGTTCTGCATCTCTGGAAGTTTTCATCAGATCTTCACCAAATTAAAATGGGACCAATGGGACATTATATCTATTCGAACAAGAAAGAATTGTCGAAATGGGTTTAGCTTTGACGGAGTTATGCGAGATATATATACATATGCTTTGAATTGATAACCTCCTGCTTTTTGAAGTAGGTTAAAAATAAGGCAATATTTTTCTGAGACTTGCTTGAGGCTTAAAGACCGCTTTACACTTAGCTAAGAAAATCCAGTTACAACGGAAAGTTGTAAAGTTGATATTAGATCGCTCCCCCTGTCAAACGGATGTTAGTATCTAATAATAATATCTTGTAATAGTGTCTATGACGTTGTTTAAGAATTAATTTGATAGGTAAGTGGACAAATTGTATCGAATATAGTATTCTTTGTATCAGGCAATTCATTATGAACTTTACTTAGTACTTAACGAAATGGTCGATTATATGATCGTATAATAAGGCGCCACAAAACCAATAAGCTATTTGACAGGTTTCTGAAAACATTCTCAGATTTTTTTGTGCTCATTGAGTGCTCAGGAATAATTTAATTTAATTTAATAATCATTCATTTTAAAGTCTTTAGTGTATTCCTTCTAAAAAAATCCAACAAAAATTCACTATCAAAATAAACCGCCAAATCGCTATCTTGGGCAATATGGCGTCGCAAGGGAATCAGTGACGTCACTGGTCAGTAAACAAACAAACGTAAACTCTACAGAACAACACTACTAGGAAGAATGTCGACTCCATGGAAAAAATAATATAATATATACTGTAACGCCATCTAGCGTGTGTCCCCAGAGCGGGAACTTTCAAATATTAGGGTGCGGAAAAGCAAATATGTGTACTATGTACTACTATAGATTCGTAAATTTGAGAATTTTGGGGATTCTAAGCTTGGCAGATGCTATTTTTACTGACCTGTGACGTCATCATAGATTTGGTCAATCCAGGCCGTTTTCGATAAAATACCTAGATACAAAATTATTGGGTTTTATCCTGGTTTTTGAGTTATTTTTTTTTAATATGATTTATTGGAATACACATTATTAATCCTTTTTTCTACACTGTCAAATAGTTTATTGCTTAGCTTTACTGTGGGAGCAGTCTTGTTTACAGTAAACATAATTTTACATAGCACTTACTTAGGTAATTACGCATTAGTGCTTTCTGTTATTATAAGAATTAACCTAATTAAACATTTTAACATGACGATAATATCAATATCACTAACAGTTTACAGTACCAACAGGTAAGTGTAAACAGACCTTTACGGACGGTTTAAGCAAGATAATATACTTTACTTTTAAATAGGTACCTAATATGAGTTATTTCTTTTTAAGAAACACCTCCGCTAATCAAAAGTCTAGAAAGATAATGATGATGAATTTACAATCACGAAGATCTTCCGTTATGCTGACTTAAGAGGGTCCTTCTAGCTGCAATTCCCATACAAACGTAGTTTGTTGTTAATTTATAAACGATATGCCGGATTGCAATGTAACCTACTAATATGTTTAGAGGACACAAATCGAGTAACCTCATAAGACTTATTAGCCTTCCAAAGAGACTTTTTTTGATTTTTACCTTATAAGCGTGATCAAGTCTCGATTTGTGCTCTCTAAAAATATTTTTTAAGTTTCGTTGCGATCGGGAATGTCGTTTGAAGATTAAAATTAAACCGTGCATTTGTATGGGAATTGGCGTCTGAGGAACACCGTATTCTGGGGTCGTACTCTGAAATATTACAATCTATCATTTTATGAAGTATGCCATAGCCCATACTACCGTTGTTCAGGTTCTAAATAATTTAAAAGACCCACTAGATTCAAGTCAGTCCCGTATCCAATTAAATATTTATTTACATACCTGAAGAGTGCCAAACAGGACTCTTTTAATGCCTACGATGTCTGTTTGTCTGTCTTACCTATGGGCCTAAAGAGTTTTACCAGAGGCCGCCAATTCTACTGTACTATATTATTGTTTAATTCTCATATGTAATGGGGATTGATCATTTTTTTTACCCCTATTTTTTATTCCAGATATCGAAAATATAGACTAATTTAAGATACCAAATTGAATATTTTTAAAATTTTTGCTACCATAATTTTTTTATTAATTATTTAAAAATTCTAAGAGTTTGGTAAGGATGACGTCATTGATGGCATTATGTTGCGTTTTTCATGCATAAACAGTAAGTAATCTGTGCTTAAATACGTAAATACTCACCTCTACTGTCAAGTTGACAGTTGTTTAAGTTTTTTTTATTCTATGGCAATGGATCTAGGCCGAATGATGACGATAGTGACGTCATTGAAGTGCAAATGAAGGTTATACAGTTTTTGCGATAAATACTAATAATCCGTCATTATTTTACTTAAATAAATCGATAGAAGTGATCAGTAACCCTATTCCTCGAAATGGTTTTCACTAAACGACAATATAAAAAAAATTAACAATCCCCATTCCTGGTGTACATAGAATAAAGACTATTCTATCTATCTATCTACCTACCTATCTACCTACCCATCCGTGTGGCGCCGGATTAAGAATAGCGTCACTCCATTTCCTCCCGTGGATGTCGTAGAAGGCGACTAAAGAAATAAATTACCAGGAGATGGGCAGCAGCGTCTTCCTGAGATTCCAACCACATAACCAATCCGCCTGCCAAGCGTGGCGATTATGGCAAAACCCCTCATGGTTATGAAAACCATGAGGGAGGCCTGTCCTGCAGTGGGCGTCGAACGGCTGATGATGATGATGATCTACCTACCTCTTGAGCTTAATTAATAGGTAGTTACTTGAAATTTTAACATTATGCGTTAAAGATAGATAGAAAACACAACCAGAAGAAAGAATTACAAACACTATGTTATGTTGTTATTATGGCGCACTAATATTTGCTGCATTTAAAATAAAACAACCATTCTTAGTTTGTACTTAGTCTTAGTAAATAAAGTTATTATAGTTATTTATTTACTAATTATTTACTTTATTTACTAATGATAAACTTTATTATCCACATTGTGTAACCGAGTCTTCCTCCTCGTTAATTATGTAACAACATAATAAAGTGGATTAATCGACTTTACAATGTACGTCGAACTGTCGTAGTTCTATGAAATAGACCCCTGGTATGGCTGACTTCCCACTACTGTTATTTTTCCGTTTACTATTATTGCTTGGCGGTGTTATGAAATACTTCGAGGATCACTGTTATTTTGTACTATTTTCTGGTATCTCTACTTTATAGACTTTCATCATCATCATCATCAGCCCCTTGACGCCCACTGCAGGACATAGGCCTCCCTCATGGTTTTCATAACCATGAAGGGTTTTGCCACAATCGCCACGCTTGGCAGGCGGGTTGACGATCGCAGTATGAGGTTGGAATGTCAGGTAGACGCTGCTGCCCGTCTCCTGGTAATTTATTTCCTTAGTCGCCTTCTACGATATCCACGGGAGGAAATGGAGTTTATAGACTTTGAATCACTTCAAAGTAAGACCCTATCAGAGGCCTGGGCTCCACGGGTCATAATTTTTAAAGCAAATTACGGAGTGATTTTGTCTGAAAGTCTAATTTTCTGGGACAATAGATAGTCGAGTTGGAATTAAAGAAATATGTTAATTCCGTCTTTGTCCCGGCCCGGCAGAGCGGAAGATTATAATTATTGGGAATTTTTAATGAACACCTTTTGCTTTATTATTGGAGTCTCCATAATTAGTGGCGAGCTTGTAATTTTCCTAAATTGTCTTCGTTATTGAGGCTACGGAGTATTCGGACCAATTCGGTGTAACAAGATCTTGATATACGAGAGTCAGTCGTTTGAATTTACTTTTAATTAGTTACGATTTGTACGTAGAGAGCACGCCTGCTGCTAAAACATTACTCAAAACAATCCGTTTTCCATGCACAGAACAGATTTTTTTTATGTCATGTTTCAAGAAAAATATGAGTAGTTGACTCAGTTTAAGATGTAAGTGCAATATATCTACCAGAGGTTGATTTTTCAGTAAAAAAATTCAGTACAACACAAGTTGTTTAAATAGTTTACAGACAAATAATTAAATTTATATCTTGCGGAAGCCTGTAGGATTAGCAAGTTGAAGTGGTAGTGAGCCCACATGACTTTCACTGGTCACATCTGCACGAAGAACCGATAACCGATACGGTAAAAAGGTTCTTAAGTGAAGCCTTTGAGCTGGCTAATGCAACGTAGGATGATTACTAGATCCCTGGATCGATGAGTTGAGGCACATTGCGGGGCCTTGTTATCAAATTATTTATTACTGTATTATTATTTAATATTATGTCTTATTTGACTATATAAATTTTGAAATGGACATGTGCTACTTTGAATATGAACTTTTTGATTTGATTCGTATCTTTTCGAAACAGGACCCTGGTAATGGCTGGATGTCGACAGCCGAGGACAAAAAGGAGTGGCGTGCCTTGGAGGAGGCCTTATCCAGCAATGCAAGAATACTTGCTGACGAATTTAAATTCAGGGGTCGTGTCTTAGCCCAGGGTATCCGATTTTCAGTTGTATGGATGTGGTCATGTGGAATCTTCTCTCAACTCTTGGATGATTCAGATTTAGGTGCTTTTCCTCTTTTCTGAATGTTTGGCCATCCAAATTGTTATTTATTATTGTAACTAACATAACATAAACTCACGCCTGTGTCCCAGAGGGGTAGGCAGAGACCAGGGACTGCCACTTGCTACGATCCTGACAGATCACTTTCGCTTCGTCGTTGCACGCACGCCGGTTTTGGGTACTTTTTATCTTGCCCTTTGCTAATACATCCCCTATTGTAACTACGAGTAAATTAAAAAGAAAATTAAGAAGTTTTTATTCAAAGTAGCAGACTGCTGAACTTAATGTTATAACTTAACATTGTGTTTATTATACTACGTGTAGGTATATTTCAAAATGTAGATTACTTTGAAGAAAAATTTGACAGAACAAAATACCTACTTGGTCCTTTTAATTTTAGTCCCTAAAATTATTATTTCTACAGGTATTGAACTGAAACTATGAAGTACTGGAAGAGCGCTTGGCATGTATACCTCGAGAAAGGTTAGAATGGTCGTGATCGCAGGACTGGGCGATTGGCTAGAGAAAAGCCTTTCTCGATGAATGCATGCTAAGCCTACAGGCGTCACCAAATGTGCCAAGTTAGACGCAAAAATATAAATTAAGAGCTTTGAAAGTCACCGTCTCCCCTCGGATGGCATTGAAAGATATTGCGACTAATGCTCCGAATAAGGGTGCACCCTCACCGCGCGACGTTTTATTGAATAACGTCGCGCGCGGCCGAGTGTCGTCCCGAGATAAGATATGGTCGCCAGAGTAGTGTGGACTCCACCGACTGTGGATATATTGGGTCTGTATTTTGGGAGCTTTGGAAAAGAAAATTTCTTAGCTGTTAGAGATAATTCCCAGAACAGTCTTTGGTGACTTTTCGCTGGGACAAGTTGACTCTGGATTGTATAACGTTGAGGTTGACGGTTGACTAGTACTTTTGACAGCCCATCGATCTTTTCATTGTTGTAATGAAGTCGCCCATAATGTTACCGAGTACACATACATACATACGTAAACTCACGCTTTTATCGTTGAGGGGTAGACAGAGACCAGACCTTCCAACTGCCGTAATTTTGATAGTCCTTTTTTGCTTTATCAATATTCATTAGTCGCTGCATGGACGCAAACTAGTTTTGGGTACATTTTATTTTGCCATTAGGTACTCAGTGAAATTCTCAATTCAATAACAAAGTCTCATCATTTATTTGGTTATAAATAGCGTTATATAGATACTTATTTTGATAATTTACAGTTATAAGCTCAAAGTCCAAACAGCTTATTGAGTGACAAAACAACGCAACTCACGTTCATTCAAACCGTACAATGTAAAACACTCCTCAAAGGCCCATAACTCGAAAGTCCCAACCTCTGTAGAACAACGGTCTTTCACGGGTCAAGATGTAATGGTGGTCTACGTAAGTAATAGCGCCTGGTTCACACAAGCTGAGCCACCTGCCCAACAAGGGTCGGCACACGTGCAAAACGCTCATTGTCGTTTTAATTACGCACCTAACTGTGTTGTGTCACAAACGTGCTGAACTCAACAGAAGGCTGCCTGCAATAAAATGTTAACCGCCGAAAGAGACAGCTGTGTCAAGAGTTTGCGTCTCTTGCGACGCTAGCTATCGGATTTTGATATCTTTTTTTTTACTTATTTTGTTTTACATGCCTAATAAACAAGATAAATCATAAAGTAAAGTAAAAGTTATTTCAATTAAAAAGATAAACTTGCATCTTTTCTGGTGCTGGCTGTCGGATTTTGACTTAGTTTTTTTACTATGGAAAAAAAAGTAAGAAAAGAAGATGTTATTTAAACTAAAAAGAGAAACTTATGTGTGGCGCTTTTTTCATTCAAAATTAAGGCTTTTTGAAAAATTATGAGAAATCTGGAATAGAAATGGGAAATGGAAGCCCGCGTATGAAAATCGATGTGTAAACCGCAGCGAACACGGAGTTATATAAGGGCGCTGAGGCCCGAAGATTAAAATAGATTAGAACAGGAAAAGTCCGAGACCTAAGGGCGCTTATACACGGGCTACGTGTGTTGACGGCAGCCATTGATGCGCCGACGGCAGCCTTCGATGCGCTGACGCGGATATTCGACGCTGACATGTCGGCGACTGCCGTGACACACGATGAGACAAGACTTGGCTACCCAATGTACAACGAATTGTCATAAAAAATTTTGAATTGTAGTCCTATGAACCGCGACCCTGATGTGTGTTAGTATCTCAGAACGTTCTGTATTTCTTATTCTATGGCGTTGTCGAGTGATAAAGTGTAAAGCTGCGTCCACACGATTGCCAAGTCTCAACAAGCCGTCACAAATTCAAACGCGTGGATAGGATGTTTGGCTTGGCTTGTCGTGGCTTGTAAGCACTTTATCCAAACTGTGTCGGTATTTTGGTAAAGTAAGCTTGTGGTAAACGCTTGCAACAGCTTGCAATGAATCCACACGTTTGTCCCACAAATTGTAGATCGTAGTACCATTTGTGCTATAGTATAGCGCAGGCCATAATAAATATAAAATTTTATCATCCTCTATATTCGTTAGCGATTTTCCGTTTCCTTGCAATATTTCTTCTTTCAGTTTGCATCTTTTTATAATAAAAACAGCATAACATTAAGCCAAACATAATAGCTGACACTAGCTAGGCGTCTGCCATGCTTGCTTGTCTATGACATACTAACGCCCTCACAAGCGTGTGGCTGACGAAGTTTGTCCATAATTTACCAAGTATTTGTAGAGGCTTGTGGCTTGCGGCAAGCGGCAAGCGTGTGGACCCGGCATAAGAGTGTTGCTCTGTTCTTTAGTTGGGTTCAGTTGGCAATTACCTAGACTTAAGTTGGGGTCGGGGCCTCTTGTTGGATGAAACGAATGTGTAGTCCAGTGTTGTTGTGAGACATTGTGGTTAAAACGTCGGTTCAAAGTCTATCAAAATTGTGAATGGCAAATCCAATCCATCCAATCCTTACGTGTTAACTATCCTTATAGGTAAACAGAGTGGTAAGCTGATCAACCTTTACATTTTTCTTTAATTGATTTTCTATAATAAATTTTAAAAACTGAAGTTGCACGCATATTTATTTTTTAATTTTACAATTTTCCGACGTTTCGATACTTTTTCAAGTCCCGTCGTCTCGGTAGACCAGTGTACCGTTTTTATTATGTCTAGTGCTCGTGTCAACCTTAGGAAATACTATAGAGTACTTACATACATGATTATATTCTTTTTGTTGCACTAACCCGTGCTGAGGACAATTTCGCTGTCTGTACGTAATACAGAGAAGTTTGTAAAGAGGCTCGAAATTTCATCGATGCTTGCACTTGCCCATTATTATTATTAATATTGCAATATTTATGTAAATAAAAATAAATAAATACAAATAAATAAATAAATTAGCTCAGTTGGGAGAGCGCTGGCACGGTGAGCCTGAGGGAGGCATGGGTGGAATTTTTAGCCTCTAAATAGGTTTTTAATACCCACATACATGTAAAGGCTTATAATAATACCCTTAGAGGGTATCATGTACTTACCTACAAATAACCAATATCACCTTAATTATAACTGTGCACGTGATTTAGCTATAAAGAATTTGAATATGAATAATTATATTAAAGGTACTTTTTTTTCTTTTCTGTAGCCTATATACGCCCCACTGCATGGCACAGGCCTTCTCTCAGAGAGAGAGAGAGAGAGAGAGAATGGGCTTAATTACCACGCGTGCTCACCGCGGACCTGGGTGTCTGAGGTGTTCACATAAATCAGCGCTTGAATTTGCCATTAAGGTAAATAGTTAACCTAAATATATTTACTACAATTAATGCATTATATCAAAAAGTGCAGAGACTTATCTTCTATTGGATGTACTAGTAACTGCAACCGCCAGCACATCAATACTCTACTCGGTTACATTAAGGGTGACTTTGCAACTAAAATGTGAACGTTAATCAGCTATCCACTGTACACTCAACATCAGGTCTATATTAAAAACCGTGCACTCTTAGCTACGGTACGGGCGACTTTAAAACTAAAATGTAAAGATTAATATGCTGTCGACTGTAGGAAGAGCGCTCGACTGCATAAAGTCACCCGACAAAACTCCGAGCGGAGGACCCGACAAACTTTATTTCAGTTTGTTTTAGTACTATTAAATTAATTTATTATATTGAACCCGAGGTTTCTACGTTCGACTTTTTTGCTGATTGCAGAGGGAACATTTTTCACATTATTAAATATCCAGGTTCCCAACGGTTAGACTCGTTGGTCTAGCGGTATCGCATCTGATTACCATGCCGGAGGTCTTGGATTCGATTCCCACTGATGCCTTCGTACATTTGTACACATATTATGGCCTCAGTCTGGGTATATTTTCGATGTTTGCCTGGTTACCACAGCACAAGGTACTCACGTTTGGGATCAGGAAAACTGATTATGCTGTGTGGAAGTTATTTTATTAATTTATAAGCCTACTGGCTGTTAAAAATTGACAGTTTATACATCTTACGTCAATTTTTACCTGCCGGTAGCCCTAAACAGTGCAGATGCGCAATTTCTCAAACTCGTCAGTATGAGTTTGTCATAATAACAAATTATATTCTCAGATCTAATATACAATTTATAGATCATTTACAGAAAACAGCCATTACTCGGTAAGTTTGTTTCTACGCAACTGTGTTGCAACTCTTATTTAATCTGCCCGTCTGCCTTCTTAAAGCCCCCAAAATAATTTAAGTAATCAAAATCGATAAAATTCTCAAGTCTCGGTCTTCTATGACGCAATCTCACGGTCGCCGACTACCGTCTTTGATGTCGAAGATCCTTCGACTGAAAGTGGATTGAATTGAAAGGAATTACTCCAATGAGGTCTCCATGAAGTAATCCGAGTAATATCTAATAATGAGTCACATAATCCGGCGTGCCGCTTCTACGGACTGCGGCCAGAAAACGTAATACTAGGTACAGAAAGCCTACGATTGATACAGATGTTTCAATTCCCTTGGCGCTTCAAGCCCGCACGCACAAACGTACGAAGTCCTTGAGGGATCAATGTAATTGAAACATCTACACTGGTTAGTTTTATTTTTATCCAACGGTTTTGAATTTTACGCCTATGTCTGTCGGTCTCTCATTATGTGTTTACGACTGTCTCTGGCCTCATAGCTACAAAACGGATGGACAGATTTCAATGCGTTTTCTCAACTGAAAGCTAATTTGATTGAAATAGTTCTTAGCTGGGTCAGAAAGGCACTTGTGCAATGTGCAGCCCTATAGCCTGAGAAAAATCAGTGCGAGAAAAAATCATTCAGATTATGTTGTTGAATGATTTTAAGTATTAGCGTGTTGGAATTGCGCATTTATAAATAGCATTGTATGTACTTAGTTTTTTTCTTTTTTGTAACATAACTAACACAAACTCGCGCCTGTGTCCCGGGGGGTTAGGCATAGACCAGGGTCTACCTCTTGCCACGATCCTGACAGATCTCTTTCGCTTTTTTTTATGTAGCCTGTAATATATGTCCTGCAGTATAATATACCTACGTCCCACTGCAGGGCACAAGCCTTCTCTTAGAGGAAGAGAGAGAGTATGGGCTTAATTACCACGAGTGGCGTGCCCACCGTGGCGTGATTCACCATTTCAGACTCTGAGGTATGCGAACTTCTAAGACGCTAAGTTTTCCTCACGAAAATGTTAAATTGTTGATTATTTTGTCTGATGTTGAGGAGACTATTTGTAGATGGTTATTTTGTGGTGCGGACCGCTCATTGGCTCGGAATTTTCGATTAGACTCTGATTGATTGGAGCGACTTCACTCAGACGTGCATTTTATGATCCGTTCTAGTTCTTTGATCGGGTTTGGTCGACAGGTGCAGTATATGTAGAACGCAGATACAACTTCTAAACGCGGTTCGTGGTGTAATTAAGAAATAAATAAGTAGGTATGTTGCAGTCCACGGATTTAGGTTGTAACTGATCGCGTATAAAAACTAATGTGTTTTTTTTCAAAAAATTAAGATATAAAAGTAAACGAAGAGTGAAAAATGCAGAACTTGCACAAAAAAAGATTTTAATATACTTAATTGGAGAGGCCGAGTTAAAAGATAAATAACCATGGTTTTTTTTTTTGCTCTACGACTACTTAATTTTGTTTCATAATGTGACATAATAACTTTTCGAATCGAAGAGATATTCTAGTCAAGTGGCTCAAAACACGCCATAGAAATCGGACTCAAACTATGACGTCACAATTTGCACGAGTTGCACGTAACGCCTTATAACGTATGGAACGTTTATCAATATTTGAATTATCTCGTAAAATAATGTTTTTATGCATCTACACCCTGTTTCGAAAACGTTCAGAATTCAATGAAAAAAAGAAATCTAATATATTTTTAATTATTTGAGTAAATAGATTTTTCATATTTTTGGGACCCCAAAAACCCCGAGAAAAATGTATTTATGATTTTATTTTTTAATTTTTCTTGAGTTTTTCTCTAGTCTGTAAAACTACATAGTTTAAATGACACGTCTTGATAGTAATTATATAGAGTTGTTTCTGTAATTTATTTTATAAATTTTCGTTGGTGTTCGTTTGCCGCCGACTTAAAATTGGTTGCTAACATTAGTTTTAGAGCTTAATTATAAGACAAAAATATTTTTGCCTTTCATTTTCGGTCTCGCAGTTTTAATTTTTCCAAATAGGTTTTATTTTTCGCTAAAATTTATACCAATTATTTACTAACGACTTTTAAAATACTTTCTTACCTACTTTAACTTACTGCTTATCGATGATAGTCATAACTCGGCCATAAATTGTTAGTCATAAGTGATAGTCATAAATTGGACTTATTTTATTATGGTTTCTCACCAAGATGAATAAAATAAGTCCAAATCAGAAGTAAGTAGCTGCCGTAAAACTATAAAGAGTTCCTTCGACTGTCATCTGCCTCCATGATCATATGGACTCCCGATATTTGCAGTCTCATCAAAACTGCATAGTGCACTATGTTTGAACAAAATCTGCCTATTTTTTATTTTTATGGTGAATGTTTTTTTTAATTCAAGTAATTTCAGCATCAAGATATTTTCTATCTAAAATACACATGATATATCAGACTACTCTGTACAAATTTATGCGAAGTTATACATTAAAAATACTCGTAGACTAAAGAACCTACTCTTTTTCGTTGGTTAAAAGTAAATTGCTGGATAAAATGCACTGTAACAAAGTGGAGTGCGGGTAATAAGCTATCATCAAAGGCTCCATTTGTCAATTTGTATTAGCAATACCATTCGCTAACCGTGAAGAAAAACGTCATGAGGAAACCTGAGTGCCGGAGTGATCATACCTCAGCGATTGAAATTGGCAATCCGCCGTCGGCACGCGTAGAGATCGAGCCTATACTCTTTCTCAGAGATAAGGCCTGCGCTTTACATTGGGGTATAGGCTGCATTAAAGGGTATATGTTATGTTTTAAGGCACCCGCATAGCGTGCCACATCGTGCGGTCCACTCGATCGTAGTCTGTGGAATAAAACTACATGTGGTCTCGATCCTCAGCATTGAGGGACCGAGAAAGAAGAAGATAGCGTGCCAAAGGACCCTGTTACTAAGCCTAGCAGCCCGTACATAACCTCCTCAGTCCTGACCTTGAAAATATCAATGGTTTATAATTGTTGTTTTTAAGGTTAGAACTGAGGAGGATAAACTGGCCTGTTTGTGTTTCAGTCTGCCTATCCTACCATTCCATTTGAACATCCTATGAACTCTTGACTCAGTTTTTATTGTGTGACTTTACCCTACAATATTGACGATAGAAATATAGCGAGCGAATGTTGGTAGAAGGACCGATGAGGGACGACCCAGACACACTTCGACCAAGTAGGGCATTTATTAGCACAGGGCAATATAAAAAGTACTCGAAACCGACGTGCGTGCATGTAACGAGTAATTAATGTTGAAGCAAAAGTTTCTGTTTGTCAGGATTGTTTCTAGTAGCATACCCTGGTATCTGCCTACCCCTCCGGGATACATGCGTGAGTTTATATAAAATATATAATGTTTACCCTAAATTTCACAAAGTTTATCCACGAAGTTTGTCTGAATACTTACTATATACTGTGGAAGATCCACGTAAGCCGTAATGCAATTTGTTGTAATGTACCGATGGAGCCACGATCGGACGTCTCTACGATTATTTGAGCGAAGGCAAAAGTCTCTCCACCTTCAAAACTTTCTGCAGAGTTTATTTGATTTTTAACTTGTACTAGCTAGAAAGAATAAGTCCGTTTTAGTGCATAATAATATGATTGCCCCTCATTTCACGTACCTCTTAATAGTATTTGTTTTTGTACAACAGCTGTCAAAAGTCATTAACAAATTGTTAATGTTACGATTTATAAATTATTCTGTCAGTCCTGTCCGTCCATTCCGAAGGTTACTTATATATTAATAGATTTGTGTATTACAATAAAACTATGTACATTTTTGTCGCGTAGTCGCCCGTAACGTCACTGATTAATGTGCATGTGTGTCAGGATCGATACGCTACTGACTGTAAAACTGTCCTCTAAAATGAACAACAAAAAGTAAATAATCTACAGTAAAGCCTGAATCATTGACTTTCGATGAGAGGCTTAATTTTGAAGGAAAGAAAAAAAACATTTAGAAGAAGAAGAAGAAAGATATTTATTATACCAACAAGATACATAACAGAAACGAAATAAGCAGATAAGTAACATAATATGCACAACAGAAAGAAAACTAAATACACGACAGACAAAACGAATAAATAAAACAGGACCATAGATGTAGCCTGTAGTGTATCTAAGTTGCCACAAAAGAACACATTAAAATAATAACAGAATCTAAAAAAAAACAATAAACTAACACAAAAAAAATGAGGACATTGTGCTTCCTTGGCAACAAAAAAGAGTCATCGACTCAGCATGCATCGCGCTAATTTACCACAGCAATTGACAGTTAAACGATTGGAATCATTCAGGATTCGGTGCGTGTAAAATAGGAGCAGGGCCGCTTTTCATAAAACTGCAATTCGTAGTTTACTATGAAAATTCGATGTACATTGCGTAGCCGACTTTCTTAACTCGTTAATCTGTGGATTTATCGACTTTGCAATGTTCATCGAAATGTCATAGTAAACCTTGAATTGTAGTTTTACGAATCAGGCGCCTGCCTGACTAATCTTTGACCAGCGAATGACCTGACCTGACCAAAGTCAACTGCAGGCGAAGAATAAGTAGAGCCGGTATCGACATAATTAAATGTCACCAATCAGGTCAAGGGCTCTATAAAATATGAAATCTAGATATAACATCTAGACCGAGACTAGACACAGATCTATATTTATTTCACTTGTTTATTTTTATTATTTTAAGGCCACCAATTGTACTGTGTGTATCCTTACAAATTTTATGTTATATGGTCTGGTGCACAATAAAAAAATATTGTTATTTTATAATATTTCGCTCAGCGCCTAAGTCTAATTTAATTATACCTACCTAAGCTGTCATACCATCTCGTAGTTTCAACCCGTCATTAAATCTACGGGATAGTTTTAACGTAGAATAACAACGGAGACTTTGGCAGAAAGAATCGTAAAATTACGTCAACGTTTTTCCGACCGAAAATATAAATAAGAGCCCTTTCCCACTTGAGGCAACAGTCATAAATTTACGCATCAAGTAAATACCCGAGTCGGCATTTGTTTAGTTCATTCTCTAGAGGCTTGCGATGGCAGATTGAATACGACGCCAAAGGACCACACCCGGAAAAATCACTTCTAGGTAAAAATAATAAAAACATTCGTGTCAAAATGAAAGCCACTTCGCTTTTTTAGGTTGTTTAAAAATAGGCCAAAGCGTTGGTAATTTTGACATTGGTAACTCTGCATAGTTAATCCACCGAAAAGGCAGTTGAGTAGATCCACTGCATCCGTGCTGTTCTGGCTTTGAATTCATGTATCTAAATCTCTTTCTAAGTTACAGTACATAGCAATACCATGGAAAACATCGTGAAAAACCTGAACTCTAGAGGTGAACATGCCTCAGCGCTTAAAATTTCTCTCTTTCTTAAAGAGGGCGTGTGCCCTGCAGTGAGACGAGTGCTGGGTATGCCAAAATCCTTTTATCTTCCCAATAACGGGAAGGGTTTACTAATCTAATCAGCAACCTATTGCCGTCCCAATTTACGTCTTATTGGCGGGCACAGACCTCAAAAGCAGGCCTACTAGTGGTATTGACTTGAATAAATCAATACAAACAAGAAGTATGGTGACAACTTTGCAATTGCGTAAAAATGACAGCTATTCTGTACATTTTACTGTCACCAGTCTTGTAATTTTATTACGGAACAATTGTTTTTTTTTTTTTATTTTTCTCGTAAGCTACGAGTCGTAGCACAAGTTGTCAGTGTTACTGAGTAGAACCTTTTCTTTTTGGAGATATAAGGTGATTGTATTACACCCAGTATAGGCTGCGTTTGCTATTATGTTATATTTCACACTAACTATGAAGGAAAACATCGCGAGGAAACCCGCGGATTGGTTGGCTCCGCACGTATTGACTTGTCTTTCCTGTGGCCTAGGCCGACTGAGCTGTCAGGACGGTATAGGGGCAAGCCTACTCCATTTAAAAAAACAATGTCCTAGGCACTGCAGCGTCCGAGTGGTCACTGCACCTATCTAGTGTGAGGGAAAGTGCCATTAGACGCCATCTCACTACGTAAATGCAAAGGTCAAAGTTTTTTTTTATGCACTGGGCGTCTGTCTAGTTCGGTAGTGCTTCTCTCATATTGTATTTTGTCCTGGGAGCTGTGACATAACAACCAGCGGTCTGAAAAGAATCCCAAATTTCACAATTCGTCTTTGTAGCCCCGTTGGGAAGCCATCAGGCTGTGTTTGAGCGGGCCCTAGTAAACATTTACCCTTTCATTGTTAGGGTGTCTTTGTGAGATCCCAATTTAATCTTTCTAGCTATTACTATGAACTCGTATAAGTTTTACATATAATTTTTGAAGATTATGAAAATACAGATATTTTTCATAATTTCAATAAAAAAATCCATTCTACTTGTTTGACATTAACACGGTGTGGTTAGCGACCATATTTTCTATAAAACTTTCGAACTGCGACCGCCAAACTTTCATTACTTTTAAAATATTGTTCAATAATGCAAATATGTTGTTATAAACTCTCAGCCGTCAAATTATTCTTTCGATAAATTTTTCCAGGGTTGCCAACAATTTACAGCAAACATAATTAATCTTGCGTTAATTTCGGGGCACCCATTATTTTTTTTTTTGTTGTTCACGAGTAGAACCGAATAACGGGGGATTTTCGGGGGTATGCATATACATTTATATAGATGTGTTTGTTACTCTGTATAAATAACAAACCATTTGCGCTCGCTTTTGTTTACACAGGATTGGGATAAAATCATTATGTTTTAGACGAGGACCTGATCCATCTTTGTACCAAACAAATGAATCTGCACATAATGAACGTATTTTTAATTACTTCGCTGCAGAAATAATTACTTGTATTCATTTTTTTTCTTGTTTCACTATCTTTTGTCAAAAAATAATGTATCATAGTTGTAATACCTACTTACATATTACGTACATTTCCATTTTGGCTCGTTACGAAAACTACCCCACGGGCAATATTGTTTTTTCTTTCAACCGAATTCCTTTTTACCGAAGTAATACTGGGTAAGCAAGATAAACAGAGAGATTTATTTTCTCCTGCCCGCGGGCAGAATAATTATTTCGGGGAAAATACTAAGGACAGTGGACAGCACATCAACCTTTACGTACGTACCCTCTAATCATCTGATTAGATTTTTTTTTTGGTTGCAAAGTCGCCCTTAACGAAGTTACGTTAAAGGCGACTTTGAAACAAAAAAAAAATGCTGCCTAGTTGTAGTGATTTTCACTTATATTTTGAAATACTGGCTCTGAATGGCGCTAATAATTTTTTTTTAGGGTTCCGTACCCAAAGGGTAAGGGACTCTATTACTAAGACTCCGCTTTCCGTCCGTCCGTCCGTTCCCCCGTCCGTCACCAGGCTATATCTCATGAACCGTGATAGCTGCACAGTATGAAATGTTCACAAATGATGTATTTCTGTTGCCGCTATAACAACAAATACTAAAAACAGAATAAAATAAATTCTATTTAAGGGGGGCTCCCAAACAACAAAATTGATTACTTTGCCGTTTTTGCTTGATATTAATAACGGATACAGGTAGACGCTTGAAATATTTAAATGTTTTATAGATAAGATACGGAACGCTTCGTGCGCGAGTTTGACTCGCTCTTGGCCAGTTTTTTTTAAACATCATTTTGTACATGTAAGTCGCGGACAAAAGCTTTCACAATTTAGTTTTTGCGGCTTTCAATTGGTGCATCATTGCTTGTCGACTTTAGACGCAGTCTGCAATCTACTTTATCTGTCAGGAACTTTTTACGCACTCTGACAAAGAAATACGAGTACATTGTGGTGGATGACTAGGAGAGAATAAGATACGACGACGACCAGTTGGGCTTCCTAAGTGACGCTGTACACATGTAGTGGTGAAGGACTTGCGTGAGATCCAGGTCAAAGGAAGATCGAAGAGTGATAGCTCAGAACAAAGAGATGCGTGGACCACACAGAAAGAAGGTGGGGCGAGGGAGCGAAAACGACGCGACGCCTTGTACAGTTGGTCGCTCTGTGGTCTGTGATTCTTTAAAACGCGTCGCGTATTTTCCGCGCCCTCGCCCCACGTTCGTTCCTTTTCTTATCCTTAGTTGCGTTTCAGGTCTCTGCGCCAGCAATAATCAGTGAACGAACAAGAGCTCCGATTGCTCACTTGCTTCGCCGCGGCTTTGTGCGGAGGAGACTATTCCCACAAAAGCACGCGAGGTCAGCTTAAGAGGGAGGAGGGGCCGGCCTAATCCGCTGACTTTTATTTATTCAGTGAATTAATCTCGCCAAGGTTGGCGGTGGGTGGACAACGGCCCTTGTTTCCTGTCGCCATGGGCGGCAGCGGCAGTTCGCTTACTACAAATGATTTCAATCTAGAGTCCAGTGTAACCTCTAGGAGTAGTGATTTTGGCAGGTTTCAAAGTTTCTAAAGTCTTCAGACAGAACTATTATCCGCAATGAATTGGGCCGGTTATAAATTTACATCCTTTTTGCTCAGATCCTAGAGTGGAAAAAAGTGGAAAAGAAAAACATTTATTTATTTTGCAACAAATGAATAATGGTCATAAAAATGAAACTTATGAAGAAAAACACAAGTTTAGTTTTATATACTCACCGTGTTGATATAGAATGTAGGGTTAATATTATCATTTATTGTTACCGATAAATATATATTTGAATAAATTATTTGAAAAGAATTGTAAAATAAGATAAGATAAATGAATAAAAATGTATAAACATAAGTGCTACATAAGAAACATATCATCATCATCATCATTCAGCCACAAGAAGTCCACTGCTGGACGCAGGCCTCCTCCATGGATTTCAAAAAAGACCGGTTGGAAGCGGCCTGCATCCAGCGCCTTCCTGCCACTTGGATGAGGTCCTGTCCATCTTGTGGCTGGTCGTCCTACGCTGCGCTTGCCGAGAACTTTTTGGCCCCATCAGCCATCAGTTCTGCGTGCATAAGAAACCTAAACATAAAAAAAGGCTGCTGCTCCGCAAAGTGCTAGCCACAGGTGACCAGCGGTGGTTTTCTGCTGCAACTGATATGATAGTGAGAGAGAGGTATATGGAGATGGAGTCTATAATAGTTTTTCAATTTAGACAGTCGTTTATTAAAGTAATTAATATTTTAAAACTGAAAAAGAGTCCCTAAGATCTGTATGAGCCCGTGCTCAGCTGAGTTTGGGGGCTGTCGCTGAATTCTAGATTTTGAGTAAATTTCCTTTATATTCATGCATCTTAAAGTTCTCTTTCATAACTGTGTAAATTTAAATAAATATATTTTTACTGTACTTTTTACTTTATATAAGCAGCCTATATACGTCCCACTGTAGGGCACAGGCCTTCTCTCAGCGAGAGAGTATGGGCTTATACACCACGCGTGCCCACCGCGGATTGGCGATTTCAAGCGCTGAGGTATGTGAATAGCTCAGACACTCAGGTTTCCTCACGATGTTTTCCTTCACCGTTAGCGAGTAGTATTGCTACTATAACTTCACTTTACTTCTTACTTTACTTTACTTTAATTGAATGATTGTATAGCATAGGTGGTTATTCAGTTGTGTGATCTTAGCATTAGATGATGGCTGCTATTTTACTCTAGTTTTCAGCCTAAAAAATCAATTGCATTGCTTTGTAAAGTCATGCGAAATGTTGCCTAGTTCTGGTTCGACTGGAGATTTCCGCACTTAGCCTCATAGTTGCGCCGTTGTACGTAGCAAGTGCTGAGGTATGTAAATACCTCAGACGCTAGGGTTTACTCACGATGTTTTCCTTCACCGTCAGCGAGTGGTATTGCCACTATAACTTCACAAACGTACTTAACTTAGAAAACAAAGTCATTGTTACATGCCGGGATTCGAACCCACGACCTCCCGAATGAGAAGCCGGCGTTCTACCGCTCCGCTAACACAGCTCTGCGATTGTTGCGAAATAAATAGGCAGATCACGTGAAGGAAATCGCATCGCGTGAGGTGTCGAGTGAAGTTAAACGGATTATACCGTGTGAGTTGCACTGGTTTGTGCATTAGTAGCATTTACATGCGTGCACTCTACTAAGTTATGTTATGGGTGACTTGGCAACTAAAATGCAAAAAAGGTAACAATAAGAACTTCTACTCGCCACAATCACCAGTTGTGGTCCCAAAGTAAGATACCTTGGGCTATGGTAACTAGGACATCAAAAATAGCCTCGAGTGCGCCTCCACTGGGAATCGAATCCACGACCTCTGTTCTGCGTACTCTAAACTGTACCTACCTAGCTTAACAAGAAGATACTAAAACCCAAATTGAATTAACAAGCTTGCGGAGTAAAGTCAGTAAAATCACCCACTCCTTAATCAGTCTCGTTGATCCAAAGCCAATCATTCACTTAATTCACTTCGAACAAATTCACTCCGGAAAATAAAATAACGAGAGCAAGTTTATGAGGCAGGAAGAGCAAGAATTTCTGAGAAATTTCGCATTCCCTCTGGTGAAACCTTGATATACAGGGTGTAACAAAATTACCCTTACATAACCTAAAACAGGAGGTTCGGGTCGTAAATACAAATTTTTATACGGGGACAACTTAGAACTCGACCGGGACTTCAATTTGGGACCAGGGCAAGTGATTGTATTGTGTAGAAGTTATTATTATTATTATTTGTGTCTCTGCCAACCCCTCCGGAATACAGGAGTGAGTTTATTAATGTATGTGTACACACAACCTCTTAAATCGCGAAAAATCTTTTTCCAAACTAAAGTTTTCATCTGGGGCATTAAAGTCTATGGAACGTCTGATATTTCTTTCACGATTTCAAAGTTTTCCTTATAGAAAAAGTTATAGGTATTGATGAACCCCACAGTTTTGAATGTGTATGGGAATTTTATTACACCCTGTATAATCATTCAAGAATTTTGGTTACGTAAGACCGAGAGACAATCTCTCTTCCGTGTGGTTTCAGACGACATCCCTTCAGTCGTCTCTTTAGATACACTTTTGGGATACATGGACTTCTTTTCCACTATTAGGACGAGAATAATCGTCAAATAACAGTTAACATTCTGATAAATTCTAAGCAGATAATGGGTACCTAGTACAGGGTGAGAAAAAATCTTTTGTACTCCGGAAACTACAAAAATACTGTATTCATCAGTGCATAGGTACAACTTTTTGATCACAACAACATACAAATAAAAATGTAGAATTAGAATTTTTGCTGTTCTTATTTGTGTTGCATTATTTCAATAACACACGTTACCGATATGGTTGTGATTGTTAAATGTATATTTAAAAAGGTTTACCGCTTTTTATAGAAGACAAAGGGCTATACACCCTGTATTATTTCTCTGTTCATAATTTATCAAAGACGTTAACTGTTTTATTTTCATTATTTGACTTTGTTTCTTCACAGAACGTGTCACTGGAACGAAAGTATTCGACCAACAGCACAACCCGTTGATGTGTTTATTACCGTAGCTAGGTAGCCGAACGAGCGGCGGCTACGGAAATCGGGCTATTTCTGAAAACAGAATTTTTATAGTTTCCCAGTTCTAATGGTTTTATAGCGCCTTTGATCGTGGGTGGTCGGGTTAAAGTACCTAATTGTTGTTTCACTTAGCAAATAATCGAGGGCATTGGGGTTGTTTACGTTGCTTATTTGTATACTTGGACTAACCATTAACGTAATCATAACAGAGATGGGCATTGATGGAACTTGACTCGCTTTAAGTAAAGCATGGGCTCGGTTGGCCGGTTTCACTTTAGATGGTAGCTGATCCGACACGGTATCGTTGGACTAAATAAATGATAAATAAATAAATAACGTCCACACAGTAAAATCACTTGACCTGGTCCCAAACTAGGACACCCTGTGCTATGGTAACCAGACAAGGACGTCACAAACATGAAAATACACCTAGACTGAGGCTATTTCTACACATTTACTGCGGGCCCCAGTGGGAATCGCACCCACGACCTCTGTTTTGGTAGCTCAGTACCCTGACGGCTAGACCAACGAGGCAGTCGGACTAGGATATTTAATTCATACAACGTTCAATGGAATCATTCGCAGCATTGAAATGACAGGCTGAA
Organism: Yponomeuta evonymella; assembly: GCA_963969515.1. NCBI lineage: Eukaryota > Metazoa > Arthropoda > Insecta > Lepidoptera > Yponomeutidae > Yponomeuta > Yponomeuta evonymella. Next base: position 8,664,711 of record OZ018355.1, on the reverse strand, counting down.
AGCATTCAAGTGTTGGAGGAGAATGGAGAAAATAAGCTGGACAGAAAAGGTGACAAATGTCAACTTGCAGAGAGAGAGAGTCAAGGAGAAAATGATGATGATGGTGAAAAAATCAATGCTGGGGATGATCGAAAGAAGGGGGAAGATGCTGGGATACTTGTTATGTCACGAAAACTTTATGAATAGAAGGAAAAAGAGGTAGAGGAAGGTCACGGAGAAGCAATTTTGACCAAATTAAAAAGAAAGTGGATGTTGTGACGTACTAGGCCATGAAGTAACTGGCCTGTGTGGATCGATAAGATTAGATTATATTAGATTAGAACTTTTTATTGTAAATACCAGAAAACAGAATACATTAAAAAGCTTACGTATCTGAGTCAAGAGTCCAACTTTTAAATATAATATTGACAAGGTTCGCACAATGGCCTTAATAAATACATATACGAAACTACCAGTCCGATCTTGTCGTGTCACAGATATAGATACATGTCGTGTCATTACCGTTATCGTCCAATGTGAAAACAGCCTACCTCGTTGGGGTAGCGATAAGAGGATTAGCGATTACATTGGCGATTCGTGAGGGGTCATGACGCCCCCCCCCCCAGAATCATCCAAGCCAATTTGAAAAATCTCCTAAACCTTCATTTATTTATAAGGTGTATTCAGTGGCATAGCCTTACTTACTTAGATTGGGACAAACTCCACAAATCTCGTTTTAATTTCTAACAGCTATGATCATCATCATCATCATCAGCCATTTGACGCCCACTGCAGGACATAGGCCTCCCTCATGGTTTTCATGACCATGAGGGGTTGGTTTTGCCATAATCACTACGCTTGGCAGGCGGGTTGGCGATCGCAGCATGCGGTCGGAATCTCAGGAAGACACTGCTGCCCGTCTCCTGGTAATTTATTTCCTTGGTTGCCCAATAGTTATAAATCAATTAAAGTTAAATCTTGCTGTCTCTTTACTCTTCAACCTTGACGCCTCAAAAATAATCATCCACATTTCTAACAAAACTAGAAGACATTATTGCTTTATTACGTGATTGAGTATTGCGTCACTTTTTTCGATAACATAAGCAAACGCTCTAAAAATTATTCCAGAAGCTAACTAATATAGCTATCTTCTAGTATTATTACATAGTAAAACGTGCCAGCGAGGGAGAAGCACAAGGAAAATGTGATATTAATATCTACTGTGAAATAGTAGAGTTTTACCTAACTTAGCGGTGGTAGCCTAGTGGGTAGAGCATTGGACTCGGAAGCGAGAGACCCAGCTTCGATCCCCAATGCGGGCATGTACCTATGACTTTGTTTTCTAAGTCATGCACATTTGTGAAGTTATAGTAGCAATACCACTCGCTAACTGTGAAGGAAAACATCGTGAGGAAACCTGAGTTCCTGAGCTATTCATATACCTCAGCGCTTGAAATCGCCAATCCGCGTTGGGCACGCGTGGTGATTAAGCCCATACTCTCTCTCTGAGGGAAAGCCTGTGTTCTACAGTGGGACGTACCTATATAGATACCTAACTTAGAGTCATTACATGCATGCCATAACACAGGAAGCATTCAACTTAGTCAAATACTCAGCGGAAACAAATGACGGTTACCGCGCACGTCCCCCGCGCGGGAGTCACGACAGGGGCCACTAGTAATGTACTTTTTGTGTTTTTACCACGGACTGATTTGTTATGCCGACCTAATGCGTCCGTCGGACTTAAAGGCTCGGTGGCGCAAGTCGAGTTTTTTTTTTGTAACTGCTAAAAGCGGAATGTGAACACGTTTTGCTAGAAGGAATGTCTTACAGAGGTAAGCTCGCTTTTGTACGTGTATTTTTATGTGCAATAATAAACAGCCTATATACGTCCCACTGTAGAGCACAGGGAGGGAGTATGGGCTTAATCACGAAGCGTGCTCACCGCGGATAGGCGATTTCAAGCGCTGAGCTACGTGAATACCTTAGACACTCTGGTTTCCTCACGATGTTTTCTTTCACAATTAGCGAGAGGTATTGCTACTATATCTTCACAAATGTACATAACTTAGAAAACAAAGTCATAGGTATATAAAAGCAGTGAACTCTGATTAGCTCGTAAGAAAAATATACAAATACTATAACAACAACGCACGGACGTATGACAAGATTACCTGTAACGCAAGACAAGACTAACTGTAACCTACTATCCTATAGGGTTGTCTGGGAGGAATTGCTGTTAGCAATAAGGCCGCCAACTGTATTTTGTGTCTTTATATTTTTTTATTACATGTATTCTACTGTCAGTTAAAGAAAATTCTTATCTTATAATAGAGGGTTACCAACATTAAGCGCAATTCCTGAGACATTCCAACTACAGTTTTTCTTGCACAACAACTTTTGTTCTACGAGTTATTTTCTCAGATTTATACCAGCGGATAAGACCAGCGGCCACATAGAAGGGACGTGGGGCGAGGGCGCGGAAAAGACGCGTCGGTACCGATTCACTTTCATACAAAAGGGACGGGACGCAGACCACACAGACGAGATGGGGCGCCCCACTTCTATGCAACGCCTCGTGTCTTTTCTGCGCCCCCACCTCACCTCCCTCCTGTGTGGCCGCTGGCTCAAGGTTTACCTATTTGTTCTGTCAATGTCGCAGCCTCTGGTAAATCATTTTCCTACATAGAATAATGCTCATTCTAGTGTGGCACTGTTTGATAGATGATGCTTAAAATTGTATTTATTATGCAACTATGGTTTTAAGTGTTATACCTATTATCTATAAGACGTGCGACTGCAAACCAGAAAAACCAGAAAAAATCCAAAAAAGTTGTTGCAAAAGACCAAATCTAAATGACGTGTTTAAGAAATTGCGCCTTCTTGGAGGTTTTTCAGGATATATATTCAGGATCAAGAAGTCACATTTCGTTTCAACCTGAAATTTTGTTAATATGTTGAGGCAATATTTCATCTGCACGAAAGTTTCTTTGTGTATAACAGCCTTACTTTTAAAAAAGGCACTTCGATGAACCCGTGTTAAAGTGAGCGCTAAGTTCTAAGCGCAAAGAGATTGGAAGATAAGACTTTATAAGTTGACAATAGCGATCTCTAAATGTGATTACCTTTAGCATTCGAATGCGTAGTAGGTACATTGAACTAGAAGATAAATTCACGACGCCTTATCTTGACAAAGCCTTTCCGAGCTCAAATCTATTGTTTTACTTAAGGGTGCTATTTGCATATTAAAGCACTTCTAAAACGAAGTTTTTGCATCGCTAACGAACCAACAATCGATGGGAATTAAATAAACCACTCGCCTTCTCTCCATCTCTCTCTGTTATGAAAAATATAATGGTATTTCCTAGGAATAGAAAGAAAAAGAAAGAAAATAAATTTATTATAACAAGAAGAATGGGCATGGGCCTCATAAGAAGGCTCAAGGTCGGCCAACGAGCAATGGAGAGAGCTATGTTAGGAGTTTCACTGCGTGATCGAATGAGGAGATCCGCAGAAGAACCCGAGTTATTGATATAGCTCGGAGAAGTTATGGCCATTGGGGCGAAAACGTTCTGGCCTGGCGACCGCGGACCGGACGACGCAACGTGGAAAGGGCCCCCACCAGATGGTCTTACAACCTGGTTACGGTGGCGGGGAGTCGCTGGATGCGGGCGACACAGGACCGGAAAGTTTGGAAAACTATGAGGGAGACCGTGGCAGTGGGGTTCAAATGGCTGATGATGGATGGTAACAACAAGAGACATCACAGATACAAAATAAACAAATAAGTAACATAAGAATATGAACAACAGAAATAAAATGAAATTCACAACAGACAAAACTAAAAAAAAGTAACAAAACATAGATTGAGCCTGTGCCGTGTCTAAGTTGCCACTAAGTCAGCTGGCTCACCGCCCTCAGTGCTGATTTTCAGTCAGTGCCTAGGGTAACTCTTACGTTTAGTTGCACTACGGAGTACGTGTCGTGGTGGATTTAAAAGAAAAAAAATTAACAAAAAATAAATAGTATATATAATCAGTTAGGTTAAACTACTTTGGCTAAAGAGCAAACTTTTCATGGCAGTTCGTAAAGCTTCTGTTTAAATTAATAATTTTCTGAAGAATAATTTTCCTACTAGCTGTAGTTTGTTTTTCTGTAGTCTGTACCTAAATTGAAACGCTCCCGAACCCCACCCATTCTGCAAAAAGGCTTTTCCTTTTTTTCTATTTTAGCAGTGAAACTCTAACTGCCTCTAGCTAGTCATAAAATCAGTCTCGCTGTTATACTTCTACGCTATGTGAGAAGGCCTGCACCCTGTAAAGGTACGTAAATTTAATATCATTCCAGCTTTGGTCTGCATGAAAACGAACCGTAGATAGAAGTCGTCAAAATTCAGAAAGCAATATTGTCTATCAAGTTGTTTGCTTGTCCTAAGGGAATTCATTCATTTCATCAATAAATATTAACCTGCATTATTGATTTCTTGACTTTTATTGTGTCTTTATTATTTTTGTTTACGCCCAGATCAATACTGCGTGAAACAGTATTTATTATTATATATTGACAGGGTTATACGGTAAGTAAATAGTACTTTACTAAAACGCTTTAGTAATAGTTATTTAAGTGACTGTTGAAACTGAAGTATTCTTTATCTCGATTTTCGCAACGGAAGTTAAAAGCTTTTTGCGTGCATTTTTGTATTTTGTTATCTTTACTTTTCCTGCTCCCCAACTGCGTAGGTTTATAACGAGTTTACGCGGAACATTTGGCGCGTATGAATCCCCACTAACGACAGAAGCCAGTTTTTAAAAACATGCACTCGGCGCCAACGTAAATTTAATAAACAGTGAATAATTTAATTTAGTGTACCACTCGAGCATGGAGGACGGCCAATAAAGGCCGATTTTATGGCGTTTTTATTATGATGCATAAACGTGAATCACCAATAATGGGTGCAGGCGGTACCGAGAAGTTACTGGCTGAGAACACTCGACAAATATTAAAGTTATTCCTTTTTAATAGACGCCGTTTTCTCAAATTAAAAAGTATGTGTTTCGCTCTTTCATCTTGCGAAAGCCGATGCTATGTAGAGTCGTAAAGGTTATTGCTTAATTGATCAATCATGGCTTCTCTTCATGTGCGTGTTGTGAAAGCCTTCTTCTTCGGTCACTCTACGTAATACATCAGAAATTATAAGAAATCTATGGAAATAAAGAAAGCGGTGGTAGCTCAGTGGTTAGACTAGTTGCTTTGTATGCGTGAGTTCCCAACTTCGAATGCCTTTGATTTTTAAATTATCTTGTTTTATAGTAAGAATACCTTTCTTACTCGAATAAACACCTTGTGCGGAAACCTGATTGCCTGTGGTGTTCACGTAATAATAGGTGTTAAAGTATGAAATTGCCGTTTTATTGCAATAGGTTCTTTGAATTGACATAGAATCTTCATGGTTTGAGGTTTTCGAATGAAACTTTTTTTAAATGGTTTCTATGATGTTCTTTTTTTAAAAAATGTGAAACATTTGAATATTGACTTTCAATTGTTTTTGTTATTCAATTTAGACAAGAAAGATGGATACTGCGAAAATTCGAGTGATTTTTGAATACGAGTTCCGACGCGGAACTAACGCGGCAGAAACAGCCCGCAATATCAATGCTGCGTTTGGAGAGGGGTCTACTAATGAACGCACCGTGCGATTTTGGTTTAAACGCTTTCGTGATGGAAATTTCGACTTAAAGAACGAGCCACGAGGAAGACCGCCCACACAGGTGAATAACGATGAATTAAGAGAGATAGTGGAAGCCGACCCTAGTCAAACTACCCAGGAATTAGCGGCATGGTTTAATGTTACCTTACCCACAATATTGACTTACTTGCGTCAAATCAATAAAATAAAAAAATACGAAAAATGGGTGCCTCATAATCACTCGAATTTTCGCAGCATCCATCTTTCTTGTCTAAATTGAATAACAAAAACAATTGAAAGTCGATATTCAAATGTTTCACATTTTTTAAAAAAAGAACATCATAGAAACCATTTGAAAAAAGTTTCATTCGAAAACCTCAAACCATGAAGATTCTATGTCAATTCAAAGAACCTATTGCAATAAAACGGCAATTTCATACTTTAACCCCTAATATAATATTTCAGCGCTTGAAAACGCCAATCCGCGGTGAGCATGCGTGATGATTAAGCCTGTATTCGTTTACTGAAACGCTGCTTATACTATGCTAAATACGCTAAGTATGTTCAAGAAGTATTAACAATTCAATTCAATTCAATTCAATTCAATTCAATTCAATTCAATTCAATTCAATTCAATTCAATTCAATTCAATTCAATTCAATTCAATTCAATTCAATTCAATTCAATTCAATTCAATTCAATTCAATTCAATTCAATTCAATTCAATTCAATTCAATTCAATTCAATTCAATTCAATTCAATTCAATTCAATTCAATTCAATTCAATATTCAATTCAATTCAATTCAATTCAATTCAATTCAATTCAATTCAATTCAATTCAATTCAATTCAATTCAATTCAATTCAATTCAATTCAATTCAATTCAATTCAATTCAATTCAATTCAATTCAATTCAATTCAATTCAATTCAATTCAATTCAATTCAATTCAATTCAATTCAATTCAATTCAATTCAATTCAATTCAATTCAATTCAATTCAATTCAATTCAATTCAATTCAATTCAATTCAATTCAATTCAATTCAATTCAATTCAATTCAATTCAATTCAATTCAATTCAATTCAATTCAATTCAATTCAATTCAATTCAATTCAATTCAATTCAATTCAATTCAATTCAATTCAATTCAATTCAATTCAATTCAATTAAATTCAATTCAATTCAATTCAATTCAATTCAATTAAATTAAATTCAATTCAATTCAATTCAATTCAATTAAAATATATTTATTCGTTATAAAAACCAAATGTTTACTCAATGAACGTCTAACTTGTTAGTTTCACAATTAATAGATTATGTGGAGAAGAAGGTAACAAAGAACTCCACATGTATTCTTTTCAAAATACGTTTTAACTGAATTAACAGACTTTTCAACTTAAAATATTACTCATGGGTTGAACACTAGACACAATCGTCCTATAAATAGCCTTTAATATTAATCTACTGTTTGATACCAAACATATTTGTGTTCTAAATAATCCTTGATGTTATAGTAAACTTTTTTGAACCGAGTGTTCTTAACACCTTTTTTTTACACCGCGTCCGATGTAATTCTAATAAAACCTTATACAGTGCCCCATAAAGGAGTTAACGCAGCGAAACAAAAAGTCAACACAGTGAACATACCATCATCATAGGCCTTTGCGTCCGTTACGGATTATTTAAGCAGTGCCTAAGACTTACACTTTTCGGAATGACAAAATAAATCGATTTGGGAGCGGCATGACCTACTGCATTTAGGACGCGCAACATTACTTAGAACACATATAAGAAAGACTCCGGAGTCGGGTCGGTAGGGACTTGGTGCCTCCAGTGTGAGTATATGAGAATCAAGAATTAAGATGCTACTCATAGTAAAGTAGCTAAAAATAAAGCAACATAGCAAACAGATTCTAAACGAGATTTATCGGATAGGGAATGAAGCCAGAAGCTTTGAATGGAACTGTTTTACACTGCAACCATAGTAGGTAGTAGGCAAACTAGGTGAACGTTTCGAATTACTTAAGTACGGTAGCTCTACAAATTCAATACATTTCCCAGGTTTAGTTGTATGAGCTTCGAAGATTCGTAAAAACTTGTTATTATTCATTAATTCCTAATTTTAGAATGGCTTTAAGTTTTGTCAACTCTGTGTTTGGACTCTCTGCTCCGTTTCACCTTTTAAAGTAAACTCAGTTTTTTTTTAAACGGAGCAGTGTTTGCTATGAGCGTGCCGCTCCATATAGATTTTTGAATTCGAATGATTTTGCACTAGTTTTGTGACCAATCGTAGTTTGTTCGAGTTAGGTTAGGTTAAGTGAAATTGTATCGCAAGGCTTTTCGTTCGTTCTATTTTTGAACTGAGCAGATTTTAAAAATTTTTAAATAATGATAACTTCCTCGCAACCAGACAAGGACATCACAAACATGTCAATTCACCTAAACTGAGTCTTACGAATAATAAAAAAAAAACATAAGAAATATTCAAGACAGAAAGTGGTCTATGATTATCTGTCCATAATTTTCAACGTTGCAAGGAAAAATAGTCAAGGTGCCCTGCACTACAGAATGAACATCTCACCAACCATTACACGAAGGCAACTTAGCTACGTTCTATGGGCGACTTCGCAACAAAATTGTTATTCAGCTGTCGACCATACCAAAACTTCAATCTCGCCGTTGTCTTGCCGACCGTAGCTATTATTTATCACGTAACATTATTAACTGCGCATCGCGTCCAAAGATGGCTATCACGTGGTCCACACGCCCCGCATGCTCCGCGCAGCATCGCGGGTGAGAGATACGAATCGGGTTCGGCTGCGAGTCCATCGAAATGTGGTGCTAGAGACGGATACTGCGACGTTACGAGACGACAAGCTATAACAAAATATTGGGACAATGCTTGCCAGTATATTATACTGGCAAGCATTGTCCCATTAATGGAATCTGTCAGAGGTATATCAAATAAAGATCCCGAAACAGTCATTTTTTTCAGATTCACTCAGCATAATCAAATGTTGTCAGGTTTTGTAAAACAGTCTTTATAAAAGTTTCAAATTTTTTTTTTTGCATATTATGTGGGTATCTAGTTTTTGAATGATTGTTCCTTGTTAAAACGAAGGCTGTGTACATTTATAATGATAATATACATCAGAATTTGTCGCTTTTATCCTTAAAGCTGGATATAGCGCAAAACTACGATGTATATTTTGCTAATAAATAAATAGATATATAGATAGAGAACACTTTATTGCACAACCAGAAAAACAAAATCACAAGTAATGTACCAAAGAAAAAATAAAAAAAAAAAAACATCTTAACCTGTTTAGAGTTACATAATGTACGTATTACGAAGGGTTGTTCATCCATCATCTGTGCATCAGCCCATCCGTCTATCTGTCCATTGCAATGTGGTGCTGGAGACGGATACTGGGACATTACGATACGACATAATATAATTACGCAATACGTACCCGGAGGGTGCTAACGGGTTTGCTATACCTATGCTGTAAGTATGTCTGTCCGTCCATCTGCCCATCAGCCCATGCGTCCATCTTTCAATCTATCTATCTAACTATCAATGATCGTGGTATTACGTGCATAATCCGTGTAATAGTTAACGTGTTACAATATCGAAGCTTTGGAATGACAATTTAATTGCAACGTACCTAGTTTTGTTACTCTTTAGCCAATATTGTTTGTATTAAGCGTTCTAGTACCTAGTTTAAGTTTCAAATTGATCAATACCAGATGTTCAAGACATCAAAGTAATGATAAATATTGATAACGTGAATAACAGTCCAATGGAAATGCACACATCTGACCCTAACCGCGTGAAAGATTCTTTGTCTTAGCAATTATATTTCAAAAATATTGATTTCATCTTCTTTTGTTTCTTTTGAGATTCACACGCAATGCAATAACTTCAAAAGGTTATCCTTTCTAGTTACACAATTAACAGTAGACATTGTTTCCGTTTGTTACTTTGTTACAGCTTTAGCATAGATGTTTTTAATTAGATACTTCTGAGTATTCTGGACAAAGTTGCAACTGAAAGGTAAGCTAAAATAATCAAAATTCATGCGGAGGAAATTGCATGCGTGGAAACGTGTTCGTGTTATAATTACATTTTAGGTACAATACAATTACCAATTCCAATATTATGTAAGCAAAAACTTAAAATTCTTATTTTAATTTTATATCCAATTTTTGAACTTCTCATATAAAAGGAATATAATTACTAACGTTTACTTATTGGACATGGTTGGTATTTCTCAGTTATTGGTAAACGAATCCTTTCGAAACTCATAACGGAGATAACACAATGCTTTTCAAAGTAAGGTTATGATACAATAACTTGCTATTTATTTACGTTATCGTGAAATAGATTGCGCCGGCCGCGATTTTAAAAAAAATGTTGCCACGGAAAAAATACTTCGGGTTATTTCAGACAATATAATTTGTCAAACAGTGTCAACACCTCTGGTTCGATTGTCATATATTTGCATAGAATTTTGTTGCTACAGATGAATTGCACGAAAAGTTCTTATGCGTGAAGTGCGTGCAAGGCCATACGGCTACGTTACGGGCGTACAAAATTTGCAATAAACTTATCTGGGGTACGGGTAGAGCCACCGCTAAAATCAGCAAGGCACTCCCTGCTTATTTAGGGCCTCTTGTTATTTGTTTTATATATAAATTATTTATCTCAATTAACAAGTTATCTATGTACCATGTTCGGGGATGACGTTTCTGGGGTAGTACATAAAACCTTCATAAAAACTCAAAAAAAATTGAACCATAAAACTATTTCTCCGAGAGAAGGCCGTATATAGGCTGCTTATGATGACATTAAACCCCATCAACAAATTATGAAAATAAAACTTTCAAAACTATTTAAAATACTGTTGACTGGCTAAGTAGCAATAACTTACGTGCATATTTTTCTAAGACTAAATTGATCCAGTTCTACAATAAAAATTAAAACCACAAATTCCTATGATGGTGAACCTATTAAAGAATGTACTATAGCAAAATTCCTCGGAGTAGACATAGACTCGCAGCTTTTATGAAGCGCTGGCACGTTTAGCCAGAGGCCGCGGGTTCACGTCCCGGCGTGGGTCGAATTTTTTGTCTCTAAATTGGTTTTTAAAATTGTACAGACTTACCAAAATATATGACTAAAAAGCTGCCCTAATGGCATATCACGGTTTTGTAGGTTCCATACTAAAATACGGTATAATTATCTTGGGAAACTCAGTCGAAATGAATCGGGCTTTTATAAGACAAAAAAAGTGCAAAAAAAGAGCTCTCTGTGGAGCTGGACCATTTGGTCCATGCCGACCTCAGAACACAAATGCCGACCGTTGTTTAAAAAATTATGGATACTCCCACTACCTGCTATGTATGTCCTCGAAATTTGCTTGTTTGTTAAGAAAAAGATTGAAAACATTGGAGATTTCCAGAAAAAACAATGCAACTTCCTTACTAAATACCCAAATCGTTTGGCCAGTCATCAACATAAAACAACACACCTAAAACATTTGCCAGGAATTGTCACTATATGTGTATAAAACTGTCCAATTTAGCAAACTAAAAACCTAAGTTACTCGTACCATGCTTATAAAAGAAAGATATTTAAAATTTTATTGAACAATTGTATACATAAAATTGATGAATATGTAAAATTAAAATTGTGCCCTGTTATTTAACCCTATTACTAAGACCTACCTACTAAAGGTCTTATTAGTAATAGGGTCCTATTTGGCACCCCCATTACGGACCCCTAAAAACGAGTGCACTTATTAGTTTTTTCTTTCATTCGTACGTTTGTCAAATAAATTTGAGTTTATTAAAGTACATAAATTGTTTAACAAATACAAAGGTAACTTTAAGATGAGCTAAGGATTGTGTCGTTGTTATATTGATTGGATTACTTACGTACCGTAAAATCACATTTTCATCACATCCATCCCACTACTATACCTAATACATATTAAAATTGTGACAGAGTTTGTGATTCAATCATTGTAAACGGCAGTACCTATAATTTTAAATTCTACTTAATATCCCCATTGTCATTTAGAAGAAGAAGAAGAAAGACATTTATTATACCAACAAGATACATCACAGAAACAAAATAAGCACATAAGTAACATAATATGCACAACAACAGAAAGAAAACTAAATACACAACAGACAAATTCATTCCAATTCCACGCCAGCAATGTTCACAATCTTCATAAGACCATACCGAAATCATCAACCAATCACTTGCCTCATACAATATTGACTCAGCCAAAGTGGTCAAAGGGCACAGCGCTCCGCCGTCCCAGCATTACCATGAACAAGGCTCCAGCTCATTTAGAGGAGACAGAGGTGTGTTATCCTCGCCTCGGGACTACTCGTGGTTTGCTCCCATGCGACTCAAATGAAAAAGATGGGCGGGTAAGCAAGTTTGACCCCCGGCTAAGATTGAAAAGACTTTTTTTTGGAGATTTTCTTTTCTACCTAAATCAGCACTACAGTTTCTATGCTAGTTACGAACAAAGGATTCAGTATTTCACCTTAAACGCTCTCTAAAATCTATGGATAATCAAATGGCGAATATTCAAAATATTTTAAAAACTACGTATAAGAAAACAAAAATATATTTAAAATGTCCGAAATTTAATTATGTTTCAAGCCCTTCGACCATATTTATCAAAAGTTATTAAAAATTTTAAATTGTACGAGCTAGATAGCATGGTTCACGTAAGATCAGCCTGAAGATGCTTTATATTGGTTATTACTTTAACAATTGAATAAGTCTAAAAGAATAAGTTAGGTACTTGGGATATGTGCTTCGAAGCGAACGGTACAGACTTCTTCAGGTTATCATGATGGGCAAAATTGAGGGAAAGCAGCGCGGTGGTAGAAAAAGAAAACCATGGCTCCGTAACATAAGAGAATGGACTGAAGTTGCCAGCGGCAAAGATCTATTTCGCTTGGCAAAGAGAAGAGAGGAATATGCAGAGCTGACAGCCAACCTCCAGTAGTGAAGAGGCACTGCAAGATGAAAAAAGAAAAATAAGCAAAATACAGTGTTACAGATATAAAATCGTTTTTCTTAAAAGTTACTTATTGTTGCTTGTTTCTTTGTAACCCGCTTCAATCGGGCACTTGCGTATAACTTAGATTTGAGTGACATTGTAAAAAAAAATTTAAAAAACTTTATTTAGAAAAGGGTTTATAGAGTGGTTACTGGCTCCCAAACTAGGATTCCCTGTGCTATGGGTACATTGCTTTTATACCTTATAATTATTTATAAAACTAAGGAAAAATTTAAGAATAAAACAATAAAATTACAATTTACAAAAACCTTATTAGATTTAGTTTTTTCATTGAATTCTGAGAGTTTACTTAAAAGAGTGTATAACTGTTCATGCATAAAAATATTATTTTGTGAGATAACTCAAGTATTGATAGACGCTTTATACATTATAAGGCGCTATGTGCAAGTTGTGATGTCATAGTTTGAGGTAGATATTTATGGCGCATTTTCGTACCACGTGGCAGTATTGACTGAAAATTATTAGTTGTACAGAAAAAAACACGTATATCTTTTAACATGGTCTCTCCGATTATATTAAAACATTTTAGTGCAAGTTCTCCACTGAAGTTTGTGAACAATTGGACCGTGTTATGCCTAAAAATGCTGGTTGACAATGACTTGCGCTTCAAGGTAAAAACCCCACCCATGCTTAAAAAAAAACCGCATCGGTTGGGAGCAACCCACTACGTCGTAATTACGTGCAGCGGGGGTAGCACGGGAAATGGAAACAAGACCGCAAGCCGCGGCTGCATATGTAAATAGCTAGACGGGAGCCGCCCGCGCCGGGGCACTGTTTTCGGAGGGTTGCTTTAAAAATACCCCTTTGAAATAGATAGATTAAATATTCTTTATTGAATGTATGCCAGGAATAACAGGAACACGACCAGCAAACCCAATGCTGCTTAAGAGCTGGTACTTAGCTTAGAAAATCTGTTAACAATACATGACACTTTTTCAGCACAATCCAGCATAATTAGGGACTGTCCACTGATGATATATTAATGATGGAAGCATAAGTAAAAAGGAGGTGGCGGAAAAATTGTTTGGAATCTATTTGTATTATTAGTACTTAAACATTATAATTGTTATGCATTGCTGCCAGAATAGGTATGGAGTGGGTGGATTGGGATGTGTTTAATTCTGAAATCCATTTTTAATACAGTTGCTCAAAAAGTGGCGTATTGCAGGGACGTATAGCGTTCGGGATGTGGGCTATTACATACTCGTGCTTTTTTTTTACCTTTCCCGAACTCGTGCGTTCTCTTTCCCAACTGTCAAAATAATGTCTATTAAAAAGAAAAACCAACCATGAAGTTTTTACTAAAAAAATTCATAGAAGTTTTTATGATTCATGCAAATACGTATATTTCTAAAAAGAAACTACTAATTTGTTTCAATATCAGATTTAATGATTTGATTAAATGAGTTTGGTTAGGTTTCATTTCATTTCATCTCATTAAATTTCATTTTCATTTCATATCAATAAAAAACTTTTACTGAAGACTTGGCTGTATGGGCATAGTTCCCTTTGCCTACCAGAATGGGTGAAGAAAAAAAAACTCTGCTTATATTCTACGGTTGGCGCCATTTTTCAGAAATTTTCTTTGCGAGTTTAGTTGTTTGTTGCACAAAATGAGTAATTTCGACCCTAGTTTTTTTGAATTAACACCACCGGAACGCAGTATAATTGCACAAAATGCTTCGGAGAACATTTTACCGGAAAAGTAAAAAAGTCGCTACATATCTACATACGACGAATTTATTGCGTGGAGAGAAGAGAAAAAAGCAAATAGTTTTTCATTTTTTCGCAACTGTATTAAAAATAGTCGTTCAGTACACGTGCGGAGCCGTCATTGCAACTTGTTCCGACTGTCATCCCTCGCCTTCGGCTGCGCCTCGGCTCGGGTAGACATTTGTCGGAACTCTTTGCAATGACAGCCTTTCCACACTTGTAATGAAATATACTATATCCATTGTTCTTCTCCTGCCGCTCCATGGTTGTCTGGTATAAAAATTAATTTGTTACGTTAATCTAAAAATAAGTATTTGTGTTTTACTGATGTAACTGTCTGTCGCAAGAAGTTCAAAATCTGTAATGATCATTGCTCTAACCCAGGAAAATCCAGGTCTGTTTAAATGTGTTATTTTCTCGCTTGATTTTTGTTTGTGACTGTTTGTTTCTTATAAATAAAATAAAATAAGTAAATAAATAATTAGGGACAATTGACAGATTGAAAATGTGCCGCTCGCCCGTCGCCAGCTCGGTGTAACGTCGATGCAGCACAGAATAAGTCGTAGTCATACAACAGCACAACAATCTTTACACAAATATTAAAAGCGGTGGTAGCGTTTCGGGAGATCGCTGGCATGACATACGAGAGGTTCTGGGTTCGATACCAGTGTTTGAAATAAAAATAAAACCAGACCAGACGGCGCAGTAGAAAGTTCCGGTCACAACATAACCCCACGCGAATCGTGCAGGGAAGACAAAGCACTTGTAAGTAGCTTTTATGGGAAGAGTGCTCTTAGGTTAGTCTTTGGGGAAGACTAGGGCCTTCAACGACAAGTGCAGATCAGCTGGGAGGCGCCGGCAGACACTTTTTCCACGGGAGGATACCGACCTTTGGACTTTGCATGTGAGTTGCATTTGCTTTACTAGATTTTAAGTCTTAGTTATAAAATTAGCGCAGTGAGTCCCTGATGGGTATAAACGATTATGGGCCCCGGGCGAAGAACCCTTATGGCTCCCAACGTCTAACATTTTCTGGTAGCAAGCAGAGTGTAACTTATCTCTGTATGCAACATTTTCTTGTAGCAGAGCGTGGTTTATCTCTGTAACCAACAACCGGCGTGCACCAATGACTTTGTTTTTTAAATAACCTACGTACATTTGTGAATTTATAGAAACAATGCCCTTCGTTAACGGAAGAACAACCTCGTGAAGAAAGTGACTGAGGTGTCCATACTTCAGCGTTTGAAAACATTAATCCGCGGTTAGCGTATGGTGATAAAGCCCAAACTCTAATCTCAGAGAAGGCCTGTGCTCTGTTCTAAGACGTATTAGGCTGGAAAGGAAAGAAATTAATCATACAGTGTTAATTTGAACAACGATGCAAAGTGAAAAGCTTGGTTTACTGCCGTATGGATTAAGTGTGAAATAAACGTCAGTGCGCTAACAATAAACGCGTGTAATCATTTTATCAAATAGGTATCTGTATCCTGTTGTTCTGCCACTAGTCGAGTCTAAAGGCGCCTCTATTTCTTTGAAAAGGGCTGAAAGTCATATTTATAAAACACGATTCCTTAAAACACTCCACAGATACAGTTTAAAGACTCTGTGATAAAGAGAAAGACGTAACCGCAGATTATTTAAACTGCCTCTGAGGAGTGCTTTAGGGGAATCGTGTTTTTATAAATAACACTTCGAGCCTATATTCTGCAGATAATCTCATAACCGTGAAGGTTATGGTCAAAAACACAAAGGTCAATTGGGCTAAGGTATGTACTCGTGCAAAATAAAGTGAGCAATCTCAAAAGAAACCGGCCGAGTTAATCAAATAAGTTTAAATCTTAGGCACGCTGGCCGGCCACTTAGTTACTATTCGTAAATATTTACCTAGCGGCGGGAGGCTACAGAATCCGTAATCAGTGTACACAATCAGTTGCTCACACAGGTGTCCACGCACGGGCGTTTTTATGCCCCTTTAGAAAACATTGACGTGCGGGCGCAACCCAGCGGTTGCAAACTAAAATAAAGCTTAAATACTTTTAAGGTTAGAGACTACAATTAGTACCTATTGTTTTTTGGGTTAGTGCGCAAAAATCACGGCCACCTGCAGCTGACGGGGATTTTCTTGCACTTTTATTGTAGTCTCTAATATCGTAAGTATTTAAGGATGATTTTAGACGGAAAATTAGTTGTAATAATATGTATAGACCTTTATTCTGGGCCAAATAGATCTTTCACATATTGAGTGGGAGATGTTTATTAATTACGTAGTGTCTATACAAAAGTAAACGTTTGTAGGGACCTCTTAGCGTAAGATTTCTGGATCAAACCAGACAATCATAGTAATTTTATAGGTATTACAAAATATAGTAGGAAATGTACTGTACCGAAATGTTCTCTTAATACAAACTTCACGGTATCTAGGTATCTTTGTGCATGATATGTGATTTTATACGTTTCGTGTGCAATGAAATATAAAGTTAAGTCAAGGTAAAGTTAATATTCAATAATATTAAATAACTAAAGTATTTAACTTTAGTTTATTTCCAAATTTCACAAAAATCAAGTTGCGGTCAAAAGCTATTACAATATTTAAAATTATCTTTTAGCCCGTTGAAAAAGCACTGACTTGGAGACGTTTTTTCAGACGCCCGTGTGCTTTTCCAGTAGCCCTCTGTATTTTAATATTTAACAAGGGTCCTCTAATTATTTATTCACACTACGGACAATGCAAACAGCCTCCAGAGACGTAACTAAGCCTCGGTAGCCAACCGAATGTATATTCTTCCGACAATAATTTGTGTTCGCACTGTGATATTCGTAAATAAACCTGCCACCGGTTGATTGTTAACACTGTATTTTATAGTGGAACGGAACGCGTAGATATAAATAACGAAATAATTGGCCCGGGGAAAATATAATTCCGTGAATCGGAATGTTTTCAGTGTATCACACGCTGATGTTATTATACGTTTTGCTGAATCGGTTTTAACTGGAGTTATATTAATTGTAACAATTATTGAATCTGTTTGAACCAACAAATTTATAACGGATAGTTACAGGGAGTATCAAAACCAACCAGGTGGAAAAAACTACTCCACTAAAAATATGTTTGTAGCATAAAGTCCGCCGCATTGCCATTGTAAAATTTACTCTCTCACTCTCTACTGTAATACCTGTATCACAGAGGAAAACCTGTAGTATGTTATGTCATAAATAAATTTTAAAAAAACCGTGTCTCAGACACAGTAGGTAGCATGTAAGGGCCGTTTCTTACAAACGATTCGGCTGTAGATGTTTATATAATAAGACGCTTAGGCCGAAGAAATAATTCCTGATTGAGAAACCTACGGAAGTGGACTGGAATTACAAGTGTTTTAGAGCTCCTTCGCCTTGCAAGAGACGGAGATAAATATGCGGAGCTGATGGCCACCCTTCACTTGGCGGAGAGGCACCATAAGAAGAAAAATATATTAAGCTCACAGATAGTTTATTTTTGAGGTAAGATGTATCGTATATCTACTGAAGGATCGTTTATAGGAAATGGCCGTAAGCGGCCAGTCTATAAGCTGTTCAAATATTCCGAGACTTAAAAACAATTAGTTCAGTAATGATAAATTAAACAACATCCAAGAAGCTCTAAATTCTCAATTTATTTTTTCTTGTCATACAAAATGAGCAGATAAATTTTCTTGACTTTATGAAAAATAAAACACACAAAATTAAACATTACGATTAAATTTAATATCATTTCGTTTATTTCGTGGCAAGTGGCAAGCCCTGGTAGAGAGCAGGAGCTAGAGTCTAATACATACATGGTTTTTCAGTAAAATGACAAAAGCACGACATTAGAGTTGTTATTAGCCTCTATTTGGCATAACTCGCGCAAACTCAATAGGCAAAAATGTATGATAATAATTTAAAATCTTTTGTTTGGATTATAAAACAAATGCTGATTACGGATTTTTCACAGATTAAAATATTTAAAGGTAAGCGGTAGTTTAATCACAGGATTAAGCTGAAAAAAATTAGCTACCGGAAAAAAAACGAGTAGTCAAATATGTAACAATAAAAAGACCATAATAAACATTGCATTGTGCATAATCGTTGCCTGGCATGGCAACCCTATCGATGGGTAGTCACGTGTGCGTCAAATGACCCGTAACGGGAAGCAATAAAGACCATTGTTTACACGATCGCACGCATAAATATCACTATCTGTAATGTTGTATCGAATTACGGCGATAATGTCGATAGACATTTTCCAAAAATTATGTTATGACAATCGGATAGAATAAAATGGGGGTCGTAAATAAACACTGTCATTTTAATATTTCGTATTAATAGATACGATAAATTTTGGGTGGTTTGAAAGCCATAGCAAAACGAACGTGCCTTAACAACAGCTATCAAATACGCAGTTTGTTGTTTTTAAAGGCGCTTTCCAAAAATATCTTGACACAAACTCGAATCTATTATAACCACTAGTAGCCATCCATCGCAGTACGTGCGTGCCGTGGATCCGCGGATCATTGTTCTGACAGACGGGGAGGCGGTACTAATTGTTCGCCCATTTTTTAAATAGCACTTCTCAACTCAAAACAAAGTAAAGTTAATCAACTCAATTTTTTCTTTTATTTTCTTAAAAAAAAGTAGAGATAGATAGAGAACACATTATTGCATAACCAGGAGAAAGAATTACATTATGGTTTCATATATATATAAGTAGTGGCATAAAATTAGCGGTCTAATCGTTTAGAGCGATCTCTTCCAGACAACCTTTGGATGGAGTGGATAGCAGGAGGAATAAAGTGGGTAGATGGATGGATAAGATAGTCTGAAATATAATGGTATGTGAAGTAAAAAGTATGTATAGTAAAAGATTACAAGAATATACGTATGTACTTAAAATAACATATTACAAAACGTATAAATACTTTAATAATAGTCTAAAAAGACGTCATTTTCAATTAGGTACTAATTACACAACCGCGGCTTTCAAACCGCCCAGATTTGAGAAGGTTATTATTAGTATTTGTGTTCGACATTTTTATTGAATTCACGCTTTTCGCACTCTACCGATGGGATTTCGCAGCTTTCAGTAAACTATTGTCCTACATAGAAGAAGGTTTATTTTATGTTACACGTGCACTAACATTAGCGCCACCAAAGGAGAAAAATCATATCTTTTTTCAATCGTGCGGCTGATTCTGGGCTGATTTAGACATTTTTGGTTTTATGAAATATTTAGGTCTTTTGTTTAATAATTTAAAAAAAAATATATTCCTTGTCTTTAAGCAATCTTGCCCTAGTTGCTATAAGAAGGCAGACTTTTTAAGGACTTTTTTAAAAGACATGCTTCAGGCCCGTGTAGAAAATCAGCGTTGAAAGCAGGTTTTAAAACTGTAAGCCCCTATTTTGTATCTTGCAAGTATACTAGAACCAGCCTCTTACTTATTAGTTAAATGGCACTTTCGAAGCAAAAAGCCGGGGGTCAAATGAAGGCCTGTGATTGGCCAGAACATAAGAAAAGCGGCATTCAACCCTTCTGCTGCAGTATCGGGTTGCGGTTATGGAGCCTTAGTATCAATTAACCAAAATGGCCGCCGCCAGAAATGAACCTGCCATTATTGTGTAATACCACTTAATAACGTGCTGGCCCTTTTTTATTGACTGTGTCGAAATAATGTGAATTTTATTGTTACTTATTTGTCAATCAGCGCAAAAATATGACATCAGTATGCTAAATTTGACAATCAGCAAAAGCAGCAGCAAAGTTTTTTTCTTCGTTCAATAAAATAAAATACTGGCCAGCTTTAACTTCAAGCTGAATGCTGGCTGACTGCAAAACTAAAATTAAAACTAGTACATACCTAGCGATTTAAAAATAAAGAGAGCCTAAACAATATCAGTGAGGGTGGAATGTAGACTCTTGAAGCACAATGAGTGTAGCTGGTAGGGGCTCCCCCGACGTCCAATCAGCTGTCAGCAGTCAAGCACAAAGAGCTTTGTTTTAACAGTACTATGCTGAATTAGTTCTCAAGTACGGCTTCTAAACAATAGTTTTTTTATATATATGCACAGGAAGGGTTGTCCGCCATTTTGGATTCGATAATGGCCGCTGCTGCAATTAATAGAAAAACCGGCAAAGTGCGTGTCAGACCACGCGCAATTCCGTAGAAGGAATTTTTTTGATTTACCTGCTTTACAAAACTAACAACTTAATCAAAGTAACTTTCAACGGAATTTGTACGAAGGTTCCCTCTTGTATACTCGTGAACCTGTAAAACCTACCTAGCCGTGATGGTTTTCCTTTTAAGTTTATTGTATGTGCTACCCTGAATTTTTTCACGGTTTTTACAATTAACTATTTAACCGGGTGAGAAGGGTAGGATGCACTACTCCAGAAGATGGACAGACAGACACACAGACAGACAGAAAGATAGATGGACGGACAGACAGACAGACAGACAGACAGACAGACAGACAGACAGACAGACAGAGAGACAGACAGACAGACAGACAGACAGATGGACATGGCAAAACTGTAAGGGTACCGTGTTTTTACTTTTAAACGTCACACGAAAATGGCCGAAAGCAATTGAAAACAGCATTCAGCAGTATTTTTTTCTAACTTTACGTAAGCCGGGAATTACGTGCGTATGAGGGATACGGGCTTACATCGTATGCACACAACAAAGCTCCACTGGAAACCACCAGGGTATTTTCCGGTATATAATCCTTGTAAAACATTGCATTCAGTCATTTTTAGTTTTCCAACTTCCTTTTATTTAGTCATGTGGCAGCTTTTCAATTTCAAAAATTAAAATAATGTATTTCAGTGGTTTAATAAAACTTGTAAAATGGAGCTCTTGATGTTTCACGATTTTGCATTAACAAATAAATTACTGAAGTAATTTATTGGAACACATTTAATTTATCTGCATAATAACTCGATCGGATCTGGTAGAGTGGTGTTGTATTAACATGGACATGTAACTTTTAGTGTCTTTGTGGCACGGCGCATGCTTAAATAAACGAGCTCTACGCTTGTTTGAGGTCGCAATGTTTGCGCGTTCAAATTTTAATTTTAATTTCTAGAAAAATCCAGACAGGTTTTCTCTCTTCTTCTCTCTGAGGAAACGCCTGTGCCCTGCAGTGGGACGTGTATAGGCTACAGAAAAAAATCTAGAAAGCTCGAATGTTTCGATAAGGTACCTTGCGAAGAGATGTTGGATAAACGATACTGGAAGCATTTTTGAAAAAAATTTAAAAAAAAAAGGTATTTGATCCGCAATATCTCATGAGCTGTTGATATCTTAGGCTTGGTTCTATTGAAAAAATATTCCTAATGATAGATATAAGTGGGTTGCCAGAAGCGCGTAAGTAAATTCATGTCCGATATGAGGACGCTTATCAGGTTAAAATTCCCTATTTATTCATTCCATCATCATGATGATCATCATCAGCCCACTGCTGGATTGATAAGCCCTTTCCCCATCAGGCCATCTTTCGTGGTCTCTCGTCTTTAGGTATTAATTTATTCGCTATTTATAATAAAATAATAACTTCCACACAATACAATCACTTGACCAGGCAAGGACGTTACAACCATGAAAATACACCCCGACTGAGGTCTTTTGTACAAATGTACCGGGCCCCCAGTGGGAATCGAACCCAAGAACTCTGTTTTATTAGCTAAGCGCCTTAACGGCTAGACCAACGAGGCAGTCTATTTTTCTAAGATTTTATTTGTCTAAGGCCTTTATTTGTCTATCATCATCATCATCCATTTGACGCCCACTGCGGGACATAGGCCTCCCTCATGGTTTTCTAACTATGAAGGGTTTTGCCCTAATCGCAGGCGGGTTGGCGATCGCAGCATGCGGTTGGAATCTCAGGAAGACGCTGCTGCCCGTCTCCTGGTAATTTATTTCCTTAGTCGCCTTCTACGACATCCACGGAAGGAAATAGAGTGGTGCTATTCTTAATCCGGCGCCACACGGAGATTTGTCTAAGAACGATCAAATCAGTCTGGGTGTATTTCCATGTTTGTAATGTGGTTACCATACCCCAGGGTATCCTGGTTTGGGACCAGGACAAGTGCTTATGTTGTGTGAAAGTTATTTGTTTCTGTATTCTGATATTTATTTAATTTATATTTTAGATCCCAACTTATGTCATCTACATTTATTGCCAAGTTTCATTGCGATCACGACTTCTCGTTTCTAAATTAAAACTACGGCCCCTCGCGCCGTAGAATGTGATCATACTTGATTATTTTTTTATTAAAACTAGGTACATAACAAAACCCGTTCCAATTTGGTCAAATAGGTATGTCCACAAGCTTAACAATCTTTTTTGAACTCGCCCAAAAAAATAAGTTAACGCGTATATTGGGTTTTTATTTTATTTATTTATTGGGTTTTAGGAAAACCATCGACTAACGATAACATGATGAAAGGTACATTGTACATTATAGTAACCGAGAGTCACTAAAAGGTTTTCACATATAGCGACATTGTAGTTCAGAACACACTAAAACTTATGTAACCTTATACGTCCCACTGCAGGGCAGAGGCCGTCTCTCAGATAGAGAGTATGATCTTTGTAACCATGCGTGTCCACCACGGATTGGCAATTTTAAGCGCTGAGGTATGTGAATACACTTAGATACTCAGGTTTACTCGCGAAGTTCTTCTTCACGGCTAGCGTGTGGTATTGCTACTACAACTTCACAAATGGACGTAACTTTGAAAACAAAGTCATTGGTAAATGCCAGGGTTCGAACCCACGACCTACAAGTTTTTGGACACCATATTTTCGTGTAACGTTCATTAAGTCACAGTTTCTGTGTATCATTTTGAATAAAATCAGTTTGATTTGATTTGATTTCCTAAATCCAAATTTAAAAAAATGGTGCAATTTGAGCCTAAGTAGATACCTAATCATCATTCACTGGAGCTGAAGTACTGAAAACATCGGCGCGTGGTCATTGGTGCCCTTCAACCGGACCCCACTCAAACGTTATTGCTTGAACATGCCAACTCAACGTCAATATGGGCAAGAAGCGGCTGGCAACAGTTGTTTTATTTCATTTGCGAGGTTTTCCCGTCTACTCCTCGATCCCGGTAGCTTTTTTCACGTTCTTAGGGTTCCAAAATGCCAGTGTGATAAAAAAGCTTGATATATTTGAAGCCCGCTCTCTATTCGTCACTCTGTTTGATTTAATTTGAAGGTTCAAATCGGACGTTTGTGTTATTGTTGAAACTACTATTCCATAGTCAATGATAGTAATGCACTTGAACAAACTTAATCAATGGCTAGAGTCTATGAATGTACTTATTGATCGTATTGTACCTATTTGCGAAATATACCTATTATCGGGGATCATTCCGAAATTATTTGATTAAATTCGTACTTTCAGCAAATCAAACAGAGCTACTACAAAGCAAAAAAACTATAGGGTATTTTTGAACGATGTGGAAGTTACAAAAAAAAAATTCGTCGTAAAACTGATGTTGTTGTAAATACAGATTAAAAAGAAAAAAGACAGTTGTAAATGACAAACTAAGGAATTGCGGATTTTAGAAATTCATCATCATCATCCCTTTGACGCCCACTGCAGGACATAGACCTCCCTCGTGGATTTATAACCATGAGGGGCTTTGCCATAATCGCCACGCTTGGCAGGCGGGTTGGCGATCGCAGTATGCGGTTGGAATCTCAGGAAGACGCTGCTGCCCGTCTCCTGATAATTTATTTCCTTAGTCGCCTTCTACGACGTCCACGGGAGGAAGTGGAGTAACGCTATTCTTAATCCGGCGCCACACGGAATATAAACATATTAACCGATTTATTTTTCGTAAAGTTGTTGTAAACACAAATTAAAAAGAAATAAAGACAGTTGTAAATGACAAACTAAGGAATTGTGGATTTTAGAAATTATTCTGTTTAAACTAAGCCAATGCAAGCCAATCAGACTTTAGTCTGATGAAAAATATTAAGCATAATAATTGTCCTCAGCACGGGTTAGTCAACAAAAAGAATATAAACATTTATTTTTCGTATCAGCGGCTGTCGCACAAAAACGATCCGTAAGACCTGCTCCTCCGAAGCAGACCACTGACGTAATTTATGGTGTGGAGAGACTGAAACACAGACTTGTTGCCTGTGGCGGTACCTGAATTTGTATTTTATTTTACATTTTACTCACGATGTTAATAAAATATGTAATGTAATATGCTATTATTATCAATAATTATAAAAATTTGTACGCCCACTATGGCAAAACATGCTGAACTAAATATGCTAATTCCACCTTTCTGTAGACATGTTTGACAAATAAATCTCTTTATCTTTATGAATCGCCGACTTTCAATCAAAATTATGGTAGATTTTTCTTTAACTATGGTCAGGTAATATTTTTCTTTAAACATAAATTGGTCAGGGGTAAACCGTGTCAGAACCCTGAGAGCGGTGGTAGAATAGTGGACTCAGAAGCGAGAGACCCAGCTTCGATTCCCAGTGCGGGCATGTACCTATGACCTGTACATTTATGAAGTTACAGTAGCAATACCACTCGCTAACTGTGAAGGAAAACATCGTGAGGAAACCTGAGTGTCTGAGCTATTCACATACCTCAGCGCTTGAAATCGCCAATCCGCGGTGGGCACGCTTGGTGATCAAGCCCATACTCTCTCTCTCTCTCTCTTTCTCTCTGAGAGAAGGCCTGTGCCCTACAGTGGGACGTATATAGGCTGCTTATGTAAACCGTCTCGTAAACTGCCCCGGGCTTATTTAAGTGATTTTTCGTGTTTGGTTTTCCTTTTTGTCCATTTTATTTTGTGCTACGCGTTGACGAAACTTTTTATCTATTGTTTGTGTTCTTGGAATAAAACAAGGGCTTTTGACCGTTTAGTTGACATTTTCTCCTGTTTAAAAAGAACGTGTTAAGAGTTATAAACTTCTAGCCAATACAAAGTTTACGTCATCTCTTACTCTCGACGTTATTGTGTCCTAAATTGGGCATTAATTTTATGCAATATGTCAGTCAGAAATAACGATCTGGCTCCTGTTTCAGAAAGCTACAATTAGTAAAAACGCTATTGGAATTTTCTCTAAAAAGGTCTTAAGTTGTATTGTTTTATATGAGAATTACCACAAGACTATAAAACTCCAATTTAAATTCGACTTTTCATGAACCGACGAAAACGCTGTCCAGCCATGATGTTCTACAGGTTTTCTCTTATCTGCGATTCGAGGATTAAAAACTATTGATTGTAGACAAGAGCAGAACTACATATAATGCTTGTATGAAATTGTGATTAGAAGCGCCTCCCTCAATTGAAAATAACTTGGTCCATCTAAAATACCAACATTTTATTTGACAATAATGTTTGTAATAATTGTTTATTTCAATATTAAACGCTGAGGTATGTGAATACCTCAGGCTCTCAGGTTAGCGGTGAAGGAATTTTTTTTGTCAAAATAATTAAATAAATGCACTCAATTATTGCGCAATGGGAGCAAATTAACATCGAGAGTGCTGGGGGCAAGATTTGTGTTTACCCTTCCATCGCAGATCATGCAGTGCAGTTGAAAACTTCGTTCAAAAACTTGTCTGGCTGACTCGAAATTAAGTGCGGCGGCGGAGTAAACCAATTTTAATGTAACATTATGCAAATAATAATATTTTCGCTGCGGCAGTGCGCAACTGTTGCCGTGGAGCCGCAGGCAGACTCTCGTTCGGAAATCATTATTAGCCACACACTCGCTAATTTGGCCGAATTTGCTTAATGCTCTACAATTTGCACGCAAACTCTGCAGTGAATGCCATTTAATATCCGCACTGTGTATTTTTGTGAACCCATATGCTCCGCGTGGAGAAACCCTTTTATTTAGTCAGCTATATTATGGATGGTTGCTAGTTTATTTTTTTTTGTTCTTTCGGTGTTTTATAATAACTTAAAGCCTCTAGATGCATCCTACTGCAGACCTCCGGCCTCTAGAAAGATTGTGTGGCGTACAAAGAAAGGATAACCTAAAAACCGTTTCTACATTATTGACAATTTGACCACTTCCAATAAGCAAGAGTTAACATTCGTACATAGATAAATAAACTCACACCTGCATCCTGGAGGGGTAGGCAGTGGTCAGGGTTTGCCACTTGACATGATCCTGACAAACCACTTTCGCTTCATCAACATTTACATTTACGTACAGGCACATGCTTTGCTTCTACTAGGATACCCTGTATCGTAGGAACCAGAAACAGTGACATCACAAACATGTAAACATCCAAACCTGGGGTTTTTTTTGTCCCCAGCCGCTGCATGCACACACGCCGGTTTCGGTTTTATCTTGCCCTTCGCCAAATTTTGGCCTTCTATCTACATAATGGGATGATTTACACAGCGTTCAGTGGCATCATCACACACACTAGAGGGGTGAAGGGACCACTCGGACGCTGCAGTGCCTATACTATCCTGACAGCTTAGTCAGCCCTTCGCTAATATTAGATAAGATAAGATAAGACAAGACAAGACAAGACAAGGCGAGGCGAGGCGAGGCGAGGCGAGGCGAGGCGAGGCGAGGCGAGGCGAGGCGAGGCGAGGCAAGGCAAGGCAAGGCAAGGTAAGGTAAGATAAGATAAGAATCTTTATTGCACACAAGAAGCAAGACATAAAATATATAGTATTTTATCCCTTATTTCATCGAGATTTCTCCGTCTGGGACGTCCCTTAACGGCCTCACATTCGCTTGATATTAGTTCTTTAGTCAATCTTTCTTCCTTTTTTCTTTCCATATGTCCAAACCAACGCAGCATTCTGTTCTCATCTATTTTATTTACGTCAAAACTTAAAAGTAACAAATAAAAGTTAAAGCAAATACAAATCTCTCGCCTTATCACCGGACCTATGCGCAGACGTACTGAGTGTTATGTGTCGGCCCGCTGCGAAAAACTAAGAGTGACTTGACTCTACTCTCACTACAATAATTGACTGTACTCGCCACCCAAACTACGGTAGCTGCAACTTGGCCGAAACTTCGGGAATCTAAGGTAATTAAATGCTACCTAATAAATGACCCCTTTAATACAGCACTTAGGAGAATAACTCTATATGAGCATCGCGAGTGATTAAAAATCATCATCATCATCATCATCATCATTCAGCCACAAGAAGTCCACTGCTGGACATAGGCCTCCTCCATGAATTTCCAAAGAGACCGGTTGGAAGCGGCCTGCATCCAGCACCTTCCTGCCACTTGGATGACGTTTAAAATACTATTCCTTAAACAATTGTCAGATTTTGACACATGAGGTTTCAACAGATTCCTCGTGTGGTGTCAACATAGGCTGGTCACGCCTGCTTAGTTGTTAATGCTTTGCTGTCGGGTTGTTGGTTAGTTTTTATTTCAGTTTTTTTTCTCTCATTTCATAAATTTTATTAAAAGTAATTAAAGTTATTCGATGCAGAATCTGCATTTTACTCTAGCATAGACTTCACAATTTACTTTATTTCTGATTTAAAGTAAGTAACATTGGTTTGGCGCCGAGCCAAAAAACATCAAAAAACACCTGCATCGCGCATAAAATGAAATTTTTAAATCTACATTGCTGCAAGTATCTTACTTTTGTGCTTTTCTGTAATATCGGCGGTGACGATTGTTATACTTTGTGGGTGCCTCGTTGGTCTAGTCGTAGGTTCGATTTCAGCTGGGAGCGGTTCACTTCGATTTGTACAAATTGCCTCAGTGTGGGTTTTTTACGTGTTTTTTGTGATTTATGAAAAATGCAACAAACATGTGAACTATGTGAAAGAAATGGTCACACGAGATTGAAAAAAAATGACGAGGTCAGTTTTTGGCAAACACAGATAGAATAATCTTTTTTGTACACAGAAATTCATCACACTGAAATATCGAATTCGAAACGAGGTGATCTGACAGAGAACCAAAGTCACCGACATAGACCACCGAATTAGCATGTGGAAGTAGCAGTGGGCCGGCTACATCACCCGAAGAACTGATAACCGATGGGGTAGACGAGTTCTTGAGTGGAGACCGCGGTGCGGTAAACGTAGTGTAGGACGTCCTCAGACTCGGTGGAGCGATGATCTTCGCAGGGCGGCTGGCAAGAGCTGGACGAGAGTAGCCGAGGACCTTGCTCAGTGGCGTGCAATAGGAGAGTCCTATGTCCAGCAGTGGACCAGCGTAAGCCGATGATGATGATGTATACAGAAATTACATTAACAGAAATGTAATACATCGAAGTACAATTACTTATTACTAAAAGCCTTAACATAAAAAAAAATAAGCATGGGCAGGCCCCCCACTAAATGGTCTGACGACCTGGTTACGGTGGCGAGGAGTCGCTAGATGCGGGCGGCACAAGGCTGGGAAGCTTGGAAAACCATGAGGGAGGCCTATGTCCTGCAGTGGGCTTAAATTGTCTGAGAAGCACCACATTAAGGCGGAAACAGATTGTTGAAACGCGACGCGACCTGACCCAACGCGAAGCGTGTTGAGTCAAATCAAACCTTACTATTTTCTATGATCAGAATCACATTAGTAACATCCGACGTCATCCCCCCTATAACTTCGTTTTCGATAAAACTAGAAGCCTGAATTTTCAGTAACCAAGCAGGCATCGTTGGTCGTGGTCGATAAGCCAAGTCAGAGGCCTTAGGGCGGCTTGACAACTTCTGACAGTAGACGAGCCACTAGTCTACAAGCCTCCACCAATCCGGACTTGGCCCCCGTGGTGGAGTATGGCCTATACCTTCCTCAGGGAAGAGACCCGTGCCCCTCGGTGGGGACATAATGGGTTGATGATGATGAAGCAGGCATTGTATAAACACGGTATATTTTAAATTTCATTCACTTTGAAATAGCAGTTTAAGAATTATAAATAGTCAAAGTTTCTTAATTTTGTCACTCACTTACTGACTGACCGATCATCGAAACTCTAAGGCCTTTCTAGCAGACATAGAAGCTTCAGATTTTGAACACAATTAGTGTTTAGTGTATCATCATCATCATCAGCCATTTGACGCCCACTGCAGGGCATAGGCCTCCCACCTGGTGTTCATAACCATGAAGGGTTTTGCCTTAATTACCATGCTTGGCAGGCGGGTTGGCGATCGCAGTATGTGGTTGGGATCACAGGAAGACGCTGCTGCCCATGTCCTGGTAATTCATTGTCTTAGTCGCCTTCTACGACGTTTTTTAGTGTATAAATTAAGGAAAAACTAAAATATTTTGCAATTTCGGTCCAGTCTTCTAGATACACCAACCGCATAAAAATTTTTAATCCCATATAAATATATAGGGTTACAAAGTTACATTTGCAGTGAATGAATTAGTGTACCTGTATATGTATAACATAATGGAATAATAGGTGTAGAAAGGTTCCTAGATACGATTAAGTTCAAAGGTAACTTGAAAAATGGTGCAGGAAAATAAAAATAGGACTATCTACAAAAACAAATTAGTTACCCTAGTAAGCCTCGCAACTCAGTTCTTTTACTGTAAAAAGTTGTGAGATCCATGTAATGTAATACCAAGTCAGTTAATTTATTCAGTCCCTACTTAAGGGTCCTTCGGTCTAAAGTTATTACGTAATTAGCTAACCTAACATCTTATAGTGACCATGTCAATATAAAAAATCTTTACGTTAAATTTTAGAGTGACCCTGAAATCGCACTAAACAATCAAATTTAACATATTAATATGTATTACTTGTGAGATAAATTGTGTTTTCACGCGATATCACTATTCATATCATATCACCTATATTTTCTTACGGATGACGAGAACAGTTCAGTAAGCCATATCACGAGCAAAAGCTTGTTTGCAAATAGCAAAGATATTCTCAAAGGCATCGATTTAGAGATAATGAATCTCTGCCTTATTGTGTTCTAATCTAAAACCGCACTTTATCGTAAACCACGTCAAAGGGTAAAAATTAGCATGAGCGGGCACGTTTGCTGGATAATAAAGGCACTAATCCTGGGTAGTTGTTAGGAAGAGCACCTTAGGGGCTAATTTCGCTCAACCCATAATGATTATGAGCCAGCCGCTCAGCTACTGGTTAGGACCGCAATATGCAAATGATTTTAGCCTTTAGCGTGTTGCAAGCGGCTGACCTGTGGGTTGTATTAATACAATAACAAAATGCATACGTCCTAAGTAGAATCGCGTGTTAGCTAGTGCATTTTGTTGAATCATTATTATTGTTCTAGCTAGCTCAGGTCTCGTTTTACAAATGCAATTCATCCAATTTATAAAAAACTGTTTTTATTCCAGCTACGTGTCGAAAACTCGAAACTGAAGTCCTCCACATGTTAAATGCAATTGCAATATTTTTTTTACTTTAATCAATAATAAATAACTTTCACGGCACACAAAAACTTGTCCTGGTCCTAAACTAGGATTGCGGAAGTTACCGTAATAAGTTTCGAACAGCCAATCAGGGTTCGCGGTTAGTAACAAGCGATAGTTTTTTTTATCAAATCATCTTCTGTAAAACAGATATTTGCGACCAACGTAGATTAATAAAAAAATATAATAGGGGTTAAAGTAAGGTTCTTTGAATTGACATAGAATCTTCATGGTTTGAGGTTTTCGAGTGAAACTTTGTTCAAATAGTTTCTATGATGTTCTTTTTTTAAAAAATGTGAAACATTTGAATATCGACTTTCAATTGTTTTTGTTATTCAATTTAGACAAGAAAGATGGATACTGCGAAAATTCGAGTGATTTTTGAATACGAGTTCCAACGCGGAACTAACGCGGCAGAAACAGCCCGCAATATCAATGCCGCGTTTGGAAAGGGGTCTACTAATGAACGCACCGTGCGATTTTGGTTTAAACGCTTTCGTGATGGAAATTTCGACTTAAAGAACGAGCCACGAGGAAGACCACCCACACAGGTGAATAACGATGAATTAAGAGAGATAGTGGAAGCCGACCCTAGTCAAACTACCCAGGAATTAGCGGCATGGTTTAACGTTACCTTACTCACAATATTGACTCACTTGCGTCAAATCAATAAAATAAAAAAATACAAAAAATGGGTGCCTCATGATTTGACTGATCTGCAGAAAGAAACGCGTGTTGAAACTTGTGTTGCCTTGTTGAACTGGTACAGAAATGAAGGAATATTGGATCGAATTGTAACATGTGATGAAAAGTGGATTCTTTATGATAACCGAAAAGGAAAAATGCAATGGCTGACCCCAGGTCAAATGCCACAACAGTGTCCTAAAGCAAAACTTACCAATAAAAAGGTAATGGTAACTGTTTGGTGGTCTCAGCATGGTGTTATTCACTATAGTTTTCTCCGATCTGGTCAAGCAATAACGGCAGATGTCTATTGTGCCGAACTCCGAACCATGTTGACAAAACTAGCAGTAAAACAGCCCCGACTCATGAACCCATCTTCACCATTATTGCTCCACGACAACGCGAGACCTCACACAGCTCGAGAAACCATTTTGACCCTTCAGGAACTGCAGTTAGAAACCATTCGTCATCCTCCGTGTTCACCAGACCTTGCTCCAACGGACTACCATTTTTTTCGTGATTTGGACAATTATATACGTGACAAGAAGTTTTCTTCCCAGGAGGCAGTACAAAATGCTTTCACACAGTTTGTGCAGTCTAGATCGTCGGAGTTCTATCGCAAAGGCATTAATGACCTTCATTAGATGGCAGCAATGTATAGATAATAATGGCAACTATTTTGATTAAATAAATTTGTTAAAAATTTAAAAAATAAACAATTTAGATTTTCAGTACAAATCGGCAATTTCATACTTTAACCCCTAATATTATACATTTGTTTGTTAACTTCGTAGTGGAAAAGTATGTACCTACAGCATAAATACTTTTAAAACTTGCAACGATAGGTTTGTTTTCTTATGTGAAGTAATTACAAATTAAGGCTTTCCATATTCCTTCTTCTACTTGTGCACTAAGAGTTTGCTTCTTGCATTTCATGATTCTAGATCAATGGGAAGTACCCTTTAGCTTTTGATAGAAATGGACGTTTAGGTACATGTCACATTTTTCATACAATAAAACTCACTATAACCAAGCAACCAATAAGCAACCGTTAACTAACGGTACTAAACTGACTGGATAAATCATTCCATACAGAATTCCATTTCTAATCAACGAAACAGCTATCAAATTCTCCGATGAAGGTAAAAGACAGGTTTATGATCAAGTCTAAATAACCTTTTCCGGGATTAAATGACACACTCCGCTCCATTAAGACGATTAAGCCCTTGTTAAAAGACACCAAAATAACAACTAGGGGGTGACAGAGACCTTACAGTTTATTTGTGAACTTACTAATATTGTTACAAAATTGCGCACTTTGATACGGCTATTTCTTAGATATTGCGTCTTTAACTGCAGTTGTTTGTAAGGTATCGCGTCCTAAGACTGCAGTTTCTTTATCTTTCTGATTTATTGATATTTTAAGCGGTTTTGGTAAGATCTCATGTCCATATAAGTTGTAATACATTGCATCTCCTTTACTGAGTTTATTAAATAATCAGTCTAGCATACGAAACGATGGGATTGTCATCGTCGCAAATAGTGTACAAAAATCCCTAATAGTATAGATAAAGAACGCAATGCATTTTTTTATCTTTTCTTATTCAATTCAATCATAGTTAAAGATATGATTGCGCTTACAGCAGTTATTTCAAATTATAGCTCTACTTCTTTTAATAGCAGACGTTTTTTTCAATGTTTACTTAGAAATTTTAATAGACTAAACCCACCAACAATTAATAATACCATATGCAAGAATAAAGTCAACCAACCAATGGAAACTCCAATTGAAAATACTAAAAAAAATATGGTAACGAGATCACAAGGCAATTTCATATGTACTTGTAAACTGTTTTTAAATCGTATCACACGAGATGGGTACAGTCAGCGAAAGTTGGGTCTACCGAATACCATTATCCCCCTAACATCACAGATGTGAAATTATGTATGTTTAAAAGTCGTCTGTTACTCAATCGCAAATTATAATATATTAAAATTATGTCTATAATTAATCACCTAGTTGTGCACCAAATCACTCCCATACTTTTTCCGACACTACCTCTTTCTTTTCCACATAAATATGGAAAAAAATACTGTCAAGTATAAATAGGCATGTGCCCTACGGAGAGACGTATATTAGGCTGCATTTTTATTAATAGATAGTAAAGTAGGTACGGCGAGCTTAGCCTTTGCACAAAAGCCTAAGCTCGTGCAATAAAGAATGTTTCAATTCAATTGCGCATAAACAGTTGAAAGGCGTTAGCGAGTAATAGGCGAAAAACTTATAAAAGGAAAACTTCGTACATAATTCATTACAATAAAACCCTCTCTTTCTACGAACCCTATACTGCGCTTGGCCCGACAAGTACTTGGCCGGTTTTTTTTTCGTTGGTGGCGCTATTGTAACTGTGTGGAGCCCCTTAAACATATCGCACCTTCGGTAGTACAAGGGCACAACTCACAAAAAATAGTAAAATGAGTTAAGTATGCAGAAATGCCTTATAAACACTCCTCTATCTGGTGGGATAAAGACTCCCATTAGATTTAGTTAAAAAGCGATAGAGGAGTGCCTTTAACTCATTTCTGCGTACTTAACTCATTTTACCATTTTTTGTAAGTTGTGCCCTTGTACTACCGAAGGTGCGATATAACACTTTCGATCCGGATCTCACAGTACACATAAAGATGAAAATTAAAGTAAAAAATACAATAAGCCTTCCTTTCTCGGCAGTCGCTGCTCGTACACTCTACAGCATATCAACTTGTTCATACCCGTAGTCTGTCCAGCTACAACACAAGCAACTTTGCAACAACAATACTATGCTGTCTTGCTCTACTATACTGGATATAACAAAATCCCCATACCTGTACAAAAATCTTCTTGTCAGTATCAACAACTTATATTATGGGAAAAATGTCAAAATCGCAAAATAATTCTATAAGCTATTCGGTACATTTTAGTGTTTTGACATATCTATGGGATTTTTGTTACCTCTCTTCTAAAACAAGAGTATCACTGGTTTTGAACTCAGACTTTCGTAAGCACTACACATTATTAGCTTAATTCTGTATTCACTTACTTGAGACGGAGCTCCGTCTCTACTCAACATGATTAACTCTCTGCAAATCAGAGCGAAACCTTACGACAAAAATCAAGTAAGTGAATCCGGAATTAAGTTCATAATCATTGCTGTGTCAATCCAAGTATCTATAGGGTGACCTTGAATTCATTCGCCGTATTTCGAGGGAATGTTCTTTTCATTGCCAAAAACAGTATTATTAATGATTTGTCTATAGAATTGTCTAAGAATAGCGTCACTCCATTTCCTTCCGTGGATGTCGTAGAAGGCGACTAAGGAAATCGAACGAAGAACATAGAAGAACGAGCCACGAGGAAGACCGCCCTCACAGGTGAATAACGATGAATTAAGAGAGATAGTGGAAGCCGACCCTAGTCAAACTACCCAGGAATTAGCGGCATGGTTTAACGTTACCTTACCCACAATATTGACTCACTTGCGTCAAATCAATAAAATAAAAAAATACGAAAAATGGGTGCCTCATAATCACTTGAATTTTCGCAGTATCCATCTTTCTTGTCTAAATTGAATAACAAAAACAATTGAAAGTCGATATTCAAATGTTTCACATTTTTTAAAAAAAGAACATCATAGAAACCATTTGAAAAAAGTTTCATTCGAAATCCTCGAACCATGAAGATTCTATGTCAATTCAAAGAACCTATTGCAATAAAACGGCAATTTCATACTTTAACCCCTAATAGTTTTTCTTGGGTTTTTATTAATTTTTGTCTCGATATTGTTTGTTCATGCTTAATTGAAGTAATTTTGGGTCACAAAAAAAAATACGTTTGTTTTTGCATATTCATATATTTCTAAATCATGGTTAGAATGTCCCCTTAAAATACGGTGAACGAATTCAAGGTCAGCCTGTAGTTTCATCGTAAGCCCACACCTGAAGTACGATTACCGAATTAGTTATCTCCAGTGTCACAAACTGTACCTGCCAACGAAAACAAAAACAACACAATCCATCGGAGAATTGTGTCGAAATTGTTCCGGGAGCGTGAAATTGCCAAAAAACTGGGAATCCATCACGAGTCAAATGTCACTTTGAAATTGTACAGCTAACTGAAGAGCCGAATGGATTGACTGCGAAAACAATTAACGTGCTCCCTATAGAACCGGGCGGCACGCGAAAAAATTGGAATAATCAACGCGACTGTCCAGGGCTTTCGCCTGATAAAAGTTATCATTGTGAACTGCGACGCTATTTTAAAAAACACAGCCGGCGCTCTAGAAGTGCTTTCTATGAGCAGTTAATTGAATATAGCTTTTAGTTAGCCTTTTAAGATTTTCATTTTTGAAAACCTTTCTAAGTGTTCGTGAGAAAAATTAATACCTAGGTTCATAAAACTTTTACTTTTCGCGCTCACTTTTTGTTGATGCGAAAAATGGCCTTAAAAGCGAATTTAATGCAGTCTATATACGTCCCACTAAAAGGCACTTCCACACAACACAATCACTTGACCTGGTCCGAAACTAGGATACCCTGTGCTATGGTACCCAGGTAAGGACATCACAAACATGGCGGCGACGACGGCCGTACGACGGCCTAAAGTGGGAATCGAACCCTCTTACCCACCTTAACCACCAAGACCTCTGTCTTGGTGGTTAAGCGCTTTAACGGCTAGTCCAACGAGCGGTGGGCACGCGTGGTGATTAAGCCCAGCCTCACCGCGGTGAGGCCGGCGTTCTACCACTGCGCGACTATTGCTTAAAAGAGAATGATTACGTAGTAACAATGGGAGACTGGTTAATACCCGCTAATTGCCCATAGTCACCCACCACTACATTATACATTACCAATGGAAACTCGTTAAGGGACAGGAAATTGTTCATGATGTACCCCATCAATATTTCCGCAGCATTCATAATCGCGCAAGCAATAATCGGTGTTAAACAATACATGTTTGAGTCGGAATTGGTCTGGGCTTCACGTCGACTGATAGTATTACAATAGAGATATAGAGGGATGTAGCTGCATACCGAAACGCATCCCTGCGCGCACCCCAAAGTTAAACTCTGGAAATTTTAATACGTCCTGCCTGGGGTGCCCGTTCCGTCCGGGCTTACATGGAACTTTATTGTTTTCGTTTACATACGTGCGTAGAACAAATGCGCTAACTTTTATCATAAATACTGAATAGTGAAACTCACATTTGTTGACAAAAACTAAAAGCGATGTAAATCCATGTTATGTCGCATGAAAAATGTTGGCAATAGCATATACCCAATATACTTTTGCCATCATATTTTGGTAATGTTGCGTGCTCCGTGGTTTTACTATAGATGTACCTTGGATACTAATACTCACATTTATTTACAAAAAATAAAAGCGATGAAAATTCTGATAATGCCACATTAGAAAAAAATATCACATAACATTATATTTCTATCCTATTTTATTAGTATTGGCATTCTGGTTTTATTAATTACGTTCACGTGTGTAGAATGAATATCAGCTTTCACAAACGTTTTCAAGATTGCAAGCGTCGAATAGTGACTCAAGTAGTAGTTCAATTCCCTAAAACTACCTGCCACTTCTAACCGTGACGTCTCTAAAAGATTCTATTAAAGGGTTTCCTTTTACATTATGTAACAGAAAGTGGAGGAAAAAACCGGGAGCCATGTGAACCTAATCTAAAATTAAAATCTATTCCACTACCCTGTTTTCAACGATGCTCAGCGAACTCTCGCTGGCCGGCTAGAATTTTCATCGCAACTTATATTTTTAATACAAAAAGAGGGGCGAGGGACTTTGATTCACCACATGAAACAAAAATACGAGTTTCAAACGAAAACATTGTTCTGAAATAATGTAAAATAGAGATGTAAATTCTACTGTATTACACAATAGGGTTGAGCTTATGAAAGCATAAAACGTCTCTACCCCACGTATAGACTCCGCATCGGAAAATATTTGAATTTATTTGAGGGGTGGAAGCGTTGGGGGTGAAAATTGGATGGACCTGTGATAATCACGAAGCTCTAGGTAGAGGTATAACCATTTTGAGAATGTCTTTATAATTCTGTACAGCTTTTTAGGGTTCCGCATCCAAAGGATGCTGACGAGTCCCCATTACTAAGCCTACGGTCATTATGCTCGGTCATTATTTTTATAATTTTTTAAATTTTACATGAGTCTAAATTATCACTAGATATGGTTTTATTTGAGCTGTACCGACTTTTAGATAATAAAAAATATACCAAAATTACTATCACTGAATGTGTTAGAGACGACGGTCGTCAAAAGTCTATTTAAAGGATTTGTATTTCTGTAATTTAAAAATTTTTACCCCAAATATTCACTCGCGCTGCGTAATAAGTCCCATACAAATCCGTGCGCTCGGAGAATTAAGCTCGGCCCATTAAGGAATATGAAATAAATGCATCTCATCTGGAAAAAAAAAATATCGTCTTTTATATCGTAAAAGGTAGCTAGTTGAAAATTTCACATAATATGTGTTTTCACGATGAATTACCTGTCACTACACCATATAAACTCACGTCTGTATCCCGGTGCGGTAGGCAGAGACCAGGGTTCGCCACATGCCTTGATCCTGACCAACCTCCGACCTTAAACCAATTAGAGGATGTATTAGCGAAGGGCAAGATAACAAGTATCTGAAACCACCCTACGAATGAAAACGTTTTTGCTAAGTTCGTAACACATTACATTATGTGATGGTACGCCACTCTCGGTATGCCAATCCGAGTTGCCAGTCGCGTTTGCCCAGTTTTTTTCTTCCAGGTCTCTAAAGAACGACATAAAAGGGCGAAGGCCCTTAAGGAATAGCCACTAGGAGGAATTCTTATGGAATTACTTCGAAACTCATGGATCGAAAACACTTAGAGGGAGTAATTAAAACAGTAGTTGTAGACAAACAAAAGAGAGTTGGCCAAGTTGTCGCCAAAGCGGAGTCAAGACCGACCGAGCCGACCCAACTTTAATTATAAACTGAATGAACAAGTTCCGGGGACAATCAAGAAGTTGAATCGTGGCCCGCGCTCGAAACAAAATACATTTTTATGACAAACTCGCCCGAGAGCAAAGTTTCGCTCGGTGTCTTATTTATTTGCAACAAGTCGGGGAAGAGCGAGTTTTGTCGAATTAACGAGGCGTTCTGTCACGCCTACTGACGGAGGACTTAACATCGACAACGAAATTTTGTGCTGAACTTTTCTAATGGTTTGCTAGAAACTTCAAAAGTGACTTACTTACCTACGTGACGTAGTTCATTGGATTGTAGCTATATTATAAAGGTGTTAAACTTTTGGTCCCTGATCCATCTTTACGCAATCCAGCAAATGTTGGTCAAGGCCAATTGAAATATACATATTTACACAATATCCAGACAAATGAAAAACAGACAGCTATAACGCCCGGCAGGTTTTCGAATATGTTTTTATTGATGTCGATAATAAATCAATTGTTGTGGGTTTTTTGTTAAATTCGTGCGGTAACCCCAGGAAATTTGCTTTCCCTTACGGGTGTTCGCACCCCCTCTAGGTAAATACTATCGGTATGAATTTACTACTTCTATCTCTTTCTATCATTGAAAGATTGAAACAGCGAGAAATGTTGATACAGACCAACGTACGGTACTGGTTTCAGAATACTTCACATCGAACCATATTCTGATTATTAATGAGGTTTCTGAACAATCCCGACAATGGAATGTTTCCCATAACATTTAAAAATACCAAAGTTCTTATCTACTACCAAAAAGTCTGTGAAAGTAACGTTATTGTTTCAAGACCGCCGACTGTGATTTCAGCGGTAACCCTCCTTTAATTGGTGGCCAGTAAAGGGAGGCTAAAACAAAACGACCCCTTGTAGTATGTAGCTAACATTGGTATTCCAATATTTTTCCAGTCAGAGAATAGGAACCTCTGGTGAAAGTAGATAGAGTTAAGGGGTTACTTGCATTCTGCTCGTTGTCGTTGAGTTTTCCGCGGATATATACAACAAAATTATTTATCTCTACAATTTTAAGCAATCTCCAGTCTTACGTCTCAGAATCTAAACTAACAATCTCCAAATACCTTATGGGGTGGACTGACTTTGAATCAGAAAACCATTAAAACTATTAAAAAAAAAATTATAACTCGCCTTAGCATACCTACTCTCCGAAAAACCAAATTAAATGCACAATAAATACATACGAGTGTATTTTATTATACCCTATACTCTGCTACACTTTCAGGTTTACATCGACACACTACAAATAGACATTTAAATAAGGACACAGCTTTGATTCTCCACCGCCTATAAGTCTAAGTGAAAACTGCTATCGCTCGTACTAGAGAGCACCCCTAGGTCGCAAGATGTCCCGTGCCGCGCCGGAATACAGATTGTTTACTCAAGTAAATTGCTTTGTAAGTCCTGAGGCGGTTAAAAATGTGCTCTAGGTACGTCCCGAGATGTCCCTGGGACACAGTCGTCTTACCGCAGACTGTACTTGGAGATGCCGGAGAGAATACTTATTATAATGTCTTTATTGTTTCTGGAGAACTGTCTCTCAAGATAATTATACCAAAACAACGAGTTCACATTAGTCTACGCGAGTAGAACTAAATAAATCACTTTGCTCACTTTGACAGTATTCAATTTTTGTTGTATTTAGGGTTCCGTACACCATACAAAAAAATGGGAACACTTATAGGATCACTCGTCTGCCTGTCCGTCCGTCTATCACAGCCAATTTGATCCGAATCTACTGGACCAAATCGGGTGAAATTAGGTAGGATGGTATAACCAAAACACTGATGTGCAAAGTAAATAAATATTTTTTCAAATTCAAAAGTTTTGCAAACCTTACTGTGTCATAATATATCAAATGAAAGAGCTCATTATTCGGATCGCAAATATATTTTTGTTATTATTTTAAAATAAATAGTTTTGATTTAATTCATGAAAAAAGATTAAAATAGACCATTCCCCCCTGATCTCAAAAACAAATGAGATAAAATTTTGAAAAAAAATTGAAAATATAGTTCAAAATATAGATTACAGGAAAACCTGTAAGAATTCTATCAATTGAAAATAAAGTGGTAAGCTCAATATAATACGTTCACTTACGGGAAATAGTTTACTAAAACACGACTAGATAGCGCTAGTAGAAGTTAACTCGCGTCTTGAATAAAAACATGTGGCTTTGGCATTGTACGGAACCCCCTCGACGCAGATTCAACTCGCACTTGGCCGGTTTTTATACAATCCAATCAGTAGCACAATGCCAACTATTACAAATCTTCATAAGTGAGATCAAACTGTGCCTAAAATAATAATATCAAAAGCCAACTATTAGCATGATCACACTGTCAGCAATACTTTGAATGCGTTAATTGCCACTGATTTGTGCAGCCAAGAAAAAAAACGAAAACAGTTTATAATTAAAGTGGTGCGATCTGATGTATGAAGATTAGCAGAAGTTGCAATAACAAAGTGCGCTAGCGGCTACCAAACCTAGGTATCTAGGGACCTTTTCAGTTTACACAAATATGTCAGAGTTTCATTGATCCGCGATTTTTACTTTTGGAACATCTGACTTTGCTTTCCCTCAGTTTGAATGGATGACTGGGCCAAAACTGAAGATTGACCCTGTGGACTGTAAAAGGGTGCACCGCCTTATAGCACCCCTAGACCCGTAGGCAAATAATGTTTAGACCGGTGTGGTGGCTGACCCCCGCGTTATGCCCGTGTACGGGTGCTGTTCCTATTTTTATAAGAAAAGTAACTCATGTCTGGTATTTAAAGCTATTGATGGCAATCATGGAATCTTTGTCGTGTAAGTAGCTACAATACAGACAGATAAGCTCGCCCTTGTTCATGTTATTTCTCATGTAAGGTCCTGTTAAATGTCTTGTGTACCATAAAGTATAATTAATTAAAGTATAATTAAGTAGCATTAGGTTTAAAATTATTTCAGTAAAGATGATCAAAGGAGATATTTTTTTCACTGCCTTTTTCTCCGCTACAAATTGACTCGAAGGCTGCGGCTAACCTTGTACATTATTAAATAGCATTTGATGTAGCAATTAAGTAGCAACGTTCAACAAACAGAATGTAAATTCTTTACGTTGAAATATTTAATTAAATATCTAATTAGATAATAAATTCTTTGACGTTCATTAAGTAAACATTTAGTTTTAATAATGAAAAAAGGAATTTGAATTTAATTGAATTATTTTGCTTAGCTATCCGACAAATGAGTCGGGTAGGACACTTTTATGCAACAGCGCCCAGGTTTTAGCTTTGAAATTTCTATATTTATTAATCCATTCAGTGTACAGTCATGTGAAAGAAATCCGCACAAAGGGAAATCCTTGTCGACATTGGTTAG
Source organism: Yponomeuta evonymella (assembly GCA_963969515.1). NCBI lineage: Eukaryota > Metazoa > Arthropoda > Insecta > Lepidoptera > Yponomeutidae > Yponomeuta > Yponomeuta evonymella. The sequence goes on along the minus strand of OZ018355.1, from coordinate 8,622,723 downwards.
CCGCTGAACGCGGTCTTAGCTCGGAAAACTACGAGTAACTCGGACACGAAAGCTTCTCTCAACTTGACAACCTGCAAACCGGATATCCAGAGAGGCCCGGTAAAACATAAAGGAATACCCTTCTTCTCGTCATTTACAAACAACTTATATTTTAAGGCCAACTGCGACATATCGAAACGACATGTTTCATACTAGATTTTGATATTTTGTAATCTTGATTTGTTTTCAATATTTTAGGTAATAAACTAATTCAATATAAATGGTCGTACTTGTAAAAGATAATCAAATCTTTTTTGCGTGGCAACTAACCCGATACTTTCTCTTTCTGAGAAGGCTTGTGCCCTGCTGCAGGAGGATGTATATAGGCTACTTAAAAAAAACGTACCTAAAAAGTGAGTGTTTTTTTTTCACTTTCTTTTCTCAAATAAATTTTTGGCCCAAATGTACCTTTTCCACATACCACGTTTGTGGGCTGGAACAGTCGCTAGATAATCCAATTATCCGCGAACAAATTCTACTAGCGGCCAATTAGACACCGAAAGTGTTTGCGCGCTGCAGGGTTAGAAGAACAGGCTCAATTAGAATTATCTCTGTCTAATGTTGCTAGAGTGTAAAACAGTAAACATTACAGCCCAAATATAATTATTCTGCAAGATTTCTGTACTTTTTGCGTTCGAAAAAGTATGCTGAGTACGACAATTGCATGAACGCGTTTCATTGCCACTTCAAGTCTATGTGCAAGAATCCTCAAGGAGAGCTTGCATCGTACCCGCCACTTGATAGGAGTCCAAGTACTTTAATTTTTTGAATAAAAAATTTAAACCGACTTCAAAACACTAATAAAAAACTACGCTATAGCACTGCGTTTTTAACGCAGGAATAATTCAAACGAATAATATGTCAATCAAATTCGAGTTGCAGAAATATAATTTGGAGCCGGTGGTAAGTTACATCATACAGCCTGGTGACAGACGGACGGATAGATGGACGGACGGACATATGGACGGGCGGACGGACAGCGAAGTCTTTTACCCTTTAGCTACGGAACCCTGAAAAATACCCAAATCATTTCAGGGGTGCCAAGTATATTCAAGTATGAGATCCTGGATGCCCATGAGACCATCTGGAAAGTCTACCCTTTCAAACAAAAAAAAAAGAATTTTCCGAATCAGTCCAGGTTTCTTTGAGTACGTAATCCGGTAACCGCTTAGAAGGTAGGATACACAAAAATTAAAATGATTCCGATGAATTGAGAACCTAATCCCTTTTTTAAGTCGGTTAAAAATAGGTACTAAACTTTTTATAGTACCTATTCAACTTTCAATTATGATTTGTTTCCATCCCTACAAAAAAAAAACGTATCTAATGTGATGCAAAAAAGGAAGTCGTGAAAACACATGCTCTGAAGAATTTTACATTGAAAATATTAATGTTAAAGCTCTAAATGCAGCTAGACAGAAGGACGATCTTATATCATCATCATCATCAGCCATATGGCGCCCACTGCAGGACATAGGCCTCCCTCATGGTTTTCATAACCATGAGGGGTTTTGCCGTAATCGCCACGCTTGGCAGGCGGGTTGGCGATCGCAGTATGCGGTTGGAATCTCAGAAAGACGCTGCTGCCCGTCTCCTGGTAATTGATTTCTTTAGTCGCCTTCTACGACATCCACGGAAGGAAATGGAGTGACGCTATTCTTAATCCGGCGCCACGCTCTTGTATACCTATTTGTATTTTTTCTTAAGCTAAATGTATGTTTTTTTTTCGTTTTGTATGTTGTGTATTGTGTGTTTTTCCTGTTGTTGTTCATATTATGTTTGTTTTGTTTCTGTGATGTGTCTTGTTGCTATAACAAATGTCTTATCTTTCTTCGTTTTCTTTATTTCTTATATAGTTAAAGAAAATCGTATCAAATTGTAATATAAAAATCTCCCAGTAGGGTCAGTATTTTGCGCCTTTACAATACATTTTTATGACTATATAAAATATGACGTCATAAAAAACAAAGACAAGACCTAAGACAGATAGATAGAGAACTCTTTATTGCACAACCAGAAAAACCTAAGAAGTGGCATAAAATATATAAGTGCCATAATAAAGGCGCCACGGAATTAAAACCTATACTAGTACACGCCGTAATATGGTATTTATATTATCTACATTTTAGATCAACTCCATTAAAATCTTTCTACTTATAAAGTGATCTCAAACACATCAGGTCCTCATGCGTTTAACTCAATAAAAACTCGACAAACCCTGAACTTTTGCATTCGCGGTGTCGAAAACCCGACAAGGAGAATCAATGAGATAGTGAACAATCACGGATTCCATAACGAGTTTGTTCCGATTTAGCGAACTACTTCCGCTAGTCAATTCTCTTGTCTTTTGAGGAAATCTTAAGTGCAGAGTGTAGTAGTCAAACTGCGCCCGAACCCCGAATATCGAGGTGAAGGAGACAAGTTTTAAAGCTACGTCTATAGCGATTAAAATAGGCGAATGCGGCATGTTTCTGTAATATCTCCGTATTAAATAAATAAAATAAATAAATACTAGTTTTAATTTTTATTGTGTATTTACTGTTATATTTTACTCTACGTGTGTTCTCAGTCTGTCCATTTAATTTTTAAGATTGAATGTATGTCGTGGTATGTGAATTAATGTTTTTCAATTTAAATTTCAATTCGATTGCGATACGAGACGTATTTGTATGGGACTTATTCTGCTACACGAGCGAATAGTTGGGGGGAAAGCAGGCATTTCTAAAATTACAGATTTACAAGTCTTAGGGCCGGTTTCTGAATTGAGAAATTAACTAAGTAAATACTTAAGTAACGTTCTGACACGCTCTTTTCTGAGAAATTTGAAGAGACAGCACTACAGTTAACTATTTACTTAACAAAATTCTCAATTCAGAAACTGGCCCTTATTAATAGAATTTTGATGACCGAAGTCACTAACACACTCTGTGACAGTCATTTTGGTATATTTTTTACTATCGGAAACTCAGTACAGCTTAAATAAGACCATAATCTAGTTATAATTTAGGCTCATATTCGCGACATTTTTTTTTAATTCAATAAAGTTTGAAAAATCATAAAAATAACCACGACGGCCCTAGATAGAACATTGAAAACTATAATTTTTTTTCAGATTTTAAATACTGACCATGAGCGAGTAAAATGTATTATAAAACATTGTATTATAAATCATTGTAAAACGTTGTGGTCAAGTCATCACAGAATAAAAGGCGTATAGTGAGCAGAAGTAGGCTGATGATGGTAATTCATGAGGATCTCTTTTTGTGACAAGTCTAACTGCGTCTGCGACTTTGTTTGCAAAACATTGGGATAACAAGTAAAGGATGCTTAAATCCAGAACACGAGGCGTATAAAATTAAACCCAGTAATATTCACAAATCAACAATATTTATAAATTGCAAAAATAAAATTCTTTAAATACTTTTTATTACTTTTTTCCATTTCCTTAATAATTCAGTAAAGTGAAGATCGCCTGGTTTGATTTTATACAACTAACAACTTACAGCTTTTGTTAGATTACGTGAAATAACCATATTATGTAGAAATATCCACATTTATTTTTATTCTCAATCCACAAATCAACTGTAGTTTATCTAGTACAGGTGGTACATGAACTTGATGAAATGCATTATGATAAATAAAATAAAATTAAGTAGTAAATAGTATCCGTGTGGCGCCGGATTAAGAATAGCGTCACTCCATTTCCTCCCGTGGGTGTCGTAGAAGGCGACTAAGGAAATAAATTACGAGGAGATGGGCAGCAGCGTCTTCTTGAGATTCCAACCGCATGCTGCGATCGCCAATCCGCCTGCCAAGCGTGGCGATTATGGCAAAACCCCTCACGGTTATGAAAACCATGAGGGACGCCTATGCCCTGCAGCTTGCGTCAAAGGGCCAATGATGAAGTAGTCAACTTCATCTCAATGCATTTAGCTGTTTATAAGTATGTTTGATATTGTGACAAACATTAAAACTTTCGCATTTATAATAACAGTGAATCGTCGAGCAAAATATATTAAGAAAATATGCTTTGGAATGGTAGAAAAAGTCCCTTAACTTACCACTAAGATCGAACCTTTATTCTGAAGACGCGGCGACACAACAGAAGACAATCGCGCTATGCTGCAGCACGAACCAACTAAGAGGACTAACTCTATAGCGTGATTTTAGAATCGTTACCAATGTCTTGTTTAAGTTTTGGGAATGTTCTTTTATTGTAAAAAATAACTGAAATAAAAAAAAGAATTCGAAAGGGGAGGGTGTGCTCGATTAAATGCCTGAGTCCATGCTCTGCTATGTAAAGCATGGTCCCAAAAAAATCTAATATCATAACGATCAAAATAACAGATATTTCAGTTGAGCCAAAAACCACCTCCAATGTTTTAATTAGTATTATAATTTATATGTTTTATTTTATTTAATTAGTATGTTTTAATTAGTATTATAACTTTTCGAACAAAAGGACTTAAAAGGGTCTGTTGTTGATAAACTATGGATGAAAACAATGTTTTGTCGATGATATATAATAACTTACAAAATTTTACATTTATAATAGCTTAACAGCTTATTTGTTTTGTATCGCTATACCATACCTACTATAAAGATAAGTTAGGAATATTCTTTATAGTACACCACAGAAAAAACAAAGAAAATATTTACACAGTACAATTGGCCGCCTTATTGCTAGTAGCAATATCTTCCAGGCAACCTTACGACGGAAAGCTGCATACGGAAAAGAGAAAGATGGGTATCTGGTGCAATTGTTATCTTCTACTGTTTTATCTTCAGTTTTAACACACTGAGTGCTGTACCTTGTCCTATGTTGTATATTTTATGTGACTTTTTTCTTTTATACTTGTTTATGTAACTTGTTATGCCTTTTTTTCTTCTGTTGTGTTAATTTGTCGCAAAAAATGTCTTTCTTTGTTTCTTTCTTTCTTTATACGATTATTTAAAAAAAAAACTGTGACGTTATGGGAAATCACTCTAGATATAATGTTCTTTATTAAACACCAAGAATTATATTTAAATACAAAAAAAATAAAGTACTTACAATTGGCGGCGCCTTTACTAAGAGCGTTTCTTCCAGGCATCCACTCGTACTCTTGCCCACGTACCATGATCCTTATTGTGTCTAATAGAGAGCGGTACAATATCGTTATGTTTCTTTACTTCGCTCTTGAGAGTAAAACAGCGTGACTCTATCGCCTTAGTGATCTCGATGAACCTTTTTACTATGAGGGCAGGTCTTCTGTTCCTTTGAGTACTCGACCTATGGCAGTCTCGAGGAGCATCTGTGCGAGGCGTCGTGTATCGATGCCGCAAACTGTGGAATTTCAAGAGACATAGGTACCTAGTTTCTAAACCAAGGCTGCTTTACAAAAGGCGGTTCTCCGTTTACAAGTGCATACGGCAAGGTTATTGAACGGTTTTACAGGGAAGCCGGGTGATTGTGCACTAATGACCCGCCAGGGCCCTATTTCATAGAACTAGGATTCATGGTTTACTCTGACAATTTCATGTACCTGCACTGAGCAGCCAATTCTTCTTCTTTGTCTTTGCCTCATCCCGTTATTTGGGGTCGGCTCTCCTCGTTTGTTTGCTCCAGAATTTTCTGCCCTTGGTTGTCTGTTCGTTCAATTGGGCTCGCTCCTAGTCTTTTGCCACCGTTGGCCACCTTATGGACGTCTTCTACCTCTTTTGATGGTTGGGATCTGTAGGGGCTGTTTGACAACATGATTGTCCTCTCGTCTCATCAAACGTCCGTACCATCTAAGCAGTGTCTCAGGGGGCTTCTCTGTAATCGGGGTCACTTTGAAACTGCCTCTGATATGGTCGTTTCTGACTTAGTCTAGTCTAGTTACTCCTCCGGCCCATCGTAGTATCTTCAATTCGCTCACGTGCAGTTTTTGTTCGTGCGCGCCTTCTGTATTGCCCAGCACTCGCTGCCGTACGCCATCGCGGGTCTCACAGCTGTTTTGTATACATTGCCTTTAGTTTTTGGTCAGCCAATTAACCCACAAAATAACTAGAAAGAATCAGCAACATAATGTACATCGGATTGTCATAATAAACTACGAATCTTAGTGTTATGAAACGTGACGGTCTATCTGTTATTCGTCGGACATTATTTTTATGCTATGTCATATGAAACGCTTTGTTTGCGCGATGCAGAAATTACAGAGTGTGTAGTGCGCGCGCAGAATTGATATGTGCTCGCCACAGTTTCACATTGGAAAACGACGTCTAGCTCCATACATTTAGTACGGCCCTATCCGACAGTTGTATGAAAAAATGTCGTTCAGCTACCGTGATAGTCCAATGGGAAACCGGTCATCTTAACAATGCCAATGACATCACATTTCATATTCGCATCTATTGAGGAGGTGTTCGCAGAATGTGCTATATCCGCGGAATCTGGCGCCGCGTCATCGCGACATCACCATTCCTAGAATGGTCAGACTTGCTCGTAGAGCTCCAAAATGCACTTACCACATTTTTAGATTAAGTACATATTAACTTTAAACTTCGACGTAGTTGACGTTTTCATCGAAGCTTTGTTTCACTAATAACAACTGACACTAAAATGCATATCCTAGAAACCAATGGTTTCAAAAAAAAATTTTTACTTATTGTATAGGTATTCTAATTACATGCCAGAAATTACAATATGGATAGAAGGATATTAAGAATAGAATATAATTTACGGCCTTAGCACTAAGAGTATACTTCCCATATTTTAGAACTGATAAGCTGAAGACATTACAAGCTAGAAATGCTGGGAATACCTTATTGCAGGTAAATAGAAATTCTAAGTACTGTTGGGTATATACATAGCAAAAATTTGTAAAATCTGAATGACCCTTTTGTACGTTTCTGCAATAAAAGCCAAAATGGTAAAGTATTACGAGGTGATTTTTGCATTGTCAGTTTTCTAGGTAATTAATCTGTTAAACTTGGAAACAGAACAGTTTCGTACGGCGGGCGTTATCGGTCTAATAAAAGACGGGCGCTATCAAACTATGGAAATATCGTAGCTTAGATAAATAAAAACATAAGCAATACAATAAACCTGGAGCTAAAACTCTATATATATATGTCGGCGGCGTTGGCAATTAATTGAAACCATTCCGAAGGTAGATTTGTGTGAGGAAGTAATTGTCGGCTTTGCTATAGCTATTTTGTGTCAATGCGATCAAAACTTGAGAAGAGAATTAAATGCGCATAGTGTAACGACTAAAACTCAGCTGTGTCGAATTTTGAGAGGTTTAAATCTGCTGAAACGACGCAATGATGATTCAGACGCGCTCATGGATATGAAGCGTCCTCGTACTATGGAGTACCGAAGTCCATTCATCTTCCGTGGGCACTGCCATCGATGTGGAGAAACTGGTCACCGGTTTTCTAATTGTCCTCGCAATCGCGGGGATACTTTGAACAATTTTCAGGCACGGTCGAGGCCCCCCTCCCGTTTTGACGATCGACGCCAGGCCCCGTTCGCCGCCTCAGCCTCGGCGCCATCACCGCCACCGCTCACGCCACGTGCGACGCCACCTACTTGCTACAGCTGCGGCAAGCCTGGGCACCTTGCTAACGTATGCACCGTGAAACGGGAGCGGTCCGATCGTAAAGAGGTTAACCTATGCGACAAGCGTGTTACGGTTGGCGAACTCATGATATCAGGTAAAGGCTTTCCTTTTATTTTTGACTCTGGATCAGAATGTTCACTAATCAAAGAAAGTGTACCCAATCAGATTGGCGGTAAACGACAATACAATATCGTTGAGCTTGTGGGAATCGGTAAAGCAAGCGTTAAATGCACGATGCAGACCCTCGCTTTGATCAGTGTTCAAGATCTGGTACTAGAGATACTTTTTCATGTCGTTGCCGACGATTGTCTTAGGGAACCGGTTTTACTTGGTCGTGATCTCATTTCTATGGGAATAGGTGTAGAAATAAACGCGCGTGGTTTGTCAATTTTCCGCTCTAAATTCACACAATTATGCAATAAAAGTTCGAATTTAGATGAAACTAAGGTTAACACAGACTTGCAGGGCGAAGAAAAGGCAGCTCTTTTAGAGATACTTTCTCGTTATTCAGATTCATTTGTAGAAGGTGTTCCAATAAATCGCGTAGAAACCGGCCAGATGAAAATTGATTTGATTGATCCAAACAAAACTGTGCATAGGAGACCCTATAGATTCAGCTATGGAAAGACAAATCGTGAAAGATAAAATCTCAGAGCTTGTTGAAGCAGGTGTTATTCAAGAAAGTAATTCCCCATTTGCTAGTCCCATATTGCTGGTAAAAAAAAGGATGGTAGCGACCGTATGGTGGTAGACTATAGGCAACTTAATTCCAACACACGCTCAGATAACTACCCTCTTCCGCGAATAAGCGATCAAATTGATAGACTCCATGGTGCCCATTACTTTACTTCACTAGACATGGCATCAGGCTTTCATTGTATTCCAATGGACCCCAATTCTGTTGAGTGTACTGCTTTCGTCACGCTCGATGGACAGTACGAGTATGTAGCTATGCCATTTGGACTCAAAAATGCACCACCTGTGTTCCAAAGATGCATCAATCAATCTCTCAAATGTTGTGATTTCGTTCTGATTTACATAGACGACGTTCTATGCCCATCAAAAACTGTAGCAGAAGGCCTTGAACGTTTGGATACTGTTCTCAAAGAACTGGCAGTCGCAGGTTTCTCTCTGAACATGAAAAAGTGTAGTTTTCTTAAACAAGAAGTAACTTATTTAGGTTATGTTATAAGTGCAGGTGAAATACGCCCTAATCCCCGCAAAGTGGAAGTACTATCTGAAGCCCCATCCCCCCGCACCGTAACTCAAGTGCGACAATTTATTGGGTTAGCGTCCTATTTCAGGCAATTCATACCGAATTTTTCACAAATTATGGGGCCACTCTATTTGTTGCTCTCACAAACAAAAGGTGATATTAAATGGACGGAAAAACATGAGCAAATCCATAAAAAAATAGTCGAAATCTTAACTTCAGAACCTGTTCTGGCTATTTTTGACCCAGAACTCGATGTCGAATTACACACGGATGCCAGTTCTTTAGGATACGGTGCAATTTTAATTCAACGTAAAAACAAGGCTCCACACGTCGTGGCATATTATAGTAGACGCACCACAGACACAGAATCGCGCTACCACTCGTATGAACTCGAAACACTCGCGGTGGTGCGTGTAGTAGAAAACTTTCGTCACTATTTGTACGGCCGTCATTTTACCGTACACACTGATTGCAATGCCCTTAAGGCATCAAGCACAAAACGCGACCTAACACCTCGCGTGCACAGATGATGGGCCATTCTGCAATGTTACGATTTTGACATTATTTATCGGGAAGGACGCCACATGGCTCATGCTGATTTTTTATCACGTAACCCAGTGGATGGTTTGACATGTAGTTCGAATGTACCCTCAGTCACGAAACCACCCACACGAGATTCAAAAATACCCCCAGTCGCGGTACCTGTCACTCAAGATTCAAAATTACCCACGATTGAAAGTACTCGGGTGACAAAAAGCGTACGTGTACTAGAATTGTATCAGGGTTGGTTAACCGTGGAGCAACAACGCGACAGTGAAATTGTTGATACTATCACAAAGTGGAAAAATCAAGAACTTCCTAGTGACGTAATGCGAACTTATGATATAAGAAATGGTCTTTTGTATCGCAAAGTCGAGCGTAAAAAGCGAAGTTCTTGGTTACCAATCGTGCCTAGGTCATTAGTTTGGTCACTTATTAGTCATGTGCACGTTGACCTTAAACATCTGGGATATGACAAAACCCTTGACATGTTATACGAGTCTTATTGGTTTCCTAATATGGCTAAAACTGTGAAAACATTTGTTGATGCATGTTTAGTTTGCAAAGCATGTAAAGGTCCTTCCGGTGCCCAACAGATTCAGCTGCATTCTATACCTAAAACATCTGTACCCTGGCATACTATACACGTAGACATAAGCGGCAAACTGAGTGGCAAAAGTCAAAGGAAGGAATACGTGTTTGTGATCATAGATTCTTTCACTAAATATGTCTTGCTTCAACACACACTCAGCTTAGACTCTGCCAGTGCTGTAGAGGCCCTTAAGGAGGTTGTCTATTTGTTCGGAGCACCTAAGCGTATAATCGCGGACCAAGGTCGTTGCTTTATCAGTTCTGATTTCAAAGGGTTCTGTGCAGAGCACAATATACATCTCCATCTGATCGCAACCGGCGCAAGTAGGGCCAACGGTCAGGTAGAGCGAGTTATGCAAACTTTGAAAAACTTGTTGACCATTATCGAGAATAACTCGGATAATGTCTGGCGTGATGAGGTTCAATTGGTTCTCAATAGTTCTAGATGTAGAGTCACCGGTTTCAGTCCAATAGAATTGATGTTTGGCATTAAATCTCAGCCTCTGGGTATTTCAAAAATTATTCAGGACGTTAGCACTGAAAGCGAACGGCTAGATGTAGATAAATCAAGGGAACTTGCTTCAACAAGAATTCTGAAAGAAGCCAAAGCTGATACTCTTCGTTTTAATAAAAAACAAAGCTCTTGTAAAAAGATTTAAACAAGGCGATTTCGTTTTTCTCAAATGCTGCGAAAGAAATCAAACTAAACTCGATCGTAAATTTAAAGGTCCGTTTAAAATTACCAAACTTCTCGATAATGACCGGTATGAGCTGAAAAACCTCAATGGTTCTAGTAGGAGCTATAAGTATCCTCACGAAAGCTTGCGAGAGGTGCCCAATGGGCGTGCAGGGTTGACAGAGGTGCCTGAAGCGTTGCTCGATGAGGCAATGGTAGATGAGGAGACAGTGGCGGATGAGACCGTGTCGGCGAATAGTGGGCTTGGTCGAGATCAGTCTGAAATGGAGGTGGTCTCTGATGCTGACGATGCTGAAGTTACATAGAGATAAAAGGTGTGTATATTGCTGACTTGTGTAATGGTCGCAAGCCTCTGGCTTGCCACATGCTATATGCGTGCTGGTCCCCAGATGGTGGTGCGGAGCTATAACAAGTGCAGTTACTGAGAGTTACTGCGATTTACTGCGATGATACTGTGATGGTGATGATGGTGTGAAACTGTGAATACTGGTTATTTGTTATTGGTCGTAAGCCTCTGGCCTGCCGCAACCTATATGGGTGGTGGTGCGAAGATATAACCGGTGCAGATGATGTTATTGTTAGTAATGATGTGATGTGGACGTAATACAATGTAGAGTCAATGTAGAGTCAATGTAGAGTCAATGTAGAGTCAATGTAGAGTCAATGTAGAGTCAATGTAGAGTCAATGTAGAGTCAATGTAGAGTCAATGTATTCTCAATGTATTCTCAATGTATTCTCAATGTATTCTCAATGTATTCTCAATATATTCTCAATGTATTCTCAATGTATTTTCAATGTATTCTCAATGTATTCTCAATGTATTTTCAATGTATTTTCAATGTATTTTCAATGTATTTTCAATGTATTCTCAATGTATTCTCAATGTATTCTCAATGTATTTTCAATGTATTTTCAATGTATTTTCAATGTATTTTCAATGTATTTTCAATGTATTCTCAATGTATTTTCAATGTATTTTCAATGTATTCTCAATGTATTCTCAATGTATTCTCAATGTATTTTCAATGTATTTTCAATGTATTTTCAATGAATTTTCAATGTATTTTCAATGTATTTTTAATGTATTCTCAATGTATTCTCAATGTATTCTCAATATGGAGTAAATGTGGAGACAATGTGGAGTCATTGTAGTGACAATGTGGAGTCATTGTAGTGACAATGTAGAATCAATTTAGATTCAATTTAAGAGCCAATGCAGCGTCAATATAGACACAAAGAGAGATAAATTTGAACAAAACAGAAGAAGAAAGCAATGCAAGTTGTCAGGATGAACGAGCTGTGTAATGTCGATGATGTGATGTAGCTCACGTAGAATTTCGTCTCTTTCACAGATCTCTAATCACGCCCGAGGCCGGGCGTACGTCAGCATGGCCGTGTCGGCGGCGTTGAAATACTGGCAACACCGGATACCCGATGGTGTCAATCAGTCGGCCAATCAGAGACGAGCGCGCGCAAAGAAGCACCGCGTGCTAGCGAAACGTTGAAGAGTGGGGAGAATTGCCTGAAATACGAGGGGCCGAGCGGAGCGCGGGTCCCTCGTCTCTCTCTCCACGCCACGACACTCAACGGATCGCTACGTTTCACTTTGGCTAGAATACTTTCGGTTCAGTAAATTCAGTGATCAACTTTAATTTAAATAATTCTTGATTGTAATTTTTGATTCGATTAATATTACAGAATAACTTGTGTGTGAACTGCTTGTTTCTATTGCTCGTACCCTCGTTTCCTTACCTGCCCACGATGTCTGAAGATGCACAGCCAGGTCGTCCGCCGATATATACTTACCTAAGTACCGTAAGCCTGTGGAAAGGCTCTCAGTATTAACGTCACGTACTAATCCATTACTAGATATCAGTCGCTAAGCAGAATTCCCGCGAGAACGGCATAATATATTCATTACAGAAGTTTAACTTTTCTGTTTACCCGACTACGAAATTAAAGGAGGGTTATCTTTTTGTGCAAATGAATGTTTGTGTGTATAGTTCTTTATGACGCCAGATGAATGCACTGAATTTGACATAGGAGGTGTCACCTGTCAAATTAATGTTAGGTTAAGGCACGTGTCAAAGACTACGTGATTACCGGTCATATGAAGTCAATGGTAAAATTAAATGTCAGACATTAGCTCAGAAGCCTGTTATATTGTGGGTAAATGTCACTATAAGTGTCAAATAACAAAACTTGCTATTCGATATATTGAGTATATGCGTACCTATAAAAAAGCCGAACTCTTTTAGCCTTAGGGCTAATGAAAAACACACATATTTGCTATATAAGACAAATATTTAGCAAATATATTTTTGAAAATATACACGGAATCCTCGTTGCGCGAGTCCAATTTGCAGGTGCACGATTTACCACCAGAAAGAGTTACTACCAGACCAACATCATCATCATCATTCAGCCACAAGAAGTCCACTGCTGGACATAGGCCTCCTCCATGGATTTCCAAAAAGACCGGTTGGAAGCGGCCTGAATCCAGCGCCTTCCCGCCACTTGGATGAGGTCATCTGTCCATCTTGTGGCTGGTCGTCCTACGCTGCGCTTGCCGACCAGTGATGCAGTCAATTACGAGAATCCCTTCTGATGTTGAATATTTTGCGTGAACGGCCTGTGCTAATGAAGTTTCCTATAACAGGAGGTACGTGCTTTGAACTGACAAACTACTTATGTGCCTACGCACCATTGTTTCTAGTCGCTTGTAGAAACTACAATGATGTTATACAGGGGTACGTCTAAAAGGCGCATTTTTTATGAGGACAGGTTCACACTTGACTCGAGTCTCGCTTGATGGTAAACGAAGACGGGGTAAACATATTAATGTTACTTGCTTGCCTGTTAATGTAATACGTCAGCTAGAATGACGTTCTTATTTATAAAAACACGATTCCTCTAAAACGCCTCTCAGAGGTAGTTTAAATAATCCGTGGTTATGTTTTTCCCTTGACGTAAGACTATTTAAACTAATTCTGAGGAGTGTTTTAAGGAATCGTGTTTTTATAAATCGTGTTTGAATAAATTTTGTTCGATGACTTTTGGTAGTTTTTAGTACAGGGCCACCTATTTTTCCAATTTTTTTAGGTGATGCTTAGTTTTTTTTAATTTTTAGTGAGTGACGTTGTATGATTGATAATGCTCTTAAAATATGTGTTCAATATAATGGGCATTCTCCTATGTAAGACAACTATTTAGCGAAATCTGTGACATTGGTTAATAAAATAATAAAATAAAAAAAACATGAATTAATAAAATAATGTATTTAACCTGATGGGTTCTAAAAAAGATCGTTCAGAGAAAAAACTCCTAGAATAAGAGTACATACATAATCTCACGCATGTATGCCAGAGGGGTAGACAGAGACCAGGAACTGCCACTTGCCACGATCCTGACAGATCACTTTCGCTTCCTCAACATTCAATAATCGTTGCATGCACGCACGCCGGTTTCGGGTACTTTTTATTTTGCCCTTTGCTAATATATCGCCTATTTGGTCTAAGTATGAATAAAAGTAATTATCATTAATTGGCAAGTTTCAGAAGGAACTGATTTTGGAGACAACCCTGTATAATATTTCAATCTAATATATTTATATGTTGATTCTTCTATTGCACTTACATAAAAATCGTACGATGCGGCGGACTTAATGCCATAAGAATTTTATAGCAGTAAATCTGATTAAAAATTATTATAAATTGAATTGATTAATTAACTGCGCATTTTAGAGGTTATTTTATACTATCTTTTGCCAGCGACTTCGTTCGCATGGAATAAGTAATTTCCGGGATGAAAATTTGCTGTTGGCAATAAGGCCGCAAATTGTACTATGTATTTTTTTAATTTTTATGTCGTGCTCTTGTATAGAATAAAGAATATTCCTTTCTTATCTTATCTTATCCTATGGCCTCAGATAAACCTTTTGTGGTTTTCGCCCGCTGGTAGATAAAGTTATTTAAGTTTACTTATGCCTATATGAAAAATAAATCCTAATCTACTACTATTATAAATGTGATATTTTGTGAAGGTGTTTGGATGTTTGTTAGTCAATCACGCAATAACGGCTGAACGGATTTAGATGAAACTTCGTATGGAGATAGTTTTAGTTTTAAGTTCTCGAATGGAGACCACATATCGGCAAGCGCAGCGTAGGACGACCAGCCACAAGATGGACAGATGACCTTATTCAAGTGGCAGAAAGGCGCTGGATGCAGGCCGCTTCCAACCGGTCTTTTTGGAAATCAATGGAGGAGGAGTCCCGGGGAAGGACATAGGATACTTTCCATCCCGGAAATTACTCATTCCATATAGTCAAGGTCGCGGGCAAAAGCTAGTAATTCATATACCTCTGAAATATTTATTTTCCTTTGCTTGTACATCTACTTCCTTCTCCAATGTATTGGTTCAGTCACTCCAAAGGTTGCCTGGAAGAGATCATTTTTAGTGATAAGGCCGCCGTCTGTACTCTTAGGTTAAGAAATATCTGTGCAATTTCCTTTTTATGTACAATAAAGTATTCTCTAACTATCTGTCAAAGGGATTTTCCTGACACATTTAGCTTGTGGTATTGTTACTACAAATTTGCAGATGTACGTAACTTTGGACAGGTGATAGCCCAGTGCGTAGAACAATGGCCTTGTGGCGTAACTATACTCGGAACAAAACGCTCCGCTCATGTGTGTTTCCAGTAGCGTTCTCACCGATGGTGACGAGCCTTCGGGTAGCGGTGCGTGATAAGCGGAGCGGGAACACACATGAGCGTTTTGTTCCGAGTATAGTTACGCCACAGCCTCGGAAGCGGGAGACCCAGGTTCGATTCCCAGTGCGGGCATGTACCTATGACTTTGTACCTCGAATTGTCATAACAAACTACGAACTCTACCTGAAAGATAATGTTCAAACTCAAACGCATCTATGTTTCGCAGGCAGGTAGAAAATAAATGCAGGTACGTGGTTAATATAATTATCACGTCTATAAGTTATCTATAAAACGTGTCACTTAAAGATTCCATCGGGATTTAGAGCTTTAAAAGATCCTTTCAAAGGACATCGGGGACCGTATCGAAAGGGATTTATTTTGATAATATTGACGAAAGCCGATGTACATGGAGATTTAATTAAAATTCCGGTTCGAACAGGCCTTTGGTGGGTTTAGTTCGCTATAAGCCCTTATTTTTTTGTATCTCGTTGAGGACATTTTCACAGGCCTTCGTTACACGTGTAAAGGCCTCAATAAAAGAGCTTGCGTAGCAAAAAACATAAATTAGAGCCTCATGAGCATTTCTCATATTCAATTCAATTCAATTTATTTGGTTTTATTCAAAGTAGCACAGAAACTGCGACTTAATGAAAGTTACAAGTTAAACTAGGTGTTCATTTCAAAATCTAGATTATTTTTGAGAAAAAATAAACAAAAAAACTGCAAACTCAGTCTTTTGAAAGTCCTTAATTACCGGAGTTTATATAAATATTCTAGTCGTAGAATCTAAGAACTTAGTTATTTTTCATACTTTTTTATATCCTCTAAACACATTGGCAAAGTTTCATTGCAATTCAGCGCAGGCTTTTTTTAAAATTAAAACGAAACTAGTTTGGAAACTACTACCTGCCCTCTGAAATTTATTTAATAAGTATGCATAAAAATAACACCAATCTGTTGCTGCGTGAATGTAGGACATACCAACAAACATAGTTTTCGATTTGCTTCCCAAACCTTTCGATTCCGAAATAAATAAACGTAACATACTCGTAACTTAAGCAGCCCATATACGTCCCACTGTAGGGCACAGGCATTCTCTCAGAAGAAAGCATGGGCTTAATCAACACGCCTGCCCACCGCGGATTGGCGATTTCAAGCGCTGAGGTATGTGAATAGCTCAGATACTCAGGTTTCATCACGATGTTTTCCTTCTCAATTAAAGAGTGGTATTGCTACTATAAGTTCACAAATATACATAACTTACAAAACAAAGTCATAGGTCGGTACATGCCCGCACTGGGCTACGACCTCTCCAAAAAAATAAAAAAAATAGTAAATTATATCAAAGGGACTTTTCATGCGTCTGCTCAGCCCTTCAAGGACGAAAGTAAACATAAGGCAATTAAAAACTAAGAATCCAGCAGAAACAAAAGTAATCCATTGCCAGTTTGCAGCAAAAATAAACTATTTTCATTATTCAACTTTCAGTGAATGTTGCTACCCAGAAAGGCGTTATTAATTGAATTTCGAGAGCCTTCCCCTATTAAATTAGCCTATAAATCTCTCCCCCATTGCCTGCATCCACGACTCTGTAAACTAATCGCTAAATTAACTAATTACTAGCCGGTGAAAATCAATGTGCGAGTAATTTAATTTGTCCGGCAACTTTCATCAGTGTTTTTCACTTGGGCGTTCTCCCTTTATTTTCACCTTATTTTCCTTTAAGCCGATGTTGCCGTTTAGTTTACACGCTTGTGTACTGTCACAATAAAGTGCCTTTAAAAACGGTGTTAACACCCAAATGCATTGATTGACTAGGCCAACGATTCTACGGGGCGTCGCCAATAAATATTGACACAGTGAAAAAAGCAAAAAATTTCATTAGGCTGCGACAACATGGAATCCTTTGTCCTATATATTGACTGAGATTGATTGTCAACCGGTATGCGTTAAACGGGTCGCTCCACGAAATAAAAGCAAATGTACGCCAGCCCAAACTCTAGCGCACACTTTTGCGAGCCTTATCTCCGCTGGCTAAGGTTTAGAATAGGCCTAAAGAGATGTAAAGGTAAGTTGGCAGCATGTGTACGCAACCCCTTGTCGGCATCAGTCACGAATGGTTTTATTGAACTTCCTTCGGCCATATTAACTTTAGGTGACGTGAGTGTGACTTTGTTTGTTTCGCTACACATGCCGTTTGCTCTTATTGAGCGCTTTAAGCCGGGTTTTGACGGTCTTAGTACGCTCGGACCGTGTGCGTTGACTTTTAGTTGATTATGACGACGCACTCGGTCCGAGTGCACTGACCGTCGTCATAATCAACTAAAACTTAACGCACACGGTGCAAGCGCACTAAGACTGTCAAAACCCGGCTTTAGTGACTTCACAACTGTTAATTTAAATCAAAATAAAAAAAATATATTTCAACGTAAACAATTTACATTCTGTTTGTTGGATGTCAATGTATAGAACAATGTTAACCGTTGGCCTCGGGTCGATTTGTAGCGGAGAAAAAGAAAGTTAAAAAAAACTCCACTCTGTTCATCTTTTCTCTAATCATCTTAATAAATCAATTGCTAACTACGTCATACAGATTCCATGATTGCCATCAATAATTTTAAATACCAAAAACATTAGTTACTAATTTGCTATACGTCGATGTACCAAAACATTAGTAATACTTATCCGTAGGATTTTTCATGTCAAAAATACGTACGCTAAACGTCCGTTCTCGAGTGCTGTTCGTGTGTCTGGCCGCAGCATTAATGTTTTTCCTACTTTTGTAAGAAGTGTTATTTTGGCTTTTAAAGTTATTGGTGGCTATCACGGAATCATATCATATAGGCTTTGATGTATAAGTTTAGGATGATTTGAGAAAAGATGGTCAGAGTGGAGTTTTTTTTTCCCGCTGCCTTTTTCTCCACTACAAATACGGCCCGAAGGCAGCGGCTAATATAGTAACATAGTACATTGACATTCAGCAAACAGAATGTAAATTCTTTACGTTGAAATAAATTATTGATTTCTGATTTCTGATTTCTATCGTATTGATTGATACGATTGACTTTAACATGTTCTCGGTTCAAGACTATTTGGAATCACTTATGATTACATTTATTTCCGACGTCAAAATACTATATTTACCCCCGGTTTCTCATACTAACAAGCTGTTAATCTACTGTTAACAGCTGTCAGTGGTTTTTTTTTGTATGCACTTTGATCAATTGACAGCTGTTAACAGTATATTAATAGCGTGTTAGTGTATGAGAAACTGGGGGTTAGTCTACTATCCAAATATTATCAAGAACTTGTGAGTTAATAACTCAAGCACAACCCGTTGTAAATAATTCATATTCTTTTTGCATTTTAAATAAGCGTCCCAATAAAACAAACAATTAATTATTGGGACTATAATGTTCAAACTTCTTGCACAGAGACTGAACGTCTTAAATTTAGGTAAGAGGTAGGTATTACTTGACCACTACTGGACAAGTTAATTTGATGACTTAGATGATTTAATAAATAAATGCACATACACACATACTGCCTCGGACTGCCTCGGTGGGCCTGCCGTTAAGGCGCTTAACTACCAAGACAGAGGTTGTGGGTTCGATTCCCACAGGGGGCCGCCGTACATTTGTACAAATGGCCTCAGTCTGGGTGTATTTCCATGTTTGTGATGTCCTTGCCTGGTTACCATAGCACAGGGTATCCTTGTTTAGGACCAGGTCAAGTGATTGTGTTGTGTGGAAGTTATTATTATAAGTTATTATTACATACATAATAATATAACAATGTTATTTATTGTGCACACCAAAAAACAATTACAGAGACAACGGTTAGAAAAGAAGAGGTGAAATGAGGGCTTTTCAATGACAGCTTTCAGTTAAGGTTCATTAAAAAAAAAATAGATGGCGCTGCAAGGAGAACAAATGTCATCATACGTTTTAAATGTTGTACATCGTTATTATACTGTGATAATCTAAACATCTCTCCTCTGGCTTAAGGACTCTGTATCCAATAGCCAATAAACGTTTTACATCTCTCCTCTTGTCAACGAAACAAGCAAGCAACGTGACAGAAAGCACAGAGTAGGTACAGTGATGTCATGTCAATTCTGACATATATATAATACGTCAGCACCATCTTGCGGTACTGTATTTTTTTTTAATGACGCTTTGAAGAGCCCTATTGGCGGCCTTATTGCTGATACAAAAGTAAGTTTATGACAAAGTACAGTCACGCAGATTAATGTTTTGTATCACAATCATCATCGACCACTAAACGATGCACTACCAGGAACGGGTAATTTTGTATGTTGTAAAATTATTCACCATTTGTGAATTTATGAGGAAGATATTTTTGACACTGTTACTATTCGACATTCTTTATTATTTTGCGTTAAATTATGCTTGAATCATATTTGATTTTTCTGTGATACTCGAAGTGATGATTTTAAATTATTATTACGTCCAGCAGTGGACTTCTTGTAGCTGAATGATGATGATGATGACGTACACTTAAATTACATTGAATATTTTTTCGCTGTTGTTACAAAAGTACCTTTAAATAATCAAACAAGTAACATTAGCTGAGTATGCTTGTCTTCATATTAATAAATGATTATATTATTTGATTGTTATATATTTGTTTTATTTCAAAATGCCTTAAATGGAAGCTAGAGTTTTTCAAGCACAAAAATGAGGCAGCTTTCTCCTAAAAATCTTGGCGTGTCCAGATGACGAAATAATAAGTGATACTAATTTTGAGTTTCACCAACTGGACACACGTGTGTCCAGTTTTGTGTGTCGAGTTAGTGAATTACGCATAAAAAGAATACTACAACTTTATTTAGCAAAATACCTGTGAGGAAGGAAGAAAGATTGAGGAAAGAGATATATCGAGCGAATATGGGTGGAAACGCCGGTATGGGTTATCTCAGGCGGACATATTTCGACCAAATAGGGGTTGTATTAGCGAAGGACAATGTAAAAACCTGGCCGTGTGGCGCCGGATTAAGAATAGCGTCACTCCATTTCCTCCCGTGGATGTCGTGGGAGGCGACTAAGGGAATAAATTACCAGGAGATGGGCAGCAGCGTCTTCCTGAGATTCCAACCACATACTGCGATCGCCAACCCGACTGCCAAGCGTGGCGATTATGGCAAAACCCCTCATGGTTATGAAAACCATGAGGGAGGCCTGTTTCCTGCAGTGGGCGTCAAATGGCTGATGATGATGATGAATGTAAGAAATACCCGTTGATGATGCAAAAAAGGTTTATCAGGAGCACGGAAAGTTGCAAATCCCAGTCTCTGCCTACCCCTCTGGGATACGGGCGTGAGTTTATCCAATGTAATAAAGTAAAACATACAGTGAGAATAGCACCAGCAACTTCTAACTAAGTGCGAACAGTTTTAGAGACTTATCCAATTTCCATTGCTAATTTGAAGAAAACATCCGAACCACGTTTCGCGAGACGAGAACACTATGCAAATCAATATGAAACTCCTCGCTGCTTCAAATGTGATTTAACGGACAACTTCATAATTGATGTGACGGCTAGTTAGAGCTTAAATAATTTGTCATTTTTGCTTTTCACATTTAAAACTTGCACAATCAATTTTTTTTAAAAGTCGACTTCACTAATACACTCTTAAATCGGAGTGAATGCCTTTTTATACGAGGGATTGCTCTCATAAACTGGGCTTAACTCTCTCTTAAGAGTGTTTTAGTGGGATTGATTTTTTATGAGACGTAACTTTTTTTGTGTTTTTATCGGTTTTTAGGGTTCCGTACCCGAAGGGTGCCAAACGGGACCCTATTACTAAGACTTTACTGTCCGTCTGTCTGTCTGTCTGTCACCAGGCTGTATCTCAGGAACCTTAATAGCTGGGCAGTTTTACATATCATGTATTTCTGTGGCCGCTATAGAAAAAAACATTAAAAATAGAATAAAATAAATATTTAAGGGGGGCTCCCATACAACAAACGTATTTTTTTTGCCGTTTTTTGCTCGATAGTAATAAAGGCAACAGGTAGACGCTTGAAGTATTCACAGAATATTTAGTTCTATATTCACTTTAAAAATAACTAATTAAATTAAAATAAAATACATATTTAAGGGGGGCTCCCATACAACAAACATGATTTATTGTGTTTTTTTTTCTCGATCTTTGTTTCTAATGTTGTATAGATAATGGTACAGAACCCTTCGTGCGCGAGTCCGACTCGCATTTGGCCGGTTTTTTTAAGACCCCTTTTGTGGCGGTCAGAAAAATAATAATAAAGCAGCCTATATACGTCGCGCTGTAAGGCACAGGCCGTCTCCAAGAGAGAGAGAGAGAGAGAGAGAGAGAGAGAGTATGGGCTTAATTACTACACGTGCCGACCTTTGATAATTTCAAGCGCTGAGGCTTGTGAACACCTCAGTTACTTAGGTTTCCTCACAATTCGCGTTAGCAAGTGGCAAGAGGCCTATATATGTCCAGTAGTGGACTGACACCGGCTGATTATGATGATGATGATGATGAAGTGGTATTGCTATTATAAATTCACAAATGTACGTAACTTCGTAACGAAACAACGTCATTGGTACAGGCGCTGGGATTCGAACCCACGACTTCTTACTTAATAGTGAAGCAAGCGTTCAACCGACTTACGCTGTCACAGCTCGCTCGGTTCACTCATCGTGGTGGTAAATAAAATGTTTTTTTTTTTTCTTCCTTTTCTTTAATGGTTCCTTTTGCTCGAGATAGCCTGGTACAGGAACAAAACTGACTTGTCCTTAGTCGCCTTGAGGTTGTGATAGTTAGTTATTATTGTTATACATTAATTACTATAATAATAATAGTTAGTCACTTCCTCAGTGCTGCCATGTATGTGAGACCGCCGAGGGCGTAAACACTTATTAACATAGCTATAAGGGTCACTGTTACTAACATTTTGGGGCTCATGTTCTTTAGATGTATTATTATAGACATTTACAGTACTTATGCTACAAAACTCATGCATGTATCTACGCCTTCAAAGATTGCGAGCAAGGCGGTTTCAAAGTCAAAAGCTCTTTTCAGCGGTCGTAAATATATTCGGAATGATATCATTATGCTCTTAGCTTTCTTGTAAGATAACAAGCATTGTTGAAAGTCTCTTGAGTTTCCGACCCTTCCTAACTTTGACAAGTCACCCGTAAAGATTGCTTAGATCCCCAGAGGCTGGCCCTTAACTGGAAACAGCCTTATCGTCGAGATAGGATTAATTACGGAAATACCGTAGACAGCGGCCAACTTATAACTAGCCTCCTTTGTGCGGAACACTTTGAGGACTTGCGAAAGAAATTGCATTCTGCTTTAGGCTGGGAAATAGCATGACTCTTCAACCACTAAAGGGTCCCGATACACAAGCTCGTGTCTTAAAGAGAAGGTATGGGTTTATTTTCGTGTCTGCTTGGATTTTGGGCGTAAATTATTTTTAGTAAGACACTTAGAACTTCCTGAGTTCGGACTGAGGCCATTTGTACAAATGTACGGCGGACCCCAGTGGGAAAAAAACCCACGACCTGCGGCATGGTAATCAGACGTGATACCGCTAGACCAACGAGGCAGTCAACGACTTTTACTTTACTTGGGGCGATCCCTCTTGCTCTGACTAGAGTGGTGGTAGCACAATCGGTAGAACGCTGGCCTCATATTCGGGAGATCATGGGAGGTAGTAGTAGATTTGTAATACCATTCGCTACTAGAAATTCAAATAAAATCTCGTGGGGAAACTTGAGTGCCTGAGGTGTGAATAGCTCAGACACTCAGGTTTCCTCACGATGTTTTCCTTCACAGTTAGCGAGTGGTATTGCTACTATAACTTCACAAATGTACATGACTTAGAAAACAAAGTCATAGGGACATGAAAACATGGCTTAAGAATTTAATACTATTTCTTGATCATTTTCTTTATTGTTATTGCTATAAGTCAGTGACATTCGGCTACCTATAACTTTGTCTGTTTCGATGCACGCACTCACTTACTTCACTGGAGTCATATTAAATAAAATATTGAAAGAAAGGCATTTACTGGGACAAATTAACACACCACAAGAAAGAATTTATTTCATATTCCATAATGGGCTGGGTGGGAATCGCTCGTAGCACCGGCTGCCTGAGTGATCTTAAACGATCACGAAGGTTAAGCAACACAGGGCGCGTTCAGTGCATGGATGGGTCGCCGTCTATGCCTAACGCTAGTGGCATTTTTCCGAGCGGTTCCGTGCTTCGCAAGGCACGTTAAGCCGTTGGTGCCGGCTGCCGTCGATAGATGGCAGTCGTTAAGCCAAGTCAGAGGCCTTAGGGCGGCTTGACAACTTCTGACAGTAGACGAGCCACTAGTCTACAAGCCTCTACCAATCCGGACTTGGCCCCCGTGGTGGAGTATGGCCTATACCTTCCTCAGGGAAGAGACCCGTGCCCCTCGGTGGGGACATAATGGGTTGATGATGATGATGAATCTATTGAGAAAAAAACAATCATTATTGCACACCTAATACTTAGTCTTGGTGGTATACCTACTTAGTACCTACCTGACGACAGAGTTTCGCTCGTTTACGGTTTTGTAAAACATCTACGAATGTCGTGTAGCGGCATCTGTTGTTGGACTACGAAAAAATAATTATTAGATTAGATTAGTTTAGAACACTTTATTGTACACACCAGAAAGCAAAATACATTAAAAGGCTTAGGTACATGTCTAAGTTTTGACGTATACATTGCCGTTATTCCTATTATATATTTTTTTATTTCAATAATTAAATGAAAAAATATTCTAGGTAGAAAAAAAGGAAACCGGAAAAATCTAATAAAATTAAATTAATAATAGGATTCAAAATACAGACTCCTTGTTTCGAAGACTCGCTTGTTATTAACTGAGCTATTGTAACGTTACGGATGGTGGCGGAATTATTTCTATCCTAATGATATTGCGGGGCATTTTTTGTGTCGAGAAACACGGGGAAAACGAAGTTCACTAAAAATTACACCTAGCTATATCCACTTATCGTCCCCGATAACTCCCCTCTACATACTCGAAATGGTTGGAGCCGTTTCCCAGATTCTTAATCCCGTCTGTAACTTCTTTCTTGTCTCCGTCTATGGTTGCCTGGGATTTATTGAATTTCTGTTAATGTAATCTTTGTGTACAATAAAGAATATTCTATGTATCTAATTTCTCGTTAGAAGTAGAGGTGAGAAAGATTAAAAAAGGACTAGTAAGATCGTCATTGGATTGTGTGTGACATTCCTACGTAGCGATAAAGCAGCGAAAGAAGAAGAAAAGGCATAACAAGTAGGTAACATAAATACAAAGTAAAAACAAGTCACATAAAAACCAGATGGTACAAATCAAAGTCAGAGCATTAGAGTGCATCCTGTGGTATGTTAAAGTTGCCACAAAGGGCATCTGACTCAGTATTGTGCTGAGGGAGTGAGCCCTCAGCGCTGGTTTTCAGTCAGTGCCCGCGGTAACTGACGTATGAAATAAAATATTGTAAATCATGGGCCAATTTTCATCATCTTGATAAATTATTCGAAAATGTAAATAGCAGTTATCTTCGTTGGCTCTCTGAACAAACGTAAAATACAGGCCAATAAAGTCGTAACAAAGTAATTATTTTATTCAGTTAGGGAAACAGACAATTGCGAGGCATTACCACGATAAATTGTCGCCGATACGATGCAGATAGCAGGAAATTTATAACAAAAGGCCTACTCCGAACTCACAGAACCAGTGCAAACTATACGGGACAAGGATGTGTCCATATTTGGTATCCACCGGCCAACAAAAAATTACGTAATAAGACTCAGTCTTTCCATTACTAATTAATACTTTTGCATGGAGTAATTCTGAAACATATATTGATAATAAAAACTAAACACTGTTTCTTTAGTATCAATCGAGAACTATCATCATAAGCAGCCTATATACGTCCCACTGTAGGGCACAGGCCTTCTCTCAGAGAGTGAGTGTGGGCTTAATCACCACGCGTGCCCACCGCGGATTGGCGATTTCAAGCGCTGAGGTATGTAAATAGCTCAGACACTCAGGTTTCCTCACCATGTTTTCCTTCACCGTTAGCGAGTGGTATTACTACTATAACTTCACAAATGTACATAACTTAGAAAACAAAGTCATAGGTACATGGTACATGGCCGCACTGGGAATCGAACCTGGGTCTCCCGCTTCCGAGTCCAATGTTCTACCCACTATGCTACCACCGCTTTTTTTTTTCGCAATCGAGAAATATACTAGTCCCAATAAACAATCACTACTATTTTTTTTTGTCATACAACCTTAAACCTGACGCGGTCAAGGTTGAGATTCTCATATTCTTTATATGTTCTACAGAGTGTGACAAATCCTTATGAAAATATGAAAGTAGTCTTTCATACAAACTACTTTTTGTCACAACTACAAAATAGCAAAACAAATAAGTATCAATTCAATTCAATTCAATTCAATTCAATTCAATTCAAATATTTTTATTCATTGTAAAAACAGAATGTTTACTGAACGTCAAAGTTGTTAGTTTCACAATTAATGGATTATGTGGAGAAGAAGCTAACAAAGAAACTCCACATTTATTCTTTTCAAAACACGTTTTAACTTAATTAACAGAGTTTTCAACTCTATCAGCAGATGGATACCGGACGGACAGCATTAAAATGTACGGTCTAGGTGATACCGTTAGGATGGAACAGCTGACATTAAATATATTTTATTTTGATGGTATTACCATAGCAATAGTTATTATTATTATCACATTTGACAACTTTGTGGAGCTCTCTCGCAAAATATTTGTACGCCTACAAGGCCAAACATGCAGGATTTACAATATTTCACGTTGTTTTCATTTCACACAAACTTTTCATAGTAATGTTTAACAAATAAATATCGTTATCTTTAAAAGTTGTTTGTACTGACGAGCGGAACTTCCCTTTTCGTACCTTTTGTCTTGTGACACCTTCTTTCTTCTTTCGTGTCGAACGCGTCGACTCTTCCTCAGACATCTCGCTCCCAAAACCACGACGCTGCGATTGCGCTGGTTGATGCCTCTATGAGATCCTGCAAGCTGCACTGTGACACCTTTGAGGGGTGACACCCCTCAATCAATCAATCAACGAGCCCGTACTCGTCAACTGCTGGACATAGGCCTCCTTCAAGGCACGCCACTTCCTTCCTTCCACTTTTTTTCGGATAACTCTGAAGATTTTGTGATATCACCTATATGGAATTCTACAAAGCATGATGACATGCATGTGTAGAGGCCCAATCTATTGTGTAGCTCCAGTACGGCCGATGAATACAGTCGGCGTCACGATGAAGTTTCTAATTAATGAAAAAGGATCCCCCTGTCGCCGTTAAAATGGCCACGAAACGAGTGAAGCGCAAACGCTGACGCTAACCGTTAGGTACTCGTATATCATAAATGAGAGGCGCGATTCTCAAGATACTAAAATATTTTTAAAATTTCAGAACTTAAATTTTTATGTGCCACCGTTACCGACTACATTGGTCAGAATGTATAAACGCTCTTAATATTTACTGGCAATACAAGTTCTTGTGATGGTTTTTGCGACATGGGTCTGCCTAGTGCGGAGAGTGCTTCAGTAAGCAATTTGATTTGATATTTTTGTGACAATGAAAAAAATGGCCGTCGGCAACCCTATGTCATACTTCATCTCATCTTGATGAAGATCTATTTAGAGTTACATGTTTTCAAAATATGTAGAGATGCCAGTCCAAAACTTAATGGGTCTTGCACAATCACAAAACAAGGGGATTAAATTATATAAGACATTCACGTCAAATATTTCACTTGAAAGGTCTTATAATCCCATTAAAAATAAACTTGGTTTTTTCTCTTAATCACGAAGGATTTTTATGACCTTTTTTTTTCGGATATAAAACTCGACTGTTAAAGAAACCCTCCGGGCGTAGAGGTAGTAAACAAGGTTTTTTATCAATAGGATGATAAAGTGAAGTGGCATATTTGACTTTGATGTCATAATTATGATAGTATATCATTTAGTTCACCTTATTTGCTGACCTGCCCGGCTTAAGACTGGCAACTCTGTAAATTTAGACACATATTTGGATTCTATAGAATCCTAAGTTGATCTCATTTTGGTAAAGTATGACTTAGGATTACTGACGGCCAGCTCACGGCCTAAAAGGTGTGGTAGAAAGTAGCCTAGTTACACACATACCTCCAGTAGCAGCCGCACTTCGTGGTAATGTCTCGCGTTACTGCCTCTTCGTTTGCATGTTACAGCTCTAATCAGCATTATCCAGTCCCTGCACTGAGGGTTATGTCTTTTCCCTACCAACTCCTAGCTTAATGAAATACCGAATAACTGAGTAGTGGAGACTACGGCTTTTATACGAGTATCTAAGAATCTCTAAAGCTTACTGTGGTCTTTTTAGTATTATTTTCATGATTTTTACTAGTCTGTTATAGCGTGCATGCAAAATTAAAATGCGCTAAAATGAAGCACACCTTTCTATCCTGTTTCTATATTACATTACATAAACTCGCGCCTGTATCCCGGAGGGGTAGGCAGAGACCAGGGTTTACCGGCGTATGCGCATCCAGCGACTAACAAAATGAATGTTGATGATCCGAAAGAGACTTGTCATCCTGAGAAGACTTTGGTGACATGCTTTTCTATACTAGTTGACATTTGTTTTTAGGGTTCCGTACCCTAAGGGTGCCAAACGGGACCCTATTACTAAGACTTCACTATCCGTCTGTCTGTCTGTCATCAGGCTGTATCCCGTGAACCGTGATAGCTAGGCATTTGAAACAGATGATGCCGCTATAACAACAAATACTAAAAACAGAATAAAATAAATGTTTAATAAATGTTTGCCCATACAACAAACGTAATTTTTTGCCGTTTTATTCTGGTTATTAATAACAGCAACAGATAGACGCTTGAAATATTCACAAAATATTAAGTTATATAGTCGCTTCAAAAATAAACAATGAAATTAAAATAAATATTTAAGGTGGGCTCCCATACAACAAACGTGATTTTTTGCCGTTTTTCCCGATCTTTGTGTCTAATGTTGTATAGATAATGTACTTAACCTTTCGTGCGCGAGTCCGACTTGCACGTGGTCGGTGGTTCTTTATTGTGCTATCTTCCTTACAATTTTTTTAAGATGTTTTTTATACATATTTTAAATGTAATATGTCTCTAAGATCCTACCACTTTTGTTTCATGTTTCTTTAGTACATAGAACAGGGGACAGCAGATAAATCTTTACATTTATGTAGCAAAGTCACCTTCAACATAACTGATTAGAGTGCACGTATGTAAAGGTTTATGTGCCGTCGACTGTACGATCGCAAATCTGACGATCAACGAGATATTTCAGCACGCTAAAAAGCATAGTATATTCACATTTTAATTTACCAATTTCGCGCTTCTTTGCCTGAATTCCAAAAGCAAAAACCATGAAAGGGCTCTAGCAGTGGGATAAAATTATACATACGTAAAAAATATAATGTTTTGTTAACTTTCGGAGCCTAATATATTTGTTACTTAATTACACATAAACTGTAGTGTCATCATCATCATCATCATTAGCCATTTGACGCCCACTGCAGGACATAGGCCTCCTTCGTGGTTTTCATAACCATGAGGGGTTTTGCCACTATCGCCACGCTTGGCAGGCGGGTGGACGATCGATCCTGGTAATTGATTTCCTTATTCACTTTCTACGACGTCCAGGGAAGGAAATGGAGTATGCAAGTGTTAAAGTCTCGCAGTATAAGTAACAATATTTTTTTTATTTTAATTCCAAACTAGAAAAGCATTGATTCCGCCACATTGCCATTGTATTATGTTTACTTATTTGCAATAAACGTATTAATAATAGTAATGAAAGTCAGGGCACACCAAGTATAAATGTCTACATAACTTTTTTAAGCTGTTTTTTGTATTTTTGTTCAAAAAGCTCAGTGACGTCTTAAAATATTTCTATAAGTGGAGACTTATAACTGGCCATCTGTATTTCTAAAGTTCCTGTTATACATTGTTATGTGCTGTTCCTAATATTAAAAAAAAAAAATTACACCTCCGATAAGGCATGGCTTATATTAATTACCCTAAGAATCGAGTGATTTAATGTTAGCTACATATAATTTGGTAGAACTAATGACAAAAACGACAGGTTCAAACCACTCTCCTAGCATAATCTCTTAATGAACTCGTACGTAGTGTAAATCGTTCATAAAGGTTACTTACAAAATGTTCGCATCTCTCAAGTTCCGCTGAAGCAAAGTCGCTGCTTTTCGAAACGCATGCATGAATAAACAGGCTTTTGGTGTTTCTCTCTTGAAGGTCGATTGCGTTAAATCGTGTAATAAAATAAGTCTATACAATTATGACAGAAGACCGCTAGCTTTTACAGTCAGTGCTACACCATTACATTACCGACCGCCTTAATTCCCGGCGTTTAGTAAAATACGTTTCGGCGGTAGCGCAAAGTATTCACACTACAGAGAGTTAACTGTTGCTGATGCCACCTTATCTGTATAATTTTATAACGCCCTTGCTGTGATATAGGAGTCAAACGTCAAGGTCAACTTGCTTGCATTTTTTTACTTCCCCTTATAACATCAGATTGACTTTTCAATGCCTAAGGTTTTTAGTAGAACGGTTTTTGCTTTCACAATTTTTTTATCTAAAGCTCTTTTATGACTTATGACAACTGACGTCGGCCATTTTAATTTTTGCCTAACTTCATACAGACTGGTGTCACGTCATATTATACGATGCGTTATTGAAATAATGCAAAATCTGTATAGGTACCTTTACTTTCAACAAGTAAATTTTTATAATCCTGAAACTTTACACTCTGAATTTATAGAAAAAAAGAAAATTGAGAGTTTTATACTTTTGCTGAATGGAAATTTTATTATTTAATTATCGATTTTGATGTTTTGTGTTATATTGTCGGGTAAAAAATAACGTTATAAAGCGGATACGGACAGTCTGAATTGGAAGTATGTTTGAGTTTTGATACATGCCGCGCTTGATGAGTAAAAATATAATGAAAATTCTAACCAAAACTTGATTGAAACACTTACCTCCCACATACCTTGCAATCGCTTTAATTAAGGCGTTAGTACTTCGCCTTGTCTTAACAAAATGTGTCTTCCCGTATTGAAATATTCGTACCTTGCATAAACGTAGTAATTAGTGTCCCTTCTAATAGTGAACTTAACGTCGGAGCGTCGGAAATGACAGCGGGGAAATTTGCATGGCTGATTGCCGGCCGCTGCTCAATCAAGTATATTTAACAAAATTAACTAATTGAGTGAACGTTCCCTGTCTCTGCTTGCTCGCTCAAACTTGCCTCAGACAAATTGACTCGGTGGGCTGAGACAACAACGGAAACTGAAGCAACCGTAAGTTCTCAAACATATTTACGTGCCCTTTTCATTGCTTTTATTTTTTTATTTATTTAATGCCATTAATCAAAATAAACCTTGGAATTCATTACTAGCTGTCATGGTTCTCAATAAGTCCTTGATTTTAAAAATTGCGTTCTTCGAAAGACCAGATTTAGTTGAATAATGATCTTGAGGCCCAGAACGTGTGTAGTGTACCTACTCAAAAGTACATACAAAAAGCAGGTGATCTTAAGTAGATAAGATGTAAATGAAGTCAACAGTTATTTTGCCTTTTCGATTTAACACCATCAATATCAAAATAGACTCATCAAGTTATAAAGCACAAACTGTCAAAATGTTCTGTTATTTGAAATAATCCTAATTTAGACGGAAGGAAGCGACAACGTTTCACATCAATCGAATTTGCACATAAACAGCCCGAGATAAATAAGACCATTGATGAGGTCGTCGCTATACAAATTCACAAAAGGACATAAAACCAGCCTATATCAACAAACACCCGCATTACAACGTGGTATTACGCAGGGGTAAGTGCCGGGTCCAGGCAGTAACCCCTAACCTCAATAGAACGCGATAACAGGGCCGTGTTTTATAGGCGGCATCCAGCCAGCTCAATACATTCGTATTAGTCATATCATATTTTGTTACGACTAAGGATTTAGGACCTTGTGGAGCCTAGACGTTGAACCAAGGGTATAAGCAAGACTCTTTCATGACAGAGAAAAACTAAAGATGCTTTCCGTTTTAAAATTATCTCAAAATTTGTAAAGCGAAATCAGGAAAAGCAACTACCGAATATTTTTTTCACGTTCTTCCTGTTCAACCCATATACACTTTGTAGCGCCATTTTACACCATTTTAGCGAGGTGATTAGGCTACACTTGGTGGTTACTTCACCTATGTAGTTAAAGTAGAATGTATTACTAGATGCTGTTACTAGATTTACATTTCCCGGTAAATTAATCCAGGCAAAAGGTCTAAACACGATCCAAATTGTGTGCACGAGTTTGGGTTTGCATATTTTTTCATTGTCTATCCTTCTATCGTTCTTGGTTTTTGACAACACTAGAATGTTGACACGAGCTCTTGATCCCGAACTTGGGTCTGCAATAATGAAGTACTAAGCTGTACATAAAGGTCCTACATGAGACCGGGCCCCTTCTCTGAACAATAATTTCATTGCCTATCATTTGCAACGCGTTCGTGCGTTATGACGACGGCTATGTAAAGTTTTAGCTTGTCTTGCCATTTTGACAGACACTACTATGGTTATTTCTTGCTCCTCAAAACACTGCCATAGAGGTGCAAACCAAGACTTCAATTTTAAAATCATAAAGGACACCAAAAGGACTCCAAAGCGATGATGTTACAGTCATCGTCTGACAAAACGTCATGAGTCTTTAATCCTGATATAAACTTGAACTAAAGTAGATTACTAAAATTTTGGAGCAAATCTGTTTTAATAAAAATATGTCAGAGAGTACGAGTTGAGATATGGTCACCGTCTGATAAAATGTCACGAGTCTTTTAAGATTTTAATATTCTTTAGTTAACACGGTTCATCATCATCATCATTCAGCCACAAGAAGTCCACTGCTGGACATAGGCCTCCTCCATGGATTTCCAAAAAGACCGGTTGGAAGCGGCCTGCATCCAGCGCCTTCCTGCCACTAGAATGACGTCATCTGTCCATCTTGTGGCTGGTCGTCCCACGCTGCGCTTGCCGATATGTGGTCTCCATTCGAGAACTTTTCGGCCCCATCGGCCATCAGTTCTGCGTGCTATGTGCCCCGCCCACTGCCACTTCAACTTACTAATCCGCTGGGCTATGTCCACGACTTTCGTTCGTCTACGGATCTCATCATTTCTGATTCGATCTCGTAGAGAAATTCCGAGCATAGCCCTTTCCATAGCTCGTTGCGTGACCTTGAGCCTTCTTATGAGGCCCATAGTGAGAGACCACGTTTCAGTGCCATAAGTCATCACTGGTAGCACACACTGGTTGTATAATTTTGTCTTGAGCGATTGAGGTATATTAGACGAAAAGACTTTTCTAAGTTTCCCGAAAGCTGCCCAGCCGAGTTGGATTCGACGATTGACCTCTTTCACGAAGTTGGACCGGCCTAGTTGGATTGTTTGTCCTAAGTAGACGTATTCGTCTACAACTTCGAGAGTCGTGTTCCCCAATGTTATTGGGGTGGGCACAACACGAGCGTTCGACATGACCTTCGTTTTGTCCATGTTCATTTTAAGGCCCACACGTTGGGAAACTCGACTGAGGTCGTCGAGCATTATGCCGAGGTCTTCCATCGTTTCTGCCATGACTACTATATCGTCGGCAAATCGAAGGTGCGTGATGTACTTGCCATTGATATTGATGCCGCGTCCCTGCCATTCCAGAAGCTTGAAGGCATCTTCCAGTGCGTTCGTGAACAGTTTCGGAGAGATAACGTCTCCCTGTCTCACGCCTCTTCTCAATGGAATTGCCTCCGAATTCTGCTCCTGTACTCGGACCGACATGGTGGCGCTGTTGTACAAGCACTTCAGCACCTCGATATACCGATAGTCAATACGGCAACGCTGGAGAGACTCGAGCACTGCCCATGTTTCGATCGAATCGAAGGCTTTCTCATAGTCCACAAACGCTAAGCACGGTTCTTGTGTCCTTATCAATTCCAAATTGAAGTCTCGGATTGCACCTCCTAGGCATTATATTTGCATAATAAGAAATAAACAACTGTTGAATAGAAGGGAGAAACAAAGACTGTGAAGTTACAAAGTTGCATGGGTTACAAAGAAACAGTCGACAGTTGATAATCCTTTATATATTTTTTAATTTGAATCATTCTTTTATAGGTATAGAGTTGAATTCAGATTAACAGTGTAAAGGTCGAAAGACCTGATTATAATACAGCCACGATAGTCCATCAAGAGCATAGCATTGACATCTGTATAAGACTCCTGCGAGTTCAATCGCGGCTGTCGCGAGGACGACCGCGGGGAATTTCAATAAAGGCAAGTACGGCGGCCGCAGACACTCCACGAGTACGAAAACATAATACAAGGAGGTCTTCTCAAGGATCAAACTTTATTTTTTTTAACTAGGACAGGTTGACACTTGACCCCAGTCACGCCTGCTAGGAAACAAAGACGTGGTCTGATGCCCGGTTCCTATATTTAAAGGATCGTTATTGGTGGTCGGTAACTTATCCTTAACAAGCGTCCCGTAACTTGAATAGCTGGTTGATGTTTTAAAAATTGTTAGAAACCTTACAAATTGCTATCTCCATACATTTATCGTACGGTACGTTATTCGAAACCGTTTTTAAGAGGAATACTTGAGTAGACATCTTAACCATCCGTAAGCAAAACGAGTCATTCTTGAATATAGGAACCGGGCATAAGATGTTACGTACTAACCTGTTAATGCCGGTTAACTTTAGTTTTATAGACACCCAAGTTATTATTATGTCTCTGGAAAAACAAACGTTCAACGGGTCTAATCACGATTGTTTATTTTTTGTATTAATTCCCGACCTTCGGAAAAATTGTCGTTCCCGTGGTCACGGATAGACTGATCATGGTATACTCGAGTTCAAAACGCGATTTTTTCAATGGCAATTTTGTGCGGAACCTGCGTATGAAGTTTAAACCCACAATTTAATGAATTGTCATGTAAATACAATTTAAGCGTCGAGTCTGCCTCTTTCTCTCCCTGTGTTGTTTACAATGCAATATAGAAATGTAGCTCATTTTGAGATAAATAATCGAAATCTGACTCTAGCAGTAGGGATTTCGTATTCGCATTGATGTTCTCTTTACCTAAAAGGTAAACTTACATATTACGTCCATTTAAGTTACAAATATCTTTACAAATTAAAAACACTCTTGGATCTAAGCATCAACCCAAATATAGTACGCACAACATGTTAGGTACTAAGTAACATAAATAAACATTGTAATTTAATGTTATAAGCTATTTCGTGAGATTAGTCTGAGTTAACGTTTTGGAGTGAATATTCTGTACAGACATACCGTGCTAGTTTTGTTTGTATTGTCCACGCGCTGCGCTCCTTAATGTGCGTTTAACAATCACTTGGCAATCCCATCGCAATCACGCTCTTTTGATTTGGACTCTCTACATTGTTGCCAGATTATCTTCTTGTCTTGTTTGTTTCTTGAGGTCCAGGAGACTTGGGCTTGGTCTGATAATTTGGAATTTTAAAGCATCACCACCTACATCGACCCTGCCGTGAAATTCAAAGTATATTGATTTGAGTTTCACCATTTGTCATTTCTGCCGCACGTGTGAATAGAGAGAGTGAACAGGTAGAGTTGACTGTCAAATCTTGAGACCGCTTGAGCTCACTCAAGCAAAATATCCCAATAATGTTTTTTTTTTTTAATCGTTTCAGATTAAGAATAGCGTCACTCCATTTCCTTCCGTGGATGTCGTAGAAGGCGACTAAGAAAATCAATTACCAGGAGACGGGCAGCAGCGTCTTCCTGAGATTCCAACCGCATACTGCGGTCGCCAAGCCTCCTGCCAAGCGTGACGAAGGAGGCCTGTGTCCTGCAGTGTACGTCAAATGGCTGATGATGATGATAAAATAATAAATAAATAAAAAGCCATTTATTCTACTACTTAAAACTTTTTACAATAATTGGTTGATCATGCATTATACTTTATAATATTAAGTTCTTTACATTTAACCAATGTTGTTTTAAAATAAAATAACAATAATTTATAACATTAAGATTGAGTATATAAATATAATATTATCACACTATTTAATAGACTGCCATTACATGTAGAAATATCATTCGAAATTATATTTATTTATTTAGTTGTTTTGTACAATATTATAGATCGTTATAATCATTATTTTAGCATTATTATATTTTATCATTGTATATTCTCCCCCATTTCCTTCCAGTATTGTCTGTCTCTGGCTTGATGATGATGATGATGAATCAATTTTTTTTAATGGACCAACAAAAACCTAACTTTCTATTATTTAGCCCATTATGGACGAAACAGATACAGGAAATGCTTTTATTTGGTCGTCCTAGCATTGTGACGCGGTTGTGTATCTCGTTTTGGCATGTTTGACGCGCGTTGCGTACTGGAAATAGCCTGACGATCATGTTCGATTCATTCATCTGCATTGAGAGAATTCTCTGATGAGAGACAAGGTGGATCTATGCTTCTATTGAAAGTGCTCTTTTAGTTATCTGAATAATTATCTTCTAAGTCGTAGGCTCGATTCTCCTGCGGTCGTTTTTATTGGCATTAGCATTTAAAGAGACAATAGTATTGTTTATATTTCAGGTGGCGTTAAAATAAGTTCATCGCAGTCATTTTCATCACTTGAACTCATTCTGTTAAATTCAATAAACTTTCAAAATCAGTCGAACCACGAACGAACAACAATAATTTTTGCCACGTTAAAGTGTTCTTTTTTTTCAATAGGTATATCAAGCTTTCTATCGCAAGCCAGTTCGAAATTTAAATAAAACCTCTGATAAGTTATGTACCTCCTTGGTTGTCATTGTTCGGAGTAAAATATCGTTACATTTTTAAATAACACGACAGATATGAGTTTAGCAGGTAATGTAATTTATTTGGCCGCAAAACACGACAGTTATGAATTTTCATAGAACTTTTTCCGGCCGCTGCTCGCGTGTAATTGGCCAGCACAGCAATTACGATTTATCTCGAAGAAGTTTGTCGAAATAATGCTCAAATTTCCAAGCATTTTTAAGAAAATTCGAATGCGCTCATAATTTAATTTTCCACGACCTCCCTTCATTTCAGCTAATTTTAAAGCTTCAACTTTCGATGAAGGCTGTTTTGAAGACATCATTCTTAGTGATGAATCTGCCGTCTATATTTTTAGGATAAGAAACTCTCTTGTAAACTATACTGTATGCAGGAAAGTGTTCTTCTATATTTATCGTTTCCTTATAAACGATGCACTATCGGAAACGGCAATATTTTCAAACCAGCACGTAATCTCGTCAGGATCTTTCAATCGCTGCATTGTAAATTCCTGTCAAGTGGTTTCCTGTAAGGCCAAACGCGGCCAGAAAAAAAGAAATGTAAATGTACTCGAGTACGAACGCGCGCTAAGAACAATCGTCAAAGCAGATCCAGTGAATGGGAATAATGGAGGATACTCGACTCAACTCGGCCCGGCAAGGAGTGCTTGTTCCTGTTTTTATATTTCATTATTGGCCCTCTCATCTCATATTGCACTCCATACGGACTCATAGAGGCCGCCATAAAGGATTGAAACGTGAGAGGGGCATTTTCAATGGCGTAATTGCAAGTGCACCTTTTTTTAATTCAATTCCAGTCGGCGGAAAGCAAAGCCGGAATGCACTATTGATAGCGCAATATCGTAATTACTTTTTTCTTTACATATTTTCCTGTACGCTAAAATTACTGCTCGCTACGTTGTAGCGATTGAAGCTTAATAGTCTACGTCAAGTAGGAGTAAGTGCCCATTTCATCAACCGAAGTAGAACTAATCGTTGTGAGGTACCTCGGAAGGCTTAAAATATACAAAACATTCCATCTTATTTTTTTATAAATTTATTTTATTACTTAGGATCACCAACAGAAAAGGCTTAAATGTGGCCTTATAAAAACACGACTCCTCTAAAACTAATCTAAAACTCGGTTTATTTAATCCCTGGCTACATTTTTTCTTTGTAGAATGTCCGCCACTAACTTTTTTAATCGGTGTTATTGAAGTGTTTTAGGGAATCGAGTTTTTATGAATAAGACCGATAATAATTATGATTTGCAATAAAATTGTAGGCACCATGAATTTCATTTTTCACGCCTCTTCTGTGTACCACTGGAGGGCAAAGAACTTCCATACCTCAGTCCAGCCCTACTACTCTCGATGTCATTGTGTTCAGTTTGCGTCAAAATTAAATGCAATAAGTTAGAAAAAAACGACTTAGTAAACACTTTAGTTGTAAGAACTTACATACATACATAAACTCACGCCCATATCCCAGAGGGATAGGCAGACACCAGGGACTGCCAATTGCCGCGATCCTGACAGATCACTTTCGCTTCATAAAACCAGCCAAGTGCGAGTCGGACTCGCACATAAAGCGTTCCGTACCATTATTTATACAACCTTTAAATATTTCAAGCGTCTACCTGTTGCCGTTATTAATATCGAGCAAAAAACGGCAAAAAAATAACGTTTGTTGTATGGGGCCCCCTTAAATATTTATGTTATTCTGTTTTTAGTATTTGTTATCATAGCGGCAACAGAAATACATCATCTGTGAAAATTTTAACTGACTTAATAACACGGTTGAGATACAGCCTGGTGACAGACGGACAGGACGGAGTCTTAGTTATAAGGGTCTCTTACACTTTCGGTACAGAACCCTAAAAATCATAATAGTCATTAATTTTTGCTGGTCGTTCAATGAAGTGTTCTCTATCTAATCTAAAACATAAAAACAGAA
The DNA here is from genome assembly GCA_963969515.1 of Yponomeuta evonymella. Lineage (NCBI taxonomy): Eukaryota > Metazoa > Arthropoda > Insecta > Lepidoptera > Yponomeutidae > Yponomeuta > Yponomeuta evonymella. The sequence goes on along the minus strand of OZ018355.1, from coordinate 8,584,371 downwards.
TATTTTTATATAACAGCATATCGTTCTCGAGAACGAGCGATACGTTTGTTTGGTTACTGACTAGAATCCCTTCCAATAAATTTCCAATTTCAGGTCTTTAGTAATACACAATCTAGTTAAGATTGTCTTTGCCGTTCTAAGTGGAGAAAATTCTTTCCCGGCGCGTCCTTGCAAATATTACCACTTTTATTAGACTTTGCGGGATTTTTCCAGGAAATAGCGAGGAAGATGAGCAATTACACGACCGTGGTTGCTCGAGTTAAACGCCTAATGAAATTTAGAGTATACTAAATGGAATAGGAAGTAAATGGAGATGACTTTTTATTTTATTTCACTTTTTCGGCAGCTTTGGCAAGTCATTACAGGAATAACTAATTAAAATTACAATAGTATAGATAAATAGGTCTATTTGTTTCGCCTGCGGCTCGGCCTTCAAACTCATACTCGACCTGCAATTGCCTATTTCGCTGCCTTTGCAATAATGTACTATTAAGCCGATTCATTAATTTTTAAGTCAGCAATTAAATAATAAATTATTGTATAGTTGCACGTATTTTTACTTATTTCACAGTTCAAACTAGCATTATTTAGCCACTGTATTTAAAGTGCCTTCTAATAGGTCCCTGTTAGATAAATACAGGTAACGATTTTACTTATCATATTTTGCATACGATACTTGGGTTTAATTCTTATAAGGTGCATTTGTGTAATTATTTGCGTCACTTTTAAAATTACTTAGGGAAGTACAAAAAACGTCAAGCGATCGATATAAAAAGCCATTTCGAGTTTAATTCTTTTTCAATCGAGGAGGCACAAAATAATGTTTTAATGCGCGAGGTGCGAACGGGCAAACGAAGACAAGAGATAAAGTTAACTTTGGAAAGAAGCAAGGGCGAATCAATTCTGTTATTTAACAATTTAAATAGAAAAGTAAGATCGAACTGTTTACGACGATTAAGGAGGGATAATAATTTAAAGTGAGCCAGAGAATTTTCGTATGTAGTATCAGTGCGATAATTTCTAAAGCTAAAGGCTTTTACAAATTACTTTTGAACCCTTTCAATTCTATTATATGAACATCATAATATGAAGGACTTCAGACCACGCAACCGAAGTCAAGTATTGACCTCACAAAGGAAAAGTATAAAATTTTTAATGTTGTGTAATTTTTAAAGGGTTTAGTACTCTATCAATAAAGGTAAGATTTTTAAGAGCGCCTTTGTACAAAATTGATTTTTTAGTGCAACGAATAATTTTTCAATTCGATACAATAAATACTATTTTTCTTAGGTAGGTACATATTATTCTAAATACTGAAAAAATTCACTATCAAACGGTTCTCCAATAAAAAATCATCTAAGATATGTGTGAGTGAGTGTGTATGATTGTGTATGTACCCCTCTATTAGAATGTTTTGTATATATTGTGCTTGCAGAAATTGAGGCTTCAGGAGTTCAAGAAAAAACCTGAAAGACTTCTCCATAGTATTCCTTGTTACTGCCAGGATCGCCATACTGCGGCAGCTCCTGAAATCAGAAGCACGGAAAATTATTCCCAAATACAATTAAAGTGTAATACAATTTGTTGTAATTTTAATCCTTCCACGGGAGGCTGTTTGGGATAATCTCGAACGGAACATAGCTCACACTAATCAATGACATTTATATTAATTAAGTTTGGCAAACTTGGTTTACCTTTATTACTTATGCATAGATGTAATATTTCATTTCATTCAGCTTATATACATACTATAGTTGGAAGAAATTGTTAAGTAGAGGAAACAATACCTACGACATGATAAGATAGGAATATTCTTTACTGTACACCAGAACACATGACATACAAAAAATATACCTACTTAATATCTATCAAGTTGTTTGGTCACCCCAAGTCATTCATTCAACTCGTCAATTCAAGAAATATTAAACGCCTATTATTTATCATTGATTTTTTGGTCACCCCAGGTCATTCATTCAACTCGTCAATTCAAGAAATATTAAACGCCTATTATTTATCATTGATTTTTAATATAAGTTCTATGATGGACTTATCATCAAATTCTGCAGTTCTGGGCTTTGATAGTATTAAAAAAATGTTTTTTTAACACCCAGATAAAAGCCCTACTCTATATAAATAATTCTTTTAAAACATAAATTAAAATGAAAAATTTAACAAAAATAATTAAAAACTCTTAGATAAAAATTTGTTGCATGAGAAATACTAATTGACCTGTCTCAGAATTTGCGCGTTTTTGAGGTAAGGCTCTACTCAATTTCTGTTATGTTATATTATTTTGTCTTTCTCAGCCCTTTTCTGTACAATCGGCTCAACTCAAAACTGCATAGGTATATGTTCTCATTAAACTCACGACTTTCCAAAATTACGTTGCAAAATTTCTTGCAAGGACTGACGTACTATGAGACAGAGATCGTAAGTTAAATAGTTTTAAGTAACACGTTTTATTCTAAGGTACCTACTAGGCTACTACTTTATTCTAAGGTGCTTCCTAATTGTTTCTATTGATTCATACCATTTATTTCCTGAATTATTGTTAACTTTTATCTTTATAATAATTTAAGCTCCTACATACACAGCCTAAAATACAGGTTTATTCCTAGTTTAGGCTACGTACTTACTCTTACCTATGTTAAATTGAATTCTTATGTACACTTTATACCTACGATTTTATGAATAAATTTTATCTTATCTTATATGTCGAAGGTACGGCCGAGAATTGGCCTGGCGCACTCTGTGCGCCTTCATGTAATAGAGGGTTACTTAGTCAATATTAAGCAGCTCGTTATTACGTAGGGATAGGTTCCCTTTTCATCGCTTTTTTCTTGTCAAATTAATATAGTAAAAAAAAATAATAAAAAAGACTTATACAATATTGATTTACAAAGGTTTATAATTTAATTTAACATTAAATAGTTTTTACATATACTGAACGGGAGCACAATTTTTTAATATTATATTAAAATTAGTAATTTTCTTATTTAAACAAGAATAATTGTAATATATCATTTACCACCGTCTTTTGCCATATGGATCCACGGATCCTCTACCGACTTGACCACAATGGGGGCTAATGGTCTTCCCACTGACGCGCGATCCGGTTCTCAGCCGTCACTCCGTTACAATTCAGAAACTGGATGTAATTTCGTTACGATGATCTCGAATTCCATTTCACTGGTTAACTAGAGTTTTACAATCGCCAGTAATCTAATTCACACATCCCTCATCTAGTTATTGCAATCCAGCAAAGCAAATACAATGGTAACTCCGAATGACGAATCGATTCATAAATAAATTGAGCTACCCTCATACTGCCTGACAATGGTCATCAATCACACAATATCACATTAAAATCTTCGCTATTGCTGCCACAGCCTAACTAGATTCCCTACAAAAATTGCTTAATCGTACGGTTATAGTAACTTTTGGGCAGAGGTTTTTTACACTATGTCAGCAAAATGCCAATTGGAAGCACATCCGAGTTAAGGAGCAACAGGTGTTTCTATTTATTGCAACTTGACAACTGAGTGAGCGAGAAAATTAATTTAATTTAGACGTTTCTCAGTTTGACGGTATTGTTAAATACTTTATTACTTTTGAAAGTTGTTTGGTAAGCATTTGCTTATGACAGTTTAGTAATAACATTTAGGTAAAGTTCGAAATTAAAAGAATATAAAAAATAATTATGTACTTTGGTTTTTACTAATATTTGAGCCAATCTCTTGACTGAGGCCAGAGTAATCATAGTCATAATCACAATCAATTATTAGTATTTAAAGTAGCACTTGTCCGAAGATTGCCAGGGCTTGAAACTATTTTTGATGTGTTGAATAATAGAGTGCGTTACTAAATCTCGAACGACTGAAGCACGGTCCCTAGCAAAACCGTACGCAATATAGACAAGACTGAGGATCGACACATTAGCTAGCAAATTATACATTATGCCGTTGCCTCCCTTGGTCACTCGTATTTTGCAAATATTAACTATTCGTTGCAGTGATTTTTTAAAACCAGCAATGTAAATATTATAAGTCGTCAACAAATAGGTACGCGAATCCGGATAGCCAAGTGAAGAGCCACCATTACAAATAATTGTACTGGTCCCAAACTAGGACACCCTGTGCTGTGTTAACCAGGCAAGGACATCATAAATATAGGCCATTTGTACAAATGTATGGCGGCCCCCAGTGGGAGTCGAACCCACGACCTCCGGCGTGGTAATCAGACGTGATACTGCTAGACCAACGAGACAGTCCATCCGTCAGTCATATGATGAATAGAGACCCTACACGACGACTTTACGCAGCAAAGCTATCGCATTTCGAAACTTTCAAAGATGATACAAACATAAGTTACATACAGTAGGTACAGTAGATACAGTGACGCGTAGCAACAGATTTGACAGTAGCACGCAATCCTCTCGTACAAACAGTCGCCGTATATGAGGGCCCTTACAAACAAGTTTGCAAATACCTAGGTTCTTAACCCATTGGTGTACTCGAGGAATTTCATTATGATGACACCGTTGGAAAGTTCTATTGCCCCGTGAGGTAACGAGCGGTGTTAAAATTGTTCCGCGCGTCTCGGGGCCACTTTGACCTGTGGCCCGTGAACGTTGAGGAGATTCCTTTGTTACAGGACTTGAGTTTTGAGGCGGCCATCTGCCAAGAGGCCCCTCGGAACAAACCTGACACAGAAACGTAGGTACCCATATTTTATCATCGCCGACCGAGTCTCAGACAAAATAAATAAAGTTGTTAACTGGAGAGAGAGACAAGTTGCCGCCACTTTCGGTAACAAAACTCTATTCCGTTAATAAGTTACAATAAAACAAGTTGGTAATTAACTGAGTCAGCGTCGTTGCTAATTAGAAAACTTCACGTCCTGTTGCCATCTTCACTATACCTCTCCGAATCACAGAAGGTGGTGTAACGAAAACCGAGTATTTTAACTACCTTATAAAGTACCAGAGAATAGAAAAAGTTACTGTGTAGGTATATACATAAATTAGATCCCGTAAGTGTTCACTATACAGGTGTGAGTAGTAACAAAAATTTACAGGGTTACCTCTGAAATGGTTAGTTATTTACAACAACTTTAGTTTTAGGACGTAAAATTTTTGTCTTTTACATTCAACATGTTCATGTTACATTTTTTGCGGTTTTTATTCTGCTTTGTATTGGCGCTATGTTATAGATCATTCTCAAAACCGTATCTCAAATAGAATGTGCATTATTCTATGCAGGATAAATTGTCTTCCGGAAGTTAAGAATTTTCAAATTTTAAAATGATGTCGTAGGGAGCCAATATTCGTCCAGCGCCAGTAGGGGGCCACAAAGCCATGTTGACCATAGGAGGTTTTGTCCATCATCACGCCGGGCGGGCGGGTTGGTGATCATAGTAGAGGGAGATGTGTTTCAGGATTTGCGAATGTTAGACGTGTGGGTTTAAGGTGATGGTGACTATCGCAATGGGATAATGAGATGAGTCTGGAAGACAAATAATTTAGTGTTCCGTGGAGGCTCAGATGAAATATCAGAAGTTTGCGTAAAAGGCGAAAAGTCTGAATTCGAATATTACACGGATAAAGTGGGTTTACACAGGAGGTTACACACAGATAGAATTTAGAATCAAAACAACTACTCCTAGAGATTTGACTTATCCCAAAAGGGTTCGGGGGAGGACTGACTGGACACAGTCGTCCGCGCTTAGTCGTTGCGCTATGTTACTTTATTGCTAACATGTTAACTCAGCGTTCTGAGTCCCTACAGAGGTAACCAGTAGGTACCTATAATGCTAACTGTAAAGGAAAAAAAAGGTACATGTGTGTTTCATTGGTAATCTGTAGGCATTATAGCAGAACGTGTGCAACGCTCACCAAGTGACAAACAGCATCCCTTTTGATAACCAACTGGATTCTTTTAGCTCCAACGCTGTAATTTAAATAAAATACGTAAACGAGTAAACAAAGAAACAGGGAAAGTTGAAACAAGGAAATTTTTTTTTGTGTTATTCTGCAATTGCACCTGTTTTTTATATTATAAGCAAACAGCACATTAACCTTTACCGTTTCCACATCCAAAAAGTTGAGCGTTTGCAAATACGATGTTCGTACATTCAACACTTTGTTATCTGAATAGAGTTTTTATTGTCTTAGTGAGCTATGTGGTATATTAGGTACGTATTCAGATACCTATCTATATATTTATAGATATGACTTGTCTACAATAATAATTCAAATTCTCGAAGGAATTGTTCGTTTCGAGTAGCAGCTCACGAATAAGGGCCCAATTTGGTTTCCACTTGTCTTGGAGAAAAACAATTATGCCAATTCCTTATGCTCGGGGCTATGTAATAAGAGAAAACAACCGTCTACTTCAATAGCAGATGTCTAAGCGTCAAACTATTGCAGTAGTAATGCTACTGAATGTCAGCTATTAACCTTGAAGAATTATTCCGTATCTCTGTGCGAATATAAATATTTGGATACTTACATGTTTGGTTAAACCACCAACCGGTTGATTTATAAACCGTCTATCAAGCGTAGCCGGATGGCCTCGATGGACTTTGGATGCAGTTTAGCAAATTGATCGTGTTCTGTTGTATTAACACACATTACATTAACTCATATGCCATTATCATTAAGCCCACGTTTTGTACACTTTATTGTAATACTTGAGATCTCTGAAATTACATTCTTGGAATGAACTTGCCTTGTAGTTAATTTTCTTTTTCCGTAATTTAGATTATTTTCGGATTCTGTCGTGAGCTAACGATTTTCGACACGTTTTACATTTTTCTGACAAGGTCATGGATAACGTGACTGAGTAGAATGCACACAATGTGTAAAGGCCAATCAAAACCGACGTTTAAACTGGCCAATCAGGACACAAGATTCTATATTCCTATGTTGAAAGAAAAAAATATTATTTATGTAGTTCTCTATTATCCGGCTCTGAGCGAGTATTCTAGTATATTCGCTAATACCGTTTTAACTAAAGATGACATGTTTAATATTGCTTATTGACATTCGTATTTGTAGACCGTTATTTTAACCTAATGGCGTGGTAATATAGTGTAAGTTGGTTACTATTGACTTGCCGATCAATTAATATTACCGAACAGCATTTGCATATTTGCGGACAAACCCGGGAATCGGTTGGCGCCAAGTGGGTCAAAGCAATGCGCTTAATTTGAAATTATGTTGTTACCGACAACAACAACACGCGCGTCGGCACATTCAGAACTAAATCGGATTATTTAGTTCCAGAACTAAAGCTACCTTCACACCTCTGCGTAGTGAAATTTCCTGCTCATGTGCGAGTCGTGGGTTTTGTGATGCTAAGATGTCAGAATTTGACAATTAGTGTACCGGAAAGTTGAGACTTTTGACGTTTGAGCGCCTGACTCGCGTCAACATGTTATATATGCAGCTCCATTTACATGTTTCAGCTATTTAGAGTAAGTAGGTACCTAGGAAATTACCATTAAGCGTCAAAATCGTCTAACTTATTTTAATCAATGAGTGAGTCTTTAATCTGGATTTTTTTTATGCCAAACAAAAGAATGAATACTTTATCATTCTGACCATGGCCGGCGTCGAATCGGATTTGGTCTATAACTGTCAAATATTTTTCAAATACATAAGTGCTTAAAATCGTTAAAACCTGTAATATTCTATAGATTAAGTAGTTTGTTTTGGTGTCCAGCTTTCGAGTGAGACCTCAGTATTTACACCTTGAATATCTAGGTCAAGCTTAGACAAAAGCTCAGTCTACGACTACTATGTTTTTTTTTTGTATTTAGCCTATATACGTCCCACTGCAGGTCCCAAGCCTTCTCTCAGAAAAAGAGAGAGAGAGTATTCATAGGCTTAATTAGCACGCGTATCCACCGCGTTACTACCATGTTACTGGTTGCTAATCTTATCGTTTGCAGCCGAAGAGGTTCTGCACAAGCAAGGTTCTACAAATAATTTAAAATCGAAAAGTATTTGTTAATTTTTTGTTTCAAATCCATTGAGTATTTTTTTTCCTGTCCTGAAAAATCCAGTCCCCCTAATCTCCTCCTTAATTTGGCCAACTTGCTTTCCAATTGAGTAAGTTTATTTAATAATTTAGAATTCCAAGCCTTAGTTTCCAAAGAGCTCTAAATTCTAAATAAGATGCTAATGTATCCTAAAACGTTCGCTAATTCGTCATTCCTGGCATATTATACTTAACTGTGGTCGCGAGTAGCAGCGCACAGCATAGGAAGAGGGCCAATATTGGAAGAGCGCTCGACCGCGCAAACGAGATGGGAGCCTAATGAACTTGAAATCCTGCACCGTCCACCGTAATGAGGACACTAGATAAAGAACTTAATAGCCATCGGCTTTATCCTGTTTATTGGTAGCTGTTTCCGCGCGCAGTGGGTAATAATGGCTTTTTATTTTACACGATTTGTTTAATGCTGTGCTTAATATTATTCCGTTATTTCATTGCGTGAATTGAACATCCTTCTTTGTAAAAAATAGCTGGGAGTTAAATTCTGTGGTCGTGTTCCCTAAAGACACTGGCGATACTAGTCAATGCGAGTCACATATTAAAAGCCTAGATGTAAATTTAGTTTCCTATAAAATACTACTGCTGAAGCAGGACTAACAATTTCTTAGAGAATAGGGGATATGGGTCTAGCTAGTAGAAGAAGTAGCTGAAGGTCAGTGAAACCTGCCAATTGCATGTCGGGCCACGCGCAATGTGGCCCTACGGGTTCCGGAGAAAGAGGTTTCTTTTTATCTGCTTTTCAGAACTAACAACTTCATCGAAATAATTTTCAATGGATTTTGTACGAAGTTTTCCTTTTATAAGTTGGTCGCCTATTACTCGTTAACTAGTAAAACCTACTTAGCTGTAATAGTTTTCCTTTTTAGTTCATGATAATATCATGAACTTAAACACTTTATCTGCTACTGACCTGAATTTTTTCAAGTTTCTTGATTACTTTTTGACAGGTCGCATTATAAAAATACATTTCATAATGCGACCTGTCAAAAAGTAATTCTAGTCACGTGATACAAAAATGGGCCACACAAATCTGACTCATACCATGACGTCACAACTTGCACGTAACGCCTTATAGTGTAAGTCGCTAGATATCATAATCAACCATGTCCGCTCGACTTTGTTTTCCATTTTTCGTATTTTTAATTTATTCAAAGCAAGCATTCGAGCAGCTGGTAAAAATTGGTAGCTTGCTACTGGAAATATTTTATCTGTCGTTTCTAACGTCTGCGGTATCTCTGAAAGCCATTTGTTGTGATGTCAAAATCAGAAATGTATTTTTTTCTGGCCTCCGCATCCGTCAGCCATTAACGGAATGGTACTTATACCAGCAGTGTCTATATAATTGAGATAGTGGAGCAGTGCACTGCAAATTTCATTTGCAGATTTTGCAGTGAAATCATCGGTCTAAACGTACGATTTCACGTTTTCTTTTGTCAGGTTTGAATGAGAAGATCCAATTACTGCTGTAAAGTTGTACAGATAAAGTTGCCTCGAATAATACGTGAACTGGTCTGGAACTCCAGGCATTGGTAACTTTTTCTGGGAATCAAAGCGGACATTTTGAACATCTTTCCGTGGTGTACTGAAACCAATATTGAAACTAGTGCAGAAAACTTTTCCGAAAAACGACTGTGTTACTGTCATTACAGGCCCAGCTTGATCATTATACATCTTGTACATCTTTGTAATGTTCAGAGAGAGATCTAAGTAGATGCGCTGCCTCATTTTTTCTCGAGTGTAATGCTGTTCAAGGGGCTTAAATTTTTGCACGAATTTTATGACTACTTCTTTCCTCGACCATAATTCAAATTCTTTCCGATTACCACCTCGTCTTTCTTTGGATACACAGCCTGAATCCCAGTGTCGTTTCAGCACGCATTTAAGACGACTTAGTTTTATTCTCAGTATGCCAAGAAAAGCTTGCCGGCAAACTTGTACGGTTTCTTTCGATCTGTGCTTTCGCACAAAGTACTGCACAGACATATTTCTATTTTCGTTTGTTAGTTCAGCCTTGTTGGTTGCGCGCTTCTTCTTTATGTTCGCTGTTTTGCACTACTGTATAATGAAGTTGTTTTGATCAACTATGTTTTTTGTTTTGTAGAAGGTGGGGTGAAAATTAAAAATGTCATTCGTGTCGTGCGGCTCTGACACTGGTATACCTGCTTTTTTTTCTTTCTACTCGTTGGTTTTGTCGGTAGATCAGTCGCCGAGTATCTGAAAGCAAGCAGAATCTAAGTATTGTAACGATTTCTGGCTGGTATAGCCATCTAGTCAGATTTTGAATATTTTGAAGGGAATCGTTACGTCTTGTTTTAGGTGTCAGTCGATCCCTAGCTAGGCTAGGCAATCGATAAAAAGAGATAATAAAAAAGTAATATTTGCCCTAAATCCAGGTTTTAGTAAACATTGTCGTCACAGTACTAAAGTGTGTTACACTTCAACGTGTACCCTCCCTCCCCTTTTTTATAGTACGTACTTTTTCTTATTTGTGAGTCAGTACCCCATAACATAATATGTTTAATCGCATACATATATAAGCATCAGCTTCTAGCTGCTTAGTGCATGACAAAAGAATAATCATATTTTTATGGTTTCTACGCGTCCACCAAAACCTAAGTTCGACCCTGGATGCAATGCGTTTTGCAGATTATTTTGTGTAATACCGTTTCTCCATCATTTTTTCACAAATTCTTCAACTATTTGATAAAAGCAACGACACAATGTAGTTCACAAAACACCAAGTATGACGTGACTGGCAGCCAACTTAGAACAAAGAAACGCTCTGCTCCTATATTACGCGCACCAAATCCTGAGCGATTCCAATTTGGGTTTGGCCGGTTTTGATAGAACTCAGCATATTTTGACTGCCTATCCAGAGTCATAAGAAAGTCATTAATTTAAAAAAAATGACGTATTAAGCTACTCATGTATGAAGCGTTTATCAATATTTGAGTTATATCGTAAAATAAACCCTTGTTAGGAAACGTTTTGAATTTAATGAAAAAACCAAATCTCGTATGTTTTTTTTTCTCAAACATGCTTGGAAATTTGAGCAATGTTTTAACAACCTCGAGTTAACTCGAAATTGCGATACTGGCCAAATACATGCGAGTAGAGCGGTCGGCAAAAGTTGTATGAAAATCCATATCTGTCGTGTTTTAGACACAGTAAACTCATATCTGTCGTGTAATTTAAAAATGGAACGATCTTTTACTCCGAAAAGCGAAAAGCAACATGGCAACCAAGGAAATAACTTATGAAAGGTTTTATTACAATTTAGAATTGGCTTGCAAATAGAAAGTCGGTGTATAGAAATCGGTTTATTGAAAAAAAAACAGGCCAAGTGCGAGTCGGACTCGCACACGAAGGGTTCCGTACCATTATCTATACAACATTAGACACAAAGATCAAGAAAAAACGGCAAGAAATCACGTCTGTTGTATGGGAGCCCCCTTAAATAATTTATTTTATTTTAATTCAATTACTTATTTTGAAGCGAATACAGAACTTGATATTCTGTGAATATTTAAAGCGTCTACCTGTTGCCGTTATTAATATAGAGCAAAAAATACGTTTGTTGTATGGGTGCCCCCCTTAAATATTTGTTTTAAAAACGGATTTTTAGTATTTGTTGTTACAGCGGCACTAGAAATACATTATCTGTGTAAATTTCAACTGCCTAGCTAAAACGGTTCATGAGATACAGCCTGGTGACAGACGGACAGACAGACAGACGGACAGTGAAGTCTTAATAATAGGGTCCCGTTTGGCACCCTTCGGGTACGGAACCCTAAAAAAACAAATGGTTGTTCGTTGTACGTCATTGAATTTGAAAAGTAAAAACTATTTAGTTTTAATTTCCGCGCATTATTTGAGAAAAGTACTATACTAGCCTTGACTACAATTAAGCATTGATGGACTTACGTATGTGTGCCTCGGCTTCGTCTCGGCCGACATTTACATGTTCATCCATCAAGGCCTCTTTTGCTGGTCGCTGCAGTAATGTAATACATTATTAAAGCAACTTGATTTTTCGCATTCTTTAGGACCCCGAAAACCACGAAAACTTTTTTTTGTGGTTTTATCTCTTTATTCTTCTTAAGTTTTTCTATAACTTTGAGACAAATTCCCCATTGTAAGTCAAACAACTCCGCATTATATGACCGACTTGAAGTATCAGGAACACTGAAATTGTTATGTAATTAGACTTTGTGGGCGGCATTCGATTCAAAATTCATTACAACTCACCACAACAATGGCGCTCCCCTCTCTCCCTAGCCATTCCAAAGCGGGAAATTCAACAATTTGCACGCACTCTATAGGAAAAGTTTTACACTCTGAACAAAACTGTACTGTACAAAATTTTACGAGATAAAAAACTCATTTTTATTGCTTCACAGGCCTAATAACCATTGCAGTTCCATTTGAATGAGAATATACGCATCGGTGACGCTGATGTCGCAAAAACATAGATACATTGTGTAGAGTTTTAACTATCGGCTTCTGATTTAAGAATTTTACACTATATGCGTGATGTTATATTTTAAATTAAGGTATAGTCTATTCATCCTTACTTGTCCAATTTAGTAAACAAGATTCTACCCGCAAAGTATGACTTTTTAGTCGAAAACTGCCATAGTCCCATAAATGAAGTAACCTGGGACACCATTTTGGATAACACGCTGCTATGTTTATAAACAAAATGCACGAACTTGCAAGAAAATATCTAGTTTCGGCATCAAATGTCAATTTTGAGGTTAGAATATTGTTTAAATTGGACAAGTAAGGATGAACAGACTGTACATGTTTTGGGTCGCATATGATAGCTTAGAAAAAATAAAAAAATAAATCAGACTTTCACTTTAATTGTTAGTATGCGTTCCAAATTTATATGAGCTAAACCTGTAAAAATAGTAAAGTTTGAAATGCGGATAAAGATGGGTGGCCGAAAAATTCAGACGGACAGATACCGAGGAATTATTGTCCTAAAATGGTAAAAATGTAATGAAAAATTTTTATGCGGGCAAAAATGTTTTATACTGTTCCCATTGAAAAAAAAACAAGACAGATGCGAGTCGTACTCGCCCACTGAGGGTTCCGTACACATTTGTAGGTACTTATATATTATAAATAGTTCAGGATTCGAGTCTAGCAGTTTTTTCCGAGCTTTTCTCGAACTTCAAAAAATTTTTTTCATTAAATCATTAAAACATCGTTTTTATATGTATATTCATATGTATATTTAAATGAGTGTTTTTATAAAATATTCAAATACAAGGTAAACAAATAACTATAAAAACTTACTAAAATAACCACACAACACGATCACTTGACCTGGTCCCAGACTAGAATACCTGTGCTAAGGTAACCAGGCAAGGACAACACAAACATGAAAATACCCCCAGACTAAGGTCATGTGTACAAAATTACGGCAGCCCCAATGGGAAATGAACCCAGGACCTCCGGTATAGTAATCAGACGTGATACCGCGACCAACGACATAGTAAAAAAGCGTAAGGTAAACTCTATATTTTCACCATGAAAGCAGACAAACTTAGACAAGTTTCACACCTTTCAAAAACCGTCCATCTGCTTTATTATTTTGTACGTACTCCTGCCCATTAAATACAGCTTTGAATACATCGCATCTCATATGACAGTCAAATGGTGAGAAATTAGCATATGAATTATCAGGGTCACATTCTGGGCATTAAGGATTAGGTGTTAATAGTATCTTAGATGTTAATAGGAGGGATTAAGGCTATCTGTAATGTTAATGCGCATTAATCAAGATGGGGACGACACACAAAGTGCCGGTGGTGAATACTCGATGGAGTATTATCAACTATGAACACCAGAAAAGGTCTTTTGTAATGTTGATCTCTGAATGAAATGTACCAGTTTTAAACAATCAAGCGTTTGTCGTTTATTTTCCACATTCAAAAAGACTGTGGGGATATTCTTGACGGAGACTAAATAATGATAACAATAATTTCCACACAACACTATCACATGACCTGGTCCCAAACTAGGATACCCTGTGCTATGGTAACCAGGCGAGGACGTCACAAACGTGAAGACCGTACGGTCACGGTTATGTGACTTAGGGATTATCTCAGAGAAAGAAATATACAAATTTCGTTTCGTGAAGAATTTGCTTTTGTTGTGGGCTACGTACGTACCTGCGTCACAGATTTACCGTTCTATTCTAACAGCAGAAATGCGAGCTAAATATGAATAAAGGATGACGTCATCCTGGCTCGTTCGTAATAAGCGTTGGAAAGAACTCGAGCGGTTTAAAAAGCCCCACTAGAGAATTTTGAAGGGGCTACTTTGTGCTTCTGTAAAATGTTTTATTCACTGACCACTGCTGAAGACTGAATGAGTGAAATACTCGCACTTAGCTGCTTCTGAAGTGGTCCAGGTGAAAAGCGTTTCAGTATCACTTTTCATCATCATAAGTAGCCTATATACGTCCCACTGTAGGGCATTGGCCTTCTCTCAGAGAGAGAGTATGGATTTAATCTCCACGCGTTCCCACCGCGGATTGGCGTCTACCTAATTAGTATCTGTCTAATTATGAATTAGTAAAGATTTTCTTTTGTAAGAAAGATTTAAAGATGTTCCGTGTGGCGCCGGATTAAGAATAGCGTCACTCCATTTCCTTCGGTGGATGTCGTAGAAGGTGACTAAGGAAATAAATTACCAGGAGACGGGCAGCAGCGTCTTCCTGAGATTCCAACTGCATACTGCTATCGCTAACCCGCCTGCCAAGCGTGGCGATTATGGCAAAAATCTTCATGGTTATGAAAACAAGGGAGTGGACGTCAAGTGGCTGATGATGATAATGATGATGATGATGAAAGATTTTCTACATCGCTTCTTTTCAGGATCTAACGTTAAGATAGTAGATAGAGAATAATTTATTGTACACATTCGAAAATTGTGTTTTTACGCGTCAATCGCTCGTAGCCCCGGCTGCCTGAGTGATCTTAAAGGATCACGAAGGTTAAGCAACACAGGGCGCGTTCAGTGCATGGATGGGTCGCCGTCTATGCCTAACGCTAGTGGCATTTATCCGTGCGGTTCCGTGCTTCGCAAGGCACGTTAAGCTGTTGGTGCCGGCTGCCGTCGATAGATGGCAGTCATTAAGCCAAGTCAGAGGCCTTAGGGCGGCTTGACAACTTCTGACAGAAGACGAGCCACTAGTCTATAAGCCTCCACTAATCCGGACATGGCCCCCGTGGTGGAATATGGCCTATACCTTCCTCAGGGAAGAGACCCGTGCCCCTCGGTGGGGACATAATGGGTTGATGATGATGATGCGGAAAATATAACATAAAAAATATAATATCAATCAATCAGGTCAATAAAAACATCGTGAGGAAACCTGAGTGCATGGTCACATACCTCAGCGCTGGAAATCGCCAATCCACGGTGTGGACGCGTGGTGATTAAGCCTATACTCTCTCTCTGTTCCCTACAGCGCGATGTATTATTATTATTGTCATTTGGACCATGTTATGCAGATATGTTCCAAACCACAAACAGTTACTTTTAAGAAAAACGGTTTTTGGGCTTCAAATTATTTGGTTCCATGTTTTCTTTCAGGCGTTTTTAATATTATAGTGACACAAAACAGAAAGCGTTTCTCTGGTAAGTTACGGTTTGTGGGTTGGAATGTTTCTTCGTAACACGGTGCATTTATCTTCAGAATCGCTCGCCTCCTGTGCCTTGCTAGCACAGAAGCTTAGCCGTCCAAGTAGCGGTGGTCAGGCCCTCGTGTCGAGCACGGCCATTATGAGCTGCCGGCATGCGGCAAACCCACGCACAAAGCGGCTGAGATTAAAAACAAAAAACTGGACGTTGTGTACCGTTCGGCCTGAGTAAAATATCTGACCTATCCTACAGGGTTACCTCAAAAATGAGCAATTCTTGAAACAGCAGCGATTTCTTATTTACACAAAATTTAGATTTTTTTTGTTCAATGAGCCGTTTTCAGTACAAATTCCCAAAGCAATTCATAGATGGCGCTTACAGGCGTGGCCATAGAAGAACCGGAATACGGCTGTCAAAGTTAATCTGCGCTAAGCAAAATTTGACAGACGTGTCCCTGTTCATGTATGTGCACGCCTATAAGCGCCATCTATGAAGTGCTTTGTGAATTTGTGCTGAAAACGGCTCATTACAATTATAAAATAAATATAATTTATTTTGAAAAAAAACTGTATTACATAGAATGAACATTCTTCAACGTAGAGCCATGATTTACCGGAGGCTGTGCCATTGGTAGAGCGCCGAGCGCGTGAAGCGCGAATTGAATAAAATCACGTAAGCCCTGGTAATTACAAATATATATGAAGCTGAAAAAAAACTCAAAGAACAAAAGTTTTTGCATAGCACGGAATCTAGTTGGGGTGTTTCAGGATAGCACTGTTTAGAAATAACCCCGCTTTTAACGCATCAGGCATGAACATCTGGATGTAGACAGAACCGATCCATTTTGTTTTGAACGCAGTCTGCCGCATTGTACGACTTTTTAATATAACATAACATAAAATAACATAAACTCACGCCTGTATCCCAGAGGGTAGGTAGAGACCGGGGACTGCCACTTGCTACGATCCTGAGAGATCACTTTCGCTTCCTCAACATTCATTAGTCGTTGCATGCACGCACGCCGGTTTCGGGTACTTTTTATCTTGCCCTTTGCTAATACATCCTCTATTTGGTCGAAGTATGTCCGTGGCAAAACCCCTCATGGTTACGAAAACCACGAAGGAGGCCTATGTCCTGCAATGGGCGTCGGGTGGCTGATGATGATGATGATGATGTCCGTCTGGGTCGTCCTTTACCGGCCCTTTCATCCACATTCACTCGATATATTTGTTTTGTCAATTTTTCTTCCTTTCCACATGTCCAAACCAACGCAACATTCCTTTCTCAATTCTAGTCACTACATCCTCTTTCAGTCCACAACGTTCTCTAATCACACTATTGCGTATCCTGTCATTCAAAGTAACACCAGACATACTCAAAGAAGCAAGAAAGTAGGATTAATGCAGTAGAAATGAGGTCATTTTTAATATAAGTACAATAAAAGTATCAATAAATAAATGAAATGCTTGTTTCTTGGAACAAAACAAAGCAGAGTCAATTCGATACGAAAACAATACTTTTGCTATCGATACGTAATTAGACGTTCAGCTGTGATCTGGTAAAATAAAGACCGATTTTCATCGTGGTTTTTTTATGTTTGATAGGCAGTGAGTTTATTTTTAGCATAGTATGTGATATGATATGATATGATATGATATAGTATATGATTAGCATAGTATATTATGATTTGGTTTATGATAGTAGAGTAACAAAAAAAAGGAATATACGCGTCGAATTGAGAACGTCCTCCTTTTTTAAGGTCGGTTAAAAAATTGTGTAAAGAATAAGAGAAGTGCATTAAATATTTCCCTTATGTTTTCCTACATAAAATTCTCAATTTGAATAACACTTTCGACATTTCAAAACGAAAATTCGTAAAAAAATACCATCACAGCCGCAGCGAGTTTTCAACATGTTACGGCACGCTTGATTTTCCTTTTTCATTAATCCCATATCGTATGTTGGAAAAATTAAAATTGCCCGAAGCGGAGCCCGTTTTTAAGGACGTCAGCTCTTTATGAAGAATAAAACATAAATTATTCAACAAAAGCGTGGAATCACACGCGTAATATGAATTTTTTTCCTCTGTATTTTTAATAGGAAAAGTCAAAAGGTTTTTTTCTCAACTCTAATTTCTAAAAGCAGTGTGAGTGAGTGTTTTATTCCAGCGAATCACGGTGGAAATACATGTGGGTCTGAGGTTATTGTCGCAAAGCCATAATAATAAAGTCTACTGAACCGTTCTCAGATACATTCATCCTGGAGGGGATTGCCACTGGCAACGATCTTTCTTTCACGAACTGGAAAGTCATATTATTATGATAAGCAGACAAGGACGTTACAAATATTGAATAAAAAACCGGCCAAGTGCGAATCAGACTCGCGCACGAAGGATTCCGCGTCTACCCTTACCGTTATTAATATCGAGCCAAAAACGGCAAAATAATAACGTTTTTGGTATGGGAGCCCCCTTAAATATTTATGTTAATCTGTTTTTAGTATTCAGTAGTATTTATTAGTTATATCGGCAACAGAAATACTTTATACTTTATTGCACACATAAAAACACATGAATAAAACACAACATTTACAGAAAAATTTAAAAGTGTACATGGCGGGCTTATTTCAGCAGAAATCTCTTCCAGCCATCTGTTACCTATGTGAAAATGCTAACTGTCTAACTATCACGGTTCATAACAGCCTGGTGACAGACGGACGGACGGACAGCGGAGTCTTAGTAATAGGGTCCCTGACCCTTTGGGTACAAAACCCTAAAACCATCCAGAGTGAGGCTATTTGCACAAATGAAAGTAGGAATCGACTCCACGTCTAAAATATTAGCAATTGTGTTACCGTTAAACCAACGAGGGGGTAAGTATACAAACTACTATTTTCACGGAGGTTAAAGAGAAGGATAGACTAATTTGTATGCAAATAATTTTAACCAAATTTGGATATTGTCCGAGAGCTAAGGTGCGGGGGCCCTGAGCACATTGGCTAAAGCCCCACGCACCGCCGCGCCCACCGCCTGCGCCGCCCGCCGACGCCACCGCGTCAACGCCAAGGAGGGAACCGGAGCTTTTTCTTCTCGCTTGGACTGCGGTTCTGTTAGGTCGTTACAACAATTTATTGTTATTTATTATTTTAACGAATTATACATCTTTTACCAGTTTCAATATACAGTCTATTCATTGAATTTCCTGTTAGGCTAGGACCAAAATCAAAATTTTTCATTCAAAGTAGCACAGAAACTGCGACTTAATGAACGTTACAAGTTAAACTAGGTGTCCATTTCAAAATCTAGATCATTTTTGAGAAAAAATGGACAAAAAAACTCCAAACTTAGTCTGTTCAAGTCCTTAATTTACAGGATTTATATAAATGTTCTAAAACTCATGCATTGAACTGGCTTTAATTCCAGACATCATTGTCATCTAAATAATCTTTAATGTTATAGTAGCTTTTTTGGCACAAAGTGTGCTTCACACATTTTTTGAACCGCGTTTCTGGAAAACTTATTATATCCTCAGGGATCTTATTGTAGAAACGTATACAATGCCCCATAAAGGATGTATTAACCTTTGCCAGCCTAAATAAATATATAAATATTATACTTTATTGCACACAAGACTTTTAACAGGACATTACATAAGAAATTACAATTTTGGGAACGAAAGTTTATGTCTATTTCTAGTATTTACTAGTAGACCCTAATAATAATTCTACAGAGGAACACGAAAAGAGTACATTTTACAGATAATACAGGATGGCCAACCTCCGGTAGGAGACGGCTCATAATTAATGAATAGGATAAGATGTGAATATTCTTAATTGTACATCAGAACAGAGATATGAACACAGACTTTTTTTAAATGTGACTTATGTAGCCCTAGAATTCTACATTAAACATTCTATTTTATTTGGCGAATTACACTTAAGAAGTGGCCTGTTTATAACAAACCTTCTCTTGCTTTCAAACAACTACACTCACCGCGTACCTATGTATTTAAAATGTACCGCTCCTATGCACTTTGAAAACAAACACTCGACTCTCGAGGTGGAGTGATAGTGCGAGGGTGCGCATCCGACCAATGACGTCATCGCAGCCCGCGACAGCCTTTAGTTTTTACCCACTCGCCGGTTAGTTCTTGAGACCGGAGTGCGTGAGCGTAGTACAAGGCAACTAGTAGTTCATCTTCATTTTGAACATTAAAAATTGACTCTGCCTGGGAATTCGTGGCACCCGGCACTTCTACGCTCTGTGACTTAAGTAAAAGACTCTAGCTAGTCCTATAGATCGACAGGAAGCCGACGAAATTTGTGAGTCCTAACGTAATAGAAAAGTTCGTGTCCTTCGGTCGTGATGTGTAAAAAGGCGAAAAGAATATAATTCTAGCAGAGGGCAAAACGTAATTTGGATCTTCAACTCATTATAATATACGTATAGGTACTATAATATGTCATGTCGTTATACCACTATAACGGCATTACGGTGGAAATAAGATTAATAATTATTATTATGTGTAAGTTATAAAATAAAAATATATTAGATAAATGACCTAAGATACCAGGTATATGGGATGCAGGTGCTTGGGTTGGGTTGTCGCCCGTGGACATAACAATATGTATTCGTAGAAGGCTGGCGTTTGATATACCTTAATAGAAATAACTGCTCGTTCAATTACTACTCTATTTTACCATGGCACAAGCTTATGTGAACATGCAAATTACCTCCAAAAGGAGTGGAGTACTTAATTTTGCTGGATTAGTTATGCGTGTGATATGATACAATGGGGGCTTAAATATAGACCAGTATTTGAAGCTAGAGCTGGAGGCTTACGGTTGGTTTTACTTCTGGCATTCACCTCACTCGCACATTCCAATTTATGTTGTATGATTGCAAAGGAATGAGTAGGTATAGTTTTGACAAGTACGATTTATGACAGCAATAAAAATGCTAATAAGCTAAAATTTAAATATGCTAAGCTAAGGTAAAGTTACGGATACGATAGAAAGTAAAATTACGGACCTATGTTCATATGAGACAGTCCACGGGTAAAGGTACCTTATGGCCGGCACGGAGTTATGCATATCCCTGTAATCTGCAACGGATAAGCAATCGTTATCAGAAAAAATCAACCCCACAAGATGTGTACTTAAATTATGAAAGGTTTTAGAAAATATTAATTGCAATAATGCACTTTCGAGAAACAGTGACCAACTTCACTGCAGTCCAGTCGATGGCACATCAACTTTTACATTCATGAACTTTACTCAGTTACGTTACGGGCGAAGTTTGAACTAAAATGTAAAGGCTTAAAACTGTATAATTGTAAAGGTACAAACCTCGCCCACCGTGAGGGGAAACATCGTGAGAAAACCTGACTGCCTGAGATATTCACATACCTCACCGCTTGAAATCACCAATCCGCGTTGGGCACGCAATGTGTTTAAGCCCATACTCTATATCTTAGAGAAGGCCTGTGCCCTGCAGTGGGAAGTATATCTACGAAACTACGAGCATCATACGGTACCAAGTAAAGTGTAGTAATAGTGGTTCAAGGACATAAGCAACAGTCTTAAGCACAGTCTACATTACAACGAACCAAGTACGTGCGGGCCATATAAAATAATCCTTAAACCTATATGTTAGAGAATACCCGGTAAAGCTCGGCTACAAGGACAACCCGTCGGCCGTCAAGGGGCTGTGCTTTTTTGCACTCGTATTGTGATCTCTAACCTCGTAAATATTTTAGGATTATTTTAGTTTGTATCGTCACGTCCCTGGCTCGTTGTAACGTGGGTAGACCTTTAATTCCAATCCTCTCAAAGTTCGGTTACCGAGGCCGGAGCGTTGTGGCTTGTGATTCAATTAGAGCGCCTAATAGACGATCCCCGCCGCAGGATTACCAGTGCGACGCTCCACATAATTGAACCTCTATAGGAACTCGACGAAATTGTAGTTACACGGATTAAAATAAAAAATATATATATTTACCATACAATACCATACAATGAGCTAGGCAATACATCGACTCGCCATTGAAAACCACGAACTGTAGTTCTAGGAACTGTCATCGTGATATTGCTTAGAATTCGGGCAAAGAGTACTCTATGTTTCAGTCGTGTCATGGTCAAGCTGTGTGCTAAATTTCATGTAAATCCGTTCACCCGTTTATGCTTCAATACATGACAAATCTTATTCAAATATTTACACATATAAACTGTCACATTTTAATTTATATTGAGATATAAATACATGTACAATTTAGATTGTTATATAAATTTTCCGAATTTGTATGAATTTCTGAGTCCTGGAGCTAGAATATACTTATAAATCGAATACTAATCAACTCAGGGTCTCTTACTGCCTTTAAATGAACAGTAGTTTAGAAATCTCGTAACTAATAGTCATAAAGTGGCCGTAAAATTCAGGGCACTCGCAATCAAGTCTCACTGGAAAAACAGTGGGTACCTACGCTAACACGCATTTGCAATTACCTTTATAGCAGCACGTTCCACATAAACCCAAGCTTACCCACCTACTCCAATCTCAAAATACGTCGCAGCAAAGAGTAAATAAAAAACAGAAGCGCTTCAGACAAGCTCACGAACCTCTGTCCTCACAAGCTGCTTACAAGGAAGGAACCGTCGACGTCATAGAAAGAGAAAAAACAACAAGTCACTTGAGGCGCAGACAGACAGCCCTCCAGACAATGGGCCCCTCTTTAATGCCTGTATCATATACAGAGGTAAGCTTTCCAATCTGGAAGGAAGGCCGAACACTCGCAAATCAACCCTGATTCCTTCGCTGCAGAGTTGGAAATTCTCGACGCACGGGATAGTAATAGATATTTTTGTATGTTAACGCGTTTTGTCTTTATATGGCTTAAAATGGAGATGCACGCGTAATTAGAGGAAGCTGCACTATATTCTCTCATTTGCATTTTGTTTGAGAAGATTTTCCCGTAAAAAGTAACGTACCGAATTAAATTTTGTCAGCGTATATTGTTAGGTAGAGTCGGAAGCACCTCAAAACGTGTATGCATACGTGTTTGCTATGCTAAGTTTTTTTCATATATTCGACACTAACTGAAAAGTTTGCAAAAAAAAACCATAATAACTTTTGTTCTATGATAACTTTTGATTTTCTAGATTTGTGTTTTTAAAGTTTCAATTCATTTTCGGATTAATTTTTTTTGTATAAAAACAAAATGTTTACTTAATAAACGATCGAGCTGTCAGTTTCAGAATTAATACATTATATTGAGAAGAAGCTAACAAAAACCTCTTCATTTATTCTTTTTTTAAGTTTATGAATACTACTACCCTCATCTACTAGTAGTCAGCTTATAGTTTTAATGGTCGAGCTATAATTATGGAAGTCAGAAATCAGAATTTTTTTACAACGTTTGTTGAATGTCAATTTACAATGTACGAACTGTAGTTGGAGGTAAAGACAGCGAGAAAAAACTCCACTCTGAACATATTTTATGGTTGTATGGCTTACACAATTGTCTTTAATAAATAAAGTTTAAAGCTTCACCAGCGTCGCAGCCTCCGTACTCCGTAAACCATTGTCCTACATAGAAGAATGTCTATTCTATACACCATAAATTCTGGATGGCTTGAAAGACATAGCAAAATGAACGTGCTTGACAATAGCTATCCTTGTATATCACCTGTTATTTTTAGGCTCACTCTGTAACTTACTTAGTAAGAAGCAAATAAATGAATAAAGTATTATTATTAACGCGCTAGTTCATTTATTAAAAAACGCACTATCCAAAAATATCTCGACACAAACTCGAATCTATTAGGACCATTAGTAGCCATCTAGAGCGGTGCGTGCGTGCCGCGGGTCCGCAGTTCATTGGTCTGTTAGACGGAGAGGTGGTACTAATTGTTCGCGCATTTGAGAGAGTTTTCAACAACATTTCTCAACAATTTTTTTTAATTTAAGTCTAAACCTAAAAGTAATGACCTAAATGGATGCTATTTTTACTACTATTTACATAACAGCGGCTTTCAAACCACCCAAAAATCAGCCAGTAAGTATAACAAGTGATAATATACAATTACTAGCTCACCTGGCAAACATTGTTTTGCCATATTAATTAGCCTACGATCTACGATCTTCTCAGACCCACCAAATATACACAAAAAAATTATAAAAATCGGTGATGCCATTTCGGAGGAGTTCGATAACAAACACTGTGACACCAGATTTCTATATATTAGATAAACATTACATATTAAACAACGCCACTGCAATTTAATCAATGAATTAATCATATATTTAATAACTTCACTGAACGCCAATACATATAATGTTTTTATTTGAAAATGTTATAATTTCTAAGGCCTGGATTACCACAACACAGATTCTAGTCTAGCATGGAATTTGCTGTAATATCTACCTATGTTTCACTACCATTATGCGAAGTTTGTGAACACAATATTTTATATCTACTGTGTGGTTTTTAAATAAAAAGGTACTTTTATACTTCTTTTTTTTTTACTTTTCTTATAAATTACATATATGTGCAAATCAAAAACATTTCATTTATTGTAGTGCTGAACGTTACAAATTAAACATTATGTGTTTTAGTAATGGATTATAACCATATCGCGTGGGCCTTACGGCCTTGAGTTTTTCAATCACGTTTACTCACGATGTTTTCCTCCGCCAATAGTGATTTTTAAAATTACATCAATCGATGATATAACTATCACCTCGTGTTCGTCCACTGCTGGACCGTCTGGTCCAGCCGTGGACGAACGTTAAGGCTCTTTCACGCCAGAGTAATATCGTGCTACAGTGCTACATGCTACAAATGTGGCATCCGGCTCCTTGTTGCATGCTACAATCGCCAGCGTCCCGCGGCTGATGTGGCATGCGGCAGTCTATTTTAAGCCGAGACAACATCGTGCCTAGATAATTTTCAAAGTATCATACTAATATTTGAAGTGATTTTGGTAATAGACACCGTAGAATATGGCTATGAATATGAACATCCCACAATACTTCACTCTTTCTATACTCTTCAATGAAGACTAAAAAAAATTTTATTACTCCACTCAATGACCGATTCAATCCAATTTCTTGGAGTGATTTCACCAAAATCTTTACTTTCCAAAACAAATACAAACAATAACCTAGAAACTATTTTTAACGTACCAAACATGTCACCTGGAATTCATTGTGTTTGGATACCAAATGCGACAGTCTGCCGCAAGATGTTGCCATGCCGTACGATTCTTGCCACAATATGCAACATTTTTAATTATTGTAGCATGTGGCCTTGTGGCATGCCGCAATGCCGCACAGTGTTGCCCCGGCGTAAAAGAGCCTTTAGGCCTACCCAAAGCACGCTACGAATAATAACGGCTAACATAGTGCACTGATATTCAGCAAACAGAATGTAAATTGTTTACGTTGAAATAAATTTTTGAGTTATTGATTGTTTTTTGTGAATAATATTATTGCATAAAAAAATACCAGTGACTATTGAAGAGACCATTGAGATACGCTGTCCTCCAGAGTCTCCAAATATATGTAGTTATACTACATAATATGTTGTGCATAACTTTTAAATAAATAAAATCAGGGGTGAACACCAACTCCAAGAATCAAATCTACGACCTCAATTACCATTAGTCTAATAAAACCTATTGGGCACCTCTTACCTCTAGCAATACCTAGGTAACTAGAAAGCTTATATAGGTGGTGTTATTGTTTTGATCCCAAGCGCTAATTGAATTTATGCGAGTTTATTTAGACGGGGTTGGCAAAGGCAATCGTGGTCTTGATTAAACTAAACAGCGTTGTTGCTTTCTAGTTAATATTCGTGTATATTTAGTGTACATCAGATACCATTTCAGCTAGAAACAACTCCCTATTCATTATTATTAATTATCTATTAGATATTCGTTACGATGCAAAGCCCGCGGCTTGTATACGAGTAATTAATTCTCCGAAAAAGCTTGTGCCTCGAGATATGCTTAAACGGAAATGTTCACAGACAATTACTAAGTTTATAATAAAGTTCGGTGAAAATCCCAGCGTAATATGTCACGTTCATTTCTTGGTCCATTGGAGAATGTTATTATAACTTTGTAGACACTGATGAAATTTATTGTGGATTCAACAGAGTCAAATTGACTTGGAAACTAATCCGAAGTTATCGATACAGCGGCGTTGCAGTATCGACAAATTGTAATCACAATACAACGCAATATGATGTTTTAACTTCACAGTCAACTTCAAAGTAGGTATTCAAACAAAATAACATCAACTTATCAGATGATAGTCAGAGAAAGAAACTCAAAAGCTTTCAAAACAAAAGTTGCAACTTGCATGCGCAGTGACGCTCTCACCAACTCTTCAGTAAAGTTACTACTATATATATATATATATATATATATATATATATATATATAAATTTAATAATATATAAATATAAATTTGCAAGCAAGTCAGCCGTTAAATTTTAATTGCAGAGTCGCCGGTACCACAACTGTGCCGTACACCGATGTATAGGTTGATGTGCTGCCGACTTAACAGCTTACAGCATGTTAACCTTTACACCCCTGCACTCGCGTTAGTTACGTTACGCCAACGGGAAAAGTGTAATACGAAACAATGGAGAGCTTGCAAAAAAAAAAAGTTTTGATCTCATTGGAGAAGCCATGTTAAAAGAATAGAACTAGAATAATATGTATAAAAGTCCACACGTCCAATCACATCACTCAAGACCGTTCCATACGAATCAGACGCAAATTTTGATTTCATTAGTTGCTTAGTGACGCCATGTTTGAAGTATTTATCAATATTTGAGTGACCTCGTAAAATAATGTGTCTACACTCCTATTAAACATCCTTTAGAATTCAATACAAAATGCGTACTTACTTGTGTCATAAAGGACTTAATTTTTTCTTAAATAAAACTATAAAAATATACGGTCTTATTTATCCTCCTCAGTCCTGACCTTGAAAATAACAATGGTTTTCAATTGTTATTTTCAAGGTGAGGACTGAGGGGGTTATAACAACACGATTCCTTAAAAAGCGCTCTCAGAGGCAGTTAAAATCATAGAACAGAAAAATCTGTTCTGTGGTTAAAATAGTAGTGATGAAGGGAAAAAATAACCACAGATTATTTAAACTGACTCTGAGGAGTGATTTTGAGGAATCGTGTTTTTATAATTAACACCGATAATTTTCGGGATTCGCAGATCTCAATCAATGCGAAAAATAAAGTTTCTCGAATAATAAAAACTTTACTAAGTTTTCGACAATGTAATTCTAATCTAAATTGAGGCAAGTTCCCCATACTGCACTACAAAATACAAATAAAACAACATATTGTAATACCTACTCTATCTTGAGGTAAAATCTTAGCATTACGAAAAATGTCACAGTGCACTTCTTGTGAATATGTTTTAGTCATTACAAACATGTGAACTATTGCAAATTCCTACCTCAGGGGTGTACTTATTTTCTATGATTTGACTCCTTTCAATGATTAGTCATATTAGTTCATCTGAGGCCCTTTTTCGTTTGAGTACTTAACGTTGACTCTATCGTGTTTCGTAGCCTATATTCGTCTTACAGCATGGCACAGGCCTTCTCTCAGAGAGAGAGAGAGAGTGTATGGGCTGTGCTACTCTGTCGTATGTAAAAAAAAATTTGGTTGTGCTACCATATGAGAAATTTCCTTGAAGATCAAACACTTGCAGTTGACTGTCACTGTCACACTCAGGTCCCAGAGACAGAAAGTTAATCCACCGGAGAGCACACGCAGCAGATGGCATAGACAGTTGTAAATGTACTCTACACCGGCCCTAGCTACAGGATGATCCTCAACATTAAAATATATTTTCATCTGCATACCATGCGAGAGGTCCCGGGTTCGAATCCCGGCTGGGGACAAAAAAAAACCCCAGGTCTTGGATGTTTACATGTTTGTGATGTCGTTGTTTCTGGTTCCCACGACACAGGGTAGTGTGGGGCCAGAAGTAATGTATGTGCCTATATATAAATTTATGTTTAAATGTTGCAGTGGTAGTGCTGATAGCATTAAATTAAGATAAGATACATACATACATACATACGGTGCGGCGGTGGTAGCCTAGTGGGTAGAACATTGGACTCGGAAGCGGGAGACCCAGGTTCGATTCCCAGTGCGGGCGTGTACTTATGACATTGTTTTCTAAGTTATGAACATTTGTGAAGTTATAGTAGCAATACCACTCGCTAACGGTGAAGGAAAACATCGTGAGGAAACCTGAGTGTCTGAGCTATTCATATACCTCAGCGCTTGAAATTGCCAGTCCGCGGTGGGCACGCGTGGTGATTAAGCCAATACTCTCTCCCTGAGAGAAGGCCTGTGCCCTACAGTGGGACGTATATAGGCTGCTTATGTACATACACTCACGCCTTTATGACGGCTGGATCCCGAATCGGTAGACTGAGACCAGGGTTTCCCACTTGCCAACATCCCGACAAACCTATCCCGCTTCATCGATATTCATTAGTCGTCGACTGTTTCGGGTATTTTTAGGGTTTCGTAGTTGACCAGGAACCCGTCTGTCTGTCCGTCTGCCCGTCTGTCTGTCCGCGGCCAACCTCAGAGACGATTAGTACGAGAAAGCTGAAAATTGGCATAGACATAGGTACATATTTACCACGCCGACAAAACGGTAGAATAAAATAATAAAAAAGAAATTTTTTAGCCCCCTATACCTGAATTACGGATGCAATTTTTTTTCTCGCCTACACCACAGTGTGGTCGTTTAAAAATATTGTGGGTGTAGGAAGACCATTTTTTATTTAGGGTTCTGTTTGTGATATAGGTATAAAGCTTTAAAGTGCAAGTATTTGTCCGAGTAGAGCGTCCCCCCCATCTCCTAGCTACGGTTTATTGTAAAAACGTAATAAAAACAGGGTTGTAGCACATTCAAAAGTAAAACTGTCACGGCTAAATAAACTTTACAAGTCAACGAGTAATAGGCGACCAACTTATAAAAGGAAAACTTTGTACAAAATCCATTGAAAATTACTTTTGTAAAGTTGTTAATTCTGTAAAGCAGATAAGACCAGATAAAAGCAGATAAACTCTTTCTACACTGCGCGTGGTTAGTTCTGTAAAGCAGATAAGACCAGATAAAAGCAGATAAACTCTTTCTACACTGCGTGTGACCCGACACCCACATGGCCATGGCATTATGTTGTTTGGTAAATTAAGTTAATTAAATGAATATGTCTGAGGTGTCCGAGGTGTCAACATACCTAAGCACTTGAAATTTCCAATCCGCGGTGGGCACGCGTGGTAATTAAGCCCATACTCTCTCTCTGAGAGAAGGCATGTGCCTTGCAGTGGGACGTATATAATAATAGGCTACATAAAAAAAATTACAGTATTGTAATGTAAGTATAATTTTAAGTATTTTTTTATTGGAATTTACTTCGGCAAATCTGGCAACCCTGAGTCGCCCATCTCCCGTAAGGTCTTATATTTCAATTTCACTGGCTGAGCCGCGGTGCTGGGGACTTAGCAGACAATACCTGAGGCTAATTCTTACGTCGGGAATTTAATCTAGACACGTAAGATTTCAATTCCGTTCCTACGCGAGTGTGTGTAACTTGAGATTTTGTCGCTGGCTCAGTTACCGAGTGGATGATGAACGAAGTAGTTAATATGATTGAATTTTACAATGGCCTCGTAGAAGATAAACTATCAATCTGGCCCCGAATTTTTCAATCGCTTATTATTGTTCAAAGAAAAATGCCACCAAACACTCTTAAATTCTGACGTCTCTTGAATGTACATTTTAACTTTGTACAAGATAATCTTTATATTATTTTTAATTTAACAGCTAGTTATTTTTTAGCCGATTGAAGTAGATAAAGGGGAAAATCTGGTGGGCAATTTAATGCATGAAATATAAAAATATTGTACAAACAAACAACCAGACAGCTAGAAGCCCCAAACCTAGATAGATCCGTTGAATTTTCAACCTCACGAGGCGGGATTAAATTGAGTAGGTAAATGACTCACAGTCAGGTCTTCGTTTTTATAAGTTTTTATTAACTAAAATCTAAGTACCTAATAACTTTTCAACTCTTTTTACATTGTTCTAAAAGATTTCTCATAAATTTTGGAAAACAGATTTGTCATCTGTTCCCACAGTTCTACTTTACTAATTTTGGTATATTTAACAATAACTGGTTTTGGGCCTGACACTTCTTAACACAGATTAATTACTATACTTAAATGTACACCAAATCTTCATATTTTATTACATCACCATACATATTTTATTACAAGTATATTATTCAGTGAGTGTGTACTTTTTTTTTAATAAATTATATTTGATAAGCCTATTCGTCGCACTGCAGAGCACATGCCTTCTTATCTCAAAGAGAGAGTTTGGGCTCGGTCACCATGCGTGCCAACCGCTGGCGATTACAAACATTGAGGTATGTGGACAACTGGAAACCTTTAAGACGAGTGTCATCAGAATATTCTGAGTCATCGTCTGCGACTGGTCGTTCAACATTGTTACATCTCTTACAAACTCTCAGCGTTCCTGAAACTTTTTTCCACCCTTAGTTCCTGAAACTTTTTTCCACCCGTTTTTCGTGTCGTGACGTGGCCTTCCACTATTTCTATATTCTTCTTTTACGTGTTATCAATATTTAAATGCAGCGTCCAACGTAACAATTTTCCGTTTCATCCGATTTCCAGATGAATATAAACGGACGAGTTACGGGTACGAGCGCGAGGAATGTATTCGGTTGAATATTTCATTTGTAAATGTGTGCGCGGTGCCACGAGGTATGTAGCTGCATCCCCTCGAGTCAAGTGTTGACATGCATGACATGTATTGAGGCTGCTGTTACGACTAGCACGCTGTCTCGCTCGCACAATGTAACATTTTTAATGATTTCAATAAAATTTTGTATACTTTTAATAAATGTGGTCTAAGGGTTTGATGGACCGTAAAATTAGGGACATTTTAAATAAATTTTTATTTTCCATACCAGGTTTTGATGAGGAAATGTTGTTTCCAAAATTATTAATTTTAGTATCAAATTTTCTCTATCAAGGACTAGATAAAATATGTCTTGAATGTTCGTAATTTTATTATCATATCATACTCTTTATCAAAAGTGTACCCACTCATTGTATTACAATAATTAATAATGTAGGTATGAATGTGCGAGCGAGACAGTATGTCAGGTGTAAGAGTAATGTTGTTAAAGAGCAATGTCAATATTGTTTTTTTTTAGATCTAGATAGTTTGTTATAGAGAAAAAATGGACAAAAAACGTACAAAGTCTAATCCAGGTTCTTACAAAACAAAAATGGAAACTACGTAAGAAAAAAAATATAGCTTTAATAAACTTCGAGACTCGATTCCCGCGATCGACGTATTTTCATACCTACAAGTTTGTGTTGAACAACTCAACTTTCTGGACTCGCACTTGGCTCGTGACAAAAAAAGAGTAACAAAAGTATCTGAGTAACAAAAACTTAATGTTTCAGAAGTGAAATGTTTCAAAAGTTCTCTATATTGAGACACACAACCAAAACGGGGAATCTAGCTAATTACTTTGTATACTATAAGACCTGCAAAATTTTGCACTTAGAAAACATATGTTATTATTCTTTATTGCACACAAAACGTGTTAAAGAAACTGGATGCTACCACGATCTTCCCCCCTTTTGGGATAGCCCCAAAATACTAAAAAGCTCTTGCGTCTACACCGATTAGTGACCATTAGTTCACGTACAAAGTGTTAATTAAAACCCAAATAAATCGTGCAAGTTCGCAAGCAGCTACATACCGCCGCGCCTCTCTGCCGGCCGGGAACTTCCCTTGAACTAAGGCCAACTTTAACTTCTTGGCGCTGAGGAATGGTTCCATTATGCTCGTGACTGATTTGTTATTTATTGGCGACTCGTAACTTTGTAAAATATTATCTACGAGGAGCACTCATCGCCGTATGTTATGTTGAGGATTTTTTTCAGAATTATTTTCTAGTAGCGCCATCTATCGGAAGGTAGCGACAGATTTGGGGGTCTTTATTTATTACGCTCTTAAGACAGTGGTAAAAAAGGCTGGCACACAGGAGAACAGACATTTGCTAAATTGGTCTTACTTAATTGCATTTTTGTAAATTGTAGGTCTATTTTATATTCTTGGATTATTTATTTGGATACACAATTTTTTTCCAATTTTTCATATTGGCTTAAGTATTTTACGTATTTTCATACCTGAAAACAATTTTTGGAGATAATTTAATCAAACGTCCTCATAGTAAATCATAATTTAAACAAAAGATATCAAGTCCAATTACCTGTCCACTGTAAGGTTGTTGTGAACCTTTTTGTTAAAAAGTCCCCGAAACCGGCGTGCGTGCATGCAACGACTAATGAATGTTGAGGAAACAAAAGTGATCTATCAGGATCGTGGCTCGCGGCAGTCCCTGGTCTCTGCCTACCCCTCTGGGATACAGGCGTGAGTTTATGTTTGTATGTGTATGTATTTTAAATGTCACTCTCTAAAATCACTTTCTGGCTTACATTTTCCATTAAACCTATTTTAGCTTTTTCGGGTACCATTCGAAAGTTCAACAGTTATTTAACAAATTCTCAGACAACAAACAACGAAATGCACATGCATCATTTGACAACTCATCATTCCATATAAAAATGTCAAAAATAAAAACGCCATAAAGTAATTATTTCCTATAATTTGACAACATAAGATGAGTTTTCTTTACATAAATCCAGTAAATCAATAAAGTTCTATTGACACATTTTTCTTTCACATTATTGTTACTTGGTCTTAAGACATTATAAAATAACAGTGTAAGTAACATAACAGACTCCCCGTTGACAACACACATAATCCTAAATCACTCCACTCTCAAACACAGAAAGTGAGGAAAATAACGAAAATTAGTGCTTCAGAGCAACATCCCGTTATTCATACCCATATTTCAATTAATTGAAAAGTCAAACTGACGAACAGTATTTAAACTTGGCAAAAGTTTAATTTTAGGTGCGAACTCAAACAAGGGCCTGCGTTACTCAACTTGTTTACCAGGATGGTCAGTAGGTATTTTTTCACAATGCTGGTTTTTGAACTCCTGAATACACGGTCAATATTATTGAAGTTGCAGGTGTTCGACCGTAATATCTTAAAATTCAATATCCATAATAGAATAATGGGAGTAGAAGGTGGAATGTTATTTTAATTTTATTTTTCAAGCAAGCAAAGCAGAATAAATCAGACCAGTCAGAAGAACAGAGCAGAGCAGAGGATACCAGAATAGAACATAGCAGAGTAGAGGGGAGCAGAGCAGAGGAGAGCAGAGCAGAGCAGAAGAGAGGAGAGCAGAGCAGAAGAAAGGAGAGCAGAGCAGAAGAGAAGAGAGCATAGCAAAGCAAAGTAAAGATGTATGTGAAGTTTGTATACTGTCAATATATTCTCACGTGTATCGAAATTTAATAATGCCTTTTGTGCATACGAAACGGCCTCAATACAATGCAACTATTATTGAATTGCTGCGTTTAATACGAAGTAGCCATGTTGATTGGCAACACAATGCAAAATGTTTTTTTTTCTTTGCATTTTGAAACAATATTGCAGGGAGGCTGCAACGAAATTTTACATTTAAACCAATTGGAAGCTGATACTGGAAGAAAAACAGATACGATAATTTAACTGTAGAATTGGCGTGGTGCTAATATCAGTCAATACTTAAATAGCCAATTAATTATAAACTCAAGACAAACATCTGGAAGGAACTAAGAGAGGTGAACTTCCGCAAAAAGTGACACATTATGCTATTAGAAATTGTAACAAATAATTTGAGTATTTTAATTACTATTCAATGGCAAAATGTGAATGTAATTTAAATTTTAAATAATATTGTTGGTTTGTTCATATAATAAGTTTGTACACTTTTCGTTTAGAAAGAAACCATAGTAAATGATCCGCGTTCTTAAGTATTATAAATACTTGCTTTACAGTCACAAGCAATGAATGCGACTCGACTATAAAAACGATCCAACCTTAGAGTTGGTACAAAGCTTGATGTCATGTGGACTATTATTCCTTTTTTATGTACAATAAAGTGTTTTCTATCTATCCTATCTATAACAGTGAAGTCACCGAGTATATATACCTACTCGGTGACTTCACATCATCAGTATACAGGGCGTCCCAAAATTATGGGCCATGAAGGGAAAGTACCTTAAATATCGTAGATAGGGTATTTTGCTGAAACAAGACTTTATGTTATTTTTAAAAGTTAGTAATTCTGAATTCAAAGATTTTCTAAAAATTACTTGCCTCGTCTGGGAATCGAACCGACTTAAATGTATAAAAAACACCCCTACTTTTATGATGCCAATCGAAAGAATGGCCAAAAACTAATAACTCTTCTTGAGTAACATAGTATTTTAAAAGATTAATTAAGTGGGTATTTTTTTGTAAATTAATTATTTAAATGCTCAAAATGTGATCCTTCTTGTCTTACGCAAATCACCAATCTTTTAATGAGTCCGCTGCTAGTTGATTTTCTTATCTTTTTATGGTGAATACTCGATATGATATGGCACAATTCTGTTTGTAACTCGCCCACGTTCTCGTATCGCTTTTTGTATAGCATATCTTTCACGTATCCCCAAAAAAATAAATCTAAGAGGATCTGGCCGGCCATCGAATTGGTCCATTCGTACCAATCCAAGTAAGAAAACATTAATTTAGAAAATCTTAAGAAGAGGCATCATAAAAGTAGGGGTGTTTTTTTACATTTAAGTCGGTTCGATTCCCAGACGAAGCAAGTAAATTTTAGAAAATCTTTGAATGCAAAATTACTAACTTTTAAAAATAACATAAAGTCTTCTTTCAGCAAAATACCCTATCTACGATATTTTAGGTACTTTCCCTTCATGTCCCATAACTTTGGGACGTCTGTATAGTCGGTGCAGCATCTTCCATAATTATACTGCGTAAGTTAGTTTTTTGTCAGCCTGGTACATCACAACATCATCTCTTTAAAATGGCTGAAATGACTCCTCTGCGGCCTTCTTCTACCTCTATTTTCGTCTATGATGTTTCTCATAAAGTGGTCGCGTGACATACGGCTCAGTATATATCTCGCTACATTCTATCGTCCTCATTATCGGTCTACACTCATTTACCCATTCCAAAACTGGTTAATCACCTCGGTGGCATAAGTCATATTAGATACCAGTGAGTAATACTCAGCGTTCTCCTTCAACAGCTCTTAATATTCGCTGAATAAGGGCGCTTACGCGGCGGTGGTTACAGTGGACAATGTGGACATCTACGAGAGTGGACTCTAGCTACGATACGGGCTTAAGTCGCCCGTGTCGTAACTAAGTTCGATCATTTGTCGACTGTACTAACGCGCAGTCGCTACAAAAGATAGGTCTGCAGCGATATTACGCAATAAACCGTATACAAAACGGGGTGAATCCCACAAAATTTATATCGAGCTCCACTGGGACCGTTAGCACGTAACCGCGGCCTAAATAAAACATTAAGGTGTCGGAAATCGGTCTGTTATTTGTTATTGTGGTGTATCACCCCGCATCAAACACTTATTTCTATCCAAAGATGTTCTACAGTCATGATTTTTAATCATAATTTTATGCAATGGTTCTATAAGCAATGATAAAAATGCAGCATGACAAGGCTTGGAGATACGTAATAAATAACAGATCTCGAGGGATTTAGCTGATATGTCGGTACAATTTTAGTATTTAAATATTTAAGAGAAGGGCTGCGAGCGTTTTTGGCTTTATCAGCTGTGATTACTTAACACAGCTGATCGACCCAACCCCCCCTGCTTTTTCTATATACTTAGGTACTTAATTATTGTTTTTATATTTGTGTTTATAGCCTTTGTTGCCAATCTCCAATAGGAGATGTCGCATTAAGAAGAAGAGTGTTTGTAATACATATAATTAATTTAATTCACCATCATCGTGTTTCTGAGAAATTATTGCTTACAACAATAATGCCAAATACTTAAGTAAATAAATGCCGATAAACTGCTGCGCAGTTTGGAAATTTTGACTACCTTTTTGTTATTGTTTATTTAATACATAAGCAGCCTATATACGTCCCACTGTAGGGCAGAGGCCTTCTATCAGGGAGAGAGTATGGGCTTAATCACCCCGGGTGCCCACCGTAATTATCTGCTTGTATCTGTTAGTTGTAGTGTAGGTTAGATTTCACCTTAGCAAGAATCAAAATTCACTTCCTCGTCTGAAAAATGGAAGCATAGTCTAACAAATTCATTGATTATTTTTTCTTCTGAATAAGCGAAATAGTAAAAACAAAATGTTTTTGTTGTCAAATCTAAACTCGCCGCAGCTCCTATATTGGCATTAGATGATACCAGCTCTGTTCCAATATTTGACTTATTCCTAGTATTCTGCTGGACAGTATGTAATTTTGGCAGAGTTCAACCCTTTCATGGATACGCTGTGAATACCAATTGGAGAAATATACTACAATTAACTGTTTTTCATACAACTCTTTCAGTAGCGTTTGTTAGTCTCTGTTATAAGCTAGCTGATTCTCTATCTTTACAATTCTGCATCTGATTGTCTCTCTCGATCTTTAATGCTCGTTACTCAGCTGCTACTCGGCAATTTTACCGTGAAGGAAAACATCGTGAGGAAACCTGAGAGTGTATAGCTGTGGATATACTATACCATTTAAAGAAAAGGTATAGCCATTCGCGGTAGGCACGAATAGTGCCCATACTTTCTCTCTCTTTCTGAGAGAAGGATTATGCCCATGATGCAGTGGGACTTACCTATATAGAATGTTTAACGCGGCCAGTTGTTGCCTGTGGTCACAAAAAGTTAAGGCTTTAAATAAATTATGCTTCATGCACAATTAAGTTTGTAAGACAGATTGCTAATGTTTTACAGCCTGCCTATTCCTGAAGTAAATGAACTTAAATTGTAACACAATAAAACAAGATTAATGTCCAAAGGGAGACAGGGTGAAATCGCAGTAGCTAGAAATTTTTTTAAGAGGATATTTTTCTTAAAGTATTTTTCAATTTTACCTCTTCTTTGTAACCATTGTTTCTGTAATTGTTTTCTGGTGTGCACAAAAAGAATATTCTTATCTTATCTTATATTTTTTAAACAATGGCTGTGGATATACTATGCCATTTAAAGACAAGTTGAGTAAAATATTTTTCTTAAACAAAATATTACTGGCGAACCATCCAATCCCATCAGTCGGTCCTTCAATGCTGAGGATCGTGACTGCTATGACGAGAATGGGTGTAGAGTGCTCTCCATCTGGACCTAACATTCACTGTGTGGACCGTCTAGTGAAACCTGAAAGTGCGGTGCGAAAAGAAATAGAAATCCAAAAAACCTATGATTGTTATGGTCGGCGACAATTTAATTTAATTGTTCTTTCTTTCACTTGTTTACGTGTTCAGGCGAAATACAATTGACGGGCTTATTTATAAAAAAACGATTCCTTAAAACACTATAGATTTTTACAGGGGAAAGACTTTACCACAGACTATTTGTACTGCGCTTATAGAGTGTTTTAAGGGAATCATGTGTTATAAATAACACTGTGAATATTTTAATATCGCAAGATATTTTTCAACGCTGCAATGCTTTAAATTCACGGTCTCTAACCAGATAATTATTTACATAAATTTTATACCACTGTAACTCACCCGGCAAACGTTGTTTTGCCATATTAATTAGCCTACGACCTATTCTCAGATCTACCAAATATACAAAAAAATTTATACAAATCAGCGAAGTCCTTTCGGAGGAGCTCCATAACAAACACTGCGACACGACATTTTGATATATAATATTTCATTAACATTATTGTTAGACATAAAGATAAGAATATTTCCTTAAAATAGAAGGATCGAATCTCTCTTCAAGCAAATGTTCCAGCAGGGCCGAGTTTCATAAAACTACAATTTGTAGTTTATGATAATTAGAGGTACATTGCATAGCAGAGTCTACTTTTTGATCTGTGGGTTAATCGACTTTGCAATGTACATCGAATTGGCATAGTAAACCATAAATTGTACTTCTATGAAAGAGGCCCCAGGTGCACGTTGAAAACCAAAAAGCTCTTTCAATCGTGTTCGAAAACACATCAACTCCAGCAAGGCTCTGTTGCCACTTCACATTTGCGGAGACAGACGATCTTATTACAGTGTAAGAAGGCAATAAATTGTGCTTTTATCGCGATTTCTAATCCGCGGCGGTTGTTTCGGTGGCAGAATAGATAGGTACAGCAGAAAAGTAGCTTTGGGTAGAGTTCGCTGAATTTGAAT
This sequence comes from Yponomeuta evonymella, assembly GCA_963969515.1. Taxonomy (NCBI): domain Eukaryota; kingdom Metazoa; phylum Arthropoda; class Insecta; order Lepidoptera; family Yponomeutidae; genus Yponomeuta; species Yponomeuta evonymella. The sequence continues at coordinate 8,546,262 of OZ018355.1, read as the reverse complement.
TTCAAATGGCCTACTGGCAATGCTATTTTTACTTTTTTATTAGAAAAAAAATAATATTTTATTGAATCTTTTAACATGGCAGCAATCATTACATTTACCTCTATGGTGACATGACCTACTTCGAATGTCCTACTGGCAATGCTATTTTTACTTTCTTATAAGAAACAAAATAATATTTTATTTAATCTTTTAACATGGCAGCAATCAGTACATTTACCTCGATGGTGACATGGTCTACTTTGAGTTCAAAGTATTTGTTGTTCCTCCTTTAGCATCCAGCCACATTTTTTTTAAGACTAGAAAGCCTAAGATTTAAGTAACATTATGGGTAAGGGTAACCAAGTAGTACTAAAATTTATAGAAACAACTGAAACGACTTATAAATTAGGAAGTACCTAAATTAGGAAATTAGGAAGAAATAAAAACAATATTTAATTTGCACAAGTTTTAAAACATGGGATATTTAAAAAAGTTACGTTCCATGTATATGCATTCTTTGAAGAAGGAGAAGAAGAAGAATAATCATTTATTGCCATGCAAGATTTACAATAATTAAACTATAGCTAGTAGACAGGACTTGACTATACAAACTTATACTAATGTAACATAACATAACTTTCGATGATTCTGTTAGAGGCTTCGTCTTTACTTAATAATATTGAATAGTTGCCGTGTGCAAACCTGTTTTTTTTTACGTAGCCTCTATGTTTGTGTCCCACTGCTGGGTAAAAGCCTACCCCAATTTAGTCCAGAGTTTTCGGTCTTGGGCCACTTTAGACCACTGTGGCAGATGTTGGTCGAGATCATCTCTCCACCGTCTTCTAGGCCTGTTAAAAGAAGAAAATTTTGGAGTTTTTTTTTCTATTTCTTTATTATTTTAAGCACAGTGACAAAATAACATCTTCTCGTGTATAAACATCTCATGTCTCAGTGTTTGTTATCGAACTGGTTTCCGCCCTACCCCTGGTTACTCTGGGATACAGGGGTGAGTTTGTGTTTCGTTTTTAGGATTCCGTACCAAAAGGGTAATGGACCCTATTACTAAGACTCTACTGTCCGTCTGTCTGTCTGTATATCTGTCACCAGGTTGTATCTCAGGAACCGTGATAGCTAGACAATTAACATTTTCACTTATGATGTATTTCTGTTGCCACTATAACAAAAAATACTAAAAACAGAATAAAATAAATATTGAAGTGGGGCTCCCATACAACAAACGTGATTTTTTGCCATATTAACGGCATCAGGTAGACGCTTGAAATATTCAAATGTTGTATAGATAATGGAACCCTACGTGCGCGAGTCCGACTCAGGGCACAGACCTTCTCTCAGAGAGAGAGTATAGGCTTAATTACAACGCGTGCCCACCGCGGATTGGCAATTTCAAGCGCCGACGTATGCGAACAACTCAGACACTCAGGTTTCCTCACAATGTATTCCTTCATAGTTAGCGAGTGGTATTGCTACTATAACTTCACGTTAAGTGTTTCGTTGAGTTTATTTTAATAAATTACTCTTTCGAATCCGATAGGGTCTTCTGCCACATTCAGATTGTAGTTTCGGTGACAAACGTCGCGCTTCGTTAGGCAAAAGAGCGGTTTCGAAATAAGGATCGAGTTACGAGTCCCTTCAGATATTTTCGGTATCACTTGATTTAGAAGTTTATGGCCCAACTCCGACTAACGAGATACTTGAATTTGAAAAGCCTATTTACAATAAAATATATAAAGGCATTGTACTAACGGTAAACATAACAAAAATTCTGTTGTTGATTTTCTTTTCATTGTTTGAGAAATTAAACTATGCACTTTTAATGGAACAGTTATTGTAGTAATTAAAGTTACATATATTTGAAAACCTAGTTTAAAAAATAAATAACATAAGTAGCCTCTACAAAGTTACCTCTAAAATGCGCAAATCCTAAATCACATCAGTTAGAGTTTGTCATTTAGAACAACTTTTAAGTAAATAACTTCCACACAACACAATCACTTGTCCTGATCCCAAACTAGGATGCCCTGTGCTATGGTAACCAGGCAAGAACATCACAAACATGGAAATACAGCCAGACTGAGGCCATTTGTACAAATGTACGGTGACCTCCAGTGGAAATCGAACCCACGATCTCCGGCATGGTAATCAGATGAGATACCGCTAGACCAACGAGGCAGTCAACCATTTAATCAGTCGAGGGTTTTGTTTCACTAGTTTTTTTTTTTTTGGTAATTTTTTTATACATTTTTATATGTAATTTACAATTCTTGCAGCCCTGTAGGAACGCTTATTGATAAATAAAGTTTAAAATCATATATGTTAAATAGAACTATGTAAAAGAATGACTAACCAGAGACTGCGCTTTTGGTGGAGCGTGAATTTATTAAAATTACGTTTGTTAAAATTAAGTTTATATCGGAATTATATCAAGATTTGCATCTTGATTATAATCCCGATATAAACTCATAGAACCAAATTTTGTAAAACACAATCACTAAATGGGGTACCGTGTTTCAAGAATCGTGCTTTGTGAGGCAATCCTCTCAGAAACTCACCCGATTTAATGAACGGTCTCGTTGGTTTAGTGATAATACGCTTGATTACCAAACCAGAGGTCAATGGTTCAATTGCCGGTAAGGGCCGACGTACTTGATTTGTAGAATTGCCTGAGTTTGGATATAGCCAAACTTCCAAACTAGGTAAAATAAAAAATGCACAATATTAATTGCCATAGAAACATTGTTTTACATGAGCGATACACAGCGAGCCCCGCACTAGGTAAAACCTGTATTGCGGACAAAAGGACAAAGAAGCCTTTGGTACACAAAATATTAATAAAAATATTGATAATAATATGACATTTTAGAGCAAAGGGTCCGGAAAAATTTAAAAAAATCAGGAGGAAGGACGGTCAATAAAAATTTTGCGCTTACTTTGGAACTCAAATAACAGTCAAACCAAAACATCATGGATTGGTTAATAAATCTGCTGTGCTGAAAAATTACGTAGTTATAATTTTTTTAGTAAAGTTGTGATGTACATTTTTGAAAGTCATAACGCAGATAGTAAATGTATCTCTGTTTGTGGTACTATAAAATGAGATTTGACTACAGCAAAGTTATTTGATTTATTTATTATTTGCGCGGGTGTGATGATCTCTACGATTTTCAAGTTTTTCCCGTCTAAAATCACGGTACAACCAGATCGTGCCCAAGATTTAAATTTTTCCCGCAGTTTAATGTTATCCCCAATATCAATAAAGCAAACCACCTTGAAATGAAGTGCACGTTTGCCATCAGGTATTGCAATATCGATGGAGCGCGGCTCTGCTTTCTAACAACCCGATTCAAAGGGAAACGTATAGCCAAAACGTGTTGAAAACCTTCTATCAGCTCCTTAAAAGAATATAGATATAGCACGGTTCATTTAAGAAAGTTACTAGATAACTAGAGCCTGTCGCTCACACGATATTGACGGCAACGTTATGAGCGACGACGGTATGTGTGAGATGCAAATAGTTGTCCAGTCTCTTTCTTTAATTAACAGTGTTTACAGCTCTTAACTTCTATATCTACATTTTGGACTTCGGACAGTTCTTATCACAAAGGCATAGAGCTGATTATATGTAATGGTTAGTTTTCATCGCGGTTACAGACTGCGTTTATTGTTTGGTTGCATATAAAATTTAGTTTTATACAAAATCACGTTATGAATTCAGCCTTGCGTGTCGAAAGTTTAGTCTGATATCCTCGCTATATAAGCCTACCTTACTGAGTGGTTACCTAAAACCAAGGTGGTGAGTACAACATATCTTTTCATCATCATCAGCCCACCTCTTTGCATATACCGCTTCATCATCAACCCATTATGTCCCCACCGAGGGGCACGGGTCTCTTCCCTGAGGAAGGTACAGGCCATACTCCACCACGGGGGCCAAGTCCGGATTGGTGGAGGCTTGTAGACTAGTGGCTCGTCTACTGTCAGAAGTTGTCAAGCCGCCCTAAAGCCTCTGACTTGGCTTAACGACTGCCATCTATCGACGGCAGCCGGCACCAACAGCTTAACGTGCCTTGCGAAGCACGGAACCGCTCGGAAAAATGCCACTAGCGTTAGGCATAGACGGCGACCCATACCGCTTAATTTACATTAAAGTTCTTCTTTATTGATATTTTTCACTACACAAAATTCTGCAAGAAGTTCCGATCTATGGACTTTTCCTTCTAATAAGTAATGATCGGGTGTGTTCGTGTCAGTGCCGATATGTATGACATGATTGCTGCACTTAACGCGAGATTTAATCTTATTCGTATCGTTAGAACATTTACACAATGCTTTGTAAGAGGAACTGTTCTCTATAAATATAACAGGTACTACAAATACCGAAAAGATGCATACTCTTGATGAGCTCAAGAGTATCTATTCGGTATCTACGCTTTAAACCTCAAATGAAACGTCATCGGTAAAGTTAGATTGCTTGTGCCGTAGTAAACAAACCGCACAGAATCAGGGATTTAAGGCCGGGTCGTGACCCGATCGCCAGGTGTTAGTTATCGAGACATCGGCGCAGCCTTCGGGACGTTGTAAACGGCCAACTATTATTTTATTTTACGATCCGACCCCCGCCTGCCACTGAAGTTTGCATTATCGACTAGTCAAATACTATGTGGGAAGGACGATTGAATAAGTCTGAGCTTGAACTGAAAGAGAAATGTGCCTCGCTGGAGGCAAAGCGTTTTACTTGTACACAGAGCAAAAAAGAGCAATATAAAATACCGTAGTAAAAGTATTCTCCTCTAATCCATGAAAACATCCATATCCGTTGAGTAAAAAAGTCCCTAAGTTAGTTTATTTATGGCGGACATTATCGCTGGTAACATATAAATTACATGCGCTAAATCCATTAGAATTCGCTTGGATTAGAGAAGCACCAAATAACAAGATCAAAGGTAAACAGAGGCACCAACACAGGCCATGGAAGTCCATTGAACTGGACTGACGGGCAATCAAAACATATGTTAACCCATTACATTGGAACGATCAGGGTCACCATTTAGTACCGAGTGACCAAATAGATTTGTAAAGGCTTACCTACCTATCTACACGTGGGAAGTATAGGGTGCTACGTAGCAGGCACGATATTTGTAAAATTTCCTTTTACCATGTACTCTCCTTATATAACTTACTTCATAACTAAGTAGTGTAACTTAGGTAACTAAGTTAAATAATTATTATTTTTTATTTTCACTTTTTCTACGCAGGTGAAAGGTGAGTAATACCGCCGCGTAGTTTTTTTTGGCTTCCATAACCCGACTTAAGTTTCTCAAAAATCCAATAGTAAATACGGGCTCTGCCATCTTCATGTGGGAAGTATACCTAGAGGGGATGTTACGTAGCATGTACGACATTTATAAAATTCGCTTTTACCATATACTCTCCTTATATAACTTAGTTCATCCCTAAGTAAGCTTTGCAGTTTGGCAAAATTGTGTATTAAATATTAAGTTTTTTTGTTTTGAATAAATAAACGTATAAAAAAAGTTGTGTAACTGTTACTAACTGAAGTTAAATCAATGCTTATTTAAATTTTCACTTTTTCCACAGAGATAAGGTGAATAATACCGTGGCGTAGGTTATTGTTGGCTACCATAACCTGAATTAAGTTTCTCAAAAAATCAGCAGTAAGGAGGGCCACTCCCAAATATATCTACATCTGGGAAGTATAGAGGGGGTGTTATATACCAGGCAAGATTTTGGTAAAATTCGCTTTTTCCATGTACTCTTCTTATGTGTAGTGTAACTGTAACTTACATAAGTTATATAAATGTCTTTTTTTATTTTCACTTATTAAATGTATGTAAATAAAGGTTAATAAATTTCCTTAACCTAAATTAAGTTTCTCAAAAATCCAGCAGTAAACAGGGGCTCCGCAGTGAGCTCGCTAGCCAACTGCATCATAAATTCATATTATTAATATTCATTCATACTGTGGCCGGCATTAAAGCGCACCTGAAACCTGCAGCTCTATAAAATAATTGAAAACTGTTAATACAGGGTGTGCCGTAAATAACGCTGGCTGCGCGGTGCCCTGACGTTTTAATGTTTTATGCAGAACGCTACTATGTGTTAAGATTTTTCCCTGTGCCGATGACCTTGAGCGTTTGACACAGGTGTGCAGCACTTCAACATTTCACCGCTAGATGACACGACTGAATTAATTCCTAGTAGTAATCTCCATAGAAAGACGCGCGCGCGGCCGCACACACACAGTCTCATTCCCTTCGCGTAAGCACACGCCGCCAAACGCACACATATATAGCCGAATTTCGAACGCGTCGAGCGAGCCGAGCGGTTTCTACTTTTCTAGCCGGCTCGCCAGCCCGCCCGCGTACCTACGCGTAGATTGAATAGACTTCAATCTAATGCTTTCTTGTATAGCATGCGCCATTACAAACAAAAAAGATAAAGGTAGGTACATCTCTTCAAAACTTATCTATGCTTTGTAGAAAGAATAGCTTTCAAACAAAAATCACATGTTTAGTACGTATTTGTTTATCTACCTACTTACGAAATAGTACATGTTTTTTCACAACCACAGGTTTTTATGTCAAAAAGTGAAAAAAAATCATCTTATCTTTTTTCAATAAAGTGAATTTGACTTTGATTTCACATGGATGTATTTCGGGACTCAGTGGCAAAATTGGAACGTAGGAAGCGACTTCCCCATATGAAATAAAAAATATATTTCAAATGCCAATTCCATGGAAAGTAGAAATTACGACCATTTTAATTGTTATCCGGATTTTACGTCGTTAGGGTTGTCACGCTCTCAGATAGTAATTTATAATCCGGATCTGATTTGATTTTGAAAAAAATATGTAAATGCCTGGTGCCATTATTATTGATATATTAATTAAAATACTAACATGATATACATCGCATATAACAACTTTATGTACACGGTGTGACGTGAAGAATGTATATACCTACATAAAGTTGATCAGCGAAAAACAGCTAGATAAAATTGTTGTCCCATTTTGATGTTACTAACTTGAAATTTTCTATACGATTAGTTTTTTTGCTAAAACTGACGGAGAAAATCGAAAACTTGGAGAAGCTTCTTTTTTTTTTTAACGGCTTGGGATAATGGTAACACTTAGGGTGGTCTTTTAAAACAACATAAACTCGTTGCATAAACCCTAGATAGGACGGTGACGTCAACAAATTTTTATGGCAAATTTAATAGTGCCGATTGAAAAGTAAACTTGCTTAAATTTTCAACCAACACCTAATGCAGGTTTTGCCACCGGGCCCCGCTGGTCTAGCGGCTGGACTAATATTGTATCAACTTTATAGTCACACAGCATTTGAATGCTAAAATAACTAGACGTGCGAAAATTCTTGAATTTTTGGTTGTTCTAATTTCGGTCTTATCAGGTGCTAAAAGATTTTCAAGTTCCACATATGGTATAAACTTGGAATTTTCCATCCTTACAGGGTGATCCCTCAATCCGATAAGAAAAATCTGACTTGGAAAATCCGGTCTTTACAGCTTTTTTGTCAAAGCCTGAGAAAACGGTAACATTACGGGGTAATCTCTGGCTCCGTTTTTGTATGAAAATTAGTATTGGAGGTTTTTGTGGTTACTGATGACTACTCTGCGCCATGTTTATAAGCTGTTTTCGAGGGTCCTCACGAATCGTCTTGAACGTAGGTTTGATGACTTCCAGCCTCCCGAACAAGCCGGTTTCCGAAAGGGCTTTAGTACCATAGACCACATCCACACGTTGCGGCAAATTATACAGAAGACTGAGGAGTATAATTTGCTTTGCGTTTGTGGACTATGAGAAAGCCTTCGATTCGATCGAGTTATGGACAGTGCTCGAGTCTCTCCAGCGTTGCCGTATTGACTATCGGTATATCGAGGTGCTGGCTGAAATGCTTGTACAACAGTCCACTATGACCACAGAACCACTATGTCGGTCCGAGTACAGGAACAGAGTTCGGAGGCAATTCCATTGAAAAAGGGCGTAAGACAGGGAGACGTTATCTCTCCAAAAATGTTCACAAACGGACTGGAAGATACCTTCAAGCTTCTGGAATGTCAGGGACGCGGCATCAATATCAATGGCGAGTACATCACTCACCTTCGATTTGCCGACGATATAGTAGTCATGGCAGAAACGATGGAAGACCTCGGCATAATGCTCGAAGACCTCAGTCGAGTTTCCCAACGGGTGGGCCTTGAAATGAACATGGACAAAACGAAGGTCACATCGAATACTCGTTTCGTGCCCACCCCGATAACATTGGGGAACTCGACTCTCGAAGTTGTAGACGAATACGTCTACTCAGGACAAACAGTCCAACTAGGCCCGTCCAACTTTGTGAAAGAGGTCAATCGTCGAATCCAACTCGGCTGGGCAGCATTCGGGAAAGTTAGAAAAGTGCTTTCGTCTAATATACCTCAATCGCTCAAGACAAAATTATACAACCAGTGATGACTTATGGCACTGAAACGTGGTCTCTCACTATGGGCCTCATAAGAAAGCTCAAGGTCACGCAACTAGCTATGGAAAGGCCTATGCTTTCTCTACGATATCGAATCAGAAATGATGAGATTCGTAGATGAACGAAAGTCGTCTACATGGCCGAAAAGTTCTCGAATGAAGACCACATATCGGCAAGCGCAGCGTAGGACGACCAGCCGACAGATGACCTCATCCAAGTGCCAGGAAGACGCTGGATGAAATCCGCTTCCAACCGGTCTTTTTGGAAATGCATGGAGGAGGCCTATATCCAGCAGTGGACTTCTTGTGTTTCCATGACTCAAGAGGTTTATTTACAAAAGCTGTTGAAAATCTTTAAATATAGTGTAAAAATACAGAGGATTATAAATATTTTAAAAGAGTGGAAATTTTGATAAATTTGAAGCTTGGATTAAGATTTTGGCTCAAAATCTTTGAATTTAAATCATCGACTTTACGCAATTTTTTATTTTATTTTACACTACGCGCATTCACTGAAGCGGTTTTAAAAGGGTGAATATGTGTCATCGCTTCCGTGCCTGTGTGGCCACATAGTCCATTAAGCGAATCTGACAGGAGTATTTTTTTTCTATGGTATAACACAAACAAAATAATAAAAATTTTAAGAACAAAAGCAAAATAATTTATTTTTTACAGAAGAAAAAAAAACATTTCAAAATGGATATTGACCAAAGAAATAAAACAAAAATTATGAAAATGGATAAAGACTTCGTTGCTAAGGATGTTGGCAAAAGAGCTACAAATGGATTTGAGTGCTTATTTGGCCTGCATCCTTGTTTCAGCACAAAGACTGATAAATATAATTATTAATAAACAGTGCCGCCTCGTCTTAACTTATATTGGTATATTATAACAGATTAATCTGTTGATAATCGTATTAATAGTGTAATTCATACCATTTCTATTATTTCATTCCAATAGCACAGGAAACATACAGCATTTAAGTGATTTTTGTCATTAAAGCTGATAGTTAAAAACTATTCATACCATAGTACAGGGAATTCTAGTTTGATTGCGTTGTGTGGACGTTATTATTATTATTATAATTTTGGAACTCCCCACCGACGAATATTTTCAAGATACATTAAACTATTCATTGTGACACTTAAATAAAAATATGTAATATCGGTAAACCAGGAACGCAGATTTTTATTTAATCTATTGTGTGATACAGTACTTCTATTTCTATTTGGTTACTTTTTGTTACACTTTTCCTTTTTGTTAAGGTTTCAGTTGTTTTTTTTTTGTTACGTGTACTACTTTCTTTTGTTGTCATTATGATTACGGAACCCAAAAAATATTATGAGCGTTAAATTATATATTTAAATTACGTTGTACCTAAAAATGAGCATCGAATAAATCATGAATAAAAAAACCCGGATTTTGTGACAACCCTAGCAAAAACAATTGAATAGGATCAACTTATACATGTCATGGAAGTGTGATTTATATTACATGTAGGGAAGGTAAAGAGCATAATTATTGCAGTGTAGATAACTTATCCCAATACGGCGGAATTTCGAGAAAATAAAAAAACTAAAAACAAGTACACATGTATATAAATTATAATTGCTTTAAAATTTTTAGCATTACGCCATTGATTCTTCTAACAATACTTCCGCATGTACAATAAAATGCGTGATAAAAATATACTGCGTTTTATTTTATAACAGAAAAACATGTCAGGCAGATAGAAAAAAAATTTACAGACGAAATCTACACAGATTCGTTTATGAATCAAGTATTATTCGTAACGCCAATCGAAGTTATTATTTACCAACACATTATTTACCGCCTATGTACCCTACAATCTAACGAGGAGGCGAAGTGCGAGCGCGAGGACTGAAACAAAACTCCATCAAACTAAAATGAACCTTAAATGCTATGTATTAGAGACTACAATACTCGAGCAGAAAGTCTGGCCGCGTGCGGCCGACCTAATCGCGACAATAAATGGATTATAATACATAGGTAGTTAGGTTTCATTTTTAGTGAACCTCGCTTTTACCGTGATTTAGGCACAAATAATAGAACGATGTTTCGCTTAGATTCATAATGTTACAATAGCTCGGATGGGAAGAGGCGTCCCTTGAGCGACAGAGAGCTTTTGGTTCGAATAATGATTATAATAAATGATCGGTTTCCTTTTTACTTTTCTTCTTTTTATTTTCTTTTTTAGTTATTTACTTAATTAAAAAAATACAGGAAATGGGAATTTACATTTTATGTTTTTCTAACGATTGAAGCTCGATCACTACTACAAAAATCAGTCCCCGTGCGTTGGTCTTGCAAAAACTCGAAAATGTCTCCACCGATTGGACTAATAGGTATATAATATTTTTTGTTTTGTTCGGACATGGGACGTGGGGCGAGGGCGCGGAAAAGACCCATCCCTTCAGGATTCTGTTTCATAGAACTACAATTCATTGTGACTATGACCGAAAGCCGATTAACCCACAGATTAACAAATAGACTCTGCTGCGCAGTGTACCTCGAATTGTCATAATAAACTACGAAATTATAGTTTTATGAAACTTGACCCAGTACATTTTGTACGAAAGTGAATTGGAAAGATGCGGCGTCTTTTTCGGTCCCTCACCCCACGTCCTTGGCCTACAATCGGTAATTTTGTATGAGAATTGCTACTTTGAATTAATTTCACTATATGGCGCTCGAGGTGAACTTTGGAAGGTTGATTTATGATTGATGAATCGCTTATGAAAAGTTACAATCAAATCAATGGTGATGCGAAGAGCGCCTGGTCACAGACAACATGCAACGAGTAGCTGGGCTTTTCCTCGTAAGGCGTAATGTGATAAATTGATGAAAACGTTTTTTCTGAATGAGTAACTATTGTTCCTGTTAGTTTTAAACGTGAACATACAATATTTTGATATTGCCCGTAAGACTGTATAAGCTTAAACGTAATCCACTGCGCATTTAAAATGGCACATAAATTCTTAGGGCATTCTTACGGAATATATTTACTCATAGAAGGCGTAAGGTTATGACAGTTGTCATACATGCCATAGGGAATCGAGGAGTTAAATTATATCATATATTAATTTCAAAGGTCTGCCATCTTCCTAGAGGATGTCACAAGCGATTCAAAAGCGTCTTCCAGCCAGTTCCAGCACACTGTAGCCCCTTAATGGACAGCGATGAGCCCTAGACATAAATTTTTGGACTCTTATCCCCCGATTTTTGTTCCGTTTTGCCGCGCAATTTGCGTTCAGCTTGTAGGAACTTGACAATTTTTCTTCGTAATCACCCGGCTTGTGACGTTGCTACAACATGGCAGAGACACGCACATGGAACAGACTGGGAACTTGCGATTAAAGAAATCGTACGACACCAACAGACATTTAATAATATAATAATAAATTCAACACAATACAATCACTTGACCTGGTCCCAAACTAGGATATCCTACATTCAAGTAACAAAAACATGAAACACATTATTTTCTAACTGCAAAATTGGCAATGTTTTCAGCGACTCCGGAAATCAGCACATTAAGCCCCAAACAGTAAACAATTAGTTTCCAGCGGCATTACATAAAGGCGACACCAACATAAAGTGCTGTATGTTTCGCCAAAACGACGTGTTTGGGTTGTTTTAAGTGTCGATTTTACGATAAATGGTGCTATTTGTCCGCGCGTTACAGCTTGATGACGTACGGACTGTGACACCAGTAGACAGCCCTATTCGTTGAATACTCGCTCCTGTGTCGCGGGAAATAAGGGCTAGCGTGGTCTACCGCAGAGTGTCGTTGAGGTTACGCCATGGCACTTGAAAGCAGTTATCTGGCGCTTTAGAACGGATAAACTGCAGTTTCTACGGCCTCTATTGTTGTTTTATGTCTTTTTTCGAGGAGTGAACAGTGTATTCGTGTGCGTTTGCTATAAGGAAGGTGGAAGAAAGCAAAATAATATTCTTTACGTGTGACACTAGAACTGATGTTGTTATTATTGATACAAATACAAAGCACCAATTCCAAACAGATTTCCGTCACGATGGCTCCTTGTAGTTTGATTGGAGAACTAGACTAATGTAACTGCCAAAAAGATGTAAATTTGTCTATAGAAAGAAATTTATTATCCCAACAAGACGTACCCTATTACTAAGACTCCGCCGTCCGTCCGTCCGTCCGTGCGTCCGTAAGTCTGTCTATCACCAGGCTATATTTCATGAACCGTGATAGTTAGACAGTTGAAATTTTCACAGGTTATGTAGTTCTGTTGCCGCTATAACAAAAATTACTAAAAACAGAGTGAAATAAATATTTAAGGGACCCCCCATATAACAAATGTAATTTTTTTTGTCGTTTTTTGCTCAAAATTAATAACGGCAAAAGCTAGACACTTGAAATATCTAAATGTTGTATAAACAATGGTACGGAACCCTTTGTGCGCGAGTCCGACTTGCACTTGGCCGGTTTCTTTTTTTTACTTTACTTTTAGTAACCATTTAAAAGGTACAGGCAAAAGCCCTACACCCTGCAATTGCTTCCGAGACGAGTAGTTAATTTTTATTACATGTGAAACAGACAACTGAGGTATTAAAACTTCAATGGAACTAAAACTTTTGTGAAAGCCATTTTCACGACTAACGACATTTACAGTTAGGTACGGAGGACAACCGGACGACATACTTTTCAAACTTATTACTTATTAAGACTTATTATGAATGTTTCCCAAGTAAAGTAAACGTAAATTAATCTATTGAGATTAGTCAAGGCCTCGTCAGAGGCCTTAGGGCGGCTTGACAACTTCTGACAGTAGACGGACTTGGCCCCCGTGGTGGAGTATGGCCTATACCTTCCTCAGGGAAGAGACCCGTGCCCCTCGGTGGGGACATAATGGGTTGATGATGATGAATCTATTGAGAAAAAAACATTCATTATTGCACACCTCATACTTAGTCTTGGTGGTATACCTACTTAGTACCTACCTGACGACAGAGTTTCGCTCATTTTCGGTTTTGTAATACATCTACGAATGTCGTGTAGCGGCATCTGTTGTTGGACTACGAAAAAAAATATTATTAGATTAGATTAGTTTAGAACACTTTATTGTACACACCAGAAAGCAAAATACATTAAAAGGCTTACATGTCCAAGTTTTGACGTATACATTGCCGTTATTCCTATTATATATTTTTTTATTTCAATAATTAAATGAAAAATTATTATAGGTAGAAAAAAAGGAAACCTGAAAAATCTAATAAAATGAAATTAATAATAGGATTCAAAATACAGACTCCTTGTTTCGAAGACTCGCTTGTTATTAACTGAGCTATTGTAACGTTACGGATGGTGGCGGAATTATTTCTATTCTAATGATATTGCGGGGCATTTTTTGTGTCGAGAAACACGGGGAAAACGAAGTACACAAAAAATTACACCTAGCTATATCCACTTATCGTCCCCGATAACTCCCCTCTACATACTCGAAATGGTTGGAGCCGTTTCCCAGATTCTTAATCCCGTCTCTAACTTCTTTCTTGTCTCCGTCTATGGTTGCCTGGAAGAAATTGCTCGTAGTAATAAGGCCGCCAATTGTACTGCGATTTATCGAATTTCTGTTAATGTAATATTTGTGTACAATAAAGAATATTCTATCTATCTATATAATCTGCATGAATTTCTCGTTAGAAGTAGTAAGATCGCATTGGATTGTGTGTGACATTCCTACGTAGCCATAAAGCAGTGAAATGTCGGACTTCGTAGATTGTTAGACCGCGAATGCGTCTATATGTCACTCTGTATTGGCCTCGATACAATCATAAGGAAGCACTACACTTTTCACCCATCGCCTTCAAGTGTGTCTTCTTACGTGTATGATAAAATTTACTGAGTCATTACTCAAGTAGACCGACATTAGAACACAAGAAAATGTCCGCAGCAAAAACTATTTTACAACGTTCTATGGTAGCCCACAATGGGACAACAGTAACTAAAGGGCTTAGTGCACTATCTCGTAGGATAAATATCCTACGACAAATTTCCGAAGACGACTGGGACCAGGAACCAGGAACCAGGCCATTGGGAAATTGTAAGCGTGGACGGTGGACTAAGGTGGTCACAGAGTAGCTAGTGGCCAAGGCAGACCCCACGTTAATTCCTCAAGTTACTACTGAACTTATAACGTGGCAAATGTTATTACATCTTTGTAACTTATTTAGGTACCTACGTGAGAGCGGTGGTAGCCTAGTGGGTAGAACGTTGGACTCTGAAGCAAGAGACCCAGGTTCGATTCCCAGTGCGGGCATGTACCTATGACTTTGTTTTCTAAGTTATGTACCTACATTTGCGACGTTATAGTAGCAATACCACTCGCTAACGGTGAAGGAAAACATCTTGAGAAAACCTGAAACCTGAGTATCTGAGGTGTTCATACCTCAGCGCTTGAAATCGCCAATCCGCGGTGGGCACGCTCTCTCCATGAAAGAAGGCCTGTGCCCTATAGTTGGACGTTTATAGGCTGCTTATGTGTCAAATACATGGTTTAAAAACAACATATTTTTTAAAAAAAAATTCAAAATCGGTTAAGAAATGACGCAGCGATTTTAGTGCACAGGTTCCAAAAACGGGCGCGAACTGATGGCGCCATACGCTTGCACGTCATAGGTTCCGACGACCAACGCGCTTCGTTGCCGCGCACACAGCATCTAAGGTGATCTCGATCTGTCTCAGTGAATTGGTGTGCGCGCGTGTCGTTTTAACGTTATGAAGGTGATCATATCGCCATACAAAATATTGTATAACGCCAAAATCCAAGAACACGAACGTGACCACGTCCGATAAACTATTGTTGGGGTCCCATAACGAAAACGAAAAAGTTTCAATGAAATGGTTTAACGTTCCCGTGCCCGTTATTTGTTGCATAAATCGAAAGACTTTATCATTTCAAATAGTTGACGAGAACACCCGTTTAGTTAAGAAGATATTGTGAACATATGTTTAGTTAAGAAGATATTATGAGTATTTAAAAATAGGCCTTTTTTCCTAAAGTGGAACAGAAAAAATATTCCTTGGTAAATACATATTTGGCATACTAGTTGGCAAATTGTGGCAGATTCGTGTGGTGCTGGATTAAGAATATCGTCACTCCATTTCATTCCGTGGATGTTGTAGAAGGCGAATGGAAATTAATTATCAGGAGACGGGCAGCAGCGTCTTCCTGAGATTCCAACCGCATACTGCGATCGCCAACCCGACTGCCCAGCGTAGCGATTATGGCAAAACCCTTCATGGTTAGTGTAAACCATGAGGGAGGCCTATATCCTGCAGTGGGCGTAAAATGGCTGATGATGATGATGGAAAATTGATTTGCGTTCCTAAAAAACATACTTAGCCTCATTTTGTGCATTAAGTGCAAATGAAACCTTCGAACCATTCCCAGAATTCCAGTAATTTAGGTTTTTTTCTTTTCGAAGATCTCGAAGGATGCGATTTATTTATTTTGGTGTATAAATCGCACCCAAATACGGCGTGATATTCGAGAAAAAAAGATAAAAGCTAAAAAAATATGCTTAAATCTACGTTTTTTTGGGTATGTCTTTATGATGATAAAAATTGGGACTAACTAACCGTTTTTATATTGAAATATAGGATTTGAACATGAAACAAAATGCAATATGAGGCGTGAGGAAGCACCTAAGGCGTTTGGAGTCGGAGGTGGCTGGGTGCCATACATTATTGTATGCCTCACATGTAGTCTTCACGATTGTTTTGTTTTTTTTTTGTTTTGTAGTTTTTCGTGTATTTTGTTAGTTAAATCGCACGTCATTTCTAGATCCCACGGAAATTCACGTTTTGTATGCACTTTAACACAAATAAATTTGCCAAGTTTTGAGCAAGGAATAATTTTTCTGTTGTACGGGAAGAAAAATGTCCGTTTTTACGAAACGGGATCCTATTACTAAGACTTCACTGTCCTTCTGTCTGCTGTGTGTCTGTCCGTCTATTTGTGTGTCTGTCTGTCACTAGGCTGTATCTCATGAACCGTGATAGCTAGGCAGTTGAAATTTTCACAGATAATGTATTTCTGTTGTCGCTATAACAACAAATACTAAAGACAGAATAAAATAAATATTTAAGGAGGGCTCCCATACAATAAACGTATTTTTGTAGTTTTTTCCTCGATATTAATAACGGCAACAGGTAGACGCTTGAAATATTCACAGTATATTTAGTTCTATATTCGATTCAAAAAACAATAATAAATTAAAATAAAATAAATATTTGGGGGGGAACAAATATTTGTCGTATGGGAATACAACCAACGTGTTTTTTGCCATTTTTTCTCGATCTTTGTGTCTAATATTGTATAGATAATGGTACAGAACCATTCATGTGCGAGTCTGACTCGCACTTGACCGATTTTTTTAAGTATCATCATCATCTTAACTAAACATATTTGGCACTCGGGTGTCTCGTCTACTATTTGAAATGATAAAGTCTTTCGGTTTATGCAATAAAACTGGGCACTTCCAAAAATCGGGTATAGAACTGCTTGGCCAGAACTGCCAGGTCAGGTCCTGTGACGTCACAATAGTGTTCAAGCACGTTCAAGCCTCGCCGGGCGAGTTTTAAAACAGCCAAAGTTTAAACTTCTCTAAATTTGTCATTTATTGATGGATTTGAGTAATTCAAAAAGTAATATGCTTTGAATTTTGTACTCCAGCCACCTTAGTACTTTGGAATCCAATATTTTGATGAATTATCCTCATTGGAGCCGAATACATTCGAATCAGCCTCTCTGAACCGAGCGTGACGGTTCAGTTTTGTACACTTTTTAGATAAAGTGCGCCTAAAACGCTTGCGCCGACGCTATCTGATAGCACTATCTATATTTTATCCATGGGTAAGAATTTCAAGAACGTTTTGCACCATAACATTTGCAGAGGTGTCCATAGAAAAATTATATGACTGACATGAGAAACCTCTCACAGCTATCTATTCGTTTATCCCTTGATAAGTATATACTTATCAATTTACTTACTTATCCAGTGACTTGGCGCAAGATACCCGAATGTTCCACTTCAATAACTTGGGTGAGTCACGCGTGGTGATAGCCAGCTCGGATCAAGGTTCTTCCTTCGGATTGTTTGTTAGTTTCATTAATCACCACGCAGGACTCCACCTCACATGCTAAAGTTTTACGATGTATCCTTAAATGATGCAGCCTATATACGGCCCACTGTAGGGCACAGGCAAGGATGGCTTTCTTTCAGATAGAGAGACGGTACGGGCTTGATTACCACGCGTGCCCACTGCGGATTTCTAGCGCTGAAGTACGTAAACACTCAGGTATTTAGGTTTCTTCAGGGATTGCTACTATACAAATTCAAATACGTAACTGAGAAAACAAAGTCTTTGGTACATGCGCCGTGTATGGGTTCGAACCCACGACCTCCCGAATGTGAGGCCAGCTTTCTACCGATGCGTGTGCTACCACGGCTGTATCCTTTATGGTTCGCTAAAATCCACGTGTGAATCGGCCTTAACCAGTAACTAGGTCCCACGTATAACTAGGTCCCCGCTCGGTAGCCTGACATGGTATGATTTAGGTCCAGTAAATTGTCGACCTCAGTCGGAATTATCCCTAATTTATTCCTCGTTACGCTTATCGGCGGGCGCTGTGTTAATTGAGACATTTGCAGTGGAATTGCCTACTTTTCAATGCGGGAAGCCAACTACTAAGTGCTACTAAATGTGGGCTTAGTAGAAGCATCGATGTACTATTTATCGACTATTTTAATGTTTATAGGTATTTTGCGGTTTTGCGGTGGTAGCGAGGTATTTGTAGCAGGTAGATATTTTGTAAATTCAAATTTAATTCAAAAATGTTTAAATTCAATAATTAAAAGATGTAACACAGAAACTGTGACTTAGTGAACGTTATTATAAGTTAAACTAGGTGTCCAGTTGAAAATCTAGCGGTCTTACTTTTAAAAAACACGATTCTTTAAAACGTCGATTGAAATTGTCTGTGGTGGAGATTTTACAAGGAAAAGTCGTAATCACAGATTAAATAGACTGCCTCTTAGGAGTGCTTTAGAGGAATCGTGTCTTTATAAATAAGGCCGTCCATCTTTTTGGAGAAAATTGGACAAAAAAGGCCAAACTCAGTCTTTTCAAAGTCCTTAACCCCTGAACAAGTGGACGAGTGGTGTATGAGACGTTAACAGAGTTTACATAATTAGTCTATGTGTGTGTGTGTGTGTGTGTGTGTGTGTGTGTGTGTGTGTGTGTGTGTGTGTGTGTGTGTGTGTGTGTGTGCATATGTGTGTGCGTGTGTATGTGTGTGTGTATGCTTTGGTGCATGGGTGTGTTAAAAAGAAGTTTGCAGCCAATCAAACCGGCGGAGCCCAAAAGAAGGGTAATGTGTTCGGCTCGTATATATGTATGTATGTTATATTCGATTATTCCGATTCGATGTTCCCTCATAACTCCTTAACCAATGTTCAGATTTTGCAAATAAGATCTGTATAGAATTTAGGTCATCACCAACAACCCGACTATTAAGCATTAACTACTAAGCAGGCGGGACCAAAATTCGACATTGTAACTTAGCAGTAGAGTTGTTGACTATTTTTAATTTGTTATTTTTTATAATAGTTTTTTTATCGCACTAATTCGTATAATGTTTGAGTGAAAACATGAGCAGGAGACGCGGCTTAACAGTTTCTGAAAGAAATTACCGTTAACAAATTGATATTGTTAACAGTAACTATAATTATTTCACGGAGTTTATTCATTTTGAATTTCACAATGTTTTCATTACAGTAATTCAATCAGCGAAAGTTTTTGTAACAGAATTTAACAAAAACTTTGCACGCCGCGCAGCATCACGCCGGGAGCGAGCTCTATTTGAAAATTTCGTGATGAAAAGTAACGCTCTCAATTTGTAAAATTAATTTCACTTTCGGCGCTAATTTGTCCTGAAGACATTATGTGATTTACTTTTGCTCTTTGCAAACTAAATTGTGAGCTAAAATATCGTAAGTATTCTATACATTTAAATTATATTTTGTAACGTCGTACTTATTTTAAATAGATGCTTAAGAAGCGGTATATTCTTACGTGATCTTAATACGTATTAATATTAAGCTCGCCTTTGTAAAAACACCTTTTTAAGCAACAAAGACTTTTTCAATCCTAATGTAAGATTATTGACGCCGGATTCATATTAAAGCGTGACATTTTCGAGCTTTCAGACCTTTACATAAAATTTCAAACATGTGAACAAAGGAGAAGGTCAGTATTTGCTGAATAGGCAACCACCTACCAAAGACTCAACAAAAGAGGTTAAAAAGTAGCATCTTTTAGGGTTCCGAAAGTGAACAGTGACATCGAAACCCTTTTATGCCTACGCGGACTGTTCGTCTACCCACCTTTCCGTATGTCATTCTTACCTTTAGAGTGACTGCACTATAATCACACCAAGTTTTTGTTATTTACTCTTATACTACAAGGACTTCACTATGGTATCTATAACACCAAATATGTCTGACCAACAAGTTTTTGGCCGCAACATTAAGCATTTTCCTACTTGTATATGAGTACACCTACTCCTAGTGGGTAGAACATTGGACTCGGAAGCAGGAGACCCAGGTTCGATTCCCAGTGCGGGCATGTAGCTATGACTTTTCTTTCTAAGTTATATACATTTGTGAAGTTATAGCAGCAATACCACTCGCTAACTGTGAAGGAAAACATCGTGAGGAAACCTGACTGTCTGAGCTATTCACATAACTCAGCGCTTGAAATCGCCGATCCGCGGTGGGCACGCGTGGTGATTAAGCCCATACTTTCTCTCTGAGAGAAGGCCTGTGCCCTACAGTGGGACGTACATAGGCTGCTTATGATAAGAAAAAATGTTTTGGCATTTAAGGTTATTGATGTAAGTAATGTTTTGGCATTTAAGGTGAGTGGCATCACACGGCACGCTACTTGTATAAGAAAAGTAAGTAATATTTTGGCATCATGTAATCTTATCATATAGGTAGCAATTAATGTATAATGTATTATGAAGATGATTTGATGATAAGATGTCAGAGTGGAATATTTATTCCCGCTGCCTTTTTTTCCACTGCAAATTTGGCTCGAAAGCAACGACTAACATTGCATATTGACATTAAATAACGTAAATCCCTTCCGATAAAATAAAATAGTCGGACCTCAGGCCCCGCAGGCAAATTTTTGCGGAATACGGCTAAATAAACGTAAATACGGCTAGATACGTAAGACAACGTGGTGGCACAGAATCCTCTCAGCGCGACTCCAGCTGGCACTTGGCCGGTTTTGTGTATTTACACATCACGCCGAACTGAAAGGTCTAAAACAATCGCTCAGCGTTTATTTTCATTTGGCCCTTTCGCCCTTCGTACCCTTGTGCCCTTGTCTTCTCTTGATACATTGTTGAAGAGAAAATGAAATAACCCAACTCTTGCTGCTACCTTTATAAGTAGTTTATTTTGTACCGAGGAACGACCCTTATACCCACTTAATTAATTGGGTAGCAACATTAACATATGACTCACTCATGCTCAAGTAGGGTTGTTTTTCCTGTTATTATTATTAAAATTCTTTATTGCACAAAAACATATTAGGTACGAAGGCGTAGTTAATGCTATAATTTTCTATCAGTCTACCTTATTTGTGGATAATGGCTTGGTGGGTAGTACCAAATACTGTTGTTCATTTAATTATTTGCAAAATACTGTAGTCCATTTGGTATTGTTTTTTAGTAAA
Source organism: Yponomeuta evonymella (assembly GCA_963969515.1). Taxonomy (NCBI): domain Eukaryota; kingdom Metazoa; phylum Arthropoda; class Insecta; order Lepidoptera; family Yponomeutidae; genus Yponomeuta; species Yponomeuta evonymella. The sequence continues at coordinate 8,524,959 of OZ018355.1, read as the reverse complement.
TAAAGACAACATTTAATAAAGAAGAAAGAGAAGAAAGATATTTATTATACCAACAAGATACATCACAGAAACAAAATTAGCAGATAAGTAACATAATATGCACAACAACAGAAAGAAAAATAAATACACAACAGACAAAACGAATAAATAGAACAGGACCATAGATGTAGCCTGTGGTGTATCTAAGTTCCCACAAAAGGCAGCTGACTCAGCGTTGTGCTGAGGAAGTGATCCCAGCTGATTTTCAGTCAATGAAGCAAACGTACAACTGGATAATGAAATTTTCACCTAAAAATAGATTGACATACATAAACTCACACCTGTATCCCGGAGGGGTAGACACGATCCCGACAAGCCCCTTTCGCTTCATCAACATCCATTATTGAATTTGCTGCATGCACGCTTCATGGATACGGGTACTATATGGAATTATTGAGAAACAGAATTATTACCACAATTAATTTATTTTATGACCTTTTATTTTCATCTTGACCGTGATCTTCTGGCCAAACAGTATCACCAACCCAGAACTCTGTAGGAGTACCAAACAAGAATCGATATCTCTGTTCTGTGGGTGCCACTCTGGAACGAAAAAAAAAACGTCCTAAAACCACCTGAGCAAGAAGCAACCAATGTTGGGACAAATATGGACGAGCATTAATTGATGGCGCAAAATCGGCCGCTGTGAAATCTGTTTTAGAGCCCAATGTCCGTATTGTCCCTGATGAGGGATAACAGGAATTGATGATGATAATGATGAGAAGTAAGAAATAAAAATAGGACATGTCCTATACGCACGACCTCCCTGTATAGTCACTTTGCTGCAAATTTGCTCTAAAAGTAGGTAACGACCATGAACTTTTGTGAAATAAGTCTCTTGTTCACGACCCAGTAAACAATCGCATCTCGCGCTAAGCCTACGACACGATGATTGAAACCGAAGTTCCATCCACCATCAACCTACGCAAGGGTCATCAGGTCACGCAATCCGAAGTCTCCTTGATGGAGCTTTTGGATGAAATGTCATTTAAGAAGTTTCTGTAACTAATAAATAATTATATTATTTAATTGTCATATATTTTTTATGGCATGCGTGCATGCAAAGACTAATGAATGTTGATGAAGCGAAAGTGATCTGTCAGGATCATGGCAAGTGGCAGTCCCTGCTCTCTGCCTGCCCCTCTGGGATACAGGCGTGAGTTTATGTTACGTTATATTCGTTTCATTTCAAAATGCCTTAAATAGAAGCTGATACGGTTTGTCAAGCGAAAAAGTGAGGCAGCTTTTTCAAGAAATTGCCTCGTTCATTAATTCAATGAGCGAGGCGATTCTTAACCTGACTGTACCCTTTTGCTGCAAAAAAAAACTGAATGTGTCCAGCTGGCGAATACATAAAATTATTTAATTTAACTTTCACTATTTGGAAACACGTAAAAATCTTGATCTGTCCAGAAGCCTTTTTATCTAACATATAAAAATCTCGCGTCACAGTGTTTGTTATCGAACTCCTCCGAAACGGCGTCGCCGATTTATTAATTTTTTTATGTATATTTCGCAAGTGCCAAATATACATAATTGGCAAGTACTCTGAAAAATTTGGTAAGTTTGACTTGTTATTTGCATAAATGTTTGTCTTTTTTCAGGCATGTAATATCCATATTCCTTCGTACATTCGGCAGCACATCAAGCTTTACATCCGTGCACTCTATACAGTTACGTTACGGGCGACTTTGCAACAACCAAGTAAAGGTTGATGTGCTGTCGACTATACAATTGATCAAAGCAACCCTCCACACAGATCCTGTTATTTACAGCAAGATGGCAGCGACTTAAGCGGCCTGCCGCTCCGAGCGGCGCGTTGAGACAAAGTAATAAATTAGACAAATCCGATTTGCACGGCTAAACGGTGTGTGCCCTGACTGTCCTGGCCGATTTGATGCCGCATAAAAAGGAATAGTTTTTAGTAACTAAATAGCGATACTGACTGCATGCTGATAGGGATCACCGCACTAGGCAAGTAAGCCTGTTACGCTTGTCACTGTTATTAATTTAACACTGATAAAGATGAAAATTTTATAGAGATCAAAATTTAAATAGAGTTCAACTTAAATGTTTTCCACTTACGTTTTTTTCTACATAACAGATTTTATTAAAACCAAATATGCAAAATACACTCGCAATCATGACGCTTGTCATTCATTTAACAATGATAAAAATGAAAATTTCATAGAGATAAAAATTTAAATAGAGTTTAACCTGAATTTTTTTTTCTTGCGTTTTTCACTAGATAACAGATTGTATTAGACAAAAATGCAAAATATACTCGCTAACTTTACTAGTACATTTTCTTTCACATAAAGTGGTCGTGGGTTCGATCCCCACTGAGGGCCGCCGTACATTTTGTACAAATGGCCACAGTCTAGGTATGTTTTCATGTTTGTAACGTCCTTGCCTGGTTACCACAGCACAGGTTCTCCTAGTTTGGGACCAGGTCAAGTGATTGTACTGTGTAGAAGTTATATTATGGAGAAAGAAATTTTTGTGTACAACAACAAGAACATTCATTGTAATTTTTATATGATGTGAATGTTTTTATGAATTATTAACATTACCGTTACGGTGATGGAATGACGGTTCACCTTTACGTCGAATGGTGGACGACGGTGAACTAAGTATAGTAAGTTTGGAATTATTTCTTCTGATTGTGCAATAAAGTGTTCACTATTCTATCTATCTATAACTTAAGGCTACAAAATACAAAATATTTATTTTAACTACAAAAACACAGCATTATCTTAACATGTTACACGGTGATGTTGATGATGTCACCGTTTTTATGGCGAAGTTGTCTCCACACTAGGTTATACCTGTATCGTGGAGGCCGATTGCTTTACCATTTCGTTTTATCAAGTCGTAAAAGGTACGTACTTAAGTAACTATCTATGCGTTATGTCAACAATACGGTGATCTACTAACATATGTAGGTTGCCAGCTCGTATTTCTTGTTCACTCTTCAAGACATATCCAGTTTACTTGTTATTGAACATTGGCGTTCTATGGGCCAGTTGTTTGTAATTTTACGGGTTGGTCGAGGTACATTGATGAAAAAAAAGTAGAAAACTTGTTTAAGGGTGTATAAAGATTCATTCTCAGGTCAAGGTGAAGGTTCTCAATTTGACGCATCGAGTTTTTATCAGGTGAAATGGGGTGAACAGTTCGGGTGACAATGAACTATGCCACAACGCGCGAGGGATGGATCCGGCTCCGGCATTCGGAGACAGATAACGTTTGTCGGTAGACAATAGCGGATCCTGTAGTAGCCGAATTGTTGCTTTGAAACAATTTATCGGTGACTTTGTTGGTTGTTTGTATTCAATTTGAGTTTGCGAAGGGCGTTGCATCAATTCTGCAGGTAACTAAAGTCCGATAAAATTCGTAGCCTCTTGTCAGTGGTATAATAATATATCGGGGTCAGTTTCAATATGTCGGAAAAATTTGTAGCTCATCGATAGCTCATGAAATAAATAATGGAATGAGCCTTATTAAAGCCTTCTTATAGAGCCTTCGCAAAAGGTTTTAATTTCTTCTTCATTAATTTATTTGTAATTCTAAGCACAGTAAAATCTTCTTTTTTGTCATCTAAACATATTGGCAAAGATTCAATGTAATGAAAGGTGCCAACGTGACCGTATTAATATACCTGCGATGTCTGTCTGTCAAATTGACCAACAAAAATAAAAGTGATAACTTTTTTTTGCTCTACCATAAAAAGTGTATAAGTGTCAAACATGGTGTGATCATAGTACAGTTTTTATAGTGCTTATAGTGCATTTCTTCAGTATAAAAACGGCCCACGTGAAAATCGAACTTCCACAAGGGGCCTCGAATTTAATGAAAATATTGGAATTTGGGACCCAAAAAGTAAACACCGGCTTAAGAGATTATCGCAACCATTCACAATCAACTTGAAGCGTATGGCGTTTGAAATAGAATAATCTTAATCCCTTCTTGTCGTGCCCTTGTAAAGTTCACTAAAAAACTAGAATTAATTAAATCTACAACCAATTAAGAAAGAAAGAAAGAGGATATTTATTTAAATTGTCACAGAAACACAAAGTAAACTAGCGTGTGTAATAAAGGTACACTCTTATTTCCTCTTGTTATTTCAATATTATAAAAAGCATTTTTATTATTTTATTGTGTACTGGCCCTGATCACGCGAGTTTGACTCACGTTTTGCTAGTATTTCTTTTATTAAAGCCAAACAACATTTGTATAGGAATCCCCTCGCGTTGGAGTTGAGTGCAACTGTACATAGGTTAGGTTATAATCTCTGTTAGAAATTTGAAATTTGGCATTAGATCCTCTTCGGTCGTGTGATCCAGTAAAGCGACTACCAAATAAAAAATTATCCTACATATTTTTTATTCCAATTTTATAATACCTTTAATACCTACCACTCGCCAACAAAAAGCCTTGCAAGGAAATCTTTGACTAGTTAGCTCCGCATGCCGTGCAAGTAGCCGAAAAGGTGACTAAACTGAGCCGGATCTGATTGGTTACTTCATCTATATGGCATATTAATATAAGTAGGAGTAGCCACTAGCTCTAACATAGTTGTGTAAGGCCTAAGCTTCGTGGCATATTTTTGAGCAGACCGATGTAATATTAAACAAATCTTAGGTCATTGATATTGTCTACAAACCTCTTGATGATTTAATAACCGTGGTAACTCATCGTTTAAGTTTCAAACTAACAGTAGTAACTTGTCTTTATAAAGAAGAAAAAAGGAAAGAGTAAAAGCGAGTGAGAGGGGCGGAGTAAAGCTATGCGAGACACGTCCTAAAGACAGGTAGGTTACTGAGGGATGCGACTCAGTTTCGTTCCTGCAACTGACAGAATCAGTCGCAACATCTTATCTGATTAACCCCTGAACTGCCTTCGCGGAATGGAACGTATAGGTGGCCCATACTATACTAAGTAGGACACAAATCTGTGTCGCGGCAGACGAGTGGTTAAGTGACGACGTTAGGTACACTGGCATTCAACCAGCCGAAGGAGTCGTGAAAAAACCAAATAAGAATAATTTCTAGAAGATAATTTAAATCTTTGCTTTTGTAACGATTTGAATATTACCTACCTGCATCAGCAAGACCACATTTCGTGCTACAACTGAGTTTCAGAGTTTATCAAGAGCCAGAACTGAGCTTATCAAGAGTAAATACAGAATGAAACTTGCCGAGTATTGGATCTTAATTGTGCATGCTCCTTTCCCCGATATTGTCTTTCTTAGAAGTAGAGATAAGTCGTCCAAGTCGGACTTGTAAACCATATTACGTAATTAGCAAAGATGTGTTTTCATCATTTTCTCTCAAGCGCGTATCGACAAACAAGTAGCAGAAGACCTATTACAGCCCAAAGCATATAGCACCTTATTCAAGGTATTTTATATACAGACAGACAAACATACAGATGACAGGCAGTGAGTTCAATTCCTTTGGATATGGGACAGTAAAAAGGAGAAAAAGAAGGAAAGAGAGAAACCAATAGTGTAATAATATCGACTCTCGGTTTTACAAAGCAACTGATAATGGCCGTAATTTTCACCCAAACCGACCACTCGTGAGGCTATATTACATTACACAAAAAATACTAACAATGAATGTAAGTTTATTAATGATTGTAGCTTCATGACTGATGGGAGTCGCAATGTGAAATCGCGCAGCCGCGAACCCACACAGGCCCGGTCGATTTCGATGTCACGTACGTAGAAAAGAGAACTTTTATTACTTCCGAGGGCAGTAATTGTTATGGAGAGCGGCGGCTTTTCTTATTACTCAACTTTCCCATCTAGAAGTTAAGCAGTAACGCGGCGAGTTAATGAAACTACACTTAAGTTCTCTACTTCACAACAAGTGCTGTGCTGGTTCTACTAACGATCTCGCTAAGTAATTTTCAAGTAACCCACAAGATGGTTTTCTTCGTAATTTCTTCCTAGGAAAAGTTTTGTTTAGAACGGCTAAGTAGCTATTATACGGCTTGTGCTTTTATAACAACCTACAGAACTAATAAACCTGGTAGGTCGCTAGCTAAGCCGCTACTCATACACTTCCGCCATTCTGCCTTAAGAATTTGTTAGGAAATTTGTCGTGCCTGATCAAATTATTTATAAGGTCTTGCATGATCTAAATAGTAGGCGTTATTATAAACATTAAAGTTTGGTTAAAGAAAAATAAAATTAATGTGTAAAAAGTTAGGTATGCGATATGGATTAGTACTTACCGTAATCTATTTAAAAAAAAGTCAAACTCCATGGTCATATATTTATATGGCATTTTATTTGGCCACTGGTCATCATTTCATACAGTGATATACAAAGTTCACCTCTGTGCACTATCAAGAACTTTTAATGCTTTCGGAGGGACTAAGGTCGCTGAATCAAAAGCTCAAAGTAATAATACAAATACAGCTATTGAAACAATACTACAGGGTGATTTTGAAATCGTTCACCGTATTTTAAGGGGATATATTCTAACCTTGATTCGGAAACATACGAAACTTGGTACCCGAAGGGTGCCAAACGGGACCCTACTACTAAGACTTCACTGTCCGTCTGTCTGTCTCTCTGTCACCAGGCTGTATCTCATGGACCGTGATAGCTAGGCAGTTGAAATTTTGCACAGATGATGTGTTTCTGTTGCCGCTATAGTAACAATTACTAAAAACAGAATAAAACAAATATTTACAACAAATGTAATGTTTTTGCCGTTTTTTTGCTTAATATTAATAATGGCAAAAGATAGACGCTTAAAAATTTACAGAATATTTAAAACTATATTCGCTTCAAAAAAAAATTAATATTTAAGGGGGACTCTCATACAACAAACGTGATTTTTTTGCCGTTTTTTCTCGATCTGTGTATCTAATGTTGCATAGATAATGGTACGGAACCCTTAGAGCGCGAGTCCGAACCGCACTTGGCCGGTTTTTCTTTGTTGTCATAATGGAGAGAATCCTTGTATTGAAAGACAACTTGCACAGTTATATCAGAAAAAAGTTACAAAAAACCTGCAACAAACCTTAGGCTTAAGACCTGCAATGTTTTCTAAATCGTCGACAAAAATGCGAATGCGATTAGCCAAGTTAAGGGCACCATCAGTTTTAAGGGTTCCGTACCTCAAAAGGAAAAACGGAACCTTTATAGGATCAATTTGTTGTCCGTCCGTCCATCCGTCTATCTGTTAAGGCCTTTTATCTTGGCAACGCGTAAAGGTATCAAGATGCAATTAAAACTATATAGTACTTAGGTCTACAGTTCTTTGAAGCTGTGTAAAAATAAAACTTGTAGTTAACGTAAAATAAAGTTACGGCCGTTTATGCCGCAAAAACGTATATTTCGACACTCTCAAGGGAATCATAACTTATAGGGTACTTTTTGTTGACTTAGAACAATTAAATTTGGCAAGTAATATCGTCGTATATACTACGAGTACAGGGAAAAATCTGAAAACTATACATTTTTAATTAAATCATAAAAAAATTGTCTTTGAAGTTCGCGAAAAGCTGACTCGTACTTGTCCGGTTTTATTCTTTTTTTATCTTTATTCGGCTCACTCCAGGGCATCGGTCTTCTCTCAGAGAAAGAGAGTGTGGGCTTTAGTACCAGGTGTGCGCACCGCGGATTGGCAATTTCAAGCGCTGAGGTATGTGAACATATCTGTGATATGAACCTTAGAACCTCAGGTTTCCTTACGATGTTTTCCTTCACTGTTAACGAGTGGTATTGCTACTATAACTTCACAAATGTACGTTACTTAGAAAACTTAAGTCATTGGTAAATGCCGCGATTCAAACCCACAACCTCCCAAATGTGAGGCCGGCATTCCACCGCTCCGCTACCACCGCTCTTGGCATCAGAATATTGCCGAATATTTTAAGTATATCGTACTTAGAACTATGTACTCTACGGCTCCCTTTGTATTGTATTTCACGAGGCCCAGGCTTTACACCGAAACCACTAAAAATCTAGTTAGCTAATGTACTTTCCCTAAACTATAATTTCCCTAGCCTATATGCAAAGCTTTGTTGAGTTAATAGGTCGGTAATTTAGCGGCGAAGTGCTTATTACACGTTTTATGGCGAAAGTCACGCTTGCTACAATTTCTGTCGGTTTGATTGAGCAATTTGCCCCCCGACAAGTGGTTCACTTCATTCGATAAGGTGTTTCGATTAAGAAATTGCTACCGGAATACTGATTTAGGTTAACTGCTGAAGGAGTAGGTAATGTACCCAACGTCAGGCGACTTTTTCTGAGGCGTGGGCCACACAGAAAGGACGTGGGGCGAGGGCGTGACGCGTCGTTTTCATAATTTCACTTTCGTACAAAATGTACTAAAGGACTAAGTCCACACAGAAGAGACGGGGCGAGGGCGCGGACTCTATACAACAGGTCGCGTTTTTTCCGCGCCCTCGCCCCACGTCCTTTCATTATGGCTCACGCCGGAGAAAAAGAATAGGTAGAACGTAAAGGACTTTTCGTTATTTACGTCAAAGGTATTGTATATCGGCAGCTGTTCCCGTTCCGTGAAACTTCTAGCACCGCATTGCGCCTAATTCCTGAAAGAGACCCTATCGTATGTCTACAGCACATAATTCTTTGCTTTTTTGTAGCGAAGTCACTCGTAACGTAACAGTATGGAGTGCACGCGTGTAATATTTGATGTGCTTTCGACTGTACGAAGCATTAGATCGTTGCTACGTTTCCTTTTAATTAATAACGTCACGATGACGTCAATCATTCGGCAGATATCTATGCACCTATGTTCACACAAGAGCACACCGATGTTTACATCGTCAATCCGAATTCAACTTTATGCATTTATGATAGAAGGTTCAAATCTAAACTGTAAAGCTTGACCATTTGTGGTTTGTACGTTGGCAGGTCACGGGCCACTCGAGACGCCGCCTGATCGTATCTCGGAAACGCTGCATGGATTTGACGAGCCTGGCCTCAACAGCTGTAGTACTGCCGTCCAGAAGCTAAAATGCCCTTATCGATCATCCAGTCGATTTTGACTTATTGATGACATATTAATCAGAAAAAAAATCTCTATCGATCCTTCCAGCCGAACAATTTTTCCAAGCTTTCATACTTCCAGAGATAAAAATTGAAAATTGTTGTTATGTTAGTTTAAATCTTAAATAATTACATAATAATTGTGTTTAATAATAACGCCAAAACAATATTTTTGTTAAGCTTAATTTACCGTTACTAATTAAAGGTAAAGCTATTTTAAAGTACTCAAAAAGATCTATCTTCTGATATACCTCGAGTGTAGTCCAATTAGCTATAGTTACCAAGTAGCATATATTTTTGTTATTACCCTGGCTTTTTGCGCATAGCTCAAAGGTTGATTTTTAGAGATAACAGCGTTTTAGGCTGTGGACGGCAGAGTACTGAGCACTACAACGTAATTACCCTAAACATTTGCTGGGGCCTGTTTCATAGAACTACAATAAAGGATAAAACACACCAACGCGGTGGCGGTGGCGGTCCATATAAAATGCTACTGCCGTAAATGATGTATGTATGGAACGCCACCACCACCACCACCGCGTTGGTGTGTGTTATGCTTATTTCATGGTTTACTATGACGATTCGACGTACATTGCAATGTCGATTATCTCACAGATTAACAAGTAGAGTCTGTTACGAAATGTACCTTGAATTGCCATAATAGACTACGAATCGTAGTTTTATGACACTCGGTCCTAGTTAGGGGTCAAAGGCACCCCTAGCTAGGGCCGAGGTATCCGTGTCTGTTTTTTACACGTCTGCGAAAGTAAAGTTCGCGTATGCATGTACGTTCATACATTTCGTCAAAAAAGGTCACTAAAATGTTTCAAATAAAAGTCTTAAACGAAGCCTTAATTAATCCATTGAATTAATAACCTCAGCCTGTGGGACGGGACTTACGCACGGGAAATTATGAGAGGTTTTTTTTTTTATTTATTACTGAAGCTGGATGAGGAGACTTAGAGCTTCTTCCATGTCCTGGTGCCATAGCGCTCAAGGAACTTACTATTTTGCTATGAGCTAAATCAAAACTCGCTCAATATAAAAAGTCAAGTTAGAGTAAATATTTTTTTTACGAATTCATTCATTCTTGCTTAAGGAAGAGAGAAAGGCTACCCATACTCTCTCCCTGAGAGAAGGACTGCCCTACAGTGGGACGTATATAGGCTGCTTATGCTATTCATTCCTTAATCCAAATAGGGGATGTATTAGCAAAAGGCAAGATAAAAAGTACCCGAAACCGGCGTGCGTGCATGCAACTACTAATGAGTGTTGATGAAGAGAGAGAGATCTGTCAGGATCGTGGAAAGCGGCAGACCCTGGTCTCTGCCTGCTCTTCCGGGATACAGGCGTGAGTTTATGTTATGGTTTTCAATACTTATTTCGGGAACGCTCACCACCGTAATCTACGTTAGACTGGCTGCAGCTGTTCTCCTAAGGAGCGCTACGACATGTTTTTCTTTTTCGCCTTGCTCCGAAAGACGGAGCGCCGCGCGCCGCCACGCAAAAAGCTGGCTGCATAACGAACCTCCTTGCTGGCACGTGCTACGATTGAAAAAAGTTTGTCAAAAAAGTTCGGATTTTTTGGCGAACTTTTTTCACAGATGTCGCTACGTTCGTCGGGACCGCGCTCTCGTCGTTATGTCTGAAGGAGTTAGAAGTCATTTACGTCATTTACGAGATTTCTAACCTTACACCATAGAGTATAGCCTTACACCCGTATTCCAAGACGTTCCTCAAAGTCACCTCGACGCAATACTCAACGGAGGTGGAGTCGAGGAGAGAGTGGAGGCATTTCCTTGAGGTAGTATTATCAGCAGTCACCACAGACTATATTGGTTGCACTCGAGTGAGTACAACCAATATATTCCGTGGTGTAATTCGACTGAGAATTTGGTTTTTTCTCAACAATTAGTAGCGGCTCAAGCAAACTAACATATTCGATAGCTATTGATAGGACACGTTCGTTTTTAAAAACCTATTTAGAGTCTAAAAATTCCACCCATGCCGGGACTTGAACCCGCGACCTCTGGCTAACCGTGCCAGCGCTCTCCTAATTAAGCTAATGGGCAAGTGCAGGCATCGGCGAAATTTCGAGCCTCTTTACAAACTTCTCTGTATTACGTACAGCCTCTAAATAGGTTTTTAAAATTGTCCTCAGCACGGGTTAGTGCAACAAAAAAAAAAAAGAATATAATCTCGTTCATTTTGCCATGGCTTTCAAACCACCCCAAAATTCATGGTGTATAATTAGCCGCTCAGATGTATTCTATTAGATCGCAGGTAGAGCGAGAATCGAAATAAAATAAAGCAGCGAACGGAAAACCTCAAATATCTCAACCCGAATGCATCCACGACTACATAGATAGAGGCTGATGCTGCAGCTATTTGCGGAAACAACATAAACAAATGTAAGTAGAAGGAACATTCCAGCTGATCGGAAATTCTGTTATCCGCAGAGGGAATTGGCAAGAGCTTGCACTCTACTATCTATATATCAGTTGGCACGATATAGAGGCGTAGGCACGTATAAAAGTATCATTTCTTGAATACAACAAATCCTTCTGAAGATGATTGATATGGAAATGTTTAATCGACCTTAGTAGGGTATTTTCATTACTCCATGACATTGAAATGTAATAAAAACTTTTTCATATATTTATTTTGCCAAGCGCATAGAAAGGACGATTGAGGTCTCCACTGACGTTATGGTAAATAAAATCCACAATATTGTTTAAAAAACCATCAAGTCCATAGAGAGGATACGTGAGATTACTAATTCAATGCCAAACTCGACTGAACGAGTTCATAGTTTTGAGTGTTTAATGTGTGATTTGTATAGAAAAGTGAATAATTGAAAATTTATTAAAGATAATCTGATAGAGTTTCTGTGCGTACCTCATCTGTGTTGCAGAGCTTCAAAGTTACAAAACACGGCCGGGACCCAATACACGTCGATTTACGGTAACTCTTATGTCTACATCTATCTAGCTTGCTATGCCTTCGCTGAAAGAATTTGTGAGCAAGAAATTGGCTTTCGATCAAACGTCAGTGTATGTTAAACTTCACCGTTGATACGTTGCTAGCGTTACCGAGAGTAAGGGTAGACCTTACCCTCCGTACTTTACAATAAAAATACAGTTCGATTACTCATTCATTATTTAGAACTTAGCACCAACATGTAGGTGACACTATGGAAAGAAACTTTCTTGGACATTTTCAAGAACCACATTTGAACAAACTCCTGTGTAATTTCTTTTCTCCAATGTTCTTCTTCTTTCAGTGCCTCAGGTGGCCGTCAGCTCTTCATATTCCTCTCTCCTCTTTGCCAAGCGAAATAGATCTTCGACGCTGGCAACTCCAGTCCTTTCTCTGATGTTACGGAGCCTTGGTTTTCTCTTTCTACCAGCGCACCTCGTCCCCTCAATAATAATTTCGCCCATCATGATAACCTTAAAGAAGTCTGTGCCGTTCGCTTCGAAGCGAATGTCCCAAATAACTTATCTTCTTCTTTTTGATGGTCAATGTGAGTTCTCGGGATTGATTGAAACGCCGTAGTCTCGTTCGTAACCTTATGAACCCAACTCATTCTAAGCATCCTACGGTAGCACCACATTTTAAATACGTCCAATTTTTTTGCAGGTTGCCTCTTTCAGAGTCCAGGCTTCACAACCACACATGACCACTGGCCAGATGCAACACTGCACGAAGCATCCTAAAGAGAAGGGCTGTGTTGAGATCTCTGTTACAAAGTATTTTCTTCATTTAGTCCAAGAAGTACGGGCAATTTCAATTCTGGTCTTTATCTCAAGCTCAGACTCCCATGTTTCATTTACCCATATGCCTATATTTTTGTATGTCTTAACCCTTTCCAAAGTTGTTCTTGCTATCGATATGGTTGGGTTCAGGTCTTCTTTTCTGGAAACCACCATAAACTTTGTTTTGGCCAGATTCGTCGACAGCCCCGCCGATCAATTTTCTCCAATAGGTTTCAAAATAGAACAAGGAAAATATAGTAACATTGAAACTGGCTACTAAGAATAGCTTTCAAATGTAAAAACCAAAACAACCAAACCAAAAAAACCACTGCATCAAGACCGCCAACTGTATACGGCAAAACTTAGATATGTAAGGCTTTCAATGTATTTTTTTTCTCTGGTGTGCAATGAGATTTACCCCCAGTTTATCGTATACTAACACGCTGTTAATCTACTGTTAACAGCTGTCAATTGACCAAAGTGCATGCAAAAAAAACCACTGACAGCTGTTAACGGAAGATTAACAGCTTGTTAGTGTACGAGAAACCGGGGGTTAATCTAATAATCTAATGAGATAGAGTTTTGCTTCGATAACGATCCGAAATTATACCCTATGAGTCTCACCTTAACTTTCGGCTAACAAAACCTGCCGAAATATTTTTCTCCAACTCAACCATTTTATTTCTTTCAATTTGTGTCGGGAAATGAAGGGTCTGTTTGTTTGTCGAGTCGGCACTTAAAGTATTTGTTCTAAGCCTTATTGAGCTGACTTCGTTTTTCCTCTAAGGGCGCTTATAACAAATTCCACAGTCAAGATATTTAACTTTTTTCCATATTTACCGCTTGGATCTTTTTTCTTTAAAAAGCTTGATGAGAAATTCTTTTTGAGCATCGTGAGCGTTATTTCGTCAAACTCATCGTTTTTCATACAAACATTAATTTGAGACTTTGATCTAAGTCATTTTGTTTACTAGAAGTAAAAATGTATTCTCATTTCCTCATTTCTCCCAATTTCTTAAAGATTAAAAATAAATTGTTAGGCAATTCATAAATATTTAATAACCTACTTGCTTAGTGAAAACCACCTACTATTAAGTGTCAGCGATATTTTGTCATTCTAGCACTGATTCATATTGGTTAAATTTTGTTAAAACTAGCTTTACTAGTGGCATGACGTCACTGTAAAAAAAGTTAACAGGAGCGCGCCTTTTTCGTTATTGGTTCTAGAATTTTGACTATTTCCTGAAGAAAAATGAAATGCTGTAAAACTACCTAACAAAATTATAAAAGATTCACACTGTTTGGTTGGTGAAAGTTATTGTATCGGATTTAATCTATACTTCTATATTTACTATCTTCTATGTCTATCATATACTTTTATAATTTAGGTACGTATTATCTAACATACCAAGACTATAAAGAAGAAAAGTTTGTAAGTTTAATATGTTTGTAAGTTTGTATGTAGGGTGTAATCTCCGAAAGCACATCATCATCATCAGCCACTCGACGCCCACCGCAGGACATAGGCCTCCCTCGTGGTTTTCTAACCATGAAGGGTTTTGCCATAATCACCACGCTGGCAGGTGGGTTGGCGATCACAGTATGCGTACAAAGCCGATTGAAAAAAAAAATCTCTAGAATTTAAAATGAACCTTCAGGGTAGACATAGTTGGCTAATCCATGAACCTCGTAGTCGTGGGCCCTCCTAGTTTAAGAATGAAAAGTAAATATATCATTGATACTTACCTATTTTATCCCTCATAGGATACTTTAGTTTCATTGCCCAGCGTAGAAATTGCGGCTAGATTCAAAATAAGTTAATAAAGATGTTTAATAATTTGTATCTTATATTTTGAAATAATCAAAATAGTCACGTCTGTACGTTCACTAAACAGTTTAGTCTGCAAAACCTCTCAATACACTCCTGTAATGACCCGGATCTAACACGTCAACCGTTTCTGCCGCGAGAAATCCGCTTAAGAAACTTACGTTGCTTATTTGAGGGGATTTCCCAGATCCTACTGATTCAAGAGGTTGTAATTCTGGAAACAGAGCTTTGTAAACTTCATGACCTGCTGCGTTTGTCGTTAATTTACAAATCTCACTTTCGTACAGTCGACAGCACATCAAAGTTTACATTTTATTCGCTAAGTCGCCCGTGATGTAACGGATTAGGTTGCGCGGATGGAAAGGTTTTAGTGTTGTCTATTGCACCAAGCATAGACAAATTTCTTTTTTTACAACAACTTGAAAGTTGAAAAAGCGCACAAATACCATTTCTATCTCAGAGAGAAATTGAAGGCAATCATCACGAATGCCCGCCGCGGATTTGCGAAGTCCAAGCCCTGAGGTATGTGAACACCAAAGTCACTCGGACTTCCTCGCGACGTTTCCTTCACAAAAGGTATTGGTACTACAAATTTAGAAACGTAATCTATGAAAACAAAGTTATTGAAAACCCAGCACGTATGTAAAGCATCTACTTCATCTACAGCGCTACTGTAGGTAGCGCTTCTTTTCTTTTCGAACAAAACCCGCACATTTTTCTGAATGACGTCCTCCCTTCTATTTAATAATCGATTAAAGCCCTCGGGTATGGCGGGCCGAAGCGTAGGATTACCATATCAAAAGAACGCGTGATCCCATGTTCTTCGGCAATTTGGTGAAACAGCTCCTATGAAAGGAGCCAAGACGCGTAAGGGCTTTTATTCAGTTATTTCCTGTGTTTTTATCCACATAGATGAAGTGATCATCGTGCTTTACACATTTTTATTTATCTTTCTTTAACCGGCTTCACGTACTAAGCGAAGAAGAAGCCCATAACATACCCAATATGGTTTTCATGATACTCTAAAGCAGACAGTCATGCCTATAAAAGCACGTCAATCTTACTAACTGCTTTCCACCGTAGGTTATTGGGTTAAATCGTCTGCTTGACGTGTCATACACCTTCCTTTTTTGGCTTGACAATTTTAATACCCTGCCTATTTTACTCCTACTTATTTGTATCGTTTTAATAATAATAATAATAAATCATTATTTCCAGCTAAGGCCACATTAAACAATATCTATACTAATAATAAATCTGTAAGGGTCGGTCATGGAGTAAGTTAGTTTGTTTTCAGAGATATTGTGTTTATAGGCTCAATATATGATACTGAAACTAATTTCACGATTTTTAGAATTTTTTTCTGTATGTGTGTATGTATGTATGTTCCTCCATAACTCTTAAACCAATTATCCGAATTTGATTAAATTTGGTATAAAAACATATAGACATCTGGGACACAGGATAGGCTATTTAAATTCTAGCTCCAGTTATGATAAGACGTGGCCCCCATACAAATGCTTCGTAAAAATCGAAATGTACGCGAACGGAGTCGCGGGCACAGCTAGTAACAAATAAATTAAAATATATTATTATTGGTGTTTATTATTAGTTTTGTCATTGGCGTTTTTCCTTTGTAGTTAGATACCACCTGTCTATTTTATTTTAGAATCCAAAAGTGAGACCAAAACGCCACACCTCTGTTAGAGATCCCGAGTTGATCTCTCTGATATTTCGGATCGACGTTTTCGCGTATTTTTGCGACGTTTGCGACTCGTGTCTTGTGATTAAGGCATTTTACTGATTTTGAATTTCAGATTATAAGTATATGTTACCCAATTTGTTCGATATACAGTCGACAGAACGTCAACGTTCCTAGTTAAGTTATGAGCGACTTTGCAACTAAAATGTAAGGGTTGGTGTGCTGTCAATTGTACTTGGATTTTTCTATGTTTGTACTTTTTTTTTATTTATTGACCTACGTTTGTATCGCAGAGTTTTAAACGTTATAAATTATTCGCCAAGTTTAGTTGGCGAATTAAGCGCACTCTTTTAACATTATTTAAAACTGGTACTAGGTACAATAAAATTTATTTTAAAGTTTTAAAGTACAGTCCACAGCGAATCCACCCCTTCCATGCATACTCCTTCCTTCTCCAAAGTATTAGTTCAGTCCATCCAAAGGTTGTCTGAAAGAGATCTTTTAGTGATAAGGCCGCGGTCTGTAGTTTTAGGTTAAGAAATATCGGTGTACTTGCCTTTTCTATGTACAATAAAGTTCTCTATTTATCTAAATCTTGTAAGGCGAATGGATTATAAGCACCGCCTTCTCACTGTATTTAGCAACAGAAATCGAGATGATAATCTTCTACTCATACTTACTTTAGTAAGAGCAATCCGTGTAGGTATAGCTACTTTCTAAAGTTGCTGGGGGTACCCACATACTAGTAGGGACTTAGCCGAAAATGAGCAGTGAAGTTGTATTAAACTGTCGGGTCCTACAAGTTTCCTTCAGGAAGTGATCCGGTTAGAGGTATTTTCCTCAATGATGCATGATTTTGGACTTCACTGTACTTCATGAGCTAAAAAGAATTACTTATATGCGTCAATGGTAATTCTTTTTAGCTCATGAAGTACAGTGAAGCAAAAAGGTGTTTATAATAATAGGAAGCCCCCACTGCGGTGTAAAATGAATTTTAATTTGGTAAGCAAATAGAGATTTTTATTTTATTGTGACTTTTTGCACTAATACTCTTTGTATAGTAAACAGCAGGTTGACCTTTACATTTTTGTTGGAAAGTCACCCGTAACGTAACCGAGTAGAGTACACGGGTGCACAGAATAATGTGCTGACGACTACCTATATATAAGAGACACACATACAGGGCATCAACCTTTAGATTTAGATTTAAACCTGTGCAATGGCGCGACTCATGTCTGACATAGAACTTCATACAACTGTCACAGAAAAACCTAACAAATGGGTTCGCTTTAACTCAGAATTGAAGAGTTACAAATTCTGTGATTTCTGACTAAACATTCTAACAGCACGTACTAGTCCACAGCTGGACATAAGCCTCCGCTAAGGCACGACACTTTTTTCTGTCCTCAGCCATCATCATCCAGCCACTGCCAGCAGTCTGTCTCAGATCGTTGGTCCAGCGAGCTAGTAGGCGTCCGTCCGTTTCGTGGTTTCCACTCGGGACCCCATCGACCATCGGTTCTTCAGTATATGTGACTAGCCCACTGCCACTTCAACTAATCTTATAGTTTGAACAGTAAAATTTATTAGGTACATTACGTTTAAAATTAAACAGTCACAATATTACAGGTGTAACAGAGTGGAAGACCCCGGAGCGACTACGCAACCAAGAGGTCGGCCACATCCTTTGTATCTAAGAGTTGAGAATTTCGCGTATAAGCCACCTCAGTAGCACTTGCGGCCGGAAGCACGGCGATATTAGTGAGAGAGACTGCGGCGGAGCCTGCACCCTGTTTAAATATTAACGAGACAAGCTGGGCCTCGATTCTGTTAGTTTATTTTAGTGGAATGACAGATACATGGTCGGGTCACGTGACGTGTTTTTCATGATATTTCTAGGTTTTTGGTTTGATGCGCGCGTAGAGTTGAAGCGGCAATGAATTGTCGCGTTCATGCAGTTGTCATTGTACTACAATGCATAGCAGAACATATTCCTTGGGAGGCTGGTTCGGGTGCGAAAAGGAGAGCTCGATACCCCGCACATGAAATCTGGGACAGCTATTGTTTTATTGACACTATTGGTAGTCTACTAACCAGTCGCATTGTAATGGTATAACCCGTGCAACTAAACTCGGCGCCTCGCACCAATCGATTTTCTTCGCGGGATTGCCTATGTAATTTGCGTGAGTTATACAGTTGAAATAACATCATACTACTATTGCTTAGTAGACTACGAAATAGAGGCAACCAACAGCTATGGTCGTGACATTATTTTCGCTAGCATTTTAAAGGCCTGCCCCCCTGGGCGTAATTTGATGGTATTGATTAATTTTAATAAATATGACTGAAAATGGAAAAACAAACTTGACAAGTCCCGTACTTCATACAATTCAGACAAAAAATATAGAAATTAAATGCAATATTGCATTGCTAAGTCTTCCGGGGTCTTGAGTAACTTTTACTTGCAATGTATTTTCTGAAACTTCTTAGTACATCCGAAAAATTACTGAGCGTATGTTTTAATAAGAAATAGCATTTTAATTATGAAAATAAGAAAAGAAAGCCATACTTTTACTAAATTATTAAATAAACTCACTCAATTTCTGTAACTAAAGTTGGCTAAATAAGCGTCTAGAGTACGAAGGCTATTCTAGTTGTATTGTTACAGAACTATTGTAAAAGCAGAAGGCTCGTCTTGGACTCACATATATAAATAATTAATATTTGCAACAATAGCTAACCTGCAACATATTTACATTTTTGTTCAACACTTTGTAAAAAAAAATATTTTGTACAAACAACTTACGTGGGGACCACGAACTGTGAAACGCAGCATCGGATGCCCACAGTACGGGCTGATTGATCATGACCAACTTTTGATGCAACCAAGGCTCTTATTGTGAAGGATCGATACGTTCGGAAGGGTCGTCAACACCGCGCTTGAGCCCGACAATGGCAGGAAATGGCAGGAATTTTCGATACTATTCAAAAAAAGAACCGTACTTTATACTTTATTGCACACATACAATTACATGTATAAAACAAAACATTTACAGAATTAAAAAGTGTACATGGCGAGCTTATTTCAGCAGAAATCTCTTCCAGCCAACCCTTGATGTGCTGATACGAACATTATAAACAAGGGAGGAAAGTGTACAATAATTATTACGTACTATATGTTAACCCAATACAATCATACATATGTAATATATATATATATATATATATATTTATATGGCTATAAAATTTAAAAGTTAACCGTATTTGTCGCTAGATTCGAGTGAATTGTCGAGCTCAAGCGCGGCGTTGACGACCCTTCCGAATATATCGCAGCTTCATAATAAGGGCCTAAGACTCTTTAATTGAGCTTCAACTATGATTTGACAATAAGAATAATTTGAAGCACTGCTTTTCAAGTATAGAAACTCGATTTGGTAGAAACGATCCATTATAACATTTTTTTCCGCTCAAACGATCCGCCCAGTAAATAAACATAAAACATGATCCCTTTGTCGACAAACGCTTTACCTCGGAGCAGTAAGACAAGACCGCGTTTTTCTAGACGCCATTATTCGTTATTTACAGAGCAATACTTCCCTTAAACGCTGCATGAAATCTGTAACCGCTGGAACATGAATTGTGGCATGTTCAATGGGTAAAGACAGGTTCTTAGGAAGAAAATTTCACTACAAAAGGTCAACTAAGGTGGATTCTCTTTTTAATCAAAAGGAAAGTGAGTTTGATTTGCGTGAATGGAAGACATTCCATAGCAATCCAACATGGCGATGTTGTGCATAGCTAGATACAAATACCTACTATCGACTTTTGTCGATCTTTAAATCTATAGTTTTCATTATTAATCATCATAATTTACAATTATAAAACTTTGCATTTATTTGAAGAAAAACTCTCCCAAATGCAAGAGGACTTCCCTTCCCGGTGTATATAGGCGGCAGGGCCCGGCTGGTCGGGTTTTAAGGCCTGTGCATACCGTTTGATAAGACGCCTCGGTCACGACTCTCGGTGATAAGACGCTTTACCCTTCGTGATCTTCCTCTGGCTCCTGTAATCTTCCGCTGGTCTGAATGAAAGGACAAGATACCGTTAACACAAGATTTAACTAAGAAATATGGCTCATAAAAATGGTAACGAAGAACTATTAGTACTCAAAATCGTAAATTAAATTAAGTGAGATAATTAACTAAAATATTGACGAGCTTCTGATAAGAACTGACCAAATCAGTACAAAACTGTACTCGTTTTTTGTAAAGATGTTCATTAAATTGCAGTTTCTGTACTGAATAAAACATATAGAATTTGTGTAGCTGTACTCTTTCATATCCGGCTCTACCACCATCACGAATATCATCCTTCGAAGAAGTGTCGCTCTCAGTCCAGACTCCACACTGGGCAAGGTCCACATTGAGTTACAGGTTTGTGATAAATATTTCATATTTCTCTTCCTTAAAGAGGGCCTAGACAGTATAACGAGCATTGTTAGCGAGACAGTCTTGGAACGCTTTGACCCACCGCGCCTCAACCTCTCGAGAATTCCTTTTCTATTAAAATTCTTCGCCCAACTCTCCCGGGAAAGTTTATCTCTAAATATATTTGGCGCAGACCCTTCGAAATATAAAAGTGTATGTTGGAAAAAGCCGATTGGCCCTAACGATTTAGCGAATTCTTTCCGATATTTAATTTCGTCGGATCAACCAATCTACAAAGTCATTTGAAAATGCTGAAAACCTGAAAGACGTCAATAAGTACGTATTCGTCGTTTATGACAAGTAAGGTATGTAATATATAAAAATCTCGTGGCACAGTGTTTGTAAACGAACTCCTCCGAAACGGCTTCATGGATTTTTATAATTTTTTTTGTGTTTATTTGGTAGGTCAGACACTAAGGGCCGGTTTCTGAATTGAGAATTTCGCTAAGTAAACTGTAGTGCTGTCTCTTCGAATTTCTCAGGAAAGAGCATGACAGAACGTTACTTACATATTTACTTAGTGAAATTCTCAATTCAAAAACCGGCCCTTAGTCGCTGGCTAATTAATATGACAAAACAACGTTGGCCGATTCAGCTAGTATTGCATAAAATTTTGTTAACTTTGAGAATGTCTAAAAATATTTATCTGAGAACTTGTAAAACAATAGTTGTAAAATACAAACACAAATTGGATTTTTTTTGTGTTTTGTAAAATAATTCTAAACTTAGCACACCACTCAGTTTCGGTCCTTATTAGATTTCATTTGAGTTGCCTCTAGAAAAGCAATTTCCTCTCGACTATCGAGCTCGGCTAGAAAAAGTAGAATTTGGTATGCATAGGTGTGGAGAGCGAAGTAGGAGGCGTACTGACTTTATGTTTTTGATATTGCTGTAAAAAAATGGCGTAAAAATGCGTATATTATTACAATACGAGGGATTGGTTACTTTTACACGCTATAACCTTGACTTCGCGAGTCATAAAAAAAAATACTTATCCCATAATCTAACGTGCAACAAAAAAAGAAAAAGGGTAAAATTAAAACCTCAACTTCGTCGAATAGGTAAACCGCTAAAGTTTACCTCAGACAGAACCGTAGGCGTGTGCTGGTTTCAAAATATTACGCTCCCTCTCAGGTAATCGACTGACAAATGTCTCAGATATTTTACCAACTTCATCTTAGGGATGCCTCGCGTAGTGACGGGATTATTCGAGTTTTCCCTCACTCTATAGGCGCTAACGTGGAAATATGACGCGGTAATAAATTGTTATATATGTATTTCTGCCATTACGCGTTATCTTGTTATTACATTACATACATTACATAAACTCACGCCGTTATCCTGGAGGGGTAGGCAGAGACCAGGGTTTGCCACTAGCCACGATCCTGACAGACCTCCTTCGCTTCATCAACAATAATTAGTCGTTGCATGCACGCACGCCGGTTTCGGGTACTTTTTATCTTGCTATTTGGGATTTTAATCTTAGTAATTACTCAAGTTTAAGGGAAGAATTGATGAAAAGGAAATTCGAATTGCTTTGCAATGCATTTAGTTACAATCAGAGAAAAATATAAAACTGGCCAAGTGCGAGTCACTCTCGCGGACTGAGGTTCCATACTTACATAGTATTATTATACTATCATAAACATTTAGCTAAATGTATTTTCTTCAATTGGGTATTTGACAAAATATCAAATGAGTTACTTTTGAAACGGAATTTTGTATGAAAATACTGGCTTATGACGTCACATTTCAGAGCACTCTTTTTATGTTTAATCTATTTAAAAATTGTAATAACTAGTAATTGAGTAAAAGAGATACTTTTTCCGAGATATTTTGTAATTTTTGTTTTATTCGAGCATATGAAATAATTTATTGTTGATCGTGTCAAATACCGAATTTATTGCGAAGTTACACTTGACTTTATTAGTTGTTGAGAGTCCTTCGAGAACGGTACCTTAAAAACACAGTTCAGCAATCTTTATATATTTGACACTATAACCTTTACAAGTATGTTCTTAGTATTGTTAAAGGACAATGCAATGAAAATATAAAGGTTGACTCGTTGTTGACTGTGCCACAAAGTTAAATAAAAAAAAATTAAATTATCTGCGCTATATACAGAAAAAGGATTCCTCTGAAACACTCCTCAGAGGCAGTTGAAATAGTCTGTGGTAAAATCTTTCCCTTAACCACAGATTATTTAAACCACATTTGAGGAGTGTTTTAAGGAATTGCGTTTTGGTAAATAAGGCTGTAACCGGTTTTGTTTCTCTCCTTAAATTGTAACTGAAGCAAAGAACATCACTAGCCAGGGAGATGTGGTCCTGAATTTTTATCAAAATTTCCCCATTTTCTTGCCGCCGCCGACAATAAGGTGCAAAATTAGGAGAAGAATTAGCCTCCCTCCGCGCGTGGCGTGAGCTGAATGCGCCATGCATTTGGGGTGCAAAGAGCCCAAAGAGTCCACCGCTTCCAAGGTGAAATTGTATATTACGCCTTAGTGATTTATGGGACGGGAGGAGTTCTTAATTTAGCTGTGTTAACAAATAACACAATACAATTTAGATCGCGAGGAGGGCCGAGGAAATTCAGCGTTCCTCCTATGATTTACTGCGTCTAGACTCGCCGCTATCTGCCGTTGCAGGCTGTTGAGAATTGCCGAAACCATTCTTAGTCAGTAGGAACAGTAGAAAACTGTTCTTTTGACACTTGTTCAAAAAATATCGTCCATTCTTTCAGAAAAGTAATGTCGGTCATTTACAACCACTCGCACATTTGTGGTTACCGCGGCCTCAAGATTACGTACACACAACAGGGGCAATCTAAAAAAATAATATAATAAGAAAAAAGCTTATGAAAAACAACAGCATTTTTCCTCGTCGGGCGTCGTATTTACTCACAAGTGTTTGCGCCAGCCGGGACCCGATGTTATTCGGTATAAGCTTCGCTTATTACGGATTCCGCACACCCACATAACGCCTCGTGCATAAGGTTGCGCTATTGTTTGGGAATTACTGCCGTACGTTTCACAAAAACACAAGGAACAATACTTAGTTTTGGAATTGGTTCACACGGTTTCACACTCGATGTTTCACACATCCCAACATGAATTTCAGTTTCGTACATTTACTTACCTTAAGTGGGCCGTGTTTCATAAAACTACAGTTCACAGTTTATTATGACAATTTGAAATACATTACGTAGATGTACAGCGAATTGTCACAGTAAACCATGAATTGTAGTTGTATGGAACAGGCCCCTAGTCATTGTACGAAAAAATATCGTGCACTTTGTGCAAAAATGCCGTCATAGGTATAAATTATTGACAACGGTAACTGTACAAGGATAATGGTGTCATTTCGTTACGGTTATCGTTCAAAGAGTGGACTGCATGCACAGGCCGTAGGACTACACGTGCATAAGGACTTGGGCTTGTGCCGTCATGCTACCTGCGGAAGGATTCGATGCGGTACCGCTCCTGCGGAAGCCGATGAAGCCGATAGTCCTAGCCTTCTGATTTCCAACAGTTTTGTAAGTTCTACCCAACAATACTGAAGTTACTTCTTCATTAAAAAAAAACACGTAATGCTTTATATGTACCTATAGGTCTCGCTAAAACTCGATTTGTCTATCTTTTTTTATATTGTGGATGTCCAGAGAAAGTTTAAATGATGAGAACAAAAAAAAAAGATTGATAGATGTAGGTGATACGAAGTTCAATGGGTCGTCTAGTTGACAATATAATATTGTCACTGTAACTTCTAATTTGAAAATGGAATTAATGGAATCTACGAGAAGGAAAACCGAGAATTCCACTTTTGAGCCATTACAACACAGTCCCTGGTGCTCATATTATGTTCTCAATCAATACACTCAGCTGCCACTATGGCGTTAACACGAATACTTATGAGTGAATCAGTGGCTCTTATCGCGCGCGACTTAGGTGCGAATATTGGAGTAAGGGGATATCTACGGTATCGCTGATTGTAGATGTGCGCTGATGCGATTTGCTTCAGCGACGGAGCGTGAGGGCAGAAATCTGTCAGCGGCGATGGAGCGTCATTGACGTAATGGGCGTTATGCAGCTGTAGAAATTTTAAGAGCATTTTATTTTAGAAAACTAGTCACACGCTGATCTGTCAATTGTCTAATTTTCTATACAAAGTGCTACCGAAACAACGCTAAACCTGAAAAAGCGTTTTAAACAAACGCTTTTTCAGGTTTAGCGTTGTATCAATAATTAAACCACTCTCCTCTAAAAAGTAAAATTGACTGCGACAAGTGTCGTAACATAAACACACGCCTGTAACCCGGAGAGATAGACGGAGCCACTTGCCAAGATCCTGACAGATTTCTTTCACTTTATTAACATTCATTAGTCGTTACCTGCACGTACGCCGGCTTCGGGTATTTTTCAAGTCTAAAGATTGTGTAAAAAACATTGAAAATAACAATTTTACCGAACAGTTTCAAATCCACATAATAACGAAATTAACGTAACGCCGATTTCTCGCGGCTGTGAATGCCCAGCGGCGGTGACGTATCCAAAACGGTGCACATGTCTAATAGGTACCTATTAGTAAATAAGTTCTTCAATATTCCAGATAGAGCACCCCCTCCTATCATCCACTTTCACCAACCCCAGGTCCTATTATGAAAATTATTCATATATTGGCGAATAAATTTGTAATTTTTCTGGATCGAAAAAATATCCAGAATATATTTTACATCAGGTCAGGTGTCGCGGGACTCCCAGGGGAAATCTAACTTTCCCGGAGGCGCAGACAGCAATCGATTCTATTCAAATTTATGACAGAAAGGATCGTTTCGAGATTTATTTGGAGCGGCTACCTCGCCGTGCCCTTTCTTGATAAATTTGATACAGCACGTGAAAACAATACAAAACTCCAAATGCCACTTTAAAAAACAGCTAATCATAACAAATTCTGATATTTGCTTCAGCGAATGTATGAACCAGCCGATATTTTTTTTGGATATTTCAGCGTTGGTCTTATAATAATGTTGTTTGTACGGAAACCATGAGGAACGAGTCCCTTACGAGGATCCAGTGGGCTAACTAGCGCCAACAATGAAAAAAAAAATCATATCTTCTTTTACAGATCGTATTTGCAAAAAGTGTCTCTAGAATCTCTCAATTATGTTAACAGTGATTTTTAGGACCCACGACGGAGAAACTAGGATTACGAACCTGGGGCTAGATAGCATTTATGCCAAAAACGGCCGTTTTGGGCGTTCAAATGCTATCTAGTCCTAGGTTTTTTGCCTTAGGTTCACGGCCACGGGTCCTAAAAATCACAATTAACATAATTGAGAGATTGTAAAGACACTTTTTGCAAATAAGATCGGTAAACAAAGGTATGTTTTTTTTCCTCGGTGGCGCCAGTGTTAATCCCTGGAGCCCCTTAATACGCTGGCACCCGACTTTGGTTTAGGCTAGCCCAAGACATATCACATTTTTCGTAGAAAGTAGAAATCTCTAAGGTAAGCGCAGACAAAAGACTACTCCTGCCAAGTTAAACCCACACTAGTGTAAACTTAGAAGCAAAAAACAAACATAAATATTCATCTTATATTCTTCTGCAACCACCACCAAGTAAGGTGCCTTTTTTTTATTTCCGACGACTGAATGATTAACTATTACTACCCATTCAAACAAAAAAAATCATTTTTCCAAATAGATCCTGGCATCTTCGAGTAATCGAGGGACACACATAAAAAAAGATTCCGACGAATTGAGACCCCCGTCATTTTTTAAATTCGGGTAAAAAGAGGTGTGATGCTGAAGTTTATAAAAAAAGGACCTGAAAGGTATTAGTGGCCTCGAAAACTAAGTGTTGTTGATGTCAAAAGCAAAAGCAGCCTTAAAAAGTCTTTGCTTCTTGCATCCCTCTCACTCGCACATTTTGCCATTCTTAATGATTACAATCATTACAAAACACTAGAAAAACCAATTACGTTAATTTTAGTCATGTTTTCATTTTCTTATGTTTTTGATGAATTAAATTGGAAAGAGAAGTTATGAACTGTCATCTTTCTGTCAAGAACTATCTGAAATATTATTTTAGTGCCTTTGTAAACCATCTGTCTAGGGCGGCACTTAAAATAATATTACAGACAGTCTAGACAATTCCAATAAGACAAAACAATTCCAACAAAAATAGATATTATTACAATCATAAAAAAATATAAGTGCGTGTAAGATGAAAACTACAATTCATAGCCGATTAGTTAGTCTCCGATTAATAAGGGTGCTTATACACGGGCGCGGGCGGCACTGTGCAAACGAACGTGCCAAGACGGCCAGACGTCAGTCGCCGACATGTCAGCGTCGAATATTCGTGCCGCCCGTGTATAAGCGCCCTACTAGTTAATCTGTGGTTTAATCAACTATGATATAATCTGTGGGTTAATCAGCTAAAAATGTCATGATGAGTTTAATTTTTATGATTTGGGGCTTAGAAGTAAAAGCAGCCTGGGGGTGTTCGAGCCGCTTTATACAAATCGAGTAACAGTATGAACCCTATCAATAGCTGTCTGCAACTGGCAGGTTTGCCAGAGACTTCTCGGCAAAATTTTCACCCTTATTTTATTACCCACTGTTCTAGATTTAACTTCTATTTTCACAAAATATCAGGAGACAACTGCGCACTGTGTGAAACCATTGGAAACTAAGTAATTCTGTAAAGCCTAGATAAGATAGTATTTTCTTTGAAACCCGTCCCTTTGCGGGTTTCACAAAACGTGCCTTCATATTGACTGAGTAAAACCAGCCATGGAAATCATACATGATTCCTTGTCTAGACAACCAATCATGTATGATTTCCATTGCTGGTTTTACTCAGTCAGTATGCAGGCACGTTCTGTGAAACCCGCAAAGTAACATAAGATCATGCAGGCAAATTTCTTTAAAATCCTCGAGGAAGATTTGTGTGTGTGTAACCTGCTTCAATATTATTTTAAGCAAACTGAATAAATTTTCCGTCAGGGGTAGGTAACTAACATAAAGAAAGAAGTGGGTAAGAGCCGAGTGCCTCGGGCAACAAATCTCCATTTTGCTGGATTAAAGCACCTCAACGTTTTATATAATAGGGGCACCTGAATATTTTACTGAAGGAAACTCGAGACTGCCTTTAGAACGGACGTTGCAGCGGCGAGGAATCTCGGCATTCCCGCCCCGCGTAGGTGCTGGCAAGGCGCTATTGTTTGTTAACAGTTTCTTGAAATTTCCAGCAGCGTTATTTACATTCAACGTAAGTTCTGCGTGAAGGACTTCACACACGGCAGCTGTAGTATCATGGTACATAGTATCACAAATTATTACAAAGTATCACACACACAACAGGCAATGTAATGTTTAATGCCATTGATGACTTTACAGCTGCTAAGGTATTAAATGCGTATTTTCGTATCGCTCTGTACCTTAAGATACGCTGTCGTGTGTGGTCTCCTGACGATTTCTATGGAAAGATGTAATGAGATGTATCGTTCGATACTTAAGTTAGCAGCGCCCTAGCAGGGTCTTAAAGTACCCATGTAGGTGAGACCTTATGTACAACAAGCTAATAAATGACTATACTATACTATACTATACTATACTATACTATACTATACTATACTATACTATACTATACTATACTATACTATACTATACTATACTATACTATACTATACTATACTATACTATACTATACTATACTATACTATACTATACTATACTATACTATACTATACTATACTATACTATACTATACTATACTATACTATACTATACTATACTATACTATACTATACTATACTATACTATACTATACTATACTATACTATACTATACTATACTATACTATACTATACTATACTATACTATACTATACTATACTATTCTATACTATAGTATACTATACTATACTATACTATACTATACTATACTATACTATACTATACTATACTATACTATACTATACTATACTATACTATACTATACTATACTATACTATACTATACTATACTATACTATACTATACTATACTATACTATACTATACTATACTATACTATACTATACTATATATAGGTACATCTGTACATTATAGCTGCCGTGTGTGAAGTCTCTGAATTATTTATCTCGAAATTCATATACTTCGTGGTCACACTGGGCTCAGCGTGTTCATGAGTGAACAGAGTACGGACTGACACACACTGGGAAAAATTCATAGTCAGGCAAGTTGCAACATATTTTTTGCCAATGAATTACACAGTATTTACACAGTAATTGGCAATAAGTTATTGGCAAAAAACGATACAATTTGTAAAGTTAACTAAATTTTTCCTCGATTGTTGACATACCAAGTATTAAAAACCTATTTAGAGGCTAAAAATTCCGCCCATGCCATTCCATCACTCCGATGTAAAAACCTTACTGCAAAATGGGTACTCGGGTCTGCAAGTGATGTAAATTACTTCAGTTAGATGTCGCTGCCTGTACGTAATACAGAGAAGTTTGTAAAGAGGTTCGAAATTTTTCCGATGCCTGCACTTGCCCATTAGCTCAGTTGGGAGAGCGCTGGCGCGGTTAGCCCGAGGTCGCGGGTTCAAGTTCAAGTTCCGGCATGGGTGGAATTTTTTCCCTCTAAATAGGTTTTTAAAATTGAATCGTGTGATTTTAAAACAACACAAGTCACATGTGTTTTTAAAATAACACATGCCCATTTTTTTTTTATTAAATTATTTACACCTACCTATTGATTTACATTAGAAAAAAAAATTGTAGTTTATTCATACAGAAATCAATATAATATGCTAAAATATTGCTGTTGTAGATATTAGTATTTGAATAAAACAGTTTTTTCTATTTCCTGCAAAGTTGTAATGAAAGGACATGTGTCGTTTTAAAATCACACGATTCAATTGTCCTCAGCACGGATTAGTGCGACAAAAAAGAATATAATATCAAGTGTTTAAAACATAAAAAGTAATTTTAAACTCGGTTTAAAATATAAAAACCTGTTAAACTTATCGGTCAAGAAAACGATAGGAGAACATTAAACTTGGCGCGGAGGGCCATGGCATTTTTTGGAAGAAGTTAAACACGATTTGAGGTTAAAACAATCTGTTTTAAACATGCCAAGTCTGTCTTTCAGTTCTCACGAGGATCTTAGATCAAAGTGGTTACTATAGTAACCAGACAAACTGAGATAATTTGTACAGTTGACAGCAAATCAACCTTGGCATTTAAATTGCAAAGTCCTCCGTAACGTAACCAAGTAGGTAGAGTGCACGGATGTAAAGACTGATGTGCTGACTGTGTATAAATGAAAGTAGTGCTGATTGTAGAAATCAAAGTGATCCCTTGCGAGGATTGAACCCACAACCCGGTGTGGCGTGTCGCTCATCATGCGTATAACCGCTAGACCAACCTATACCAACAATTCATTCAGGACTCATGCCACTTGACCCAAATATTTGGTTAAGAATTTTAAACATTCTGTTCATTGTACTGAAAAACTTTTGTTCTACAAGTTTTCTTAATTCCTGAGAATAAATACAAATACCTTTTCACTTTCATATTTTGCTAACACGTGAAATTTCGTGTTTTGTTTTCGCAAACTAAGCATACCTATATTAGAACAGTTTATAGGATGTCATGAATCGCCCCTCAATCGGTTTAAAATTTCTAAATCAACACCGTGTTGTTTAGTCTAAGCTGAACGAAAGAGACTTCTGCGTTTCTCAGCATATATTATCTCAAGAAAAGTAATCAAAAACCATCTCAAATTTTGTATAAATTTTTAATATAAGTTACTCGAGCTCGACTCACCCTCGAACTTTACTAATGTTGTAAAATTTTATTTGCCCTTTGTTTTAACGGAAAAATGAATTAGCCCAACTTTCTTGTTCGTCCCCGTTTGAGTTATAAAAGAAAGGAAAGTTAAATAGCTGCATCGTGCTTAAAATGCCCGTTAAGAAAATATACAAAGACCAATAACTACCAGTCATCAGATTTGACCATTTTTTAACGGTTTATTAAGATACCTCAACTTATATTATCATTGGTTTATTCGGGAGTCCTCAAAGTCTAACAAAAGTATGTCCTTTATTGTATCCAAAATAAAACAAGTATAATTTTCCATGATGAAACATTCTTGGATGGCACAGATTGTTCTGTGTTGGATGGTATCGATGTACTGGCCTTTTCGCTCCATTGTAGGGTTGCCAGATGATAATTTGATAAAAGAGTACTGATCTAAAGTACTAAGATCTAGAGTACGGGTCTAAAAAGGAGGATTTTCTGTTAAAAAGGAAGACATTCGTAATAAAACATTGTTTGTATGTAATTGACTTTATCTTAATCGTTATATTTAGCCAAGTTACCAATTTTTGGAAGAAGTTGTTAGTTTTTCAACAAATAATTATGAAAAGTTATGTTGCGTTACAATTAAAGATTTAACCGACTCCACGCTTAGCCTGTTTCTCTCTTTACTCCACTGAGTATTAATTTTTAGCACGAATTAACGACTGTAACAAAGGGAGGACATACGGTAGGTCAAGGAGGACGGGAGGACATTTCCTCCTTTTGGATACCATGGCAACCCTACTCCATTGACACATAGTTGAGTGCAGGCCACATTAGTTCACAGGCAGCGAGGACAAACTACTGGGAAGTAATTAAATTGAACTTAATTAAAGTCCCCATAATACGTTAAGTCCCGGTGAACTCAACAACGGGCAGAGCTCGGAACGTGGAGAACAAGGTGACAGAAAGGCAGCTTACTGTAGCATCTTTTCCCATCAGTAGGTCACAAACGTGTGTTTCCATGTGGCGCCGGATTACGAATAGCGCCACTCCATTTCCTTCCGTGGATGTCCTAGAAGGCGACTAAGGAAATACATTACCAGGAGACGGGCAGCAGCGTCTTCCTGAGATTCCAACCGCATACTGCGATCGCCAACCCGCCTGCCAAGCGTGGCGATTATGGCAAAACCCTTCATGGTTAGGAAAACCATGAGGGAGGCCTGTGTCGTGCAGTGGGCGTCGAATGGCTGATGATGATGATGATCATGATGATGATGATGATGATGATGATGAGGTCGTAAAGGAAACCTCAGCTTTTGTATTCCACTTGGCCCTGGTTGTTCAACACACCTTTTGCCAAAGTAAAAGTTGTGTTATCTCCACCTTTGTCTGCCGTATCATCTACGCCCATTTCGTAGAATTTAAAAAACCTCAGCGCCAGTTTTGCAGGTCGGAATGCAGACGAGGATAAATCTTTGAAGGAGTGATACTAAACAGTGACGCTTCTTCTTGTACTACCGCTTCTTGTCATTCGCCAACGCTTTAAGTTGACATAGGTACACAATCCTGTTTTTGTTATCTTAATCTTGTTAGACCAACGAATACAGCAAATCGAACTTTCACCTAAGTTTAAGTATTAGCAAAATTATAACATTATTATGTTACTATAACATATTATTGTTATGTTACACTAGCTGTGACCGCGATTTCGTTCACGTAGGATTAGGATTCTCCTTTCTCAGGAAGCGGATTTCCACACAAACTTTCGTCCTTTTTTAGTGGATCTCTATGTGCCTAGCATTGATAGTTGGCGCTCGGCGATGATGAGTCAGTCAGGACATGTTATTTTATAAGAATACTTATAGATATATTTATACAGCGTCCAATACTAACGTTTACCTACATTTGACCTTGATAAATAGCCATTTAGAGGCTGTAGCGCGCGAAAGATGTTTTAAACGAGGGCATTTGACAGATTTGACAGACTGGATGAGGATGGATAAGGACAGAAGGAAATGGTGTATCTTTGGGAGGCCTATGTCCAACAGTGGTCGAGTACGGGGTCATTGGATTGATCTGCACAAGCGTCGCAACCAACTCAGCCAAATTCACAGGAAAGACAAGCCTAACATTGGCGGAGCCAATGGTTTTTGTAGCGTTTTTGAAAGGCTTGAAACAACCAGAAATGAACTTCTGTTGAATTTTGTTTAATGCCCCGAACAACGGACGAGCAAACTCTTATCAAAATAGCCAAGTTTGTTCGTAATTCTCTTTGAAGATGCAACCTCTTTGATGTTACTACGAAAATTAAATAAGAATAGATAAAACCTCTACCTATGTAGTGCTTAATAAGTCTATAAATAAATAAATCAGTTACCTGATCCACAGTGGACGCGGTGGGCACGCGTGATGATTAGGTGATCTCTCTCTGAGAAAAGGCCTGTGCCCTACCCCTGCTTATGATGATGATCATCCTCAGTTTAGGGATCAAGAAATAACTTTCTGAATTAAAAAATCAAAACAACACCAACTGCCCTCGACCTATGTTTCATAAATAGTTTCGCAAAACACAGTTTTGTGTCTGTGATAAGTTAAATACGGAAGAATGTCATGTTTGCTTTGTAAAAATTTTGTCTACTAACCATCGAATAGTACAACAGACTAACCATTGAATAGTTCAATATTTAAATATTTAAAAAACCGGCCAAGTGCGAGTTGGACTCGCGCACGAAGGATTCCGTACCATTATCTATACAACATTAGACACAAAGGTCGAGAAAAAACCGCAAAAAGCCACGTTTGTTGTAGGGGAGCGCCCATTTTTTTTATTTAATTATTTATTTTGGAAGCGAATATAGAACTAAATATTCTGTAAATATTTCAAGAGTCTACATGTTGTCGTTATTAATATCAAGCAAAAATGGCAAAAAATACATTTGTTGAATGGCTTCCATTCAATAATTTATTTTATTATGTTTTTAGTATTTGTTGTTATAGTGGCAACAGAAATACATCATCCACGAAAATTTCAACTGCCTAGCCATCACGGTTCATGAGATACAGTCTGGTGACAGACAGACAGTGAAGTCTTAGTAATAGGGTCCGGTTTGGCACCTTTCGGTTACGGAACCCTGAAAACGTACTCGTATATGCAACGTTCTGTGTCCATGCTACTACTAACCGTTGCAGAGTGCCCTCATGAAGAGACAACCCTGACAGCACCAGGTTATTTCTAACATTTAAGTATATTGTTATCAGAAATAAACCAGTAAGTAAAATCAAACGGCTTGCAAGATTTGACTTAAGCATACGTACAATCTTATATGTAAAGCTCAATAAAAGCGTGTATCAGAAATGTATTTCAACGTACAGAATTTACATTCGGTTTATTGAATTTCAATGTACAATGTAAACAACTGTCTTCGGGTCGATTTGTAACGGAGAATAAGGCAGCGAAAAATCTCTCAAGAAAAGAACATTCATGACTTATCTCTGACCAATTCATATCAAATCATATTTTCTCAAATCGTATTAAGCATAATACATTGGTTGGCGACTACCTAACGAGACCCTATGAGTTCAGTGCAATCAACAAATTGCACTGCGTTAGTCACAATTCTCGAAAAAATAGGAAAAAACTAATGCTGCGGCCAGACATACGTACGGCACTCGAAAAACTTAGGTAGCTCAAAGTACCTATATATTTCAATAAGGGACGTAATATATCAACAAAAAGGTTAATATTGGCGGTTATCAGAGAAAGTTTACAGACAGACCTCGTGCGATATTGTTATTAAAAGAATATAAAGGTCGCCCCAAGCGTACCTCGGGTCGTCTGGCAAACACTGATATTAGTTTTCTGTGTAAGCAATTTTCGTAAGTGTCCCCTTTATTCAGCTGTAATACCACCCCTAAGTCAAATCTACACTACCCACACATTGTGTTAAGTTCTGCGAAAATGTTTTCTTGCCGCTAATGTTTTGCTTCGTTGGAGGAAAAAAGGGCAGTAGAGAACGTTTGATTCTGATTCGAAGTGATGTGAAATTCAGGGTGATCCTTTTGTATTGTCGTCCCTAAGTAGTTGCTCAATTTTCAGTCATAGAAAAACTTTTTGAGTGGAACGTGGAGCGTAGTTTTTTTTTTACAAAAAATTGCACTGGACTCTAGATACCATAACAACTCCTCGGCGATTTTGAATTATGTCCATGTGTCTAAAGTAGAAAATTAGCTATATATAGTAAAAAAATTTGTTTTTATAGTGAATACATTTTTTTACTTTGATTTTGACTTTTCATAACAACATTTTTTAAAGTGGGTTGCAAAGAATCGTGTTCCTCCAAGTGTACCAAATTACCAACTGGATTGCTTACTTTTCTTCGCACTAAGTAAATAATGACGGCAAAAAACCTTGTTCTTTGCTCGAGTTTGCTGATAAAATTTACTTTTTACTTTATGAACCAATTTCCCGACCACAATATTCCTAATATGGGAGGGAAACGCTCCGGGCCGAGTAAAGAGTTTTTTTTGACAAAAAGCGGACACAGAATATGCCAAACAAAAGCACAGTTCTTTTTCTAAGGGCCGCGCTCTTATTTCTAATGCTGAAAGAAAAGAGAGAATGAAAAAGAAGAATAATCGAACAGTAACAGTAGTTCGAACAGTATATTGAAATGAACTCCCAAGAGCAATCTCTTGGGAGTTCATTTCTATATAGGTATCGAAACCAAATAGAAAATTGACGCATTCGAGAGCGATCTTATCATAGATACAAAATCTCATGTCAGATCACTAGACTTGTGTTCTATTAATATCTACCTAATGAATGCATGTACGTTTTTAATTGGCTCGACAATCCTTACTAATATTATAAACTCGAAAGTTTGTATGTATGGATGGATGTTTGTTACTCTTTCACGCAAAAACGGCTGAACGGATCCGAATGAAATTTTGCACAGAGATAGATTATAGTCTGGATTAGCACATAGGCTATTTTTATCAAAATTACCACGCGAACGAAGTCACCGAAGTTTTTATTTTTTGTTACATTTTGCTCTACGTCAATTTCCTATGTAATTCCCATGCATCTCCGTTTTGTGGCCCGGTCACCCTTGAGTTCACTTGTCCAACTCAATTAGAAAAGATAACCGAGCCACACCAAGCAGTCTTTCTATTTACATTTATTCCGAATAAAACAGCGGGGTCTGTTTAATGAAAATGCTGTATGTATGCCGAACGCCGCAGGGGACAGATTTTACTGATTGCTGGAATTTTTCCATGCAAAAGTATACCACTCACTAACCTATGATAGCACGCACACCATGAAGAATACGCGTGGATGTGCGAGTTATTTCGTCGATAGGTGGATACTTTTACCGCTAAGCGGATTCTTGGATAAGAATCGATGAAGGTTTCGATTTAGTGCTTGTATTTTCTAGAACAACCCTTGCTTAGGCTGGCCTGCAGCTTGTTGACAACTCTATCTATGTGTTTATCCAAAGGTAAGCCCTATCCACTGAATAAGTCCAATAACGTCTTGCACCATGACATTTTCAGAGCTGTCCATAGATAAATTGTATAAAAGACAATCCTGTCATTTATTCGTTTATTCTTGGATAAGTATCTATCTTTTAAGTTACTAATCCAGTGACTTGGCGCAAGTCACCCTAAGAAGGACGAATCTTATACAACAGATATTAATTTACTACATTCAATACAAAAAAAAACTATTGTCGACTTACTGTTTTTGGTATGAAGTAATTTTAGTCTAATTCAGAAGCCTATGGAAACTAAAGTCAGGTTGGAGTAAATTCTAACTGGTAGACTTTCTTATTTTGTTACATATTGCATTCTCAAACGGCTACTAAGGGGCGGAAGAATGTTCAATAAGCTCTTTTCTTTCCTTTATTTCCTAAATACTCTACCTACCTGGACCGTTTTCTTTTCTGAATCTCGGATTACAGGATTGGGCTACTACATAACAGTGTAGACATAGCACATTCTAAGTAGACGCAACCAGTTGTAGGTCATGAAATTACATGACAACTGGTTTTGTCTACTATCACAAAAAAAAATTCGGTCATCATCAATTATTTAATAGGGCTCGTATATTATTGAGGTAATTGATGCAACCAAAATTCAGTTTTGGTTCTGTATTAGCAGTTCAGAAACATGTTATTGAAACAGAATAAAATTTAAATGTCAAAATCCTCTTCTAGTCACGAAGATAGCAATGTAGTTGACGAACGGTGATTTGCAAGTCTCGTTTTTAAACTAGCAGCAAGCTTGCTGGCTTGTTGCAAATTGAAGACAAACTTGCATGTTACCGCTTGTCAAACAAAATACTATCATCATGTAACTCTCGTGTTAAGCCACGATCTTAAAACCCAAGGGATTCTACTCTTATTGAAATTCCGCCTCCACTGCACTGCGTTCAGGGGCCTCGCAGTTCATTACCTCCCCATTGATTTTCACGCTTAGTTAGTGGAGTAAAAACTTCCTTCCCCTAAGAGTAATATTTGGGGTTAACATCGATCTTTGGACGCCGGACGCGACTTGCGTCTGGTTAGAATCGTCCCTCAGGTCGTTAAGCAGAGTTTAATCGCTGTTTTATTTCCACAAGTAAGACTTTTTTATGCAATTTAAGTAATCTATGGACCCCGTAATCTACCATTCGGCTGGAATTAGAATAATCACGATAAGCGTGCGAAGTCGTCATTTTCATTAATCAAATTGACGGAGGCGATAACTTTACTAAACTTTGATAGTTTAGTTATTGAGCGTGTTCAATGAAAATCGAAAAAAAAAACATAGCAGTTTCTGTCCCTTCATGTGAATATGCATGCGTAAATGCATGTATGCGTTCATTCAACAATAGCAAACGTCAATCAAATTTTGAATTTCTGTGACACTACAATAGCCCTAACACTACAGCTTTAAAATCAGGTACCTCTGTCCACTAATTCTTGCGTTCCACTCACAGCCTATTTATTTACATTGAACCTCAAATTTCTGCAAACAAACTTATCCCTAACTAAATGGGCTATTGTTCAACTATAAAACTACTAGTGAAAATTTCTTCTTACGTATATAATTATACGTATTGGTATAAATTATGCAACTATAATTGGAAGAGGACTAAATAACTGTGAGTAACTGGGTATAGGTCAAAGTGGTTACTGTTTCATCGTCCTAGATATTATATCGGTCTAATACAGGAAAATGTAGAAGGTATCAGAGCTCTTAGTAGAACCAGTGCGATAGTCCGACCGAATAAGGACTGCTCCAGGCAGGCCGCTTCATAAATGCACTATCTGAAAGAGAGGAATGGCAAAGCATAATGAGCATGCAATATCATGTCATTGTTACTGTAGTCGTGTAAAAGACCGGCATTTTCTGAAAACAAGGTCAGCCATTGAAGCCGGCAACATTGAGCGCCAGTTAGTGTAGATACAGCTAACAAGCCAGCTGCATCAAGCTCCTGCAATCCTTTGAACAACCCGATTCCTTACCGCTGCGAGGCCAAATGACATCGACACGTTCTGAAGGAAAGATAGAGTTTCGAACTTCAAAGAGTAAACAAGTTACCTTGTTCAGATGGATTGAGAAGTTTGAAAGTTCGTATTAGGCAGGGTTGGCAGTCAGATATTTTTTGCTGTGTCTCTCCTGCTGAAAGAGAATAATTTCATTGACTTTTTAAGAAGTTGTCGTCAACACAATGTGTTTCCATAAGACAACTTTATAAAGTGCATCGATAAAACCATCACAGCACCCCTATCCATTTCTCATGGTTTATATGTATACACAATGAGAAATATACAATTTAGCTTCCACCTAAATTTCACCAGCTGACCACCACGTATATTATTTGCACTATAAATAGAACGGGACACTTTGATGAATCCCCTTTTAACCCCTTGGAGCTAAAATCAAAAAGTATTTCTTCAGTATCAGTAATTACAGCTCGTAACTACTTTCAACAAACAAAAGATAAAAAAGTCACATTTTTTTATCTCTTTACAGTTTTTAGTTTTTTTTTTTTCATCTACATAGAATTTAATTACAAATTAAAGATAAGATAAGACTGAGACTCATTTGCAAATAATTTAACTTTCACAAAGTAACTTTTAATCGAAAATGAAAAACGAATTTTAGGTTTTGTTATTTCAATAACACGTACCTACCTATCAAAGGTCTAAATAACTGTGAAAAAAGTATTATAAAACCTTAAAATTTATGGCAAAGATGAGACATTAGTAAAATATCATAATAATAGCTGATGAGCTTAGGATAATGCGCTGCCATACCATGAGTGCAAGATCATAATGACGAATACATGACCACGGTTTGCCGGTCGACCTCACAGAATCCAGATTGGTGCATGACGGTTAATGATCGCTCCCTGTGAACTCGAGTTGGATGGATAACAAGCGACGCTTGACGTCACTGTTGTGACGTCATTACGGTGTGTTTTTTCAGTGACATCATTTTGATTTGACCTCTTGTTTCATCCTTTGGATCTACAAGTACACTTTATAGGTTAAGTGCGCGAAAGTGATAGCTTATGGTAAAAACATGGATCAAGGAATCGCGTTAAAGGATTCCAATATGTAAACATAGTGCAAAGTAAATCATCACGTAAGAAACTTATTTGAACCAGCATTCCGGATAAACGAAGTAAAACATATACCAAAAAAAATCATCCCTCCAATTTTTCGTAAAGGAACTACTCCAGGCCTAAATAAGTAGCATTTTTATTTCGCCACTCACTCCACATTCGGTCCTGGTACCAGTCCAGTTATTGCCTAGCCCAATACAATATCGTTTTCCGGTTTCGGGATATTCCCCTAACACTCGTATTTTGGTCCTGATAAGCCCGGTTTGTTAAGGACCTAAGTATCATCATCATCAGCCTATGCTTGTCCACTGCTGGACATAGGCCTCTCCTATTGCACGCCACGGTCTCATCCAGCTCTTGTCAGCCGACCTAAGTATACAATCTGATATTTCCTATATCATATTCTAAAATCATACAAAATTGGATAGTTATTTTTAACTATGTACCTGATAGTGAGCCGACTGACGGCTGTTTTTTAGTAAGCCTTTTGTTTGAAGTTTAAAATTTTCCAATCCTTTCAAATTACATTTTCATTTCGTTTGTTATGTGGAAAGAAATTAAACAATTATTATTTATCGTCACCCATTGGTTCACCTTACTCTAGAACACTCGAAGCTAAAAGTCTACCCAGGTTTCGAAACGTTGAAACGAGGTGTTAGAAAACTGGAGTATGAATAGAAACAAAAAGTGGAAAATGGTTTTTTGTCACCGATTTCCTTCTGATCTTACAACTATAACGACATCTTTTTATATATATCTGATCATATCTGTCAAGAAATGAAACTGGAGTATGAATAAAAACAAAAAGTGGAAAATAGTTTTTTTTAACCTACTGAACTTACAACTATAGCGACGTCTCACGATCATATCTGTCGAGAGACGTCTTATGGTAATAAGTTCAGTTGGAAGTCGGTGACAAAATAGAATTATTTCCACTTTTCGTTTCTATTTATACTCCAGTTTCCAATCACCACGTTTTATGGTACAATCATAAGTATTTGAGTTTGGATAAAATAATTGGGCGAGCCAGGAACCCACCCAGATGGCAACGGAAACTTTGGGACCGCATTACTTGGGTAAATCTTTTCAGGGTTTAGAAAAATAATTGGATTGCTACATTGAAGGGAAGCAATTACCTACATTCGATTCGGCAGAAGAAGCAATTTCGACTTTCCTCCGATAAACGACGGTTTTGGTGAACTCCGAGCGAGGTTTTATGTCGAGATTCCCCTGCATGTGTGTAGGTTATTGTATATGAATATTACATGTAGACAATTGGTATACTTACCTAGTGAATATTTCAACCGACCGTCTTTCTGTACAACGGACAGTTGAACAACTACACTCTTTTCCGAAGGTCACGTCTTTGAGGTTGTAGAAAATTGCTTTTAACTGCGCAAAAGCAAGGTAAAGCAACGTTTTTGTTTATGTATAGGATAAGAGACTACCTCAGTGTAGATATGCAAGTTAAGTTGTGTGAGCCTCTTGTGCGGTCCTAACTACAACGACGTTGCCTGCGTAGGTTGTTTGCTTCGCAGATCTGAAAGGTTGACACGACGCGGCGTGTACACAATGCGTGTACTCGGTTCTGTTACAGAATCCCCTCAGAACCCATTTCACATCATATTTGAACGACTCGGATCTGTTTAAGATGCTCACACGACGGCAGGTTGCTGGGGTTTTGTCAATCCGAAAAATCTGAATACTTGTTTAGCCGCATTGAGTTGTCTCGTAACAAGTATTAACAACCTATGCGATTCGAGAGCAGTTATTCCAAGGGATTTCAAGAAAAGACTTTTCAAGGAAAGTCTACAGTGAAAACCGGTCATGTGCGAATAGAAATCGCGCACCGAGGTTCCGTACATCTACGAATAATATATAAAAATCTCGTGTCACAGTGTTTGTTATCGAACTGCGTCGAAACGGCTTCCCCGTTTTTTATGATTTTTTTTTTTGTGTATTTTTGATAGGTCTGAGAATAGGGCGTAGGCTAATTAATATGGCAAAACAACGTTTGCCGAGTCAGCTAATTATTATTTCTTTTTTGATTTCTTTCATTCAGTAGGAAACCTTTAGCAGAAATAGTAACGGTACGTTACCGACATAGAGACAGACTTTGTAGACATATTTTTAGGATCCCGTATAGCAATCTTTGGGTACGGTACCCTAAAAAGTGTGAAGTTACTGAAACCTCCATTAACATTAAGTTGACAATAAAGAAAAGCGTCAATATATATATATATATATATATATTTTTTTTTAAAAGAATCCTTTCCACATTTTGCTAACCCCAGACGTTTCTCTTCGGAGAATTGTATTTGAAGCTTTTCTGAAACTTCGGCATTAGTGAACGAACTTTCCCAACGCACATGGTTGAGCTGCTACTAATGGAGAACTGTTTCTTGCTAACTTTCTTTTAGCCACTGAAAAAAATAAACCAAAAACCACATTTAAAAGAAACAAACTTGTAGATATTGTTACAAAGGAGAGAGATTTTTTTTAGACTTGCATAGTTGGTGTTCAGAATAAAAACTTTCTAGAAATCCCTACGTTCATATTTTGAACACCAATAGGTACTAGACTATCTACACCTAGGAAAATATTTTTTTTCTACCTTTAAAAATCTAAATTTTTAAGTTTGGAGTTTGGAGCTATAATCTGGGTATAAGACACACTTTCACTCATGGACTAATCAACTCATTCCCACTTTGCCGTTCCGAAGTCGGCTAAAATTACGCGATTTCCCTTTGACTGGAAACTGCTAAGAACTTTCATCCGTGTTTTAAAAGTTCTTCATTTTTGCTGACAAAATAATCTCGTGTCTCATGAAGTTATAAGACAGGGTACATAATTTGCGCTTATGTTGGGGGTATAAGAGTTGGTTTGTTCCTGGTTTGATCCGCGTAATTGCCCTAGTCGAAATACCTATTCAAAACAGTCGACGATATTGCACGCAGAATTTGTGGATTCTATTATATTATATTCTATTCAGTTCATTTTCAATGCGGCAGAGTCTGCCGATTTTAACAACTCCAAAGTGATTTATTTTTACCGTATTATATCTTCGGCGTTGATAAGATAGAGAAACCACGCAGTTGGAAATTATCCCGCTGGTCGGTCTAGCGTTTCGCGTTAGGATGAGCGAGGTTGGAAAAACATTGATTTGTAGTCAATGTGACGGTAATATCGGCACCTACACATCGACAATCAAATAAAAACATCAGTGTTCGTTAACATCATTGATGTTTCGTAACACCGAGATTCATCTATATAATTATATACATAATATAATTATATATCTCGGACACGGCTCCAACGATTTTCATGAAATTTTGTTTTTGGAGTTTGGGGGGCGATAAATCGATCTAGATAGGTTT
Organism: Yponomeuta evonymella; assembly: GCA_963969515.1. Taxonomy (NCBI): domain Eukaryota; kingdom Metazoa; phylum Arthropoda; class Insecta; order Lepidoptera; family Yponomeutidae; genus Yponomeuta; species Yponomeuta evonymella. The sequence goes on along the minus strand of OZ018355.1, from coordinate 8,482,304 downwards.
CATTTTTAGAGTTCCATCCATGTTTTCAGGCAGTGAAAAACTGCTACAACATCACCATCACATGGTTGCAATAGCTCAGGTGGGAGATCGGGCGGTCCCGAAACGAGAAGACGTCGGTTCGAGTCCGTCTCCAGTTCGATTACTTTTTCCCTTTTTTTCATCGTATCAAAATATAATTTCCAAAAATACGACTGACAATAAAAATACCGAGAAAAGCTCGGTCATCCAGGTACTGTATGTAAAATTGCACAGTGCTACACGCAACCAATGTCTTTGTTCGCGGCGCCTTAGTAGACAAACAACAATAACGCACGGAAAATTTTATTTATTTTTATCGGAGCGGAGATATTATTAAAGCAAATCAGATTTATATTTAATATCTACAATCCCCGTATTTCTCTACTGAAATATTGTAAAGACAAAATATTTGCTCTGAAAAATTCAATATCGGCAACGTTCACACAAAAAAACATTGAGCAATAAACATCGATGTATCGATATTCCGATATTCTTTTCGATGTTCATCTAACCTTTGACGTGTTGTCAACTACACATGCATCTTTAATTATGTCGAACATCACGGTTCACGTTGCAGGACACTTATCGACTGTAAAAAACTAAATTCACCACCATTTGATCCAATAATTTCATCTAGCAATCCTCAATGTCCCCTTTGGATCATGCATTAGAGAGTTTTCTGCCAAGCGTCATATCTCGACTGTAATCCATTAGGACTAAATGTATAAGGGTCGTATAGGCGGGCTTGATGGGTAACAGTCCCAGTGGGCACGAGACGAGACAGGCCCCAGTCGATATTAGCTCGCCAACACCACTCGGCGCGGGGGGAATACCAAATATCCCGACCGTAGGTGCTGCGGTAGATCGAAGGTGCCAGAAGAACCATTGTTCACCACTGAACTGAATTAGAACGACTACTGAATGATAACACTCCTTTGGTACTTGAAACACTGTATGCACCAATACACAATAACTGTTATACACTGGTACGAGTAAATATAAATGCTGCGCTCTAAATAGTAGCCGTAGCCCTCTATAGCCAATTCTACATAATTACATTGAAATAAAACATAAACAACCGTATAAAACAAATCGCTGTAGTTTCTCCAGAAATGGCTATTAGCAATAAGGCCGCCAATTGTACCTTTTCTTTTGTCATTGCTGTTTCTGTAACATTTTTTTCCGGTATACAATAAAGAATATTCTTATCTTGTCTTATCTTATCTTTCTCCCTTAAAATTAAATAATATGATAAAGGAACAAACAACCCTCAATTTAAAATTCAATATCTAATTACAGTGGTAGGTACTATACAGGCTGCCGTTGCAAGATGGTTTAAACTTAAAGCGTCGTCTACAAAAATTGACGAGACTGGCACTAAGGTTCCACTTACATAGACTTGAATAAACATCTTAACTAGAGGTATAACTCAGCACCATTTAGGTAGCTAGCAAATAGGGAGATGTCTATTCACCTCGTATTTCATAAAAGGATTTCATTGCTTTCACTTCGTTTTTATTCGCTAGTCCGCGATGACGTGATTCCTGAGCAATATCACAGAGGAACGCAATATTCTTGTGCTGCTAAACAGCACTTCTGTACATTTTCTTATTCCACAGTAAGCGCCCAAACGAGGCAAGGCTGTTGTCTCTACGTAGAATGCGCTTTCAGTAGAATTATGGACTGAAAGCAATATTGGGCGTGACTAGGCATTTTGCATATTTGCGTTGTTTCGATTAGGTTCTTTTTACTTGTATTTTGGTAGGATTTGTGGATGCTTTGGGTAGATATTTAATACTTAGATTTAAATGTTATGACAAATGAGACGTTGTGCTTGAACCATATCCAAAGCATTTTCACAGCAACTGAGTATTTTTCACGATATTTTTATTCACGATCAGTAAGTGGTATTGTTACTGCAAAGCACGACCTTTACTTAGACCATAAATAGGCAACTTTACCTTCTAATTAAAGCGACAAACTCATAACTGCTTGGGTTAAAAGCTAACATTTTATCCCATTGTTGCAAAGCATACTTGGGCCCCATGCAAACACTATCGAAATTCCAATAACCCATACGTATTACACTGCGGCCAAATTTTGCGGACGCGGGCAAACTTCGTCCAGTGTTTGATGAGCGCAATAAAGCGAGCAGCGCGTCATTATTTAGGCTGAAAACATACCAATGCAATCCATTAGCCCACATTCATCCATTGCTAGATTGATGTTATATTCATTGTTATAGATCCATATAACAAGTAATTCTACTCTTAGCTAACCTCTCCCTGTTACCCCACATCGGCTTCGAATCGCCAATCTAGCTGCTGCTATCATCATCATCATCAACAGCCATTTGAGGCCCACTGCAGGACATAGGCCTCCTTCGTGGTTTTCATAACGATGGAGGGTTTTGCCATAGTTGCCACGCTTGGCAGGCGGGTTGGCGATCGCAGTATGCGTTTGGAATTTCAGGAAGACGCTGCTGGCTCGACGGGCACCTGGTAATTGATTTCCTTAGTCGCCTTCTACGACATCCACGGAAGAAAATGGAGTGACGCTATTCTTAATCCGGCGCCACACGAAACTGCTGCTGCTGCTATTCGGCTGACGAAATCTAACTATTCGAGCTTTGTTTCTCTGACAAAATGTTCTTTGACGTCACCAAGAAGTTTGGTTTATTGTAAGGGCAAAACCTTGCCGCTTTTGGTTCCTTCCTACTTCCTTACTTACTTACTTCCTCTTTCTATGAAAAATTACTTTGACTCATCAAAATACTTCTTTCGCGTCTTCTTTCACCTGCTCAAATTATCTAAGCATCTGAGTCACCCGCACTCATTTTGTGTCAAGAAGCGATTTTTACATTGACTTGGCGCAATATTTGACAACCTGTTCAGGGTAATAGAAACAAGCCCATTATTTTGTAATCGTAGTAGATGTGTAATATATCCTAAACGCATTGATAGACAAAGCTTGTTGGGCCGAAGCTCAAAGGCAAATTTCTGGTGGCGACTTAATGAAGATGGCCGAGGGCAGAAGGAAGTGGCGTACTCGGGATAGGCTTATTTCCAGCAATGGATGAATTATAGTTAATAGATTAGATTGGGATTGCAGGTGATGACTTGATAAAGATGGGTGAGGGCAGAAAGAGATGACGTACTTGTGTGGCTTGTTTCCAGCAGTGGACAAATGTAAGCTGATGGATAGGTCTAAAACTGTATTAGTGTGCCTCGAACCTTACAGGCGCCGGCTGATGAAAGCCGGCTCTCTGCAATCGCCAATACCCGCGATTGTGCCGGCTGGCTAACGCAATTAACACATTGTGTGCTTAGACGCACTGTATTGTGACAGGTAACGAGATAACTCGCTTAATGACGCCGCGCCTCGGGTCGCATTTTGATTAGGGACGGCGGTGTGTGCGTGGCATTATCATGCCTTAGTTTTGTGTTTTGTCCATGTAGTTGTAAGATGTGACAGCTGACATACAGAAAGACGATGGTGTTTCATCATCGGCCCAAAGGAACAAACTCCAGTTTTCAGAAAATGCGTACCTACACTGGCGTTATCATGAACAGTTTTTTTTTTCTTGCACAGTCAACAGATGATCAATCTTTGCATTTTTCTTGCACGCGTATTGTAACCGTTGGGAATGGTTGCGACTGAATGAGACTGGTTAATATACTTGTTATATTAACAAGTTAATATAGTTGACTATACCTATAATTTGTAATTTATAAAAATTTCATTTACATAGATTCCGTTTTCGGTTTTGTCGATTAGCTTGTGGCCGAAGTACATTTTTGTTAGTCCCGTTATTTCCCGCTGATAGGACTTGGACCAGAAAATTGTTCAGAATCACCAATAGAGCAAGCCTTGCTGGTAATGGCTTGTTTACACGTGTTAAATAAGCAAGCAATCAACAAAAAATAAGTTAAGATATACGTACTATGAGCCACTAAAGAAAAAGAGATTGAGGGCCAGTTTCTGAATTGAGAATTTCGCTAACTAGATAGTTAACTATAGTGCTTCTCCTCGAATTTCTCAGAAAAGAGCGTGACAGAACGTTACTTAAGTATTAACTTAGTGAATTTCGACCAAGTCTATTTTTCTATATAATAGCCTCGGCCGTTGCAATGCGCAGGTATCCCTGAATCCCTGTGGGCTTCTCCTTGAGTATTTGTATCAAGGTACTTAAACAAGTTGATAATTTGTATTTAAACGCTTAACCACTTGAAATTAAGTAATAATTTTCCGTATTCAATCAATTGACACGTGCAAACAAAGGTTTTATACTCCGAGTCGAACTCCCAGGGAACAAAATACTCGCATCTCATTGGTCAATGCGCGCGGCTAGAGATAAGCGAAACAATAAGCGAAGCAATTTTCTTCGGGAGCTCGTTTCGTGGATTGGAGTATAGCTACAAACTAGGCATAACCATCGGTCCCAGACGAAACTTTCCAGACACAGACAGTCAGACACGCTTGTCTGTTGGCAATCGCAGTGTTCGCTTGCCCGTTGGCAATCGCAGTGTACGCTAGACAATGAATCAGTTCAATAGCAGCATCTATCTGCCATAACGTTGGCATACCAACGGTAGCACCTGGGCCCTATTTCGTGAGATACAATTCATAGATTACATAGCAAAGTCGTAATTTCCGCGTGTTGCTAAAAAAATATGCTTGATTTCACTCACGCTACCTACCCCAAAAGACAGCTCTAACAGGGTGGAATACTCGGCTCCGCACTTTACATCAAATTTTTCTCCAATTTATTTATTAACTTGCAAAAATTACAGAAAGTATGTAACAATATCCATTAAACATTTAAACATTGAGGGTAGTTTAACTTTCTGTGCCGGCTTTGTTTAGCTATAACCCCCCCACACTAGGCGAACCTGTATCGTGGTGGTCGGCGGGTGTACGATTGCCATGAATAGATTATGGTGGACACAATCCACCTCGGATTGGCAAAAATTTGGAATTTTTAGTAAAGTTTCGTGTGGATAAGTGGCATGCAATATGCGACAATTAATAATTAAATAAACTTAAATCTTAGAACAAAAGTACTAATTATAATTAACTAGATGTCCCGGCGAACTTCGTACCGCCACAGAATCCGTTTATACGGTTCTTACACAACACCATCTTTTTTTCAAAACACAACGTTCCCTCGCACAGCGCCATATACTTATTTTAAACTTAAAATAAATATCATCCCACGGGAATGCATTACCGAGATTTCAAGTATGCTATGTCTCAATTTAGGTATTTTTCTATCTGTACACCAAGTTCATGTAAATCTGTTCAACTGTTATTGCGTGATTGAGTTACAAACATCCAAATCTGAAAATCAGCGCTGAGGTATCACTTCCTCAGCACAACGCTGAGTCAGCTGCCTTTTGTGGCAACTTAGATACACCACATGCTACATTATATTGTCCTGTTTTATTTATTTGTTTTGTCTGTTGTGTGTTTAGTTTTCTTTCTATTGTTGTGCATATTACGTTACTTATCTGTTTGTTTTGTTTCTGTGATTGTCTTTCTTCTTCTTCTTCTTCTTCTTCAAACATCTAAACATCTTCACAAACTTTCACATTTATAATATTAATACATAGTTTAAAATATATAACGTATAACTGAGACTATTGAACGATTATTAGTAGGTTTTCAGTTGCTTTATAGGTAAGGTTGAGAAGAAACTGCTGAGATGTATTTTACTTGACCGATAGAGCAATTTTTTATTTATTTAACAAATATGTAAATGTGTGTGTGTGTCTGTGTGTGTGTGTGTGTGTGTGTGTGTGTGTGTGTGTGTGTGTTTGTGTGAGTGTGAGTGTGTGCATGCGTGAAAAAGGTGAAAAAGTGAGTGCAATATGCAGAGTGATGTAAGATATTAAGAGCCCTAACCCTCTTCTTCAAGACATCGCATGTCATTTTAGAGCAACTCTACCTTAACTTTTTTGTTTCAAAGTCGTCAGGAGTAGGTGCACGCGTATAAATATTGTTTTGCCTTTGGGCTGTAGACCATTCTTATCGTAATAGTCGTAAAGGTGAGTGAAGAACGTCAGTGCAAAAACGCTGTGCTGATCATAACCATTTATGATCAACCGTAAAAAGCACTGCTTCAGAACAGAACAAATAAGGTATGCAGTTATGCAATTAATGCTTCCTTATTTCTCGTTCCTGCTAATTTAAATATTATCAGTTGCGAGCAAAATAATTAACTAATCAATCCAAACGAGCTTCGGTAACGAAGTCGTATAAATTCTTCGGTGAAACTGGGCGTGAGAAAGTTCAAATCACATAAGCTCACACATGCACACCCAGATTTTAACCATGCTGAATATAATATACCCTAGCTCAGATTATAATGTAGTAATATGTTTGCTAAATAATATACTACATATTATTACTATATATTACATATTATTATTATTTAATACTTTTATTGCACTTAGCCTGATGTACAATACGGCGGTCTTAATGAAATAAGCATTTTCTACCAGTCAACCGCAGAAGGTGGAAGAAAGATTACTAGATTAGATTAGAACTATTTTTTGTACACCAATAAAATAAAATATTGTTTTACCGGCGAGGCTGGCGTGAAGGTGAAGGGGAATATGCTTTAGAGTGGGCGTCTTTCATGGGCTGTATAGATAGATTCTTTTGTCTGTTAAGTTCTATCCGACCTTTTTGCAACCCTTGTATAACACAGAGTCTCAAATGGTGCCCATTTTTTTTGTGACTAGACTTAGAAAAAAGGCTACCGAACATCCACTGTGAACCTCCAACAACCATAGTATGAACTTATAGCTACGAATGCTTCATGACAATAAATTTATTCTAAGCAAAAAAGGGAGGTAGAACGTAGACACATCCTAACCGTTTTCACTTGCCCCTTAAATTCACACGAATGATCGATGACAAAGTCACATAAGGTTTTCCTTCAAATATTTTCCCGTGAATGTTACATTATTTAATAGGGTGAAAAACAAGTTAAAATTGAGTGTCTAGCGTTGTGGGCCCTATAGCTATGCTCGCGAAGGGTACGCTGATCCCCGCTTCAATCCATCACCAGACTTTTGCTCTATTGACACGGACGTCGACATTTAACCTTGTTAGATAGGGGTTACATGGCAACAAAATCGTTTGTTTATTTATTTAAATTTAAAGAAGACTAACAGCACAGCTTATTAATACAGAATAGCGAGATAGAGAGATAAACATTATCAAAAGCAACAAATTACATAGAACAAAACGTCTGACATAACATAAAATATATGCCTGATAGAAATCTTCCATAAAAATGTTTTTTAACATGCATAATTTTTTTAATCAGCCCTTTCTGTGTCCCAATGTATAATACGCTTAAATATTAATCACTGAAAAAAATTGCATTAAGCTTATATTTCAAACAACTCACTGAGGAATTAAACATTTACGTAATTCAATTTATAATTCAAGATTTACACTCATCAAGGAACTCCCGACAAATTAGCCCTGTCTCGAAGAAAATATTCCGTAGCCACTAAAAAAAGACCACAAATTATAGACAGTCTAGTAGAGTGCCCACAAGCATGCCTCGGTAGAGCATCCAGACGAGGATTATGGAATTTTTAAAAAGTTACTAGATCTAAATAGACTTACGTATAGAATTGAGCGTTTTCCACTAGCCGGCATCATGGGCACGCGATCAGCACCCGCCTCAGCTGGCATGCCGGGAAAACAAAAATATTAGAAAATATACCTACGGCTTGTTTTTCCTCTAAACAGTGACGGCCGGTCGGCCGACGGCAACGTATCTAATCAATAGCTGAATGCTGATTGACTGGAATAACTACATATTATTTTTGTATTTTTTAATGTGTGTATTAAATGAATTCTCTTATCTCACCATCTATCTTGAGACTAAGATATCAGTTTCAAAACTGCAACATCGGTTCAACGACACCAAGCCTCCCGCTCCATGTAAGCCCCGACTAAGCGGAAGATTTATGAGCATCCTCGGAATTGCCCCCTCGCACTCGCACGTCAAACGTAAAGGCTCCTGTCAATCTTGAAATTGTCGTTTAAGACGCCGCCCGTAAGGTATGAGTGTATAAGGCTGTTTTTGCACTGGAAAAAACATTGCATTACACAAAATCACGCCTGTAACCCGGAGTGGTAGGCAGAGACCAGGGATTGCCACCTGCCACGATCATGACAAAACTTTGAGTATGTCCTTCTGCGACGTCCCTTGCCGGTCCTTCCACCCATGTTCACTAGATGTATTTCTTTCGTCAATCTTTCTTCCTTCCCATGTCTAAACCAGCGCAGCATTCCTTTTTGTTCCGAACACTCAACACTCTGCAAAAACTGACATCGAAACCTTTTTTTTCAAGTAGCCATTTGAAAACTGCATCTGAATCTTCTTGTGTAATGTAGTTAGTTACCTGATTTAAAGCTAAGTTTACCTTAATGTTCGGAGAAACCGACAGTTACAATAATAATTATTATTACTTTATTCTTACTTGTTAATTACAAGTACCAGAAAATGCTTTCAAGGTCTTTGCACCGAACTACGTTGCAAAATCATCATCCTAAGAAATAAAAACCAATTTTCTTTCCCTTGTACCCTGTGACTGCAACCTAGCATGTACCTACTTGTGTATTTAATATTTTTAAAACTTATTACAGCAGCATAGAGGCGAGATTGCGATGCAAAATCAAAGCGGAAGAAATACCTAAATAACGACTTCCTCTTCTCCTGATCCTACCAAGTAGAGAAAGTCGACTTGTTTAAAGATGTTTACCTGATAAAACAAACTTTTCACCCGAGTATTATAACTTGTGTCAACCATATTTGAGGAGTTCTCAAATATGGCGGAGATACGCAAGAGCGACTTACTTTGAATATTTTAATGTATCAAGAGGCTTACTACGACTGAACGCAAAATATAATTTGCATTGTTTGTTCTCCTGTTATTCACTCCCACTTTGATTTGGAATTCCGGAACTCCTAATTCCGGAATTCCAAATCAAAGTGGGAGTGAATAACGGGAGAATAAACAATGCAAATTATATTTTGCGTTCAGTCGTAGTAAGCTTTACATCCTCTTTGTGGCGAGTATTTAGCATGTTCCGGAATAGGTATTCTCACCGCATTTACGTAAGTGGTTTTAGCTAAGTTTCCCCTGCTAATGTTTTCAAGAGCACAGCTGATGTATTTGATTGCAGCTAGCTCTTATACTTTTATTATTTGTTGAAAAAAAACAAACAATTGTACCTATAACAAGTGTAAGCTCACAATATAAATATTCTTGATTCTTGACAAGTCAGAAAAATCTTACATGGATATATAATATGTAATTGTACAACCAGTGGCGTAATCCATAAGTTAATACAAAAACATAGAAAACAAAAACGCACAATTATGCTGATAACAAGCAAATAGGAATTTAGTTTAGTACAGTCGAAAGCACATCATCCTTATATCCATGCACTCTACTCCGTTGCATTACGGGTGACTTGTAAACTAAAATGTAAAGGTTGACATACTATCGACGGAACATCCAACAGCACATCAACGTCCACTCTGTTACGGTAAGCAGTGACTTTGCGGCGGAAATGTAAGGTGCGAGACACACAGATGGGACGTGGGGCGAGGGCGCGGTAAGAGACAGACCACAGTCCTTGCTATGCGGTCGTTCTTGATCTGACTCTATACATCTTACCGCGCCCTCGCCCCACGTCCCATCTGTGCATCTCGCGCCTAAGGGCCGATCAACTGTCTTTTTACCTACTAAGTACATCGAAGTTGCTAGACTTATTTTTACTTAGCGCGATAAGAGTTGTGAATTAGCCAGCCGGTACAATTAGCGACACGAACAGATAACTAACACTTCTGTGAAAATCTATAAGATCGTGGCAAATAAAATAGAAATCAACTGTGTTCGTGTTCAAGGACAAGGCCTACCTGTATGTCAAATTTTATCTAAATCCGTAGAGCCGTTTAAGCATGATAAACATCCGAACATATCAACTTTGACAATAATTTTTAGTGGTCAGGTAGAGTTCTTTGGTGAAGATGAGCATCTACGGACTCTGCGATACTGATATCATGACTTGCATGACTTCTTCATTAAAGGTTCATCTTAAACAAAGCTGATGCAATTAAAATGGATGGATGCGGCTAACAATTCCCGCCATAAAACTTCGCCATTAATTTACAAAGTAAACCTCAAGTTGGCTTTATTACGGTTTTGACTCGCCTTTTGATTCCCTGATGAGTTAACAAAAGCTCATTTTCCTTGACTCTATTTTTAGCAGACTTTAAAAATAGTAGAAGGTAATTTTTTTCGTATATTTTTTTATGTATCTACCTGGGTTCAGTTACAATTCTTTTCTTTTTTTATAAAAATGTATTTTGTTAGAAAGGGGGTACCGCAAGGGTGATCGCATATTTTGGTCAAGATATGTTGATGATATGCGTAAGAAAATCATCGAACTCTTCTTTTCATTGCGTGTGTGTCTTGAGGTCCGTTTTTTATTAAATGAGTTTTTTTATTTATTAATTAATCGTTAAAGCTCTACAAAGCATGTGGTTACATCATGTACTCGTAGCATTGGTCGTAGAAACTTTAGTCACTTGCGGTTACCTATAGGTACAGTTCACCGATGTCCTACCCCATGCAGATTGACAACTTTGCTGAGATATTATGTACTATAAAAGACACTGTAATTTCTCCAATGGCTCGACCTCTTGATATTTAAAAGGAATCGAAATTTAAGGTCTAACAGTCTTAGCTGCCGAGTTGTACCCTCGAAACTCATTAAAAGTAAATCCGGCTGCATTTTCTAAGGACGCTAAATTAAAGCTTCTTTAAAGAAAATTCACTGGGAACTCCTGAAAGCAGTGAACGTGCTTCGTTTGCCACTATTGAGGCGTTCGGCATAGTTTAAGAGTTATTCAGTCTAGTCGATGCTTGGTGGAGTGCCGAACGCAATTTTCTGAACAATTTTCTGCCTTCTCATATCTTAGCAATGCCTTGACCAGCTCCTGCAGCACGACCGTGAGAGAGCTCGATAGTGGGAGATATAGTACCGTTATCTTGCTCTAAGGGACGATGTTTTATCGCCTTGTTGCGCTCGACACTACCGATCACCAATAAATAAATAAATATTATGAATAATGGTTTCTTACGATGCGTGTCGCTTAAAGTTGGTTCCACATTTGTGAATGTAACATTTGCCCGATCCAATCACAGTATCATTCTTCGTATCCACAGATATAGATCTGTGGTCGTATCGTATCAAAGTCCACATCTAGTTGTGGATGTCTCGAGAATGGTCTGAGACTTATATCACTTTTGATGATCGGACATCATCAAAACTGACTCGAGATGGAAATATCAAGGCCAAAAATCACGAATTGTGCACGCGTATGTTATCATAATACGCATTTGCGATACAGATATCGGTAAATGAAAAATATTATGTGGACTCTTCGGAAAGCTTGTTTCAATTCATTTTTTTTGTAAGGACTCATAATCCTCTACAATCGCTCGCCAATTGACTCGCTACAGCATGACAATCGCGTTTAGACCAGTTAAATCTATAATTACGGTTCACTCCGACAATTTTATGGAGCCACATATAGGGATTGCATTATATCCCTATATTTGGGACCATAAAAGTGGCAGATACATAATAATATATTTATGATAATACGGAACCATCGATACGCGAGCCAAAGCCACACTTAGCCGGTTTTTACCTCTATAATTTATTAAAACACCTACATTTAACAAAGAACACAATTACATCGAAAATAGGACAACAACCATCATTCATATCTTTATGACGACAATTCCACGTACTTACATTGCGTTTCTTACTTGCTAATCTATGGGTTAATCGGCTATGCAATATAAGTACATCGAATTGTCGTTGTATACCATGAATTGTAGTTCAATGATATGGGGCACAAACCTTTTAGATATTTCAAGCGCTACAATCCGCGTTCCCATCCGTAGATAGGTCGCTATTAGGTCACACACACCGAGTTCGCAACTCAGCCGCTGTAGTTTCGTAAGCCGGCTTTAGGATTAAAGTTAGGGCGAGTTAACTGAGCTTACGGCCTCGCTTCATTTGGAGACTTTAATATTCTGTATGTCCCCTGCAACAGTGTTTTCATGCCACAATCGATTCCATCGACGACTCATTAAAACTTATCAGTGTAATCTTTACTAGGACTAACAACTGTGTCTTTCTGTTAATATTCCACGGAAAGATGTCAACCAATCTCTCTCTGCTTAGACGAGCATACCTCGTTCAGGTGGCTTTTGTGGCAACTTAGATACACCACAGGCTACATCTATGATCCTGTTTTATTTATTTGTTTTGTCTGTTGTGTATTTAGTTTTCTTTCTGTTGTTGTGCATATTATGTTACTTATCTGCTTATTTTGTTTCTGTGATGTATCTTGTTGGTATAATAAATGTTTTTCTTCTTCTTCTTCTTCTAAATTGCTATTAGCAAATAATGTATAGATAGGTACAAAATATTAGTACTGTAACTTGTGAAACCAATTTTATTTTAATCATAGTATGCGAACCTCAAAGGCTATACAGAATATAGAGCAAAGGTAAACATGTGCATTCGCCTTGATAGCAACCAATAATATCCTAAGTGCTGGTTGAAGCCACAATCTGAATAGAACAGAAGAATCATCATCATCATCAGTAGCTTGACGAGTTGTGATCCCTGCAATCAAATCAATGAGATAATTATGGTTGATACCAATAGTAACGTAGTAGTACTAATAAAGTATTGATGAAAGGTGAGCTTTATGCTCAAGACCAAAGTGAAGATACCAACACTCAGCATTGGGTGGCTAAAGGTTGAAGAAGAGGAAATGTATAAAATAGTATTGTTATGTATTAAATTATAGTATCAAAAACACACACTTGGTCCAGACGAGTGACAGTTAGTGAGTACCAATTGTCATCTCTTTATTGAGATAACAATTGGTCCTTATATTTTTCATAATAACTAGTACTTAAATTTATATTAACTTTCTGATATTCTCAAAGACAACAATAACGTGTTTCATTTCACTCAGCTTACCTCTGCATACAGATTTTTTTTAAATACAGTAAAAACCAAGAAGTTGATTGGGGTTTGATATTTCTTGAATTAATTACATAGTTGAACGACATAAGACGACCAAAGAACTTGTTTTACGTTACAAATGCGTTGCATATTTTAACAATGTCTCCCAACGGTTTATTTACATCCAGGGAAATGCTTGAAATAACCTCATAACCTACTTTTAAAATAATCACTTGATACTGTTCCTTACTTAAAGGTACACTACAACTGACCCACTTATCACGAAATCTCCGGCTAAAAACTTGACGCAGGTCGACATCTAAGGGAAGCTAGATTAGAAAACCGAAAGCGTCATCCGATAGGCGTAATTTAAATGTTGCACCCATAGTATGTGTCAGATGTAAGCTCCCTATACGTAACAGACTGTTGATACAAATAAATACTAAAATATTGAGCAATGAAAATACTAGATAAGTACTCCAAGGAACGCCCGCCTATGCAAGAAATACCCAGTCCTACCTAATTTTATTTTAATATATTCAAAAAATTTTTTGATTAAGTAATAGGACACAAATCTGGTGCAGCAGTGTACAGTAATTTTATGCAGGACGAGTCTTAATACGAAGTAGTTTCTTAAGGTGATCGTACACCGCCCCGGAAGCGACGAGCAAAACGAATTTTAAAATTAGGTATTTGTGTGAAATCCTATGAAACTCCGCTCACCATGATCCCAAGGTTTCCAGACGAATTCAAATGATTTCATCAGATTCGGCGTGAATTGTCAGTTGCGTTAAACGTGGACAACTCGAATGTACGAAATTCTTTCAGCACTGTCAATTTGTTCAGCGCGGTCGATTCTTTCGGCGTGGATAGGCGCGCGTTCTCCTAAATAATCGAAAAATGGCTAGCTAGGGTGTGTGCACCACTCTATAAAAGTGAAAACTGACCGACTGACTGGAGCCGAGTATACCCGATTCAACGTTACTACCCGAGCGCGAAGGTTTAGTTTCGTTATCTGTTCAAAAAGAGCGCGAAGTGCGCCTGAAGAAGATTTCACTTCAATATGCTAAATTCAAAGCTCTGCTATAGTATACGTTTGCAGTAGGTAGGTATTTATTCTGTGACTGCAGCCAGCAATACTAACACAAGAAGGGTTCGTTTTGCGAGCACTCTCTGTTTGTATAATAACGTCGGTACAGCGCCGATAAGCGGTCGTATTGTGAGGATCCGATGTAGAGGAATGAACTCGTAGAGCGGAAACAGGCAGAAAAAGTTAAGGTAGTTTACAGGTCAACCTTCGTTAAATTGCGCGCACTTTTTTCACAAAAAGTACAAAGCTACGCAAAGTTTCAAAACAAAAATTAGAGAGTAGTACATATATTTCATTTCATTCAGCATTGGTATGTGTAAATAAAACCGTTGATAGCATAAGAATACATTTTTTTCTAAATTTAGCTGACTTTGAGTGTCATCAAATTAATTGAATCATCAGCAAATACTAATATTTTGGTCACCAATAAAATCTTTTATAAAAGTCTATCGGGCAATAACTAGTTATCGCTAGATAAAACTAAATAGCTGAAAAATAACCGAAAAAAAATTGATCAGTTCAAATTGATTACGTAATTTACGAAGCAAATAGGATCGGTTTTTAGTGTAGGTACACTATTTTAACAAGTGGCAAAATACTAGAAATACCTCTTTCATGCTGTGTTGACCAAGTTATTATTTTGCGGATCGATTATACCTACAATTTCTTCTAACCAAATCATTATTACGCTAATCAGTCTAGCCTCAGTCTGGGTGTATTTTCATGTTTCTGACGTCCTTGCCATAGCACAGGGTATGCTAATTTGGGACCAGGTCAAGGTGGTTTTACTGTGTGGAACTTATTATAATTAGTCATACTTGGTGCGATAGTTTTCGAGCGGGGATCATAGACTAACAAACGCAACGTGGGTTGCCGACCGCTCAATGGACCGGTGATCGGAGGCAAATTGCTGGCAGCTGCTGGATGAGGGTGGCTGAGGACAGAAGAAGAAGTGGATGCCTTGGGGGGAGTCCTATGTCCAGCAGTGGACGATTAGGGGCTAATTGATTGATATTTGGTGTATTTGCTGACCACGTGTTGTTGCTTATTTATTTACATTCTTCGTTCCAAATTTGTCCAAATTCCAAATTCGTTCCAAATCAATTTATTTGCTATTATTTAATTGATTATGTTCAGTTAATTAGTTACTCTTCTTTTTTCGAAGTCAACAGATGGCTAGGTATTGGATTTTGCTCTATGTGATTTTTTTGCTAGCGGTCGTGCTAACATTTTAATTTTCAAGAGTGTACTCTAGTCAGTTATGTTACAAGCGGCTTTAAAATTAAAAACACAAACCCCTGTGGCGCAGCGGTAGCGTACCTGCCTACCGTGCGGGAGGTCCTGGGTTCGAATCCCGGCTGAGGACAGAAAAAAACCCCAGGTCTTGGATTTTTACATGTTTGTGATTTCGTTGTTTCTGGTTCCCACGACACAGGGTATCCTAGTGTGGGGCCAGAAGCAATGTATGTGCCTGTATGTAAATGTTTATTACTTCCACACAACACAATCACTTGATCTGGTCCCAAACTAGGATACCCTGTGCTATGGTAACCAGGCAAGGACATCACAAACATGGAAATACACCCAGACTGAGGCCATTTCTACAAATGTACGACCGCCCCTGTGGGAATCGAACCCACGACCTCTGTGTTGGTAGTTAAGCGCCTTAACGGATAGTCCACCGAGGAGGTCAATTTTAATTAGAAACATTAATCAATACTTTAATCAATAAAAAGTCGACTGAACTACATTTTACATATTCCAGTCAGTTGTTCAATCGGAAAAATGTATTTTTTAAATTGCGAAAGCTTATCTCTTGCGATTTGGCAGCATACTTGCCAGCTCTGAGAGAGTCGTAATAATTAATTCTGTCACCCCCAATTTCTCCAAATGCGAACGCTTGGCAAACACAGATATTAGTTTTCTGTAAAAGTGCTTTCCTTGAGTGTTTCCTGCTATAAGTTGTATTGTTTATTTTCGCACACAATGGGAATCTCGTGATTTGCATTTTTATTTTGTTTAACTTTCTCCCCAATAGATCGGTCAGTGAACTCTGAATTTGGTTATCTCGTCTACCTACAAGTTCACTATACATGACAATAGGAACGTACATGGATATTTGCATTCGTGTATTTTACTGTTAGCTTTGGTTAGGTCTACTTTGTTAGGTCACGGATGACTAGACAAGATCTAATTTAAAAAGACTCTTGTCACAGTGTTTGTTATCGAACTCTTCCGAAATGACTTCACCGATTTTTATAATCTTTTTTGTGAATTTTGGTAGGTCTGAGAATAAGTGATATTATATTGTATGAAGGTTGGTCAAAATGGTCATCCATCTGGTTTGTTGGTCAAACCAACAAACCAGATGGATCAGTTTCTGCCTCGAATGCTTACTTACCAAAAAACGTTATACAGGGTTATTTCTAAAATGCGCAATTCCTGAAACATGTCGGTTAGAGTTTGTCATTAACCTAAATTTATTCAAAACGAACTGTGTTACACACAGTTAAAATTCTCCTATCTCTAATTACGCAAGCCTTGATATTTCGAAAAAATATAAATCTGAGAGAAAACTCACAGATCATGATAAGAAAATTCTATTGATAGGATTTGTATTTCTGTAATTTCCCCGAACTTTTCGCCCGCGCAGCGCCATAAGTCCCATACAAATCCGTGTGCTCGGAGAACCCAGTCTTAATGTGTTTCCACAAAGATGCCCCCGAAAGGTCCTCAGCCGTCAGCCAAGACGGCAAAAGTTACCTTCAAAAACGTGTCCTTAAGACCCCACATCAAACTGTACTTAAAGCCGCTCACTCTACCGGAAAATACCTATCTCGAGGTTAATGGATATTTCATTGCGTTACAAGTTAAATTATGTGTGAATTTATGCGAAAAATGTTCGCCGAATGTGGGAATCTGTCAAGTCGCGTCACTTTAGTTCGATCAATTTCAAAGCATGTGAGTATGAGGTGGGTACTCTAAAAGGTTAAGGATTGATGGAATCAAACATGTTTTAAGGACAACACACACCGGCGGTGCACCAGATTTTTTTTGCGCAGAGGTGACCCTAGTTTCTTACCTTAATTTTTAGTTAGTGTTTTCTTCCAGCAAAAGAAGGATGATGTAGGTAATATGGATAGTGGCAAAAATTACATATAGACTATCAATATGTTTCATACAAAGAAAGAAATAAAAAGACAAGAAACTGCGAAATGTCTACAGGAAAAAAAAAAATAAAAATAGAGGATAATATGGACTCATGTTAGGCAATTCATCATTATCATCAGCAGCTCACCTCTGCCCACTGCTGGGCACAGGCCTTTTCCTCATCACGCCATCTTTCGCGGTTGCTTCCCATCCGCATCCACAGGGTCTTTTCCAACTTAACCACGTAGTCTGATCAACGGGCTCTTGGTCCACCTACAGACAACCGTCCGGTTCTCGGGCCGCCACTCCGTTACTGCTCTGGTCCACATGCCATCTTCCCGCCAAGCAATTGTTAGTATCGAGTTAATATTATCATTACACCACGGGTTATTAAGTTAACACAACACTTGAAAATAGTTTCTTCTGTATAGATAGATTTTATTAAACCACTTCCCATAACCGAAGGCTTAAAGTTTTTTATATTATGTATGATACAATCTTTAAACAAGCCAATCTCACAATTTCATGCAATCGGTATTTTTTTATAAAAAAGAAAAATATGTGAAAATTTTTGATCGTTTACTTATTGGAAGACTGTTAGTCTTCGTTAACTACGTGGAGTTTTAAGATTGTATGAAAAGTTACAAAGTAAGAATTTTAAGCGTTTGCTTATGGGAAGTATTTTGACTATCGATACGTATTGTAAAACAGTGCGTTATCGTCAAGAATCAAGAATATTTATTGTGAGCTTAGACATGGGTTAGGTACACATTTAGCAGTAACAGTTGCTATTTCAAATAGAATCACCAAGTCTCACAGGTGTACTCACATTCATCCATCCTTCACGTAATATTTTTATATGGTGGAAAGAGTAACATGTCAGAAATTATAATAACATTTTAAAATAAAAATCCTGAACTGTATGAGATCATCTTAAAAACTAAATAGCTACATATCGACGTCCGACATACTTACAAAATAAAACTATTCAATATCATATTCCATAAACTCTTTCAAACTATAAAAACTATAAAATCATGGTTTTGCATTATTTCGATAACACGAGCAAGCAAAATTAATCGCTCAAAAAGCTAGTAAAACCCATATCTCCCTGAAACTAAAGCTGAAGTAAAGCTGAAGCGCAATAAATTATCAATCAGGTAGTGTTACAATGGGCGCCCACTCGCTATTGCTCCGGCACAAACTTCGCCGAGTTCGAGCCAAGTTGCACGCTCCGAGATGAAATATTCTATTGGTTCTATTCAACCGCTCCAGTCTTACGTGGAGTGGAGTGCAGTCGCTTGTGCGGACTTGAGCCAACAAAATTCACGCGCACGGTTTCGTTTCATTGTCCACAATATGGGCGATTGCGTTGTTGGCTATGACGCCAGTGCCCTATTTCATAGAACTACAATTGGACCGTGTTACGCGAAAACATTCCAACCCACAAAAAGTAACTTTCGGGAAAACGCTTTTTAAGTTTAAAATGGTTTTGCTATATGTTTAGACACTTTTAAGGTCATTGTGATTACAAATATAACTCACGGATTAACAAGTAGAAAGACTCAGTTACGCAATGTACATTACGAATTTTCATACTCTATGAATTTGAGTGGATGTATTAGCGAATAGGGGATATATTGGCAAAAGGCAAGATAAAAAGTATCCGAAACTTTTGCGAAACTGCGTGCATGCAACGACTAATGAATGTTGAGGAAGCGAAAGTCAGGATCGTGGCAAGTGGCAGTCCATGGTCTCTGCCTACCCCTCTGGTATACAGGCGTGGGTTTAGTTTAATGAAACGCGGCCCAGGGCCTAGACTATGTTTAAGCATGTAGTCTGTTGTAGCTTAATGACAACTACACAACAAGAATGCATCGATTTCACTTGGTTGCCGCAACAAGTCTACGCGAGTACACGTATTAAATTACTTCTAGGCCTCAATGGAAAGGAAAACATATCTCGTAACCCGACCGCAGTAACAGAATTGTGACTCCCTTCTATAGCAAAGATCCTCACCTAAACGTGGTGTTTGTTCGTAGGTATTAGAGAGTTCAGTAACAGCTTCAAAGAAGTCTAAAGAGTCATAGTTCACAAGCAGCCTATATACGTCCCAGTGTAAGGCACAGGCATTCTCTCAGAGAGAGAGTATCGGCTTAATCACCACGCGTGCCCACCGCGGATTGGTGATTTCAAGCGCTGAGGTGTGCGAATAGCTCAGACACTCATGTTTCCTCGGGATGTTTTCATTCACAGTTAACGAGTGGTATTGCTACTATAACTTCACAAATATACATAACTTAGAACACAAAGTCATAGTTACATGCCCGCACTGGGCATCGAACCTGGGTCTCTCTCTTCCGAGTCCGATGTTCTACCCACTAGGCTACCACCGCTACAGAGTCATAGCTCAAATGAAAATTCGTAACGTAACGTCTTCTCTCGAGATCGGACGCTGTGTCGGACGCTAAAAGCTATTTCGTCACGACCCAGTCGTAAAGTTTATTTCTTTGATTGAGTTGGCGCAGAAGTTAAATCACAATTCGGTGACTCTCGTCCAGTTTCTGATTTGGGAACTTTACTAATGACATACTTTTAGTAGATAGAGTGTCCAATGATAGGTGCTTCACTATTTCGCTCATCAATACTTTTTTTTTATTGGGAGAGAAAATCCTTAACATAAAAAAATATCAATAGTTTTATATATTCAGTAGGGCAAATTATCGAAATTTATTTGTTTACAAATATATTTCAATATTAAAATTCAGAATAATATTATGAAACAGCTAGTATTTTTTTGACAGTTACAATCAACCTCGCCTTTCATCACCTTACCTCACCGCTTGAAATCGCCAATCCGCGGTGGGCACGTGTGGTGATTAAGCCTATACTCTCTCTCTCTCTCTCTGAGAGAAGGCCAAGTTTTACATTGTTCATAAGAAACGCGCTATAATCAACAGGACGTCAACTCCTACATGCGTGCGCTTGAGCTACTGTCGACTGTACCTAGCAATGTTTATGCATTGAATTCTTTATGTTACTAACATACATTTGTGAATCTGTAGTATGAATCATCATCGTCGCTGATCTAACTGTGAAGGAAAACAACATGAGGAAACCTGTGAGTCTGAGGTGTTCACCCACCGAGGTGGGTTAACCGAGATTAACCGAGGTTAATCTGTGCCTCAGCGCTACAAATTGCCGATCCACGGTGGGCACTAAACTTAATTAATCCCAAACTCTCTCTCGTTCTCTCTTTAAGAAGAAAATCTGTGTTCTGCAGTGGGACATAATTATATAGGCTGATTATGTTAGGAGTGTCATTTATACTAAAGTCTTCAATCAGAAACCGGGAGCCAAAGTAGGTATACCTATTTCTATAACTACTGGAGAATCCAAATCAGTATTCAGCCCGAAAAGTCGACGAGGTCCAATGCTGGCTAATCCGCAGTCACTCTATTAGCTAATCCCATCTAATTCGTCAACTGAGCGAGCAATCAGCTATGCAAATTTAACTGGTCACGTAGGCCCATGCGAAATATTGCGGGGTTTTTTCAGCACTAAGTATGTACCTAAATTGTTCGTCGGTTGGTGTCCATAAGTAGTTTATAGGTAAGATAAAATAAAAATATTCTTTGTTGCATACAAGAAACGAGACATAAAATATGAAAGTTACAATGAAAAAGTACAATGGGCGGCCTTATTGCTAACAGCAATTTCTTCCAGACAACCTTGTGACGGAAAGGTTGCCGAAGGAGAAAGAGAAACGAGTAGTTGGTGCAAATACGGATAGTACGTACTTAAACTAAATAATAAACTTACATAAATCTTACTTATATAATTTTTATACTAAATTACTACATAAATAAGTTATAATACCTATGTAAGAGGACGATATAATGAATATAACCTACATAGAAAGAAAAAGTTATCATGTACTGATTAAAAACTTAATTTACAGAGAAAGATCTTTTACCCCATTTTTGAAGATTGCTGGAGATGCAGAACGCCTTATTGAGACCGGCAGATTATTCCACAGCTGGAGGGCCGCTTACAGCAAATGAGCTGCTGAAGAACCTTGTTGTATGACTCGGTGTTTTAAGCGTCAAGCTCTGATCAGACTGTAGTGCCTGATTGTGGGAGTCACTCCAAAGTCCTAGGGTCCCAGGTACTCCAAAAGATGCACGATTATTTGTATCGCGGCCGATGAAAGGTCCATCAGTGGATCCAAAATACTTTCGAGTAATACGTAGGATGCAGTCGTGATTAATTCAGTTATATATGTAAAGGCTTAGCTTTGGTAGAGCTTTATCTGCATACCCACTTAATTAAGTTAGACATGGCGTTGATTTATACATTTTAACCCGATTGAGGGATGCTCTCAATACACTGAACAACTTTTCTACCTAAATTCGTTAAAAGAATACTGTGTCCAATACAAAATTTCTGATGTCTTTTATTTAAACATTTATTTTAACTATACTAAATATCTGCCTATAAATTAAAAATACGAAAAAAATAAACACGAGGATAATCAAATCATTTAGCTTCTCTTTTTTCCGTCAATGGTTGTCTGGAAGAAATTACTTTTAGTAATAAGGCCGCCAATTGTACCGTACTAATTGTCAAATTCTCATATGTTATTCCTGGTTTAGTACATACAATAAAGAATATTCTATCTATCTATCAACAGACAAACATAATAATAATAACTTCCACACAACACAATCACTCGACCTGATCCCAGCTATGGTAACCAGGCAAGGACGTCACAAACCTGAAAATACACCCAGACTAAGGCCATTTGTAAAAATGTACGGCGGTGACTTGGTAACTTAAATGGAAAGATTTAGGTACGTTCTGTCGACTATTTAGGTGCATACGACTGTCTCTAGACTCGGAAGCGAGGGACCCAGGTTCGATTACCAGTGCGGGCTTATGACTTTGTTTATTTTCAAAGTTACGTACATTTTTACATCTGAAATGTTTCGAGATATTTTTGAAAAATGCAAATAAGTGCCTTTAAAAAATAGAATATTCGATAGTTATTGTTACGGCACGTTCATTTTGTTAGCAAAACCACACGCTAACTGTGAAGGAAAGCATCGTGAGGAAACCAGCGGCTTGGTTGGCTCCGCACTTATTGACTTGTCTTTCCTGTGGGCTAGGCCGACTAAGCTGTCAGCTGTTGTGGTATAGGTGCTGGGCAAGCCTACTCCATCTACAAAACAATGTCCTAGGCACTGAAGCGACCGAGTGGTCCCTTCACCCATCTAGTGTGAGTGAAAGTGCCACTGGACGCTGTATAAATCATCTAATTGCATAGATGCAAACGCCAATTTATTTTAACTTTCTCTTGGTACTTATCTATATACATACATAAGCAGCCAATATACATCCCACTGTAGGGCACAGGCCTTCTTTCAGGGAGAGAGAATGGGCTTAATCACCACGCGTGCCCACTGCGGGTTAGCGATTTCAAGAGCTGAGGTACGTCAATAGCTCAGACACTCAGGTTTCCTCACGATGTTTTCCTTCACAGTCAGCGAGTGGTATTGCTACTATAACTTCACAAATGTATATTACTTAAAAAATAAAGTCATAGGCACATGCCCGCACTGGGGATCGAACCTGGGTCTGCCGCTTCCGAGTCCAATGTTATACCCACTAGACTACAACCATTCTATAGGTACTTACCTATCTACCTTTAATTTTCAGAGATTAATTCCAGCGGGATTTGGGTAAAATCCGCAATGCCCGCTACGCACAACATAAATAGCTTACTTTTATATGATATTCGGTAGTTGCCTGACAAACTAGGATTTACGAGCGAATTTAAAGGCCTTTCGGCGACGCAATATACAGTTTCATGATTTATTTAGTTCCACAGGTAATCCTTATATCGAAGGCCATAGCGGCGGTTTTCCATTGCCCGGTGGAAAGCAATAACTTCGACGGACTAATACGTGCAGACAAACCATAATGCATCAGCAATCTGTTTACGCGGTGGGGCGTACACTTACAATAACCAATATATCTTGGTGGATACCAACATTTTCTACTCCATTATCCTTATTACCTTGTGACGTTGACATTTTAGATATGGATATGTTTATTGCCGCTTATTTCATTTTGCATGTAAAGTCCGTAATCCGTTGCCTTCGTTTTGGTTTCAGAATTTCATTAGTATAACAGATTTTGACACTATAGGTTTCTGGATAACCGGATAACAAACCAAATTACAGTTTAACAAAAAAACCTAAAAAATCTTTTGTCGGTAATATACTTTAAGTAATTAGAAAGTAGAAATTAGAATGTACCTATCATGTTTCGTAATGTTCAGGGTCTAAGATCAAAAACTTGGGGCGCTTTGTATAAATTAATTAATATCGTAGATCTGCTGAACCACTGAACAAGTTAATTTCTACTTCTAAGTGCTTTGCCGCGAAGCTTTAATTTATTTTAAACTTCTAGTTATAATCAAAATGGTTCTACATTAGTGCCACGTAATCATGTTGTTGCCGCTGTTGAAGTTTGTCTAACAATACACGCTGAAATGTAGGTGGGTTAAGAGCTGTGGTTATGTAATTAGTAATTAAAAATATCATCCGGTTTTACAAACCATGAAGGGTTTTGCCATAATTGCCACGCTTGGCAGACGGGTTGGCGATCGCAGTATGCGGTTGGAATCTCAGGAAGACGCTGCTGCCCGTCTCCTGGTAATGTATTTACTTAGTCGCCTTCTACGACATCCACGGAAGGAAATGGAGTGACGCTATTCTTAATCCGGCGCCACACGGAATCGGAGACATAAAGTACAAAAAAAATTGTGTTGTGAAATCCTGTTTCGAAAAATTCGAAAGCAATTAGTACCTACCGTCTCTCTGTCTGTCAGACAATGACTCGCAGCAGTGCCCACGCACCGCTCTGGCTGGCTACTAATGGTTCTCACAGATTCCAGCTTGTTTCGAGATATTTTTGGAAAATGCTAAATAAGTGCCTTTAAAAAAAATAGCGTATTCGATAACTATTGTTAAGGCGCGTTGATTTTGGTATGGCTCTCAAACCACCCAAAATTCACGGTGTATACCTACGTTGGCAGACTATTAAGATTATAGACTCAATTCAAATTATTGAATTTTCATCAGAGTTACGTACTTACACCTGCAAAGTTTCAAAACGATGCGACAGTCGGAAGTAGGTTGGTTAAAATGGAATTCCCTGGATTTGTTACATTCATATTTGCGCCATAGTGATTGAGTTTAACAAGTGAAACTAAGAGAAGCTTGTTAAAGTCAAAGTCAAAAATTTTTATACACTATAAAAACAAAATGTTTAATTAATGAGCGTCAAAGCTGTTAGTTTCACAATTAATAGATTATGCGGAGAAGAAGCTAACAAAGAAACTCCACATTTATTCTTTTCAAAACTGGTTTGCTTAATTAACAAAGTTTTCAACTTAATTAACAAAGTTTTCAACTTACACTACACTAGATACAACCGTACCTGTTAACATTATTTAAATACCAGACATCCTTGTCTTCCAAATAATCCTTAATGTTATAATAGGCTTTTTTTTACATAGTGCCCCATAAAGGATGTATTAACTTTTGCAAGTCTAAAGCGTGGAAATGATAATTTATGTTTATTCCTAGTATCAATGTTGTGATGGCTACCAACATTTTCGAAATTGCTGATGTTTTTTCTAACATACATTATTATTTTCATAAATGTATTGACTTGCAACTGTAAAGATGTAGCTTTTTTTAAAGAGATCCCTTAACGAGTCCCTACTACCTAGCTTGTAAATAAATCGGATCGGAAATAAATTAAAGAACCCGACCATTTGTTTATATTATGAACTTCGGAAAATATTACCTACTAACTAAAGATCGGCTTTTATCTCCGAAAGGTCAAGTTATTTTAATTTGAAACTTCTGAAGGGGACATCCTTATTTTAATATAGTCGTGAAAATACCTAAGTACTTTCTAGAATCAGTTCGTGTCCAGGCTTAAAGTTCTGCGAATAAATGAACCAAAGCCATCGGGTGTCCAACTTTAAATTCTAGTGCCACGTTTACATCACATGCGTAGCCACGACTGTACACTTACAGAATAAACCATTGTTTATTCCCGCTTTCCATCGGTGAGCACGAATAACAGATCAGTATCTAGAAGATGCACAAATTATATGTTTGGGTAAAATTGGTTCCTTTATAGTGTCTACTTATACCGACAATATTTTTATTTTTTAATTATCGTTTATTAATGTTAACCAAAAATCTCCACCGGTGGACAAAAGGAATAATCGAAAGTAAATAATTGACAGAATCACAGTTGCACAGAAAATAAGATTCTAATCTGCACTTCCATTGAAACGAAACCTGATTTTACTCCAAATATAGAGCTGTTAATGAGAATCGCGTATAGTTTTACTTGTGATGTTTTAACTCAAAGGCAGAGCAACAGGAATGATGCGAACGGGGCTAAGAAAATTCCCCCTCAACTTTCCCTGGCTTTTCTTCATTTGACATTCAGAGCGTTTAATTGTTCTGTCGGTGAATTTGTTGCAAAATTATTTTGCCGGCGCCTTTGTGCGATCGCTGAAAAGATTTCCCGCGCGAAGGAAGTTAGTTACCGTGAAGCTTTTACCTTTAAAGGTATTCAAATAAAACTCTTCTTAGATGTATACAGCCCGAGAGTCCTGAGACAGTATTATGTTCCAAAGATCCTTATATAATAAACTGGACCATTGAGGCTTCGGATCATCAGCTTTGGATACTATTGCTATACTCGATAATAGATCTTGGATAGTTGGACGAGTTTAAAGTTTTATCTGTACAGAACCATGATGTGCATTTTGCAGCTCTAACGATATTTGCATAATCGATAAATCTACATGAAGAGAATTTACTTGTTATCTTAACGTTATCGTTAGAACGCACAATACGAAAACCGTTTCGTCAGTTCTCATTTGGCGCCAGTTTCTGAATTTCACTACTCTCAACTGAGAAACCGGCAGATTTTGAGTCAATCCTAAAATAAACGTAAACTGGTATCTATCTTAATTACGTAGGAAAATATGAACTAATTAGAGTGCAGAATACTTTCTTATTTTAAAAGAAAATAGCAAACTCTTTCAAAACTTTTTTAACATTAATTTTATTTATTTATACTTCATCGCACTAATTACGAAAGTAAATGCACAGGACGACGACGTGCAATGACGTACTTAATGCAAGAAACATTCATTCTCTTCCAAAAAACTTCTGGTATTCAAGACTATCAACGGGTACCTAGTGTTTGTAGCTGCACGATTGTGTCGAAATTGTATCAGTCCTGAAGTTTCCGGCTGTCTTTCAATGACTGTAGGTACTACTGAAATGGCAGACACGCCGGTTAGAGCGTTTCATCCATATGTACATAATTCTGTACGAAATAAAGTGCAGGCGTCTGGATCAATAGTAAAGTAAAGGCTCATTTTGTTTTATTCCTCCTCTCTTATGGACCCTTGAACCCTTTCGAGAGCGCCGTATTTGCGGGTCTCTGCGAGTAGGTATGCGGGTGGCAGGGCAAACAGAAGAAAATCGGCCAAGTGCGGGTCGAACTTTCGCTCCGAGGGTTCTGTAAAACCATACATTTTTATAACAATTATTATGGAACGCGTACAGCGGAGTACATTCTTCTCATGATATTAAACGACCTACCTACCGAACTTGTTGAAAAAATCTTGTGTGAACCAAATAAGTGCCAAAATGTCTTAAAACAACATTTCTTAAGCTAATTTTAAGCAAAGGGTATCTTATAAATAACTATAAAAAAAAACATTGCTCATTTAACAGAAAATGTGTTTTGAGAGGTTTGTCATGATCGTGGCAAGCGCAAACGTTTGCCTACCACTAGGGGATACAGACGTGAGTATATGTAACATAATGAGTGTGTTTTTTTCTCATTCAGTTCGGGACCCTTAGCGGGAATCTGACTCATTCTTGGCCGGTTATTATTATTTGCCGATATATTATAGGTACTGTACTATAATCACACTACCCCCCCGGTTTCTCGTACACTAACAAGCTGTTAATCTACCGTTAACAGCTGTCAGTTGTTTTTTTTGTATGCACTTTGGTCAATTGACAGCTGTTAACAGCAAATTAAAAGCGTGTTAGTGTACGAGAAACTGGGGGTAAGTTTTACACTTGGACTGTATTACCTTTATTACAATAGAGTAAACACAAAAATACCTTATTTTTACTTTTTGTTTTTTTTTATATATTAGGGTCTGTGCGCTATAATGGGACGCAAGTTGTTTACATTAGTAGTTTAGTTAGTTAATCCGGCATATTAACATGTTCTGTGAAAATTGTAACTAGCTACAGGAGAAAAAGCTCTTTATAGATTGGACAGACTTCGTAGGAATATTAATATGGTCTCGTTTGGCACTCGTACGGAACTCTAAAAAACACTAAGGTGTTTGCGGATTGGTGTGTTTATTCGCGGTTATTCCGGGAAAAAAATTAAAGATGCTTCTAGTAGGATAGAAGATATATTTAGTTCAGTTGGATATTATGAATACTTTTATATCGTAATTAAGATAAGGTAAGAATATTCTTTATTGCACACAAGAAACAAGAAACAGAGATAAAAGTTACAGCTAAAAATTACAATGTGCTGCCTTATTTCTAACAGCAATTTCTTCCAGACAACAATACAATATATATATATTTTTAAATGTGTGAGCAAAATGGATGCCAGAACTCGAACCCGGAAACTAACCGGTGGAAAAAAACATATTTCTTCTACAATAGGTACGAATTTGATCATCCACAATTTAATGCTAATCGATTTTTTAACCGACTTCAAAAAAGGAGGAAGATTATTATTATTTATTTAAGTAAATTTTTTTACTAATTATTTGGCTAATTAATATCGCAAAACAACGTTAGCCAGGTCAGCTAGTAAATAAATAACAATAAAAAATATCTTCCACACAACACAATCCCTTGTCCTGGTCCCAAACTAGGATACCGCCGATACCGGATATTGCGGTTAGCAATAAGGCCGCCCATTGTACTTTTTCATTGTAACTTTCATATTTTAGGTCTCGTTTCTTGTGTGCACTAAACAATATTGTTATCTTATCTTATACCCTGTGCTATGGTGACAAGGCTAGGACACGACACACATGGAAATAAACCCAGGCTGAGCCCATTTGTACAAATGCACGGCGGCTCCCAGTGGGAATGGAACCCACTACCTCTGGCGTGCTAAACACCCCAACGAGGCAGTCGGTCGCATAAGCACGGTACCTATGTCTGCGAATTCATTAATTGACCAACCCTCGAAGAATAAACGTCCTTCCGAATAAAGAAGAATCCAACACTGCAGACAACCCACCTCTATCCCGTCAATCCGACAATCTACCCATCGATAATAAAGTTCGCTTCAGGTTTTCGGCCGTTTACGGCGGTGTTGGGCGAGAAGCGTGTAAACACGAGCATGCTCGTAAATTCTTTTGACATGGTAATCTGCTACCAGGCTCAGCAAAAAACTGCTTGGGTACCGACGAAACTTGTGAGCTGTAGGGTATGTTAGGTTCGTTTTTTATGTGGATTAGGCCTGCCTTATCGGCCTGTCCCTCGATCAATGTTATTGTGCAAAGATCATGTTTATTTATGCCATTGACGCCCAGAAGGTGTGATACGTGTATGTGCGTAGAATTGAAGCGGCAATGAAATCATATCGATGTGTTCATGTAGTCGTCATTGTCCCTACTACATATATTGCATTAACACTGGCCTACTGAGCTGAGATAATTTTAGGTAGCTGTTAGAGATATCTGGGAAAGCCTGCGTGCTGTGCTGAGGGTGTTGTCTAAGCAGTTTTTTAGTTTGTTTTCAGTGGGAACTTCTTTGCATAGATGTTAGGTAGATAAAGTGAAAAAAGAAATGAAGAAGAGCGAGTAGGACTCGGCTCACGCCCAAAAAGAAACGATTACAAGCTTGTAATCGGGGCGCAGGTTCAAGTCCCGCTTCGGCCTGGCCATTTTTTTCTTTCTATGTTAAGTTTGATTACCTACAAACTTAGTTGTAATGAACAAATCTAGGTAACAGTCCAAATGGAAAGGTAAGTTTGTGATTGTAAAAAAATTTTATGTGTGAATATACCTATTTGACTATCTACAAAGCAACGATGATTTATTTTATTAAGCTGTAGGTAAGATCTTCGCTTCTTGTCGATTTTGCTGATATTAATTTCTAGGCTTTCAAGTAGGTTTTGATAGTAAGTTTAATTGTATCTCTAGGTACGAAAAATATTATTCTTCTTCTTCCTAACTATTTTATTTCATAAAGAACATGAGTCTTAGCAGACCCATACAACCATTACAAGTTTCAAAACATGCTTTATCTTTTCTTATAATAAAAAGAGTCAGGGAGTGAGGGTTTGACAGACAAACGGACGGACGAGGCCATCGGTCTGTCTTCTATATTTCCGCCCGGACGTTGTACAGATGACAAAAAAAATATATATTTTACTACTTCATTAAGTTTAATAGGTTAAATAACCGTGTGTATGATATTCTGTCCACTCGCTGATAAAATAGACTAGTAAATAGAAGAAGTGATTTACGGGGAACTACAGTTCCATGATTTTAAAGCTAAAGAATTTCATGTATGTGCTGGAAACGGGAATTAAAAGTGTAAAATCAAAGAGTCCGTTTATATCATCTGTTCCTGAGCGTAGAGTTGACGAAGAAGCGACATGTAGGAGAGTGATGTGTTGAAAACCTGAAAGGAACAAATACAATTCAAATAAATTCTAAGGGCCCTAAAATAACAGACAACTTTCTAAAATATATCATCGGCAGGTCACAAGAAAGGTACCGCCTAGTGTGGGGGCATAAAATGAGTATAATATAACTTCCACACAACACAATCACTTGACCTGGTCCCAAACTGGGATACCCTGTGCTATGGTAACCAGGCAAGGACATCACAAACACAGAAATACACCCCAGACTGAGGCCATTTGTACAAATGTACGGCAGCCCCGAGCGGGAATCGAACCCACGACCTCTTCTTGGTAGTAAGCGCCTTAATGGCTAGTCCAACGAGGCAGTCAGTATAGGTACATTAAACCTTGGCCTTTGTATCTATGAAATAATTTCTGCAGCGTCCAGTGGCACCTTCACTCACACTAGAAGGGTGAAGTGACTACTCGGACGCTGGAGTGCCTGGTACATTATTTAAAAAGAGTAATGTAGACATAACAGTTTCGAACTTTACCTTTTTATTATAAATTGTTCCCGCTGATAGATGGTCATCGACTTTTTCCCTTGGCAACTTTCATTCTTAGTTTTAAGCCACCTTTTGCAACTAGGACATTTTCCTAATATTCTGCACCGAAGCTCACAGACCAAAAAATATCCTTTGTCTGACAATTGACATTACATTACATAAATTCGAGACATCTATCCCGAAGGAGTAGGCAGAGAGCATGGTTTACCCCTTGCCACGATCCTGACAAATCCCTTTCGCTTTATCAACATTCATTAGTCGTTGCACACACGCATGCCGTTTTCGGGTACTTTTTTCTGACAGTTAAGTTAGTGGAAATTCATATGCTTAATGGGTACAAACCGTCACAAGAGTTTGATATGACATGTTGGATATCCCAAGCGCAGTTAAATAACAAGGTTTCTGGGACCTGAAATAATGCGGGAATACATAAAACTACAGCTAAACATAGGCTTGTTTTCACAAAGTCAGGATATTCAGATGTTAAGTATAGTCACTCAATAGGACCATACTTATTAGGGTGTAAGACTTTTACCCTTTTAAGTTACACTGTACTTACATTTACGCTGTAAGTAATAGGCCGATACTTATGATAACCTATCATCATCAGCCATTTGACGCCCTCTACAGGACACATGCCTTACTCATCGTTTTAATAACCATGAGGGGTTTTGCCATATTCGCCACGCTTGGCAGACGGGTTGGCGATCACAGTATGCGGTTGGAATCTCAGGAAGACGCTGCTGCCCGTCTCCTGGTAATTGATTTCCGTAGTCGCCTTCTACGACATCCACGGAATGAAATGGAGTGACGCTATTCTTGATCCAGCGCCACACGGCCTTACTAGGGTATAAGTAGATTTGAATTTCTTTCAGAGCTAACGGGTTAGCTTGTGAGAGATTATGAAAAAATATATCTAGCGGCGCGTAAACGGGTCTGTGTCAATAAAACAGTGAGGCCGAAGATATTCAACAGAAGCAATTATAAATACTTATATTCTTAGAATATTTCGCTACTCACGAGTATTATTCACATATATTTTCTTATTTATGTACATCCACCTACCGCCTATATTCTCATGTAATCCACTCCATCCAAAGGTTGTCTGGAAGAGATCGCTCTAAGCGATACAACCGACAATGGCATAACATTACTTAGATATAAGAAACCATATTTTGTAATTCTTTTATACCACAACCACTCAGAAAGTATCTCATTGCTCGTTCATAAACGGGTTGCAAAGTTCGTCATTTTCTCCCTCATAAATGCGGGAGGAAAAGTTATATGGACTTTCATTCCTGCCCTCTGTAGCAGGGCAAGAATGTTGTACGAAAATCCATTCCTGCCCTGCTAACGTTCTTTTGTTTATTAGCAGCGGACACAAAAAAATACAAACGTCAAATCTCAACAAGGAAGACGTGGGGTGTTTTTATTGTACTCGATTTTCAATGTACGGAGGCTGGCAACCTTTTTCTGCCCTACGAAAAAAAAATGAGCGCGGCAATTTGTTTTGTTTTGTTAAATTCAGTTTGTTTTGTTTTGTTAAATTTAGTTTTTTACCAAATTGATAATTTAACAGTACGCTTTTAATTATTCTAAATAATTTTATTTTCCACGTATGTAGGTGTAGTACTTATAAAGCACTATGTATCACTCGGGAGAAAGTTCTATTTCTGTTCGAGAGAAGATATATCGTTTTCTCCCCTCAGTGTATGTACTATTTTCTGGTTGTGCAATAAAGTGTTATAATAATTTTGATTCAGCCATTAGTTATTATTTGTTATTCTTATTCTTCTTATTCGTGATCCCGGGAATGAACGAGAACCCGAGTTACTGATATCTATCTCGAAGAATTGCTCAGTTGAAGTGGCAGTGATGGCCGTTGGGGCGAAAAAGTTCGGACCCGGCGACCGCGGACCGGACGACGCAGCGTGGGCAGGCCCCCCACCAGATGGTCTGACGACCTGGTTACGGGGGCGGTTGGTCGCTGGATGCGGACGGCACAAGACCGGGAAGTTTAGAAAACCAAGAGGGAGGCCTATGCCCTGCAGTGGGCGTCAAATGGCTGATAATGTTGATGATGATTCTTCTTATTTTAATTAGTTAACTCCAGCCAGAATAAAAAAAATCACATGGGAAAATAGGGATAATAATTATATTATTAACTTAATTCCGGATTCACTCACTTGGTTTTTGGTCCCTTCCGACAAAAACCAAGTTAGTGAATCCGGAATTAAGTTAATAATGTGTAGTGCTTAAGAAAGTTTTAGTTCAAAAACAATGATTATAATTTAACCTGTTTATGACAATCAAAATGAGCTTTCTGATCTTGGGCTCCCTTTTGTACCACAAGCAGTTATAAGCAGCGTCTGCTATTCCTGAACTCTGAAAAAATACAGTCAGACAGTCAAGAGAAGTCTAAGCAGGGGCCTCTTTCATAGAACTACAATTCATGGTTTACTATGACAGTTCGACGTCCATTGTAAAGTCGATTAACGCTACGTCTACGCTACGTCGATTAGCATACCTCAAATTGTCACAATAATCTACGAATTGTAGTTTAATGAAACTCGGCCCAGGTAGCCGGATATACAAATAATAACAATGGTAACTGGTAGTAACAGTAAAGTAGCCGGGAGTCAGCTCCAGGACCATTCCGAGGTGGAGGTGGGAACCGGGCGTGCCAACCTCAGAACCCTGAAGCCCACCCCCGGTTTCATATTATTTATATAAGTATACAAAATACTCACATAATAATAATAATAACTTCCAAACAATACAATCACTCGACCTGGTCTCAAACTAGGATACCTGTGCTATGGTAACCAGGCAAGGACATCACACACATGGAAATACACCCAAACTGAGGCTATTTGTACAAATGTACTGCGGGCCCCAGTGGGAATCGAACCCACGATCTCCGGCATGGTAATCAGACGTCATACCGCTAGACCAACGAAGCAGACAGGTTGTTACCGATACTCTATGCACCCAAAGTGTAGCTTCAGTATACCCACTTAAATTTTTCATGACTCGCGAGCTTATACATAAATACAACCTAATAAACAATCGCGATTAGACCCGATACATGTAAAATTTGCTTAAGAAGGTATATCAAACGCAATAGCTCCTCGGCTAGTACACATAAGTACTTCGTCACAGCCTGTGCCAAACTGAAAACTCTCTGGAAACGAAGGAAAGATAACAAAGTTTTCTCGAACTTACAGCGTCATACAAAAGTTGTCCGGGCCACGAAAAGTTTAGTATAGAAGTGACCATTCCGAATAGGCCCATGACGTACATAAAGATGTACGTTCCTTTGGATACCTAAATAGAACAGATTTCTTACTAAATGGTAAATATAATCGTTGATATTCCGGATTCACTTGTACTATTGACGCGTGACTCCAAGATGCTAGCGCAAGAAAACCGACCAAGTGCGTGTCGGGCCACGCGCAATGTAGGGTTCCTTAGAAAGAAGGGTTTTTATCTGCTTTACAGAACAACTTCATCAAAGTAATTATCAATGGATTTTGTAAGAAGTTTCATTGTATAAGATGGCAGTGATAGTTTTCCTTTTAAATTCTAATGCCCTGATTTTTTTCTAAATCGAAAAATGGTCTCGCTACACACATATTATTTTTAAACGAACAACGAATGAATCCAACAATACTCCACACTGTGGTGTAGGCGAGAAAATGAAATTGCATCCCTAATTTAGGTGTTCGAGAGGTACTAAAAATTTTTCATAAAAAATTCGAGATTTTATTCTACCGTTTTGTCGGCTAATAATCATCATCATCATCGTCATCAGCCATTAGACGCCCACTGCAGGACATAGGCCCCCTTGTGAGGGGTTTTGCCATAATCGCCACACTTGGCAGGCGGGTTGGCGATCGCAGTATGCTTTTGGAATCTCAGGAAGACGCTGCTGCCCGTCTCCTGGAAATTGGTTTCCTTAGTCGCCTTCTACGACATCCACGGAAGGAAATGGAGTGACGCTATTCTTGATCCGGCGCCACACGGAATAAATATGTCTCTTACTTATTGTCTCTGTGCTAAGCGGCGAATCGACAGACAGACGGACGGACATGAGGAAACCATGAGCTGAGCTTCGATTCCTGCTTCAATACAGTTTTTTTTTTTTGTTTTTACTTAAAATTTGTTTTTAAATTATCCTTACCACAGTCAGGAATCCAAAGAAACAAATCAGCACGGCGGAAGTGCTGGTGGTCGTAAAAATTATGATTCCAAATATTTTATTGATTATCTCTGAAAGTCTGCAATAAAGTTAACATTATGATCCTGAGTTTAAACAAAATACTCTTTTGAAGTTACAATCCTAGCGTAAGTATAAGAACTCTGGAACACCATACAATATTTATGCAGGGAACAAAATATTCACCGCAGCAACTTCTGGTGCGTTTGAATAACATTGATCAAGCTTTCAACTGTTTGTTCATTTCTTTCGTCGACATTCATATCTTTATCGTCATAAAACGGTATGACGTTCTCCAAGTCTACGTGCAGCAAGCGAAACAGCACACTCAGGTCGTTTAATAGAGCAACTAGAAAGAGCTCCGTATTTAGTCCGATTCCGATGTAGATTGAACACCCTGTAAAAAAACAGCAATAGGTGTGGATATCTTGTCGAATGTCCATTTCATAATACAAACTAACTAAGCTTCTAATGACAAGTACCCAGTGATAAGTAGTTAAAAACACGAAGGGTTCCGTACCATTATCTATACAACATTAGACACAAAGATCGAGAAAAAAAGGCAAAAAAATCGCGGTTGTTGCATGGGAGCCCCCCTTAAATATTAATTCTACTTTAAATATTTGTTTTTGAAGCGAATATAGAACTAAATATTCTATGAATATTTCAAGCGCCGCACCGCGCCGCGCCGCCAGCGATACCTATTAACAACGGCAAGCAGGTGCTGCCGTTATTAATATCGAGCAAAAAACGGCAAAAAAATTACGTTTGTTGTATGGAAGCCCCCCTTAAAAATTATTTTACTAATTTGTCAGACGATTGGAATCGCTCAGGATTTGGTGCGCGCAATATAGGGGCTGACGTAGCGAAGATTATGCAATGTCAAGCCACTATCTTTGATTGTCCTTTTTATTCTATCGTCCGCTTCAACTTCACTGGGCGCACCAAGACTTTAAGACGGCATTGTATTGAAAACGTTTGACAGAACTGAAGATAGTGGCTTGGCACTGGTTGGATCCACTTTTATCGTTAGAGATTAGGTATGTACTACTAGTTGTGTACCTAGGTAATTCTGATAATTGATTCTTCCGGTTGTACAGTCGACAGCACCTCAACCTTTTCACCCATGCAGACTTACGTTACGGGCGAGTTTATGTAAAGGTTGACGTGCTGTTGACTTAACAATAAAGTGTTCTCTATCTATCTACCTGCTTACTCCCAGAAGGAGGAATATCCAACAAAAGACAGTTCGTATCATGCAAGCCAAATGTGGTTTTTCTTCAAGAATTAGTGAGTTATTTTTAAGGGTACTAAGGAGGTACAAATAATACTTAGGTTAACTTACCAAAAGCAACGATCAAACTATCGCAGACGACGTATCGCCCCAAGCTGTTTATATCCCATGGAAAATACATAGGATGAGAAGTCAGATAGATGTGCTCCAAGTTCAACAAATTCTTGAACGTTAAAGCGATCGGCACCGTATGGAAAACAAACAATGCTACGGCGATACCGTAAAGGAGAACTGAAAAATAAAGATGCCTTTAAAGGACTATCCACATTACAATGAGCAGTCGACGGGCTAAACTAAAATGGATTAAGGTGGGTAGGACCCGATGGATTGATGACATTAAGAAGGCGGCAGGAGGACAACGGACGAGACTAGTAGGGGACCGGCGAGGCTGGCGTGACGGTGAAGAGGCCTATGCTCAACAGTGTGAACCTCTCATGGGCTTTTATAGAACGATCTCTAGATTGCAAGATTAGAGACCTCAATCACAGTTGCCCACCGGGCGCGTTTTGAAACAGCCTAAGTTTAAACGTCAATAACATTGTCATTTCTTGGTGAATTTTAATAAACCAAAAAGTAATATGTTTAAATTTTTGTACTACATTCGCCTTAGTACTTGGAAGTTCAATATTTCGATGTCTGAATGATCCTCATTAGTACCTACTGCCTCTTCGTCTAACACAATGATCCGCGGACCCGCGGCACGCGCGCACCTGGATGTCTACTAAGGTTCTAAAAGATTCGAGTTTGTGTCGAGATATTTTTTAAAAGTGAGTTTTTTTTGTAAAATTACGGTACTAATAATTGTTGTCGCATTTTTTTAAACAAGTTTTCTCAACATTTTTTTTTTAATTTACGTCTATGTTTAAAAGTAGATAATAGTCAAATAGATGTAATTTTTAATTACTACCTACTTGGGATAAGTGATTGTTTGATAGTGTATAGTACTGACCCGCGGCTGTCTTATTGCTTTTTGGTCTTCTCTCAGAGAGAGAGATGGGCTTACGCCACGCGTGCCCACCGTGGATTGGCAATTTTAAGCGTTGAGGAATGTTTACATCTTAGACACTCAGTTTTCCTCACGATATTTTCCTACGCGATTAGCTAGTGGTATTGCTACTATAGATTCACAAAAGCTAGGCCCTCAACCGATCGAGTCATCTAATCAACAGATATCGAGAATGGCTTACTGTTATCAAATGTCCTGGCGCGTTGTGTTCGCATTTTCATTTCATTATTCTTCGCCGCATTTTCAAACAGCTCCCTGGGCCACAATTCGGCCATTTCTGCAAGGAGTTCCGTAATTTCTACCTTTTTCGCGGCCATGATGTACATTTTAATTAGATCTGTAAGTTTAATAGGGTACCTACTGCAGAAATTAAATCAATATGCAGGTGAGTAGGTACAAGTATAGCACGGTTAACATTAGGTAGGTATACACAGTACAGTAGGTACATTGTGTACCTAAGTATTGAAGCACGCAAAGATGATACTTACAAGTTATCTGCAATTTGTAATAACAAAATTAAATAAAAATTCGTTAACAAAAGATTGACACTTTTTTTGTATAGGTACCTATTTTAGTTAATTACAATGTGTTTATTGCCATTAGCATTAATTCGTACTATTTATCCAATAATACATTATATTTATCACTAGCTGTGCCCGCGACTCCGTTCGCGTACATTTCGATTTTTACGAAGCAGCATTTGTATGGGGGCCACGTCTTATCATAACTGGAGCTAGAATTTAAATAGCCTATCCTGTGTCCCAGATGTCTATATGTTTTTATACCAAATTTCATCAAATTCGGATAATTGGTTTAAGAGTTATGGAGGAACATACATACATACATACACACATACAGAAAAAAATTCTAAAAATCGTGAAATTAGTTTCAGTATCATATATTGAGCCTATAAACACAATATCTCTGAAAACAAACTAACTTACTCCATGACCGACCCTTACAGATTTATTATTAGTATAGAGTATAGATGCGTCTTTTTTTATTCAGCTACAATAATATGAATCCTCGGACTCGGTGGAGCGATGATCTCCGCAGGGCGGCTGGCAAGAGCTGGATGAGAGTAGGTAGCCGAGGACCGTGCTCAGGTGTGGCGTGCAATAGGAGAGGCCTATGTCCAGCAGTGAACAAGCGTAGGCTGATGATGATGAACATGAATTTTATTGCTACATACAGCCGGAGCCGCGATTCATAAAACTACAATCATAACTAATTTATTATGACAATTCGATGGACATTGCACAGTCCTTCTACTTGTTAATCTGTGGGTTAGTCGAGTTTGCATTGTACATCAAATTGTCATAGTAAACAATTAAACATAAACATAACATAACATAAACATTTACATACAGGCACGTACATTGCTTCTGGCCCCACACTAGGATACCCTGTGTCGTGGGAACCAGAAACAACGACATCACAAACATGTAAACATCCAAGACCTGGGGTTTTTTTTTTGTCCCCAGCCGGGATTCGAACCCGGGACCTCTCGCATGGTATGCAGATGCACTACCGCTGCGCCACGAGGTCGTCGAATTCGAATTCTATTTTATGTTAGACCACTTTGACTCCTGCGCTAAGTACCTACCTAGCTATCAGTAAATTACTACGCTCGAAATTTTTCCAAACCTGTAATTTGTGAGTTCTCACTTAAAAGTTCCTTTCGTGAAACCTCACCGTTTAAGAGTGTAACTGAAATACTTAGTAGGTTATTTTATAATGATACAATGAAAAATTACTTACCAAGTAAAAACACCACCCCACAAGGTAACGCCAGGAAGATATCCAACATATCAGCTCCTTTGTTTTGGCCCAAACACACAAACATCAACTGACTCAATGTCATTACGATGCAGAAGACGCTATAGCAGATAAATCTAACATTCTTCTTGTACTTCCCTCTTTGAGAGTCATAAATGACGTGTAAGCCTAGGAATTCGTAGATTTTTAAGTGACGGCTGAAAGTTTTAACAAAATCTGTCGGCATATTTTTTAGGTTGTGCATGGCTTCCCAGTATCAGTAGAAAGTGGGTGAATAATAGCAAGAGCATACTGGTCGAGTAGGAAAATATTTCTATACTTTTATAGCAAGCAAAACTGCGTTTAGAAGTAAAAACCGGCCGAGTGCAAGTTGGACTCGCGCACCGAAGGATCTGTACCACCATAAATATATTATTTCGTATTTATTGTCACCGAAGCGGTGGTCGTTCAGTAGGTAGAACAACGGACTCGGAAGCGCGAGACGCAGGTTCGATTCCCAGCGCGGGGTGACTTTGTTTATTTTCAAAGTAACGTACATCTGCAATTTGTAGTAGCAATACCACACAGGCACGATGTCAAGGAAAACATCTTGAGGAAACCCGCGGCTTGTTCTGTTGTTGTCCATATTATGTTACTTATCTGCTTATTTTGTTTCTGTGATGTATCTTGTAGGTATAATAAATGTCTTTCTTCTTCTTCTTCTTCTATTGACTTGTCTTTACTGTGGGCTAGGCCCACTAGAGCAAGCCTACTCCGTCTAAAACAATGTCCCAGGCACTGCAGCGTCCGAGTGGTCTCTTCACCCATCTAGTGTGAGTGAAGGTCCCACTGGACGCTGTGTACGAGTAATCATCTCATCTCATTTAGATTTTTTTTTCTTTAATTGTACGAGAACGAATCATAAAGCTGAGATGGAGATGGGCGGGGCGCATTTGATGAGGCGGGAAGACGTTCGGTGGACCGAGGTAACTACTGAGTAGTGGTCAAGACCGGGTCGACGGTCGGTGCGCAGACCATCAGCGTGGTGGGCTAACGACGTTTTCAAAGGGGCTGAGAAACATTGGACGAGACTAGCAGCGGACCGGATGAGTTGGCGTGAAAGAGAAGAGGCCCATGCCCAAAAGTGGGCTCTGTTTATGGGCTGATTAGATAGAACGGGAACATTTAGCGAGAGTCCGACTCGCACTTGGCCAGTTTTAATACTTACTTGCTATAATGTCACTACAGTCAAACCAAGTTTTCAATCTATTACTGTTCTTACCTCTATGGCAAAGCAAGAATAGGAAACATAAAAAATCACGTCACATTGATAAAAAAATCAATCACTTATTTTTTTTACGTTTGGATTTTTTTTTCTCGGGCAATCCTCCATAATAACACATATTGTGGGAAAATTTTAAGTGGCTAGCTATTAGGGCTCAAGAGACAAAGCCCTTTATAGGTCTGATAGAAAGACCACAGACATACAGATTTAGGCATCGTAACAAGATCCCGTTTGCATCCTTTGAGTAACGAACCCTAAAAAATAGGTAAGAAAATTAGCTTTCATTTCATTGCACGAATAATTTTTCAATACCTTCAGGGCACGCGCTTGCCTACCACAATCGCTTCTACATTTATCACAATTGCAGTCTATGTCTTAGATAATTATTTGCTATTAGGTACGTGAAATATGTATTAAAGCACACTATTATAACTTCGTCACAGGTATTATACCCTTTAATATGTAAGTGTCCGTGTGGCGCCGGATTAAGAATAGCGTCACTCCATTTCCTCCCGTGGATGTAGTAAAAAGCGACTAAGGAAATAAATTACCAGGAGATGGGCAGCAGCGTCTTCCTGAGATTCCAAACACATACTGCGATCGCCAACCCGCCTGCCATGCGTGGCGATTATGGCAAAACCCCTCATGGTTATGAAAACCATGAGGGAGGCCTATCTCATGCAGTGGACGTCAAATGGCTGATGATTATATGTAAGTTTTGAGTCTACCTAATTAATAATGCAATGGTTATGTACCAGTGACAGAATGCTTTCCTAATAACAAAATTGCTTAAAAAATTGCCAAAAACGGAGGCGGACGCGCTGTAGTTTTTATGACACGCAAAATAAGTGCGAGAATCAATGAAAAAGTATCGCAAAGGGCAGAACGATACGGCTCCATACAACTCTTTAGCACTAAAACTACGTGAATGTAACAATTAACTTTATCCCACGGACAGCGGAAAAAAATTAAACGAGCCACGTTAATTAGCATGTCCCCTGCGCAAATAATAAGCCCGGGGATATCTCATTTCGTATGCGGGCTCAGCGCGCGCCTCGGAATTTATCTGCGCATTTTTAGGGTTCCGTGCCCAAGTTGTGTCTCGGTCGGGCCGTCTGCCTGTCTTACATTTAAATGGTTCTATCTCTTCACTCTTGAACAGTAATAGCTAGCTATGTAGTTGAACATTTCACAGAATATGTGAAATGTTCAACTACATAGCTAATATTTATATGATAGCTAATTATTACGGCGAATTTCTTACAAAATCATACAAAAATTAAGGGTGAACACCCACA
This sequence comes from Yponomeuta evonymella, assembly GCA_963969515.1. NCBI lineage: Eukaryota > Metazoa > Arthropoda > Insecta > Lepidoptera > Yponomeutidae > Yponomeuta > Yponomeuta evonymella. Next base: position 8,440,802 of record OZ018355.1, on the reverse strand, counting down.
CACAAAAATTGTTTTTATTTAACGTTATAATCTCCATCGCAAAAACGGTAATGCAAAAAAGGGACACACTTATAATACGAGGCAGCAAATCGGTAGAACTATTGCCTGACATATGAAAGGGCGTGGGTTCGAACCCCGGCATGTACCTAACATAAAATAAGCAGCCTATATACGTCCCACTGTAGGGAACATGCCTTCTCTTAGGGAGAGTTATGTACCTAAGACTTGGAGATTTTTTAAGTTCCTTAAGTACATTTATTGATTTGTACAAAAAATATTCTATACTCAAAAAAATACCGGCTAAGTGCGATTTGGACTCGCGCACGAAGGGTTCCGTACCATTATCTATACAACATTTGAATATTTCACGCGTCGACCTGTTGCCGTTATTAATATCGAGCAAAAAAATCACGTTTGTTATTATTTTTAAATATTTATTTTATTCTATTTTTAGTATTTGTTGTTATGGCGGCAACAGAAATACATCAACTGTGAAAACTCATGAGATACAGCCTGGTGACAGACGGATGGACGGACAGCCGAGTCTAGTAATAGGGTCGTTACCCTTTGGGTACGGAACCCTAAAATAGACTGGCCCAGTGTTAGTCAGACTCTCGCTAAGCATTATTTGTAACTTGCGTCAAATAAATTCCTGAGTTAAAGTCGTGCCTGTATACCGGAGGCGTAGGAAGAACAAGGGTTTGCCACTTGTCACGATCCTGACAATCCTCTTTTGTTACAGATGTTTGTTGCTTTATAAATTAAGCAATATTATATTGTACAGACAGAGTCCTCGGTGCGCGAGTCCGACTCACACTTGACCAATTTTTATCCTACACAATTACAAGAGTATATTTACTTAAATGCCGCTGGGCGGAAAAACAACATTAGGACTTACATTCTGAGGGGAATTTCGGAAAATGTGAAAGGTTAATTTTGTCTGACATTCCGTTCATGTAGCTGCTACAAGTTGTGTCTGTTAGTAAAGATAATGATTATTCATTTGTCAAATACGAGACCTATATGGATAGTGCTTAATTTAAAGAACATAAGTGGCAGAATAATTAAAAAAGTATATAATAACAATAATGATAATAACTTCCACACAACACAATCACTTGTCCTGGTCCCAAACTAGGATACCCTGTGTTATGGTAACCAGGCAAAAACATCACAAACATGGAAATACACCCAGACTGAGACAAATTGACAAATTGCACAAATGTACAGCGGCCCTCCCTGGGAATCGAAACCACGACCTCTGGCAAGGCAATCAGACGAGACAACGCTAGACCAACGAGGCAGTCAATCAAGTCAATATAAGTCTGTACCATCGATAATCCGTTGTCTTTACACGCTTAGAGTGCAAGCTCAGTTAAGTCTCGGGCGGAAGGAAGTGTTGTGAAATGTATTATTCCCAATTCCGTGACCAAATTTTACCTTCTCTTTTCGTTTTATACTTCTACTGTTGCAGTTGGACGATACCTAAGCTTATCTATTTGATTCCGCTTCTATCAAACTTAACAGTGTAGTTATTTTTGGTAAGAGCAGCCGTACCATTAGTACCTAACGGAAAGGCCATAAACTGAAGCAAAAATTTGAAATTAGTAAAACGTGTGCACACCACAATCTGAGTGAACTAGTTTTAGTTACTAAGATGAGCTCTGTAAGATCGTGAAAATGCGGCTCGTCTGCCGTGTCACAGATCTGTGCCCATGTTTGTATCTCGTATAGACCACCTATACGTTCCATTCCGCGAGGGCAGTTCTAAGGTTAAGTTCGTGAACGGGAGATGTTCGTGTGTCCGGCCGCATGTTTTTTTTTAGCTTTTGTAGGAATAGTAACTAATGTTCCAGAAAAGAAGCGTTAGCATGACAAAACAATCGAAATAATAACGAAGAATTTGAAATAAAAAACGATTTTCGTGACACTTTAGGTAATAAGATTATTATCACATTCTAATTGACCCCCAAATATCTTTCTAACCTATTTATGTTAGACCCTACATCATAACTATTTTATGCAAGTATAGCCTTATTCCATAGATACCGACTAATGTTTAATGATGATTTGAAAAAAGATGGTCAAAGTGGAGCTTTACCGCTGCCTGTCTCTCCGCGAGAAACTCTGTACAGTGGACATTGACATTCAACAAAATATAAATTCCTTACATTGAAATAAATTTCTGATTTATTCAGTTCCAATCCGAACCCACTAAAAGTGAAGCAAGCATTCTACCCTACTACAATTTATGGTTTGACAATTCGACATTGCAAAGTAGATTAACCCCAAGGATGAAGGAAGAAAGATTGACGAAACAAATATATCGAGCGAATGTGGGTGGAAGGGCCGATAAGGGACGACCCAGACGGACATACTTCGACCAAATAGGGGATGTATTAGCAAAGGGCAAGATAAAAAGTACCCGAAACCGGCGTGCGTGCATGCAACGACGAATGAATGTTGAGGAAGCGAAAGTGATCTGTCAGGATCGTAGCAAGTGGCAGTCCCTGGTCTCTGCCTACCCCTCTGGGATACAAGCGTGAGTTTATGTTATGATTAACAAGTCAGATATGCAACAACAAATTGTCTTATTAACCTATGAATTTTAGTTTTATAAAAAGCGACCAAGAGACAGGCCTAGTGAGGGACCACCATACGTAAAAGAAACACGTCAATAGTAAAAATTAATTAAATGTATTGTCTATAAAGTTACATATCTCCCTCATCCGAGTCCTCAATATCGGCGAGCGCCTGCTTAGCAAGGCTCTCGGCCTCAGTTGCCAACTCTCGGGGCACCAGCTCGTGGTGGCCCTTTGTGTCCTTAGATACCCAGGACAGCTCCAGCTCAAATTGCTTGTCCTTCAGCTCGTCGTGCACCAGGTAGATGCTGGAAGAAGCGAATAGTGGTGGGTGAATGTTATGTTTGTTGCGGAATGAAGGTTTTGTAGAAAAAAAATGAGCGTCGTTGTTGTTATATCAAACAATATTACATAACGTTGAGCTCACAAAGTAATTTGTGATAACATTCCTGTTCCTTTACAATGTACAACAAAATGTATCCTACTAATGTTATAAAGAGGAAAGGTTTACATGTTTGTAAGTTTACATGTTTGTGAATATGTGGGGATAATCTTCCAAAGTACTTTTTCAAAAATATCTGAAACGACCTTAAAGAAATCTCCATAATCGGCATTAGCATTGATGGTTTTATTTTTTTCGGTATGTAAGCTACTTTGTAAATCAGCTTTAAATAATTCTAATTTTTTTGTTGTCATGGCTGCTTGTACCTAAAGTATATCTTGTTCTGATTTTTTACAATCTGATTCAAAGTGTACAATTTGACCACTGTGGTCTGACTTTAAGCAATTTATTGTAGAATAATGCGAGAATTCACAGTCACCGTATACATTATCAAGACAGGTGGCTGTGATTTCGGTAATCCTAGTGGGCTCTAAGAAAATATGAACTAAATTAAAAGACTTGAAAGTAAGTTTTAATTTAGTATTTAAAGTGGAATCTACCAGCAAGTCGATATTAAAATCTCCACAGACTATAAGGTTCTTGCTACTACTTGAAGCTACCTTTAAGACATCCTCTAGTACTGATTCAAATAAACTGTAGTCACTGGCGGGGGGCCTGTATACGCTTACTACAATGTGCTTAGCCAGTTCAACACATAATAGCTCAATAACTTTTTCAACAGGAAGTCTGCAAATATCTTTCCATTCTTTATATTTTAAACTACTATTTACTATTATTAAGTATCCCCCGTGCAATGCAGACTTTCTATTGAAGCAACTGGCTATTTCATAATTATGTATAGCAAAATTCATTTGAGGCTCTAGTAGCCAGTGCTCTGTGACACAAAGTACATTCACTCTATGTTGTTCTAAGAACAACTCTAATTCTAGTAGTTTACCAGAAAAGCCACCCTGTAAATTTTGGTTAGCGAAGACAAGTTTGTTTAACGGGGGCTTTTCTGTTGTCTGCGCTGACAGTTTAAATCAGCAGTCAAGCTTAACCTACTTATGCTAGGTTTTTTTACAGCCTCAGAATACAGATAGATTCATAATTATGTTTCAACACCTAGTAATTGCCTAAGTGAAGGACTAATTTTAAAAAGTTAATTCTTCTGCACTGATTATACCTTTGGATGGCTTTAATCAACTAAGCTATTGAACTAAACAGGCATTTCCGACATACAGGTTATAGAGGAATTTTCTTTGAAATTTTTGATAAAAGGTTCACTAAAGTGTTATTTTCCCTTTGTTGTATTTTGCAATGAAATCAATGATCAGAGAAGCAGTGGTAATGCACTCTTACAAGAGTGAGGTAGTGGGCTTGTATATGTGAATTTGTACCACTCCCTAACGGTGAAAGAAAATATTGTGAGGAATCCTGAGTGTTCGAGCTGTTTACATACCTCAGAGCTAGCTATGTACGATAGTCTAAAGCTCAATCATGGTGAGTAGACAGAGCTCGCGAAATTCAAGTAACTCCAGAATGATGTTGGATAATTTTACTTACATTCTAGCAGCTTCCTTTATTAATTCCTTGACGGTAAGGTCAGCTAACTTCAGCTTCTCAATCTCAGTCTTGGCCGCTTGTTTCGCCTTGCCGACAGCACAGCCAAAGTATGACTGAAAATAGAAATAAAAAAACAGTTTACTTTTGTTATGACAAAGTTGGAATAGAGTTAAATAATGTCGTAATCACTTGTCCTGATCCCATACTAGGATAACCTGAGTTATCATAACCAGGCATGAAGGACATCACACACATGGAAACACAACCAGACTAAGGTCATTTGGACTAGTCAAGCATGGCAGCCTCGAACTTAAAACATCAGTTCTGATAGTAAACTGTGGTTACCTCTAAAGTAGACCAACAAGGCAGTCAAATAGGAATAGAATAGAGTTACTAAAAGAAAACATTATTACTGAAAAATTTGTAGCAAATGAATATAATTCATAATATACAACATAAACTCGCTGTTGGAGCCCTACGTCACTCAGCAGCGGAGCCCCCGCCCCGCGCAGGCCAAAACCGGCCGAACTAGTCGCAAGCGGGTCGACGGGAGCCGCGGCACTTCACTCTATCATACCAACGAGTCGATACACACTAATTTTTGAATTATTTTAATTTTCGAATATACTCCACCTATTTACAAGCTTACAGTCCACTTGCTTTATTTTACATCAATATAAATCCCTGAGCCTACATTGGTCCTCTCACCGGGAAATATCTGGAGGATTGGAAAAAAGCCTACACTCGCACCTGTATCCCAGAGGGGATAGACCAGGATTTGCTAGTTGCCACGATCCTGAGATACCTACTGCTTACACTTCATCAACAGCAATTAGTCAGTTTTTCTCTTGCACTTCGCTAATACACTACCTATTTGATCAACAAATTGTCGTTCGTCATGCAAAACTGCGAATGTGACTTTTATCAAATTTTACAGGAGACACTAAACACTTACATTAATCATACCGTTGTAAACATACAAAAATTTCGAAATAATGGTTTTTAAACTAACATGGCTCAAGTTAGTCAAAAACAGGAACAATGAAATACAATTAGTTCAATTCAAATGCCATTACAGCTTACAATAGCATTCTACAAGTGCTATAAAGCCATTTTAGGATCATCTCTACGGAGTTATTTCTAAAACGTGCAATTCATGAAACACCCCAATCACAAAAGTTTTTGTTTTAAGAGTTTTTTCTCAAATTTATATTTTAATAAATAGTAGGGGTTAAAGTATGAAATTGCCGTTTTATTGCAATAGGTTCTTTGAATTGACATAGAATCTTCATGGTTTGAGGTTTTCGAATGAAACTTTTTTCAAATGGTTTCTATGATGTTCTTTTTTTAAAAAATGTGAAACATTTGAATATCGACTTTCAATTGTTTTTGTTATTCAATTTAGACAAGAAAGATGGATACTGCGAAAATTTGAGTGATTTTTGAATACGAGTTCCGACGCGGAACTAACGCGGCAGAAACAGCCCGCAATATCAATGCTGCGTTTAAAGAGGGGTCTACTAATGAACGCACCGTGCAATTTTGGTTTAAACGCTTTATGTTTAAACTAAAGTGATGGAAATTTCGACTTAAAGAACGAGCCACGAGGAAGACCGCCCACACAGGTGAATAACGATGAATTAAGAGAGATAGTGGAAGCCGACCCTAGTCAAACTACCCAGGAATTAGCGGCATGGTTTAACGTTATCTTACCCCCAATATTGACTCAATTGCGTCAAATCAATAAAATAAAAAAATACGAAAAATGGGTGCCTCATAATCACTCGAATTTTCGCAGTATCCATCTTTCTTGTCTAAATTGAATAACAAAAACAATTGAAAGTCGATATTCAAATGTTTCACATTTTTTAAAAAAAGAACATCATAGAAACCATTTGAAAAAAGTTTCATTCGAAAACCTCAAACCATGAAGATTCTATGTCAATTCAAAGAACCTATTGCAATAAAACGGCAATTTCATACTTTAACCCCTAATATTAGAGCATCTTCAACCAAAACAGTTTATGGTCATAAGACCAAGCACAAGCTAGAAGCAAGTTAGAAAAAAATGTACTCACGAATGAGACTCCACTGGGATCCAGCATATACATCTGAGGGCCCTCATACTCAGACCACGTTCCCATGACAACAGAACAACCATATGGCCGCACTGCACTGTACAGTGTGTATGCGTGCATGTACATGGAGACTCGTTCATTGAGATATTTCAAAGGCACCGGGGCACGGTATTGGGACCGGTAGTTGGATGCCTCGGAACGGGCTGTCTCGACGATCTGCCGTGCATCGGAGATAAGACCCGCTACTGCCTGGAATTATTGGAAAATAAATAGTTGCTGTGCATAAAGCTTATTAATCGTGCCTCTCTTTATAATTATAAAATATTTATTTTTAAAACTATATATAAGTACATTCTTTATTGTATACCGGAAAAAATGTTACAGAAACAGCAATGACAAAAGAAAAGATACAATTAACGGCCTTATTGCTACTAGCAATTTCTTCCAGGCAACCTCATATTGGAGAATTGTATAATGTATACTATAGTACTTACTACGCCACTCTCATCAAAATCGACAAGTAAATTCACAGAACTACAGAGGATTTAAAAGATGTTTAGTTACTTAGCAAGCTTATGCTCTTAAAGACATTATATTAAACTTAAAGGTACTCCAACGAGGCTTTTACTATCAATCCTTATTTAAAAAACACTGGAAGTGGTTTAAGTTCAAGATTCTTACCATGCCAACATGCTCATCCACATGATGAATCCGCTTATTCGCGCCAGGTTCGTACAATTTTGACGTCACGAGCTTCTCCACGGCGAAAACTACACCATCCTTCCCTCGGAGGCCAATCACAGTACCAGAGTTCTCCACCGCCTTCGAGGCGTATTCAACTTGGAAAACTCGACCGTCCGGCGAAAACTGAGAGGCTGACAAGTCATACTGGAATTGTGAGAAGTCACTAAGTCAATTACACTCGGGAAAATGCAGAGCCTGCGTTGTTCAAGCAGAAATGCAAAAAGTTAGAACATAACCTCTTCTTGGAAGATGAATCAACAAAATTACAACTTACTCCGGTCCCGATTGAACTCATTGTGGCAGTGCAGGATGTGTAGATTCCTTAAAACCTTAACTGGGACTGGAAATTATTTTAGCACACTGTAAAATACACTAAATAAAAGAGACAGCAACAACAAAAACGGCGAAAATCCGAATGACAAGCAAGTTATCGAAAATGAAATGTCAAACAATTCATCATTCCACTATACGCAGTTTATGGCGTTACGTTTTTGTTCCATGAATAAATCTCTTGAAAAGGAACGCACCCACATCTCTAATATTCTTTTCACCTCACTAGCTCGTAAAAGCTCTGTTTATCATTCGAAATCTGCGTGGAAAATCGCACTTTATCCGCTAGCGTGGAAAGTGTTTTTAAAATTCGAATATTTTTATTCAATAAAGGTTTCGTACAATAAATTACATATATATAGAACCTCATTGGTTTCGTAATAGTTTATATTCTCTGCAGCCAGTCCATTGATGATTGAAATGCAAATACTTATTTCATGTCATGCGCCAACCTCATTTAAAGAATCGCACTGGCCGGCAAGAAAATTTGATTTAAAAAAAAAACTTTAAAATTTTCTTCTCTTTATTGAATTCACTTTACTTCCATTATTTTGGTTTGTTTTTTGATAAAATCGAAAGAAATCATAATATATGAGCGAAGCTAGCAGCGACGAAGATATAAATTAACAGTAATTTAATATTTATTAAAACTGTTTTTCTTGCACCTAACATTTTCCTCGCTTTAGTGAGGTGAAAAGTTGTGTGTTGCGCTCGGCAGCAAAGTTATTTAGCGTCTCGTACCTTTGAAACCCTCGCTACGCTCAGGATTCTATATTTGAACCACTCGCTTCGCTCGTGGCTCAATCCTAGAATCCTTCGCTTGCTCAGGTTTCAATACAAGGTACTCGCGCCAAAAATTAACTTTGCAGCCTTGCATAACAAATAACTATTCCTCCTTGATCTACATTTTACTTTGTACGTGCTTTGTACAGAGCTCAAAGTTCGTGGTTCGCGGAGTTTCCACGGCTTATGTTTTGATGGGATTCTCTGTATCTAATTTCGTTGAGTTTAATCATCAGCTTTTATTAAATGAAATACATTTGGGACATAAAATAAACTTAATTTTATTTTCTTACATAAACTAATCAATAACTCTAATAAGAATATTCTTGAAATACTTATACTTAGTTGAATGAATGTATCTAAATTTCCGTAAATAATGTTAGTAGTTGCTTGTAATTTTATGGTGAATTAGTGATTCTAATGTTACCCTTTATCTATTAATGTAATGGATACTCCTATTATAACACATTGAACACCAGCTTCTTTGAACTAGTTAGTACCCGGGGCCACTATAGAAATTGCTACTATGAATAAGTTGGTAGATGGCGCTATGCTTAAGAACGGAAGGCGAAATGCTCCATAGCTTTCATCCAATGTGTTAACTGTCCCTACAAATACTATCAAAAATTGATGCAGATAACAAATAGCAGCACACATCGAAAAATAAGAATAAATCAAGTTTTTGCTACTCCACATAAACATAATTTCCACTCAGGTCAATACATTTGTTCCATCTCTCTGGTAAAGACATAATGCCATTTCTGAAGTACACTTCTGGAAGGCTTTCGAGGTAACTATCAACAGATGATAAAACCTCCTCATTACTAAAGTATTTCTTTCCCTCTAAGTGTTTGGCTAACGTCGGGAACAAATAATAGTCAGCTGGCATCAAATCAGGTGAGCAGGGAGGGTGGGGCAACACTTCAAACCCACAGTTGTGGATTTCGGCTAATGTTTGTGTTGTTGTATGAACTCTGGTATTGTCCTGGTGGAATAGAAACCGCCTCAACATGCCAGGCCTTTTCCTACTCAGCTCTTCACACAACCGGCGAAGCAGGCCCCCATAGTGCTGTGGGGTCATAGTTCCATTTGTGTGCATATAATCAACCATGATCAACCCCCGTGCATCCCAGAAGGTCGAGACTAGAACTTTCTCAGAGGACAAGATACGCTTCCTTTTTACTTTCTTCTTGCGCCCAGGTGCAACTAGCTCAGCCAGTTGATCCGTCTGTTGTTTCATGTCAGGCAGCAGGTGATGTATCCAGGTTTCCCCTACAGTGATAAATCTTTCCAAAAAGTCTTCAGGGTCAGCTTCATAAAACTTCAAGCAATCCCATGAAATAGCATACCGGTTACGTTTTTGCTCAAGTGTTAGGAGTCCAGGAACCCACCGCCCATAGAGCTCTCTGAAGCCTAACTCGTTAACGATAATGTGCTGAGCTCTTTCGAACGAAATTCCAACGTATTTGGCGACCTCTCTAGTCTTTAGTTTTCTGTCTTCCAAGATCGTTTTAATCCTGTGATTCTTCTCCTCAGCCGAAGTTGTAGTAGTCGTTTGAGGGCCAGCGTTGCGTGCCTTGTCTTGAATGCTGTCTCGGCCACTCTTAAACTCATCTGCCCATTTCTTTACCGTCGCATAGGCCGGTGAATGAGGGCCTAATGTTTTTTTCATATCCTGGTGGATTTGTTTCGTGGTCAAACCCTTTTTATCAAGGTATTTGATGACAGCGCGAAGTTCTATTTTATCCATTTTGTAAGGAAGTCTCCTATATTGGAGTAATCAAATCATCACAAGCTGAATTACTTCGGCTTTTCAATATTTTTGTTGATAAAACAAATAAACTACAAAATGGATGACACGCATGACAGCTTTCTTTTTTTTCGCGGTATAATGTTGGTACCACCCACAGATAACAAGCGGTTTTTTTTTTAATATTTAAATATGAACAATGAAAAGTTGACATTGAAACGCAGCCTGAAAACTACACTTTGCTATTACATACAAGATGGCGCCACATGATGAAAACGCACCGTAAGATGGCGCCACCCATTCAAAGCGTGTAGCCATTGAATTTTGTGTATCTAGACCACAAAATTTGGAAAAAATGAAGAAATTGGAAGTGAAAATTCGGAAACTTCACAAATTGTTCTAACGAAAATTCAGATAAAATGGCTTCACATTTTTACTTTTGTAACTCATATAAAGTCAAAAGTATGGCCAAAATTGTTCTCTTGAATATCTACTATTTCTTACCAAACTGTGTACAGCGTAGTGTTTACATCGCCATCTTAAAATCTTCAGCATCATCATCAGAATTATGAACTTTACCAGCCGTGAAAAAAATGTTTTCTACCAATCTACTTAACTCTACTCTTTCCTTTTATATATGACTGCGAAATCAAAGGAGTGTTGCCTGTTTATCCCGCAGAATGTTTCTTTAGGCCCGCGCATAGGGTGAGCGACTAGATTAGATTTACCTATTTTGACAAAATTAATGTGTCCTGTTATCATGGTTGGTCTTTTATTATTATTATTCTCTAGTCGCTGTATTGAACTGAACGTATGGCGTTGAACTTGGTAAGTTACTGCAAGGAACGGAAGGTCACATAATTTTTTGATTATTTCATTTGATGTAATTTTTAGATCACAGTCACATCACAAATAAATATCGTTCCGAATTGATCCATTCACGTTATCGTGTCAATGAGACGTCATTTCGAAACGGCTATCATAATATCATAGACGCGAATATGCATGAGTACGTGAACCATCGTGAGCGATCTGCCCCTATATTACGCGCACCAAATCCTGAGCGATTCCAATCGTCTAACTGTCAAATTTGTATGGAATTTGACAGTTACGCGTGTGGAATCGCTCTGGATTTGGTGCGCGTAATTAGACCCCTGTAGTGCGTTCTCATTTGCCCATAATAGCTCAGTCGCAAATCGGAACACACGGCTAGTAACGTAGTCAGTTCAGCGCCATCTACAGAGTTCTTGGGAACTACTTTTTTTTTTCAAAAAGATAACCTCCCACTTCCATTAGGTTGCAACTTTGTAAACCTGTGTATTCAAATTACTGTTTTTAAGGTTCTGTACTTCAGAAGGAAAAACAGAACCCTTATGGGATCACTTTGTTGTCCGTCCGTCTGTCCGTCAAGACCCTTTCTCTCGGGAACGCGTAGCCGTATCGAGTTGAAATAAAAACCATATAGGTATACAGTTCTAGCCCCTTCAAGCTGTGATCAAACTTCTTCAAATCAAACTTCTAAGTTAACATAACAAAAAGTTATGGCCGATGCCGCAAAAAACGTATTTCGCCACTCTCAAGGCAATCAAAATTTATAGGGTACCTACATAGGTACTTTCCGTTGACCTAACTATGAAATTTGGCAAGCAGGTGATATCATCGTATACTACAAGTAGGCCGGGAAAAATCTGAAAACTTTAAACCTACATTTGTAATTAAATCATTACAAAAACTCTTTGAAGTTCGGGAAAAGCTCGGAAAGTGCGTCAGTCGATTCCTGAAATATTTATATGTTCCTACAAATTTGTACGGAATCGTCGCTGGCCGAGTCCGACTCGCACTTGTCCGGTTTTTTATGACTCGCGATGCTCTTACATAATAGGGGTTAAAGTATGAAATTGCCGTTTTATTGCAATAGGTTCTTTGAATTGACATAGAATCTTCATGGTTTGAAGTTTTCGAATGAAACTTTTTTCAAATGGTTTCTATGATGTTCTTTTTTTAAAAAATGTGAAACATTTGAATATCGACTTTCAATTGTTTTTGTTACATATTCAATTTAGACAAGAAAGATGGATACTGCGAAAATTCGAGTGATTTTTGAATACGAGTTCCGACGCGGAACTAACGCGGCAGAAACAGCCCGCAATATAAATGCTGCGTTTGGAGAGGGGTCTACTAATGAACGCACCGTGCGATTTTGGTTTAAACGCTTTCGTGATGGAAATTTCGACTTAAAGAACGAGCCACGAGGAAGACCGCCCACACAGGTGAATAACGATGAATTAAGAGAGATAGTGGAAGCCGACCCTAGTCAAACTACCCAGGAATTAGCGGCATGGTTTAACGTTACCTTACCCACAATATTGACTCACTTGCGTCAAATCAATAAAATAAAAAAATACGAAAAATGGGTGCCTCATGATTTCACTGATCTGCTCCACGACAACGCGAGACCTCACACAGCACGAGAAACCATTTTGACCCTTCAGGAACTGCAGTTAGAAACCATTCGTCATCCTCCGTATTCACCAGACCTTGCTCCAACGGACTACCATTTTTTTCGTGATTTGGACAATTATCTACGTGACAAGAAGTTTTCTTCCCAGGAGGCAGTACAAAATGCTTTCACACAGTTTGTGTAGTCTAGATCGTCGGAGTTCTATCGCAAAGGCATTAATGACCTTTCCATTAGATGGCAGCAATGTATAGATAATAATGGCAACTATTTTGATTAAATAAATTTGTTAAAAATTTAAAAAATAAACATTTTAGATTTTTAGTACAAATCGGCAATTTCATACTTTAACCCCTAATATTTATTTATAATAAAGATATTCGCCGTGTGGCGCCGGATTAAGAATTGCGTCACTCCATTTCCTTCCGTGGATGTCGTACAAGGTGTCTAAGGAAATCAATTACCAGGAGATGGGCAGCAGCGTCTTCCTGAGATTCCAACCGCATACTTCGATCGCCAACCCGCCTGCCAGCGTGGCGATTATGGCAAAACCCCTCACGGTTATGAAAACCACGAAGGAGGCCTATGTCCTGCAGTGGGCGACAAATGGCTGATGATGATGATGTCAGTGATGGTCTTAGTTATGCATTAAAGGTGTAATTGCGATTATTATTTTAGGTAAATAAATTTTACATAATTATCTATACTTATCTACAAAGATAATATTTTTTAATAATAGGTTTCAAGAATACCTAATCATAGAAGTAAAAGAAAAAAATCATAATTATAGTAACTTTTACGTATCTTACTTAGTAGAGAAGAATAGGAAATAGAAGAATATTTTGCTTCATTAATTCTTTATACTTGTATTGTCGATTTATGTATAATATCTCACAATATTTGCAGAAATCTTATATTAATATACAAATTTTTAATAATAACCAATTTTGTATTTAAGATGACTCGTGTTTTTTTAATAAAATATATAGATACAATATAATCTCATTTACTTTGCACTTACGTTTAAATATTTACAAAATATTAGATCTGATAAAGTTGTGTACAATGTCTAAGATTTTAGATTACAAGTTAAATACACTGTTAGAAATTAAATACTATTTACACTATCAGGTCATTTAGTTTGCATTCTTCTGAGACATTCATTCCTGCTGTGGGGTTACTCTTGGATATAACTGAAACAAAATAAAACACCTTAGTTAAGTTCTGCCCATTCGTGAAGATATAGGTAAGGCCGACTTGAACCACTTTCTTAACTGTGGCTTAAACAGCATTACAGCATTTAACTAAAATTCTTCATACAATAGTCGATTTAAATAGTGACTTAAGTGACATTTAGGAAGTGGTGCAAGTCGGCCCAGATGTCCTAAAATAAAGAAAAAAAAGGTGAAGCGCATCAGCCATTGAGACCAGCTGCGGTATCTCTCGCGCGAGAAATACACAAAGGAATGTTCCCATCCCGCGCTCACGTAGCGGATGAGAGCAGGATTGCGCGAGTGTTTCGGTATTATTTATAAAAAGTACCATTCCACTAAAACATTCTTAAGACAGTTAATTAGAGGCAGTTCCGCCATAAACCGGCTTTCACTTCGTCTTAAAAGTGTTTTAGTGGATTCGACTTTTTAAAAATAAGAAAATACTTCTCGCACGCAAGATATAAGCTTAATATACAGCCCAATACCAGAACATAGGCGCATTTTATCGTTTCTAATCCACGCTCGCGGCCAGTTTTAATCGTGCTGGCTGGAAATGTATACCTGGGGCGAAGATGGCGAGCCTTCTAAGAGGCTCTCTACTGCAGTGGCCTTATAATGCGACTGATCCAGCTGTGCAGCGCAAATTAGTTCTTAAGAAGGTCCTCATCCCATGTTTCTGCGTCTGAGTTACTTAAAAAATGTGGCTAGATGGCGCTGTTACAGCTAGCTTGAACTGAGCCATCTAGCCAGAGCCGTATGGTAAAGACAGCTCTAAGGAAAGTGAGCTCACGCCGAGCAGGTTTCTAGGCACATAGCCCTCCCGCTCGTCCCGGCGTCGTCGCCCTTCCGCAGCACCTGCAGCCTCGCGCCCATCTCGAAGTTGAGCATTCTTTAGAGTGGCTGTTCTGGATAACCTACCTTTAACGGCGAACAGCAATCTTTAGCTAAGTCTAATATCCTCTTACTACAGCCGAAGAAAGCAAAACTTGAGAGAGGCTTAATACTGCAATGGACTTGCTACCAAGCCATATTTGAAGCCTTTTTAAAGACCTAATCCTGCAGCGCAGACCTATTCTTAAGCCTAGTGTCCTTACCCCAGATTCCTGCGTCTGCGTTATTCGAAAATCTGTATAGATGGCGCTGTTACAGCTAGCGTGAACCACGCCATCTAGCTAGAGCTGTGTCGTAAAGACAGCTCTAAGGAAAGTGCGGACCCACTGCACTGTTTCCGCGTCTGAATTACTCGAAAATCTGGCCAGATGGCGCTGTCTAGCCAGAGCTGTACCATAAATATTAAGCTCACCCCGAGCAGGTTTCTAGGCACGTAGCCCTCCCGCTCGTCTCGGCGGCACCACCACCACTCCCGCTCGCTGTCGTCGCCCTTCCGCAAAACCTGCAGCCGCGCGCCCATCTCGAAGCTGAGCTCGTCGGCGCGGGCGGCGGTGTACGCGAACACGGCGTAGACGGTGCCGCCGTTCATGATGCCGAGCTTCTCTTGAACGCCTGGGGACGGGACATTTTACATACAGTCACTGTATTGGGTAATCCATTGCCACGTCTTAGAAGTGTCAAGATATGCATCTATTTGACAGCTCACTAAGGATGAATCGGACGATTCCGTTCAGTCGAGAAGTTACGTAGGTAGTAGCGCACCAGCAAGGGCATTACGGTGACGCTAATCGCGGGTTTTAACGTCAAAAGTCGCGACTTTCCCGTACATTGATTATTGTCAAATTCTGACATTTAAGCGCCACAAAACGCGTGATTCGCCTCATCGCACTAACCATGCTGGTCCTAGATTCTGTAAATGCATAGAAGTAAAATGAAAATTGTATGAACGCGTCGAATTATTGATTTGTATAAATAGTAGGTATTCTTCTGGGTGTAGGTATTTCGATGTTTGTGATGTCCTTGCATGGTCACCATAGTAAAGGGTATCCTAATTTTGAACAAGGATAAGTGATTGTATCGTGTGGAATATAATATAACATAGATTCACGCCTGTATCCCGGAGGGGCAGGCAGAGACCAGGGACTGCCACTTGCCACGATCCTAACAGATCTCTTTCGCTTCATCAACATTCATTAGTCGTTGCATGCAAGCGCGCCGGTTTCGGAAGTTATTATTATTGTCAATGTCAGTAGCTTTCCACTGGTTTTGTAAACTTTTACCATAGCAGAACAAGCAGAACAGAACCCCCTTTCGTTAGGTTAGTACATCTCCTTTATATCATGACTTCGGTTGAGCCAGCGAATTTTTTATGTTGTTATATAGTTATGTGCTTACGCACATTTTTGAACAATAGCTCGGGCGATACTGAGCGCTCTATTGGCTCCCGAGATACACGGAAAGAAATTATTGTCTCTAGCAGCAGAAACACACTTGTATAACTTACAGAGAGACAGAATGACACTGGATACAGAATATTCGAAAACTCGTAAAGTTGGAAAGGTTGAACTTACTATACAGGTACTCGGAGCAGCCGTCGAAGCCTTCTTCATCCTCCTCGCATTTCTCCGCCGCGGTCTCATGGTCCGAGAGCGTCGTCGCGAATATGCACGCACCTGGAAACAAAATAAATTGGTTACTTTTTGTAGCAAACTGCACTTATATCCTCACATAAATTTAGATTTTTAACCAGTCTGAATTGATAGAAAAATAACTATATTACGTCACAGGGACCATACACAGGAATTGTCTACGCTTACTGTCAGCAGAGACTGGAGTCAAATTCTCACCAATAGAGCTTCACCCTACATCTAGGAAGAGGAAGAAATAAGTTTTCAGTAAATTATAGCTTACGGATTGTATTTTATAATAAAAAAAAACCGGACAAGTGTTAGTCGGACTCGCACAGCGAGGGTTCCGTACAAATTTGTCGGTACCGAGCTTTTCCCAAACTTTAAAGATGATTTTTTTATGATTTAATTACAAATATATACTTTTCAGATTTATCCCTGCAGTATAAGACGATATTACTTGCCAAATTTTATAGTTCTAGGTCAACGAAAAACACCCTATACAATTGATCGAAAAGTCATTCGTTCCTCTCCCATTCTCTTAGAAGTAGAGTGAAGCCCCGTGAACACCCATGGGTATACAAATCAGCTAGATTTCATGCTTCTTAAATCCTGGGAATCAGATAATCTTTCCCCTGTGGCTGTTATTTTAAGATCGGTCCAATAGTAGCAATATTTTATTTTGAAGAACAAGCGCCTATGGAATTGTTCTACACTCTTGGGACAGACGTTCCACATAGTTTAATTATTCTTACCATTATCAACTAGGAATCGGACCATGGGGAGGTTATTGCAGGACGCGGCGCAATGCAGCGGCGTCCACCCGTCGGAGTCTTGCGCGTTCACATCGCACCCGAGTTCCACCAGGAATCTGGAACCAAAAGGCCTTGGTTAGAGTATATGATATAATACAGCCTATATAATAATATAGCAGTTGAAAGAGCACTATCTATCTCTATCATAACTTTGAGCTGTATATTTATGAATTATTTACTATGTATTTTATTTATTTTTACAGGCATTTAGTCTATGTAGTGTATTTAGCTTCTGTTAAAAGTCTGCTGCTCCGATTCTCCAAGGTTTTGCTGGAAGAAATCTCTTACAGAGATAAGCTCGCCTTTCTACATGTTATTTTTATGTAATTTCATGTTTAATGTTTCCTGTGCAATAACATATAACAATAAAATACGTCTCACTGTAGGGCACAGCCCTTCTCTCAGAGAGAGTATGGGCTTAATCACCACGCGTGCAAATTGGCAATTTCAAGCGCAGAAAGCGCCGAGGTATGTGAACACCTCAGACACTCAGGTTTCCTCACGATGTTTTCTTTCACACACAGTTAGTGGTATAATACCATTCCCACTTGTGAGAACCACACATTATAAAAAGGTTAAGAGTTAAGAGTTGACGCAGGTTTATTTTAGTTAGTTTACGGAAATCAGTAATTTATGTCAACGTAAAGAATTTACATTCTGTTTGCTGAATGTCAATGTACTATGTTAGCCGATAATTTAGCGAGTGGTCATTGACTACAGACCAAGTAGCTACAACATATTTTGCTGGATATATAACGCCATCTAATGACGACACAATAAAAATGATACCAGGCGGACTAGTTTGGTTAGCAACAAAAGAAAAAACATGAGCCTTACTTGACAATTTCAAAGTGGCCAGCACAGATGGCGTTGTGAAGCGCTGTGATCCCTTCGTCGTTCGCCGCGCTTGCATTTTGTACCTGAAATATAGAGAAATGTGATAAAGAAATGTGCTATGGCTTAGCATTAAGAAACGGAGCCCAGGCATCAATCAGAAAAAGCGCAACTTGTGCCGCATTTTGAAAATCCTTTACCTGGACATAAACTGCCAGGGTCACTTCACGATGTCCTTAAACCGGCCTCGGACCTGAGTAGTCCGAAGCATGCATAATGTGTTCAGGCGACGGTTCACAGATGGCGACAATCTAATCTGTTGGTGCAAAACGATGATCCACCTCTCATGGCGCCAGCGTGTCTTTATTAATATTAATTAATACACAAGCAGCTTTAAGCTGATATTATTACGTGTATATCTATCACTACTGTGCAATTGCAATATGTTTATCAAGTGTTTTAGTTTTTTATTATAAATACTGTCTCTTCCTGTACTCACAAAGAGGTTAAGGATGTAAGTGATATGATAACACTATGATATAGTCTATGAATAAAAAAAACCTTATGATACCTACCTATATTATAAAAATATCAAATTCTCAAAATTTACTATTTTATAATACTAAAGTATAAAACGGCTTTCAAATGGAAACATTGTAAGTAGGTACCTACGGCATCGTACTATACTGGGGCAGCAGTGTCGCCCACATGAGGCCAAGAACTTACTAAATTTTCAATCAGCAAAATACACCACGGCCTTAAAAATTCTATTGAAGCAGTAAAATAGGTTACCTGTGTAGCGGTTTTCTTAACAAGCTCCAATTCACCCTCCAAACTGGCGTCCAGCAGCAAAGCTAACGGATCGAAGCTCACGCGTCGCGCCAGAGGCGCTTTACCGCTCCCTTTCAGTGCCCCCTGGAAAAGTAATGTATTTAGTGTTGTTCACACAAAATGTATACTTAAAGGTAGAGATTATGAGGTATGAGCGAAAAGACAACACGCCAATACTTGCAGACAAGTTTTTACATTCGAAAGCACTTTTGGGGGATTTAGGAAATTTGCTTTTGCGTTTTTTAAAATGTCAGACCACAACACAAAAGGGAGGAATTAGCTTCTGGAACAAAACTTGAGGCTTTATATGATTTATCAGTCTAGTAGCAACTCATAACTACACTAGATAGTTGAGTGACCACTTGGACACGGTAGTGTTTTTTAGATAGAGTAAAAATGGACAGTGTTTTTTAGATAGAGTAAAAAAAAAAAGTTTACTGTATATTTTAGTAAAAATTGTACCTTTGCAGATCGCCTCACGATGTTTTCACTGCCTTGACGCTCCTCCCCGTTCAACTCCACAGAGTTGATCTGCTCTGCTATCTCTGTTACATTATCTTTACAATCCTCCTGTCTTTCAATTGATATGTTGTTATTCAGCAAGGCCTTGTCCACTTCGTCCTTTTGCTTGGATTCCTTTTGTTTTAGGCCGTTTTGTTGGGCTTCGCTCGGCGCTTCCCGCGTTAGGTGATCCATTTCGGGGAACAAGAAAGCTGGAGGCATCTCTATTCTCCTGTTTATACTGACACTGATCCCATTCTTAGCACTGTTCAGATTTCGTAGCTTGGGCTGTTCGCTCAGTGGGGGTTTTCGTATAGTTAGCGGCCTCGCTTTGATGATCATATCGTTGCTGTTGTTTCCGTTAGTCTCCCTTTGTTGTGACGCTTCGTCGCTCGAGGAGTCAGGTATTGGGATGGTGGGTAGGGCCGTGTCGTGGTCTTTCGCCTGAGCAAAGTTGGGATCGTTGTTCGCCGACTGACGCGGTGGCGTCTGAAAACGGAAAACGGAATGTATAAAACGACTGGCTTACATTTGGTTCCGCTGGTGTGATTGGATTCTGACTCCTCTGTGTGTAAAAAGAGGAGTCGATAGACTCTTCTTCTTACACACTATATGTTATGTAGGTACTTACTTGATATTAAAAAAAATGCAAAAAAATAGCCATAAATGCTATGCTGTGTATGAAATGGCAACCAGCCTTTGACACAAACAAAATCTTGGTACAACAATGTGGTTACAGTTGCAAAACACAAAGCAAAAGTAAAATATGGTAGGTACTATACAAGCTTACCTTGATAGCTGGCTTAGGAGGTAGGGCAGGTTTGGGCGACTTGTCCGTCCCACTGACGTCAGGCGTCGACAACGGTGTGGAAGCACTCTGAGGTGGTGACAGCAGAATGCTCTGAGACGAAGAGTTCTGGGTGCCGAAGGTTCCGGAGAGACCGGATGCCGTGTTCCTAACCATCTGGGGTTGGGACACAACCAGGTGGTTAACGGGGGTGACATGATTGGATGGCTGTACAATGATGCTTTGGGTTTGAACGGTCTGCGGTTGGACGGGATGGATCTTTGTGGAGGAGGTCTGATAGATGGGTGACGGGCGCCCGCTCGAAACCTGAACGGACGTGGGTGCAACACTCGATACGGGTTTCTGGAAATGAATATGAATGATGACAATATTTACAGGTGTAATGAGATGAGGTGACATAGCAATGTGTTAAGTGCAAGCTAGAAACTTTACACAGTTTTGTCTTTCATGCAGTGATGTAGAAACACAAAATGTAGTGGAATTAAAATATCAACTCACTCCAAATCCTATAGAGCTGTTGCTAGTTGTAGCGTTGGACCCGAGACTCGGCGAGCTTCCTTTCATTGCATTACCCTGTAGATTCTTCCCTCCATTTTTGGAGATTTCATTACAATTATTCTGACTTAGCCTATTATTGGGATATGAATGATTCTCTTTGCCCTCTTGATTGCATCTACTTGAAGAGTCAGATTTCTGCAACTGATGTGTACTGGATTCCTGTTGATATGCTGCTTCAGTTTGACTTAGGGGTGTTGCTAGGCTTTTGTTGATAATAGATAAAGGTGTTGAATGTACAGTCATATGGTTTACATTGATATTTGCACCATTCTGATTTTGATTCTTGCTTTCTTGAGTTTCATTGCTGCCCTTGTTGTTAGAGTCAGGTTTTAGCTTAGCATTTTGCGGGAACTTAGTGTTATATGGCAGCGTCTGATATTTGGGGTCCGATTTAGTAGCAGCAAATTCTGGCAGAAACTCTTGTTCATTTATCTTGAGCTCTTTGCCTGTTTGGTTGCTGTTTGAACTGCTTGTGCTATTCGGACTGTATTGGGGTTGCTTAGGGTAATCTGGGTGCTTGTTTATGTGGTCAAACATGGTTTTCTGGTCGTACTGATTGCTAATACCTTGTTGAACATGACTAAATGTATTGATATCACTGTGTTTGCTTGGATACTGTCCTTGGAACTGACTATCTTGTACGCCTGGAGGTATGTGCGGGTAGCCACCGTTGAATAGCGGGTTAACCATTTGTTTTTGCTGCAAATAATGCGCTTCTTGTTGCGTTAGGTGGCTTTGTATATTGTCTGGTTGCGTAAGCTGTTTTAATGGCACGTTGTTTTGTAAGACATTCTGCTTCAAAGCCTGGAATCGAAAAAGTAGGTATCGAGTCAAATACTCGTTCTATGCAAAATAATGATCACACAACACAACTCCCAGTAAACAAACTAACACTAAGGATGAAAAAGAAAACAAACTCGGACTCTCGTAACTCCCGCCATTAAACTTTTTTGACACTGACAGTGACAATCGCTTGGCTTGTTTGTCCACCAGAGGAGTCTCATTCATTCAAATCATTCAGTCTGTTCTCAAGGCACTGAATGTGCATTTTTTTTTTCCAAAAAATCTCACCTGGAAATTCTGATTATGGCTGAGGCTCTGAGCATGGGGCACATGGTTGTAAGGCTCGACGGCGGCCACGTTCCCTCGTGGCTGCTGATTCTTTGGTTGATTGCTTACGCCATTACTGCCTCCTGTCAGATAATTCGGCAACTGTTGCATCGGCGTGGGGTTGTTGGTTCTGGAATTGAAAACAAACATTATAATTATATTTAAAAAAAGTTATTGGTGTTTAGAGCGTTTAGAGAAATAGAATGCATTATTTTAAAAATAAATTTTGAACTGACAAAAAATCAGCAAAATGCCCGTACGTTTCTAAAGGTTAGAACACACCAACGCGGTAACGGTGGCGGTGGGGGTCAGCGGGAGCGTTTTGCGTTCCACCAGTGATGTTATACGCTAAATTAAATGGTAAATGTACCATATACTTGGTATATTTACCAAAATTCATATGTTTGTACCATGAACCATGGTAGGTACTTACATTACCTACGCATCAGCACCACATCAAAGATTTTGTCATTTTCAATACGAGTCTAGGGGACTGAGTTGCCGTCCACCCCGGGCCCTCAAATAGATAGCGATATCAGCATTATTAGATATACCTATTTAATTCTGTTAACAGGAATATTCTGAGGATTATTACAATTATTAAAAAAATTACATCTGTAATTTAGGTGTACTAGAGGGGTACCCTAAAAAAAGATTTTGGTTTCCTTCGAAAACAGGCAGAACTACTATTAGATTGGAGTGGGCTCTGCCTAACAAAGGAATAGGCTAACTAAACATAAATTTAGTATTTTTTAAGAAAAAATGTTTCGCACATAAAAAGTGAGGTCTCACTTAGACTCAGATTTTGACCACAGTAAACTGTTTTTAAGGTTCCGTACCCGAAGGGTGCCAAACGGGACCTTATTACTAAGACTTTACTGTCCGCCTGTCTGTCTGTCTGTCACCAGGCTGTATCTCATGAACCGCGATAGCTAGGCAGTTGAAATTTTCACAAAATATGATGTATTACTGTTGCCGCTATAATAACGAAAAACAGAATAAAATAAACATTTAACGGGGGCTCCCGTACAATAAACGTATTTTTCTTGCCGTTTTTTACTCGATATTAATAACGTCAACAGGTAGATGCTTGAAATATTCACCGAATATTTAGTTTTATATTCGCTTTAAAAATAAATAATTGAATTAAAATAAAATAAATATTTAAGGGGGGCACCCATACAACAAACGTGATTTCTTGCCGTTTTTCTCGATCTTTGTGTCTGATGTTGTATAGATAATGGTACGGAATCCTCTGTGCACGAATCTGACTCGCACTTGGCCGGTTTTTACCATTGATAATTTTGTTATTCTTTTACCAATTAATCAATAGATCCACATTGACAATTAATCATTCAACGGTAACCACAGATTTCTGAATTCAGAATATCACTAAGCAAATATCTTTCGTACTCGTATCGTTCTATCCCTTTAGATTTTTTTATTCTCAGCCTGCGGTACTTTATTTTCTTTAAGCATTAATTTTTAGGATTTTAATTCTTAAGATTCAAATTTTATAAGGTTTCGATTAGGTTATACAATTACAATTATACAACCAGTGTGTGTTACCAGTGATGACTTATGGCACTGAAACGTGGTCTCTCACTATGGGCCTCATAAGAAGGCTCAAGGTCACGCAACGAGCTATGGAAAGGGCTATGCTCGGAATTTCTCTACGAGATCGAATCAGAAATGATGAGATCCGTAGACGAACGAAAGTCGTCGACATAGCCCAGCGGATTAGTAAGTTGAAGTGGCAGTGGGCGGGGCACATAGCACGCAGAACTGATGGCCGATGGGGCCGAAAAGTTCTCGAATGGAGACCACATATCGGCAAGCGCAGCGTGGGACGACCAGCCACAAGATGGACAGATGACGTCATTCAAGTGGCAGGAAGACGCTGGATGCAGGCCGCTTCCAACCGGTCTTTTTGGAAATCCATGGAGGAGGCCTATGTCCAGCAGTGGACTTCTTGTGGCTGAATGATGATGATGATGATGATTAGGTTACGTTACTAAGAGACCTCAAAATTGTCAAAAAACGGTTTTCCAAGTAAAATTCTGGCAACACGAAACAAAATGCGGTAGCGGTCAGAACGCGTTGGTGTGAATACGTCCATCCATACAATACTACTGCAGTAAATTACCGCCACCTCTACCACCACCGCTACCGCCACCTTTACCGCCACCGCTACCGCCACCGCCACAGCCACCGCCATCGCGTCGGTGTGTTTTTTCCTTACGCAACGAGCGCGATCTGATTGCCACCGCGGACGCGAGCTGAACGCGTTGGTTTGGCCTAGCCTAGTCAGTCAGGATTAGCTCAGCACAGCAGTGGCTACTTGGTTAACCATTAAATTATCAACAGCTGAAATTTTGCTCACCTCGTAAATCTTGTGGCTTTCTAAATTATTGCTTGCGGTGGCAGAACAATATGCCACCGCGGCTTTAGTGCTAAATTATTATTGTTTGGCTAAAATATTGCGATGTCTAGGTAACTTTAGGAATTTTCGCTTTAAATTAAATAAATTTGCGTTGGCTACCACGAGGAGTGAATTTTAGCACAACAGAATTATGTAGATAGATTGATAGACGGTTCTTTATTTTACACTGGAATAACCTTAATGTAACCTTTTGCTGTACTTTATTGCAACTACAGTCGACAGCAAGCCAACCTTTAGATAGGTACATGTGTGCACTCTACTCAAACTCGTTACGGGCGTAGATACTTTGCGGAAATCCATAATAGCATTAAAATGTGAAAATTACTTTGCTAAATTCCGCCTGAGGATGCCTCGTGTTAGGTAGAGGCGAAACGCATTTTTTCACACAAGTACCTATTTGTGTCGGTGGTGGTGTGTTTGTTTCTTGCTTCTACTTGAAAAAGTGGGAGGGAGAGCGGTGCTTAACTAACCGCATGGTGCTTGTGGGATTTCGGCGGAATTTAGCAAAGTAATTTTCACATTTTAATGCTAAGTAGGTAAAGAGCACTATACCTACATACGTAGGTACACAATACATTGATAAACCTGAATTCAACTCTGTGCCTTTCATAAATTGTTCAAAATCCGAAATAAAATCATAAACTGTCATATTCGGCTATCTCTGGGTGGAAACTAACATTTTTTGCAATAATTAGGTAAGGTACTATCAAAGTCAAGAAATTGATAACAGTTATTGATATTTCTTGCCTTAATAAAGATGAATAGGTACCTAAATGATGAGCGAGCAAAAAAAAAAACTCGATATCCCTGCTCCCTTTATTTGAACGATTTCAGCTTGACAAAACCACACAAATGATTTTTTCCAAATTAGTTAAAAAACTTACATAGTTAGATATACACTGAAATTATATCTGAAATTAAATTATTGTATATCTGCATTAATTTAAACTTTTCTTTGCGCTAATTTATATGTTCCTGAAGATAACAGTAGTTCATTAGCTTAAATGACATCGACAATTTAGTCCATACAAACAATATCAATTTAATTTTAGTATTAAACTATTGTTTTTGTTTTTCAAGGAAATGTAAATTGGCGCAGATAAAAATCTTAATTTATGCAGACAATTATAATTTCAGTGTGTAATTATATAAAATTTTTAACAAATTAAAAAAATATATTTGTATGAGAATCGTCTCACCTTAAATGAAACATTCAGTTAACATTCATAGGTACAGGTTAGGTACCTTTTAGTCGGTTAAAAACTCGAGCTGGTAGGTAGTGCGTGCGGTTCAACCTTTAAGGCTCGAAACATTGCTCGACCGACGGTACGTCCCGACCCTACGTCCTGACCAAATCACGTACCAAATCACGCGCGTACTGTCAGCGTAGCTGTGTGCGTATTCATAGACTTGCAATATAGCTACGCCGACCGACGGTCAGCGCTGACCGTCGGTCGAGCACTGTTTCCAACCTAAGGCCAAAAAGAATTTCCGTTTTTTTGCTGTAACCCACCTCTGCTGCGGCTGGTGTCGGTGGGCGGCGGCGAGCTGCCGATTGAGGGCCCGCTTCCGCAGCAGGCGCGCCTGCAGCTCGGAGACGCGGCGGTCTATGCTGCGCATCTCGTCCTGCCGCGCCCCCAGCGCCGCCCGCTGCGCCGACAGCCGCCCGTTCTGCTGCTCGTTCAGCTTGTTGCGATACTGGAAGTGGGGAGTTCCGGGGTTATTGCGACGTCATTGTAACTAATTGTGCAGCATCGATGTGGTGGCAAAGAGATTGAAAATACTAAGGGTGTGTCGTAAACACTGACCTCCATGATACCTCCATGGGGGTCCTTCAACGACAGAGCGCAGCTGGCCAATTTTTTTAAAAGTTACTTCTACGTGCCTAAAATGAAATTACCTATTAGAAAGAAACAAAAAAAAACATAATTATTTCACGGACGCTATTCTTTCATTTATGCCAGCTGCAGCCGGATGTCAGTGGTTTATTTAATTCAATTATTTTTGTGGCATAACTGCATTCTGCCAATGTCCGGACATTTAAGACTACTTTCTTGTGTTAAAATTTTGAAAGCGTGATTAGACATTGAAATTTAATTTTATAGTGAAAATCATCTATTTTAAAGCTATTTTTATTCATTTAGGTATAGCGACAGAAATTATATTGTAGTCGATAATGTGTTTCACATCACGAAGTATTATTATTTCGTGATGTGAAATGTGCCATTATTTATTTAGATATTTCCATCTTTTTAAGAGCCTTTGCCTTTATAATACGCTTAAACCAGCGCAGAGACAGACACAGTAACTACAACAAGCAATTTCTACCAGTCTCTACCGGATATTTCTGACTAGAAGAATTAAAAAAGACCGAGAAGAGTCGTAAATTGTTCCTAAGGGACTTTTTGAGATTTGAGGTTTATCTCATAGGACCATAGGAACCACAGGAACTTAGCTAAATTACGATATTTAAAAAACTCAGTTAAAGGCTAAATGATAATTAAGTGAATAGACCTAACCCAGGTACTTATATGCCACCATGGATATAGAGCAAGCTATCTACCGTGGATTACAGACCGTTCAAGAGGCTGAATGTCATTTTTTAAAACTTGATACATCTGAATAACTAGGTACTGTATGTTATGTTTATTCATTCGGTCATTCTGTCATTCTACTTACCTCAGAGTTAGCAACCTTAGCACAGACTAAATAAAATTAAATCTTTTTCAGCACTTGAAACTACACAAAACACTAAGTAGGTACTCAACTATGTAATTGCACTTTAATGCGCTGGAGCATAATCGGTATACTGCATATTGGAGGTGGTACCTATAGCCATAATGTAAAGTGTTCAACATAGCTCAGCATAGTTTTAGCTAATTGAATAACAACTCTGTAACTAGTTAATGGTTTCACTGGAGTTGCGGACTCATTATAAATGCAGTGAAATTATACTGGGAGCGGAGTTAAGAGAAAAATCTGCCAGGAAAATAAGTGTTGAAGGAAAGATGGTAATTTGAGTGGGTACATACTTACATTCAACAATTCTACACGAATATGAAGGAAAGATGTTAAATTAATAAATAGATGAGATAGGTAAATTTGGTTATTTACCAACTCTACACAAGAGACTGGACCCACGTGTGTTCAGTTGGTGTAACTCAAAATTAGCATCACGTATCATCATGTCGTCATCTCTGGATACGCCAAGATTATTACGCGTGTCCACTTTTATGTTTTCGCCGACTGGACACACCTTTTCAATCAATCAAATATTTTTTTTTCCAATATAAAAATTCATATAAAGTTGTTATTAATCTTATTGTAGTGTTAGTACCTATTCTTATTCCAGTAACTACAACGCACTGTCATTGCTTGCCACTTGAAGATGGCAGCAATGGTTTATGTAGGCACAATCCACCTTATCGGCGAGCATAGCCAGGATGGTGTCGCGACTGGCCCGCACCCCGCGCACGAGTGACGCGCCCCGCTTGCGCATTATCGCGTAAAAGTCGCCAGTGCGCGTCAGCGAACATTTAACCCCGAATTTATGACAAAGTGCAGTAACGCAGATTAATGTTTTGTATCACAATCATCATAAAAATTAGACGGAAACCAAATATGCTACAGTTTCTGGTCGCGATCAAAAGAGACATGCATGATTTTTGACGCCGGGTTATACTTTGTATCCAGTTGTACACTGTATCCCTAACCACTGTATCACTGTCCCTTGACCCAGCTAACTAATTCGTCTCATACAAAACTAAACACTCCTAAGTTTGAGAGATGTACCCTAATAAAAATTGCAATCACTGATTTTGAAAAAAAAGGTAGATAGGTACAGTAAGCGAAGAAAGTGCTGTCATTGCCTTAGAACAAAACCCCTACGGTTTTCCACTCAATAAATTGCACCTTGTAAATCAGTAGGAAGTACTTACGGAATTAACGCTTGTGCTGCCCCCAAAAATGCCGAGGGCACCGATAAATTCTCAGGTATTCCCAAGACGGTAGTAGAATTACAATAGCACACTGGTTACGAATAAAATCACGAGATTCACGATAATATTAGTCTTCACCGTAGGCACAAATGTGTAATACAGTAAATAAGGAACATAATGTTTGTCTCTATTATTCAGTGAACTCGGGGGAAATTCTCCGTATTTTCTGTCCAAAAATGGTTAGGTTAGGTTTAGGTAGTAGTTGAACAACCTTGGGCCTAAGTAATGAGTTTTTATTTAGACCAGTAGGTACCAGGTAGGTTATTTAATTAACGAAACTGAGTAGTTAAAGTAACCTGATGTTCTTCGAAAAGTTGTATTTTTTTGCAGGATGGATTAATCATTGAGCTCGTTTTTCTAACCCGATTTTTGTTGCCAAGGCGCTCTTTATACAGTCGATAGTACATACATCAACATAAATATCCATTTGTACGCAGTTACATCACGGGTGAATTCGTAACCAAAATGTAAAGATTAACAATGATAGCGACAAACGGGAAACACAACTTTTCAGCATACTTTTTCCGACGCATAAATAAATAAATATATTTAAAGTACCTACGTATTTCGGTAGGTAATTTCCTAAATTTCATTTAGTTTTGCTCTACATAGAAAAAAGTGGGAAGAAATCATTAAAATACGGGAAGCAATAATGACTATCAAATTGTTGGTCATTAATAAAAAAAATCTTGACTTTATAGTAATAAAAAACGTTTAAACTCAAACGAAAGCCGAACGAAACGGATTATAGTGTTGTACATTTATTTTTAAGAGTGTACCTACTGGCTGAAGCACTGTTGTTCGTTAATTATTAAAAAATTGGTATGGTGGTGGATATAAAAAAAATGTGCGATTGTCTGTGACGATTCCCCTAGCTTTACATTTACACTTTGGGCTAACTAAACCACTGAATAAAAAAACCGTACAAGTGCTGGTGAACGCGCAATGTAAGGGTTCCGTAGAAAGAAGGTTTTGTTATCTACTTTACAGAACTAATAACTTCATCGAAGTAATTTTCAATGGATTTTGTACAAAATTTTACTTTTATAACTTGGTTGCTTATTACTCGTTAACTAGTAAACCCTACTTAGCCGTGATAGTTTTTATTTTAAGTTCATTATATGTGCTAATACCCTGAATCTTTTCAAGTTCCTACAATCAACCGTTTAGCCAGGAGAGGGGGGGGGACGCCCTACTCGGACAAAAATTTGAGATTTAAAGCTCAATATTTCGCAAACGGAAGCCTAAATAAAAAAGTGGTCTTCCTGCACCCACAATATTTTTCAACAATCCAACGATATCTCCCACTATGGTGTAGGCGAGAAAAAAAATTGCATCCCCTACACCTAATAGGGGAGGTACCCTAAAAAAGTTCTATCGTTTTGTCGGCGTTATAAAAATG
The DNA here is from genome assembly GCA_963969515.1 of Yponomeuta evonymella. Classification (NCBI taxonomy): domain Eukaryota; kingdom Metazoa; phylum Arthropoda; class Insecta; order Lepidoptera; family Yponomeutidae; genus Yponomeuta; species Yponomeuta evonymella. The sequence goes on along the minus strand of OZ018355.1, from coordinate 8,411,096 downwards.
TATATTTAAGCCAAATTTCAGCTTTTTAGTTCTTACAGTCTCTGTGCTAAGCCGCGACGGACGGAAATGGCGAAACTATAAAGGTTTCTTGTCCACTACGGAACCCTAAAAATTGTACATGTTGTGGATAAGTAGCTCTAGTTTTAGTTAGACCTGAGATTTCCGCACTTAGTCTCATAGTTGGGCCCTTGTACGTAGCAAGCGCTAAGGTATGTAAATACCTCCGACACCAGAGTTTACTCACGATATTTTCCTTCGTAGTTAGCGTTTCACAAATGTACGTAACTTTGTAAGCAAAGTCATTGGTACATGCCAGGATTCAAACCGACGTCCTCCCGAATGGGAAGCCAGCGTTCTACCGCTACGCTACCGCACTTTGTACATTAGTAAAGAAATAACAGTAAAGGCGGAAACAGATTATTGTAACGCGATGCGAGCCGAGCCAACGCGACGCGTGTTGAGTCAAATCAAATCTTACTATTTTCTATGATCAGAATCACATTAGCAACATCCGACGTTATCCGACGCAACGCAACTAATCGTTAGGTCGTCGCGTCGGGTGGCGTGTTATTAGTGTGTCGGAGCCTTAACTCTTTTCGCTGTACAGCCCAACACACATTACAGCATACTGGCCACTTGTATAATAAAAAAAGCATAATTTGCGGCCAGCATCGCGCGTAGCTGTGCGTCGCTCTTGGAGCCTACAATGAGACAGCACTAGAAAAAAAAACTAGATGCAAATCTAGCGACCGCAATGGATGGAAAGAAAATATTCTGGTACATTTTTGTTAATAATGTTACAATTATACGACGAGGTTTAAGCATATAATTTAGTTGCTATGATATAACTAACTGCATATATTGAGTCTGCGTTTGCCCTAACAGTGTTAGTGCCGTAGATAGTCACCTAACCTAAGAAGGTGAATTGACTTTCTTATTCATCGAGTCAAAATTCCATAAACGAACATCGGATTGACGCCGTATTTTCAGCGCGCAGAATGAGATGTCTGGGATGCCGATGAAAATTAATCCGTGGGCACATAAACATATCTGTGGGCCTATTACGAACTAGGCTGTGACAATACGAAAGCGTGATAGAATGAAACAGAGAGGGATAGAATATTAACTTAGCATCGCACATGCTCACTTATATGGCCAGTTTACGCGTGTTAAGTACGCAGTAGTTAACTAAATTTTAAGTTAAAACATACGATACGTGTTGGATACGTGTCAACAGTCACTAAAAACTCTTTAGTAGGAAGTTGCAAGTTATCGATTATACGAGATTGAAGAAATTTTATCGAGTCTATTGTTCTGTTTAGTAGCCTCAGCTAGCACACCGCGTACGAAGCTACTAAACAAAATTTCTAAATGGCCTGTGAACGCCTGACCACTTAAAATTAAGATGAAACTTAGTCGAAAAATTCTTGCATACCTACTAAACTAATTCTTGCTTGTAAACTAACCATTAGGCTTCCTCCCCAGTAAGCGATTGGTAGTAGTTTTGCAATTTGAAATTCATAAACATACTTACGTGTTACGTGGAGCAAGCAAGGTAAATACAACTTTTAAAGAATAGCGTTAATATCAATCAAATACCCTATTTAACTTATCGCCATTGTAGGTATTTTCAAGTTTGTAATATGCCCACTACCCCTCTGGGAGTCATGCGTGAAATGCGGGGACGAACTTCGCGAGTATTCTACTTATGTTAAACAGATGTGCGGTTCCCGTATCATACTGTACAGATGTAGCGTATACACACCCTTATGTACGTTCATGCCGCTTGTGAAGTAAGTAGTTTACATACTCAAACTGGTTAGAAATTTCGGGAAGATTACTTCCTCTCTAAGGACTCATCTTTTGACAGCCGGATGAGTGCCATCAGGAGACTGCTTTGACTTTGAAGTGTGACTGCTTTTCGGATAACCGTTTGACGAATAACGGATTTTATAGTATTTCCCGGGTGAAATTTCTCTAAATAATCAAAACCTAATAACATAATGTGTAATAAAAAATTACACATTATACGTTTAATTTTTTTGCGAATTTGATTAACAGTAGAAATGATTGCAGAAATCAAAGAAATGTTGGTTTGGTTGGGATTATTAGAGCCGTATAACGTTTTGAATGAAACTGGGAAACTATTAATGAAATCTAAGTAAGTACTTAAGTAGGTACCTACTTATATGAACAATGGTCTCGAAGATTGTTTACTAACCTTGCCCACGACCTCAACAGCACCCACCGCCCACCGTCAAGCGCAGATGTTTTCGGTTTTACAAGTCACCGCTCTGACATGCGGTCACTTTTCACAAACAGCCGCCAACTTTGTTCCTGAACTTCAAACTATAATGCTGACCGTTTTGTACACAGTTTGCTTACGATCAACGAAGGTCGCAGAGAGTAAGCACTTAGGTGACTATTAAATTATTTCGGCTAAGGAGCAAGAGGCCGTCTGAATATCGCACCTGAAACTGATTTGTCGGCGCGCGCGGGTTGAATCGAAACGTTTGGCAGTTGCACGCATAAGAATTTATTTCGAGTGATGCATCTTAAGACATTGATATTTTAATGGTTATGTTTAGTCAATTTTACTCGTGGATTCGTCGTCCGAGGCCTAGCTACAACTATGTCAAGTGTAATGGTTGTTATTTGTCGAAATACCTGGCTGATTTCCATTGCATAAAGCTGGCATAAAATTTTCTTTGTCGTAATTTCTCTGACTGTTTCCCTCGAGGTTTTTTCCCCTTCACTAAATTAGCTTTCGCCTTATTATTACTTTAACCGCTTTTTCGTCAAATATCTCGGCTGAGTTAGCGTAAAAGGTGTTTAAATAGGCCTCTTTGCGAGAGACTTTATTTGCATATTTCGCATCCCCAGTTGCTAGGTCCAAAAATTTCGTGTGCTCCGTTCCAATGCCCGCAACCTAGTTGGCAAGCCACCTATTAGTTCTGTAATCTGTAAATAAAGCGTGCCAGTGTTGTTCCAAACGTATTGTTATCTATAGTGTCTCTGTTTTGTGTTACATTATAAGTACTTTACAGTCTATGGTGCTTTACAAGAGTTTTATTAGGGACTTATTGGCGATCAGGCTAAAGTAGGGATGAAAGAAGTGGGGTTTATCGAAATAATAATCAGGATCAAAATTCACATTTATCTCATGAGGGGCATCTTTCTGACGTCCGCTGACAAGGCATCGCAAGTACCTACTCGAATCAGTTTGACGAGGGACCCGCATAATCCAGTAATATCTATTCGAGAATAGCCCACCAAATAAAGTGCGAACTCTCACTATCATTTATTATATGGAAACGGGAAAGTTTTGACTATTTTAACGTTCGCCCATTGAGCGCGATGGAAGTTCGACATTGATATGCGAAAAGTTTCCCTATGCGCAATTTTCATCGATGTCAGATTTTAAAACATCTCTATAATTATTCAGAAATAGCTTCATATTAACAATACGAATAGGTAATAGGTATGCTATTCGTATTAGTTTAAATAAAATTAGGACATGGTCTGTTTCAAGGCATTCATCAGTCAAATATCATTAACGTGACGAAAATTTGCTTATCCATCAAATCAATCATAACATTATTATTAAAGATCATCCATCAATTTGAGATGAAAGCTCCCAAACGTGGACAACATTTTAACAAATATTAAGTGCCTAGCTTACGTGCGTATGTCCTAGTACTGCAAGGCGCTTTTAAGCGTTGAGGTAAGTGAATGCCTCAGACACTCAAGTTTCGACAATGTGTGTTCTTTCAGAGTTGGCCACTTTGGCTAGTGGTATTGCTTCTTCAAATTCACAAATGGATAAATTTGAGAGATAAAGTCATTGTTAGATGCCGGAATTGAATCCAAGACCTCTTGAACTTGGATGGCAATAAATTATTCTTCATCTTCGAATGTAAGGCAAGCGTTGTACCCATATGCTACCACCGCCAAATTTTAACAAATTTCGCGTGTTATTAGTCTGCACTACTTTTCCCTCAGACTTGTCTGACTTATTAACCTGTGCAGCTCCTTCCGCAGCTTGTTGAGTTTGTGATCTGGCAGCGGGCCAGGCTGCATCCATCTTCTTCTTGGTTCCTTCGGATATCACGTTGCCTATTCCACCATAGCCATAGCAATTAGAATGTTCTAGAACTCACCATTATCTTCCTACACAGCTTGTCGAGTTCGTGAGTGTACTCGTCTTCTCCCCAGTTTTTACAGCTATGTAAATAGGTTTTCCACGTTGGCCACAGTCGCTAGAATCTTGTAGAACTTACTATCAGTTCCCTCCGTAGCTTGTTGAGTTCATGAGCTGGCGGAGGCGCGGGCTGCACTCGTTCTCTCCTCAGTTCCTCCAGCTATATCAATACCTTCTCAACTTTGACCACAGTTGCTAGAATGTTATAGAACTTACCACCAATTTCCTCCGTAGCTTGTCGAGTTCGTGAGCTGGCGGAGACGCGGGTTGTACCCGTTCTCTCTTCAGTTCCTCCAGCTATTAATACCTTCTCCATTTTGGCCACAGCTGTTAGAATGTTGTAGAACTTACCATCAGTTCTCTCCGTAGCTTGTCGAGTTCGTGAGCTGGCGGAGGCGCTGGCTGCACCCGTCCTCTCCTCAGTTCCTCTAGCTGCCTTGTCAGCTCCTCCACTTTGGCCACAGCCACCGAAAGCTCCTTTTCCTTCTCATTGAAGAGTGCGCGGATGGATTCGAGGTCGCTCGCTGTGGACAAGGCAAAAATGTGGTTGTTACATTGGTGTTTAAGTTGGAAGGTTTGCGGTGGTTCAAAGGGACTATATTTTATTTAACTTTTGAAAGGTTAAATAAAATTGATTCCAGTTTTCATTATCATTGAAGTTATCATAGGGCTGAATTTTGAGTCACCCAAATATCTTTGCAGCGGCATAGGCCAAAATCATTGTTACTGTTGGTGCCGTGCCTACTTCTCTTTACCCCGCGTTCTTACACTTACGTAGAAATTAGGTATATACGACTCCAAAATTAAAAATGAAAAAAAAATATTTTTTTCCGTTTAAAACATGGTCTGCAACAGTTAGATAATTGGATATTCAATTAATATAATGTGTTTTGAATGTAGCATTGTTTCAAGACTTCTATGATTCAAATTAAGTTGTTCTTATCCGAGGCAAAGGTTAGCAGATAGACCGCTCTAATTAACGTCTCTCACCCGTCTGTCTAAAGATAAAATATGAGGCGCCGCGAAAATTTCATTTTCTTTTCTCATTACTCACATTAAGAGGAAATAATTCCCGCTCTTTGGTAATAGCCGCGCGGCACAATACTTACGCCGTGTTTTTTTATTTGCAATCTATACATAATAATAAATCTGTAAGTTTTGTCTCTGTCTGATATACATGTACGTCTGTCTCACTCTGATTCTTTGTGCACACATCTCGAAAAAACCACTGAAGGGAATTGAACAAAACTTACCATGATTATAGCTTAAACATGGGAATGTAACATTTAGGCCACATAACTTAAGTCATGTGGGGTAAGAAAATCACTATAAGCCTAATAATTTTATGGTATTTAATCGTATATATGGGTGTGTCAAAGCGCAAATAAATGTTTTATCTATTTATCTATCTTATTTAAATTACCACAAAAGCACACACAAAAAAAACAAAAAAGTATTTATTTTTTATTATTCTATATGCATACGCGCCGAGAACCTCTTCCTTTTTTGAAGTCGGTTAAAAATAATATAGTTATTAATGAGGGATACAATTAACTAAGTATGCACTACCCGTTAAAAATCTCTATATTATTATGAGTCGGATTTGCCGTATTGCGGGGTGCTTAAATAATTTCCCCGGGTCATACGGCGCACGGGACGTTGTACGAAATACTTTCTTTTTTTTTGTATGTCCGTTAATTGTTTTACTTACATGTATTGTAAAAATACAGGGATGCCAGATGCCACAAGTAAAATCAGCCTTAATCAACGTGAAACAATGTAATCCCCGTAAAACACAAACACTCTTGAGTAGCATTACGAGAGCTCGTTGAAATGTGGAGAAATAAAGTTAAAATCTGTGTATACAACACGAAGAGCAATAAAGATGTTACGTCCCATTCCCAGCAGCCAGCTGAGTCTCATTTAAAAGGCTCCGGGGAAAGTACCTCCGATCTTTCAATTACACTAGACAATAAAGCGGGCTTTCTCAGTATGGGGCGCACTCCTTTCCGTCTGCGTCCTGCGATCCGCAGAATAACTGTTATATCTTTGCCCAGTCTCCTTTAAGGCGGCTTAAAAAAACCGGCCAGGTCAGACTCGTACACCGAAGGTTCCGTACCACCCTAAATATGAAATTGCCTAGGTAATTACCTGGGTAATTGTATATTTATCTAGGCAAACACATTTTTTTGCTATAGGCGCTGCACTAAATTCACAGCAAGTTTGACTCTTGTGAGTAATACCAGTTTTACGATAGAGAAAAAAAAAGTAGTTGAACAACGTTTCTTGTATTGGGTCCCTGTTTATTGTTTTGCTTTTCATATTTTGATTTCAATTTATATATTGAACCGTATTAGGGTTCAAGAAAGAAATCCCTTTACGGTTGCCTCCAGTGATGTTCAGGCACTTTAAAGTGAAGATAGGATAGTTAGACGACAGGCTTGTCTTCGTCGTTAATACGGTCCGTTGGCACCATTCGAGTACGAAACCCTAAAAGAACTTTGACATTAATTAATTTTCCCGCCAATTATACGTCTGAATTGAAAAGTTCGGCTGATGTTTGCTTTATTGAAGCATAATTTCGGGTTTAATTTGACTGTGACATGTTACGTGGGTAATTCAGTGCCCTTTTTTGAGTGTCATTTTCTATAAATTTTACGGAACATGTAAAGAAAAAAATTGCCATGATCATATTTTAATCTACTGTCCATCGCTGCACAGCTTTTCGGGCAAAAGGGTCATATAAAACCCGGGAAAAGTGTAAAAAAGTGTCTGTAAGGCGTGGGGCACATAGAAAGGACGTGGGACGAGGGCGTGGAAAAGACGCTTCAGTAATTTTTTCCTACGTCCTTCCTATGTGCTCCACGCACGCCTTAAGACGACTGACGAAATACTAGTTGGCTGTAATACTTTGCTCTAGTGTGGAGGGTACTCGTCGGACTCGGACTCGGAGTCGGACTCGCTTACCGAGGTTTCCCTACAAATTTGTAGGTACCGAGCTTTTCCCGAACTTCAAAGACTAATTTTTATATGATTTAATTTACAAATGTACAGTTTTCAGATTTTTTCCTGTACCTGTAGACAATATTACTTGCCAAATTTCATAGTTCCAGGTCAACGGAAAGTACCCTAGAAATTTTGGTTCCATTGAGATTGTCGAAATATACGTTTTTGCAGTATAAACGGCCGTAACTATTTTTTACGTTAACTTAGAAGTTTGATTTTTTCACAGCTTCAAGGGACTGTAGTCCTGAGGCATATGGTTTTAATTTTAATTCGACACATCCGCGCTTTCGACAGACGGACGGACGGACAACTAAGTGGTCCAATAAGGTTTCCGTTTTTCCTTTTGAGGTACGGAACCCTAAAAATGTAAGTAAATATTATTTTACAAAAATGTATTTACGTTTACTGGCAGTCCCCAAACTAGGTTAACAACCTTATTTATAAAAACGCGATTGCCTTAAACACCACTCAAATGCAGTTTAAATCCTGTTTTCTCTTATACTGCACTATTTAAACTGCATTTGACGAGTGATGTTTCTTTCAAATCACGACTTAATTTTTCACAGGTTCTTCGACGCAACAGCCTGATCTAATCTGAATTATTATAATTATACAGTTAACTACGTTTTGCTCAAAAGTTTCAGTAATAATAGGTACGCATCGGTGATCACATGTAAACCAAACGGCTGTTTGACCTCTCGCGGGAAACGAGGTTGATTTTGGATGCAAAATTCGTTAGAAGTAAATAAGTAGGCAAGTATACCAAGGCCGATATTCATAAAATTACAATTCATACTTTATAACGATAATCCGATAAACATTGCGTAGCAGAGTTTTCCTTCTAATTAATCTTTGATTGGCTTTGCAATGTACATCGAATTGTCTTGAACTATAAATTGTAGTTAATGAAGCAGGCCCCAAGTAGTATATCGACCTACTTAGTTTTAGTTATTCTCGCGATTCCATACGTGTAGTAAGTTAGACCTGAGATTTCAGCACAAAGCCTCAAAGTTGGGTCATTGTACGTAACGAGTGCTGAGTTATGTGAACATGTCACACTGATTTCCTCGCGATATTTTCCATCACGCACCGTTAAAGAGTTGTAGGTACCTATTACCCATGTAGAACTAGCTGCCCCGGCGAATTTCGTACCGCCACAGAATCCGTTTATACGATTCTTGTTACCATCGCAACGCAATAAATATATATCTTAGAGTTTGGCCTGAAAAAAGGTTACGGTAACAATAAAATATTATCACACCGGAACGCATTACCGGTATATCAAGCATCCTATGTCTAAATTCACAACTTTTCTAGGAATCTGTACCCGAAGGGTGCCAAACGGGACCCTATTACTAAGACTTCACTGTCCGTCTGTCTGTCTGTCTGTCACCAGGTTGTGTCTCATGAACCGTAATAGCTAGGCAGTTGAAATTTTCACAGATGATGTATTTCTGTTGCCACTATAAAAACAAATACTAAAAACAGAATAAAATAAATATGTAAGGCGGGCTCCCATACAACAAACGTTGTCTAAAGACAGCGCTCGCCATCTAACGGCCATCTATGTAACCTTTACAGCGCCGACGTCATGTCGTTAAAGGTCAATGTTAAATACTTTTTATTGATTTCTATAGATGGCGCTGTTCTCAAATTCCATCTTTGTCTAATGTTGTATAGATAATCGTACGGAACCCTTCGTGCGCGAGTCTGACTCGCACTTGGCCGGTTTCTATCTGTATGCCAAGTTTCATGTAATTCCGCTCAGCCGTTATTGCGTGATTGAGTAACAAACATACAAACATCTTCACAAACTTTCGCATTTATAATATTATAGAAGGATCACGTATTTTGCAGTAGCAATACTATTTAGAACAAAAAACCCATTGGTATATGCAGGAATTCAAGACCTCTCGAAAGTGAGTTTTACCGAAGTGCTACCACCGCACCATTCCACAGGCCTTATAAGGAGTTTTTTGGAGAACATGATCCTGTTTCCAACAAAATACTCCTAATGAATTTTATGTGGGCGCGTATACCGTAAAATAGGCTTTTTTACTATACGCAATTGCGCAGAAAAGATTTTATTCATTGCTCATTTTATTAAATTTCGAAATGTGCATCTCGTTCTAAAAAACATTACACAGAACAAACTGTTTTCCATACGAAAAAAATTTTCGTTGCTAGGGGAAGCAAAATAAAAATTATGTTTTGCACACTGAAAAGGGATTATTTGTGTAATGTTTTATAAAAAAACCACAAGTGGGAGACTCTGCTTAAGAATTTTATTGGTGTTTTTAAACACGGTCCACTTTTAGGGTTCCGTACCCAAAGGATGCCAAACGTTATAAAACGATATAAAGGGTTTTTAATTTTTCTCGATTGTAAAAAACGATAGTACATACAGAAATCGGAAACAAATCATACTATCAACCTTGGCATTATTATAGCGCATTCCCTATATTATAACAAAAAAAAATTATAACAACCGGTCAACTGTGAGCTAAAGTTCTCGAACTGAATGATAGAATACACATTTTTGCTAATGTAAAAAAATAATGTAGGGGTATTTATTAATGTGTGTAAGGAACCCACCGTGCACAATTCTTACTTGCACTTGGCACGTTTTCACGGTTTCATGACATATTTATGTGCCTTCATTATCATCAGCCATTTGACGCCCACTGCAGGACATAGGCCTCCCTCATGGTTTTCCAAGCTTCCCGGTCTTGTGCCGCCCGCATCCAGCGACTCCCCGCCACCGCAACCAGGTCGTCAGACCATCTGGTGGGGGGCCTTCCCACGCTGCGTCGCCCGGTCCGCGGTCGCCAGTTTACTAATTTATGTGCCTTAAATTATATGAAATAAGCATAAATCCGTAAAAAAGACAAACACTTTGTAAAATTCCTGGTCTCTTTTGCAAAAACTTCACTTCATACTAACAATATGCTTAATCTTGCTACTCATCTACTTTTGAAAGAAGTCCATTTGAAGTCAAAACAAGTAAGAGTTTATTTTACGTATTTTTTCTGAATTCCTGTTCCGACCACAAACAAAAACCGGCCAAGTGCGTGTCAGGCCACGCGTAATGTAGGGTTCTGTAGAAAGAGGTTTTTTTTTTATCTGCTTTACTAACTTTACTAACAACTTCATCGAAGTAATTTTCAATGGATTTTGTACCAAAGTACTTTTATAAGTTGAATGCCTATTAACCGTTAGCTAGTGAAACCTACTTAGCCATGATAATTATCCTTTTAAGTTCATTATATTATGTGCTACTACCCTGAATTTTTTCCCGTTTCTACAATCAACCGTTTAGCCAGGAGAGGGGGGGGGACGCCCTGCTCGGACAAAAGGGCTATAAAGCTTAGAATCCGCCGCGGACGGACAGACAGGCATACGGACATGGAGAAACTATAAGGGTTCCTTGTCCATTACGGAACCCTAAAAACGGCCAAGAGGGAAACAATTTCCTGAGCTCGCCACGCTATCGACATACGTCGGCCTTTCAAATACCAAATGAAATTCCGTTCAAACACTATAGGGAAAGGGAAAAAAACTAGAGAAATACGAAATGGCGATCGGGCGAGGGACGGCCTGGAGGCGTCGAATAATAGAGCTTTTGGCCCGAGTCCGGGGTATACTGATTTAAATGTGTCCTTTGATCTTGCGATCATTATTTAGTTACATAAGTAACAACTTTAATTTTAGTAGGCAATGTACTGACTGGAATGTGGAAATCTGTGGTTAAGGCTGAGTTCACCGAGTGCACGGATTTGTATGGGACTTATTGCGCTGCGCGAGCGAAGTTGGGGGAAAAGTAGGCATTTTAGAAATTACAGAAATACAAATCAATATAATCAATAGAATTTCGATGACCGACGTCACTAACACATTCAGTGATGGTAATTGTGGTATATTTTTTACTATCCAAAACTCAGTACAGCTTGATAATTTAGACTCATCTTCCCGATTTTTTGGTATAAAGTTTAAAAAATCATAAAAATAATGACCGACGGCCGAAAAGTTATATATATTCTTTTTTTCACGTTTTGAATACTACCATTAGAGAGTAAAATGTATTTAAAATCACCTAATTTAGGGGTAATGTTGGAGAACCCAGCCTTAGTGCTCTCCTAGGAGGCTCCCATAGGATTTAAAGGGCACAAGAAGAAGAAAGTACTTAACGGTACTTAGGCCGACTTGAACCACTTCTGAAATGTCACTTTAGTCACAATTTAAATTGAAGTAGGTATGAAGAAATTTACTTAAATGCTACATTTAAGAAAGTGGTGCAGGTAAGCGTTAATGTAGGTACTTGCTCACGCAATTGAATCTAGCGAATGTAACTGCGCCGTTTCCTTTAATGTGCCCTGGTTAGGTGATAGATATAGAAAACTTTATTGTGATACATAGCGACCTCAGCAATCCCGTACATAATCCTTACCAGTTTCTCGATCTTGTTATAGGTACAATAAATTATCTAAATTTTTGGTGCCAAAATTGTGCCGAAGTTTGTCACCTGAAAGGTTTATTTTTCCATTCGCTCGCAAAAGATCTCATTATGCGCGATCAAAGTGTTTTTTCGTGAACGTTTGTTATATGTATTTCCTAATTTTCAATCTAAAATGTTTGTATTAGGGTAAAAGTGGGTTGGTCGGGAAGTGTACACGCGACGGGAAACCCTTTTCCGCTGTGATAACACTTTGCGCGCCATTTCCGAGAAATGAGGTGTGTAAAAAGTTTATCGGTGTTTCTCTGACCTTCTTATCTCTTGAATAGAGTCCGTTCTCTGTTGGTTTAACAAAGATCGGAGAGTATGTTTCCTTCAATGTGTTCGACATACCTTGGAACTTACTTAAAGCTGGTCTGGATGGAAGGAAGATTGGTGGCTTTATCTATTTTGATACGAATTATTCTTTAGGTACTTGCTAGAAGTTGTCTAACTCAATTTAAGTTACGCTAACTATGAAGAATGATGCCATTATAGTCACAAACTTTCCGTAATAAGTAGGTTACATTTTATCTTACTTTTGCCTTTCAGAAAGGTCCATGGACCGTTTTATATCTAGGCTCCTGAAAATAATTGACTTGTGATACCTATATCACTATATCACCAGTCTCTAACAACAAACACATTAACAAAATTAAAAGAAAAAGCAAAGCGTGTAATTAGATTAACCGCGACAAACGCGTCGAGCAACCCCACTAATATCCGCATTTGTACCGAACTTAGGTACAGCATTCAATCGCTACCACCCTTATGGTGACGCGTTAAGGCTTATTTCATAGTTGCAGACCAACGTTTCTAGGTTAAAGCTAATGAGCACGGCCCGCAAAAAGGTCCGTCTCGACACAGAGTGATGTTTTGGACCCCGAAACAGATGGAAATCTCCACTCTCGGGAGTGGAAACGATTAGCATGAAAAATTCCCTTGTTTTCGTCACTGTTTTGGTGTTAGCGCTTTATATGACGTTCGCGTAATTTGTTAAAGTGACTTCTAACCTCGACGCGTCAAGGGAATACATATATTATGCAGGGCAGGTTATATTATAATTATAAGTTGTTTTAGTAATTTTGTTTGACTTACAGCGAATAGGATTAAGTGACGGCTTGTATCTCTTGCTTTGATTGCCTCATTGGTCTAGCGGCATCACGTCTGATTACCATGCCGAAGATCCTGGGTTCGATTCCCACTGAGGGCCGCCTTGCATTCAGGATGTATTTCCATGTATGTGATGTCCTTGCTTGGTTACCATAGTACAGGGTATCCTGGTTTGGGACCGGAACAAGTGATTGTGATGTGTGAAAGTTACTATTATAATCTAGACTCTTCGTCATAGCCATTCCGCAGAGAAGATCTGGCATTTTGTTGCAAGCTCTGTGACCATCTCATAAAAAATATATCTTGTACAAGTCTAGAACTAAGCTCTGATAGACTAATAAAATAAATATACTTAAAATTGGAGAAAACATTGAATGTGAAATAGTTATTTGTTATACAAGAGTGCAAAGTTGCTTTTTAACCGCGTGCTCAATTTTGATGACAGAGCAAGCGAAGGATTCTAAAATTGAATCATGAGCGCAGCGAGTGATTAAAAAATCAGAATCCTGAGCGTCAGCGAGAGAATCAAAGTAGCACGAGGTGAAAAATCTTTGCACTCGAGTGCAACACGTAACTATTCATCCCACCTCAGCGAGGAAATGACTAAATGCAAAAAAACACAAAGGAGGTTCGGAGTCTGAGTTTATAACAAATTAAAAAAGTAGTATGATAAATTCGGCACCATGGAGGTAGAAGTAAATAGGTTTAATGATGTTTTGAATTTACAAACTTAGTGCACTCGATGTTCTAAATTCAATCTACTTTATGCTCTAGCGGATAGAAACGGCTTTTGCACTCAGATATCGAAGGGCAAACATACTCTTTCCGAGATGGAGGGATGAAAACACAATTTTTTTCCAAGGTAAAGTACATCACTAATGAAATAAATATCGACTTTCCTATTTTAGAAAGTGAGTTACACGTAAAAAGCAGATCCAGAAAGGCCGTTTGGTAGGCCCAGCTACACCCTTTTTTATATAGCCTAGAACGTATGTACCACTGTAGAGCACAGGCCTTCTCTCAGAGAGAGAGTATGGGTTTAATTACCACGCATGCCCACCGCAGATTTTAAATTTATAGCGCTGAGGTATACGTCAGATACTTAGGTTATCTCACGACGTATTCCTTTACGCACCTAAGTAAATGTTAGAAGTGAAATAACCGGACAACGAGTAGAACTCGCTTCCGAGGGTACTTAATAAATAATTCCAGACTTAATTTTGCATTTGAAATAAATGTTTTCCATACGACACAAGTGCAAAGGTAAGTTTGTAATCGTAAAAACATTTTTAGTGTAATCTTCGGATTTTTTCGCATACTTCACCGGATAAACCTAAACATATAATAATAATTATTATTACTATTTTACACTTCCCCCTTCGTTTTCAGGGTTCCGTAGTTGACAAGGAACCATTATAGCTTCGTCATGTCCGTCTAAACGGTTGATTGTAAAAACGTGAGAAAATTTGGAGCAGCAGCACATGGTACATTAAAAAGAAAACTACATTGGCTAAGTAGGCTTTACAAGTCAAAGAGTAATAGGCGACAGACTTATAAAAAAAAATTGATGAAAATTCCTTCAAAAATTACTTTGGCGAAGTTGTTAGTTCTGTAAAGCAGGTAAAAACCTCTCTTTCTACGGAACCCCACATTGCGCGTGGCCCGACACTCACTTGGCCGCTTTTTATTTCGTATCACCACATGAAGGGTTGGCTGGAAGAGATTTCTACTGAAATTTATGTACACTTTTTTATTTTGGAAATTTGTGTTTTCTGTATGACTTTTATGTGTGCAAAAAAAATTAAATAAAAAATAAAAACTGACTTCGAAACACTACAACACAAAAAAGTTAGAAATAATTGAAATAATTAGAAGTATGTATACACGTAGGTACTGTAAAGTATAATTTGGAGTCGGTGCCCTAAATATATCTGCTGGTTATCAAACTAGGCACCGACTAAAAATTATACTTTACAGTACCTACGTGTATACATACTTCTAATTATTTAAATTATTTCTAACTTTTTAGTGCTGTAGTGTTTCGAAGTCGGTTTTTATCTTTTATTTAAATTTTTTATTTTTCAATTTTTCGTGGGGGATCTGGAGAAAAATAAACGAGTCCCTTATAACCATAAATTTTACCCTACTTAATTTGTTGCTTTAAAATTTGATGTTCTCAAATTCCATCTTCGAAAGTATGCACCTGAACATCACCAAATTAACTTGGCACTACTTTTACGCTAATTTATGAAACATACGGATATTAATAAAGGATGGGCCCCATTAGGCCTTATTTACTGCTCTTCATTGAAGAGTTCCGTTCTCCAACTCTGAAAGTCTTCATCAGATCTTCACCAAATAAAATGGGACCTATGGGGCGTTTTATCTATTCGAACAAAAAGAGAATTGTCGAAATCGGTTAAGATTTGACTGAGTTATGCGAAAACATAGCCAGTAAAAAATATATACGCGTCGAATTGATAACCCCCACCTTTTTTGAAGTCGATTTATAAAGTATAGACTAAATTGGCTCACTTGTTTTGCAGCTTGGCTAAAATTGTGTAATTAGTATTTTATTCTTAAACTGAATAAATAAAAAAAAAGGTTTGATGAGCGATTTGACGATGACGAGTGTTTGAATGAAAATGTTCGTCTATTTTACTATATCTAATGCATAAATAAAGCAGTGTACCATAAAGACCTACTGCGTGTTTTTATTCCTTCGAACGTATCGTGTCACCTAACAGATGGCACGATCGATCGAACATTCCAAGAATACGACTGGCAACGTAAAAACTTAGGTATCTCGGTAAACTCTATTTCCAACTGCTAACGAAGTGCAGTGGTCTAATTACGCGCACCAAATCCTGAGCGATTCCAATCGTCTAACTGTCAATTCCATCTAATTTGACAGTTAGACGATTGGAATCGCTCAGGATTTGGTGAGCGTAATAAAGGGGCAGAGCTGTGGTAGCGGAGCGGTAGAACGCCGGTTATAGTAGCAATGCCACTCGCTGACGGTGAAGAGGACACATCGTGAGGAAACCTGAGTGTCTGAGCTATTCACATAGCTCAGCGCTTGAAATCGCCAATCCGCAGTATGCACGCGTGGTGATTAAGCCTATACTCTCTCCCTGAGAGAAGGCCTGTGCCCTATAGTGGGACGTATATAGGCTGCTTATGTAAGGAAACGCACAAACATAGCTAAATTCTCTCTATGGCAAACGCGTAAAAACGGCAGTTTCGTTGGATTTTAATAAAATACTCGTGCAATCCTATTCCATTAGACAATGAGATCTTCACCAGAGTTCGTAAGCATTTTATCACGCCCAAATCGATACTCATCAAGACCCGCGATACGATCCAACTCCCCAAAAAGGCCCAAGTGATTGATTTCCTTAAATGCGGACATAAAATTCAATGGTCAATATATAGGGCTCGTACCGACTCGAATGAACTATGCAGATTGTATCGAATACCATTTTAGTCTCGGCTAGGATGTAATTTCGGATGTAACATCGTTTTATTTCAGCATCTTTGATCCCTGGGGCTTGTTTCATGGAAACACAATTCATGGTTTCACTATGACAATTCGATGTACATTGCAAAATCGATTTACCCGCACATTAACTCGTAGGTCAATCGTCGAATCCAACTCGGCTGGGCAGCTTTCGGGAAACTTAGAAAAGTCTTTTCGTCTAATATACCTCAATCGCTCAAGACAAAATTATACAACCAGTGTGTGTTACCAGTGATGACTTATGGCACTGAAACGTGGTCTCTCACTATGGGCCTCATAAGAAGGCTCAAGGTCACGCAACGAGCTATGGAAAGGGCTATGCTCGGAATTTCTCTACGAGATCGAATCAGAAATGATGAGATCCGTAGACGAACGAAAGTCGTCGACATAGCCCAGCGGATTAGTAAGTTGAAGTGGCAGTGGGCGGGGCACATAGCACGCAGAACTGATGGCCGATGGGGCCGAAAAGTTCTCGAATGGAGACCACATATCGGCAAGCGCAGCGTGGGACGACCAGCCACAAGATGGACAGATGACGTCATTCAAGTGGCAGGAAGACGCTGGATGCAGGCCGCTTCCAACCGGTCTTTTTGGAAATCCATGGAGGAGGCCTATGTCCAGCAGTGGACTTCTTGTGGCTGAATGATGATGATGAACTCGTAGGAAGACTGCTACGCCATGTACATCGAATTGTCATGATAAACTACGAATTGTAGTTTTATGAAACTCGGCCTTGGATGTAAGCTAATGGTTCCGTACGTATCTCAGCCAGAGGATACGCCTGCCAGTCAGACGGGGCAGGCGTTTAGAATAGGATAAAAGGGAAAAGATTTTTTAAGGGATCTGCCCCTATATTACGTACACCAAGTCCTGAGCGATTCCAATCGTGTAACTGTCAAATTTGCGTGTAATTTGACAGTTAGACGACTGGAATCGCTCAGGATTCGGTGCGCACAATTAGGCCCCTGGCCATCCAGTGAAGCAACGTCGCCAGGAGGCTGAGGCGTCAATACAAGCAAAAACTCGGCTGAAGCCTACTATTTTAGTTTGCTTTTTTTAAATTTGATGTCGTCTTTTAGCCATGTCTCACTCTCGATGATGGTAGTAATCATTTTGTAATTATGGAACTATTATTATTATTATTTCAATATTGAGGACGCGACAGTGATCTGTCAGGATCGTGGCAAGTGGCAGTCCCTGGTCTCTGCCTATCGCTCTGTGATCCAGGCGTGAGTTTGTGTATGTATGTATATATGTGTAAAGTCCGTAAGTCCATTCAGAACAAAACAACGAAAACCAACCAAACCAATTGAAATAAACTAGATTATAATTAATCTTAAAAAAATATAATAACAAAAACCGACTCCTAAAAAGATTAAGATCTCTCTCTCTCTCTCTATCTGAGAGAAGGCCTGTGTGACATATAGGCTACATACAAAAGGTCCACACGGGCCACTATAACAATGGTTTTTATTTGTCTTTTCAAGGTCATAATCTAACAGGTTAAGGCTTTTTGGCAGTCGGTTTTTTGTTTTTATAATAAGCTTTTTATTCATTTCGTTTTAGCAATTTTGACAGCTGACGTCCGCTGAATATTTTGAATTTTCCGTAACATAAATAGGACCAAAAAATTGTCATAGTTGACGCCTAAGCCGCTAGATAACCAAAACAGAGGTCGTGGGTTCTATTTTAACTGGAGGCCGCTGTACTCGATTTGTACAAATGGCCTCAGTCTGGGTGAAAATGTCTGTTATGTCATTGTCTGGTTACAATAGCACAGTACACCCTAGGGATTAGGACAAGTGATTATGTTGTGTGGAAGTTATTTATTTATCCACTTAGATAAGTCTGAAAAAACGACTATGTAAACGTTTTAGTGATAAGAAAGAGCATAAAATTTATTGGCACTGTGGAGTGCATCGGAAACTGAAGGAATATTTTGTAAAATTAGAAATTTATGCGGTCAGAAGAGTTTTTCTCCCATATGTCCCAATTTGTAATATGTCAAATAATTATCATCAAATAAGAATCGAATTGTCATGAGTTGTAGTTTCATGAAATAGGAGCCTTGATGGGAAATTGGCCTACAATATTGTTCTTTACTCCACTCTTTACTGAATTTACTTACACCTCAGACTTACACCTACCGACCTACTCGTATTATTGCTTTCAATTGCATGAAATTGACGAATCTCAATTGGAATAACACAAACAACGGACTTTTGATCCAGTTCTATTCAATCAACAAATTGTATTTTCCGCTGTGTGTAGTTTTGATTCAATTTTATTTAGCTTTCATTCGATTGCGCTCAATTAATTTGCTGCGGTTTTAACTGACAATTTGAATTCTGTTACAGTGAATCGTTCCAAAATGTGGTAACTGTAGTGCCTGCCGAAATAGTGTTACACCTGGCTAGTTCACTACAAAAAATGCTCAAAGGCGTTTTATTAGTTAAAGTTCAAGTTCGTTTATCGCTTCATGTAGAACAAAATCGATTTTAACATCACTAATAGTCCTCAATATTACACATAAGTAACTTATCACTTAGTAACTTGTACCTACGACCGTAAAAATTAAAGCATAGTGTGTGAATGAACACGAACGTTAGTTTTTGCACCTGGGCGTACTATCCACACCAAATGGGTCACACTACTATTGGATCAAGAGCAATCTATTTCGATCAATGGCATTGGACTTGCATTGGATGTCGTCTCAATGATAAACCCGCGTTTTTGGAATGACGCTATTTCTGCCCGGGTGAGGCTATTTGTCTCCATTTATGTGGTTCGCGATTTGATGAGAAAATAAACGTTTCTGCTAGTGTTTTATTGGGCGCGAAAACGAGTCACGTTTATAAGATGTAGCTGTGTAAAGATAACACAAAGAGCAATATAAAAATCTAAACTTAAAAAAACCATTTTAGAATTCTAGTAGTATTATTTTTAGAAAACCAGTGAAAGTAAACCAAAAACATAAACATTCCTACTCTTTCTACATGAAGACTTATGCTGAATTCAGCTACGAAACTTAACTGAAACTTGAAATCAGACGCAGGTATCAGAGAAAGATAAAAAAGCAGCAATAAATCGTACATAGAATATTTCTCTGAAGAGTTCTATAGGACTGCGTAATATATATAAAAAAAACAAAACATTAGGTGATTTCGTGGATAGTTTTTTTGCGAATTTTTGTTCATGTTATCCGTCGGGCATTAAACAAAAACATGAACGAAAATCGGCGCAGTTGCGATGCGATGAGTTTGGGGTGGACACGTAGGTAAAAACCAATTATTTGTTAACCTGAATCAACTTATCATAATCAGCCTACATATGTCCCACTGTAGGGCACAGGCCTTCTCTCAGCGAGAGAGTAATCAACTTAAATCCGAAGAATTTTGAATGACATCCCGCCAATGAGACCCGAAATACGTTCATGCTACTCGTAAGTCAGTTATTTGCTCAAATTATTTGTCGGATATTACAAGTACGATACTACTTTCCTTGTATTTTTCTTCACTACAACGTGACCCGAAGACAGCGGATAACATTGTTAATTGACATTCAACAAACGGAATGTAAATTCTTTACGCTGAAATAAATTTCTGAATCCATGAAATAATCGCTGCCCAGTCGACAACTAATCAACCCCATTCTTGGTTTTTTGTTTTTAAGGTTCCGTACTTAAAAGGTCCCTATCACTAAGACTCCTCTGTCCATCCGTCCCTCCGTCCGTCCGTCCGTCTGTCACCAGGCTGTATCTCATGAACCGTGACAGTTAAACAGTTGAAATTTTCACGATGGTGTATTTCTGTTACCGCTACAGCAACAACTATTAAAAGTAGAATAAAATAAGTATTAAAGGGGGGCTCCCATACAACAGACGTGATTTTTTTGCCGTTTTTGTTCGATATTGTTCGACACCAGGTAGACGCTTTAAATATGAAATGTTGTACGGAACCCTTCGTGCGCGAGTCCGATTCACACTTGGCCGGTTTTTTAAATCTATTACAAAAGCTACGGCTACCACACACACAAGTCAAGAATAAACGGTAACTTTTCCCAAGCTCTTGTATTTAACGAAGCTCAGTAGATACCAATAAACGCTGAGAAACTTGAGCGAAGGCCAACATTTGCTTTAGCAAGTCGGAGACAAAGCTATTGCTTCTTCTTGTTGTTAATTCGTGTTAATAATCATGACTGCGTAAAGACTTTCTTGTTGTACTTGTACAGCCTGTCATTTTCGTGTTTCTGTGGGCCCTTTTAGATATTTTTGGCGTGAAACGTCTTTCAGTTCGGTAGCAGAGGGTCACTTGCTAAGAGAGCCTGCAACGAAAACCTGTCGCCTTGGCGAGGACTGTAACTCTGTAATGCTTATAATTATCTTAATTCACCGATAGCAGATGATTGCTCTAATTGAACCTTATTTAAAAAAGTTTTTACTTAACAAAATTTGGTTCGTATATTGTAGTGAAAAAATATTTTTAAATCTTGAGAATACTTATGTCTAAAACATCTTCGTCTTCGAAAGACGGATTGAGATCCCTTGATAAAAATATCAGTATTCTATGGGATATATCAATGAAGCTTTTTTATCTCTGAGTTTGCTCTTAAGTGTCCTTTCAAAGATGATGTTCGAAACAAAACGATGTCCGATGTCACGGCTGAAACAGTTTTATGAATACTGCCCTATTATTAAATCCAAGCAGAAACCGAGTAGAGCCATGTAGAGCTCTTGATGTTAATGAAAACGTCGATCGAACCAACGCTTTGGCATCAAATTCCTCCGAGAATTGCATTGGAGTTGAGCGTGCCAGTGTTTAGGCATCTAACTAGTTAGATTCACTTAGGCCGCTGCATTTTGGATTGATGTAAATCGAATATACCTATAGATATAGGTAGGATGTTTGAAGTGGTATAAGTCAAATAGGAGTTCTATGAAAGCGCATCGGAATAATTTGGTATTCTTAAAAGCTAATTTACAAAAAAAAAGGTTTTCGAATTATTCAAGAGGAGGACGAATCTCGAGTAGATATCATTTGCTCTTTTCTCGCTCTGTTACTGCAACTATAGCACTATCAATTAAAGCAGGCATACTGAAAACATTACTTAAATACCGTAAAGGCTAACTGTTACAGCACAAAATTAAACGAAACGTGATACAAAAAAAAGTTTTCGTATAAGTGCAGATTTCACTATTATTCAGCTATACTAATCGTGGGTCAGCAGTAAATTTCATTCACCATCAGCCATTGCAGGACATAGGCCTCCTTCGTGGTTTTCATAACCATGAGGGGTTTTGCCATAATCGCCACGCTTGGCAGGCGGGTTGGCGATCGCAGTATGCGATTGGAAATTCAGGAAGATGCTGCTGCCCGGCTCCTGGTGATTGATTTCCTTAGTCGCCTTCTACGACATCCACGGAAGGAAATGGAGTGACGCTATTCTTAATCCAGTGCCACACGGAAATTTCATTGGAATCTTATTATGGTGGGTGCAGAAAAGAACGGATCAGTGTCGAGAATCAGGATTGGTCGATGAAACCGTTCAGCGGCTTGATCAGCTCACGGAATCTTTCGTTCATTCGATTTAGTCTATAGCTACCAGTGATAGTTAAAAACATAGATGTCTAACTAGCGCTTAGTTAGCTTTAGTAGCAAACCGAGTTTGTTTTAAAGTGTGAAATTGGCATTGAACCCAGAGCAGAACTGCCGTTTGAGTACACAGTGATCCGAACTATATTGACATTTCCGCTTGTTCTGAAGCGGCATTCGACCAGGATATTAAGGACCGGTAACAATTGCGCGCAACTTCAAACAAATAATTCGAATTTATTCTCCTGACCAATAATTTGAATAGAATTAATATAGATACCAGACTATATTGGCGAGAAACCTATCTTAAATTTTCCTACGCAGCAACCGAAGGGTAACTCAATTTTTTTAAAATAACGTTAATTTTGACGATTTATCAAGATTTTCAATATCTAAATGGTTGTTCCTGGAATCAAACTATCCAAAAACGTGTACATAACAATAAGTCACGTAAGTATGTCCTATATAATTTTTCATTCAGAATTCCTAATAATTTAATTTAAGATTTATGGATTCTTTAATTGTCTGCGCAAATTTGTTAATAAACATTAAACAATTTGCGCAAAGAAAATTATTTTTCTGAAGGAAACAAGGAACACTGTAAGATACGCTACGTGACTCATTTTTATGTACACAATTTTGGAGAGTATGATTCCAGTAACAACTATTTAGATATTAAAAAAATCGATGAATCGTCAAAATTTAGGTAACATTGTATTTTTTAAAAAGGGTATATATATATACCCGGGAGAAACGGTAGGCTGATTATGATGATGTCATATTTTAGTCATTGGTCTCGTATATCACGACGACCAAAAAAAACTTTACGTTAGTATCATTCACGGCTGAATGAATGTAAGCCTACGCGCGGCTCAGGATATCCGTTCACCTCACTGCCCTTTTAAAAAGAAGCGAATTAAACATATGTGTGGAGGTAAAATACAGCTACACGGGAAGCCGTCTTTAGTTCGACGTATTCCAAATAACAGTATGAGAGCTGAGCATGGCCTCAGTTCGAGACTCGCGAGCAGGATCATTATCAAGTATGCCATACTGTGATTGTGTTTCACTGGCAAAGTGTTAACACAATTCATTCGAGTACTGAGAGTAGCCTTCCCGTATCGTACTAATTTGTGGCGAGATCAGTCGAAATTCCTGGTTAGATGATCGGCAAACATCCCACTGCATTGTGGCGCATGTACCAATCGAATCATGATAATTTAATACCACATCTCGGGATTACTGAACGTAATCATCCCTGGCAAGTCCTCAGATATCCCTTGGACACGCGAATATTGTGTAAGTATCTATTCAAATTTATAATCAAAGGAACTGAACAACTATTTTCATCTCGCCTTCACAATACTACCGTCTGTGTTGAGATTCACTCAATGTACATTATAAAGTTGCTTAGGTTAAGCTTATTGAAAGTAGAGGACAGTACAGGTTTTCAGCAAACACACACCAACGCGCTGACTCTGCAGCCTCTTAGTGGTCACTTCACCATGTTCTCGGATGCCCAGATATTTAAAATCCCTGAAGGGGTTAGCTATAATCGGTCAAAAGTTAAGAGATTTAACTTCCACACTTAACTCTTGAAAGGCTTTAAAACATAAAGCCCTTAGGAGGACATGCCTCAGGTGCCATTTACGGTCGGCGCGCGGCGTCCGAATTGCGTTTAAAAATTTAACAATGCGCGTGGGACGTCTCATCAAAAGTTTGTCACTTTGGCCCCATAGTTATGTTGTTTTTAACCACTGACTTTGTGCCGCCCGAACCCAAATTATTAGAAATTAATATTGAAGTGATTAAACTTGAAAACCTAGACATGACCGTATGGGACCGTCTTTTCGTTTTTGTGTGTGCCCCGATGAGATATTAAACACCATCAAAATGTGTACTTACTTAACGTACTGATAGTCTATCTTTCACAAACTTTTCTATGACGAACCAAATTACTTTTGATGTCCCCCTTTCATTTCAACTTTGATATAGACCCTTGTCTTTATTAATTTTGTCAGCTGGAGTTGTTTTTAAGGCCTCAATAATAAATCAAGGTCGGCTGGCGTTTTAGCGACCAAACAGTTGTCTTTCCATAATAAATGACTTACGAGCTAAGGCATTTCGGTATCAGCACGTACCGAGGCACGGCTTCTCGCGTCTCCATGCGAGGGGTATATTTCAGCTGATTCATGCCGTAGACAGGTTGGCTCCAATTCGATGTTTGGCTCATGTAAATAGAGCAGAATGAGAATTCAATCAAGAATTAGGAAGCTGCAGTAGATTTGCATGGGCCTACCCGTGCCACCCTCTCAGCTTCATGACTGCATAGTTGGTGTAACGCTAACACGCTTGATAAATCAAACCAGAGGTCCTAGGTTCGATTCCCGCCGTACTTGATTTGTACAAATGGCCTTAGTCTGGGTGTTTTAATAAGCGTAAAGCAAAAGAAAAATTTGTTTATCGTTCATAACTTAAAAGTATCGTTCATAACTTAAAAGTAGATCATGCAATTCCCAGCGGCACCCACACTAGGAGACCCCGTGTCATGGCTACCAATTTTATTATCTTTGTGATATTCTTGCCTGGTTACTGTATCCTAGTTCGGGAGCAAGACAAGTAATCAGTCCAATCTAGAGGTTGCCATTTAGATATTCCCGACAAAATCCGGACATTTTAGTTACAAAATGAAATAATAAATCATTGAACTAGTTGATTGTTTGCTATAGAAGGTAATTTTGATATCGTTAATTTGGCTGTCATAAAATTAATATTATTGTTTTGCGTCAAAACTAGAAATTTAGAAACTTTGAATTCAAGATTCTAAAATTATATAGTTCTGTTATACATTTAACGGGTTCAATCTCTATTTAAGTGCCATCATTTTAGTTACGTATATTTTATACTTCAGCAAAAAAATTAATGGGTAAATTAAACTTAAATTGTTTTCCTTCTAAGATAAAAAATTCGGAAAAGCTCCGGATAAAAGACCAAAAGGCCGGACACATCAGGACAATTCCAGACTGATGGTGACCTTAAATGTACGAGTTGCACACTCATCATTCATGTATGATTCAAGCAATTAAAATAAACGTATTATTTTTCATGCAGGCCAAAGTTTTCTAACACAGTCGTAGATTATATTTAGTCTTTACTTCATCGTTAACGTATAGCGTAAACTCACGCCTGTATCCCGGACGGACAGGCAGAGACCAGGTGGTTCTGCCACTTGCCACGATCCTGACATCTCTTTGCTTAAACATTTATTAGTCTTGACATGCGTGCACGCCGGTTATGGGTAGTTTTTATCTTGCCCTTTGTTAATACATCCCCTATTTGGTCGAAGTATGTCACGCTAGTGGCATTTTTCAGAGCGGTTCCGTGCTTCGCAAGGCACGTTAAGCTGTTGGTGCCGGCTGCCGTCAATAGATGGCAGTCGTTAAGCCAAGTCAGAGGCCATAGGGCGGCTTGACAACTTCTGACAGTAGACGAGCCACTAGTCTACAAGCCTCCACCAATCCGGACTTGGCCCCCGTGGTGGAGTATGGCCTATACCTTCCTCAGGGAAGAGACCCGTGCCCCTTGGTGGGGACATAATGGGTTGATGATGTTGATGATGATGTCTGCCTGGGACGTCCCTTATCGGCCCTTCCACCCACATTCGCTCGATATATTTGTTCGGTCAATCTTTCTTCCTTCATCCTCTCCAAGCGGATCGGTTCAACGGTAAGTTACTGAGGAAAGTGCTCATGTGAGTAAAAAGTTGCTGTGGCCCCCCGCACCGCGTAAGCATAGTCTGTAAACAACACCGGTTAGTTTACCATCAATGAACATTGAATTGAATCCCGACCATAATTATCGGTATCCGCACAACGCAGAAATTACAGTGAAAATTGTGAGTTATTTATGAGGCCTCGCCTGGCTTCACTATGAGTGAACGATTTTCCTAACAGTAAATACAGGTAGAAAAACTGTCTATAGGAAAAGAAATTAAATATTTAAAAGATATAGTAAAATAAATTAGGAAAAATTGTCAACCTGTTCGTTATTTTCTTTTAATAAAATCTTTAAAAAAGTGACAAGAGCAATTTTGTTAAAAAAAGGGTAGACATTAAACGTGGTCCAGTTTCTTACAATGTCTTTACTAAGAGTGACAAACTTAGGGATTTTATCCTCGCTAGATCCTTACTCTTATTATAAACGCGAAAGTTTGTATGTATGGATGTTTGTTACTCTTTCACGCAAAAACGGCTGAACGGATCCGGATGAATTTTGCACAGAGATAGATTATAGTCTGGATTAGCAAATAGGCTATTTTTTATCCCGGAAAATATACATCAAAATTACCACGCGAACGAAGTCGCGGGCAACAGCTAGTAGTTCATATGGCGCGGCGGCGTAGGTACAACCACTCAGACGATGTATTGTCGGGACATATTTTTATTGAAAACAACATTGCAATGATTTTCAAAAGTTATTTTCGAGGTTAGAACTGAGAGGTTAAACGTAAATTGTTAAATTAAATGAAACATGTCTAAGAGCGGTGTAAAGTATTGTTTCAGAAAGACTGTCTTATTTTGGAGTCATATTTATGAAAAAAACCGGACAATTCCGAGTCCGACTCGCCCACCGAGGGTTCTATACAAATTTGTAGGTACTTACATATTATAAAATAGCTCTGGAAACAAGTCTCGCAGTTTTGTCCGAGGTTTTCCCGAACTTCAAAGACAATTTTTGATTTGATTACAAATATATAGTTTTCAGATTTTTTCCTGTATTTGTAGTTATACGATATTACTTGCCAAATTTCATAGTTCTAGGTCAACGGAAATTACTCTATAAATTTTGATTCCCTTGAGTGAGTCACAATTTACGGAAAGAACACTAATCCAGACCCGTGGCCTGAGGGGATTATGTTTCAAGAGTTTTGGGTACATCTAGGTACTCAGTTTATGGTACTAATGTTTGTTACGTAATCCATATGGCCATTTCCTCAGCAACCAGCCTACTGATTGACAACGATCGGCGGCCGCCCCTGCATAATAAACGAGCCGTATTGATTTTCACCGGCCGCAAACAATTGTGTTGAAGCACAAAATGTGGTATAGAACGTCTGTTAGACGTTAGATGTGTGGTACAAGTATGACGTGTCATCTTGAAAAGTAAACTGGGAGTGCGGTAGTCAGACTAGTCAGTAGTTATGCCATTGTTTTTATCTTGTTTGATACTGCGCTCGTATGTAACCGGCTTGAAAGACTAGAGAATTATGCACGAGCAGAGGACAGCGTGTGCAGCTTTCACTCAGCAGATGTTGTAGGTTGGTGGTAGATGAAGAAAGTAGATGATGATGTTCAAGCCTTAATTATGTTTGCTAGATACCGTGCACATGTATATGTTGGTTATTTATTTTGCGTATGGTATACAGCGGGCTGTAATACGAATAGGAGGTCATCAATCCACTCGGTCACTTCCTCGTCAGCTTCTTGGTCCTGAGAAGGACCGTTTCGTTGGTTCTGAGGGGAACCGGTGTGTTGGACCTGAAAAGGTTCAATAATTCTCTTTCGAATTCTCAATCGCTGCATGTATAGTTTGCTGTATGCATGTTTAACATTTATTTTATTACTGTACAAACACTATGTTGTGATATATTTAAGTTCACCTTGAATGGACCACTGTGCCCCAAGATACAATTTAATTTAGTTTGGGGCTCAGAGTCACTTTATATGTTGTTAATTTTTGTTCAGCTCATTGAACATTTTTTTGTTTGTTTGTACCGCGAGGCCATTGTAATTATTGGGCGTTCAGCTAGTTGTCGTTCATTTAGCACCATCCAGAGAGTACGTGTGGATTCAGGAATTTCCACGGACGCGAACAACTATACTGCCTACATGTTGACATCTACTGGTCAGACCTCTTTGAACTCTATGTAAGTATATTTTTTTTAGTAAACATTAATTCAATTCAATTCAATTCAAATATTTTTATTCATTGTAAAAACAGAATGTTTACTTAATGAACGTCAAAGTTGTTAGTTTCACAATTAATGGATTATGTGGAGAAGAAGCTAACAAAGAAACTCCACATTTATTCTTTTCAAAACACGTTTTAACTTAATTAACAGAGTTTTCAACTTAAAATATTAGTCATGAATGTGTTGAACACTAGTCACAATCGTCCTTTAAATAATATTAATCTACTGTTTAATGCCAAACATCTTTGTCTTCTAAATAATCCTTGATGTTATAGTAAGCCTTTTTGCACAGAATGTGCTTAACACATTTTTTAAATCGCGTTGGAGGTAACTCTAATATATCTTGAGGAATTTTGTTGTAGAACCTTATACAGTGCCCCATAAAGGATGTGTTAACTTTTGCAAGTGTAAATAGTGGAAATGACAATTTATGTTTATTTCTAGTATTAACATTATGGTGGCCACCAACATTTTCGAAGTCTTTGATATTTTTTCTAACGTACATAATATTTTCATAAATGTATTGACATGCAACTGTTAAGATGTTGGTTTCTTTGAAGAAATCTCTTAGCGAATCCCTACTACCTAACTTGTAAATAAATCGGATGGCTCTCTTCTGTAAGATGAAGATCGTCTCAATGTCTGCTGCCCGACCCCACAGTAGTATGCCGTAGGACATAATACTATGGAAGTAACTAAAATAAACAAGCCTAGCAGTTGCAACGTCAGTGAGCTCTCTAATTCTTTTGACTGCATATGCTGCAGAACTAAGACTCCTACAATAAAAGAAACTATTTGCAAAGACAATTATTAATCTTTGGGGGAGTGGATTTTGATCAATATCTTTTATTTTTTTATTCGTATATTCGTAAGTAAAAAATGTCTAAGCGTTTAATGGACATTGTTTGACGCCCAGCTGTTGGAGGTGGGGGCTTCCCACGGCCTGAAAGGTCAGTCAGGTGATCAATGTTAAAACCCCATAAACAACTGTATTTCGTTTTTAGTTACTCCTCTGAGCGAGCTGTGTAATTAAATCATACCCCACATCTACCCAGTGAATATTGTACGAAACTCAGTTACTATGCACAATAATAAGACCCTATTACTAAGCGTACACAGTCTGTCTATCTTACCTTGTTTGTTTTGTTTTTTCTCTAATCGTAAAACTGGTAACAATAAAAATTTCATGAAAATGTTAATTTACACTGTGTGTAGACAGACAACTGTGCTAAGAAGACCCAAATTGTGTTTGTGTGTGACAAGCGTCAAAATTGGCGTTATCACAGTGCAGTTTCTATAGTGTAACAAAATTATAAGGTCAGCCGGTCAAGTGTGAGTCGAACCCTCGCTAAGATTTATTGTTGTTAATAACGAATAATGACCCGAATAATAACCCTCTTTGCGCGAATCCCATTTTTTGCCCAAAAAAGAACAAGCGGGCTCTATCTGATTGTGTTCGTCTAACGGTAATACGTTTGATGCGGACGTGAATGCGAACCCTCAATACGAACAGCTTTATGTATGGGGAAAACGTTAAAATAAAAACAAAAAGTATCAGTACTAAAGCTAGCACTTAAATTCCACGTTAAAATGTAGAAGCTCATGACCCAAGTAACTTTCCTTCTTTTTAATAGTCAATGAGAGTTCTCGGGATTGATTGACACGCCATAGAACCTTCTCGTTTATAACTCTATGGACCCAAATTATCCTGAGCATCCTACGGTATTACGACATTTCAAACTTATTAGGTAATCCCTAAGGGAGTTGTCCCTGAACTTTATTTTATAAGCCAACGGGTATATAAAAAATTGTAGAACATATTGCATCTCGATAAAAATGGAGCCTATGCTCTCGCAACAGCAGCGAACGAAATTTACAGCATTATTTTTCGCGTTACGACTAGTTGCCTTCAAGTGGACGTTTATTGAATTTCCCGCCGGGAACGCCCGCCCGTTTATTTTATTCAAACTTATATAAAGTGCAAAGTATCTCCTTCAGGCATAGTTAAAGGAAGAGGAGCCATTATTTTTTAAGGATTTTGAGCTGTAAGAGAGTAAAATAGCTTTATCATCATCATACATTTGACGCCCACTGCAGGACACAGGCCACCCTCATGGTTTTCAAAGCTTCCCGGTCTTGTGCCGCCAGCATCCAGCGACTCCCAGTGCCTTCCCACGCTGCGTCGTCCGATCCGCGGTCGCCAGGTCAGAACTTTTTCGCCCCAACCGCCATCAGTTCTCCGAGCTATGCGCCCCGCTCACTGTGAGCTATATCAGTCACTCGGGTTCTTCTGCGGATCTCCTCATTCCTGATTCGATCACGCCGTGAAACTCCTAAAATAGCTCTCTCCATTGCTCGTTGGGCGACCTTGAGCCTTCTTATGAGGCCCATAGTCAGCGACCAGGTCTCACATTCATAAGTCATCACTGGTAACACACATTTATTATACACCTTTGTCTTGAGACACTAAGGTATTTTGGACGCGAAAATGTGTTTTAGTTTCCCGAACGCTGCCCATTTGAGTTGGATACGACGAGTGACCACTTTCTCGAAATTGGACTTACCTAAATGAACTGTTTGTCCCAGGTATACATAGTGGTCGACAACTTCGAGGTCACAGCCGCCAACGTGGATAGGAGTGGGTGCTACATGGGGCTATAACAGCTTAATAAGCTTTCATTGTACATTATCACGCTTACCAAAGTAAAAAGTTTTGAATGTCTTTACGAAGAGAAAGTTCGCTCTTTTGAGTACAATTGAGCTTAATCAGTGAGTAGCTGAATTTTCGATTACTTTTTTATTTTGTGTGAATTCATTCATCTAGCTATAAACCTTGTTTAGTAGATTACGGCAAACGCTAACGCTAATAGGGGCGATTATGGTAGGCTTAGCCCCGACAGGCGATTATCCACTACATACGTTTTAGTTTTAAACGGGGATTGGACTGCCTTATTAACTCCTTTTAAGATTTTACTGTTGCTTCCAGTACTCCGGGTATTTATTATGCCACTTCAGCGATACTGGGACTAAATAACTTGAATATACTAATTTCAACAAAATTCGGTTTAAATGCTACTTTAAAACAAGTTCAAGACAATATCTAAGTTGGCCTAAGTACATTAAGGTAAAACGTCTTATTACCGCTGTTATAGTCAAAATCGCGTGCTATACATTACACATATTTACGTCAGTATATGTTTGGTAATAATTATATTCTTTTTGTTGCACTAACCCGTGCTGAGGACAATTTCAAAAACCTATTTTGAGGCTAACAATTCCACCCATACCGGGACTTGAACCCGCGACCTCTGGCTAACCGTGCCAGCGCTCTCCAATTAGATCAGTTGGGAGAGCGCTGGCACGGTTAGCCAGTGGTCGCAGGTTCAAGTCCCGGCATGGGTGGAATTTTTAGCGTCTAAATAGGTTTTTAATATTTTTGGTAATTAAAATAAATGGCAAATCATGCTAATGAATTACCCAAGTGCCAACAAAATTGATACTGAAATAGGAATAACTCGAAATTCCAGTACATTTTCATATTTTATACGAATTGGGCCCTACGTCTTTCATAAAGGGCAACAAAGTAAATTTCTAGCACAGCAGTACTTATAATCTTGAAAATTTCTTCCTAGCCTCTGTGCTTATAACAGTTTCAATTATAGTGATAAGGCCACCACCGAACTCTTAGGTTAAAAAACATCGATTTAATTATTTTTTTTGTACATTAAAGTGTTCTATCTATATATAGAAAGAAAAATAAAAAATAGGAACGGTTTATGAAGTGAAAATTTTTCCAGTCACAATTTGCGCTCTCTTTGAACAGTGAACGAAACCGCCACGCCGGCCGACCTCTTTTGTCCTAGCTACTGATCATCCACCCGGAGTAGAGATGCGGGTATTTTCCAGTCGGGCCCAAAATTCGAGTGGCCAACGTATGCCGTTGACACAACCCTTCTTTCAATGGATGACTCCAACTCCATTGCTTCGTTTGATTTGACACTCCGGGATACCCTAATTCTGTCCAGAACATTTGTGCAAATAAAAAATACAGCTTAAGCCTGCCACACACTAGCGCGTTCGCGGCGGCAGTCGATAAAACAGCCGCGACTTGTACGGGCCGCACCCACCCCTGCGCCAGTGTGTGGGAGGCTTACTAAAAAAGGGAAAAAGTGTAACCCAAACTCGCAAGACTGGAAAATTACACGTCTATCACGTTAAATCCTCGAGATTTTAAAGATACATCCCATCTTGGAAGAAAGTCTTAATAGTTCATCTAAATGTCTTCAGACTTGTAAATCAAAATGCTTTAGTTCTCAAGACAAAGGTCAATCTTGATCTCTTGTCAGTTGTTGTTTGTTTGTGTATGTAACCATTTTTATTAATAAAGAACTTTTTTACTTGACTTTACTTAAAAAAACAAACTAAAATAATACGGACTTTCTTGTATTGTGTATCAACGCACTTATAACACCAACGGGAAAAAAATAGGGACATAGTATAATACATAAAGACATACAGTACATACATATAATACATACAGACAGAATTAAAGGGTAAGCTATTGTATAGAAATCGAATCTTACAACTCCAAAAACAATAAACAGCCTCGTTTTTACAACTTCCCAGTTTTATGTTTCTTTTTTAATTGCAGGCAATTTAGTTCTAGATGGGGGCAAAGAAGCAGATGCAAGCCAAATTAAAACATTGAGTACTTACTTAGTGCGATATTCGCCTGCTTATTCCTGTCGAGTTGGCCCCGGAGCGCTCGTAACCTCCGAAGCTTCAACTCCTGCGCCTCCACTCTCTCCCGTAGCCTCCTTAATCTCTCTCCTTCCACCGCAACCTGGTTGAAAAAAATACAAGTTCTAGCTTCAAAAACATATATGTAGTTGCCGCAGGCACAGACAAAACCTGAACGCGATTCAGCGCGACCTAAGATTGGTGTGAATGGAAATAAAAACCGGCCAAGTGTGAGCCGGACTCGTGCACCAAGGGTTCGGTACCATTATCTATACAACATTTGAATATTTCAAGCATCTACCTGTTGCCGTTATTAATATCGGGCAAAAACGGCAAAAAATCGCGTTTGTTGAATGGGAGCCCCACTTAAATATTTATTTCATTTTGTTTTCAGTATTTTTTGTTATAGCGGCAATAGAAATACATAATTTGTGAAAATTCTGAGCTATCATGGTTCACATGGATACACAGACAGACAGACGGACAGGTCTTAGCAATAGGGTCATTTACCCTATGGGTTCGGAACCCTAAAAATCATAATAATAATAATAAGTTTCACGCATTTCAATCATTTGCCCAAATATCTTCTTGACATTTGGTCTGGCAAATCAATCCTTAGATCTCGTAATGACTGCATACCAATTTATGAAGTGACTATACGTACCTACAAAGCACACAGATTCTAAACCAAGATAAAAACACTTCATTTACATCCGTAATTAAACTCAATGTTTTGGTCACGACAATGGTCAAAAGAAAAACAATGAATTAAAAGATTTTTTTCATATCTCGACTATTTGGGGGTAATTAATTATTTTACTGTCCAAGTTATTTACAGAAAATCTTTCGCGTTCATGGGGAGGATTTAAAACTCATTAGTGCTTGGCCCTGTGGCTGTACTGTTTATTTTTTATACAAGTGCTGCGGCATTATTGCGGTTCCTAAGAGTTTATTTCCTTAGGCTGGCGATAAATATCACATTAGAAACTGAGCCGACTGCGGCAATTTTGGTCCTCTTAGATTTATTTGCCTGATGGAGGAAGTACCAATAAGGGGAAAGTATCAGAAGGTCTAGCGAAGTTTTAGCTGAACCAAACGATTTACGTCAAAACACACCTCAACTGCAGTATAAAGTCTTTCTCTTTACCAATGACTATTTAAACTGCAGTTGAAGAGTGTTTAAATTTTATTTCGTTTCTTATAAGACATCTCACGTGTGACTGAATTAAACTTAAGTATTTAATTAGTGAAACTCTCAATTCAGAAACCGGCACTACGTCTAATAATGTAAGGTATAATTTTGTTGAAGATTGCGTGCATTTCGTGCCTCTGTATTTATCAATCTGTGGGTAAGTAAACTTTGTTTTTCTTTCCTTCCGTTATCTGTTTTATATTCTCATTTGCGTTATCTGATTGTTTAGTATTGCGTATTGAGAAATTAATTAGGAAGCTTTGCATTTGTTTTTTGAACTACAAAAATGTTGTTTAATAATATGAATTGCAAACGATGTGAGTCACGCTTTTTAAATGTCGAAAGTCTCGAATTTCGGTACACTAATCGTCAAATCCTGACGTTTTATCGCTGAAAAAAGTATTCTTATCAGGATAGAAGAAGAAGAAGAAGAAGAAGAAGAAAAAAGACATTTATTATACCAACAAGATACATCACAGAAACAAAATAAGCACATAAGTAACATAATATGCACAACAACAGAAAGATAACTAAATACACAACAGACAAAACGAATAAATAAAACAGGACCATAGATGTAGCCTGTGGTGTATCTACATTGCCACAAAAGACAGCTGACTCAGCGTTGTGCTGAGGAAGTGATCCCTCAGCGCTGATTTTCAGGATAGTGGATTGATAGACACCTAGGTATATGCCATTTTGTTAAATAATAGGGGTTAAAGTATGAAATTGCCGTTTTATTGCAATAGGTTCTTTGAATTGACATAGAATCTTCATGGTTTGAGGTTTTCGAATGAAACTTTTTTCAAATGGTTTCTATGATGTTCTTTTTTTTAAAAATGTGAAACATTTGAATATCGACTTTCAATTGTTTTTTTATTCAATTTAGACAAGAAAGATGGATACTGCAAAAATTCGAGTGATTATGAGGCACCCATTTTTCGTATTTTTTATTTTATTGATTTGACGCAAGTGAGTCAATATTGTGGGTAAGGTAACGTTAAACCATGCCGCTAATTCCTGGGTAGTTTGACTAGGGTCGGCTTCCACTATCTCTCTTAATTCATCGTTATTCACCTGTGTGGGCGGTCTTCCTCGTGGCTCGTTCTTTAAGTCGAAATTTCCATCACGAAAGCGTTTAAACCAAAATCGCACGGTGCGTTCATTAGTAGACCCCTCTCCAAACGCAGCATTGATATTGCGGGCTGTTTCTGCCGCGTTAGTTCCGCGTCGGAACTCGTATTCAAAAATCACTCGAATTTTCGCAGTATCCATCTTTCTTGTCTAAATTGAATAAAAAAAACAATTAAAAGTCGATATTCAAATGTTTCACATTTTTTAAAAAAAGAACATCATAGAAACCATTTGAAAAAAGTTTCATTCGAAAACCTCAAACCATGAAGATTCTATGTCAACTTAAAGAACCTATTGCAATAAAACGGCAATTTCATACTTTAACCCCTAATACTTACCAAAGTAAGTATAATAAGCAAGAACGATACAACTGAATTTAATGCCATTCGCAAACTTCCGGTAGGGCTAAGGCATAGGTGAAGAAAGTAACACAAAAATTTTGATTATTAAGAGTGAGATGTATAAGAGTGGATAAAACAGTTTACTTCTTGTTTATAGTCCGTATTATTTGTTTTCATGTTGCCAAAATATATGCAAGGTGTCCTTCTCAGATCGTTTTTTGTAAAGTAAAATTACTAAATCTCGGCCATTTTAATTTTAAACCAGATTTTCGTCCGTCACCTTTTTGTTGCGTGCAGAACAAAGACCGTCTCCATTATCTTAGCTTAAATTAAAACGAGTTTAGGCGCCTCGTAAACAACAGACCGGCCCTGTCAAAAGTCACAACGAATTTGCGTTGAAAATAACAAATTGTTACGGAGATATTTATCATAATTTCCTTGATCTTGGAGCGAAGTACAAATCTATTGTGGGAAGCCCGCAAAAGTAATACACACACTTTTTTTTAAAGAAACTAAAACTCTCAACACAGGCTGAAGGTCAATACTATGTTGTGTGTATGATACATTTTTCATTCATTCATTCAAAAGAGCTGCATTTACTTTCTATTGCGCATTTTTGGACTGATACTAGATTTACGTTTAATTAAATGGAGAATGAAAAACGCATTAAAATGTTTCCGCGTTGTAGAAAGGAATTTAATCTTATTCATACCTTCCGAAGTTATTTAGTTACTTTTGTATAGTGACCTAAAATTTCTAAGAGCTTAGTAGTGCAAGCTTTCTCATTGTAGAGAAAAATGTATAGCAAAAAATAAATAAAAGTGCCTAATTACAATCCGAGAGTGACAAGCACTGTTATTTACGAGACACAAGTAATATGTTTTGTTCCACGTGCTGAACCGTGTTGAGCAATAAATAAAACTGCTAGCGTTATGAGTAACAAGAAAGAATGTAACCAGAAAAAGTCAAATATGATTTCCTCTCGGTGTGTGCTCGCGTATAAACCTGTGTTCTTATAACATACAGGCGGGACGACACATTTATTTCTGAGACGAGGAACTATATTTGCAGGTCGCCGAAATGAGATTACATAACCAACGGTGCGACCTTTCGGCTACAAAAAGTGCAACCGTTGAGCGCTACGTATCCGTCAGGCGTTTGCTACAACAACGTTGCTACGAATTGCTACGAAAATTTACTGTAGCTCGTAGCGTAGGTCGGATGTAGCTTACGCTTCAAGAGATTTAATGAAAGCTTGGTAGTTTTTTTCTTACATCACGAAGCTCTTTCCGGGCGTGACATTTTCAGCACTGTAAAATGCTACGCCAGTATTTTATTTATGAAATGGTAAGGTGCTCTCATAAATACTAATTTATGTAGTAGAAACAATTGAGATTGACTTACCGTATTATTTAAATATGGTATTATTTTGTGAAATGATCGGTGTACGTAGCGGTACACAAGCTTAAGGAAAATAATTGCTTGTGAGTGTAACTTTGTTCAAGATGTGCTCCATTACCCAGATGATGTCATACTCCTTTGGGGTGTTGTTTAGAAATGTACATAAGATAAAATTTTGTTATCTTGTTTCACATTGCATAAAATATTAAGAATAATAATAACCGTGTTTTTTATGTAGCCTATATACGTTCCACTGTAGGGTACAGGCCTTCTCTCAGAGAGATTGTGGGCTTAATTACCAACCTTAATACTGAATTTGCCATATTGATCTGATAAATGTTTCCTTTTGTGTTATTTTTAATTTATTATTATTTTTAATATTGATTATTTTTAACTCAACTAGTCTCTCAACTCAACAACTCTTAAACATTTGTATACCACTGTCGGTCTTTGTTTAGTACCTAAGTAAAAATATGATTCTGTACCCGTCGCCAACTTTGAACACTGTCAACTTATTACCAGGTCCTCACTATACAGATTTCCGTCTAGTGTGAGGTCCAACGGTAACCTCTCTATTGTCAATGGCAACCATTTTCTATACCAATATTAAGATTATCATACTTTTGAGTAATTGAGGAAATGTTTATTTATTAGCAAGTGGTTTAAATAAAAATTTTTATCTTTTTATCTTTATCTTTTAATTACCACGCGTAATATAAATTTCATATTTGTTATCACAGAGATCTTGGAAAACTGCATAACGACTTGTGTAAAGTTCATTATTATTCTTGAGTAAGATCTTTTTATTAGAGAAAGAGGCGGTTTTGGTAATAAGTAAACTGTTAATTGTTACGGAGATACAAATATTTGAACGCAAAAATGAAGAAAGCGAGAATCGGTCTGCGGAAGCTACAAAGTTTGAGGTCGAAGAAAAATAATATAATATTAATTATCGTCCAGAGAGAAAATATGCCATTTCGTATTTAATTTAATTTAAATACCCTTCGGGAAGATAAGTTAACTGTGTTGTGATTATTTTAATTTACTGTCAAGTTAAAATATGGCAATAAGTAAATAAATGTTACTCCCCGCATAATTCAACTTCACCTAATCAAGCATCGTTGCATTGAGGCTGTACAAGGCCTTCTAATATCCGGAAAAAACGATAAAAACTCCAATTATGATGAAGAGGTGTTAGGGCTCTCACACATAAACACAATATGACGTCGCGTCGTGCTACGACGCGTTACTTTGGCTTAAATTATTATAACTCGAAATCGTGACTTATTCAACTCAGAGCTCAACAGTGGTTCAAAATTTTGCTCAGATTAAAGCCAAATTAGGGCGTCGTAGCATGACGCGACGTCTTATCGTGTTTGTGTGTGAGAGCTCTAACACCTCTTCAATGGAAAATAAAAACGCCTTACATTAATACTGTTTACCACTGATTGATTTATCTAATGTGTCGTCATAGCTAACAATTTTGCGCGTACTAATATGATACGCCTAGACTCTAGGCCCTAGAGTGTAGGCACTGAGATTAAGTTAATGAGGACCGCAATCCTCTTAACAATTTAGAGGGCTTTCTGTAATAAATTATGAGCTAAGCCCGTTGCAACTAAGTGTAACATTAAAATTACGTTTTGATCCCTTTCCTTTAGGAATTTCCTGAGTCTTTTTGTATTTTGTTTTTCTTAGTCGATCATTTGGTTAGAATTATTTAAAATGTTTAAGCAAAATAACGTCGTCTCGCTTAATTCTCTGCAGTGTTTAATTTTTCTTGCATGTTGCCTTTCTTTAAACTATGTTATTATTTCTGCTACTTAGGCGTTGTCTTTACCACTCCGGACGACCTTGTCTACTTCCTAACTTGACCACTTTCAAAGTTGTCCACTTCCTAACTTGACCACTTCCAAAGTAGTCCATTTCCTAAATCGTCACTTACTTTTACTATGGTGTCATATTCAAAACGCAAAAAAAGAAATAAAAAAATGAACAAAATTATCCATGTTGCTGTCACTTTTGATTGATTCATTGATTGAAAATTCTTATTGCACAATAACAGCATTTGTACATAGGCAAGCTTAATACTAACAAGTATTTTCTTCCAGCTAACATTTGGTGATGGGGATAATAGATGGGGAGATATTTATTCGGAAAATTATTAAGATTAGGTCGTAATTCTATAAACATGAAAGGTGTTTTTATGTATACATATAACTATATATATATATAACTATATATATATATATATATATATATATATATATATATATATATATATATATATATATATATATATATATATACATAAAACGCTTATAATACACGCTATACTTACTAAATAAACAAATAAAGTATCTTATGCTATTGCTTAACTTTTACTTCAGATAGTGCATAGGTCTGATCTATAATGTCAAATTTGGTGAATGTGTCTGTAACCTGTTTTGTGTTCTAAATAAAATAAAAAATAAAAAAGGTGCAGTCGCTGCTCTATGGTGCACAGTAGCTGGTATCTATCTGTCAGGTACTATTACTTTTGCCACTCTACCTAACGCAAATTTAATTACCTTATGTAAAGTTGCTTCTCCTTTTGCCATGTTACCTGATGCGACTACATTACCTGACGCCGCATCGCCTCATTCTGTACTAACTTGCCTTCTTTACTTTAGTTAGTATTGCCTATGCTGTCTCGCCTCTTGGCACCTTATCCGATTGAATTGCCTCTTACCACCTCAGGCACCTTACTCGACGCTACCTCGTCCACTGTCTCCGACTTACCCGATGCTGCCTCGCCTTCTGCTACCTCAGCTACTTACCTGACACTGACTCACTTCATGCAACATCAGTCAGCTTGCCTGATGCTTCCCCGCACCCTGACACTTCAGTCAGCTTTCTTGACGCTGCCTCGCTTCGTGCAACTTCAGTCAGCTTACCGTGCGCTTAGCTACCAAAACAGAGGTTGTGGGTTCGATTCCCACTGGGGGCCGCCGTACATTTGTACAAATGGCCTCAGTCTGGGTGTTCATGTTTGTGACGCCCTTGCCTGGTTACCGTAGCACAGGGTATCCTAGTTTGGGACCAGGTCAAGTGATTGTATTGTGTGGAAGTTATTATTATTATTACCTGATGCTGCCTCGCTTCCTGCTGCTTCAGGTACCGCAGCCGCTGCTCCTTGGCGCAGAGCAGCTGGTGCTGCGTGTCGATCTGCTGCTGCTGCCGGAGCGCCATCGCGCGCAGCTCGCCCAGCGTCAGCTCCACCCCTTCCCCCAGCTGTGGAAGAGAGAAGGTCGGTTTAGCTGACGGTGAATAAGGGCGCGAAAAGCCGGTATGGAAATGGTGCAGACAAGTCATAGACCAGCCCTCGTTGCACGTTACCGCGATAAATGTTCCTACCTTCCTATGTTTCGAAAAGCGTCGTCTCGGTTAATTTAACTACGTGAAATGAGTTACGCAGATACATTTGTGAAGTTATAGTAGCAAACGATCGTGAGGAAACCTGAGTGGCGTTTCTGAGTTATTCACACACGTCAACGCTTAAAATTGCCAATCTGCGGTGGGCACGTGTGGTTATTAATCCCATACTCTCTCTGAGAGAAGGCCTGTGCCCTGGAGTGGGACGTATAAGAAAAAGATGGCGCTACGGTGTAAATTGATAATAAAGTCTAATAATTTTGCGGTAATATAATTTTGTAATTATTTCTTCTAGTTGTGCAATAAAGTGATCTTTGTTTCTATCTATCTATCAAATATGCAATGAGAGCAGCTGGTATAGTATTATTTTATTTATTTTTATTTTGTTCATTGACAAAACCCATAGCACAAGTTAATTACATATAAACATAGTAACAAAGAAATGTAGTATGAGCCAATTAAGGGCTTATTTTTTACAGACAGGCATTTTCATTTTAAAAGTCGTAAAAAAACAAACAAACCAACCACTTAAGAGTTATTCCCGAGACACGTAAAGTAGAGTATGCAATTTACGACAATGTTTGTTTGCAGGCTTTTAATTTTATTCTTTTTAAATTCAGTTCAGCAGTAGCACACAAACATTGCAAACTAAAAAAATGCTGTGCCTCCTGAATGGACATTTTTCTATGTCAGACCATGATTTATCAGAGGCTGCAAGATTAGTATTGCACTAAGAGCGCGACATTCATACAAATATGTAAATCATGACATTAGGGAAAAAACTGAGGCCCTCAAGTCAATGTTTTAGGCCGGCCAAACGCATGTTGGACTCGCGCACGAAGGATTATGTAACATTATCTATACAATATTTGAATATTTGAAGCGTCTACCTTTTGCCGTTATTAATATCGAAAAAACGGCAAAAAAATCACGTTTGTTATAAGGGAGGCTTCCCTTAAATATTTATTTTATTTTAATTTAATAATTGATTTCTAAAGTGAATACGCAACTTAATATTCTGTGAATATTTGAAGCATTTATCTGCTGCTGTTATTAATATCCAGCAAAAAAGCGGCATGTTTGTTGTATAGAAGCCCCGCTTAAATACTTATTTTATTCTGTTTTAAGTAGTTGTTATAGCGGCAACAGAAATCATCATGTGTGAAAATTTCAACCGTCTAGCTTACATGGTTCATGACATACAGCCTGGTGGCAGACAGACAGACAGACAGACGGACAGTGGAGTCTTAGTAATATCATTCCTTACCCTTTGGGTACAAAACCCTAAAAAGTACCCGTTTTAATTCACTAAAGTTAACCCAGCCTGAGGAAGGAATCTTTAAGATCTGGATATTAAGTCAATACTTATCTTAAAGGTGATCTCATTCAGACAAGACAAGACTTCTAAGGCGTTATTATTGTACGATTTATTCATTTTAGAACCCAAATTGTTTCTGGGGCGAGAAACTACGGTAGCAATTTTCAGAAAAAGCAAAAAAATTAACGCGGAATAACATAAATTATTGCATGTAAGTGATTTAGACTTTGTAAGTCTGTTAGCTTACTTATTTGACTGAATAAATACATAATGCTTTGGTAATGCAAATCTTCATCAAACATTGGTCTTGGTAATATCGACTTCATTTCCATTTCATTCAGACGGCAATCTTCGAAGAACATTTTTCCACTCTTTGTTGGTACAGACTGTGTGCTGTTGTCTTATTGGAAATCGGAAGTGAGTAAAGTAAAGGTAAAAAAAAAACAAACTGGAGGGTTCTTAACAGCACTCAAGGTAATCTGTTAAAACATCGTCAAAGGGCGAAGTTAAACACATACAAGGCATTTAAACACAGGCACATACAAGGTATCGGACAACTTTTTTTGTCTCAAGTTAATGTCTGTGTCGAGATATAGTCACAAGCTATTTACTAACTAATTACAGTTGCTAGTTTGCCAGCACATCGACCTCTGCTCCGTTTAATCTTTAAACCTTAATTTTTGATCGAAAATGAACAAAAAATAGTTTGTCATTTGTAGCAAGCTTTGTTTGCAGACTTAGGTTTTAGGTAATTTTAAAATTTTCCGCTCTGAAGCCTTAGGCTTGCTCACGCCAACGCTATTGTCTGTCCATTCTGCGGTAAGGTATAATCAGTGTTTAACTCCAAAAACATCCTACACCATGACATTTTCGGAGTTATCCACAGATAAATTGTATGGCCGACAACCCTGTCAATTAGCTGTTTATTCGTTTATGTCTGGAAACCATTTATTACTTACTTGGCCAGTGACTTGGCACAAGCTGCCCCTATAGATAAACTAACCCTATACGGGAAAGATATAGAGAGAGATAGATAGAGAACACTTTATTTTACATAAAAATGGAAATTACACAGATATTATATATCTGTAAGCGGGTTAGTTATATCTGCACCAACTTTTCAAAGGTAAAAAAAGTCAAAATGTTTTATTCAGAGTAGCAAAGATACTACGACTTTATGAATTACATGTTAAACATAGGTATAGATCGTTTTAAAGAAAAAAATTTCAAAAAAAGTCAGTTAAGATTGCTGTTACACCTTACATGCTGTCACGCTTGCACATTCTAATGATTGAATTAAAATGAGTGCGTATTTACTGTCGAAATATGTACTCAGAATACATTTATCATATCATATCATACCAAACCCTCAGCACACACTTATGAAACTTTTGATAAATGTGTTCTGAGGGTTAGATACATAATAAACATCAGACCACACTTATCTAAAGCAAACTTTTTTTTTTATAATCACAAAAAAAATATTGAGCGAGCAAGAGAGCATGAGCGACTGGCCTTAACTGATACTGTCAAAAGTCCTCTCTGTTGGTAAAAAGTCGTGAGGCTGGCGGATGTCGCTACGTATTTATGGTCGGAGTCCACTCTGTGGGTCGGATTAGTTAGTGGATTGCGGGAATATGAGTGTCTCGGCAAGATAGTGGACGGACACAGACACAGGTCGAGCCCAGCCGGCATTCACCCGATTTATTGCACTGCTTACAGCACACAGTGGAAGACTTTCCCGTCGGTTGACGCCGCAAAAAATACTGTCCAACTTTCAATGGAGTTCAGCTGGCTTTGCAAGGTGCAGTAACTCTGACTTAACTTTAGACGAATCGAAATCAATACGAAACTTTAAGATTACGTTGGTACTCAATATGATAGATAGATAGAATATTCTTTATTGTACACAGAGATTACATTAACAGAAATTC
The DNA here is from genome assembly GCA_963969515.1 of Yponomeuta evonymella. Classification (NCBI taxonomy): domain Eukaryota; kingdom Metazoa; phylum Arthropoda; class Insecta; order Lepidoptera; family Yponomeutidae; genus Yponomeuta; species Yponomeuta evonymella. The sequence continues at coordinate 8,367,728 of OZ018355.1, read as the reverse complement.
AATAAATTGGCAGCCTTATTACTACAAACAATTTCTTCCAGGCAACCATAGACGGAGACAAGAAAGATGTATGGTATTTGATAAAATAATATACCTAATATATTCGACTGCCTCGTGGGTCTAGTGGTAAAATGTTTGATTACCATCCATGACAGAGGTTGTGGTTCGACTCCGACTATGTGCTTTGTACAAATAGCCTCAAGCTGGCAATTTTTTTATGTTTTTTTAAGATGTCCTTGCCTGGTTATCATGAATGAAGCAGTTAAAATAAACAAAAAAAGCTTTGGTCGGTTTTTTATACTTGATAATTTCAGTACCTTACTAAATACTGAAGTAACCATCTGTCTCTCCACGTTTCTCAGAAAAGAACGAGACAAACAGATGCCTTCTTAAGTATTTACTTAGTCAAATTTTCACTTCAGAAACATAAACATAAACATAAACATAAACATAAACATAAACATAAACATAAACATAAACATAAACATAAACATAAACATAAACATAAACATAAACATAAACATAAACATAAACATAAACATAAACATAAACATAAACATAAACATAAACATAAACATAAACATAAACATAAACATAAACATAAACATAAACATAAACATAAACATAAACATAAACATAAACATAAACATAAACATAAACATAAACATAAACATAAACATAAACATAAACATAAACATAAACATAAACATAAACATAAACATAAACATAAACATAAACATAAACATAAACATAAACATAAACATAAACATAAACATAAACATAAACATAAACATAAACATAAACATAAACATAAACATAAACATAAACATAAACATAAACATAAACATAAACATAAACATAAACATAAACATAAACATAAACATAAACATAAACATAAACATAAACATAAACATAAACATAAACATAAACATAAACATAAACATAAACATAAACATAAACATAAACATAAACATAAACATAAACATAAACATAAACATAAACATAAACATAAACATAAACATAAACATAAACATAAACATAAACATAAACATAAACATAAACATAAACATAAACATAAACATAAACATAAACATAAACATAAACATAAACATAAACATAAACATAAACATAAACATAAACATAAACATAAACATAAACATAAACATTTACATACAGGCACATACATTGCTTCTGGCCCCACACTAGGATACCCTGTGTCGTGGGAACCAGAAACAACGACATCACAAACATGTAAACATCCAAGACCTGGGGGTTTTTTTTTTTTGGCAAAAGAGTCCCAAATAAAAATCGAAGAGCAAACAAAGTAATGCTTTTTGTCTAGTTACTTTCGTATCCTAAAGTTCTAAATATTCTGACTTATTGCACTTGTAAGCGGAGATGGCGGGACGACCTCACGACCTTTCTACCGGGTCGGCAGGAGGTGGCCATGAACAGGGACAATCCAAGAATATACGAATGTGGAGAGCTAAAGTGGAGGCCTTTGCCCAGCAGTAGGAAACAATCGAGGCTACATAAAAAAAAAAAAAAAATTACACAGCCGGAAGAGTTTCAAAATTAAGTGTGCAGTCGACAGTATATTGGTGTTTAAATGAGTGCACTTTGTTCAGTTTATTTACGGGTGAATTTGCAACTTATATGGGTCAAGCCGTATGGGCTCACAGCTTAAATCGACACCATTTCCACTTCCCGCGTTATACCTCTGTCGTCATCAAAATGCCTGTATTTAGATCGTGTCGGATGAACGAAATCTCTCGCACAGTAATTTGGTATGAGCATTAAGACAAATGTCGTTGTAAGCATCAATAAAAATCCGTTTTTCTCATACACCTGGGGGATTCGCTTGACTGGAAGCATATTTGAAAATTACATTTGTTTGATGTTTTCTTCAATATAATGCTGCGAGGGTTTGACGTTTTCCGCACGAGTAAATTTGCTTTGATATGAACTTCATCGAACTATGATTTGAGGAAAAAATTCAGCATGGAGAAAAAAATGGAGGCTCGAAGCTTTGTCTATATAGGTGTCGGTTATACTCCTTAAGAACATCTTGATTTTGATAGAGAAAGATCTGAAAGAAAAATTACGAATTCTCATTTCATGTCTATCAATTCTATACAGCCCATGAAAGACGCCCACTGTTGGATATTAAGATAAATATATGAAATACGAAACATTTTTTTTTCGACAAATTGAGCAAACAGATTTGAAAAGTCTTATAACAAAAGTTGTTGTAAATGACAAACTCCAACCGACCGTTTTCAGCAACTACGTATTTGAAAAATAAGCCTGTAATAATATTAATAATAACTCATTCCTACTTTTAACATAGGTTGATAATTTTTTACTAAAGGTGGCTCTGCGTAAGTTAAGTTGAACTACCTGTTTGTTCTGTATAGCACGGATCGACGCAATTTGTCGGAAGATTTTCCTTCTTCAATCACAATACTAATCCGGTTCCCGTCCGCCTTGTCGATTTGTAATCTCTGGATATGGGACTCGACCTCCAGTAAGATCAATCTTTATTTCATGTGAAAAGGAAAATCCTATAACGATAATGTACACCTTATAAGTCAAAACCCGGAACCGGAAATGCAGAATCAGTTATTATAACCATCGAGATGACATGGCTGTTTATCTCTCTTGTACACTCGACTGCATATCGACCTTTACATCCGTGCACTCTTCTCAATCACGTTACGGGCAATTCTGTGGGCAATTCTGGGTCTTCGGTAAAATCTTCGCAAACAAAGTTAACGTGATAAGTGTATGGAAAACGAAAATCCCAAATAGTTTTATCCAGGATTAAATGGCCATTTTCACCAAAGGATAGGATATTTTTTTTATTAGGAGATTGTTTTTCGTTTTTCTTTACAAATTGACAAGATCAGCTGATTTGGTAATGTAGCCTAAAAACTAGTGGCCTAACAACCAGTTCTCCCGGAAAATCGGTTGAATAATTCTCATCAATTTGTGAAGAATAACGATGAAAATATTGTATATCGTCAGAAATAGTTTAAAGATACACAATGTCAATACTTTAGTTACAAAATTGAAAAAAACCATGAACAGTCTGAATTTCCCGCCACACTACTGAGCCTTAAAACACAGACATCAACAAATGCGGCACAGGAAGTCCCAAAACAAGAATTGTCGACGGAACTCCAAAGTCTGTCTGGGTACTTTAGTCCCTTGGCACATTTGGCGGAAGCTTCCAGCCTTCGGCCCTTTGGGGTTGCGGTCACGATTTATGTATATCTTTGACACTTGTTGATAGCCATTCGGCCGGCCCTCGGCTCCTAGAGTACTGTCAGTTAAAAAAGTGGCCAATATTATGTGACTTTTTAGTAAGGACTAGAAAAATTAAGACTTCTATAAGTGACTGCACTGAGAGATAACATGTTTTTGGAAAGAGCCCACTAATAATCAAACGTGATGGGCATAATAAGCGATAATATTTTGATGAATAGTATTGGAACGCTTTCTTCGGGTTTACTTTCATCGAGGAACGTTATAGACTTTTTAATATACAGTTCACTTAATTTGTAGCTATCTGCCTTTCTTGTAGCTTGATTTTCTTTAGAGTTTAAGCTTAGGCTTTAACTTTTTCAATCACAGAACCTAAAGTGATAAAAAATCGGTAAACCGATGTACAGCAATTCTAATTTCAGTTAGAGTTTACTAATATATAACCAATGATATTCTGAATATAGTTCTACGTAATTAAATTGATATCTATTTTCTAAGAACTTTTGTACAACACGATCAAGAAAATCCTTGAAGAAAGTCACTTACTGTTACTTATGGACAGAAAAACAAACTAAGCAAGACGTAAGGAACAAATTGGACGGTATAGCTTATAAAGAACTTCAGCCATTTAAGATGCCTGAGAGCGCTATAGTTTACGATTCATTCTAAACTTTATGACTCGTAACTTGAAGCACTTAGAGCAAAGAAAGTACCTTTCTGAAACCTTTTCTTTGCTTTGCTTGTGAACGCACCGACCAGAAAGTTAAGCCCAACTTCGTTTGTTTTTTACTTCATTTCTAAAGGACTAAACTTAAACTTCTAGTTTGCTCCCGGTACGGCGTAAAATTTCTTCACCCTCAAGGAAAAAGTAGAGGTAGCTCAAAGTAGCCCTTTTGTGGCTTCAAGAAAAGTTTGAAACCATATCAAGTTGGCAAGGAAGTATATGAAAAGGGGGACAAACTTTTTAATTTTCACCGCCGTCATCGAAGGACAGACATTATAATTATTTTCGGAAACGAAACCATCTTCCGTTAAGATTACGTAAATCCTGTTTGTTTCCGCGAACAGCGGTTAAAGCCATATTTTGTCTAGACACCAGCTTACTGGGTACATCAAAGGCGCGGCTGGCTGACAAATTAATTAACAACTACGTCACGTATCATCGCGAAGGTAGGTTGCTTTTATATGGACTTACTCGGCGAATGGCGGGCGGAAGGAGGCAGATTCCAAATTGATTTCTAAAGCTTAAGTAAGAATGTATGATTTTGTATCCTTCGTAGTTCAAGGACGTTTTCGCACAGCATTAGTAAATAAAACTTAAATTAGAAATAGGAAAACATTTATTCAAATATCTCAAGTGGTCCACAATACACATTTTTCATAAGAACAGATTTAAGAGTCACTCGTACACTCGCTTCTCCTTGTCTACTGTGCTAACAAGGAAAACTATCGAGGTTAAAAGGTAAGGTTGTGTACAAAGCGGAATAAGACGCAGATGTGTGAACGAGGGATTTACCAACAAGGGACGTTGAGAACAGCCGCCTTTGGCGCTGTGGTTACAGCCTCTTCGGAGCTGTAATGAGGAACGAAAGTAAAGAGTCCTGTACGGGCGCGGCCTATGAATAAAACATGCTACGCCGTGTGAGCGTGTCCTTACAAGAAAGTACCTAATGCCATTGAAACCATGCCCGAGTTCCCGAGGAAGTGAGGAAAGTTTGCGATGTGTTGTGTAAACATGTTACTCGCGATTGTTGCGGAGACAGTTTTTTAACAGAGGTCAAGATAGGGACAATACTTAGAGTTTGTTCGCAGTCGTTGACCGTTGATTGCATTTTTTTAATTGCGCAAAAAAACAGGTTTGGGCGTTAAAATATTCAAAATTAAAGTTGATTGTGTATTAGTATATTGTATAAGCAGCCCTTATTCCTATTACTTGCTTATTATAACCAACTACCCTACTCTCTTTCTCCTTCGGCAACTGTTCCATCATAAGCTTGTCTGGCAGAGATTGCTATCAAGAATAAGGCCGTCCATTGTATCTGTTTTTGATAATAGCTTTTGTTGTTGTTGAAAAAAAGAATAGTCTCACCTTAACCAACTTCTTTTTTTCATCAACTTAAATATATGTTGGTTGTAGAGGGTAGGAAGTGAAGTGTGGATCTAAATGGGGCTTCACGACCGAAGTGACGAGTGAATAACGAGTGGTAAAGCTCATTGAGTCCATGAATGTATTTGTTGAGAAACACCCTTTGGTGTTTCATAGGAATAAGATTAATGGAATACTAAAACGGTACTGGAACCTTATTCACTTGACCCAATCTATTAAGAAGATTAGCTTTTTATTGAACATAGGAAAATAAAAACTGAATTTACACGGATATTTACTCGTTTATTTTTTCATTTTACAATTTTTCAATTCAGTTTTTATTATGTCTAGTGCTTGTGTTAACTTTAGAAAATACTAAAGGTTTTTTTTTCGGGACGCAACTTATTTTAGTGCTTAATAATGCTTTTAGTAATGAATGATTTTCATAAAGTAGTGAGTACTTTCAGTCTTTCACTATCATCCATCAAAAAAATACTCTACATTACAACTAGATAATCTGTCCATTATGCTTAAAATTTTGGTTTAATCTTGGCCTATGCCACAGCCATTTTATTTGTGCAACAAATCCGTTATGAAGTGAATGAATCAAAAATTAAATGAATAAATCAAATTTAATGCAAATAGAACTCTACTTGGAAAGCCATCACTTAACTTGAAAGAAAGTGCACGCGACACAAAGCAAAATACATGTTAGGATCGTGATAAAAGTAGGTCTTACCCAAATAATAAACGCTTAAATCGAAACTAAATGGGCAATGATCCGAAAATTATGTAAACAATTTCAGTGCCGACAAAAAAAGTGAATATAACGAGTTGGCTCAAACTGCTGCAAATTTAGAGTAATATGTTCCACGTTTGTAATTTCAACGATTCAGGCCTCACTTGCAAGCTCACTGGTCACTCTTTCGACAAAATGTTCAAATAAACGACAACAGTACTGCGACTCGGCACTCCCACTGATATCATAAAATTTAAAAGTTATTATACACTATACAGAGTTGCAGGATGCGGTGGTACCGCAACGTTAGACAGCCGGCCCTACATTTGGGAGGTCGTGGGTTCAAATCCCGGCATGTACCAATGACTTTGTTTTGTAAGTTAAGTTCATTTGCGAAGTTGTAGTAGTATTACCAATCGCTAACTGTGAACGAAAATATCGTTGGGAAATTTGATCGTATGAGGTGTTCATATCATCGCTTCAAATTGCCAATCTGCGGCGGGCACGTATGGTAAAAAAGCCCATACCCTCTCTCTGGGCCCTGCACTGAGACGTACATAGCGCAATTTCTGAAATTCGCTTTTTACGCGCTCTAGTGATATAAGTACCTTCCCCTTTTCTCTGGGACGTATTTGCTTATGCTTATGACAGAGACTCATTGAGTTTATTATATCCCTTGAGTTGATCAGTTGTAGTGTGTTCATTTGTTTACTTATTCAACATTAAGCAGTGCTCGCTCATACGTTTTAAAACGGCTTTGAGGAAAATTTGTGAGGCTTATTTCGGGGCCTTTCGATGTAGCTCAACGTTTCACTCCTACCGTAAATGGATAAATTACTTACCTATGGAATGGAGTTTTCAATAGTGTTTTAGAAAAGCTAAATTTCACTATTTATTCATCCTACCACTATTACGAATATGAAGGTTTGAATGGATGGATGTTTGTCACTCAGCCACTTTAGAAAAGCTCATTAGAATCTGGATTAAATTTGGTTCAGAGATAGTTTATAGTTTAAAATAAGTTTTCTATCAAAATTTCCAGGCAAACGAAGTCGCGGGCAACAGCTAGTATAACCAATCAATTCAAGTCCATATTTTAAATGGCTGGAGTGTGAATTTTATCTGTCTATTTCTTCTGCACAATGATCTAGATCCTGAAATGACACTTATGTTTGTCTTACGAATTTTATTAAATGTTACATTAATAGATTTCCCGATATTTTTCATCCCTTGTGCTGCGAGACCTTGCGTCTTGCCAAATTCATAGGTCAGGTATTTTATTTCATTTATTGCATTTGACAACAAATAAGTAACATTACACGTTATAATATCATGGAGAAAGCTTACAACCTCCTCAGTCGCAACCCAACCACGAAAATAATCATTGAAAACTATTGTTATTTTTAAGGTCAGGACTTAGGAGATTAATCTAGTTAAATATCCTTTCACGTGTGATGACAGCATGCTAAAATATGGACGAAAAATGGAACACATCAAAAACATGTATTAAAATACGATCATTCAGAATGTCATATCGTAGTTTTATTTAACTGTAGTATATGTGCCTTGATATTTGTAAATTAAATTAGATGATCTGTTCTACTTGTCGTGATTGATTTATATAACCATGACGGCTGGACTTTCTCATAAGTGAATTAGTGGCTATTGAGAATATTCTCAGTGGAACATTAGGCCCTAAAGTGTGATTCACAGATGATTTTTCAATAGAACTCTTTTTGGTAGAATTACTACAAAGTAATATCATTACAATGTCATTCGAAAGGTATAACGATTGCAAAGATCGAATTGCGCGAGGCGCGGAGTTAAATTTTTGGTTGGTAATACTATTGAAAAGGGATTGATCACTAGACTACTAATAGTGTCAATGAAATAATCATTACCGAAATAATATGACTCACCCCCTAAATATTATAACAAAGAGCAACGTATTTCGCTTTGGTGGGATGCAGAATTCCACAGGAGCTTATTGGCTGTTTTCAGTAGACTCAAAACGCGACATAAGGGGAGGGAATGAATATTTATGTGAGACAGGACTTGTCGCGGGAAGGGAGGCTCGCCGAACTTTATCAATTAATTTCCTAGCGCCAACGAAATAAGCAAAAACTCTGGTCTCACAAATTGAGGTAGAAGGCGAGGTTTGTCTGGCTATCAAGGGTGATGACCAGTGGAAAAAAATTGGCTGAGTATGTTTATACTCACTGGCTGATCACTGGTTGGCAAAATCTGGCGCGGAGATATAACATGGTTAACACCTGGGCCTAGATTCTGTTAATGCATTGTAGTATCATGACAACTGCATGAACATGGCGATTTCATTTCATGGCTGCTTTAAGTCTACGCGGGCACGCGTATTTAACCTTCTAGACGTCAATGGTATGAAAAAACACGTCACGTGACCCGACAGTGTATCTGTCATTATACTACAATACACTAACAGAATCGAGGCCCTGGTCGGACTTTTCCGACAAAAAATTATGTAAGTGAATTCGGAGTTAACTTAATAATGGTTAAAGCCACCAAGCAATAATTTGAACTGTCTGCGAAGTACCGCAGACAATAGACCACCTTTCATCGTGTCCTGCGTGCCCGTTAGGTTACAGGTGTTAACTTGTACTCAGGAGGACCTAATGATTGCAAGTCGCAAAGTTTTGGGCCGCGACTGTTTAATAAAGACTTTAATAAGTTTCGTTTGCCATCAGCACGCTAAGAAAAAGACCACCAAATGTTAAAAAAATTTCATCCCGAAATCCCGGGAACTAGGTATCTTTATACCTAATTACATAGTATTGGGTATCGAAGTAAGTAGACTAGGTCAATGGTCTTTGACGGATATATTGATAGGATTTTTTTCAGGGACCTCAGGACTTTAAATACAGAACAGAATAAAGAATAAAGCCCTAAGGAAGAGCCCTATGGACCCTTGTGTTAGTTGGGATGGTACTACAGGGTGAATTTGAATTCCTTCACTGTATTTTGAGGGAGTGAAAAACAGTACTATTAATGATTTATCAGTAATGGTACAACATATTTGTAAATATTCGTGATTTCCGACCTTTTACTCGAAACTGAATCCAAATTCAAAGTGGCAGGAAGTACCGTAACATTTAAAATGTGTTCTAAATGTTAAATGCGTAAGAGTGTAACGTCCGATACTCGTAAACAATTACAAATAAAAATTAAGTTGGCCGGCGCCGACTATAAGACGCTCAAAACATAGTTTTTTGGATTTTTTTTACTTTTCGTCCTGACATTTTGTTTGTTTATATTCTTTTTGTTGCACTAACCCGTGCTGAGTATATCATCATCATCATCATCAGCCACTTGACGCCCACTGCAGGGCACAGGCCTGCCTCGTGGTTTTCGTAACCGTGAGGGGTTTAGGTCTGAGTATATATTGTTTGTTTATGGTCACCAAAAAAGTATTTTTGACGCGTATTTTTTTTTTCAAAACAGCACCACTTGTTTCTAAATCGTGGTTAGAATATCCCATTAAAATTCGGTGAACGAATTCAAAGTCACCCTGTAGAAACATTCAATCTTCAATCGTACCTTCTGTGCAGTTTCCTATGGCGGCTGAAGGCACTCTTTATTAAAACTTTTCCTAATTACAAACAATTCCTTGTTAATACGCCACATGTACGGACGCGGAATGTCGTAATCACTTTGACATTAATTTTATTAAATGGCCCGACGTGCGCGGCACATAATTAGAACTCCAGAAAGTAACTCCAACCTTTTAGGTAAACACAACATAGTTATGCAGTGAAGATTCTGTGTTGCATTAAAAAGGGTTTCGATTCGGGCCTCTACTAACACTTGATTCACAGCTATGGTACGATAACAACAACTTGACAAGTTTTTACTTAGGACCAAAGTACCGAGTTTCGTGAGACTACAATTCCTAGTTTATTATGACGATTCGGTGTACATTGCGTAGCTAGACATTTGTAGCGTAGTTAGACAGTTGAAATTTTCAAAGATGATGTATTTCTGGTGCCGCTATAAATACCACATACTAAAATATTTAATTCAGCAAATACTAAAAACAGAATAGAATAAATATTCCCACACAACAAACGTTTTTTGCTCGAAATTGATAACGGCAACAGGTAGACGCTTGAAATATTAAAATGTTGTATAGATAATGGTACTTAATCCTTCGTGCACGAGTCCGACCCGCACTTAGTCGGTTTTTTTTAATCGTTCACAGTTAAAGCTAAACTCACTGTAAAGAAAAAGTAAACGTATACAATTTAATAACAAGGTTTCTTTATAAACTTATGAAGTTTTCTCTACGCTCCTCTACGACGAAGGTGTGCAGCAGACCGGTCGATCAATGTCGGGGCCGGTTAGGCCACAAAGGATATCGATCCCACCAAAACCTATAGTGTAAAAAAAACTGGCCAACTTCTCATCTCAAGCAATATGTGGTACATACAAAAGTGCAAAGTTCCTTGTATTCATTAAATTGACAGTGTTTTAATAAAAAAATTGAGTTTTTTTTTATTTACGCACCTAGTAATTTTAAGTTACAGTTAGTAAAAATTTAAAGTTACTTGGCAAGTTTATAGGGGATGTTAAATACCTAGTTTTATAACAATAAGTTGCCCAGTATGATTCGTAAAAAAACACACAATTTTCCCATGTTTATCAAAGCACTGCTAACTCCGTGAAGACAATGTTTATTTCTAAATCTGTAAAAGCTGATATACATAACTTCAGTAATTACGACAAGTGTTCTTAAACCTTTTAAAATAAATGAGGTAGTCCCCCTTAAACGCTGTCTTAAATTTTGACCCTATATGACCCGGTCACCCTGTTTATATTTATTGATTTTTTCCTACATTTTTGATCATCCATCAGTGATTAAGTGAGTGCCAGAAATTGCAATTTTTTGGACCCCTACATCTTGAAAATAAACTAGTTGGAGGCATGAACAATATTACTTTTCGGTAACCATAATCTGCAAGATTTGCAGAGAGATTATAGTTATCGAAAAGTCAAATTGCAGTGCAAATGTTTAGACTTTGAAGATAGAGGGGGATCGAAAAGGGCTCTATGTTCGTGTAATTATTATATGCACGGTGCAGGCCGACGAGAACTTGGCCTTGCGTACTCGGAGCGCCTTGATACATATGGCCTTTGAGGGCACAAGCAGGGTTGAGCTACCTTTTTATTCATGGAGGGCATTAAAACTTGACTTTTCTTTTTTCAAGATTCATGAGTGAGACACGGACTATGAAATATGGAATGAGAAAAGTTTGGATATCTGAGTTTTGTTCGAACTTATTTCAGTTTAGTCTAGGATTTCACTTATTAGAGTATAGGTTGGCAAAATAGTAACATTTTGTTACTTTTTTTCTAAGTTCATCACTGTAGTATATACGTCCAACTCCTACTGCAAGTCGTACCTCTCAAAAAGAGGGTATAGGCTTAATCTTTTTTTTTTTTTTCACTATGTTTTCCTTCACCGTTACTGTGTGGTATTGCTGCTTTAATTCAAAAAAGTACGAAACATTAGAAAACAAAGTCATTGGTATGTGCCGGGTTTCGAGCCCACGTTCTCTCGCATATGTGATACGGCACGTGATATGTGGAGGCAAGGACTCAACTAATGCACTTCCAGCATGAATTTTTTTGCACAAAGAGCATCAATGTTGTAGATTAAAACATAAAATGCCTTTTAATTTAAATCTACGCGAAGGAACGTGCGAGTGAAAAATATTGGCGTTACTTTATGGCCTTCGTAAATAATAGTCCACAAAACTTAGCGGCCAGTATGAAAAAAGAGTAATAAAATATGAATGGCTGGCTTATCGCACGCTATTACGTGGCTCCCGCATTATGTTTCATACAGCTTTGCCTTGACCGGGTTGTGTGCTTAGCCCAACCCACAATTCTAACGTAAACTGTCACACTAGCTATAGAACCTTCAGGGCAAATTGCACCATTTCTTGTTACAAAGCAATTTAAATTGAACTTTGTATGAATAATTTTAATCATACAAAAACATTGTCTCCGTAAAGAAAAATATCGTGAAGAAACCTCACATACCTCAGCGCTTGGAATTGCAAATCCGCGGTGGACACGCGTGGTATCTCTATCTGAGAGTAGGTCTTTGCGCTGCAGTGGGAGTGTATAGGCTATATAAAAAAACGTAATACTTCCTGAGCCGTATTTAAGAAAGCGATAAGCCTTGGTTTTATATGACTAAACTTAGGTTTTGACTGTCACCCTAGAGAGTACCCTAGATACAATAGATTGGTGAAGTGACAGACTGTCTGGCTAAATAGATTTAATAGATACATAACACTATAATCTAAGCATAACATCCATCAGAAACGTATTTCAACGCAATGAATTTACATTTCTTTTGTTGAATATCAATATAATTATCTTATGTTACTCCGTGTGGCGCTGGATTAAGAATAGCGTCACTCCATTTCCTTCCGTGGATGTCGTAGAAAGCGACTAAGGAAATCAATTACCAGGAGACGGGCAGCAGCGTTTTCCTGAGATTCCAACCGCATACTGCGATCGCCAACCCAAGCCAAGCGTGGCGATTATGGCAGAATCCCTCACGGTTATTGAAAACCACGAGGGAGGCCTTTGTCCTGCCATGGGCTTCAAATGATATCTTATGGCGGATGATATCTTATGTCTTATGTGAATAAATAATTTATCTATCTATCTATATACAATGTAGTAAGCTGCCTTCGGGTCGAGTTTGTAATGAATTAATGGAAGAACATGATGAAACCTATACTTGCAGTGAATGGCGAGTGTAATTACTAGTCATGTTGTCATGCTTTCGAACATATTTTTGGATAAGCTTTGTTGCCCTTGGAAATATAATGAACGAGATCTTACTTATCTACGCAAGTACTTAATGCCGTTAATGAAAAAAATCATAAAAATATATACAACAGTAGCATAATTCTATAAAAATATGATTGCTCGATCAATATTTAGCCATCTACAACCATGGACGATGCCGATGTGGCTTTATCAAAAGTAAGTACCTAATTCACTAACCAAAAATTTTTTGTCTATCATGCTGTCTTAACAGTTCATTTCATAAAATGTTTCATGTAAGAAAAGCAAGCTGTCCATTTATAGAACTGTATTAGAACTAAATAAAAATTGATAAAATCGAACTACCTATACAAAATAGAACCACTCATAGAACTGTTTAAGCAATCTACATACGTAAAATTGAGTAACAAAATTGAGTAACCAAACCCTTTTTCCGGGACTATTTTTACTCCTCTATCGAAGTTCTAATGGGTCCTATTATCTTTGACCACTTACAGGCACTTACGGTATAGACCCGACGCCTCTCAAACTGCGGTACTTTGCTCTCCTCTGACCTTTTTAAAGGTCAAATTCAAATATCATAAAGGGACCGAAAACGAGGGGCGAATGAACATGGGAAAACATAATTTTCGCGGATGAAAATGTATTTCGTTAATTAACTTTAGGTCATTATCTTCCGTTGTTTTTGAATACATTTCCATGCATATAAAATAATAAAGTTTGAATAAATATCATATGTCCATTATTCAAATTAAGCTGCACAGTCATTCTTTAAAAACAAAACATATTCTGTGATAATATAAGATAAAAGGCAAGATAATAAGTTCCCGAAAACGGCGTACGTGCATGCAACGACTAATGAATGTTGATGAAGCGAAAGGGATTTGTCCGGATCGTGGCAAATGGCAGACCCTGGTCTCTGCTTACCCCTCAGGGATAAAGGCGAGAGTTTATTTTATATAATGTTTTATGTTATTCTGTGATGTTTACAATACCCTTTTACATTTATATAAGAGACGTATCATCACACAACGACTAGAAAAAACTTATTACAAAGAGTCACTTAGCGAAACCGGCTGTCAGTCTATAAATATTGAGAAGCGTAGATGAGGCAGCTCCAAAAGACTTACAAGATACAATATGGAAGTTAAGCACCAATATACAGCGCCTGCGGTCCCCTCAAGTATGTTTCCAGCCCATTTGTTCTGGCAATAACTTTCCCTGCTCTGCCTTGCGGCTCGGCCTCTACTCGCGAACTCTTTCACTTTAAAAATAAATCAATGAACATCATAGAAAACTCAGGATAGATCAGTGTTTTAATTAGCAGCCTTTGATGTAACAATGCGTCCATAATTACAAAGTAGGTCCTCAGAAGTTGTAACTAGCGAGGAGAAGTGGACTTTGACTCTCGACACCGCGAAATGCTCTCTGTACTCTCGGCTCTTTCCGGACTACGGCAGAGGCAAAAGGCCTATGATTTAAGTAGTCTGTATGAGTGTATGTTTGTTTGTATTTACGGATATTCCACCGTAACGCCTAAACTACCCGTCCGATTTTGATGGATGATGTTTCAATAAATTCGTTATTAAGGTCCGGGTTATTATAGTCCTAGGTATAAGTTTTACATGAAAACAATAAATATGTATTTATTTATCTACAAAGTTCTTGTAACATAATATGCCGGATGCTACATTAAAATATGTGGTCGTCTCTAAATTTTCTCTTGCTTCGTATCGGATGGGACGACAAATGATAGAGGAGATAATTCTGAGTTTTGAAAAGACTACCAGGGCCATCGATTAGAACTGCTAAATAACAATTTTGTAAAAAGAGCTTTTTTCTGAAATCGGGCTAAGTTTTGATACTTTGTGTGAATTAGGGGAGCACGATGTCGCTTTTGTTTTGGATTCACGACGAAGGAACCTCATTTTAGATTGGGTGTCCTAATTGCACTTTGCAACTTATTAACATCAACTGTTTTGTCACCGAAACTTCCTGTTGATATAACTAGATGTTATCCCCGTTGCGCTTTCCCTGAATTCAAAGTTAGTTTAAGTGATATTAATAATGATTCTGATTTTATTTTAATACAACGTGTTATTAACCTAACGCAAAAATATACTTCAACGTCTATAATTAAACCACTTCTAATTAAGTTTAGAATAATTATTTTAATTTTCACAAATATTCACCGTGCCATGTTTTAACACAGTGTGAATATTTATAAATAAAACTGAGAATGTCGAATATTTGATTATTTAAAGATTCAATTATTATCGACATTGAAGAAATGGCTTTCAGTTTTTGTGTTATTTTAATAATATAGCGTTAAGATTGTAAGATGTGTCATGTTACTGTGTGTATCACTTAATCACGCGAATCGAACACATGGCGTCTGTTTTGGTAGTCAACGTGTTAACCGCTTGACCGGCGAGACAATCGAAATGACCAAACAACGGTTATTGCTTATACGAAAGGAGGCCAACACTATATCATAAGGAGTACAGCTACAATATTAAATCGTCTTGACCGCATCTTGCTTTTGATAGGATGTTTTATAGTTCACCTGAATGTTTTGTGACTCTCGGCGTGAAGCAAACGTCTGCGGCAGCGGAATTTTATTTACTGCGAATTGCTTTGCTTTCTCTGAGCCGAGTTATGGGCTGTTTAACCGCACTCTGTTTTGCTCTCACTTATTGAAACTTATAGTCTGGCATTAGTTCTGTTTTTTTATAAGCGTGTCTGTATATCGCTCTTTATGGCCACACTACATTGTTTGTGGAAGAGTACTTTCACTCTTTAAACGTGTGTGTGCATGAGTTGTATTGCACTATCCATCTATTTTCACAACATACACTCACGCCTCATCCCGAAGGGGTAGGCAGAGACTAGGTTCTGCTACTTGCCGCGATCGTGACAGATGTAGGTATTCCCCTTCATCAACATTCATTAGTCGTTGCATGCACGCACGCCGGTTTCGGATACGTTTTATCCATTTATTTATTTAACCCTTAACCAGGCATGGGTAGTAAATTTTTTTTATTGGCTTTGGTCTTTATTTCAAGTTAGATCTATTACACCAACTTGTATTTTCTCAGCTACAATGGCCCAAATAAAAAATAATGTTAAGAACTAAAAAAAAACGCAATGAAAACCCAGCCCCAGTCTACCGCACTAGACGAGAAATAATTAATGTTAACATCCAGAACTGCAGAATTAGGCTATCAAATTCTTCAGACGGGGTTCTCGGGATGCTGTTGGATCTAATTATCTATCCAGGCTTTGAATACCTACAGTCCATTGTTTCCACTGTTTGGCATAAGCCTCATCTTGGCGTCACAGGGATGAGGACTAGTCCATTGCTTTCCAGTGGATTTAGTAACGGCACTGTTTAAGAATATTTACTTCGCTTTGAATATTCAAACCAAGGTGTTCACATACCTCAGCGCCTGAAATTGCCAATCCGCGGTGGGCACACGTCGTAACCCATACTCTCTCTGAGAGAAGACTTATGTCCTGCAGTGGGACGTATATAGGCTACATAAAAGATACTGACTATAGAGACGAAATATAGAGACTGAATATATTCTTATGGTTTCTGTAATCCTGAACCAATAAAAAATACCATTTTTTTTTTATTATGTGAGAACGAACCGGATTTGAACCGTTCGTGGCAAACCCTGCTCTCTGCGTACCCCTCCGAAATACAGGCGTGAGTTTATGTAATGTTCTGTAATGTAGAACAAACAGTTACTTATCTCTTTAACTCTTATTCAAAGTATCGCTGGAATCGATTAATCGCAGTCTAAGTTAAGGGGAGAGTTAACTTTAGGCAAAGTTTTCTTTCAAGGCGTAAGAACCTTTGAAAGTAACGAAGTTTCTTCAACTTGTTCTATAAATAGGACGCAGGTCTTGCTACATAAGTGTTTCTATGTGTCGACGGCACAATGGGTGCCCGACCTAGCACCACTTACGCCCCTCTCCACAATTCTTTGTTCTAGGGTCGCGTTCTTCTGTTTCACGTTATTACGTCCCTCTTTGTATTTGTAGCAAGACACACATGATACAGTGCTTTACGTTTCAGAGTGTAGGCTCTTATCTAGCTTGTAACAAGTGGGGTTATAGGATTGGACATGCTCAGACATCAACATCGCATCTGTGTCTGCGCTTTGCTGATAACAAACGGGGCTTTGGCACGCTGGCAAGCGATTGGACTGAAACGCATCAGAGCGGTTACTTAACATGCGGTCAAATTTCCGCATTTATAGAGTGATTATTGTACGATTCTTTCGTTTCATTTTCCCGTGCCCGCACGAGGTTGCGATGACTAGTCGAATCACAATGGCTAGTCTAAGTGCGAGTGGTTGGCCACTCAAACTATGGCTCTCTTTGTGAGAACAAATGCCTTTGAAATAATATTGCCTGCGTTATATTTTTCCACAGAAAAATCCAGGCTGTACGAGTAGGACTAAAGTGCAGTGTGAAAAGTCAAGTGTCGAGAAGAGAATGCTGTAAGCCTGCGGTTGACGGACAATCCCTGACCCGAGGCGTTTCTGCACTTAAGGGCGATGGGAGCGTCATGTCGCCTTATTGCATTGAGGCAACACTGTGTGTGGCGTTTGCAATTTGTAGAAAGAAAAATTGGATCTCTCCCCGTTGTTGAGAAAAAACTAGCCAAGTGCGAGTCAGACTTGTGCACTAAGAGTTCTGTACCACCACTCAATAATATTCACTTATTCATAAAAATGTGTATTCTTTAATTATGTTGTAAACTCATTTTCATTGACCCCGTCAAGATTCAAGCTCGTAGGTATGTCTAACATCAAAAATAAAATTAAGAAGTACGAGTATAAGCTTTTGCTAATAGGAAGTGCTATAATAATCAATACTGAAGTAACGGTTTTAAGGTTTTGCGTTATTTCAATAACAAGTTATATATTCTATGATTTTTTTTTTAATTGACTAACTGTGATGAGATGACAGGCGGATCGGGTGGACGAATAAACAGCGTAGACTTAGCATTATACCTGTACTCGAATCTGATTCTAGACAAATAACTTGAAGCAATGATTTTGACTTTGCATAGATGTATTTCGGATTTCACTGGGGGGGTGGGATGCGGGATGTGTCAAATTAACAAATAATTATAAAAATGCTTTGGCTCCTGCGTCTCTATCGCAAAGTCATCCGGAGTGCGCGGTCTTATGTTCAAGTTGGTTATTGCGCTTTATTGTAGAGTTCCATTGGCACATTTTGGCTACGGAACACAAAATGTGCCAGCCGTACGTGAACTCCAAAAAATTTAATGTATACCCAGTCTCTTTTATTGTTCCATGTTTTGAGCGATTTCCGTGCGCGGTCACTGGTTGGTTTGGCTGATTTATTGCTATGTTTTTGGGTCGCTGCTGTGTTTTGGCGAGAGCGAGTGTATATGGTTTGCGTGTTATCAAAATATTGGGCTCGTGTAGCGATGTAAGAACAAACGATTTGTTGTTCTGGAGTACATAACGTTTGCGAGCACCGGCCGGCTGGCTGAACAAACGCTGAACACATAGCTCAACGCCAGAAGGTCAAAATTTGATTAATTTTATCAACATTAAGAGGGGTTTTGGTGAATTTCATTCGATTATGCTGGCGTCATATTCGGGAGGTCATGGATTTGTTTCATTTGTGTACGTGACTTATAAAACAAAGTACATAAATGGATGTAAATTGCATAGCAAAGGCAAAATGCTGCTGCGCCCAGGCACATGAGGTTTTTTTTAACAACTTACAGTTATACAACTAAATTGGTACATTTCGTAACACAGTAAGGTCACCAAATAAGGCCTACCTTAATTTTTTTATCACCTAACTAGCAGGTTTATAATGAAAATGCACTGGTAATTTGAAATACTTATATTTACTTATTAAACTTTGTAATAAATTAAACAAAATTGCTTTAGTAACAAAAATCACACTTTTGTGAACACAAATAACTAAAATGTCACTTTGGCCTTATTGGGAACCCTGTGTCTTAATAAAGCCTTAATAAAAACAATTAAGCATTCAACTTCTTCATTAATACAAAACGTTGTCAATACTTATATTAAATCTAATGAGATTCTATTAATTACTTTTGGTCATTTTAGATCAGACTTAACGACTTAACTTGTAAAAGTACTACAATAATCAGCCTTTTTCATCTTTTTTGTAAGCAATCTGCTGAATAGTAAAATATTTTATTAACGGGTGTGAGTCCAACACACAGCTTATGATACCAAACGTCACAAGTAAGAAAGTGTCGCATATCATCAACTCGATCTTCTTTACAAGCTGGACAGTACCAAAAAGGTTTATTATCGTGACCCGACTGTCAAAGAAGCAGTCTTTACTGATATTCGCTTTCACGTTGCAGCAACTGCACGTTGTGCAGATGTACAGCCAGTAACTAATGCTGATTTTGGTGTCTTTGTGTTAATATTTATCATAGAAGAAGTACCAGGAACATCTTCTACTCTTGATGATGGTACAGTAATCTCAAATCTGTGATGTGGAATTCGTAGCATTGTCACCATACAAATCTTTTGTTACCTCTTAAACCCTGTAATTCAGAGACTTCTTGCGTGGAGCAGTCGCTTTAACGTTAAACTTAGGAGTTGGTACAAATTTATGATTCTCACACGTGGTTGATTGATTGTCTACCTTATGTAGAGTTTCAGCATTCGGATTGTTTTTGAGAGCAGACAGTGGCAAATTCTCAGTATCGGTGCCTGAGCCATCTGAATCTTCCACATTTGCAGTTAAAATCTCTTGTTCCCCCGATTCATTAGATAAGTCAGCAATATTCTCACTGTTTGTAGGATTTGGAAGTTCTGACAACGCAGAGGGCGTATACCCCTTTCTACCATTTTAATAGCGTTTTCCATGTGTTGCAAAGTTCATTGAGCCCTTTTTTTCCTTGTGGTAGAAGCTGGTGATCCGTTTTCCATGATATGACTGAAAACAAGGGTTTAGTATTTTACTGTAATACTTTTCTAACTGACATAAAATATTGTCCTAATACGGCCTGTACCTGTGCCGTTATAAGGCCTATACATTTTTTTTATAGGCTTTATTAGGGCATGGCACATGGGTAAACATAACAACAATTATACGGATTACACCGATATTACAGCTTTTTCACTTATATGAGGAGATGGCTAAACGTATCATTATCCTGTAGACAAAACATAGCACACCGTGTATGAATAAAAATAAAAATACTTACTGTTTACTAGGCCAGAATTTTATAAAAATAAGCGTGCGCTCCACGTCGTGGTTGTTTTTGACTGCAGGTTCCAAAACGTTCGCGGCACAGGCCGCTTGCTGTGCTTGTGTGCGTTAGTTAATGTACACGAGCACTTCTATGAAAATTGGCGGCCATTTGAATTCGTGAAGCGGGAAATTTAAAAAATAGGCCTTATTAGGACATAGGCTTTATTTGGGTCAAACTATTCAAGTATATTTTTGCCGTTGTAATAAGTAAATTATTAGATGTTCATCAATTACCATGTGAATGCTTTTATTCAATTACACAAGTGGGGGTGACTGCAACAAAAATGTAAAGATTTATCATCTTTGATTAAGTAGGTATCCGTAGCATGACGACACGATTAGCGCAATTTTACTGCCGAATGTCGCGACTTTCCAGTACATTAACTGTTAAATTCTGACATCACATGTCATCAATGACACTTAGGACCATAAAACGTACAACTCACGCCGTCATGCTACCTGTGCAGGGCCGCGTTACATAAAACGATAATTCGTATTTTATTATGACAATGTAATGTACATTGGTACATTACGTAGCTGTCTTCCTACTTGTTAATCTATCGGTTTATCAATCGAATTGTCATAGTAAACGATGAATTGTAGTTCTATGAAATTAGGTCCAGATGTTGACTCTAGTAGTCAAATAGCATTGTGCTGTATCCAGTATTCAAATCGCTTTATTGTCGGTGTGCATGCGCAGTTCTTTCGTTCGTATTTGTTTAATGATAGCAGGTGAGGTGAAATTTATTGACAATAGCGAACGGGGGCGTATTGGCCTCTGTTTGTTATTGTTTGAATAGCTGTCCGTAATAGAGTCCATACTCAGCTAACAATACAAGTTTGTAGCCGTTCATGAACTAGGTGCATTATGTGGCACTAAACAGGTGTACTTCGACTTGAAATGTACTGGACACTGTTGTTTCACAGCAAGTATTAGAATTTTCGTAATACCTTAGAAAAGGAAGCATTTTAGAACAGGCGTTCTCAAAAAAAAGTTGCTTAGTTTTTTATAGTATATTTTTTTACAATTCGTCCCAAAAAGAAAAGACAAGCAAAAAGCCAGACTAGACGTAGAGAACGTTTTTATCCTTTGGGTACGGAACCCTAAAAAGAATATTCTTTTTTCGAACTAAAACTTCCGTAAGCACTACACATTATTAACTTAATTCCGGATTCACTTACTCAGTAAATCCGGAATTGTTAATAAAAATATTCTTATCTTATCTTTAATTTGTAGTTGAACTGCACACGACCAACTGTCATGGTACAGTTGGAGACTATAGCCCTTATGCCTGTGATCCATATTTAAACAATTATTGAAATTTTTCGCTACATCGTTAAACAAAAGCAGCAGAGTGTTTACTTAGCTAAGCATGATTACGAAAATACGTGTCTAGGTGTATTTTATCAGGCTTTGCATATTTTAATGATCGATTTTGTGCTAAATCCTTAGATACTTGTTCCCCTTAAGGTATAGGCCTACGATTTGCATTGCGGCGTTCAACTAACTTAATTAATCTAATATATAAAAATCTCGTGTCACAGTGTTTGTTATTGAACTCCTCCGAACCAGCGTCACCGATTTTTATGAAATTATTTGTATATATTTTTTAGGTCTGAGAATAGGTCGTAGGCTAATTAATATGGCAAAACAACGTTTGCCGACTCAGCTAGTATTCAATGTAATATAATATACTAATAGTTTTTTTTTTGTCGTTGGGTTAGCCATAGCATCTCACTTCCCGTAATATTATGATAAATATTAAATTTTCTGTAAATCACAAACCGCCAAGAAATAATCGTGTAGGATAATTTCACGTTCTTTTATTCGAATCTCACGTGAATGAAGTCGTTGGCGCCATCGTCAAAATATTTGCAAACATTTGATTCAATCGCAGAGCGCATCATCAAACATGTGAGTTTTAAATAATTATCGTATCCGACTGCGGTGATAGCGAATTGGTGAAATGCTGGCCGCACATTTGAGAGGTACTGGGTTCCAAGCTGGCATGTATCAATAACATCGTTTTCTAAGTTACGT
Organism: Yponomeuta evonymella; assembly: GCA_963969515.1. NCBI lineage: Eukaryota > Metazoa > Arthropoda > Insecta > Lepidoptera > Yponomeutidae > Yponomeuta > Yponomeuta evonymella. The sequence continues at coordinate 8,345,462 of OZ018355.1, read as the reverse complement.
ACATTTGTAAATTCGTAGTAGCAAAATCACTGGCTCGGACTGCGAAGGAAAACATCATGAAGAAACCTGGGTTTCCGAGGTGTTCACGTACATCAGCCTTTAAAATCACCAATCCATGTAAGGCAGGCGTTAAGCCCATACTCTCTCTCTCTCTTACTGAGAGAAAGTCTGTGACTTGGCAGCCATTAAAGCAGTAACGCATAATGTTGTGTAAAGTAACCGATTAAATAAAGTGCCAATCACGCAGAATGTACAATTTTATAATAATCTCCGAAATAAAAGGCGAAAAAGGCCGGTGACGATGCAGTAATTGAAATTTAAATGAGTTCCCGGCATCGGAGTGCCGTAATGAGATTGCCTATTCGCCACCCGTTGGATAGTAATTACAGTGTTATAATATTACCTCCCTAACTATATAGAAAGTGCGGTCATTTACATGAATATTTTTTTACATAGCCTATATGTAAAAAACTGCGGGGCACAAGCCTTCTATCAGAGAGAGAGAGAGAGAGAGAGAGAGAGAGAGAGAGAGAGACGGTGGGCTTATCTACTACGCGTGCCTACCGCGGATAGCAATTTCAAGCGCTGAGGCGTGTGAACACCCCAGACACTCTGGTGATGAGGAGATTGCATACAATCATAAAATATTCAGATGAGACTGAGATAAAGTTCAAAATCATAGTCATAAACAAGGAAAACACTTAAGTTTGAAAACTATTACCCGACTGCGGCAAAAGTTCTTTATGTAAGATTGATATTTATAATAATAACAACTTCCACACAATACAATCACTTGGCCTGGTCCCAAACTAGGATACCCTGTGCTGTGTCCTCAACCCGGACTCGAGAACTCAATTGTTCTTTCACTTGTTTATGCATATCCGACGATAGATTTTTAAATATTTAACATAATAGAAAACATTTTTCATCGTTATGACACTTCCTAACACTTTGATTTTGGATTCACAGTTGCGAACCAAAGGTCGGAAATTACGAATATTTACAAACGCCATTAGATACTGTTACATCATTAATAATACTGTTACATCAAAATGTAAAGACCATTCCCCCAAAATATTGCTAACGATTCCAAAATCACGCATTATGTAGTCTCGTCTAATAATGTGCAAAATTCAACATAAAATCATTTAATAAAAGTGAATTTTAACGGATACTCGTTTACTTTTTTATTTTACAATTTTCCGACGTTATGTCTAGTGCTCGTGTTAACCTCAAAAATACTATAAAATCATTTGTCTTTGTTAATTACTTATACATCAAACACAAAAAAAACATAACAGTTTTTTTTTTCAAACTGCATCGAAGCAGAATCCATTAAGAGCTTAAGGCGATAATGTCTGAGCTAAATGCAAAGACTCGGCCTTACCGGATTAAGTAGTGGGTTTCAATAATAGAGAGAGGCATCGAGAAGGTTGATGCAGCTTGCGGGTACTGTAAAGATAGGTTAAGTAAACACAAGCAGATAAACAATGTTAATGTGAATTTGCAGAACGTGTTACGTTTTTATTAATTTTGGCTAATTTTCACGTAAATTTGTGATCCTCCTCACTTTACAACTTAATTTGTTTACCTTTAATTTAATTGTCATTTAGGTAAAGAGAAGAAGAAAAATAAGTTGACGCCATCAGCAGAAAATAAGTTGCTGACTTTAAGAACAACTACTTCAACATTTTTGCAGCCGATTCCGAGAAATAGAAATTTCGACACGACAACAAAAATCAATCTGCCTGGTAGAGTGCTGAAACTTTTAATTGGTGCCTAGAATATTTTGTAAATGGCAAATCCTTAAACTGGTGTTGTCAGTATCAAATTTACCACCTCAAAATTGTTTTCTTGTTAAAAAGTCGCCTCAATATCGACGGTTTCCCAAAGAAGCAGTCTATTGGAAGTAATCATTTAATTGGTGCTATTGTCCAAGTTTCTTTTCACATCAGCAGGTACCTAAATTTACAAATTTAAAATACCTACCTAAATTTACAGAGATAAAATCATTAAATATTCAGGGATCACCTGCTTAAAGAACTGCGTTAGTAAGTAAGTAGTTCCGAAATTAAGTTAATAATGTGTAATGCTTACGAAACTTTTAGAGACAAGATCGTGGTTACATGTCCTAATTAGATATATTCCACGCAATACAATCACTTGTCCTAGTCCCAAACTAAGACCTTGTACTGTGGTAAACAGGCAAGGACATCACAAACATATAAATACATCCGCACTGAGGGCATTTGTTGAAATAAAATACGGCCTCTTGTGGGAATTGCACCCACAACCTCTGTTTTGGTAGTCAAGTGTGTTCGCCGCTAGACCAACGAGGCAGAATCACGCAATGAGGTAGGTGTATACCACCTCTAACGTAGGTTATCCGTTCGACTTTTGCTCTTATATGCTACGAAATAAAGCTGCTAAGTTTACTGGTGACCCTGGGCCTACATTGAAATGAAAATGCGGCTCTGACCTTTGAAGTCACGAAGCTCACAAACAGAGAAATGAAAACAAACACAGAACATTTTTCTTTGAATAAGCCCCGACTGACGGATGGCACGAAACATGCACACTGTACACAAGGCCACGTTGCGTAGCTTACATTACTTCTCCTGCAACTGCAGCGGAAGTGGAATTTTACCCGAGTAAGCAAATGGCCCGTTAGAGTTTGTAAAGCAAGAGTCAGGCAGCGCTGGAAGCGAGGGCCAACTTATGTAAACGGGGGTTGGAACTCGGACTTCTCATGACACAGTTTCCCGACTCTTCACTCACTGGTCCCTTTTCTTACCCTTCCAAAAACAAAGAATTTTTGGGGTCATGTTCTGTTTTATAAGCACTTACAGTCAGAAAAATACTCGTATCATGCAATGAAGAAACGAAAGAATAATAAGTAGCGACTATAATACAGGGCGACCACCCTGTGGTGGTCACCCTGAATAGTAGTCGCCACCCTCTTAATAGGTGATTTTACGATGAAATTGACTTCCGAACGCTAGAGAAAGCGCTAAAAAAAAACTCCGCAAAAATTGTTTTAGCTTTTTGATTTCATTTCTTAGCCTACATTAGTAACGCATCATCAAAATCATTCAAATAATCTTAAATTAAACGAAGCCATGAAATTAAGAAAGCTGGGGGATACACCCAGGTGTGAGGAACCTAAAAAATGTTTTTAACGTCACTTTTTGGACCACTCTGTATATCATCATATGTATATTAACAAGAATGTGGTTTTTTTTTAACGGACTCCATTTAAGCTTTCCGCCCGCACTAAGTGGGATTCCAACTCACAATTAGCCGGTTTTTATTATCTGTTTTTATACAATGAGGACTGCACACCTAATTTGATTGAACCTATTAAAGATTTTAAAATAGAGCAAAAACAAAAAAAAGCTTTAAAAGTTTGTTGTATAGGGGACCCCTTGTTATTCTAACAGGTGTTTTAATTTTTTTATTACTACTGGCTACTTATTACGGTCCAAGAGCTCTTTACAGTCAGACAAATAGACGTTGTAAGCATATATTAACAGTGTTCCACTGGCACTCATAGGATTCAGAACCCAAAAAATCTATAAAAAAGCTGTCACGAAAATCACTAGTACGAGCGGGTGCTTGGTTGAAATACTCTTTTTCCATTTTTTTTTATCAAAAATGACTAGCGTTTTAGCCGCTCTCTCACACAAATAGGGTGGACGTTATAAAGATAAACATTAAAAAGAATTTTCTGCTCGCTCCCTTTCACACCGAAAACGCGTTTCAATGGTTACGGAATTCTATGGGCAACAAATGCTTTTACAGTTGCGAACTTGAGTTAGGTGTTGCTTAGACGCGGGTAAGTAGAATAATTATAGCCATTTAATTTCCAATATGATTTGCGACACTAATTTGACAAACTATTCTTAAAAGAAAAATCCACGTAAAAGTGCTTTCTGCGTGCTGCTGCGTGCGAACTTCTATTAAATTTCTCTGTAAACCTTATTTGGAATGTATTGTGCTCTTGAATAACAAGTTGAGTGAGATACAATCGGGCTTGTATCTTACAAGTTACAGAGAAGGGCGCTTTTGAAGTTTGTCTAAGTTCATTATTTAATGCGGTTATCTGTTACTTGACCTCAGAATTAACTAGGCGGTTATCTTCAACTAAACCTGTAACTAGCACAGATATAATATTAGATTGTTCCGAGGCACTAACTAGTTTCCTTACTAACACAAGTGCATTTTACGGCACGTTTAGCAACAAATAAGGCAAGGCCGATTTAAAGGAGTCGCTTTACGTAGGTAAAATTAATTACAGACCGGTACTAATCATGTTTGAAGAAACCTAACTTTGTCATGGCCTAAAGCTTGTAGATATAATAAAAATATGTGTAGGTATCAGTGTCACGTGTGTTAACAATTACTGCTGTGGACAATGGACAGCAGCGGAACTAAAAGACAAAGAAGAGGGAATTAGTAATTTACACAACTAGGGCCGCAGAAGTTTAAGGCCCGAGCCGCAGGCGAGGGTCATAAATATGCGATACAGTCCGTGTTGTGTACACAATTTTATGTCGTCACTTGGCCTTAAACTGGGTTTTCTCGTATGCGTAGCGTGCGGTAAAAACCCGCTATTTGGCCAGGTATGGCATACAATTCTTAACAATAGCTGTGATAAAAAACTTCGACGACTAGTGGTACCCGTCTCAAGATTTACCCAGCTCCGATTATGAACAGGGAAACATACAAAACCCGAACCGGATGCATGCCCTAGTGGCCATGTTATCCTGTATGCATTTCTTGACAATATTTTGGTAAAATTGCTTTCCAATGCACATAGGAAGTTCGAATTTCACCAAAACACCTAGACGTACCGGCCGTCGATGAAGTTGCCAACCGCGACAATGGAGGTGTAAACGATTTTCACTGCCATTTTACGCTTAAAACTTGTTACCCGCAAGCGTGAAACGACCGCAGAGTAACTTCGTTGTCCCGTCGGCAATGTACTCATACGTGCACAAAATGTGCAATACAGAAGGATATTGGCGTAAAACTTTTATAAGAGCTTCACTATGAAATTATGCATATTCTTTAACCCGCAATAAACAAAGTTTTAGTGAAACTTCATAAAAAGAAAAAAAAAAACGCGTCGATTAGAGAACCTGCTTCTTCAATAATTCACATAGAGTGCCGACTAGCATTCACGTTCGAAAGTATAGGTATTAAAGCTGGCATTTTTTTGCTGAATTGATTCTTATTATTGATTCCTGTTTACACCCACAACCTTTTTAATCCAATTTAATGCTGTCTGGCAATTGAAACTATTTTTATCGGTACTCCGGAGTTTACTTAAACCGTGGACGTTCACTTATTGACGGGAAAAACCCTACACCTAGGATAATAAGATGGAAATAAACCCAGTCGTAATGGCCATCACAGGTGCATGATCGATTCTCAAAAGCCGATTTACCGAAATGCATCTATGTACCTAGTAGTTATCGTAAAATTAATAAATAAATGTTCGGTATATTGTTTTTTTAAGGAAACTGAACCAAATACCAAGCTTTTTTTCAGAAAACGAATTTGAAATCTCAACGCGCAATGTATTCAAAACATTTGGATCTCAAATAATTATAGCACTGGCCTATTACTGACGTTTCCGTACAATAATAACTCTGAAAGTCACGTTTCCATTGAAAGCTGACATTTTAAATATAATATTTTTTAAAAATAACAACTTTTCATCGATTTTTTAGAAAAGCTTTATGAATTTTGGCGTCCAGCAGTTTTCGGCTCGGCGACAGTTTATTAATACTTTCTATAATTTGTGACTGAAAAAATTTCACAGCTTGTTGCTAGGTTAATCTTCTGGAGTGAGTGTTTATAAAAGCAGGTATGAGAGAGAATCCTTCTTTATTGTACTGTAGCTTTAATGTAACGGAATAATGTTGAATAACTTTTGTGAACCTTTGCAGTGGCTGACTAAAGTTTTGACTTCATAATGGCTTTTTGAGGAGTGAAACTTTTGTCTTTTATTAATAGTTTTACGTGTGATGATGAAAACTATAACAGAGACTTCAATCTTCAATAGTTTATATTTTTAGTTCGGGACAGCAACATTTTCCACTTGATTTAGGTCGCCAAGGGGTTTCATTCACAACAATGTGGTATTTACTATGTAGGATGTGAGTTTTAAAATTATGTGTTACCATTAAGCTGAGAATTCAGCAAAGATTGACATGTTAACAACCTCGATATTTGTAAATTGCTAACAAATTGAAACTTATAACTTAGATAAATGCTCTGTCTCCATGAGACAATACATAAGCAGCCTATATACGTCTCACTGTAGGGCACAGGCCTTTTCTCAGGGAGAAAGTATGAGCTTAATCACCACGTGTACCCACCGCGGATTGATGATTTCAAGCTATGTGAATAGCTCAGACACTCAGGTTTCCTCACAATGTTATCCTTCGCCATTAGCGAGCGGTATTGCTACTGTAGGGAAGAGCGGGTGATCGTGCTCTTCCACTATAAAGGGAAATTTCCTTGCGCGATGCAGGAATGTTGGAGTTTTATAGTGCGCGTGCAGAGTTGACATGTGCTCGCGACATCACTCCCCTTCAAGACCGTAGCTACGCATAGCTAGGTCTGATAGGAATCGAAGTCTGTGCTCTAAAGCCTGCAACTGCCAGGAGGCGCTGAGTCAGTGAGTCGACTAGCGGCTGAGGGTGTTCGGGCGTGCGTGCGTGCGTGCGTGCATGCGTGCGTGCGTCACGTCGGGGTCTCGCCACACTACTGTTACTTCACAAATGTAGATAATAAGGTCGCGTGATACAATAATTAAATTTAGCTGTAACACATTAACTTGATAATTATTTGCCTTTCGTAACATAGGTGTGGGTTTGAATTAAAAAAAAAATGTTTGACTTTTTGTCTCCGACTATCGTGGACCCATAGAAAAATTGCTCTGGGCAATTAATTTGAGACACGATAATCTGCAACACGATGATAAAACGACTGGCTTATTATCTAGTAGAAACGACGAAGGAAAAGACTGAACTCACGCTTTTTCTACCTGAAGCTTGAACTTACCTGAAAATAACAAAATTACCAGTTAATAATGAAGGACCAATTATTCTAATAGTAGATTGTACAACAAGTGCATAAAACGCACCATTTTACTCGAGACGTTTATCCATCCGAGCGAGCTTGCGAGCGAGGATAGATATAAAGTCGAGTGTAAAATGGGTTTTATGGACGAGTTGTACACTCTACTTTTCACTTCGATTGACGACATTATTTATCGTTAATCAAAAAACAATTTTAAGTTGTAACACAAATATTACAATGAAAAAATAATTATGGTTCCCGCCAATTAACTTTTTTTTCTTTTTTTTTCTGTAGGGACGTGACACCTGACTTAAGGTCGTTACATACTGCTCAGTTATAAAAACATTTTCTTTTTATAACTATGATAAGTTGTTGTTATGGCTTAAATACTATACTGATCTACTAAATTGAAAAATAAACAAATATAAAAAATAATAAATGAGACGAAATACAAATTATAAGTTTATTTCATGAAGTTTTATTGTGTACTTTGGCTGTTGGTATCTTTGCCTTGGTCTTAGAATACGAACGAAACGAAATAAAATAAAGAGGTTGTTGTATGAAGTTAAAGATGTTCGTGTGGCTGTTGCAGCGATTGCCTTGGTCTTCGACGAAGATTTTACTTTATGCTCTAGAGCATAAAAAGCGACTTTATGTCGCCTACGCACGATATAAAGACGAACTTTTAGAGCATGAGAAGTGAAAAGTATTTATTAGCACTTTAAATGGTGTCACAAAAGCCCATATTCATAAAAAATTCGTGGACTTTTCCACTTGTTAATACGAACAAATTTTACTTTGTGGAAAACTGTGAAACCGCGAGAAATATATCAACTATTTCACTACAAAAACACAAGTGCTCAGCATTAACAAATGCAGGTTGTTATTTTTCTTCATGACTGTTTGTGTTCTAATTTATTATGGCAACGTAAAACAGTCACATCATTTGCATAATTTGTTTTTAAAATGTAAATCAAAGTGTTTTTACTGTTTAACGCATCTAAAAAGATGCAAAAACTATCATTGGTTTTTTGTTTTTTTTGCCATATTTATGGTGATTTCGGCCTACGACACATACGCCGGCTTGCACCACTTTCTTGAATGTGGCTTAAATAGCGTTTAACTAAAATTCTTCATACAAAAGTCAATTTAAATGGCGACTTAAGTAACGTATAAGAAGTGGTGCAAGTCGGCCATTCTCAATTATGACTAATCGATTAACATGTTATTTTCAAAATTTACAATTGGTTGAGCTATTAGGTAACATAGAATCGAATCTAGACAGATAACACTTTATTGCACACCGGTAATTTACGATATAAGATACCTGCTTAACATCTAGTTCTTAATATACTTATATACATACATATATAAGTACATACATACATAAACACATTACCCTTCTTTGTACGTACGAATGATACCTTTTTGTGTCACATTCAGTGAGGGGATAAATACGCACCCGAAGACGGTGAGCGTGTTAACATTATGGGAACATGCCATTAGCGAACACAAAAATATGATACAATTTACATTAATCGCGACTGAATCGAAATGGGATTACACAGATCCCTTTCGACAGTCTATTGACAGGCGAGAGGGGACGGGGCTGTAATTTATTGAACAAATTTTTGGTACGTACTAGTATAAATAACAGTATTTTACTCTGAATATTATTGCGTTGATGTCGTAGATTCCTTGATTATTTATGATAATATTGAAATTTTTAAAAAGAAATTTCAAAATTTATGGAATTTTCATCTGTCCCACACAATATTCGACCCCTCTATGTAACTTCCAATAACGCTCGAGTTATGTTCTTATCTAAGACTGTATCGATTCGGTTCTATAAAAATACGATGTGCGAATGAAACACAAAATGTCAAAAAAATCTCGGTAGAACACTCGAAAACAAATCAAAACTAAACTGAAATCCTGAATCAATTCTATTTGATTGAATGAATGATCGATGGAATGATTTATTGCCACAAACAAACATGTTTAAATACATACAACAATAGTCGACATAAAAAAGTGTGCGTGTGACAATGATACTATTTCAGCGTTTGCTGTTTCTATTTGAAACAGCGCTGGTTTTCAAATAGCACTTCCACGCCAAATGAAGAAAACGTGACATGGAGCGGCTTACCGCTAAAAAAACCCTAAAATTACTAATTAATAAATTGATACTTTTGTGCCAATTAAGTCGAATATAAATCACGTTTACTTATGTCAATTTAGGAGAATGTTTCTAAATTTGGTTGCTCTAAGAGCAGTCTAACGAATCAAAGGCGAATCAGTTGTCGTGTGCACTAGTACAGTCGATAGGATATAAAAAATGTATATGTTCTTTTTTATATTAATGAATACAATACAATAAAATAATATCAAACTTTACATTTTAGTTACAAAGTCATCCGTAATGTAAGTGATTAGAGTGAACGGGTGTAAAGGCTGATGTGCTGTTGACTAGTACAGTGATAGTGTAACGCGACTCTTCACTTTGATTAGGCGTTTTCTTTCAAGTTTTATCGCCTTTCGCTGCGGATATAAATCGCAGGCTTAAGCGAGTACTCTGAGTAATTGCGTTTTAAGCGAAACAATTTGTTGGGCTCCGTGATGGGTGCGTGGATTTGTTCACATCGTCCTTGATAGGGGCTTAACTTTATTGGCGGAGAACGAATCTAAATTGATATGATTCGAGGTACAGTCAGCGTCACAATAACCCAGATTTTATAGCAGCGCTGAGAGTAATAGATTGAAACTAACCGACTATTTCATTCGGAAACAATCAATATCTGTGGTGCTTATCACTTTTAGAAGTAAAAGCCGCTATAACAAAATTACTTTTACGCCTGGGTTACACAAGCACAGAAAATATTTTGTACCTATAAGGAAGAGATGATATTAGGTTAATTTTAGTTCATGTTTTATATCTCATAAAAAAATTTAAAAATGTTTTCCATAAATCTTTAGCCTATTATTAAATATTTTATACTTACTGTTTACTATAAAAAACTATGTTGTTAAATTTCAATTAGTTTCTTGCGATACAGGCTAATCCTAGTGCAAAGACCCCTGGTAATTTTTGTAGTTTTAAGTTTTTATTAATAAAAATATATTTTTTTAGTTTAATAATTTAATTTAACAGGTACATACTAAGAGTATTTTGTTTGCGGTGTAGTCACATAATGCATTTGAGTGCAGTGCACTTACTGTGCTAATATTATCTACTACTATTGTACGGTGTCTAGCCTCTGTTAATGCATAAATAGTACAATGACAGTTGCATTAACGCGTCGATTTCATCCTATTGCGAGTCTAGGTTGGGTCACGTGACAAACTTTTTAATTTAATTGACTTATTGGACATACTGCAATCACTGGGATGTGAATGGCCTGAATACCTTTGCCTCTCCCGTAAAAGGTGAAAACACAAAAAAGTGAGGGGATTGTACGTAAAATTATGTTCTGACCAATGCTCAATGACAAGTCTCACTTGTACGTGGACAAAACTGTTCCAGGTACTGGAAATACCATTTAGAGCGGCAGTATCTCATACTATAGAGTGACATAATTAAAAGTGAAAACACGCTGCCATTCAACTGCTGTGACCCTAATGAAGGCTTGATCTACAAGACGCTGGCTGAATACAATTCTAGAAGATTCCTCGGGTGGATCTCATTATCATACAGATTGATTCCTACATTACAACGGCCCTGATATAGGGCAATCATTTGATAATATGGATTTTATATTTACGTTCCAGCTGTTTGGAATGTATTTTTCTATTTACGCCAGTTCGCTTTTAGCGCTTAAAAGCGAACTGGCATAAATAGAACAATTGTGCAGAGAAAAATACAGTGTGTGACTCTTGAATATTTTGTCGGAATATTTTTGATTCAATCAAACTTTTGCCGTCAAGCTGTTTCAATAAAATTCTGTATGACATTATAGTCCTTGGGTAGCCCTAAGTGACCCTAAGTCATTGGTGACAAAAGTGTTGTAGTATATAAAAATATTTGTCTATGTTCCGTCGGCAAAAAGGTGGACTAGCCGTTATGTGAAATTCATGTCAAATAAGTTATTTGGAAGACCTTATCATCCCAATAACAAAAAAAAACTTCAGTTGCCATTCCTAATCGTCAATAATGTTTTCGTCAGCCGAGTTTTGTGTCTACAATTTTTGTGGACACAAAACTGCTAACAAAAACTAGAGAATGGAATGAAGCCTTTTGTTCATGGGATGATAAAGCTTTTCAAATGTTATAATTTGACGTGGATGTCAGACATCACTTAGAACACTTTTTTGCTAACCTTAGAAAACCTTCCAGGGTCAAAACCGGCAACACTATATATTTGAAAACATATATTGAAAATATGCTACAACCCTAAATTGGTTTCATGTTGGTAAGGTGTGACATAGGGTTACCGATGACTGAACCACGAGCTATTAATGCAACGAAGAGTCAAATGCAAAGTAAAACTTGAAAAATACCGTGAGAGTGAAAAAATAAAATCAATGAAACTCTTACCTCGGCATTTCGTCTGCTTTTTCTAATACTATCAGTCTTTTCCGTACACAATTGGTCAGTTCTCAGCTTTCCGTTCTTGTCAAGAGTAGCTTCATCCGCTAGAATCTCCTTAATGTTCTTTTTGGAGTCCATTACGATATCGGGCTCAAGACAATGCCTCCAATTACTCGAGTTTTCATTTTTGCAATTCTCCTTCCCAGATTTGTGATCCTCGTCAGAACATGATTTATCTTCGGAGCTTTTAATTTTGAAACACGATATTGATTTTTTCTCCTCCTTCGCTTCGTTACGACAAATCTCGCCGTTTTTATCACACTCTTGTTTCGGCTCGTCATTTTTGTGTTTTTTCTTGTCGTCGGTTTTCAGGCGTTTCTTTTTACCTTTCCATTTGGAGTTATCTTTCTTGAGGCAGTTGCTATCCTCGCTCGAGCCGAGGCTGTCGGAACACACGGGATTGACCAGTATCTTTGTTGACTTCGCTTTCCGTTCGATCTTTCTCAAGCTGAGCAAACTGCCCGATGCTTGTAGAGAGGGTGAGGACGTGAGTGAAGGGGAACTGTCTTTTGTTTCGTCGACGCTGAAGCTGCGAGTAGAATGTAGCAGGTTCTTAGTAGCTTCCGGTGTGTTCAGGTGTTTCCGGCTGTTGGATCCGAGTGGGCCCATCGCGACTGGGGGTCCGCCGTTCAGTAGCAGGGCCGTCTCCGTAGGTTGACATACACAAACTAACATTTTAACGTTGTCATTTATGAACTGATATCACTTACATAATTTTGGTGTTCTTAATATACTCCTATATATCTGCCGAAACTGTTGCGTCGAAGAGGAAACCTTATGATTTTTAATGGTTAGGTAGGCACAATTAAGTTTTGGTATTTTTGTCTTACCCCCCTTTTATAAAGCATGTGTACGTTATTTGTTGGTAGTAGAATAGTATAGCTTTACAATTTATCAAGTGATTCTCATGGTCAGTGAACGGATTTGTACAGTGCTTTGATTGAGGCTTATGTTAGAAATATTCTATCTAACCAGGCATTCCTGGCTACTCGATAATCACGGCGTAAGCGGTTTAGTTTCCATTTCAAATAGTTTACTATACTGTAGATTTTTTATATTAGTAAAAAATCTAGTTTACATCAGATGACTCTGTGCCCACGATTACATTTGCATGAAATTTTTATATAATTTACTCTTTGCTGAACTAAGTCATGATCTGTTTATGCTCTAAATAAAATTTAGCAAAGATGCGTTGCACGTGACAATAGAAGGGTCACCGTTTATATATTTATCATTTGATCAAAAGTCAGTTCACTTCATGGCACATTTTCTTCTTACGTCGGTTTGAAGTAAAAGTAAACATGAATTTCGTTAACTGCATTATTAATCAACGTCGCAGGGCGCACTTCATTTTTGGAGACGCCCAGTGGTAGGGTGCTCAAAAATATTTATTCAGTCTAGTAGGTGTTAAACAATTTTGAGCAGTCTAGAGGTAGTAGAAAAAACATAATATTTCTTTTTTATGTTTGAAAATGAAAAGAAGAATACCTACACAAGTTTCTAATCATAATTCTTTGTCTTGTAATCCTTTTCGAAAAGCGAAACCTAAAAGTTTTTATTCAAAGTAGCACAGAAACTGCAACTCAATGAATATTGCTAGTAAAACTAGAGTATATTTTAAAATCTAGATCATTTCGGAGGAAAAATGGACAAAAGTCTCTTCCAATGAAAAAATTTAATACGACTTTGATTTTAAAATATGTATGCTTGTAAAATAAAACAATATCCCTATCCCAAAATAACGGAAGATATCAAAGCCCTCTGAATAATGGAATCCCACAAAAAGGAATTGCAAATTCGTCGGACCTAAAAGGGCGTTAATCAATGCAGACAAATTTGTATGGGTGGATCCGTAACCCACGATTTGTATTACCAACTCTATGAAATGCAAAGTAGGATAGGTGTTTAGAAAACATATAATATCCCTCAATCAATAGATTGGTGTTGATATTTTTCCCTCCGCAAGAAAGTAACGAGATGGACAACAAAACCGTAAAGAAAAACGATTGTAACTGTATTTTAGGAGTGTTTTAAGAAATCGTGTTTTATAAATAAATATTTTTTTGAGAAGCAGGAAAACTGTTAACACCTTTCTATAGGGTGTTTCTACATTAAAGTTGGGTGACATAATGCGCCTGACGGAAGAGGCGTCGGAAGTCATGCTGAGTCGTGCGGCAACTAACCTTTATCTATGCTATGTCATCATCACAATTCAGAAATATTATTACCTACATATAAGGTCCTCTCAATATTACGCATGATGTAGGCATTATTATTGAACTTAGACATGGCATTTGGACACTGATAATAGATAGTAAGTCATAATAACAGATAGTAATAACATAAGTCATATAAGTAATAGATAGTAAAAACATGAAACGGTGGTAGAACCAATGGGTAGAACAATGGACTCGGAAGTGAGAGACCCAGGTTCGATTTCCAATGCGGGCACCTATGACTTTGGTTATTTTCAAAGTTTCGTATATCTGCGAATTTGTAGTAGCAATACCACACGGTAACCGTGAAGGAAAACATCGTGAGGAAACTCGCGGCTTGGTTGACTCCGCACGTATTGACTTGTCTTTCCTGTGGGCTAGGCCGCCTAAGCTGTCAGGATGCTATAAGTGCTGCGCAAGCCTACTCCGTTAAAAAAAAACCCTGTCCCAGGCACTGCAGCGTCCGAGTGGTCCCTTCACCTACCTAGTGTGAGTGTAGATGCCACTATACATTGTTTAAATAATCTCACTAATTACCTAGATGCAAAGACTAAAGGTTTAATAACATAGGACCGACTTCCATTTTTACCTAATTTCTGGAAACATTGTGTAACCTCACTATCACTATCCGCTCCTCCTACTTCCTTTTGAAAGCTGGAAGCCCAGACCTACCTAGTTCAAATTATTCAGTTTGGTTGGTCGAAATAGTTTTGAATTTCAAATACTCATTCGTTAGTTTTTTTTTAATAGAATTTATTAAGAACTGAAGTGGCCAATAATATTTAATGAAAAAACCTTGTTTTGCTCACGCATTGATCTAAGCGAGGCCTGTAAAATTTCCGTTTAATCCATAAATTCGCAATTCCAACTCCAGACTGCTCTCAATAGCTAAAAAGAAAAACTCCAGCTGAAAGAATAGCTGCTTAAAACGTCATTATTATTCAACCGGGCAGTCCTAGCGGAAAATTAAAACGGAATTTATCACACAATAGCCGATGAAATTCCCTTTTACAAAGACGGAATAAAAAAAAGACTTATCTTTTTATTTTTTATTACCTAAGATCGCGGGTTTCATCTACAAAAACTTTATAAAATTGTGAAAGACTCTAACTAGATATTATGTTACAATGTTGTTGATCTCAACTTGTGGTCTTACCTACTTTAATTGTTTAGTAAAGTGGGACTGCATTTTGAGACTGTAGTATAATATTTATGATTAGAATGTATAGAATAAACAATTAGTTGGGTATGTATGTGCAAAAAAAACTGTAAAAGTGCGAGCCGTCTGCAAATCGCTGTTGCAATTTGGCGACTATTAAATATAAGAATCGTGCATGTAAACTGATTAAATAAATCAATTAAAAATAAATTTGAAAAACATCAAAAACTTGTATATGTCGTACGATGATTTTAAAAATTTAATTTTCGTGAAAATTCTAGTGGTATTGCGAAAACACGGATCATTAGTGAAAGATAATGACATTCTCAATCTTACTGAAAAAAGAAAGAGTTTTTGCAAAAACTCCAGTTGCCTCAGTAACATTAAATATCCGTACTCTGATTGGCTTGTTTTTACTTGCTGGCCAACTCTTATTCTGATTGGTCCTCCTATAGCGTTGAAGTATTAAATCATAGAATTGTGATGGGTAAAAAACAATAATGCCTATTTATAGAAACATTACGTTTTATTGAACATTTTAGTTAAAATACAAACAGGAGGTTAATATCAATCACAAAAAGTGATGGCGCGTACATAAATTCCTGTTTTAGTGTAGCTTTTTTTATTCAAACAGGTCTGGCACAAGTTGACGAAAATTGCTACAATTGGAACCGGTATCATTGATATGTGTGCTTGCAGAATAATAGATTAGATTAGATTAGAAAAATTTATTGTACACACCAGAAAACAAAATACAGTAAAAGTACCATCAAAAATATCATAGTACCAACTCATTAGTTGAAGGTACTTGAATAATAGAAGAGTTAAGATGTTGCATTTTCATAATCGAAATTTTGCCATTGGAAATGTCTTTTTGTTCGCTCCAGTGCGCTGTAGGCTCCGATTTCACGAAAAAGTACGATCCCCTTATATGTCGGAGAGTTATAAAGATATGATATTATTTAAAAAAAGGCTCAAAAGACGCGTATTCACGAGAGCTGCAAGGTGTAAAAATAATTATTCGAGAAAGTAAAAAACGAAAAAAGTTATGGCCAAAATAGTAAAAAGGAAATTCGATTTTTTCTGCATTTTTTATTTTGGGGCTTGATATTTTGGAAACGAAGATTGATTTCAAAAATTTGAGAAAAAACCCCCTGGAAAAAAAATTTAAGCTACAATTTGTGCCAAAGACAAAGACGATTGGGTTAAGGGTTTGCCTTACCTTTTTGAAAAATGTCAAAAAGTCAGAACGACATATTTCACATGACATTTATGACTAGATTCATTTTCCATATGCTAGATGGTCGTGCCAGGCACGAAATCTGTGAATTTTTTCCTTAAGCTGTTTGTTTTTGCATTTATATACTGTTGTTGTATTTTCGGTTAAGTACAGCCGCATGCCACATAGTAAAATCCTTCTATTGAAGTAATCACACTTTATCCGTTCTTTAGTACATTCTGGTTTAGTAGTTCCGTCCTATTTATTACCGTCAAACTTTCTTAGTTTTATGTCAGATATTTATTTATCACACATAAACTTAAAATTGGTTTCCGATGCTGTTGAACGTTTGTACCTACAGGCACACTCCTACATAACTTTTTATTACTATTTTTCAAGACTAATGACACGCTCAACCACGTTAAATATAAAAAAACTGCTGACTCGCTTACAAAAACACGATCACAAACAAAACAACGTGCAACGTGTTTTAAATGTCAAGTCATCAACCAATCAGATAAGACGTTGTTTTGGGTGCTTTGACCGGCCAATCAGTGTTCTTATTTCATATTAGCTAACGATTATTTTCGCAATCTTACCAAGGCAATTCGCGATTTTGCAAAAAACCTATCTTTATTTATAAACCTAGAACTTTTGCGAAAATTCGATCGATTAAATCATTCTGCGACATAACACAGATAACTGTTAACAGTTAAGTTAACATAACACATGCCAGTTATGACTACGAGTATTTTATTTTTAAGGCTCTAGCTATACCTATTGTGTTTCGTGCCGGCTATTTTGCTACTAAATAACGAAGAAAATTAAATTGATATATAAAATGACGTGGTAAGTGAAAATTGGCGCGAAAAGATCGCTTCTCTAAGCAACGCAGCTAAGCAAGCGAAATTTATTCATCTCCGATAAGCGAAATAATAAAATCGTGCACCGCTAAGCGTCCCCCATCGGGAATCCAATTTCGTAAGAATTTGAATTATGTATGCCAAAAACGAAGCTGCGCTATACGTATAAGCTGCGATTTTTTTTAATTCTAGATATAGATGCCCGATACACTGCAGCCGGCATCTCTCAGCCACAGAGGAAACGGAATGAATAACCATTCATTGCCAAGAACAAAAGATGTCTCACATAAACGGCTTATGATCTATTTTGCTGTCAATTTAACCGTTAATTTGTTGTCGGTCGGCATCTTTTGTTCTTGGCAATGAATGGCAGGGCCGACCCTGGACTGGACTTCAAGTTTATTTTAAAGTCTAACTTCGAGCCGTATTTTAGTTTTCGCTTTTAAATACGAGCGCGCTTTTGTCGTTTTTCCATTAGTGTCATGTTCTGTGACCGGAAATACATGTACCGTGCCAGGCATATTGGCATTAATACCGGGCACGCTACATGAATAGATAGTCGGAATACAACTATTTCAGATAAATGGATATTAGTAGCATTTTTTCGAAAGAAATATACCCTATCAAGCCTTTGCGAAGCGATTTTCTATACAATATCTACAACCGCCGAAACCGTATTCAAACAAAAAATATTGAGTAAACGTGAAGAACAGTCACAATCCCGCGTGGTTTCTCTAAAAACTGTGTAAAAAATTCGATGAAAAAGCATATTGGTGTTCACCGTTGTGGGATTGCAATCTTTGAAAAATGAACGAGAGAAAAAGTTGCGTACCCGCTTTGCTTAACATACGAAACCGTAACTTGTTTAGAAAACTCGGTAAAGCTGCGATAAAAGTACAACAAAGTTGTCCTTACCTCATCTTCATAAAAATGGGTGCTATTTTAAAATTCTCTCGAGCTTTGCCGTTGCAATAAAATAGACAATAGGTACTCTATGACCTGCAAATAAAAAAATAGTACTAAGAGAAATATTATTTTCTCAATGCTCTCTACACAGATCGTCAAGCGCAGCGTAGGACGACCGGGCACAAGATGGACAGATGGCCTCATCCATGTGGCAGGAAAACGCTTGATGGAAGCCGCTTCCAACCGGTCTTTTTGGAAATCTATGGAGGAGGTTATGTCCAGCAGCGGACTTCTTGTGGCTGAATGATAATGATGATGATGACCTCTAAACATACTGTTTCCATGCGCCTATTGTACAGTCGACATTTTTACATTTTCGTTGCAAAGTAGTCCTTAACGTGAACGAGTAGAGTGAAAATCGTTTCTTCAGTGTCGTGGAAAAGTTTGGAAAAGATGTTTGGTTTACTTATTACGATGCATCTATCACAGTATATTTATGTAGTTTTATATATGTCATATTAATTCCAGCAGGCTTATACTTATGTTTATGTAATAGCCTATTTTATTTTATTATATTAAACTCGTACAAACTATCGTATCAATATAATATCTATAATAATATTTTAATAATATTGTATGTAGGTTTATTTTATTATTTGAAATAAAAGACTTGAGCCATATTATAGTTTGCTGTATGCATGTTTAAAATTTATTTTATTACTGTACAAACACTATGTTGTTAAGTTCACTTAACAACATAGTGTTTGTACAGTAATAAAATTTAAGTTCACCCTGAATGGACCACTGTGCCCCAAGATACAATTTAATTTAGTTTGGGGCTCAGAGTTACCTACTTTATGTTGTTACTTTTTTTTCAGCTCATTAAACATGACCTGACATAAACTGACCACGTCCAATAAGCAAATGTTAAAAGAATCAATTATTTTTTTAAATTTAATGGCGTATTTTTTTTCGTACAAACAGAAAAAATGTTTTAATTATAGATACCGAAGATATCAATTCTTTATCAACATCCTATATGTAAAGGTGGATGTGCTTTCAGCTATACTTCGTGCATGTAAAATAGTGGGTATTTTACTGTATAATTTTGATGTATTATTAAACATATTAAACATTTTTTTAAACATTTACATACAAGCACATACATACGTAGGTACTCACACACACAAGCATGATTATTAGTGTTCTAAATCATTCTATATAATAACTATGCGTAAACATTATTCTCTATACTTTTATTTTGTTATTCTTATGAGATTGATAAGAATTAACTTATTCCTATTCTATTATTGTCATCCATTAAGCGGAGGGGACTAGTTTCCACAACACAGGGAATCCTAGTGTGGGTAGTAATGGGTGGGCTTCATCCTTTTTATGTAGTTTTTGGAACAAATAAACATTTTTTCATTTTTTTTTTCTTTTTTTTTTCATTGTTTCTGGCCCCACACTAGGACTGTGTCGTATCACAAACATG
Source organism: Yponomeuta evonymella (assembly GCA_963969515.1). Taxonomy (NCBI): domain Eukaryota; kingdom Metazoa; phylum Arthropoda; class Insecta; order Lepidoptera; family Yponomeutidae; genus Yponomeuta; species Yponomeuta evonymella. The sequence goes on along the minus strand of OZ018355.1, from coordinate 8,325,924 downwards.
TAAAAATCCAAGACCTGGGTTTTTTTTTGTTCCCAGCCGGGATTCGAACCCGGGACCTCTCGCATGGTATGCAGATGCACTACCACTGCGCCACGAGGTCGTCTTTATTATTATTTAAAGTCACGAAAACACCCAGACTGAGTCTATTTTAAACAATTTAATATACGTACAGCGGCCCTCTGCGTCAGTAGACCAGCGCTTAGTCGCTACGCCAACAAGGAAGCAAAAAATACAAAAGCTACCTTTCTGGTAGATAAGAAAACCTACTCAACCAGCGGAAGCGAATTCTCTTCAGAATCATATCCGGCAAACTCCCAGCGCGACATCTCACGCACAACCGACGATGACATACGCTCATCAAATATGGAAGACATACGAGGATCGTATCCACCACAATAAGGAACCGTTACACAAGGCGATACGAGCGTAGAACTCGTACTCTCGTCTAAAAGATAACCGTATAGACTCTATAATATACTATCTCTATACTACAGAGTATTATAGAAGAGACGATAAATACACCAGTGAGACCAGGTATACAAAACATGCCCCGGTGTTATTCTGACCACGTCACCGTGTGATTTTCCTAAATGCTCCAAAATTTCTACAACAGCATGGATGAATCCATTCCATAGTTACCGGTTAATCAGTACTCATAGTTACGTTTAGATATGTGGTACCTTTTGTTTTTGTTTTGCATACACGTAAAATACGTTAAATTAAAATAAAATGGAACCTCAAGATTAGATTGCAGATATTGCACCTCACTTCCTCGAACAAAGTTAGGCGTGAAAATGTAAAAAAAATCACCCAAAAAAAATATTCAGGCCTAAGTAGAATTCAAACCTGGGTGCTTCTTATAAACCGTACAACTCAAAGCTATATACTTAACAGCCAATCGGACCTCGCCCCGACTCTGCAAATTGTCCACTGCACTACTCGCAAAGTTGATGAAAGTTGGACGATTTGCCGTTTTTGAAATTACCGTTTCAAAAGGCCGCCGTCTGTACTGTTAGGTTAAGAAATATCTCTGTAATTTCCTTTTTTATGTCCAATAAAGTGTTTTCAATCTATCTATCTATCTCATATTGGACATTGTGCCTCGAACAAGTATAATCAACTTCAGTGGATGCTTAAAATTTGTCTTCACATGATCTCGTCTTTCAAAGCGATCAAACTGATCTAACATTGAAAGTCAGAATTCAAATGACAAAATGGACAATATCTATTTTTCACATCAGCGACCAAAGTCCTAGTTTATTCTCTTGTTGGCTATTCAGCCGGATTCTTATCTATATGTACGACAATACTTCTCTGTGTAGCTGAACCCTGTGAGATTCAATTAACACGGCCGCAGCGCTCCCCGTGTTCTGTGACACGAGCCGTAATTCATTTATTGGCAAGTTGGCATTGCTGATGTAGCGAGTGATTTGTGAAAATGGACTTTATCAACTTGACACTGATTGAGAGATTGGAGATAGGGATAGCAGATGCAGTTTAAAAAAGTAATCGAGTCAGTTTCATTTATCAAATTGGGAACACTTTAGAAGCTTTGTTTGATTTTTTTTATTGCGATGTTTTGAAATCTTTTTTTTTATGATCTGACCGTTTCGCAGCAGATATACATACCAAGTGACTTATGGCACTGAAACGTGGTCTCTCACTATGGGCCTCATAAGAAGGCTCAAGGTCTCGCAACGAGCTATGGAAAGGGCTATGCTCGGAATTTCTCTACAAGATCGAATCATGAGGTCCGTAGACGAACGAAAGTTGTCGACATAGCCCAGCGGATTAGTAAGTTGAAGTGGCTGTGGGCGGGGCACAGCACGCAGAACTGATGGCCGATGGGGCCGAAAAGTTCTCGAATGGAGACCACATATCGGCAAGCGCAGCGCAGAACAACCAGCCACAAGATGGACAGATGACCTCATCCAAGTGGCAGGAAGGCGTTGGATGCAGGCCGCTTCCAACCGGTCTTTTTGGAAATCCATGGAGGAGGGCTATGTCCAGCAGTGGACTTCTTGTGGCTGAATGATGATACATACCAAGATATACATTACGTGAAATGACTCGTATTTTCTAGAGATTAGATTAGATTAATACTCTTTATTGCATACCATACATTATAAAGATACATAAAAATCTTAAAGTGTGTAAGTTACACAGAGGTAAAATAATTCCTAAAAATTAACATGAAGTTTCAGTTAGCCACCTATTAACCGAAGGGTAGTTAATAAATAAGTCAAACCGATCATCCAGGGAGTCGAACCCGAAGATATAATCCGCGTACCATTAACCCCAATAATCTAATAGGAACGGGCTTAGTTTTAAACTGCTGTAAATCAATTTGGGAAAGGCTAAACCGTTAATCGGGTAGCGGGAACAATTCAGACGGAAGGATGTCGGCTTAAGATAATGGAAATTTTGCGAGAACTCCAGGTTTAAGCTGGTATAATGAAGAAAACTACTCTCAAAGATACAACTAAAAAGAGGAAGAGAGCTTAATAGAACATTAGCTGTCCCAATCTAAGCTTCGTATGTCGAGATATATGTATACATATATATTCTTATGCTTTACTTATGTAATACAAATTAATGAATGTTGCTGAAAGAGGTCTCTCAGGATCGTAGCGAGTGGCAAACTCTAGTCTCTGCCTACCCCTCCGGGCGTAGAAAATTGGTACATGTGTAAGTTTATGTATGTATGTATGTACATATGTGTATGCCAATTTGTGAAGACTCGAATTTAATAGGCTACTATTATCATCATCATCAGCCGAGATCTGCCCACTGGTGGGTATTGCCCTCAAATGCCATCTCTCACGGGCCCTTGCTAAAAATAGAAGGATTGCCAAATAGTAATGTCCTAACTACGACTAAGCAATTTAGGGCAAAGGTCACGACAAAACTTTGCATTCAATACCGATCGGCAAGTGTTTGAACGGTCCTTTGATCACTATCGATGGGTTTGGATGGCAGTTAACAATCAGTTAAATGGCCGTAACCACACTAAAGTGACGCTTGGTAAGTGATTACTTGGCTGACTACTGTGATCTGTTGACATCGGCTAACTTGGTACTGGTACACAATTTGTGTTCTTACTCAACAACCGTTTTGATAGACCGCCCGATTCTGAATTAAGTGTTTTATTATGGAAATATTTAAGAATCAGTTTATTTCTTCAGATTTCATAAGAAAGAACGAAACAGAAAGATACTACACACACAATCAATAAATGTATTGTAAAATCATTGTTTCTAAAACTTAATATGTATAGTTGTGGAAGAGTGGGATCTCCTGGCACACTTAAAAGGAGGTCTCAGCCTTGTAAAATATGTTTGTAAAAATTTTGTTTTAGAAATAAATATTTTTCATATCTTTTCATATTTTTTTTTCATACTAGACACTTTTGACTGCCTCGTCAGTCTAGCGGTATCGCGTCTGATTGGCATAGGTACCGGAGTTCGTGCGTTCCATTCCCAATGGAGGCCGCCGTACATTTGTAGAAATGTCCTCAGCCCGGGTGTATTTCCATGTTTGCGACGTCCTTGCCTGGTCACAATGGGGCATCATCTCATTTTGGGACAAGGACAAGAGACTGTGTTGTGTGGTGGTTCCTATTATTGTTATTATTACTATAGTATTGACTTGCTAAATTTTTCTCAATTTCCCAACCGGCCGCGGTTGGTTAATTTCCATTCCTAATTTATTACACAACAATTCCCAGACATCTAACGACAATGATCTTTCTTACTCCAGTCTCAAAGTGAAGTTTCTATTGAAAAGAAAAGGAAATGTTAACTGGGAAGAACCGGCGAGCAAGTTGCTTCGTGTCATCTTTACGACTCAAAATTACTTTCGGAAAGTTAGACTATGCCTCTTGATTGTTAGAGGAAACCGTGCCTATACTAGCGAAAGTAAAGAATTTTAATTAAATTCTATCGTGGACAGAGCCTTTGTTGAACTTAAATAATTTTTAAGATAACGGAGAAAAAAAACAACTTTTGAAAGTTGCCCATATCGTAACTAAGGGTAACAGGAATGTAAGGGTCCATTGGACAGCATTTACATTTTTGTTGCAAAGTCACCCTTAACGTAACTGATTAGAGTGCACCTATGTTAATGTAGATGTGCTGTCGACAGTACTGTTGACCACTGTTTTATGCTGCTGACCGTACTAATTGTTTCGTTCAAAATTAATTAAGAAATATTTTAGCAACCTGCAGTCTTATTTAAAAATCTTATTACAATCGATTCCTGCGAAATACTATTGATATTATGGAGTCATGGATAAAATAAAGTATTTAAAAGTCCCTAAAACACGATTAATAAAATAAAAACTCCACACATACAACTTACTTTAAGAGCCTCTCATGTGTTTGATCTTTGATAATAATAACTTCCACACAATACAATCACTTGTGATGCCCCTATATTACACGCACCAAATCCTGAGCGATTCTAATCGTGTAACTGTCATATTTGTATGGAATTTGACAGTTAAACGATTCGAATCGTTCAGGATTGGTGGTCATAATTAGGCCCCTGGTCCCAAACTAGGGTAACCTGAGCTATAATAGAAACCAGACAAGGACATCAAAGACTTGGAAATCCCAGTCCCAAAACCAGTCACTATCCCAAAACCCAGACTGAGTCCATTTGTACAAAACAAGTACGGCGGCTTCCAGTGGGAATCAAAACCATGACCCTGGTTTTGGTAGTCAACGGTGTTAACCTCTAGACCAACGAGGCAGTTATTTATATAAATAGGACCGATAGCACTCTTAATATAAGCTTACGACATTTCTCAAAACAATTATAACATTATATTCTTTGTTGCACTAATCCGTGCTGAGGACAATTTTTTATTATAATCTAAGACATTCGTGTTTTTTTAAGTGCTAAATTTTGTATTTTGTGCAATAAAGTGTAACAAACAAACAAACAAATATTAAATTTTGTAATTTTTTTTTTGGTTGTGCAATTGTGTTCTCTATCTATATATCTATATACTAGGGGGTGAACCCCCTGCGCGCTTCGCGCGCCAACCCCCAGCCGCTCCGAGCTTCGCTCTCCGCGGCGCTCGGCCTAGGGCCTCGCTAGACACTTGACGTTGGGATTGTTTGAGTGGGAACATGTATGGTCTCGGCCTTCGGCCTCGGCCTGAACGGAGCTCGGCCTCTATATATCTATATATTCTACTCCACTCCATTTTACTTTTTATTTCGCGTATAAGGAACAACCCAGTGAAATATAACGTGTAACGTATAACACGTGTAACGTGTAAAGAAAGTCGCAGACATAAACCGATTCTTCTAAGCATCCCCGTCTTAGAAATTACGGAATAACACAAAGTTTCCGCGAAAAGACAAACGTATGCCAGCCGCAGTTTATTATCCTGAGGCAAAAGTAAACTTTGCCGAAGCCTTCAGTGGCGGTCTTAGGCACGACTTTCTACGGAGGACCTCCTCGGCACCCTGAAAATAGCTTTAATTATTCAAAGTATAAGTGTGCAAGTATCAAATATACCTTAATTAAGGATGAGACACACCAACGCGGAGGCGGTGGCGGTGGCGGTCCACACAAGGTACTACTGCCGTAAATGATTTATGTATGGACCGCCACCGTCACCGCCACCGCGTTGGTGTGTGTCATCCTTAAGGTCCACCGTACTACTCGAAGAACAGAGCATAAAAACGTTCGATTTTAAAAAAGCTCATCTAAGACAGATAAAAGCATTACAAAAAGATATAAAGCCATTTTTAGGGTTCCGTACCCAAAGGGTAAAGACGGGACCCTATTACTAAGACTTCGTTGCCTGTCTGTCCGTCCGTCCGTCCGTCTGTCTGTCACCAGGCTGTATCTCAAGAATCGTGATAGCTAGAGAGTTGAAATTTTCACAGATTATGTATTTCTGTTACCGCTATAACAACAAATACTAAAAATAAAATAATTATTTAAGGGGGCTCCCATACAACAAACGTGATTTTTTTGCTGTTTTTTTATCTTTGCGTCTAATGTCTCACACACACACACACACACACACACACACACACACACACACACATACACACAGACACACACACACACACACACACAATTATCTGAGTGGCTAATATCATCATACCTTTTTGTTTTTCTGTTTATTTTAATTTAGTTTTCTTTGCTTTTGTTGACTGACAGTCGTCCGCTCAATGCTTCTCGACCATGTATGTACGCACTTTTAAAGGCTTAATTTAATTTCACCTTCTCCTAAGATACAGGCTTTTTCACCTAGTTTAGGAGATAGGATGCAATGACAAGACTATTGTACAATAGATTAGCACCGAACGATTGTTGTCATTTTTAATGTACTTTTTGGTTCAAAATAAACAAATTATTATTATTAAATTATTATGTTGTATAGATAATGGCACGGAACCCTTCGTGCGCGAGTCCGACTCGCACTTGGCTGGTTTTAACATTTGACCAAAACGTAGACACATTCTAATGAGTTGTTTGCTCACCCTCTGTCACAAGCGTATGAGTGATGTATTTGACTGCTAATCCCTACACATAAACTACTGTCCTAGTTCGAAGATCAGAGTCGAATCACAGCCGATACGGATTTATATTTACATTTACATTTTTATGACCAGACGAGGATACAATATCCTCACCTCGAGTTCCATAAATCTGAGAAAAAGAAGTAATAAAGTAGGAAAGGCGATACAAAACAATTCCGTATCGGTAACGCGGCTAACACTTTTTTATTCCTCCTCTGCGGTGTCCTAAAGGTGTAAGTATAAAGACATAGAGCGGCGGCTTACACCTGGTCTTGACCTACATATAAATCGTCTTCGGGATCTTTTTGCTCGACTGCGAGAGCAAAGGTGGGTTCTGTTTTGTGCGCGTATGTATGTTGTTAGTTAATAGTTATTTCAATGTCAAACATTTTGAACGATTTTGACACGAGGTGTCAAATGAAAAGGAAAGGACGCAAGTATCACTATGTGTCGTCACAAAAGGAACAAAATGGCGGACGTCACCCGTCATGCTGTTGACAAGAAATAACAAAGTCACCAGAAATTATTAACAAAAAAACACCCTCATGCCTAGAGGAGTAGGTAGAGACCAGTATTAAAAAAACAACCGAGGATGACGAGTCCATTACACTTTTAACTGGAGCAGGAGTCAAACTTATTTATATTTGCGAGGCCTTCTTTAATACTTTTCAGCCGTCGGTTTTATTTTTATGACGAGTTTTTTTTGGAGTTTTCCTTAACTCGCGAGACAGCTCGGTAAATACTCTCTACCTGTTGGACTTGCCACAGGCCGGTAGATTAATGCCCCTTTACGAGGGGCATTTGTTTCAGAGCGCTTTAGTTTGGAATAAATTAGTATTTACACAGGCTATTATAATTATTACTCCTTATTATGACAGGCTTTCTAGAGAAAGTTTTCACCTAAAACGTGAGTTATTTGTATGTCGGTTCTTTGAGGGCAATTAAAAATTGTTGGAACAAAATGTGCTTCGATAAAGAAAAAATAGTTCTTGTGTACGACAAAGAGTAATTATTATTCCTATCTTCTTTAGCTGATTTTAGGGCTATCATCATCATCATCAGCCATTTGACGCCCACTGCAGGACCAAGGCCTCCTTCGTGGTTTTCATAACCATGAGGGGTTTTGCCATAATCGCCACGCTTGGCAGGCGGGTTGGCGATCGCAGTATGCGGTTGGAATCTCAGGAAGACGCTGCTGCCCATCTCCTGGTAATTGATTTCCTTAGTCGCCTTCTACGGGCTATATTCGGATACAATATTGGCGAAAAAGGTATGTGGTTAACTAAGCGAGTGGGATGTTAGTAAGCTTCACACAAGACTAAGGGGAAAAAGACGTCGGCGGAAAAAAGAAAATAGTGGCTCCGTAATATCCGAGAGTAAACTGAAGTGGCGATCATCGAAGATCTATTTTGTTTGGCAAAGACAAAGGAGTGATAAAGAGCTAACGGCCCACCTCCTTCAACGAAGAGGCACTAAAAGAAGATACAGATCTGTATGGTTTTTAATAGGCGGACTGGCGTCTTTTATTGACGTCATTTTTCTAGCTTGTATTATTCGAGCGTACCTAAGAAGTAGGTGACGGCGACTTTCGTAGCACATATCGTTCTTGACTAATTCAAATATAGCGTATGTACAGCGCCCGTTGAGGTTCGGAGTGATAAAATATATCCAGCGACAGTGTAGGTTATTCTACCTAGCTCTTATCGTGTAGGGTATAGGTGCGAGTACTGAATAAAAGAATTGCTAGGATTGTAGAAGCCTTCCAAACCTTTATGTAAATTCAATGGATAGGTTCCATTTCCACGCGTTGCGAGAGAATTCTTTCTTGCCTCAGCTCAAGGTTGTCTATAAGCAGATATAATGTTGCTGATAAAGAGACGAAAAGCTATCAAAGAGGGTGTGTAAATACAGCACAAAAAGATTGCATTACAATAACTCCAAAAAGATACTTGAAAGGAGTTGTGACAGATAAATAACTAGTTTACCAAGGCAAAGATGAGGAGATAAAATGAACACATTCTTGATACGATGATCAGAGGTAGGTCAAGATCAAGTGGCTCTAAAAAAAATTGTAAAGCAAATTCGAAAAATATTGTTTTTTATCTTTATTACAGACCTACATAAATAAAATAAAACCGTAGCAGTAAAGCTTATATGTGTGGTTAGGCCGTCAAAAGATGGTATTTACGTGGACTGTATGATTTATTAGGTACTGTTTACTGGTCTAAGCCTTCATCATCATCATCATTCAGCCACAAGAAGTCCACTACTGAGCATAGGCCTCCATGGATTTCCAAAAAGACCGGTTGGAAGCGGCTTGCATCCAGCGTCTTCCTGCCACTTGAATGAGGTCATCTGTCTATCTTGTGGCTGGTCGTCCTACGCTGCGCTTGCCGATACGTGGTCTCCATTCGAGAACTTTTCGGCCCCATCGACCATCAGTTCTGCGTGCTATGTGCCCCGCTCACTGCGACTTAAACTTACTAATCCGTTGGGCTATGTCGACGACTTTCGTTCGTCTAAGGATCTTATCATTTCTGATTTGATCTTGTGGAGAAATTCCGAGCATAGCCCTTTCCATAGCTCGTTGCGTGACCTTGAGCCGTCTAAACCGTACTTGAAACCAAAGCTCAGTCTGGATTTTGCCGAGAAAATGTAATGAAAAACGGAAAGAGCAAAAGAAGAATCAAATTTCAATATATACAATGACATCTCCTATCAATGTGAACCTCTATGATGGTGCAGATAATAGGTTTTATAAACTCACAATACAAATTTTACCCATTTCGAGAATGACGGAATTCAAGCAGCAAATTTTAGTACTTCACGACGTTTTGCGTGTTTGGAGCCTCATTCGCCATTTGCGTGTCTGGAGCCAATGTGACCTATGTGAGCTCATTTCCAGCGTATGTCGTGTTTATAGTTATTACTTGTACCTATTGCTGTAGGAGTGATATTGATTAATTTGAAAATGTAACAACATGGGTAAGACGCCAGCAACGCTCCGTTATAAAACAAGAAAGTAGAACAGAAAAATCCATGAAATGTACAATACTTATTAATATACAAGTTTACACAACTAATAAATTCGAGCTCTGACATAACTGTCTTTTCCAATACATTGACATATTGACAGCATAACAACACTATATGCGTGCACTCTACTCCGTTATATTACAGGTGATTTATCAACAAAAAATGTACAGGCCGATACATAGAGATTGTCTGATCAAACAACCTGTAGTACTTGTGCAACATATATTGTGGTTACGCGTGTAATGATTTATAAAAATGATTTAAAAATATACATATTCCTCTATTTTTATTTAACAATGATAATTTTTTTTGTATCTGATCCCTAAGAGGCATGAGTGGTCGGATGCCATGAGGTATGGATAGGTGAAGAGATGACGTTGTTTACGATGTCAATAATTCACTGTACTGCATCCTTTTGTACGGATCGCAGGTAACTGATCCGCTAGGGTAAGTGTTCACTGGAAGCTATGTGAGAGCTAATACTATAAGTAAAATTTCGGAATAGTCAGGTTTCTTCACGATGCTTTTATTTATTTATTTAATATTTAGGAAAACTAGTGACTAAAAAAATATAATATTAGAAAGCCGAGATAAAAACAGACAGTCATTAAAAGTTTCGTCACAGTCAGCAAGTGACACAAGTTTTCGCGAGACAACCGTGTTGATGACGTCCACACGTTTTGTTGCTCTCTCTCTTTTTGAAATAGGGCTAATGCCCAGCGATACAACGTATGAAAACCATTATGATTTTTAAGCAGTACATATTCTTCAAAAACTAACTTAAATTCATATCTAATAAAATACACTTTAATAAAATACTGACTGGCATCTTTAGTAGCTTTAGGTGTAATATTATCACAACATTTATATGTGTGAAATTCCAGAGACGCAGGTGTTATCACCGGTTGTATTTTACGTACTGCAATACCTACATGTTGTGGACGAAAAACCTGAGCCATAATATTCGCTTTCGCGGCCGATACTGGCATTTTTTGATTCGAAATGAAATCGAATGCTTAAACATTGAATATAAAGGATCCTTTCTCGTTCGTGGTAACAAAGGCAAAGAAAACAAAATGAAACCCTGATGATTTAGACAAGTAAAATGTCATAGACTACAGCAATTCACCTATACTCTTAATACTTAATCAATTCTTATCGGTATTCAAGCCAACAACCCATCTAGAGCTAGGATACCCTAGAAGATCCTTTATCTAGGGTCTTACACAAGTGACCAAAATAGGCATGTTAAACCGGACCGCAAGAAGAAAGACTAGAATATTAATTAGTAGTACCCAGCGAAATTAGTTAGAGCAGCAATAAAATAGGTACACTAACCTTGTTAAATAATTCAAACATCCCACTTACAATGTACGTGAGAGATGGTATATTTAAATAAGGGACGTTTTCAGGCTAAACCGGCTGAACAGAAATTGATTCAATTTAGTAGACGAACGAAGCTGCGGGCACAGCCACTAATGCACTATTCATGCATTCTATGGCTAAGCCAATTAATTTCTGTTGAAGTTCAGGACCTAATTCGGAGCCATAGGATTATTAATCGTAAATCTACAATCATCACCAAGGGGTAATAAAAATTAATAATCAAGAAAACGATACAGATGTCAAAGATCCTTTATGAGTTGGAATTGGAACATAAAAATCTCAAGAGTGCTCTCAAGTGGTCACAAATGGGACAAAAAAGAGCCGTCAAACCATATGATGTGTCCTCGGGATTTCAAAGGTTCGGAGTTATGTTCCACATTCTTTCTAGTGTTATACGAGCACAAACTTACATATACCTAACATCCAGTTTATAATAAGTTAAAGTTTTTATGTCATTTGTTTTAGTGTGCAATAAAGAATATTCTTATCTTATATTTTCCCCCTAAGATAAAGGTGAGATATGATAATAACTAAGAAAAAGTTGATTTACGTATCGAAAAAGTTTTTTTTTTATCAGTTCTCCCTTCGTTTGCGTCAAAGAAACGCAAACCAGAGACGGCGCGTGATCCAATGGTTTCCCCTTCAAGCCGAACCACCCTTACACAACAATATCCGCGAAACAGTCACAATTGAAAATTCGAACTAAACGTGAGGCCGCGAGGACTTTGTGCCTGCGAACGACAGAACGCGCGATGCGGGCACCCCACAGGGTTCGCCGGAGCAGACTGCCGGTGCCGGCGACGACGCGACCCGACCAAATGCTCCTAGAACAAAAAACAACCACGAACAGTCGGGCACCCCTCGCCCCCATAACAAAATGCACATATCGGGGTAGCATTCTCTATAATGTGGGATGGGAAGTGTTGCACGTCCCCCTTATTACTCAGGAGACCCTTGTCTTCAGTTTCTATCTAAAAAGGCTGTAAACAAGCGGCGTGGAATGCGCTACCTGTAGCGCCGGACTGCCCGAGAATCCGTTTGTCAGTTAGTTATCGCCTTCGAAGATTAAGTTAAAAAAACTTAAAGGCCAATTGTTTTCTCCCTTTGACTTGTAGTATTCAAGAAGGGGGAAAGGGTTCAACCTTTTTAAATTATATTGACTTATACGTATTTTCAAACCAAGTCCGGATTCGCTTGTAATAATGTGAAAATGGATGGATGGGATTACACTAATAGTGATGCCTATGACTATTCACAAACTATAATTATCATTGCAAAGTTAACCTTGTCTGAGTCACAGAGTTAGTATAATTATATTATAATCTTCTTTTGTGGTCTATGTTCCGTACGAGTGCCGACGCCTAGTATACGTTACGTGCTTCCTTCTCCTTCTTCTTCTCTTTTTCCTTCCTTCTCTTCCTTGTTCCTTCCTTCCGATGAAAATACGAAACAAAAAGGGTATACGGTCATTCATTTACCACCATACTACTGCTAGTAAAACGCAATTGAGCTGATATGGGCCCAGGCCAAAGGTGTTGTTTTTGTAATTCACGCAGCCAGACATAACACCATATCACCTTTTACATCAAATAAAATGCTTACGTTATAGGAAAACGCGTGTTCGGAACTTAGGCCAGGAGATTGGACAAAGGTTGTTCAGAAATGTAAAAAAATAATGCAAGAAGATTGGGAGCGCGACGTTCATTTTGACAGCATAATAAGTGAACAGGAGGGCATAATAAATTTGCAAGACTATTCCAGTGATTCGGAAACAGATTTAGACGAAGATAGAATTGATTTAGGGTGTACACCTATGAATAAAAGCAGATAAATTAATATTCCTCGTTTTTCTTTTTATAATAATGAACTCAGTGAAAAATATACCAATATCAATAACAGTTCAATGACAACAACAATCAATAATTGTTATGATCGCCTTCGAATGTCGTCTCAGCCCTACGCATGTCCCACTGACATCTGTCACAGGGATCAAGCTATATTTTATGGACTGTAATAATACAAACTTTTAGTTTGAAAATAGAATAATGTTTATCAGCCACGATTTCTATTGGCAGAATCCCGGCAGCGACGTCTGCGACTACATTTTCCATCCGCATATTTCCTTTGGAGAGTAACTTTAGTTTAATATTGCAGTGATCACGTCGAATTTTGCATAAAACGATGAAAGATTCAATATCTACTACGTACCTACATACCTGCATTACATTTAGAGCATATTGATATTAAGCCACGCCTCATCTTGTGATATTGTTTGCATTGTAATGCTGGATATTTGTTTTTGCACTTGCTACTTGCGGGGCTTTTAGAGTTTTACACAAAATGTTTTAAATTGGAATTAGTTCGCACTTTAATGTAGGGAAAACGTTGTAGACAGGAGGATCAGCAATTTTTCTAGATTTACCTCCGAGGCGTACGTTCTGGCCCGCCACTGCCGCAGCTTCGATGAAATTCTCCGCGAAGCGCGCCCGACCCCCGTGTTCCACTTCGCACTGAATTCTGAATTCATCAACCGCTGAATTGGCGCGATAGTGAAGAAACAAAAGGAAGTTTTTCATGCTTGTTTGAATAATAAACCGCTCAAATATCCTACGATGTTCTGTTTGGTAAAAAAAAATCCGCGCACGGGTGTTTTGGCAATCGAGTGCCATTTTTTCTCGGAAGGCATATCTTTTGGTAAACAGAGGACTGTTAAATGAATTGCCAATTTAAAGCGGAGCCAAATCGTCCAACGAAGACCGCAACAAATTGGCCCAGATGTTGTTGAAAAGGGAATGGATCTATTAGGGCCCCGTCGGGCGAGAAAACCGCCAGTGAGGCGTATAAGTTGTCCCACTTTGTGCGAACCCTGAATGGCGCGCGATCACGCAATCCACGTAATCGTAAATCAGATCCTGATCCAGTATTAACAAAAGCAACAGTACATTCAAATGATTCAGGTATCTTGCAAGGATGTGCTATTGAGAAAAGGGTGCTATACTTTGAGATAAGGTCTTTATCGATCTATAAAGTATGTAAAATATTATAAAGTCGCTTAGCCGCCCTTCATCGGCTTAGTAAAAAAAGGAATGTTGGGGCCTACTTTGGAGTTTTCAATTCATTATTTGGTTGATATTCAGAAGAATTTCGGCATTGCGTTCTAAGAAGTCTTTCTTCGCTTGGCCAGCAGGACGTCCAGAGTAGAGGCCCTACTTTTATTCATAGTGGTATCTTCGGTATGCCTTTGTTTGCACCTGTCGTAAATTTCGCAGGTTTCCTGAAGGATCGACATTTTTATGTGACAGATTGCGTGAGTAGATTACATCAGCCCTACGATAGATTGTGATAACGGCATTCGTATGGAAAGGGGTTTTTATAGCCATCCGATTTGGTGAGTAGGGATTTTTACCGGCTGTATACTACCATTTAATGGTTTCTTTGCAGCAATGACGAAGAGACCTATAAAGTTTCAAAAGGACGATCGGCATACTTTACCAACTAGCTAGAGAAGCAATAGATACGCCGAAACACATCCGCTTACCTGAAACAAAGAAACACCAATTGTTAAAATAAGCCTAAAATCTCCGGCTTAAAACAACACATTTTATTCACCCTCTCCACTTCTAATGAAGCAGTTAATACTAACTTTAATTACTCAAACCCTCCGAGCCTCCTGAGAAAACATTTCATCTTGCCCAGCATAATCTTAGTGTTTAATTAGTTTTAATTTAATTAATTCTACGGGGACTTTATCATGTTAAAACAAGCGGCCAACCTCCCGGAGGTTTCTTGGTCCATGCCAGTTTGTACAGTTTAATTTGGAACCTGCCATTAGAGACGACAATGACCGACCTTACGTAATGAGATTGAGGGAGAAAAATGTTGTGACAACCTTGCAGACTCAAAATTTCAGGGGTACGTAATTTAGATATGGCTGTTCTAGTAAAAATACAAATATTTTTTTATACTTTAATACATGAATATAAATATACTTACCGCCGGTTTCTCATACACTAACAATCTGTGAATGTAATTGTCCCTCTATCTGTCTGTCTATCACCAGGCTGTACTTCATAAGCCCTGATAGCTAGACAGTTAACATTTTGAACAAATACTAAAAACAGAATAAAATAAATATTTAAGTGGGGTTCCCATACAACAAACGTGATTTTTTGTCGTTTTTTGCTCGATATTAATAACGGCAACAGACACTTGCAATATTCACAGAATATTTATTTGTATACTCACTTTAAAAATGAATAGTTAAATTAAAACTAAATAAATATTTAAGGGGGCTCCCATACAACAAACGTGATTTTTTGCCGTTTTTTGCTCGATATTAATATCGGCAACAGGTAGACACTTGAAATATTCAAATGTTGTATAGATAATGGTACGGAACCCTTCGTGCGCGAGTCCGACTTGCACTTGGCCGGTATTTTTCGTATGCTCTTTGGCTGACAGTTGTTAACAGTACAGATTAACAGTTTGTCAGTGTAAAGTCACTGGCGGATATTACCGTAGTGGCGAAAGCGTCGCAAAGTTTTATTTTATTGCAGAGATAGGCGTGAATAAGTATGTGTATTTTATTGCACTGTGTTTAACTTGTGGTAAAGTCGACAGATCTACCTAACAATCTGCTCAGTTCGAACGGTGTACGGCTTTGAAACATAAATGTATAGGTGGGTCTGCTGAAGACTGTAGATAAGATAAGATGAAATATGATGTGATAATTTATGTAAGCTAAAATTATGCAATAAATGTTTACAAAATAATGTTTTTCTCATATTATTTACGTCTTACGTCTTCTCTAGATGCCTAGACTATGTCGGTCTTGTACTTTAGGAATGTGTTCATTTTAAAACCGGTATATAGATTGATCAAGTGTTGAATGCATATTTACATAGAGCCAAGTCTAAAAAAGTGTCGAAAAAATTTACTGACGAAGGTATTGTTTGTCGGAGACTACGGATGTTTAAAACAGTTTTCACTTTCTGCCGACACAAGATGCTTTCATCAAAGCAAAAACCACGTTAATCCTCCAAAGAAGCACGGACCACTCGTTCCAAAAATGTTACTTACCCGAAAAAAACATGAAATCTAGAAAACCGACCAACTTCTCGTGTGAAAAAATATGAGACGTATATAATCTATGCCAAATTCCTTTCCTAAACAGCATTAACACGGAGAAATATTGTGATGAAAAAACCGGCCAAGTGCAAGTCAGACTCACGCACGAAGGGTTCCGCACCATTATCCACAACATTAGACACAAAGATCGCGAAAAAACGGCAAAATATCACGTTTGTTGTATGGGTTCCCCCCTTAAATATTTATTTTATTTTAATTTAGTTATTTATTTTTAAAGCGAACATAAAACTAAATATTCTGTGAATATTTCAAGCGACTACATGTTGCCGTTATAAATATCGAGCAAAAAACGGCATAAAATTTACGTTTGTTTTATGGGAGCCCCCCTTAAATATTCATTTTATTCTGTTTTGAGTATTTTTTGTTCTAGCGGCAACAGAAATACATCATCTGTGAAAATTTCAACTGCCTAGCTATCACGGTTCATGAGATACAGCCTGGTGACAGACAGATAGATAGACAGACGGACAGTGAAGTCTTAGTAATAGGGTCCTGTTTGGCACCCTTTGGGTACGAACCCTAAAAAGGAAAAGAAGAAAAAGCGGCGCGCACGGGTAGGCTTATGTAAAGCAGTGGACGAATGCGGGCTGATTGATTGATTGAACTAAAAAAACTGGCCCTATAGATAGAGACAAAATTTTGCAAACTACTTAAAGGGTACAAAGTTTACTTAGATTACAAAGTTATCCGGCACTAAAACTAGTCCAATGCAGATGTTGTAAACTGTGTTAATTAAAGACAAACTTTCAATAGACAGAGAGTGGAGTTTCTTTGTCTCCTAATTCTTCTCTGCAACTATCTGGATCTTGCTTGTAATATGAATCCATGCTTAAATTGTAACGTTTACACGTATACTGACTCGAGTCAGTACAAATTCCACTCTACACAGAATAAAAGGATGAGGATGACCGAAGAAAGAAAGAAGGCAGAAGTGAAGGCTTATTTCCAGCAGTGGACGAGTACAGGCTGATTGATTGATTGATAGAATAAAAATAATTACTTTGACTCTGCATAGGTTATGCCGAACCCGCGGCAATAACTTGGCCTCTGTGCATCTGGATTTCTCGCATAAAAATTACTGGGAAAAGTGAGAGGTGGTGCAGCGGCTCATCGCGACTGATACCGGACACGCTCGGCACAAGATCATCCGGCTCTCTTTCACAGGAAGGTCTTAAACGCCTGCAGAGAACTGGAAAATGGGCCGCAGCTGAAAACTTGCGCATCCTTCGTTTATTCGAAAGCAGAACGTAATATCCGCATCAATCGGAACGACTTTGACGTTGACCTATTTGCTATTTGCCTATTTGCCTATGCGGAAGTAAAGTAAATGTAGAAGTTAGATTATTATGAAGAGAAAAGTTAAATAGGCATTTTTTATATGTAAAACTCTATATTCTTCGTTTGTAACATCATCTCGTTCATATTATAATATATCTTCTTTTGCACCTACCTATATTCGACTGCTTCGTTGGTCTAGCAGTAACGCTTGACTACCAAAGCAGAGGTCGTGGGCACGATCCCGCCTCAGTCCGCCGTACATAATTTGACAAGTTGGCCTTACAAAGGGATAAGCAGGCCACAAGTAAAAAAAAGAAGTGAAGTCTTCAAGGTAAACGTAGACTTGGCTTTTGTCTGCGCTCACTGAAGAGAACTCCATACGAAAAAGTGTTATCTCGGTGGCAAGTGCAGACTAAAGGCTGCCATGCCGGCTGGTCTTATTAGACCTATCCAGACTGCGCCATGACGGTTTTATCAATGTTACGAGGTAATTACAACACTGTTCCGCCTGTGTTCACTCCTATCGTATCTCCGTGGGACGCTTACCTACTTATAACCTATTTCTTGGAGCAATAAAAGCCCTTTACGGACGTGCCGTAAAATATTAATTAGATTTTCAAATGTACATAAATGCGTCGGCCTCGTAAAGCGAGCCGCTCACATGTGGAGCGCGTAAAATCTTTGTGTCTGTTGTTTTTTTGTAGTCGGGTTGTATTTTATGAA
This sequence comes from Yponomeuta evonymella, assembly GCA_963969515.1. NCBI lineage: Eukaryota > Metazoa > Arthropoda > Insecta > Lepidoptera > Yponomeutidae > Yponomeuta > Yponomeuta evonymella. Next base: position 8,307,808 of record OZ018355.1, on the reverse strand, counting down.
AAGAACTGTCAGGTTTTCTTTCTAGTCCTTTATGTTCTACCTACCCCTAAAAGTCTAACAGTCTTATTTATAAAAAATCGATCCCATTAAAACACTTCTAAGACGGAGTTAAAGCCGGTTTGTGAGGGGAATTCCTGTTATACACCGGCTTTAAAACAGTCTTAAGAGTTTTGTTGTAGTGGGCATAGATTTTTTTATAAATAGGACTATAACATTCTAAATCTTGACTGACAGACAATGCACCGCATAAACCAATGGATTTAGAAACATAGAATTTTGCACAAGAATACCTTATACAGCGTGCGTGTTACGGTGAAACGTCTGTATTAATCTGTGCAAACAATTTTTATTATGAGACAAACCGTGAAACCGCAAAAAAATATCGGCCGCACGCAAGTATTAAACTTTTATATGGAACAGCTTTAGAATGACGTAGAAGGTGACTAAGGAGACAGGAGACGGGCAGCAGCGTCTTCCTGAGATTCCAACCGCATACTGCGATCGCAAAACCCGTCTGCCAAGCGTGGTGATTATGGCAAAACCCTTCATGGTTAGGAAAACCATGAAGGAGGCCTGTGTCCTGCAGTGGGCGTCGAGTGGCTGATGATGATGATGGAACAGCTTTGGAACAAATTTGGAACACCTGTCATTTTTGGCAATTTCAGTATTGGCTTCAGTTGGATAGTTATTTTGTACTTATAAATAAATAAACCTATCCAACTCCGGGAATCACTGTGTTAGAAATTGTTAATTCGCGTTTGCTCACATGGTTGTAAATGTATGTAAATGCCTTTACCCCGTTTCAGTTGAGCAAATGAAAGTGTAATAAATAGATTGAGCAGGCTATAAATTAAAATAAAGCTACCCTGATACCCGCTCGGGAGTCGACGGGCTGTGTAAGAATTCTATACCGCATCGGCTTATCTATCTGCGGCGTCCCTTAACATTGTATTGTTTTCTTTGGGACGAGCTGATGCCTTTAAAATGGGACAATTACCCTTCTCACCCTTATCTCTAGACGCATAAGAAGTATTCATTATAACACGTTCTGTCGTAGGCTAAACCTATTCTGTACATACAGAAATGGAATGGTATAACCAATCTATCGGCTTAGATAAAACGGAGTCGGTTAGTTACCCTATTTATAACTTAACGGCTGGACTAATTATTATTATTACGGACTCTGATTTGTTAGATTGGTCTCCACCCCGAATAGCAGAATATGGTAAGGTAATAAATAATCGTAATAATGGGTCTACCGTTTAATATATACCTACTAGCAGAATAAATATTAAAAACATATGAAGAAAAAAACATATGAAGGAAACTTATTTTCTCATACATTTCGTATGGAATGGCTTTATTGATAAAATTCCGAGAACCGACCATTTAGAACCAACTGAACGTTTTTTTCGACGTTTTTGAGACCTCAGAATATGCAAAAAATGAAGTTGCAGTTATAATAAGGAAAACACTTATTACTTTTAGTTCTCCATTGGATTCCAAACCTTTCCTTAAAAATGTGTAGACACATAAAATTTTATTTTACGAGATATCTCAAACATTAATAAATGCTTTAAAGTTCTGATGCGCTCTCTCTAACGTTCCAATAAGTAAAATGCTATTTTTATGACCAAACCTTTAAAAATAGTTGTTTCCGACAAGTTGCATTTAAGTATGGCGATATTTGGAACACAATAACGTCGAGGAGCTGATCAAATAATATTAAATTGTTGATAATCCGTAGCAAATTGAGGCATGAAGAAGAAGAAGAAATAGGTACATTTATTTAACGCTACAAGACGTAAAACAGAAAGAAAAAATTAAATAAAATTAATAAAAAGACATGGCAGAACAATAATTAGGGAACACGAGCTATGTCCATGCGGCGGTAAAACGGCTTCAGGCTCAGTAATTGCTGCCCACAGCACTGATTTTCAGCAAGGGCCTGGTCTAGTGACTCACGGAACATCGCATCGACGCAGACAAAGTGTATTATTAGTAAATAAAAACATACAATACATAGAGCAATCTCAAGTAGTGCAAGGGAAGGATAGACACAGAAGGGATAGCATCTCATGCTGCAAAAAAAAGAAAGGTTTAGATTTCTTGGATACATAACAAATAAAACAATACAGCCATAATTATCTGCTTGTACTCGTACGAGCTCTGAGAGGGGGGATGTCATGCCAGCATTTTGAGGCCGCGAATTTGAAGCTTTCTCGGAAGGCTGCAGTTCGATGAGTCGGAATTATTGTTCTGAGACCAATCAATCTTGTAAAACAAAAACAAGACCACAAGTCGGCTTGTGGCTTAGTTCTATCTGAGATCCAGACTGGTCGCTGCGCTGCACAAAATGGAATCATAGCAGGTACAAAGCTTATCGCAACTGCAAATCTGTTTAGTTAAAATCCGAGCCACGATAACGATGCTAGTTCCCAGCTTACGCACACAAGGGATAATTTCTTATTGCCACAAGGGATATCCAACCCTAACGCCCCCCTATATCCCTAATGACCTGCAAACATGATGAAATAGCAGGAGTCGCGCGACGTAAAAATCACAGAAACCCCACATAATAATACTCGTATCTACCCTTACACGCATTTACGCTCCTCAATTATGTTACGGGTGACTTTGTGACCAAAATCTGATTTTTGATTAGCTCTCGACTGTACATGCGCATTCGACTTCTGATACATGAAAGCAACTAGTGCAATTTGTTTATAATTTGTCAAGCCGAAAAGTTTTGTAATTGAGTTTTCGAGATTTCACATTATCTCAGTCGATCATACAATGTACTCGTATCAGGATAAGACCCTTATTATGAAGCTGCGACATTATCGGAAGGGTCGTCAGGGTCGTCAACGTCGCGCTTGAGCCCGACAATTCACTCGAATCTAGCCACTATTACGGTTCTTTTTAGGGTTCCGTACTCGAAGGGTGCCACCCTATTACTAAGACTTCACTGTCCGTCCGTTCTCTGTCTGTCTGTCTGTCTGTCACCAGGCTGTATCTCATGAACAGTGATAGCTAGGCAGTTGAAATGTTCACAAATGATGTATTTCTATTGTTATAAACAAATACTAAAAACAAAATAAATTAAATATTTAAGAAGGGTTTTCATACCACAAACGTTATTTTTTAGCCGTTTTTTGCTCGATATTAATAACAACAACAGGTAGACGCTTGAAATATTCACATAATATTTATTTCTATGCTGGGTTTAAAAATAAATAATAAAATTAAAATAAAATTGATATTTAAGGGGGGCTCCCATACAACAAACGTGTTTTTTTGCCGTTTTTTCTCGGTATTTGTGTCTTATGTTGTATAGATAATAGTACGGAACCCTTCGAGCGTGAGTCCAACTCGCACTTGGCCGGTTTTTTTTAATAGTTTCCATAGTTGAATAGTTTAATTGAATATAGTTCGTGCCAAATTGATTGAGAAAAATGGTCAATGACCTTTCGGTAGTTTAACCAGGGGTTACAAACCTACTATATATAGGCACATTTTATGTGTCGGACTTTATTTATTTATAATTATGTAATTATTTATTGTACTTATTTATTTTATAAAGATTGAAATAAATGTATAATAACTTTACTATTTTTTTTAAAAAACCTATTTAGAGGCTAAAAATTCCACCCATGCCGGGACTTGAACCCCGTATAGTAACCTTCCAACCGTGTTTGACGAGAAGCTTAAATTGTGGTGTCTACCCATACCTTTTCCACAGTATGACCTGCGTTAATCCATGTTTCATCTAGGTAAAAAATGTTATGACCCTCGTTTCTTAGGTTTTGTATTTCTCCCAAATATCTGGTACGCCACAGAACTATCTCTGGGCGATCTACTAAACTACTTTTTCTGTTTCTCCTTATATATTTGAATTTCAAATGGTGCAACACACGTCGCAGCGAAGTTTTGCTCAGGTTTGGCAACTGGTCATCTTGATTTACACTAAGCAAAATGTTGTCCGAATTCGGTGATTTTCCTGCAAGAAAGAACTGATGTACTTTTGCTCTTATAGCCGATTCATCAAAATCGTCTAACTTGTCAATAATAGACTTTTTTCTTTTATTACTTATTCCCTCTTCTGGTACTTTATGGGAATTTCTATAAAGTGGTAAGTTTTCTTTTTTTTACTGGCGACGTTAAAGATGCTCCAGAAAATAGGCCTGGCCTGTAAATAAATGACAAAAATATATTACTATAGTAGCTATAGTGAAAATAAATACCACATGGTCAAATAAAAAGAGCACTTTATGAAATGGAAAGGCTATATCGTTGGATTTTTAACTATTTGTACGTACTTGCTACATTTATTATGGGTCAGCGACGTCTCTTTCCACGGCATGTTGAAGGACCGGGTCTTCTATTAGGTTCTCCTGAACTCATGTCGGTCTGTAACGATCGTCACAGTTAAACTAATATAACAACAAAAACTCAACGATATAATAAATCTAACAGTATAAATTCAACGAAAATGAATTACCCGAGACGTACACACGCAAGCGCTATCCGAACACGAATGAAAACAAAATGGTGGACTAGCCAAAAGAGGTGACGCATCTCTGGCTGTCATTGTCACGTTTCTTTTAGAACGAACTGAGCTAACACGCTTTTTGTTTATTTTTAAGGGATGAATGGGATGCTTACAATTTTTTTTTCTTATATAAAACTATTGTATAATGACATGCTGCGTAAGTTACCGTAAATTGAAAGATATAATTTAACACATTTATCACGATGTAAGTAAGATTTTGGGATGTTCATAGGAACCAAAGACAATATTCTTTAAGAAACAATAAAACAAAACATATGAGCCGTTTAGAAGTGGAAATAATATCAATATTTATACATTGTTATCACATTTAAATTGAGTATTTTTAAGTTACCCTTTTTTAACACTGGGCTCATTTCTGAGATCAATGTCCGTTTATCTCAATCGATTTGGCACGAACTATAGTATGTTACGAACTGTATTTGTCGCTAGATTCGAGTGAATTGTCGGGCTCAAGCGCGACTTTGACGACCCTTCCGATAATGTCACACATTAATGCCCTGGACCCTTATTATGAATAATGCTACATCATCGGAAGTAGCGTGATGGTCTCTTTTCAGTGTTTTAAATATAAAACTATTCAAAAAAAGAATCGTATTTGTCGTGAATTTTTGGGCTCAAGCGCGACGTTGACAACCCTTCCGGACATATCACTGCTTCATAATAAGGACCCTAACTTGCTTTCGACTTTTTCTTGACAGACATATTTGTCTGTTACATGTGCTTAGATAAGCCCTAAATTGACATGTCAAAATTTCGCCTTTCGGTAATTTCAAGTTCTTTGATAATAATAATTTCCGCACGACACAATCACTTGTCAGCTCCCAAACAAGGATACCCTGCGCTATGTTAACCAGGCAAGGACGTCACAAACATGGAAATCCACCCAGACTGAGGCCATGTACAAATGTTGCGGCCACCAGTGGGAATCCAACCCACGACCTCCGGCTTGGTAATGCTAGACCAACGAGGCAGTCAAATGAAGGCAGAGAGGTGCTTTTGGTGTAACTATGGAGGATTCGCCGGTTCGCAGCTTGCGCGTGAACAAATTTGGGTGGGGACACATATTCCGCGTAAGTGTTTGAGACGAGGACGGTTATCTTGGCAATATTGTTATATCAAAACGTTTTTATTTAAAGTAGCGCAGAACTGCGATTTAGTGAACTTTATAAGTTCAATTTGGTTGTCCATTTTTCTCCATGTTTTGGAGAAAAAAGTGGCAAAAACAACTCCAAAATTCAGTCTTCTTGACTAAAAGATTTTAAAACCTACAACTTTTGCGTTGAACTGGCTCCAGTTTCAGACGCATCTTGGTCATCTAAATAATCTTTAAGCTTTAGTAGTCCTTTTTGCACAAAATGTGTTTCACACATTTTTTTAAATTTACACATATTTTTTCATTATCCAAAATTATCATGATATTTTTCATCAGTACACCAGAACGAATGACAGCAACAAATTAAAGCGATTTAGTTGAAAAACACTTTCCCATATAAAAATACTGTCCCTTTCTCCCGAAATAAGGTTGCCAAGTCAGAATTGACTGCCTCGTTAGTCTAGCCGTTAAAGCGCTGGCTACCAAAACAGAGGTCGTGGGTTCGATTCCCACTGGGGGCCGCTGTACATTTGTACAAATGGCCTCAGTCTGGGTGTATTACCATGTTTGTGATGTCCTTGCCTGGTTACCATAGCATAGAGTATGCTATTTGGGACCAGGTCAAGTGATTGTGTTGTGTGGAAGTTATTATTATTATAATAAAATTGTTGTTTCTGGTTCCCACGACACAGGGTATCCTAGTGTGGGGCCAGAACCAATGTATGTGCCTGTATTTAAATGTAATGTAATATAATAAAATTAGAATCTTTAGTTTACAATAAATGGTTCGTCTGGCTTTTAGACATTCTTATCGGGGTATTTGGTAGAAGGGGAAGAATTTTTGGTTACTCTGAAGTATAGATAAGGTACAAGTGCTTTTGGGTAAAGTATGGGGATAAGGGGCGCACGGCGACTTTAAAAAGGATTTGATGTATTTATTTTGTCCGCAGCCCGCAGATAGGGGGGAATTTTTGGAATTCTTGCGACTCGGATCTTTGATGTTAAAGTGAAGGTAAAGTAAAATTTGGTTAGTTACTAACGATCAGATCGCTCTCGACAAATGACACAGCAGACAACAAAATATGAAAGAAGAAGAAATACACTTAGTTATCGTCACACAGACATAGGAAACAAGGAAAAACATACAAGGCAAAAGGCTGGATGACAGGAAGAAACAACATACCACTTATTTGCATGTCTCGTTGGTCTAGCGGTATCACGTCTGATGACCATGCCGGAGGTCGTGGGTTCGATTCCTACTGGGGGCCGTCATAGATTTGTACAAACGGCTTCAGTCTGGGTGTATTTCTATGTTTGTGGTGTACTTACTTGGTTACCATAGCACAGGGTATCCTAGTTTGGGAGCTGACAAGTAATTGTGTTGTGTGGAAGTAATTTATTTTTACTTAGTGGAAGCTGATTTTTACCTTACAGTTACAACTATTTAATTTTAGTAACTTTACATACCGGTCAACGTATAAGAACAGATGAATATTATTTATTTTACACGAGGAATTGCATAAGAAACTTTATTTTACAAATAATAAATTAGGTTCAGAACTGACTAGAACTCTCAATAGGTATTTGCGACAGGCCGATAAAATAAAAGGTCCCGTTGACACCCTTTGGGTACATAACCCTTAAATAAAGTAATGTTTAATGTATAAAGAACCTCTTGTTATTATTTCTAATTTTTTGTTGATCAATCCGCCATAATGAAGAACACAATTGTTTGGGTTTTTTTTTGTTTTATCTATACCTAATGCGGTATTAACCTCATACCTTTTAAAATTAAGACAAACAGACACTGAAGGGATAGGGTATAAATCGAATTGTTTTGAGATACGATTTTGTAACACTATAATAAATGTTTTGTAAATATTAGGGGTTAAAGTATGAAATTGCCGTTTCATTGCAATAGGTTCTTTGAATTGACATAGAATCTTCATGGTTTGAGGTTTTCAAATGAAACTTTTTTCAAATGGTTTCTATGATGTTCTTTTTTTAAAAAATTTGAAACATTTGAATATCGACTTTCAATTGTTTTTGTTATTCAATTTAGACAAGAAAGATGGATACTGGGAATTCGAGTGATTATGAGGCACCCATTTTTCGTATTTTTTTATTTTATTGATTTGACGCAAGTGAGTCAATATTGTGGATAAGGTAACGTTAAACCATGCCGCTAATTCCTGGATAGTTTGACTAGGGTCGGCTTCCACTATCTCTCTTAATTCATCGTTATTCACCTGTGTGGGCGGTCTTCCTCGTGGCTCGTTCTTTAAGTCGAAATTTCCATCACGAAAGCGTTTAAACCAAAATCGCACGGTGCGTTCATTAGTAGACCCCTCTCCAAACGCAGCATTGATATTGCGGGCTGTTTCTGCCGCGTTAGTTCCGCGTCGGAACTCGTATTAAAATATCACTCGAATTTTCGCAGTATCCATCTTTCTTGTCTAAATTGAATAACAAAAACAATTGAAAGTCGATATTCAAATGTTTTACATTTTTTAAAAAAAGAACATCATAGAAACCATTTGAAAAAAGTTTCATTCGAAAACCTCAAACCATGAAGATTCTATGTCAATTCAAAGAACCTATTGCAATAAAACGGCAATTTCATACTTTAACCCCTATTATGAGGTATTAAGCTACTAGGACGGTAATTGCCAATATCACTTTTATCGCCTTTCTTAGCAATATAATATTGGCATGACAAAACTTATGTGGTAAAGAATGGCATTACAAAGATTGGCGATGAGGCAGAAGCAAAGAGACAGTTTCCACCACTGACCAGGTGTGTAGGTACACACCCTGAACCAGATAATCGCAAAGGGAAACCAGTGTAATAAACCATTATATCTTGCGTTCGTGGATTATTCTAATGCCTTCGATAGCCTGTCACACTCATCCATCTTTTCCGCACTTTACAAAGAAAACATTGAACCCGCTTATATACATATAAATACATATAATAAAAACCATTTATAACACAATAATGTTGAATATAGGGGTAAATAAAGCAAAGCGATCGGCTGTCTCCGAAGCTGTTCACCAGCACCTTGGAAGAAATTTTCAAAAACCTTGCGGTCCCATGGATGAGTGAGTAATTGACCTCGGCAGCAGCAAGGGTCTCACCAACCTCCGCTTCGCTGACGACATTGTCCTATTTGCACCAACAGATCCGTATCTTCAACAAATGCTGCAAAAACTTAGCACTGCAAGCCTTGAGGTTGGACAAAAACTCAGTGCATGACCAACAGCATGAAACGTAGGGTCGTGGTAGATGGGCAGGATATACAATACGTCGACGAGTATACTTATTTGGACCAGATAGTTTCCTTCGAAAACAGGCAGGACAAGGAAATCAATCGTCGCGTCTTGTAACTAAGTGAAACGGTTCAGGCTCTAAAGGTAAAGGAAATACACAATTAGACAGGCGTGAAATTCCACATGTCATGTTTACAAAAGCATTGAATAGAGGAATTAACATTTGCTCGAGACTCGTCCATTCATCTCTAACTCTAAATATCTCTATGGAGCTTAACACAGAGGTAGACTACGACTTATAAAAAAAGGAGATTATGGTTACACCATTCACGGTAGAGCGGTGGTAGCGGAGCGTTATAACGTCGGCTTCTCATTCGGGGGGTCGTGGGTTCGAATCCCGGCGTGCCGATGTACCAAAGTACCGATGACTTTGTTTTCTAAGTTACCTACATTTGTGAAGTTATAGTAGCAGTACCATTCGCTAACAGTGAAGCAAAACATCGTCAAAGCATCAAAACACCGCAGCGCTTGAAATTTCCATACTCTCTCTCTGAAAGAAGACCTGTGCCCTACAGTAGCACGTGTATAGGCTGCATTATTCACGGCAACGAAGTCTCATAAGAAATAGGCGAATGCTTGAGTTTTCCAACGGATTATCCCAATAATTTCTTGCATTACGTTCTCATTCCGTAATTTAAAGCACCAAGTTTGATAGGCAATTTTTGTGCCCCGCTCCGTACACTCTCGGGGATTAAATTGAGATAAACAGCTTCGTAGTCGGCATTTAATTTAATACTCCGAGCTCTGGCCGGCTTTAAAATGTTTTATGGGCAAAAAGTGCCATAGTAAAATATAATTCTTTCCTTGACTATATTTTTTTATAATCTCCACGAAAATTCTCGAGAGCGCGCCGTCTCAGCTCTTATTTATGGAGTTTTGTGTAAATATATTACTCGTATTTACAGGTTTAATAAAAACAAACCAAATTTACAGTTTAAATATAAATATTTTCACTTTTTTTCATTAAATACAACGCTTTTAGTTTGTACGTAGTTTTATACGGGGCAGATTTAAATACGCCACGCGTAAAGCACAGTCTTGTGATATTATCAATATATTTTATTACATAACCACAAATATAATTAATGAATATTAGAAAAAAGTATAAGAATACACAAAATATTATTTGAAAAACCCGAATGATTAGATAACTGTAACTACATAGTACTTTTGTTACTATAGCCAGTATAATAAGAATAATAATAAAAAGGTAAAACAGGTAATCATTTCAATAATTTTACAGTTGGCAACCGAAATTCAAAGCTTGTTGTTATTGAAGAGATTCAATTTCAGAAAATAAATTGACAAGGCGTCCCTTTCGCAGTATCAGACAAACACAAATTATATTTTGTTGGAATAAGTACTTAAATATTATTAAATTTTCCTTGCACAATATCGTATTACGTTCTAGAAACAAAAATATTTTAATTGTACGTAACATTCAATGATCAATCAGAAGTTGATTTTAATAAAATACAATATTACAATATAAAATATCACAACGCTCCGTTAATCGCCTCTACATGCGAGCACCATAGACTATAAATCTAATAGACAGCGCAAAATTAATAACAGCTTTAATAGATTACAAACGAAATAGAACCAACTAAATTGTGTAATTTTTTCTTTAGTTTGCATTTAAATTCTTGTACTAACAAATCATTTAACATTACTACTGATGACATTCATATCCATTCCTACAATAACCTATATACGTCCCACTGTAGGGCACAGGCCTTCTCTCAGGGAGAGAGCATGGGCTTAATCACCACGCGTGCCCATCGCGGATTGGCAATTTCAAGCGCTGAGGTATATGAATAGCTCAGACACTCAGGTTTCCTCACGATGTTTTCCTTCACCGTTAGCGAGTGGTATTGCTACTATAACTTCACAAAATTAACTTAGAAAACAAAGTCATAGGTACATGCCCGCACTGGGAATCGAACCTGGGTCTCCCGCTTCCGAGTTTAGTGTTCTGCCAACCTTTCAGAATGTCAACAAATTACCGCAGACCCAATCACGGCCAACTTCAAAAACATATCTACTAAAGTATTACCATATCCATATCCACGACAACCATATCCACGTTGTAGGTGGTGGTTAATTACCACGACCTAGGCCAAACGAGTAGCGTTACCATAACTAACACTACTGTTTGGCTCCACCCATAGAGCAACGAAAATTTTTGTTACCCCCTAGGCAGCCACAGCCCCTTAGATAAGTTGTGTTTCAACCTTACATCAATATGTTTGGTAAGCTGGTCTTCAAGTCAGAGTCTCTCGCCACTTTGTTCTGTGGCCGGTACTATTAAAAAGTCGTTAGGGCGCCATTTTGGATATTATCGCAGCACCTACTGGTTAGCTTGAAGCACTAAACACTTCACCTGAACATTAGCAGCCTTCCAGAGTATCTATAAATATACGTTAAATGTATAAGGGCACATAATTTTAATCATACGGAGATACTTAACTGCCAACATTAACTTTTAGGACAGTCTTCGCTGCCCTACACCTATGTTCTTATAGCATACGAAATAATCTTTTACGTTTTAAACTTCTCGGTACTATTCGTACCAGAATAGTATGGTTATATTATTGTGTTATCCATCTCATTGCCCCACTTAGTTCTCAATTTTGCTGTCCACTTTCCATCCCACACTCTTTTTAATGCACTTCTGCTGAAGAAATGCTCGGCACGTTTTGCATCTATACAATTACATGTTGTATATTCCTGAAAACAAGGTATTAGATGAGAACCAATTGATGCAATATGTTTTATTCTTCTCATTAATTCAAAATATTAGCATTTAATTAAATGTCTTGTTTGTTTGTTACACTTGATAGATAGATGGAGAACACTTTATTGCACAACCAGGTGAAAGAATTACCAATAATTTCTTAAATTTAAGTAGTGGTATACAATTGGCGGTCTTATCGCTTAGAGCGATCTCTTCCAGGCAACCTTTGGATAGAGTGGATTGCAAGAAGAATATAGTCGGTAGATGGATGTACATAAGTAAGAGAATCTGAAGTAATAATGTTATGTGAAGTAACAAAAATGTATAGCGTAAGATTACAAGAATATAGGTAGGTACTTATAATTACATATTACATAACGTACATATACTTAAATAATAATATACTTACATGAATACCTGCAAAATAAATAGGTACTTAATCAAATACATATAAGTAACAGTTTACATGTATATAATAATATACCTACATGAATACTTACAAAATAAATACTACGTAATTAAATACATATAAGCCACAGTTTACACTTCATACAGTGAGGTAGTGAGATTTCACGAATGCCTTAAAACAAGACAAGGACTTCGCTTTTGTAACCTCCACGGGCAGGTTATTCCATAAATGGACTGCCTGATCCGTGAAGGAGGTACAATAGAATTTGGTATTGTGGGATGAAGTTTTAAGAAGGTTTTGAGATGAACGAAGAGTCAGGCTATGGGAAGAATGGAGACACTCAAAACGCTCTTTGAGATAAGATTGGGTAGCTGGTTTGAACAGAATGCAATAGAGGAGAGAAAGATTATATTGTGTACTCCGGCGGAGTATTTTTATTTAAAACAGTTAGAAATAACGTTTCAATGTGGAAGAAAACTCTTTGGTTAGGCTTTTAATTGTAATTGGCCACTAAATATTAAAGTGGCATCCTTTACGAAAATTAAAAACAAAAGAACATCAGCGTTTTTGTTACCAAGAGTCCTACGTACAACTAAAAACAAAGTGACGCCGTTGAATTTTTTTAAATTGGCAGCTGCCTTTCTAGTCTTCTGAGGCATTACGCACTGTCGACTGATCGCCGGCGACTCGGTTGACGGTGACGGTGACTTTCTATAGTTTATATAGGTATTTATATAGGTGTTTACAGGAGTAGCGCGGCTATTGTAACACAGGCCTCGGCTTTGTACATATCGCTCCGACGCATTTTTTGTAATTTTGATATTGTTTAATGAATAAACGAATTTATTATTTTTATTATTATTACGCACTTGGTAGCCGGTCGCCCGGGCGAATCTCCTCGCAGGGGCGACACACAAGCGACGGCAGTCGCCGGCGACCACAAGGAGCACGGGTTCAATTGGAAGCGTTGTTCATACTGCGAGCAACTCTGTCGAGACGTCGCGTACAAAAATCGCTCACAATTAAATAAATATCTTCTTAGTTCAATATTTTTAGTAATTTTTATAATTTTACCTAAATAAAGCTCCCAATGCATGAATACTTAAAAGAACGGTTTTAAAATAACGAAGTCGTGACTTACCTGAGTGTTATAAATAGTTTTTCACTCCATCTGCTCGAAATGATGCATTTTGATGCCCAAATTTAGGACCCAAAACACGCTATTGTTGTTCAAGCTAAGATGCATCAAAGTAAATAGACTCAAAATTGGGTTTTGAATCTATTTACCTTTAGTTACCTTTAAGTAAATAGACTCAAAATCTATTTTGAACAAAATCTATTAAACGAGTGAAGGCGTGAACAAGCAACGAACCACCATCATTGGGAAGCTGGGATAACTTCAGGAGGCCTGTAGTGACATCAGAGCACTGCTGGCCTTCTGGAAAGAGATAGGCTGGGTGGAGTGAGCTCACAGCTTTGCTACGTACAATGGCCCAACCACGAGGCTAAGTGCGGAAATCTAAATCAAATCTAACTAACTAACTAATATCGAGCAAAAAACGGCAAACAAATACGTTTATTGTATGGGAGCCACCCTTAAATATTTATTTCATTCTGTTTTTAGTATTTGTCGTTATAGCGGCAACAGAAATATATTAGCTGTGAAAATTGCCTAGCTATTACAGCTCATAAGATACAGCCTGGTGACAGACAGACAGACAGACAGACGGACGGACAGACAGACAGACAGACGGACGGACAGACGGACAGACAGTGAAGTCTTAGTAATAGGGTCCCGTTTGGCACCTTTCGGGTACAGAACCCTAAAAATTACGCGGGTACTTTCTAACGTGTTCATAAAATATTTTAAACATTTGTTTTAATCTCTGTTCTTGCCACAGAGGATGTACCTTGCATTGCAAAGCATACTCTCTTGCATTTCTTTTCTTTTCTCTTTATAATAATTAGTAACGCTACTATTGCAGCTTCTTCGTCGTCCATTCTGCACGAATGTACAAGAAACACTACACTCGACTTGGTCTTCTGGCCCTAGCTGCCTATGTTTTGGTCGCCAAGAGACTGAGTCGATGGCTTTAAGTGTTGTTATTGATTGAGTATTTACTTTCAGGAAGATAAGTACTGAGTATAAATTCTATCTCTAGTTCCATATGCCATAGTTCGACCGTCTTTAAGCAGAGTTACAGCTCGGGATACTTGAATTTCAGTCGGATCTGACATAATTACCTTTAGTAACCTTAATTCCCCACGTTCAGTGATTTATTGTAGTAAGGGTAAGTGGGTAAATAAGTTCGTAATGGAGACAACGTCAATTAAAAAAATATTTTAAAAAATAAATTATTTTGTTTAATGAATTGACTTACTACCCAAGGAACCGCATATTTCATGCTGTTACTGCTTGCAGTTGAAAAAAAGAGGAACTCCTAAGACATGATAAAGAAAAAAGGGGTTTCTTGTTTAGTATGCATTTAAAACGGTCGTTCGGTCGATGGCGACAAGACTCCCTTAATTGGAAACTGTGTACCTATCGAGTTTATGCGGTGGCGTTTAATTAAAAATGTCGTTTAATATAATAGCTTGACATATTCTTCAGTGCTTCTGGATTTTTTAAATAATGTGCAACGAAAGTTACTCACAGCGTTCACACGCTTTTTCGCTTAAAATACAAAAAGCATTGTGAAACCATTTTTGTAAAATTAAACTAAACACAGGTAGGCTCTTACTGTACAAGTATCGCACGTTTAAACTACTCCTAGAAAAGGTTGGCTTTAATGTTTATTTTAGTCAATACGAACAAGTTTTATTACGGGGATAGCCTTGAAACCGCAAAACTGTTTCACAAACCTAAATATTTCAGATGAACCTACCTTACGCAACTATAAGGCTTTGGCTATTTTGAAGTTTTCACAATGGTAAAGGTTATTCGTGCTGATAAGTAGAATACCTCTCATTTCCGGATTTTATTTTATTAGTGGGCACACCAGCAGCATACATACAAAACATAGTACAATAGTGTTACAAAAATATTGTAATAACGTGTGCGATCGCAGTGGCGCGGTTTTGGTTGCGAGATGTCTGAGGAGGAGTCGACGCTTTCGACACAAAAGAAACAGATATAATATCGTGTATGTATGTGTGTACACCACTTATAGATAAGCACAACTTTTATAAATAAATTAAGCTCACATCGTAAATGAGCTGATGTAAGAAAGATGATAACTAAATAATGAATCAAATATACTACCTGTGTATATACGATTTTTTTGAAATCCCGGATGTATGTGTATGCTTTTAAGAAGAAATCCAAACCAGAATCCATACCAATTTCAAAGCAGTTCCCAGATTCACATTTATTAATACCTACTAGTGCGTTTTCAATGCAAGTCAGACGAAGCACACCAAAATATTATTTGCAGAAGCCTAACTCAAAGCGAACTGACACTAGCTATGCAGAGTAAGTGGAAATAAATATTTAAGGAATCCGTAGCCGAAAAGTGCTAAACGGGACCCTACCCCTACGACTACTGACGGGAAGTTCTCGAGAATATTCTACGAGCAAGAAACGCGCGACGTTTGTCTGTCTGTTTTGTCAGTTACGGAGCCCTAAAAAGTGACAGGCCACTAAAATTGAGACTGCCTAAAGAAAAAGTGCAAGTTTTCGCTATAGTCTCTCCATTTTGTAATACTCCGTCGAGTTTGCTAACAAGCCGAGTCTACTAATGAGAGCGCTATCAAAGGCGTATGATCAAACAGTCTACCAGAGCCTCGTCGCAACATAGCAGACCAGAAGTACAGAGGTACTAACAGGGCTTTATTTCTATGCTAGGTGTAAGATATTATTATACAACCTTTATGGGGCTGTCTATATGCTTCTATAACACAAATCCCTAAAGATACCAGTTAGCTTACCCAGCTTTACGATAAAAAATTGTTTGATGAAATTCTCAGCCAAATACATCCTATAACAATAGATCACAAAGATATCTGGCACTAGCCAGTGCAATGCATGATTGGATTATTTCAAAATTAACTAGTTTTGAAATAGGTATGTTTTAAAAGTTTAAAAGATTACCTCCAATTACTATTATTACTACTTATAATTATTATTTGTAAAAAGAGAATCCGTGGGCTTTCTTCTCCACAAATAAGTGGACCTATGTTAAAGCTAACAAACTATTGTAGCATAGATAGTACGACGACGCGAGTCGCGCGTTTTAAATGTCAAAAGTCGTGACTTCCCACCCAGCACATTAACTGTCAAATTCTGACATTTCACAAAACGCGTGACTGGCGCCGTCATACCTACTACCTATGCTGGAGTTGATAATAGTATTGTATCTTGACTTTCAATGAGTGTTAGGTATATTGTTTATTTACAAATAATTTTTACTTTTAATCGAGTTTTTCTTCACAGTTTGCTGTAATTAACTACAAATTTACAAATGTAGCGTAACTCAGAAAACCAAATCGTAGCTACATACCGGGATTCGGAGCCCGGACCTCCCTCGAGGCCACTGTTTTATCATTTTCGCTAAAACGCTGCGCTAAGCAGAGATACTAACTACTGAGAGACTATGTGAGACGTAATTTAGGGCAATTAAGGTGTTCTGGTGCAATCGGACGGATCGACGACGCGACGGTATTGTTCCACGATTGCAGGCACATCACTGTTATTTATTATATATTCTGGTCTGTTCATTTTATACTAGTGTACATCATTGTGTACTTCCGTGCACAATAAGCATGAGATATTTTGCAACTAAAATGTAAATTTTCTAAGGTTAACAGGAGCACTAGACATAATAAAAACTGAATTAGCTCCTATATTTACTCGCTTATTTTTACTTTACAATTTTCCGACGTTTCGGTACTTTTGCAAGTACCGTGGTCTCGGTAAACTGAGGTGACAGGCGTTCAGGCGAGATCACGGGACTTGCAAAAGTATCGAAATAATTGTTAAATGAAAAATAAACGAGTAAATATCGTTGCAAATTCAGTTTTTATTAAAATGTAAAGGTTGGTGTTCTGTAGATTGCATTAATTTGCGATCCCCCCTAAAATGTGCGACGGCAGGGCCATTTCATGACTGTCTCTGCAAAAATATAGTGCGTACATGTTTGTAGCAGTCAAACACCCCAAACAGGTATTGACACTAAAAATATAACTACTTTGAACATGACTGCTGTGTCTTCTCACCGCACTTGGATAGTTCCATCGCATTTATCTCAAATCCTAAAGCTGATTGGATTCTACTTACATCATGCAAATTCAAATTACGCTGTTTCAAGATCATAATATTGTAGCGAGATCATCATCCCCGGTACGTATGTAAATACTGTTGGCAGTTGGCACTGAAACGATCGTAAAATCCGAGGATACTCGCAGAATATTCCGTGCCTACCCGTTTAGCTCCCGGCATGAGTCAGGGCTTTCAAAAACTAACCAATGACTTGGCAGATTCGCAAATTGCAGTCTTTGCATCGATGGGCTGTTCAATTTTACTGCGGGTGGAATATTTAATGAAACTATCGTCTTTGAATTTTCTTACTAGTTAAGTTTTTTCTAAGAATGTGGCACAGAGCGGAACGTCTGGGCTAAAGTGGAAGAGATTTTACCTAGTAGCAGGACACAAACATATAGTTATCGCTGTATAATAATTATAGTTATTATTTATTTTCATTAATAAAACTTAATATATTTTACATTTCTATAGTGTAACGCTATAGCGTTAAGTTTAGCGTTAAGTTCTACTTAATATGTTTTACATTTCTATAGTGTAACGCTATAGCTATTGTATGACACTAATTCTAACAGGCAAACTTTCCTAAATATTGCTTCCTTTTTAGCGTATTCTGGTTCAGCTAACAACGGTGCACCAGGGCGGGTATTTTCAGTTATTTACTTCGTTTGCAAGCTAGTCTTTGCAATCAATTATCAGTGCTAGAATTACTGAAACAATATAGGTACTGTGTATGATGGAATAAGTGTTGTACAGTCGAAATCAAATCCATCTTTGCACTATCTATCTGACTTTGACTCTACAAGAGCGGCGCAAAATTGAACTCACACGTCGTACTTTATTTTGATAATTTTTACTCAACTTTTATTGTTTAGACAGGAACATTTGAACATATTCAAAGTCAACGTATAATTTGATATTCGGTACATGAAATATAAAGATTAATTTAATTAAAGTGACAATATCACAAGGTCATGCATTATTAAATTGGTTTACTCCCATTTCATTGCCATGTTGGTTTTGATCCAACACGATTTACGAGTACGTTTTATCTTGCCCTTCGCATCTTAATACATCCCCTATTTGGTTGAAGCATGTCCGCCTGGGACGTCCGTTACCGGCCCTTCCGCTCACATTCGCTCGATAGATGTGAATCAACCAATTCTCTCATAAGCATCCTATATACGTCCCACTGTAGGGCACAGGCCTTCTCTCAGGGAGAAAGTGTGGGCTTAATCACCACGCGTGCTCACCGCGGATTGGCGATTTCAAGCGCTGATGTATGTCAACTCAGACACTCAGGTTTCCTCACGATGTTTTCCTTCACCGTTAGCGAGTGGTATTGCTACTATAATTTCACAAATGTACATAACATGCCCGCACTGGGAATCGAACCTGGGTCTCTCCCTCAATGTTCTACCTCTACCCACTAGGGTACCACCGCTTACCAATTCGCTCGATTTACTATTATTTTCTTTTACGACTTAAGTTGTAAGGCTGTAGGTAAATGATAGACTGTTATAAATTATATACACCCTCCAATACTGTGTTTTATTTGCTAAATAATAGAAAACTTCGATTAAAAACAGAATAAAAGATAATTTTACAGTTACAGTAATAAAAGAATAATAAATTTGATGTCGAAGGGATTCGTCAAAAGGTGAAATAGCAATGAAAATCCCAAAAAAATCTAGTGTGGGTGATGTAATTTTAAATTTTCATTTAAAAAATAATGAAAGAATGACAGAATAAAAGAAATATGTAGAAAATGGCGTAAACAGGTTTATAACGTTACAAAGTGACACTATCACAAACTTACTATTTGACCAATCTCACTGTTCAGAACCATCTAACTAACAAAGTCGTCAATAACAGCGGTAAATGAACCACTCGACACCTCCAGCACGTTTTATCGCAACATTGTATTCACGGGAGTGAATGCAAACAGTATACATATTTTGTCGTGAAGTAATCTTTCCATATGAACACATGTTGTACAAGGCAGCAAAGAATATTTAAATAAAAGAGATTTATTTTTGTAGGTAGTCTATACGTCTCACTGCAGAGCATATGCTTTCTCTCGGAGAGAGAGAGAGAGCGTGCCCACCGTAGATTAGCAGTTTCAAGCGCTGAGGTATGTGAACACCTCAGATACTCAGGTTTGCTCACGTTGTTTCCCTTCACGGTTAACGAATGGTATTACTACTACAATTTCACAAATGTACGTAACTTAGAAAACAGAGCCGGGATGCCTGGGTAGGTACATGCCGGGTTTTAAGTCCACGACCTTTCGAATGTGAGGCTGGCGTTCTACTATAGCGATCCGCTTTTGCAGAAAAAGAATATTCTTAATTTATTTTCAGCAGTCTAATTCGCGCACTCTGCTCTTTCGCTGTCTTATTTATGCATTTATGTCAAACGAAAGAAGCAAGAAAAAGAGAAAAGTATGCTATGTAGCATAAGAAGCCTATGTACGCGACGTTTAGAAACTCCGGTTCTCACGGTATTTTTCTTCACAGTTACTAACTACAAAAAAAGGCAAATGTAAAAACTTAGAAAACAAAGAATTGGTACAAAGAGTCGAACCTGGAACCTCACACCTGTAAAGCAACGGGTCCAATACATTGAGCTACCAACACTCCTTTACCTACGTCATTTAATATACACTGCAGGGCGTTCTCTCAGACAGAGAGTATGAACCTAATTACCACGCATGCCGCTGGCTATGGCCGCTGTACGCTTACTTTTTTCAACTTACCTCTACAAATACTTTTTTCTCAGGGTACTCAGGTTTCCTCAAGATGCTTTCCTTTATGGTTAAAGAGTAGTTTTGCAAAGAAAGTATTTGATACATGCCGGATTCGAACCCTCGACCTCTCGAATGTTAGTCAAGCGTTCTACCGATGCTGCCACAACTGCTTACCCAAAGCTTACTCCTTGGCAAAAGATTTGCAAAGTGGCCGAGGTAGCAAAGCTCTGAAGGAAGAGGCTTACAATAGAAAGCTCTCAATGGAGCCTCAATGTGAGGTGTCAGTTTTTGTGTCCGCTACCTTACATTTATCATCCGAAACGCAAGTCCCGGTGAACTTTACCTCACTCTATTTATTTGCCTTTCATAATATGGGACGTTTTCAGGTGATTTTTGGGACTTTGTTAGGGGAAGAATGGGGCTTGTGATATAAATTGATGTCATTCGGTCTCGCTTCGCACAAAGAGCGAACGATAAAAATCAAGTTCTTGATATAATGGCGAGTATACATGTAAAGATAATAAACAGTTGTTTTTCATCCAGCCTATATACGTCCCACTACAGAACATAGGTCCTCTTAAATCAGTTCTTGTAGTAAGCAGTTATTTTATATTAATTAAGTTTATCCGGGAGGCCCAGCGAATAAGCGTTAAGATGAATGAATGAGTGAATGAATGATTTATTACCACAAACAAACATGCTTACATACAATAATAGAAAATAAAGAAGTGTGCGTGTGACAAAGATACCATTTCAACGAAGGACCTAAGCTCGCTCGAGGAAGTAAAATGATCCAATCTAAAGCGAAAGATTGAGCGAAGTGGTAAACCATATTCTCGTGTTACCACCAAAATTTACAGGATTAGCTCCTAATAACTTGGCCGTGTGGGGCCGGATTAAGAATAGCGTCACTCAATTTCCTTCCGTGGATGTCGTAGAAGGCGACTAAGGGAATCAATTACCAGGAGATGGGCAGCAGCGTCTTCCTGAGATTCCAACCGCATACTGCGAACGCCAACCCGCCTGCCAAGCGTGGCGATTATGGCAAAACCGCTCATGGTTGTGAGAAACGCGAGGGAGGCCTGTGTCCTGCAGTGGGCGTCGAATGATGATGATGAACTTGGCTAAGCTTACACACAAAAAATCCTTAAAGTAAAATTGTTCGTATTTATATTTTTGGTTGTTTACGGGGATTCGTTGTAGAGAAAGACCATGTCCTGGAATTCCACTGCCTAAAGGAAGTAGCGGTTATATCTCATTTCGGATTACATTTTCTTTTTGTGATAGGTACTTTATTTGACTGGTGACTTGCGATTTCCTGCGAGTCGATTCTAAAATGAGACGCTAAAGAAACAGCGAACAAATAAACGCAGGATGCTAAAGTGACTTTAAACTGCAAGGGATTGTAAGTCAGTCAATATATCGCCGCTGGCCACTCAATAACGCGTGGTATTGAAGGCAATAAATAACTGGGCTAAGCTTACACGCCGGGGCTTTTCCTCGGCCGACCTCCGCCGCATCCGCCGAGCGAGAGAGGAGATATTTAAGATTAGATTAGATTGGAGAACCGTGTTTCTTTTTTGTGTATCGTTAGAGTTATCTTTATTATATTCCACTCTTTATTGTAAGTGCAGAACAATCCTAACTAAATATTCTAACATATTACAGGAAAGAAAAGGCATACATAACATAATCAGCTTATATATACGTCCCAATGTAGGGCACAGGCCTTTTATCAGGGATAGAGTATGGGCTTAATCACCATACGCGCGCCCACCGCAGATTGGCGATTTCAAGCGCTGAGTTATGTGAATAGCTCAGAGAGTCCGGTTTACACACAAGTTAGCGAGTGGTATTGTTGCTATAAGTGTACATAAATTAGAAAACAAAGTCGTAGGTACATGCCCACACTGGGCATCGAACCTGGGTCTCTCGCTTCCGAGTCCAATGTTCCACCCACTAGGCTACCACCGCTCTAAGGCACACCATACCACCAAAATTATTAAAAAAAACAAAAAACCGATCACTAAAAAAGTGTATTAACTTGTTAAAAGTATTACTGTTGTGTAATGTCACGAAAAAATTGTGTTACAGTTACAATCGTCAAGTAGGTCTTAAAACTGGCCATTAACATAATAATTCAGACTCACTCGACGATTTGAATGGGAGAGAACATAAACGGTTATCATTTTATCGCGAGAAAACCCGACTTGTCTTACCTGTGGGCTAGGCCGACTAAGCTGTCAGGATGGTATAGGTGCTGGCCAAGCCTACTAAAAAAACAATATCCCAGGCACTCCAGCGTCCGAGTGGTCCCTTCACCCATCTAGTGTGAGTAATGATGCCACTAGACGAGGCGATCAGAATCGAAACAGTAACCGACTTAGATAGTCTAGACAAAAAGTGACTAGTCTCTATCAAGTTATTCGTATTACGCATGCATTTTTGTTATTTCAATCATAATTTTATTATAAATCAAAAACTTGTAATCTGCACACACTCTACATTAACAAATCATAATACACACCCAAACGCACATCGATAGATGAAAAATGTAAAGAATCTCAATTGTAGATTGTAAAAAAGCAACAAAAAAGTATCTTATCAAAATTTTCTTATCTCAATGGAGAACAGAGTTATTGCGATTAAACTGAATTTACCCTTTTTTCAAGATGGCAGGAATTGCTTTTTCAAGATGGCAGAAAATTCACTCAGAAAAAATCTTGATCGACAATTTGCAGTTAACCTGACGACTTCACCTAATATCCAAAATTTAGGCTTCTCGGGTCACATGCATTTCTAACCCTTTTTTTTTACGTAGTGTAGTGACTGGACTAACATTATAATGGCGCAGGAAACTTTTTCTTTTCGGGAATTTGAAGTTTTCCCCATAGTAAAAGTCGTTTCTTCACTAAATTCTACTGAAATCCGTTTAACCGGCAAATGCAACGCCTACTTGACTGCAAGTTATATCTTAGCGTTGCAATAATAAGCTTAGGTAGATATTAATCTCGAAATTCCAGTAGAATATCCAGTAAAAGTTCGTATTGACGAATAAAAGGCCTTATTTTCATATAGATAAGGAACTTGGTTACACCCTGTAAAATGTGTTTTCTTTCACGCAAATAAAGAAAATTAAACTTAAATGTAATTTTAATTATGAATTAATTCTTGTTAGGTAATATTAGTCTGGAATAGCAAAAAAAAATATGAGCCATTTCAATGGTTATACATTTAAGGGGTCTAATTGTTAATTACGTAATTACGCTAGGTAATTACGTAAACTTAACCTAATTGCCGACACGTTTCAGCAACATTGCAGCTACCGTGTTCCTGCTTATAACTATGTGTTCTAATCATCTTTCACTTTGCATGACTTTATGGAATAGCTGTAGAGTTTCGAATTACCGACTGACGCTGAAGTGGGAGGCGTATTTCCCCTAGGAAATAAATATAAGCGCTGAATCTAAGCGACAATTGTTCAGAACCAGCATTGGAACTTCGTTTGCCAGCCGATCTTTATTTATATCTGACTCTACACAACTCTTGCGACAATATTATCGATAGAAATGAGTCTTACTTAAATATCATAACGATAGTAGTTATGATATTTAAGTAAGACTCATTGAAATGAAAACAAATAAGAAGAATTTATTTGATTAGAATGTGGTATATTGGCCGCCAATTGTATCCTTTCTTTTGTCATTGCTGTTTCTGCAACATTTTGTCCGGTATACAATAAAGAATATTCTTAACGTAAGATATTACATTGTAATGTCATATTGTAATTAAAAATATGAATCTGTCATTCTGTTTCTGCATTTTTTTTTGTTCTCTATGAATGTGACATAAAATATGCTATGTTGAATATAAAAAAAAAATTCTCGATTATAAAAATTATAGGTACAAATTACGTGTATTCAATGATTACGTCCATGCTTAACAACTTTAGAGCCTTTCCGTCTTCCAATTTCCAATTCCTACCGAGATAGATAGTTTGAGACAAGTTAATTCCCGGAACCCAGAGCGTTTGCGGACGGAGCTATAACTATTGCGAGGGATTAAACCTATCTATCATAGAATCCATTTACATAACTTGGCTCGAGAGGAGCCTGGGAGTGTTCGAGATGTATTGTGCTGCTGAAGAGAAGTTTCGCCTGAAACACTTCAGTGTAGCTTCCTCCCTTTATCAGCTAAGGCTGTAAGTCTGCTAACTTGCTACGCTATATTTTGGATCGAGGATAGTACGTTGACTTGTTATCAAATACGAAGACGTTTAATCTGTGTCTTGATGGTATTAGTCATTATGGTACAATGACAGATTGTACTACACAGTCCGGTCACGTGACGTGTTTTTAAGCTTCCGTAGTCGACAAGGAACCCATAGTTATCATATGGGATCACTAAGTGATTCAATCACTTTGAATACATCATATGATACTCTCAAGGGAATCAAAATTATTTTCCGTTGACCTAGAACTATGAAATTTTGCAAGTAATACCGTCTTATACTACAAGTACAGGAAAAATTTAAATCTGAGTACACATGTGTAATTAAATCATAAAAAAAATGGTTTTTAATTTGTTTATGCTCTGTCGTAAAAACGGTAATACATACAGGCATCAAACTTTGCGTGATTGTGGGTCATATTATATATTGTAGCAACAAATAATAAAAAAACGGCCAAGTGCGAGTACGGAACCCTCAGTGCGCGAGTCCGACGCGCACTTGTCCGGTTTTTTAATTTAGTGTTCCGTTTCTAAAATATTAAACTTTAAACCGCAAATTTTGTCCGAATACGACGTCCTCCCCCTCTCCTGGCTAAACGGCTGATTGTAAAAACGTGAAAAAATTCAAGGTAACACATATAATAATAGGAAAAGGAAAGCTATCACGGCTAAGCAGACCTTACAAATTACCATGTAATAGGCGACCAACTTATAAAAGGAAAATTTCGTACAAAATCCATTGAAAATTACATGAAGTTGTTAGTTCTGTAAAGCAGATAAAACCCCTCTTTCAACGGAACAGACACGCACTTGGCCGTTTTTTTTTTCCAATGACGACTAGAAGTTTGGCAATGAAATGAAATTGACGCGTCCATGTAGTTGTCATTGTAGGTACTTTTTTATGTAGCCTATATACGTCCCACTGTAGGGTACAGGTCCATCAGGAGAGCGTATGGATTACCACGTGTGCTCACCGCGGATTCGTGATTTCCTCTAACAAATTAAGTTTCCTCACAATGTTTTCCTTCACCGTATGTACTACAATGCATTTACAAAATCTAGGCCTTGATATTCGTCCTTTTTAACTGTTTTCGGTTTGACGTTAACTAATAATGGTGGAAATTAAAACAAAGCAGAAATAACTCCGAAATGTATGCAAAAGTTCAAAGAAAATCTTTCGTTATTTTGACATTTTAAATAGATGAAAGAGCAATAAACAATTGTGTTTAATCGTCTTTTGTCTATTGTTCACACTCCAAACATCTGTGAAGTTACAACAAACTAGTTCACACTTCGTCAACAGCACCAAACAATACGCATTGTTTGCTATAAGAATCTCAACGGGTGTCGTCAATAGCCAGGCAGTTGCCGACCTTATCATCTTTACCACTAGACCTATTATACAAACTTCGAAATATTGACATTCTTGTACATGCATGCAAACTGACAGCCAAAAGAATACTCGAAGTTAGGGCATCAATCATCAGTATTGTCCAAGTGGCTCAACAATATATTGTGGCAATATGCAGTAAAGCCGCAGTTAGAGCCAGTCTCTTCATATGGGATTTTAAATGTTAACAAAGTTAGCGGAAACAGTTATTTGCTTGACGAAGTTAATGACTACAGTTTTTTGCAGTTTTTCAGTATCCAAATACTGTAATAATATGTCGATTGCTCTACTTTTGTTCAAATAACTTGTGTTAGATAACTGAAGACAAAAATCTTTACTATTAAACTATAAGGTATTTTCCGTTGACCTAAAATTATGAAATTTGGCAAGTAATATCGTCTTATACTACAATTATGGGGAAAAATCTGAAAACTATACATTTTTTATTAAATCATTAAAAAAAAATGTCTTTATTTTGTTTATGCTCGGTCGCAAAAACGATAATACATACAGCCATCAAACTTTCTGTGATTGTAGGACATATTATATATTCTAACAATATGTCCTTATTTTCCTTAATCATTAGATGGGACAAACTGTAAGGTATATCTTATTTACTAAAAAAGATTCATAAAAAAATCTACATTGTACAAATACATTTAATCGTTGCCATACATAAATATATGTAGAAAA
Source organism: Yponomeuta evonymella (assembly GCA_963969515.1). Lineage (NCBI taxonomy): Eukaryota > Metazoa > Arthropoda > Insecta > Lepidoptera > Yponomeutidae > Yponomeuta > Yponomeuta evonymella. The sequence continues at coordinate 8,281,347 of OZ018355.1, read as the reverse complement.
CCGTGGGTTTAAAAGGAGATTTATGCATGAAATAATTTTGCTTTCCAATTTCCGTAAAAAAATATAGAAATGCCATTTAACAAGAGTAAGCTCTAAATAAGTAATTAATTCTTCGAAATTGTTATCAAAATGATTAATTTAACAGAAGTATCCCTAGGCAGTGCATTAGTGGTTTTAGATTGATAACGTCGAAATTTCCTGACCTCTGGGACCGTGAACATTGAATTCTGTGTAGGGCTGAGGGCTGAGCTGATGTTAAACTTAGGGGGGTATTCGATTATACGGGTAGTTTCACAAAGGCCCGATAAAACTTAAGGCGGTTATCCCTATACTAAAAAAAACTTTTTTTGTAAGACAGACGTGAGTTTATGTATGAAATAGAAATACAGTCTTTCAAGCGTTCTACTTCTTCTTCCTATGCATCTCCACTAAACGAAGTTGGCGGTCAGCTCCGCATATTATTGTCCGTTTCAGGTATACAAAGCGAGAAAAATTTACAGAATCTGGAATCCTCTAGCATAACTTTCATAATGAAACGTGGCCCTTATCCAGGACCGCGACTCTGCAAGGCAAATTCTGTGCAGTTAATCTGCTAAAGCTATTGTTTGCTGCTTAGAATGCGAGGATGGTGAGGTGGTTGCATTGTTTTGCTATTTATTTCAGCTATTTACTGGTATCGTAGCGCAGTCTGTACTTATTGTGAGTGACGAATTACTGTTTTGCGGGTGATTTAACCTGACATGCTTTCGACTGTACAAACTTATGCGGAAAATATCATTCAGGTAGTTTTTTCGCCCACGCTTCCTCTCCACAAAGCAAGTAAAACAGAGTAATGATTAGTCAAAGGGTAATAACTTTAACTTTATTATGCTACCCATTACCCACCCACTGGGATAACGATAATTTTAAAGAGAAAGCCTCCTATAAAACATTGGCCTTTTGTTTTTCATGCCGATCTAAGAAGATATCAAGTAAAGAAAAACCTTTTAATCGTCATAGCATCATATTTATCTGAAAAGTATATCGATCTAGGCTGAGGCACCGATAGATTATAGAATAGTGGTTCGAGAAATAAGTTAAAGCGCTCCCACTGATAGATTACAGTAACTTTGCAAGTCGAGGAGCGAAACTTGGGTGGCGGTCTCCACTTGTAACCGAGTCTGGCTTAGCTACAGCGTAACTCCATTTCTGAGTTAAATTTCCAATAAACATTGGACTTAACTGAGGACTTAGGCAATGCCAGACAATTGGAACTGAGTCAAATGTCTCAAACCACTGGTTCTTAATTCGAAATCACTAAAAGGTTAACATAAAGTATGAGGAGCTGTCGTAGCAGAGCGGTAGAACGCCGGCCTCACATTCGGGAGGTCGTGGGTTCGAATCCCGGCCGACTTTGTTTTCTAAGTTACGTACATTTGTGAAGTTATAGTAGCAATACCACTTTCTAACTGTGAAGGAAAACATCGTAAGGAAACCTGAGTGTCTGATGTGTCCACGCGCTTGAAATTGCCAATACGCGTGGTGATTAAGCACGTCATATTCTCTTTCTGAGAGAATATGGGCTTTTTTTGTGCCCTGCAGTAGGACGTAAATAGGCTACATAAAAAAAAGTAAACCCACCGAACACGGTTCGAAATTTCAATTCAACGTACGCCACCACGTTCAAGTCCAAAGAGTTTATTTTCAAAACATCAACATACCTGAAACAAAAGACAACCGAAATTAATAAAACAGACCGAAACCCAAAATTAACATACGAAAAAAAGTTATCGGAAAAACCAAGCGCTCGACGTAGACAGCTCAAAGAGGACTCGTAAATGGTTAAAAATTAATAAGTCTCTCCCCGGGGTGTACCTACTTCGTTTGTTCTCGCCTCGGTACCGAGAAAAAGATAATTGAGGAAGGCAAAAACGACTCAATTAGATTAATGTTATCATGAGACAAAAGGCGCGGGAAAAGCTAAGCGCCCGGTGTCATTTGGGACAAGTGTCACTCCGTGAATGACAACTCTGACAGGTTGATTCGGCGGGGCGGAAACTAATTGGTTTGGACTGAAATGAAAATAGCAAATTCTTCTTTAGCTAGTGATACAAAAACATATTTGTAAAAAATCGATCAACATAGTCTGTGTGAATATCCATGTTTGTGATGTCCTTGCCTGGTTACTGTAATAGCACAGGTATCCTTGTTTGGGACCAGGATAAGTCGACTGTCCCAATAATAAACTCAGTAAGGGAATTTTTTTTTTAAACAGAAATACCCCTATTGGTTACTAGTTGGTTCCAGTAACCAATAGTGGAAATATCTCGGTTGTCCTTTTAAATGTTAAATGTCCCTTACAATCACTTCGGCTGTCCCAAAAGTTTACTTTTGGGACAGCCGAAGTGATTGTGTCGTGTGGAAGTTATTATTATTATTTGAGTATCAATTAACTTGAACCGTAAGCACGAATAATTTGTTCAACCTCTAAGGAACTTCAAAACCTGTATTTTTGTTTGAAATAAAAAAAATACAAAGAAATTCTAAAAAATTAAAATTCTACGCGGATTCTACGTTGGACTACACAATGAAAAAGCAAGAGTGCTTTATCGTTTATCTCAAAGTGGATTTCCGGTTAAGGGTAGACGAAACAATTGCTTAAAAAAATAATTTCCTTCGGAGGATCGTGTGAGAATTGCGTAATCTCATTTCACGGGCGAGCGAGCCGCTTTCTGTGCAAACCCCGGGGAGGGTGCCGCGCGATGTATCACATCGGATGTAAAGAAATGACAAAACAAGTGATGCCAAAAGGAAAGCCGGTGTCACTCACACGCGCGAACACGCCCGAACAGGGTCTAGAGTCTAATAAACGCATCGCTGTTCAATATGATATTAGCACGGCAATGGCTGTTATTTGCCTTTATTTTTTGGTAGTCTATAAAGCAATAGCAGGTACAATATCATTCCAATAGTATAACCCGTACAAATTTAATAGGCACCTTCGCGAAGAAGATCGAATCGCGTGAGGTGCCGAGTTAAGTTGCACGGGTTTTACCATTGAAATGCGATTGGCTAGTAGACTTGCAATAGTGTTTGCATGCATGATACAACTGTATTCGTATTCATTTGCGATTGTCATCATATTATGCCAGCGCCTCACATGGCCACTCGTACCTATTTGCGTCGAGATTGTTGCCACAAACTCTTATCATTGTCTACTATCCACATGTACACCTTTTGAGTCACTCAACTCTACCAGATGTTTTGTAAAAGATTTCTTTGGTATGTAGTCTTGAGAAAAACTGTAAATAAAATTAAGTTTAAAAACAATCGGCCAAGTGCGAGTCGGAGGGTTCCGTACCATTATCTACAACATTAGACACAAAGATCGAGAAAAAACGGCATAAAATCGTTTCATAAATCGTTTGTTGTATGGGAGCTCACCTTAAATATTTATTTTATTTTAATTAAATTTTTATTTTTGAATCGAATATAATCTTCGTATTCTGTGAATATTTTAGGTTACCTTTGTTGTATGGGAGCCCCCCTTAAATATTTATTTTATTCTGTTTTCAGTATTTTTTGTTACAGTGGGAACAGGTATACATCATCTGTGTGAAAATTTCAACTGCCTAGCTATCACGGTTCATGAGATACATACAGCCTGGTGACAGATAGACAGACACGAACAGACAGACAGACGGACAGTGAAGACTTCAATAAGCAATAAGTACGGAACCCTAAAAAGTCGAACGATTTTAATTATTTCTCCGACTTATTTCGATGAGCAGGCACTAATATGAACCAAAACGAGACCCCGACTGTACTTCTGATTTATTCTATTTTGCTGTGGTGTTAAGGGTTCTGCGAAACGCTTTTCCTTAAATTGTCTAATATTCTTATGTTCTCTAACGAAGTGAATTATATATTTTTAATCTTGAAAAAAAGTTGTATCACCTCCTTTCGAAATCGGATCCGTGTAAACAAGTTTTTCAGTTCCTTCTTTTCGAGCAAAGCACAGCCCCTCTACTCTCGACACTATAGTGTTCAAATTGCGTCACAATTAAATGCAATAAGTCAGAAATAACGGCTTAGTAAACGTTGTAGTTGTAATAAATTACATTGAGTTGAATTTGAATTAAATTTTTAATTCACAGCGCATCAGTAACTGAAAGCATATTTTGGCTAAATGAATACATAAATACATATACTCAATTGTAACGCAAGTTGGCTAAATTAGCGTCGAAAAAAGAAGGGCAGATTTTGACCCAATAGCATATTTTTCTTCAACCATGTTATTTGTTGTTTGGCTTAAATACTACACGTCTAAAAAGACTCGGACTCTTTAGATGTAATAAAAAAAATCGAACTGCTCTCAATCCCTTATCAAATCTACAGAAATAACTTATTTCCGAATTCGATCCATCTTTACTTTCCTTTTCACATTTAGCTTTCATAATTAATTTTGCTAAGGCGCATTTTTTATGTAGATAGATACTTTTTCTCTGCATTTTATCAGTGCCGGGCGATCTCTGCTGGCGGGTGTCATTGATGGATGGTTTAACGAAAAATTTATTAGATCTGCAAGTGTGAGAGTAGGTTGTAACATAGGCACTTCGTAGTTATAGCTGGCAGATATGACTGCCATGTAATGTGGCAGATGGAACAGTGGCACCTTATATAGTGTAGTGTGGTGACACTAATATTTACATATTTTGATATTGTGTCGGTGTTGGATTTTTCTTTAAAAATTATTAGTTTTTAATCATCATCAACCCATTATGTCCCCACCGAGGGGCACGGGTCTCTTCCCTGAGGAAGGTATAGGCCATACTCCACCACGGGGGCCAAGTCCGGATTGGTGGAGGCTTGTAGACTAGTGGCTCGTCTACTGTCAGAAGTTGTCAAGCCGCCCTAAGGCCTCTGACTTGGCTTAACGACTGCCATCTATCGACGGCAGCCGGCACCAACAGCTTAACGTGCCTTGCGAAGTACGGAACCGCTCGGAAAAATGCCACTAGCGTTAGGCATAGACGGTGACCCATCCATGCACTGAACGCGCCCAGTGTTGCTTAACCTTCGTGATCGTTTAAGATCACTCAGGCAGCCGGAGCGAGTTTTTAATATGTTATTATTGTTATTAATTTAATCATCAGTGAATGTATTTTATTCTATATGGACGTAGGTCTGAATTAAAATCATTGAATTGAATTAAAATATATTTCTGTGCGAGTGAGCTCTAAGGAGCTCCAAGGAGCCATCCACTAGCGCCATCGAGGAAAAAAAATCATATATCTTTTTTTACAGATCGAATTTGTAAGAAGTGTCTGTACAATCTTTCAATCATGTTATACTGATATTTAGAACCTATGGCCGCGAATCTAAATCAAAAAACCGAGGACTAGATAGGACTAGGACTAGAAAACCGAGGACTAGAATTGAATGCCAAAAACGGCCGTTTGCCGCGAAACTTGATATGTTTTAAAAAATATTTTAATTTTAATTTGAAACAAGTGACTGAAATGCAATGAAGTGATACATATATTTTTAGAATCGGCACAGTAATTCCTTTCATTTCACACACGATAGGTTTCAGAACAAAAATATTTTTTTCCCAGACAACAAAAGATGACGTCGTAACTCCTCTCTTTTTTTATTTTTATTTTTTGCTACGAGTCAAATTGATTCATATGGCCTAAAGATCAATCGTTCCGATTTTCATGCCTTTAACACTATTTGCAGCTTTTTTGGCAAACCGCTAGCACTAATTGGTTTTTATTTGTGTTTATGTGACAGTTTAAATAAATTTCTTCTTTCTTCTTTCTTTAATTAATGTTATCAATATAGTCGTTTCAAAGTCAGAGTAGCAGAGGGCAAGAAATAACCACATTAGACCAAAGTTTCGGGTCCGCTATGAAGGGCGGACTGTCGAATATTCCAGACGCTAATTTAGCTGCGCCAAGAGGCATCATTGGCCAGGCTAGTTGGAATGTGCCAGGGAATAATTCAATCGACAGACGACTGATTTAATTTACCTTTAAAATGGTTGCAACTTGTACTCACGTGCGTGAAGTTTTATCGATTACCTCACCTTGCCTTACCTTACTCGCGCACTGAGGTTTGCGTACCCTTACAGTGAAACCAAGTTTGACACTTGTATATACAGTGTTACCGTTTTTTTTTTCGGTAGGGCAAAAACAAATTTAAAAAAACATGTTTCATGCCACCCAAAAATTTTGATTTCTTTAAATTATTTTTTGGGTAATCTGACATATTAACGCGATTCTGTACCATATCTGTTACAGTACAAGACGGATACACAGAGGTTCAATTGGCACCCGTCAATGTAGGAGTTCATCTGCCGACAATTAATGGCTAACGTGCATAAAAAAACTAATATTATGATCCAATGACATGTTCCCCGTTTAACGGTCAGTTTTATGCGGTACAAAGTGTTTTCTGTACCATTTGTCTACCAAAGGTTGGTAGTATTTTTCAGATATTACCAGTTAAGATAAGTTACTTGCCATTTGACTAAAATTCTACTTTAGTACAAACTAGACGCAAATAAATGATGTACAAAGTTAACTAGTTGCGGGACACGTTTGGCTACCCGAGGCTCTGTGGGAAATAGTGCCAGAACTTCAATTAGAGGGACCTTTATAATATACATCTCACTGAATATTATAGGTAAAGTATTGTGATGTTATACATTGAAGGGTCTCAATTCTATTAGTGCATTGCAGTACATATTTGTACAATGAGACAATGCGCTGTCGGGTCACGTGGCATGTTTTTAATAAATAAATTAATGAATAAGTGAATAATTGAACGAACGAATGATGAAATAAATAAATATTTAATTTTGAAAATAATTTACCCAGTTCTGTAATGTTTCGTGGCGCTTTTTGGTTTAGTTCAAGAATCTGCTTTTAATTTAACTGAGACAAAGCCTCACACTTTTTGTTAGCCACTCAATATAAAGGACTAAGGTAAATTACTGTTTTCAATTGATTTTTCAACATGAATTTAGTTCTTCAAACTTCAAATAAGTTTGTCTAGACTTTCTCAACATTGTATCGTCATTATTAATTTCTTTGGTATATCTTTCTTTAGACATTTTCTGCGCGATTTCCGTACTAAACCAGCTCCATGGTGACCACTAGTTAGAAATCTTAAAGGGCTGCTATCGGTTCCTAGGCTCCATAAGTTTTTCCCCGAATAAGACATGCCCAAGCTTTCATCAGTTCCTTTACCATTCATACTATACCGTTACCCTCATTATGGGTCTAGTTCGAGAGTGGCTTGCCTTCTCTAGAATTGTCTCAACATCAGTGGCGTTACTAGGGTAAAAGATTTAACTGTCAAGCCATGCATTTTAGCAATGTTTATCAGATCAAACAGTCATCAGCACATCAATTTTTAGGTAACGTAACTGAGCAGATTACGTGGGTTGTTAAGGTTGATAATAGTTAGTTAGTTAGACCTGAGATTTCCGCACTTAGCCTCATGGTTGGGCCATTGTACGTAGAAGGTTGATAATATACCATCGACTGGTACTATGTTAGTATGAAATAGCCCGTTAGTCAATGGTATAATTTCACATCTACTTAATTAGGAACTTCGGCCGTAGCCAGCCGGATCAGCCCACACCTTATCCCCAGCGAAACTTATGAAAGCTTTATTTTTCTTGAAGGAAAACCTCGACTTGTTTTCTCTAACAACTCTCTGTGAGTGTCTTACGCTGTTGTCGTCGATCTTATTTAAGAAACTTTGACAAAGTAATTGGAGGCATTAAACAGGGAAGAAAGAAAGAAAGGGTTGAAAATATCCAACTTAGGTAGGTCTTTAGGTCTACCACGCGTGCCCACCGCAGATTGGCAATTTTAAGCGCTGAGGTATAAATAATATGTTGCATAAATTCAAGCCTGTATCCCAGGTAGGCTGAAACCAGGGTTTGCCACTTACCACGAACCTGATAAATCTCAACATTCGTTAGTCGCTGCATGGATGCGCGTCGGTAAAAAAGGTATGAGAGAAAGGTACATAACCTTGAAATTTTTATTGTTTAGGTGTCACGTTTACTTCTACACATTATAAGCATAAAAAAATCACCGCATTAATTTTTTCAGTATCCCTTTGCAAGTTAGAGTTTGAGTAAAGTTTGAGTCACTTCTACGGTTTCTACCTGACGTGTTCCGCATTGAGACAAAAATGCAGACTGTCTACTGACGTGCTATGAAGTCCGTCATTTACTTGATCCGCTGCCAGACGATCTGTCCAAAGTCTACTATGGCGCTGAAGTAAAAATACCCCAAAGAAAATAATATTTTTTATAAGTACGTTGAAGAATGCCTCAGGTATGCCAGACAATACACGGGCTGGAGCAGTGAGGAGAGGAATCGTACATGTAATATATTAACTGACGCCTGTATCCTTGAGGGGTGCGTAGAGAGGTTACAATATAATCCTACAGCAAGCATTTAGTAACAGAACAGCAACCTTTATACGCTTGTACTTTACTCGGTTACGCAAAGGACGACCTACCTATAAGGGTAATAAACGGTCAACTGTACCTACGACATTTTAAATTCTTATCATAGAATTTTATTAACCAAACATTCAATTCAATTCAAACATTTTTATTCATTAGAAAAGCAGAATGTTTACTTAATGAACGTGGAATTTGTTAGTTTCACAATTAATAGATTATGTGGAGAAAAAGCTAACAAAGAAAATCCACATTTATTCTTTTCAAAACGTGTTTTAACCTAATTAGGTAACAGAGTTTTCAACTTAAAATTTTAGTCATGAATGTGTTGAGTACTACTCACAATCGTCCTGTAATTAATTTTAATTTACTGTTTAATGCCAAACATCTTTGTCATTAAACAAAATAGTACTTTGTGTTTAGATTTCTAAAAACAGGACAATGCGCAAAATTGGATCATTATTTATTGCACAGTCGACAACAAATAAACCTTTACAAGTATACACTCTGCTCAGTTACGTTACGGGCGACTTTGTAACAAAAATGTAAAAATATTGCTGTCGTCTATACACCAGGAAAATTCACAATTCAGAATCCGGCGGAATAAGATGTGGTAGCAAAACACGGTTAAAGGATAAATTAATTTATCATTATTTGTTGCCAAAATTACCCTTCCCACAAAATTTATTAAGACCGACTCCAATTACAAGCAGCACGAGGGATAATTTTGGCTTCAAACTCCTGACGAAGAATATCGCTACAAAGCAAGGAGTAAGACAAAACGCCTGCAATCACTTCACGGAGAACTGAAACTGGTACACGTCGCCTAAATAATTCCTCTAACTCGTTGATGAAAGCATATTACAATCAACAAAATTTCCCGTACTTTTCTTGTGGCGTAAATCCACCTTTATGTTCAAGCGATAGAGCCTACTAGTTCGTACAGCAACGTTTGTTGTTTGTTTGATAGCGTAGTATGGGTGATATTGATAAGAGCCAGCCTACACTCGATGCTATTTCAGCTAATATGCGTTACAATTAATAGAATTTATTTAATAATTTAACCATAGGTCAATAAAACAAAAACACTGTCTACAAAATAAACAATATCGTGGTGCCCATACTGCCGTGAAAATGCCTTTGCAAATTGAAGAGTTTGATGATTCTCTTATGGATCCCGGTAACGTAATATATGAGGTACCCCTTTTCTAACAAAAAATCGGACACTGAAGTAAGGAATTACCGCTGAACATACATAAAAAGAATATATAGTCGAACTGAAACCTATTCTTTTTTTTTAAGGCGGTTATAAATATGCATTCAGTTTCCGAAAAAAATTTAAACAAACATCGGAACAAAAATCGGACGAAAAGTCTATACGACTGGCGGACTTATAACTCATTATTATAACATAATTTCTTTCCGGCAAACACTGACCGGAATATGAAAATGACGTGTGAAACTACGACAATGAAGGAACTTAGGTAGTTAGCACAGAGCGGCTAGGATACGTCAAATAGTTTTTGCTTTCCGAGCCTGGAACGGTAAAAGTTAACGGACTTTTACCGAACAAAATTAATAACAAGTGCACAGTGGCACAATTCTTTTTAGTTACGTTTGTTATTTCTCTTTAGTTGCCACTTCCTTTGTACCGCTTTAATGATCAAACAGTTTCAGTTTTTACACACAATGCAGAAAAATCAGTTCGCATGCTTGCCGCTTTTCAAATCAAATAAATAATAACATGCATCTTTAGGGCAAGCTATTTTGGAACTTCGTCGCATGTCGCCAGGTTAAATTTGAACTAATCACAACCTTAAATCAAACTGACATACCATTTAGGAACTGCCACACTGTCAGGTTTTATTTTTATTTCGTCACGTTTCATTAATAAGGTCTCTCGAAATAACTGGCTGAAGAATATTATTTTCAGTGAAGGACTGCAGTTGAGTGGAAATAGGACGTCCTAAAAATATCGGGTGCCTTTTGCCTTCGGCGTGTTGCGGCGAATAAATCGCAGCTGAGTCCGTCCAGAATCCGACATAAATAGCGCAGTCTAGCCAATTGGTACACGCTGGTTACCATGTTAACTCGCCTGACTCGATTTTTGGCAATTTTCAGTACTTTTTCACGCGTTTTGGTGAATCTAGCGGCCACCCACTCCGATTGTTCTTGTTGATTTTATAAGTACAAATAACGAATGTACCTGTACTTATCTTGTTTTCTAGGGTTCCGTACCCGAAGGGTGCCTAGCGGGACCCTATTACTAAGACTTCACTGTCCGTCTGTCTGTCTGTCTGTCTGTCTGTCTGTCTGTCTGTATGTCTGTCTGTCTGTCTGTCTGTCTGTCTGTCTGTCACCAGGCTGCTCATGAACCGTGATAGCTAGGTAGTTGAAATTTTCAGACTATTCTCTACCATCTTACTACTATGGGACGTCCTCTACGCTTCCAATAATAATTTACAGAGCATGATATCTCTTCCTAGACGTCTTGTAACAAAACAAGAGTTGATTAAGTGACGGCGGAGTTGCTTCCTTAAGCGCGTCTTGTACGGGTTCGGAGAAAGAGGACAGGGCCGCATGAAACGTTTCTATCTGCCTACTTTGATGAGGGGCAGTTCATTTATTACATAGGACAGTGTGTGGGGAGGGAGCTCCAAATGTTATTTTTTTCTTTCTTAGAGGGGAGGGAGAGGTCTGAAAGTGGTTAAAATATTCTTACATTTTTTTTAAAAACCAAAAAAATATTGAAGAGTCTACGTTAAAAGATAAGTAATCGTAATAATCGTTCTCTGCGACTTATACTTTAATAATGCAAAAAGTAACTCTAATCGCTTGGCACAAAAACGCTCCATACGAATCGGTCGTTAGCTGTGACGTCATATGACTACTGAAGGATTTATTCAATGAATATTTAATTATTATTGAACTCGTAAAATCATATTTTTTGTGAGTCTATATCGTTATTTAAAAAATAATGAAACACTAAATCTAATAAGTGTTTTATTATTAGAGAAACTAGATTATTCCCATTTTTTTAATCTGTAAGATCCCGAACACAATATTTTTAGATTTAAATTTTTGTGAGTATTTATGTTTAGTATATAATATGTCTTTTTATGGTATTAATAGAATGTGACTCCAATCTAACATTGAAGCAAGTATTCCGTTAGGAAGAGTCAAGTGGATTCGCTATTTCTCACACTTCTAAAGAGATTGAAGTACTAAAACTTTCGTAAGCACTACCACAACCATTACTAACTTAATTCCGGATTCACTTACTTGATTTTTTTGTCGGAACAGTCTCTGATCTCTGATTCGTAGAGCTTAATCATGGTGAGTAGAGACGGAACTCGCGTCGTAAGTGAATCCGGAATTAAGTTAATAAGATAGAGGTAAGGTTGGAAGAGATAAAAAGGGTAGGTTTAACTATTCGTCAACAAGAGGAGGCTAGCATGATATTTCAAATCGGCAGACCTTTACCCTTGAATACGTCCCTGGCGAGCCACATTGTACGAGAAGACTTCACTTAAGTCTTTACTAATTTCGCCCTTAATGGCCGAGCGTTTTTGAGATAACAATCGAAGGGCCTCTTCGTAACTGATTGGTTAGCTGATGATATTAGCGATAGGGGCCAGACGGTTTTCTGTTCTAATTTGTCAAGCTCTTTGGCCTTGGCCACACAGAAGAGACGTGGGGTGAGAGCGCGGAAAAGACGCCCTCGCCCCGTCTCTTCTGTGTGGGCTTCGTCCCGTCCCTTCAGTACATATTGGAAGAAAGTGAATCGCAGCTTTTTCGCGCCCTCGCCTCGTATTCGATTCTTCCTACACAGAAGAGGTGGGGCGACCGGTGCGAACTCTACACCACACCTCGGGTCTTTTCCGCGCCCTCGCCCCACGTCCCTTAGTTTTGTTTGCTATTTGCTGGGGAGGGAAGAGACTGGGCTTCTCTCGGTACGTTATTGTGACGTCACTGGTTGCGCCCAATTTGTATGGAGCGTTTTTGTTCCACGTGACTAGAATTACTTTTTGATAGGATTATGTATATTACGAGAGATATTAGTAATGGACAAAAATCTTCACGATGCCGACGACAAATTAATCTTTTAAAATGGCCTCTCGAGTGAGGGAAAATTTATTTATTTGCCTTCCGAGATTAAAAAACACAGTACCGGTTTACTACTCTACTGAAATTCGCAATCATACAATAGTACAGTATAGTAGTTAATTACAGTAACGCAGCTGCGTTTTACTTTTATCTAAGAGGAAATAGAAAAGGCACATTAAACCTAATTATTGAGAAAGGAATTACTGCTGCACTGCCATTTCACTTTAAGCTCGCGCAAAATCCGACACACTAAAAGTAAGCACATTAACAAAACTATGAAATAAGGAAGCCTTAGAACTATCATGCCACGATCATACGGCGCGCTTTCATTCCACGGTGCAATTTCTAAAGGCCTGTACACACTGCAGGCATATAGCCGTTAGGGATGGGAAAGAAATAAATTCGGTGAATATCGTATCGTTATGAATCAAGAAAAAAAAACGATATATTAAACAAAGTCAGTAGTTTACTTTACTTTATACTTTATTGCACACATAAAAGTCAGAAAACACAAATTTACAAAATAAAAAAAGTGTACATGGCGAGCTGCTATCTATTATGCATTGCATTTCATATATGCAGTGCATAATAGTACATAAAAAAACTCTTAGATTATTTTTATTTGACGTTGATGGCGCTTAAATCAATCATTCCTACATATTTCTTTTATGCATAGTTCCCAATTTGCTTAGGATAAAAAAAATATATACATAATTATATTTTTTTTACTTTCAAAACGCGCTTAAATGAATAATTCCTAAATATTTCCTATAGTTCCCAATTTGCTTAAGGTAAAAAAAATATAATTATGTTAAAAAAAAGCGGTGGTGGTGCAACGGTAGAACACTGGCCTCATATTCTAGAGGTCGTGGGTTCGAATCCATCATGTGCCCAGTATATGCCAATGACTTTGTCTTTAAGTCACGAAAATTTGTGAACTTGTAGTAGCAATACCACTCGCAAACTAGGAGAGAAACATCTTGAGGAAACCCCAGTGTCTGAGGTATTAACGTACCTCAGCGCGTGCTAAGTACTAACTTGAGGTGTTATAAACCTGAAAAACGCCAAGCCTGAAAACAACGTTCAATTCAAACAAAAAATTCCTGATTTTCTACTTAAACACATGCCAAAAATATCGGTTGATATTTGGGTATGTCGATTATTTTACGAAAACAATATCGATACATTTTACCGCAGCTTAGAGACCGCATTAATGGTTGAATGAATTTTAAAGGCTTCTACGTTCCGTTTTCAAAGCTCCCGCTGTGAGTCTACTTTTATATTTTGAAGCAAATATTTAAAAGACTTAAAATAAGCTGGCCTTTGATCCTAGATTAAAATTATGCTTACACTTGTAGGTATATGTGTTTCTTTGAGTTCACCAGCTATAGTATGAATCCCGTTCCTATCCCGTTCTATCTAATGCTGCTTCTTTTAAAACTATCCCAATTTACAACCAAGAAAGTTTTAAAAAGTATAGCCGGCCCCTTGGAAGCAAAAAACATACGTATTGTGTACCGTCACTAACAGCATGCTTTTAGTGGTTTTTCATGAATAGTAGGGTCATTTATAAATAATAAGAAATACTTGCTGTTGTTAGGGTTTTAGTGGTTTTTCATGAATAGTAGGGTCATTTATAAATAATAAGAAATACTTGCTGTTGTTAGGGTTCCGTACCTTAAAGGAAAAAACGAAACCTTCATAGGATCACTTTGTTATCCGTTCGTCCGTCCATCTGTCAGGACCCTTTATCTCGGGAACGCGTGGAGGTATCGAGTTGAAATTAAAACCATAATTATACTCAGGTCTACAGTCCCTTTAAGCTGTGAAAAAATAAAACTTCTAAGTTAACGTAAAAAAAAAGATACTACCACATATTACACACATACCAGTTTATGCCACAAAAAACGTAAGTTTCGATACTCAAAGGAATCAAAATTTATATGGTACTTTCCATCGACCTAGAACTATGAAATTTGGTAAATAATGTCGTCTTATACTACAAATATAGGAAAAAATTCGAAAACTATACATTTGTAATTAAACCATAAAATTTTAGTCTTTATCAAAGTTCGGGAAAAGCTCGGAAAAAACTGCGAGCCTCGATTCCTGAACTATTTATAATATGTAAGTATCTACAAATTTGTTCGGAACCCCCGGTGGGCGAGTCCAACTCGCACTTGTCCGGTTTCTGTGTGTGTTCTAACGAAATTGATTAATGACACTGCTTCTTCCAATTCTTTGACGATCCACTGTGTAAATACACAACCTGGGCCCTTGTTATGAAAAATGCGATATTATCGGAAGTAGCGCGATGGTCGCAAATCCATTCCTCAAGATATGATATGACGTCGTAGGGCTTACAAAGAGCTCATTTCTAGCGATCATTACTCAGTAGCAGAAAATTTCGAAACTATTTAAAAAAAGAACCGTATTCATCGCTAGATTCGAGTGAATTGTCAGGCTCAAGCGCGACGTTGACGACCTTTCCGAACATATTGCTGCTTCATAATAAGGGCCCTGTACCGCTTAAAATATGCATCAAACGTAACTAAGCGCATGGCAACAGCGAATGACATGCAACCTAATGCACCGTCATATGTCACCAGCTATATGACAGCTATACCGATACAGCTATGCTCGTCATACAAACTTTAGCTTGCCTTGCAAACAAAGGTATTTCAACTCTATTCACTGGCCATAAGGAAGGTTGTACCGGAATTATTATGGGTGAGTCAGGAAGTATCAATTTTCCAACGGTGCTACAGTTAAACACACAACTGTATAATTTGGTGCCGTCGATCATGATAGTTTTGCGACCAGCTGTTTCATAACGGTAACTGTGCAATATAAATACTAAAATTGGAAAATAAAAACTGTAAAAGCGTCTGTTGGAAATTCGCCCCTACAACATTAGTCCACAAGTGTCTGTTTTAATAGACCGACAGATATCTTGCGCTGTTTCAGAATAGTTCGACCGCGTTTAAGCTTGCACTCAAATAGGAAATATCCATTTCGTAAACGTCATTCATAGCGATTTACCGAGCTCTGCCAAAGGAAAAGGTTCTCCATTAGTTTACTAAGTTAGCTAACGAGAAGATTCCCGGCAACGTTTAACTGGATTAACAGATTTGGGTACTCCAAAGAAAGGTCATACAATTTACTTTGCGCCAAGTTCCCTAGATACATCTATATGTAATCATAAACATACCGTTGATTTTCAATGTCTATTTAGTTAACTCTAGGTTATCGTGGCAGGTTATTCATTTACCTCACTGACTCATAAATAACATACCCATCCTATTTTATCTTTTTTTATTTTGATAGTATTTCAAGGCCTTGTTTGTTTACAGTTGAAAAAAGGTGTAAATTTGAACACCCACAAATAAAAAAGACTCTTCAAAGTCAACTCAACATCGTATTGGCCGTCGGTAAACTCTAAGGTAAATCTTAGAACCCATAACAGTGCCACTATCGAATAACCTTTATTATTATTATTTTGCATTAAATATATTGTGAATTTAAAATATTTTATTATATTTTTTTTGTACTGTATCTTTGTAAATTAAAGTATATATATTAAAACTCACCAAGCTGTTACATTCGTTGGCGAGAGATAGGTCATTTGTTCCATTCGTAACTATGCTAACAATATTTCTAGACTTTTTTTTATTTCACATAGTCAGTCAAGAAAATATTAAATATCTAAAATCGAGAAGGGAATGATAAGAAAGCCAAAACTTAGCCCAACATTTGACTTAAACTTTCATATTGACATTCACGAATGAGAAGCAGCAGAGAGAATTTTTTCGTTCGCAAAGTATTTTAATCAACTGCGTTTGGTTTGAGGCTTTTATTAAAATTTGAGCAAGGGCTGACCGCAACTTTGGCAGAATTTAGATTAAGCCCAGACCCAGTGTATTCTAAAAGTACTACTAGATTTATTAATCTAGACAATTGCATTAAAAAAAGTTGTTAATGAGGCGAAATCAATGTGTGACGAAAAAAATATTATTATATGAAAGGAAAGATCCGTAAGGAACGCCCGGGCGCGGACATTCGTCGTCCAAATTCGTCGCTTACAAAGTTTTCGAAAGGCAAGGTAAAAAGTACCCGTAACCGGCGAGCATGCATGCTGCTACTGCTAAATACGGTTGATAAAACGAAAGAAGTTTGGCAGGATCGTGGCCAGTGGCAACTAGCAAATATTTGTCACCTCCTACCCCATCCAGGAAACAAGCGGAGTTTACATATATTGGAACAAATGTATGTTCATTTAAAAATATATATTCGCTTCGCTATAATGTTGCCGTCTACATTGGACTGGCATTAATCCTACTACCCACTCGGTCGTGGCCCATACAAATCACAACCATGTGTTTTCTATGGGCTATGACCTTCACTACGACCACATACTAATGTGGCAAGTTGGTTACGGACCACAAATATTGCAAAAAAATCTACGGCTATAAGGAACAAACAATCTCACAAGAGAGAATGGATATAATTCTTTATGCAAGTGACACTCTGCATACGTACCATCACCCGGACCACAAACTGCAGCCATACTCTTTATTTGTACTGTGACAATGCAGTAGAATTTCAACTGAAAACAATATGAAAGGAAGGAAAAAAACTAAAACAATACAGACACCGGGCAGGTGCGCACTAATTGGACAGATCCCAGGCTATGGGGTCTACTCCTTGATTATTATTTCTATTTATGTGACTGCCCAAATGTGTTTTATGTTTTAAGGGTTCATGTGTATATGTTTATCAGTTTTTTCCACCAAAACAGAGGTCGTGGGTTAGATAGATAGATTGATAAAAAGTTTATTTGCTATACCAAAAACACACACAATCGATTCCCATTGTAATTCAGTCCGGGTGTATTTCCATGTTTGTGACGTCCATGTCTGGTAAACATAGCACAGGGTATCCTAGTTTCGGACCAGGACAAGTGATTGTGTTGTGTGAAAGTTATTTATTTATTCTGCCATAACTTTTAAACGCTTAAGGATGCTGTTACCTCTAGTATCCGTGTCGCTCACCAATTTTTTATTTTTTTAAATTAGGACAGGTTGACAATTGGCCCCAGCCACGCCTAATCGTAAACGAAGACGGGGTCTAAGAAATAAAAAAATTATTGTATTACGAACGTCCGTACAATAAAAAATACAAGTCTTGGATACATTGAACTTAAAGGTAGGTATTTAATTGTATTATTAATTATGTTTTCACATCGAAAACCATAAGCCTGTATCATGGCTTTCACGGCATCTCATTGAGTCTCGGATTTATTTCAATGTAGTGGGTATGTCATTAAAATTGTGCCGAAACATATATAATTTACAATTATACATATTTAAAAAAAGGGTTACTTTAATATAATCCGAATCTATACATCATACGTTTAAAAGCGTATGCTGTATAGTGTTACTAAGATGTTATGTGTTAATTCTAAGATGTTCATTCTATAATAACTTAGAAATCTGATAATGTATTGTTGAATATATTTTAGTATTATCCCGAGTGACATAGGATACCAGAACTGGTAGTGGTGTATGTGCTTGTTAATGTTTTTACTCGTAGTTAGGTACCTCCGTATTTTTTTATAGCTGTATTAAAATAGCAAAGTATTTTTTCTTATTTTTGTACCAGAATCATATGGTTTCATAATTTGTAATGAATCCGTAATTAATTTATATATTTTTATAATTTATATATTAGTTAAGTCCAGTTTCTTATTTCAATTAGTTTTCTCATATATCCGTAATTGACTCAAATCGTTCGTAAGTCTAATGTTTTATTTTTATTTTGACGCCTGTTGATCAAACTGGTTGTATTGTATATATTATGCCTACTAATTGAATGGATCAATGTATTCTGAAATAAATAAATGAATAAGCAATCAATCGTGGTTTGATATTCAAGTGGATATTCTAGGCATAGTGGTGGCAAAAAAACACATTTTTTCAGTGGTATAAAATACAAGTACTTTTAGAAATCCTAAGTAGGCCTTCCTTTGTAGAGATGTGAACTCCGTTGTTTACATTTTAGCACCAAACTTTATTCAAGTACACATTCGTCGCTCTGCTCTGCCGAGTGGATCCAAGCGCATTCTTCCTAGATTTCAAACCTTATGTCAAGGGTTTACAACCACAAATTGGGTGTTTAGCTAGGTTAAACTCATACAAAATTGGAGCGTGGATTATAGAAAGACGACATGAGACTAAAATTGCAATTTCGAATCACCGGTCTGTTGTTTGATTTTAACCGCAGACAGATTAGCCAATAGCAAAATTTGTAAGTAGCTTAAGAAATAGCTAGGCCGTGTCTTAAAATATTTAGTAGTTTTTAAACTTTTTTGTAGAGTAATGTTTAATAATATTGGCAGTCAACGCGAAATGGGAGCCTGCAAATGTGAAAATGGTTTAGTATTATCCGGCCCTATTTCAACCGAATGTTCGATGTTGTAGCTGTCTCTAATTGGAAGCAAACTGAATGAAATGAATAGTTAAAAAAACACAATCCAATTGATGGACATTTTGAAACGTTCCGAGCTGATCAGTTATGTATCAACCTTAGTGTTTAAACTTTTACTAACTTCAACACTTTAGCTTTGTCTCGGCTACACAGTGTATGTGTATTTGGTGTTTCTGTTGTGAATTAGTTTCGAAGCTCACCCAAGTGCAAACCTTCTTACCTTCTTATAGCACCCGATCCGCAAAGAGCGACCCAACTTTGCCGCCTTAGTTGTGGACAGGTAGATAACCGGCATCGCCTCCTCTCCCTCCAGCTCAATATCAAAGTCATTGACCCCTCGGCAGAACTTGTAGGGCCCAAAGCCAGGCGACTGTGGCAACACCAGAGGAAACTCGTCTGTGCCATCGTCTATGTTCTGGTTGGAACCAGGCGGTACAAAAAGGGGATTCTCGTAGCAGCGATTCAAGCTTGGCAGGTCGATTTCGCTGTCTATATGCTCTATTTTATAGTAAGCACAATCACTGAGTTGTTTTTTGTCAGAAGTGGAATCGCATCGCTCTTTCTTGTTGTCAGCGGAGCCATCGCTGTCGTCGTCGGGAAACGTGATGAGGTAGTTGTCATTGCATTCATTGAGGCTATCCACACTCTTGGCAGGGGCGAGATTTGAGGCGAGGTTTGTCTCTGACTCCGAGAAATAGGCACTCCAGCGTAAGCCGCTACTGAGGCGCCCGCACTCCATGTTTAATTTTAGAAGAAGTTCGATCACTTAATTAAAGATTACACACAATAGCCATGATGTAATTGGTGTAAAAAGTTTATTTTTTACTCTTGCATAAATACGGGAAAAACAGTCGTTTTTAATTCCTTTCACAGAATTATGAATTATATATAGTTACGGCGTGATTGAAACTCGAAGACTCATCAAAATTTTTTGAAGACCGTCGTAATAACTTAACACTATGGGATATTAATTTTGAATTTACGATGATTTCAATGAAATACAACTTGAACAAATTGAGACCTGTGCCAGCTATGTGACGCATAGGCTGCATAAACAGAAAATTGAGTAAAATGCACCGATTTTTCAAATCGACTCTAAGCCAAGGGTTCCAAAACCCAAAATGTACTGGTTTAATCATTTGTTCAATATTGGCGACTATCCCCGCGATACCACCTACAGCCGTATCACCTCGAGTGTCTACAACTCTACTTTCTACCTTAGCTATTAGCAATCGTTTGTATGGAATCAGCCGGTACAATCCGTACAATGGGCGTACTGTATATCGGATTTCAGTCTGGCAATGTGTTTATCGTTACAATACAGTTATAGTCTTACACGGGCACTAGTTGGAACTACACTGTGTATCTGTAATCTCGTCAGACATATGGTTGAGTATCGCCTAACTCGTCTTCGAGTTACATGGATGTATATGAGTATCAGTGTATGAGCGTTCTGTCTGTAGATATTTTTTGCTGCAAAATTGTCAGTAAAGGATAAATTATATGTAAAATTATTATTACCCGCCTTTTCGGTTACGGGCACTTTAGTAATTCAAAGTCAGTCAAAAATTTTTTTTCACTATAAAAACAAAGTGTTTACTTAATGAACGTCAAAGCCGTTAGTTTCACAATTAATAGATTATGCGGAGAAGAAGCTAACAAAGAAAAGCTAACAAAGCAATTAAAGCTTTGCAATGAGAGTTTTAGCATGCTCTTGTCTTAAAGACCATTATAAAGTAATTGTGTTTTGAGGAAGTTCGGAACATGCCACCTACTCCTTCATCGAGCCAAATAAAAAACTAGCAATGTGACAGTTTATAATTTTTTTTTCGTATTGCGGTTCCTGATGCTGTTATTGGGCAGACGTTTAGTTGGTTTGGGAAACTAAGGTGAAAAATAACCAATGATTTTTTTTTGGAACAAGATAAGATGAAAATATTCTTTATTTATCAGCTTTTTATTTGGCAAAGTGACAGGCAAAAGGCCCGGATGCCTTCAAGCGTCCATAAACAGCTTAAATTCTACAAAAAAGAACAGATTTCATCACATACGCACGCGTTTCACTTCGCATGATGTAGAGTGCGTAAACTATTAACTACCGGCGATGACGTCCTAAAATTTTCTTGTACCTAATCTACTCCAGAATAAGGATCAGTTTCCCATGTCATGGCGCAGCTTTTACGCGTAATTTACTCTTAGAAGCTCTTCGTGTCTGTAAATAAATCAACGCGCAGACACAACAGTCCAAAAAGTTTAATGTCACATAAGAGTATGGAGCCAAAGGTCAATGAACTCTAATTTTGCCAGTGCAAACGTGCCTTTATTTGTTATAATGCCAATCCTGTATAGAGGGTTAAAAAAACCATAACATTTTAAAGCCCTGAGTATAACCGAAAGTGAAGTATTTTAGAGGCAGTTTATTTGAATGAATAATTTAGATAAATGAACTATTTCAATGAAATTTTATCTGAGTAGATACGTTAATAAAATTATTAATTCATTAATATGTTCTTCATAGAGTTCCACTTCGTAATCGATTGAAAAAAAGGTTAGGAGTTTATTATGGCATTTACTAACTGCGAACTACAGAGATCGCACAGCTATTACAGCGGTACTCCAACGTTCACAAGACCATTAACAATCACAAAATACTTATGATAACTGCAACTTCGCCGTCATATCATAACACTTGATCCTGAAATACTGCCCGAAATGCCCGAAGAATCCCGTTCGAAAATCAAACTGGCGCGCACGCGCTGCGCGGTTTGAACGCGAATACTGACTGAAGCGATCTAAATCCGTAATGAAGTGGCTTTAATAACATGCGTATATTTCCACGTTTTTACGTCGCCCCAGTGCAAGGAAAATGGGGATTTCTCCCGGAGGAGTTACTAAATGCATCTGCTTATAAAATCTTAACTAAGTTAAGATACATTAGGATTATTATATGTTTATAATTAGGTTATTAAGGAATTTTATGGGCCAAGTTAGTCATCTGAAATAAATTAATAATTATAATACGAGTATTAGTTAGTAGTGTGCGCAGTAGCTACTGTGATATCCTAGCTAAATAAATCCGAATATTATCCGATTTATATCTTTACCCTTTTATCTTGTCATGTTGACTGCTTTTTTAGTACTGATTTATCACCTAGTCATCGAATGACACCTGAAACAAAATGTAACGATTTCCATTGAATTCGAAATCAAACCAGGCAATTGTGCGGGCAGCTACCACAAGTACAAAGAGGTATCGTTACAATGTTACATTATGATGTTACACAAAAGATTGACAACAATAATTGCCTAAGGCCCATTCGACTGCTGTATTACATAGTTTTTTTTAACACAATTTTAATATGATAGCGAGATCAGAAGAAAGTTGGAACATGGTGGAACATTTCAAAGAAATGTGAAAATAGAACTATTTTTTTTATAATTTAACAGCTCTCAGTTGAAAACGGTTCTCCCTAGGGCTGAAAGTATTACTTTCAACTCGCTCCTCAGGCAAATTGAAACCTCCTTTCCGAGTATGAGTAATGAAAAAGTTATTTTCTTGGGCACAATCCATAATGTGGTTATCTCTATTTCCATTTTTACTTTGTTTTTAGAAAACGATTGTGAAGATCCCGCAGATTAATTGGATCTCGACGTCTTCCTTGATGATTAAGCTAATCAATTTATGAGTATTGGTCAATCTTATTCTAACTAAAAATATGTCCTAGGCACTACAAGATCTGAGGAGTCACTTCATATACCTATTTAGTATAGGTAGGAGTTGCTGTGGAGTAGAAGCAGTGGAAGCGCTGCGGTAGGACGTCGGCCTCTCATGCGGGAGGTGTGGTTCTGAATCCCGGCATGTACCAATGAATTGTTTTATAAGTTACTTACATTTGTGAAGTTGTACATGCAATACCGCCCGGTAAAACATAGTGAGGAAACCTGAGTGTCTGAGGTACTCAAAGAACTCAATTTGCGGGTTTGCTAAAGGTCATTCGCAAATGGTGGCGTGTTGGTCGGGTCACCTCCCTCTAAAATGGTTGAGACCGGTGATGGCTGACCCCTGCGTTATGCTCGTGAACGGGTGATGTTCGTGTGTCTGGCCGCAGCATTAATGTTTTTCCTACTTTTGTAAGAAGTATTATTTTAGCTTTTAAAGTTATTGATAGCAATCACTGAATGTATTAAGTTTAAGATGATTTGAGAAAAGATGGTCAGAGTGAATTTTTTTTCCCGCTGCCTTTTTCTCCACTACAAATACGGCCCGAAGGCAGCGGCTTACATAGTAACATAGTACATTGACATTCAGCAAACAGAATGTAAACTCTTTACATTGAAATAAATTATTAATTGCAATAAAATTAAAAAGGAGTTGCCACCAGGCGCTGTATAACTCATCTAGCATAGATGCAGAAAGGCCTATACTCGTTTATTTTCATATAAACTTCGGAAAACGAAACCGCGAAAATCTAACATCATAATTAACCACTGAGTACATAACTCGACCCAATGACCCTTCACCGCAAAGTGGCTTTTGGCGTCCATGTCACACTAATTAACAGATGTAATTAATAATAGTACACATAACTAGCATGACAGTGGCGGAAACAACAGATACATTTTGTACATACACATACATAAACTCAACACACCTTTCCAGGATTCAAACGTGCGTGAGTTGTATTTCACGTTTCATTTCATTCAGCTTTTGTCTACATGTAAACAAGCCGGTGATGGTGACGTTAAGTTACGCATAACAATAAAGTGTATCAAGTTGTTTGCTCGTCGTAACTAGTTCCATCATTCATAATATAAAATAAGATAATAGTATTCTTTATTGCAGACCAGAGCACATGACATAAGAAATGTTAATAATTCGAGAAAAATTATTGAGATAATTGCTGGAGGCAAGCCGCTTCCAACCGGTCTCTTTGGAAATCCATGGAGGAGGCCTATGTCCAGCAGTGGACTTCTTGTAGATGATGATTGAGATAATTTTAATAATTTTACGCTGAAGGAAAATATTGTGGGCAAAACCTGAGTGTCGGAGGTATTCACATACCTCAGCGCTTGAAATTGCCGATCTGCGGTGGGCACGGGTGGTAATTAAGCCCATACTCTCTTTCTTCTCAATTAATTGAAGAGCAATAATTTTAAAATTGCAATGAAGCTTAACATAAGAAAATCTTACTGTAAAAGCCACTCCATGCCATATCAGACGCAAATGTCCTTTTAAAACTGGCTGGGATACCGCGTTGTGCAGCGAGAGAGTGCCTTTACATGAGATATTCCCCAGAGCTAGTCTAAACCTACGCAGGTTTTGTAAGCTTCTATTTCTCGTTCTAGATCTTTCTTGCATATTAGAAATTGAGCTGTAAAGTGGCATTAATATAGCATTTTTAAGGCATCTTTTTCTAGATGCTACACTGATATCAATAACCGTAGGTCATTAATGCGAGCGAAGATATGACTTGAAGGGAAAGGCCCAGCTGCCTCATGCTAGACTAATTATCCCGTTTTATTGAAAGCCCAATTGTTCGTTGTTGAGCAAAATAATTTCAACTCTATTTTAACCAAAATACTCAAGTCATAATTGTAATACAAAACAAAAATGTGACTCCATGAAAGTCAAACCTAATCGCATGCGTTATATTCTATTCTCTTTAAATTTCTGTGGCATGTTGTTTTAATTTTTGGAATCACATGCCATAAAGTATTAAATAAATCATAATGATAATAAGCAGCCTATATACGTCCCACTGTAGGGCATAGGCCTTCTCTCAGGGAGAGAGTATGGGCTTAATCACCACGAGTGCCCACCGCTATTAAATCATCCTGCAGACAGATTATCCAAACTTAACTCAAACATAAACTCAAATTATAACTGTGACTTCGAGAAAGTCAATGGAAACAAACAATGGAAATGCATCTTAAATTCTATTCTCTGTCGTTTCAATTTCTGTGGCCTATCGCTTTAGGAATGACGGCCACATAGGCCACATAAATGAAACCCCAATAGAATAAACCGGTCTGGATTCAGCGCTTTTATCTAAATTCAACAGACTGTAATCGAACCTAATATTGGTTGATCTACACAGAATTTGCGGCAAAACCAATTTCAGGCCGTCCTCCAATAAACGAGCCAGTCGGTGGCCGAAACAATCGCTTTATACAAACAATATGACGACACTATCAAGATACTTAATGATCTTTTATTCACGACTCCGTGGTTTGAAAGCCAAATAATGGTTCCACTTTAACCCTTAGTCAATCAGTTTTGGCATAAAAATAGCCTTGATAATTTTGGTAAAATATTTTGGGAGTAACATTTTTATTTTTTTCAACAATCTTTGTTTCTATTGAAATACAAGTTATTCCAGTATCATCGTTCAGTACCAGTGATACATTAGCGCCCGTGAACTATTTATGGAAGGTGTATAAGAATAAAAAAATATAATTTAAATCATTATCAGCAATTTTTGCGTTCTCTCGCCAATCACATCCGCGGGGCCCCTGAATAATACAATGTCGTATTTATAGTTCGTTTAGCAATACCTATGGAGGTCAAATGATATTTTGTTATTGTCTGATTTCTCTGAAAGAAGGCCTTTGCCTTGCACTGAGTCGTATTTAGGCTGCTTATGTTATATTATGTCTGTTTGAAACATCATCATCATCATCAGCCTATGCTTGTCCACTGCTGGACATAGGCCTCTCCTATAGCACGCCGCTGAGCACGGTCCTCAGCTACTCTCATCCAGGTCTTGCCAGCCGCCCTGCGAATATCATCGCTCCACCGACTCTGAGGACGTCCTACACTACGTTTACCGATCCGCGGTCTCCACTCGAGAACTCGTTTACCCCATCGGTTATCAGTTCTTCGGATAATATGGTTCAGCATGCTATTTCGGTGGGCTATGTCGGTGACTATGTAAAGCTATGTAAAGCTGCTATGCGGCTATGGAAAGTTTGAAACATCCTAAATTATAATGTGCAAGCAGCTTTATGCGTCTGCAACCGCGACCTTGCCCGCCCGAGCGGTCGCCAACATCTTGACTCGCTGCCAGCCGCACCG
Source organism: Yponomeuta evonymella (assembly GCA_963969515.1). Classification (NCBI taxonomy): domain Eukaryota; kingdom Metazoa; phylum Arthropoda; class Insecta; order Lepidoptera; family Yponomeutidae; genus Yponomeuta; species Yponomeuta evonymella. The sequence goes on along the minus strand of OZ018355.1, from coordinate 8,255,209 downwards.
CGATCAACATTGAATGAACTCTCATATTCCTGTACGGGAGCCACTTTCGAGGAAAGTGGTTTAGGTATGACTGGTGATTCACCGCCTTTGTGGTTCCTGGAAGCCGCGGTAACTATTTTCTGCCGGATTTTTTTGACATTGACATGCGGTCATGCGTTTGCCGCGAATTAGTTTTGTGTTTGTGTACATCTAGTCTCATGGCCACGCGATTTATTAACAGATTTATCAGATAATGTTAGACGCTATAAATAATGTGAAGATTTTTTTTTTTTTAAACTGGGAAAACAAATTAAGTTGACCGAGGAATTCAAAGACGATACAGCTAGAGGTACAGTTATAGCGTTAGTCGAAAAAATCTCCCTATACGAACCCCCTTAGTCTCGTATACTAAAGATACGTTAATCATTTGTTAACATCTGTCAGTTAGGCAAAATTGTTTTCCAAATAAAATAAAAAAAAAAAAAAAACAATTTACTATATTATTATGTTTTATTAGTGTATGAGAAACTAGTGGGAGGGTAGAGTGGGAAACAGGGTGGAGTAGTCGCTGGACGAGGATGGCCAAGGACAACAAGAAATGACGTGTCTTAAGGAGTCCAATGTCCAGCAGTGGACTAACAGAGACTGTTGGATTGAATTGGAAAAGTAAGCATAGGTACGTCACGGGCGGTCTTAGTAGATAAACGAATAGGTGCCTTATTTTCTAGTCGTCCTATCTGTCTACAAGCCAACCGTAAGCAATCCTAATCTTAAAGGAGCCCAACAAATTGTGTCTCAACAAGATTTCACATCTACCACTCTTGTTCCACCCAAAACGTTCTCGAAAACAAGGCCGATGTCATGTGTCAATGCGAAAATCACCCGATTTTTCTCGCATCGTTTACTTATCGCGCCTGTGCAAATGTTGTGTTAGTAGCAAAGCCAACAGAATCCACGCCGTTACACAACTTCTGAGCTCATGTGCTTCGGAATGAAAAACACAGGGTATTTTACATCAAGCTGTACGAGGCCGGCTCAATTAAAATGACAGTAAACTTTGCCTTACACCTACATAATTTAGAAAACTGAAAAGGCTCGCATGCAGCTAAAATGCTGACCGCGTTAAGATAAGATAAGAATATTCTTCATTGTACCAGGAAAAACACAACCTAAAATATTTATACAGATGCAGTACAATTGGCAGCGCGTAATAACAAATATGTTATGATAAAACAATTCCAAGTACAGACACACTAAGATCATATTTGCACCGAGAATGGATAGAATACGTGGAAGTCTGCGTAAGGATCATAAATGCCTTTGAATTTTGATTTATATTGATCCTTAATTCCTCTACTGGCACATTTAACTAGTATTAATTTAATTAATTTAACTATTAGTAGTTTTATCGATGTGTTAACTCGGCATCGTGTCGTTTTAATGTGAAATGGCCTTGAAGGAGCGCTTGCTTAGCGAAAAACCACCACCGAGACCGTGAATCAAGATTCAACGAGAAAAAGTACTAAGTACCTTGCTGTTTTATACTGGAAATAGCTACATGAACACCAAGGTAAGCTTTTAAATATTATGATGTATCACGAATTTCAATTCACTTCGACAAGGTTCCAAAAGATTTCTGCTGAAGTAATGTACTCGCAATGTACACTTTTTATTTTTTATGTCTTTTATGTGTGCAATAAAGTATAAATACTATGTGTAATTCTTTCACCTGGTGGTGCAATAAAGTCTTCTTTATCTGTCTATCTATCTATCTATAAAGTAAGTTCCATGCCATACCTGCTCGCGCTCTGAAACACAATCACTTGTCCAGTCCCTAACTATAGGACAACGGCAAAGACAACACTAACATCACAAACACCCAGATTAAGGCCATTAGTACAAATCGAGGTTGACGTTCAGCCCCTTAACCCTACCCCTCACAACCTAATTGTGAGTTGGTCGCACCACTCATGACGAGACGCTCTGATACCGATTGTACCTGATACCACGTAAACCCATATCACAGGTTTCTTAGTGCACTTGGACCAAGTGAGATAAAATCACTACTCGGTTGCTACTCGTATCGTGTACACTGGCGATCTGTACACTCGGATGAAAACGGCCAAGTATAGTCTACTCGGAGCGTATTCTACTTATCGGAGTTGACTCGGGTGTAATCTCAAAAGCAAAAAGGCGCACTGAAGAGGAGCTGTATGATGCTGCGGATGTGTTGTGAAAATTTATATTTTTAAAGTTCGACGATAGACAACGCTTCTATCTCTCATAGCAATACATATGTGGTAATTTTGGCACTAGCTAAAACGCCTATAAACTAAAGCAAAAATTCACAATCCCAGTGGACTACAGTTTTAATTAGAAAGAGTGGATCTCTGACCGAGCGTACTAAAATCGTGATAACCCAGTTAAAAAAAATCTCACAAAATTGTGTCTATCACACGACACATCTATAAAGACGAATCTTCAGATTTGGCCTTTCTTGAATACATGAAAAATTCTGACACAAAAATTTTCTTCTTCTAAGAACTAGTGTTAATTATTATGTAATTAATCGGAACTCGATTTCCGAATTCCTTAGCGCACACTCAATATCTGAGGAAGCCCTTTCATACTAATACTTACCAGACGCACGTATCTCGGTTGGAAATGGCATGTCTCCAACACTATCTAATTAAATCTCCGTGCAAATAAACAAATATCTTCATCGCTTGCGCAAAATCTACCTTATTGCCTTAAATATACACGATATTCTGCACTTTCGTGGCTCTGTAGTTTCCTGAACTAAGTCTTACGTTATGGTCTCGGTTCAATAGAGGCTCACAAATGATAGCATCTGAGTCTCAAGACGTTTTGAAACTCTACTTCGCACTTTGTGGCGAAACTATGAGCGAAACTGAGAGCACGTTCAATCTGAGCTGCTTTGATGGCAAATTGCACTTTAGAACCGAGTAATACAGTGTAGTATTTTGTGGCTTAGTTAGAGTATAAGTTAGCGAACAGGCTACTAGCGTACACAACTTGAAATCATCCAATTATTGCAATATCTTAGATATGACAGAAATTGTTTATAAACATAAACATTTACATATAGGCACATACTCGTACATTGCTTCTGGCCCCACACTAGGATACCCTGTGTCGTGGGAACCAGAAACAGCGACATCACAAACATGTAAACATCCAAGACCAGGGGTTTTTTTTTGGTCCCCAGCCGGGATTCGAACCAGGGACCTCTCGCATGGTATGCAGATATACTACCGCTGCGCCACGAGGTCGTCGTTTATAACATATAACATGGCGAAAGTGCGTGCATGCAACGACTAATGAAGATTGAGGAAGCGAAAGTGATCTGTCAGGATCGTGGCAAATGGCAGTCCCTGGTTTCTGCCTCCCTCTCTGGGATACAGGCTTCAGTTTATGTACGTATGTAGGTAAGGGACGGGGGGGAGGCAAAGTTGACATAGGCCTTCCCCAAGTACTCTACTTCCTTAAAAACACATACTTGACATACTCTATGGAGCCATTTTGTTGGCTCCATAGAGTATTTCAATTATATTTTATCTAGATCACCACAAAAGCCGAAAATACAATAAAATATGAAATTACAATCAATCATAGGTTGAACTTTCGGTTCCTTTCCACTAGAACGACGGCCAACGCTCAATGAATGCCTCAGCCTGCCCTCCTGTCCACGAATTCCGTCCGTTGGGGCGTGATTGCCGGCACCTGCCCGAATTGGTACGTTCGTCCTTTGTCCCTATTGTTACCTCCCATTTGAACACGCTTTTACTAGCTTTACTGTAAAAAGAAGAGACTGAAGCGAAAGAGATTTGTCAGGATCGTGCCAAGTGGCAGACCCTGATCACTGCCCACCCCTCCGGGATACAGGCGTGGGTTTATGTTATATGTTATGTTACTAGCAAACTATGTATGCAAAATTAGGAATGAAATATTAACTTGACTTGAAACTGCATGTTTATTACGTGACAATACAATAATTTGGTACCATCAATCTGATCTGATGCAACTCAGAACGGTGGTAGCCTAGTGGGTAGAACATTGGACTCGGAAGCGACAGACCCAGGTTTGATTCCCAGTGCGGGCATGTACCTATGACTTTGTTTTCTAAGTTATGTACATTTGTGAAATTGTAGTAGCAATACCGCTCGCTAACCGTGAAGGAAAACATCGTGAGGAAACCGGAGTACCTGAGCTATTTACATACCTCAGCGCTTAAAATCGCCAATCCGCGGTGGGCACGCGTGGTAATTAAGCCCATACTCTCTCCCTGAGAAAAGGTGTGTGCCCTGCAGTGGGACGTAATATAGGCTGTTTATAAACTGATCTGATTATGGAGCCAGGACTGTACAATGGATTAATAATAATAACTTCCACAGAAAACAATCACTTGTCCTGCTCCTATAATACGCGCACCAAATCCTGAGTGATTCCAATCGTCTAACTGTCAAATTAAAATAAGAAGAAAAAAATTAAATAGAATAAATTTTACAATAAGACGATTGGAATCGCTCAGGATTTGGTGCACATAACTAGGCCCAAGGTCCCAAACAGGATACCCTGTGTTATGGTAACCAGGCAAGGATATCATAAACATGGAAATACGTTCAGACTGGAGCCATGTGTACAAATGTACGGCAGCCCCCAGTGGAAATCGGAGCCACGACCTTCGGCATGGTTATCAAACGCGATGCCGCTACACCAATGAGGCAGTCAAACATTTAAAATTATTCAACACTTTTAATAAGAGCGCCCATTCCAAAAATTTATATTTATTTTTTATTTTTTTGCTATGTTCCTTCATAACTTTGTCAAATTATAACCGATTTCGACAGTTCTTTTTAGGTTCCAATAGATAAAACGTCGGCCTTATTTTAATTTGGTGAAGATCTAATGATGACTTTCAGAGATGGAGAACGAAAATCTTCAATAGACAGCAGTAAATAAGGCCTAATGGGCCCATCTTAAAGTAATTTGGGGATGTTCTGGTGAATACTTTCGGAGATGGAAATTGAGAACTTCAAATTTTAAAGCAAAGAATTAAGTAGGCTTTATGGCTTATTATGGCTAAGGGACTTGATTTTTTTCTCCCACTCCCCCACAACATAACATAACATAAACTCACGCCTGTATCCCAGAGGGGTAGGCAGAGAATAGGGACTGCCACTTGCTACGATCCTGACAGATCACTTTCGCTTTCTCAACATTCATTAGTCGTTGCATGCACGCACGCCGGTTTCGGGTACTTTTTATCTTGCCCTTTGCTAATACATCCCCTATTTGGTCGAAGTATGTCCGTCTGGGTCGTCCCTTACCGGCCCTTCCACCCACATTCGCTCGATATATTTGTTATTTGATATATACTCCCCAACTAAAAATAAAAAAATAATAAAAATAAAAACCATTAAATTAGAAGTAGGTTCGTATGTATTGTCTAACTTTTTAGTGCTGTAGTGTTATGAAGTCGGTTTTTATTTTTTATTTAAAAAAATTATACCTGCTAATTATATCGCCAACCCGCCTGCCAAGCGTGGCGATTATCGCAAAACCCCTCGTGGTTATGAAAAACTACGAAGGAGGCCTATGTCCTGCAGTGGACGACAAATGGATGATGATGATGATGATACCTGCTAAAACTAGTCTCCGCGTGCTTCGTCGTACCAAATCCGCGTTGGGCACGCGTGGTAACAGGGCTACATCTCTGAGAAGGCCGGTGCCATGCAGTGGAACGTATATACAATAGGCTACATAAAAAAAAAAACTAGTCTTGGTAAAGTCGTAGAAAAAGTATTGAACTGCCCTCGCGGAATGGAACGTATAGGTGGCCCATACTAAGTTGGACACAGATCTGTGTCGCGGCAGACGAGTTAAAGGGTCTAAATGTCCAGATGAAAAAGGAGCAGAATTTACCGTCACGCACCGAAAGCATTAACTCGAGGAGCGAGTTCAATTTGTACAGAATCACCCACTTCATCGTGTAGAGTTGGATTAGACCCCTCGTGCTCGCCGGATTAAAAGCGCACCTCTTAATTTGCGCTCCAATCATAAAATATAGGATATAGGTAGATATATACGGTGACACCTCCGTTTTGGAGTGTTATCTCCAGCTTGAAGTGATGTAGGTACCTACAGGTATTTTTATTTTCTACGGGATATCTACAGGAAACACAATGCCAAGACTTGCGGAGCCAACAATTCCATCAATAATTATATCTCAGGCACCGTATTGCCACTAGACGCCGCTTTGCTAGTTGTACAGCAATATTCAAGCATAATTATATTAAATTTTGTAAAAGTCCTAAGTAGTTTTCTATGTAGAATCATTTGCCTCGCGATTTTTAGCTTTTTATGAATAAAAGCTCGCCCACATAGGCGCGCTATTATCGGTCAATAATACCGGATGCGTTATTGCGATATACGTTTTTAGTACATTATGTATTAGGACGGCTACGTAGTTATTACTCACTGACGCGATAATAACGCTGCAATAGAAGTAGGACGCATGCGTTCCTGCGTCATATTCCGATATGAGTTCTTAGAACATTTTTACTGGGACGCATGCGGTCCCACATACAGCGAGATCGTTAGTACGTCAAGGACGAAATTTGGTTTCGACGGTTACGAGAATTAAAAAAATCTATAATATGCATATTGATTTATCAACTGACGAAGAATTTTAATTACCAACAGTAGCTATGGAAGATGACCAACGAAAACGCCAAAGACGAAGGTAAATAATTTATCATCATCATCATCATCATCATCAGCCATTTGACGCCCACTGCAGGACATAGGCCTTCTTCGTGGTTTACATAACCATGAGAGGTTTTGCCATAACCGCCACGCTTGGCAGGCGGGTTGGCGATCGCAGTATGCGGTAGGAATCTCAGGAAGACGCTGCAGCCCATCTCCTTGTAATTGATTTCCTTAGTCGCCTTCTACGACATCCACGGAAGGAAATGGAGTGACGCTATTTTTAATCCGGCGCCACATGGAATAATTTAACCTACATCAAATTAAGGTACTAAGATACAGACTACTTTTACTTACTGTACAGTATGACCATCTCAAAAATGGTGGATCTGCCCAACATTAGATTTTTCCCCAATGGCAGGTTTTTCCCGAATTATCGGACTATAAAAATGTAGCTGTGTGCAAGAAATCGGGACGCATTATCGCAATAACGCATCCGGTATTATCGACCGATAATAACTTGCCTATGTGGGAGAGCCTTAATTTAACAGGGTAGGTAGTTTCGATCTTGTGAATTCATAGAAGGCTTGTACATTTTCGTTCCAGTGGTTTAGTTTAACCCGCAGGAATGTATCAAATTGGTATATTTTATCTAATTCGAAGGTACTATTATCTCACTTACTTTAGCGTGTGTTTTGCTATCGATCGACATATAGGCTCTACCTATCTCATTCTCATTATGTTTTATTTTTATTTTCGATGAAATCTTTGCGTGTTGCTCCCAACTGGATATCCGCAATTTACATACCACCGTCTCGGCTACCAGACAGTAGCAGTTTGAAAATTAGCAAGGTTAACTGCTCACAAATAGCTAACACATGCCAAATTCGTTTTAGTGAATCCTACTAAAACACAACATGGTTTGTTTTGGCTTGTAACACCAAAAACGGTGGTTGGCAAAAATTAAGCATCTCCGCGCAACACGCAATTCGATATGGCACGCAAATATGGACTTTCACACGCCACTGAATTTGAGGGTTATTTCGTCGATGCCAGAATTTGCCCTGTAAATAAAATGTTCTCAGACAAATTTTTGAGACCGACCAGTGTTTCGATATAAATATCGAGCGTACAAAAATCTTTATTAGAGTGTTTTTACCTGAAATCGCCAAAAAGAAAGGTAATTTTATAGTTACAAATAATATTGATCTGCTGAATCATGAAACATTATAAAGAGCAATTAATCAATTTTTATATGTATGATAATTATGTTATTTAAATCCGACGTTTCAGGCTTACCGATTTAAAGAAACTGATCAAGATAGGAACTTATAAATTGAGGCGATAACTAATATTTTTTGAAATTCTAGTTATTTTCTTGGTGTAAGCAAGCTCTTTGCATTGATATGGAGAACGACACATCTACCACACAGTCCTCTTTCACAGTCGATAAAAACGTAACCATAGCAACCGCTAAAACGATAGGCAGTGGCCATGCTGAATAAACTAAACCCACTTTCCACATCATCAATCAAGAGCCATCCATGGTGGAGGCCTCTTGTGTGCGTAAAAAGTGACGTCACTATGTCACGTACATTTTATGAAGCGGCGATCTGCGATTGATGACCCTAGCGGCCATTCATCAGGAAAATGACAGCAAAAACCTTCGCCTCGTAAGTGGGGATAATTTCGGAGTTGGATAAGTAAGTGGTTTCGAAGTACAGTCGACTACACATAGAGCTTTACGCCTCTGCTCAGTTGCGCTACGAGAGCGGCTTTGTAATTAAAATTCAAGGTTGATATTGTGTCGCCTGTACGACTCGTCTCTTATTATTATATGGCATTAAATATTTAAAAGGTGCTTTTGTTTGTGAACAATTAGGTAATTAATAATAATGATGGAAATTTGATGCTCATCGGTAATGCCTACAATGGAATCGGTAGGCAATGTTACAAAGTAACTACTCTAGCTGCTGTGATACGTCGAAAAGCTTGTCATTGATCTGTCTCACACTTGATAATACTACAGAGCAGGATCTTTTGAATCTTTTGATCTTTTGAACTATCTAAATGGTTGACCTATCTACCTATGGTTGCCAGTACTTCCATGATAGGCGCGTCAACACCAGTGTAAGAGATATATTAACGTGTCTCCAATCTAAATTCACTAAATTCCGGCGTGTGTGCGTCACATTGTGACCCAACATAGCGACTTATTCTGGTTTAACCGCAATCTGTTAAGGGTTTAAACATTTTAAGCTTTTGAGCTTTAAGTAGATCAATAGAGAATATTACATTATACCCATAGTTATTTACTTTGAATGACAGGATACGCAATAGATACAAAATTAGAGAACGTTGTGGACTGAAATCCTCTTTCCCGTTTTGTTATATTAAGTGTTTTATTGCACTTTTTTAGCTTTTGACACTATTCAGTGACTTTTTAATAGCATTAGCAGGTCTCCACCATTTAGATTTTTGTGAATCATTAACACAGTAACATTCGCGTCGGTTATTCCACTCATTAGACACCTCATTTATCAAAATCGATCAAGGCGTTTCACCTCTGCGTGGTCATAGACAAACATAATTAGGTATATACTACTTACACAGGCGTGAAAAACTACCCCTCCTTGACATTCACAGTCAGGTAAAAACAAAAAAATATCGTTTTCATTTGGACCTGCAAACAATAAAATTAGTCGAGAAAGTTAGTAATTTAGTAACAAAAGCACAATATAACGAACTCAGACCGGCGTTGTCGAGGACTTGCATTAGTGCAGATTGCATGCAACTTTGAAGCGTCTCTCAATACTCATTTTGCGAAATTACGATTTGCATAATGTACGCAGACACGTAGAAGGAACAGAAGTCAAATAGGTGTACTATGTAGGTACCGATTCCACTATTTGAAGCAGTTTAAACTTGCCTACATTTCAATTGCAAATTCCCTATGGGTACTAATCGCTATATTGTACTAGAGACTATATGGGTACCAAGCGTTATACTTGATTTGGATCTCCTTTCAAAGCTACTTTCCATATTTGCAGTACAATGGATTCGTATCTCTAAACAAAGTACTAATTTTATTTTAGTAATAAATTGTGATTACTCACTGGACAGACAATAGTTAATCAACCTTTTTGTACGTTAAAAATAGTTCCAACTTCGACGTAAGTTTTAGATGCAAATTTCCTTTTAACTAAATGAACCTAGTGACGATTCGACCCTAAAAGATTAAATGTAGTATCTACTATAACTATTGTCTAGTAGAGATGCAAAAATACAATTTCAATTCTAATTAAGTGATGTGTAAACTTCACTAAAGCAATCTTGCTTTAGAAACAGTGGGCTTAGTGTAAACCAATATTTGACATTCCTATGCCATTTTATTTCCTGCTGCATTCTGAATATCGAAATTTTATAATTACACATAAATGTACAATGAGTACAATGAAAATCAATTTAGCAACTGTCTCCCCGACTACCACGATTCGGGCTCGACCTTGTGTGGTAGTCACTGTGTAAACATAACCATTGTAATAACTATTTTCTGGCAATAAATGTAATTTTTTTTTAAATATTTACATCATTTCACGCCTGTATCATGAAGCAGCAGGCAGACACCAAGGATTGCCACTTGCCACGATCCTGACAAACATTCGAGAATTATTTTCGTTTTGGTCTGAGCCAACTTTCTTTATCTTCATTCTCACTGAAGATACCAACATGGCCGAGGTTAGTGGGGGAGCTATAGGTAGGGTCAATAGCAAAACAACATTTATATTTTAGTTGAAAAGTCGCCCGTAACGTAACTGAAGAGTGCACGGTTGTAAGGATTGGTGTCCAGTCAACTGTGCCTATGCAACGGAGCGGGATCCATGCTCCGTTATTAAGGTAGTCATTTCTATTCTATCTACCCGAAACGTGAGATTATAAGCAATAGAATCTAGCGTTTGTGTATTTTGGTTTCGTCAACGAGAATCTGTAAATATATGGAGTCAAAATTTACACCTATGACTATTGTTTCAGCGAATAACATTGTTTATCAGCTGGCTAGTGTCCAAAGAATAACTAACCGAAATCTGGTCTGCGCCGGTAGCATTATGTCGCGAGTCGCGCGTTTTGTGGCGCTAATATGTCAGAATTTGTCAATTGATTTACTGGAAAGCTGGAAAGTAGCTACGTTTGACATTTGTGTGGGTGCGCGTAAGTCGGGAATTCATACTGTGCTGAACTAGGATTTAAAATCTGATAGTAGATTAGATTATATTAGAACACTTCATTTTACACACCAGAAAACAAAATACATTAGTAATCAATAATAATAGTAATTCTCCACACTTACATTCAGACTAATAAAATTGTGCCTGACTGAAAAAAAAATGTGGCTCTGCCCAACCCTACAATTAGAGATCAGCATTAATAATGTTTTTCCTACTTTTGTAATAAAATTAAACAGTTTTTTGGTATTTAAAGTTATTGGTGGCAGTTATGGAAAATTAAATAAATAAATAATAAATTTATTTATTTCAAAGTTACACACTGGCATAATACAGTTACAAACAACTAAGATTACAAAATAACGAGTTGGCCTCCGTTGCCGAACTAGGTAAGAACCTGTATTTCAGCAAGCAGGGCCTTCGCCACAGAAGACAATTATAACATCAAAAATGCAGCAAATAAACAACTTTAAATTCCAGTTTAAATTAAATAAAGTGTGAATGTTAGTGTGACCTCTCGGTGTGTGGAGAGTGTATGTGCATGTATGAGTGTGAGAGGGTGAGTGTGTTTGTGTAAGTATAAGAAAGACCTCATTCCAGAAAATAATTATCATAAAGGTAGCAACTGATGTATCTATTATGATGGTTTAAGAAAAGGTGGTCAGAGAGGAGTTATTTTCCCGCTACCTTTTTCTCGGCTAACGTTGTACATTGACATTTAGCAAACCGAATGTACTTGTAAATTCTTTACGTTGATTTTGGATTTCTGATTTCTGGATCAAACGTGATTATGCTACCTTGCTGAGTTACTGAGGTAATACTTACACAATTAAGCACATACACTGCTTCTGAGACATTGCTTATGTATGAATGCACAAGGCAGCCCAGACTTAGAGCTGTTGAATTGTTTTAAAATCCATTCGTCAAACCTCCAGCTACGAATATATCCAGTACGGCAACTTTTCCGACACCGAGCTCACAGTAATCACAACGCGTAGGTCAGGGCAGGTGGCCGTTAAACGATCGGATGACGCGCACATAGGGCTAATCCCTATCGACGGTGATTGACGCGTGACGAGAGATCTAGATCAGCGAGGGTCAACCACAAGTTTTTAAAGATAGTGCAAACTTTGTAATGTACATCGAATTGTCATAGTAAACCTTGAAATTGAGTTCTATGTACGGGCACCGTACACCTTTCTAGGTCGCCCTTGTTGCTGACTGTGCACCGCGCACATTCGAACTCACAGGTTTTGTTGCCTGCGCCAAGCCTGCGCCAGACAGTTGGCTTTTGCCTCTCATTAACAACATACTTCTTCCAACATGTAACTATGCACAGTATCTAATAAACAACATGAAGACTTGAAACATCAGCATCTACTTTCTCCATCCACCACCGCCCTAAAATCTACAACATCTGCTGTGCGACAGAGTTGAGTTGCACACGCGCTCCTCTGCTCGTACATTCTATGAAAGCTCGTGAGAGCCTAACGTGGCAAGCTTTTTCTCTACGCTTATAGAATTATTGCTTTTTTATATAGATTTATCTAAAGCACCGCATCGTAGAGCATCCGTGTGGTGCTGGATTAAGAATAGCGTCACTCCATTTCATTCCGTGGATGTCGTAGAAGGCGACTAAGGAAATAAATTACCAGAATTACCAGGAGACGGGCAGCAGCGTCTTCCTGAGGTGCCAACCGAATAACGCGATCGTCAACCCGCCTGCCAAGCGTGGCGATTATGGCACAACCCTTCATGGTTAGGGAAAACCATGCGAGAGGCCTATGTCCTGCAGTGGGCGTAAAATGGCTGATAATGATGATGATCTAGAGCACAAGTTCAGACCAGAGCAGACCGGAGGTCATGGGTTTGATTCCCACTAAGGACCGCCGTACATTTGTACAAATGGCCTCAGTCTAGGTATATCACCATGTTTGTGACGTCCTTGCCTCGTTATCATAGAACAGGGTTTCTCGGGACCAGAACTAGTGATTGTTTTGAGTGGAAGTTATTATTATTATAAAACACACTCACTAATACAGAAAATGTTACGTAAACTTTCAGAGCATAGGCTTTGAATGAAAGCTTGTTGTTAGTAGGCTAAACCCACCTGCCCAATGGTTAAAACTGTAAGCAAAAACAAAAAATCTGCCGGGTCGTCGTGTTTTAGAGAGCGTATCATATCGAATTCCGTTTCGGAATAGCTGACGTATACTTGCTTTGATTCGCATCATGTTTGATCTGCTGTCATGTGTGTTGATTTTGCTTTACTTTGGTTGATTACAAGACATGATATAACAGTTTTATCAACTGACTAGTTGATTATAGAGACCAAACTGATTGTCTGATTGTGTTAGACTGGATTTCGAGCAAAACGTAAACGTAAGCGCCTCAGAAATCCTCGAAAAGCCTCAGTTGATATTATGGAACGTTGATGTTTCGGAAAGACGCATAATAATTTTTGTCGTTAAACTGTGCAAAGGTAGTCGGCAGCACATAAATCTATAAATGGTTAACTTTCTAACAATAATTTCTTAAGAATAACTGACTAACATATTAATAACATAAACACACGCCTGTATCCCAGAGGCAAAGATCAGGGACTGCCACTTGCCACGGTCCTAACATATCACTTTCGCTTCCTCAACACCATATTAATAAGGCAGGCGAAAGGACTAACCAAATCTTATTTTGGGGTACTTTGCAACAAAGATAAAAAGTTTGCTCAGCCACCAACTGTACACAAGAAACGAGACCTACGAAAGATAGTAAACACGACATGGCCCGGACGCTAGGCAGATAAGTGTCACGCATCGTATCGTGTGTACGCATAACAGTCCGATCGGGGTCAAGTAGTCCGTTACCATGTTTATGCTGAGCCTACGGCACGGCAGAACCCGTCTGTGCCATTGAGGCCTAAGGAGCCCTTTGCAACTGGACCTACGATCGACATTGGCCTTAGATCAGAGTTATTCAAAGAGAAGAGAAGTAGGTTTTTTTTCAAGTTTTACTGCAAAACGTATTCAAATTTAAGGGATATTATACTTTGTAAGTATAGTACTTATATACTTTATTCCACACATAAAAAGACATAAATAAAATAAACATTAAAATAGGTTTTTAAAACAAACATTTACAAAAAAATTTAAAAGTGTAGATGGCGAGCTTATTTCAGCAGAAATCTCTTTCAGCCAACCCTTGATGTGGTGACACGATCATTATAAACGAGGGGGGGAAGTGTACAATAATTGGGTATTTGACAAAATATCAAATGATATATTTTTAAAACGGAATTTTGTATGAAAATCCTGGCTTATGACGTCACATTTCAGAGCACTCTTTTTATGTTAATCTATAAAAAAATAAACTAGTAATTGACTAAAAGAGATATATTTTCCGAGATATTTTGTAATTTTTGTTTTAATCGAGCATATGAAATAATTTATTGTTGATCACGAAAATACCGAATTATTGTAGTGGCCATTAAAATGGTTTGGATACCATTAATTTGAAAGAAAACGACAGAATCCATCTGTACTACTGAGGCCTAAAGAGCCCTTTCCAACTAGACCGTTGCACAATGTCTTTATTATACAAGTTAATCAAAAATTCACCTCTCCTTAAAAAGAAAAGTTGGTATTTTTCTTTTAATTCTGACAGCGAAACATTCCATTTTCAAATTTATGAGATATTATAGTGGCCATTAAAATTGTTTACCATTAATTTCAAAGAAGACACTGGCACGTATTTTCGAGACACCTGTACGAAAGAGGAAAACCCAATGAAAACATAACGTCGCTCGGTTCGCCAACACCAATTATACGTGACTTTCTTGTTCTCATTTCGTATTCATAATTCTTGTTGCTACAACCGACCATGATATTATAACAGAAATACCTGGCACGTACTAAAGCTTACTGAATCCATCCATCTTACGAATACATAAAATTGGAAGTCCAAATGGATAATCAATGGACCTAAGGAAAGCCTAATTGACTACCTATCTATAGGGATACACCAAAATTAATGATGAAGCTTGCTAAAATGTTAGAAGGTTTTAGGGCCAAAAAGGATTTTAGTCCTGATACTTTTAAAAATACCAACCTCGTTCGAATCATGTGGTTATCTATTGTAAAGATATTGGTGACTATGTTTATCTAGTGTGTAATACAATCTAAAAGCATTCAGAAATTACGAGTAAGCAGTTTATTTAAGGTCTAACAAGATCCCTAAATACATATATCCGAAAAGGAGCGGTTTTGCTCCGACAACTCGAGTAGAACCCTCAACAACTTTTACATTACATTACATAAACTCACGCCTGTATCCCGGAGGGGTACGCGGAGACCAGGGTTTGCCACTTGCCAGGGTTTGATCCTGACAGACCTCTTTCGCTTCAACCACATTCATTCGTAGTTACATGCAAACATTCAAATAAGTTTTACTGGGTGGAAAACTACTGATCTGTCTATCTATCATTATCATCATTTAACGCCCCTTACAGGACATAGGCCTCCTTCATGCTTTTCATAACCATGAGGGGTTTTGCCATAATCGCCACGCTTGGCAGGCGGGTTGGCGATCGCAGAATGCGGTTGGAATCTCAGGAAGACGCTTCTGCCCGTCTCCTGGTAATCGATTTCCTTAGTCGCCTTCTACAACATCCACGGAAGGAAATGGAGTGACGCTATTCTTAATCCGGCGCTACACGGAAAGCTGTCTATCTATATCAGGCAGTAATTATATCAGCTGTACTATAATATGAAGTTGTTTCCGTTAGAAAAGTTGTAAGAAATTAGGAATAGAGGTCCCATTTTCGGATATGCATGGAGATTTTATTACACCCCGTGTACGTCCCACTGCAGGACACAAGTCTTCATCGACTACGCAATGTACTTGACTGAGCAAAAACATATTACCTAAGCACAAACTTAGTTGCTGCGTTCTTCTGTCGTTTTGTTGCGTCACGCCTAACAGAGTGTTTTGGCCGTCAGCCAAATGTCGCCTTCTTAAAAAGAATTTATACGAATTCGCGTATTTTCGTATCACGTTTATAGGTCGCTACGTATGAGCGGTTCACTTTGACATTTAACACCTTACACTGTCTGCAAAAGGCACCTACCTATATTTTGTTTTATTCAGCTTTGGTCTGATTGTAAACAATCGAGTATCTATGGTGTTGACATAATATAGCGTTTGTTATAATTAAGCCCATATTCTCTCTATAAAAGAAGGCTTGTACCCTGCAGTGTGATGTATACATGCTGCTTATGTATTTATTCACGTGTAGAACTTTTTGCAACGTCATGTGAAACACGCACATGTGTGTTTCTCGTGTGTATTACAAATTAACTAGACGAACGCCCGTAAACAAGACACCCCTGAGCCCAAATACATCGACCATTATTAATTATGACATTCCTTGATCTAATAGCAATCCACTATTCATAATAGCAGGTTAGATTGACGTTTAACCCTTCTAACGCGACAAATAGAAATAGAAATAGAAAATGTTTATTTGTCTTCAATATAGTAAGGCACAATAATCACTTATACTATAAAGCAATGATGACAGTTTAGTGAGTAATTTATTTAAAGGCATTTTAATTAGGTATGAAGACAAAAAGGTCTGTACCTCGGCTAGTAACTAATGTGCACCAGTGTGCAATTAGTTGCCGATTTTCAGGCAAGGCCTTTCCTTAAACTAAGTTATACCTACCTGGGTATAATTATACTACTGCTATTATGATGATAAAGAACACACGTGCAGAATGGTGATAAATCTTTGAATTGTGAAACTAACAGCTTTGGCGTTCATTAAGTAAACATTTTATTTTTATAGTGAATAACATTTTTGACTTTGACTTTGATGATAGATCCAAACCGAAGACTCGTTCATTAAAGCTGAACGGCCAAAAGCTAGTCCAGCTGTAATCAATCAACAGCCAGAGAGCATCTGACACGATAAACGCCGAAATAATATGGGCACAGACAACCGGCGCCTACTCGCATTCCTATAGGATACGTGAGCGACTACGCCACATTCACTTATTATAAGAAATGAAAAACCACAATTACACTATTTTGCCAAACTGCTAATGCAGTTTATCTGCAATATCTTGGTACAAATCCGTGCAGTGACAAAGTAATACAATATATTCCCTTCTGCCAAACTGTATCGCAGTTTAACGGCAGACACTCTCAGTAAATAATAATAATAAATTACTCATATTTTTCCTGACGTACATAATATTATCATATACTGACTAGCAACTGTCAGGATGTTAGTTCCTTTAAAGAAATCTCTTGACTTATAAGCTTATAAATGAATCTGATTGCTCTCGAAAAAGTACATAATTTGAAACGCCAAAGACAAACTCGTTCCTAGTGGCATCCGCTAGCATAACGCATGCCAGACAAACAAATGCACTGGCACATCCCGAGTAGTTCCCCGGAGGCTAATTCGACGCGATATTAGCGCGAGCGAGATTCGATTGCCGCTCGAAATTAATGAGAAATCGCAAATGAATCGTAAAATCGTCTCGAGTTTTAGGTGTCGTAAAAACGCCCGGACAACCTTATTATCGGGGAATTGGTATTATTATTGGAGTGCTCGTTTTGTCAAGGCTGTGACGGGGTCGGCACTGCCCGGCTACTTGAGTGTCGGATCTTCTGCCCCTATATTACGCGCACCAAAACCTGACCGATTCCAATCGTCTAACTCTCAAATTAGCGTGGATTTTGACAGTTAGACGATTGGAATCGCTCGGGATTTGGTGTGCATAATTGCGATTGCGCTGCGTGACGCCTACATGAGATCCTACAGGCCAGGATCCTGATGACGAATATGTTGGATGCTGGTCCTAATCCTGTCTTGCCATTCGCTACGTCAAGCAATATGCCACGTCTCTTTATCGCTTTGTCACGCGCGATACAGGGTTTTGGTGCCAGGGCTGCTCATACTCTTTGTCTTAAGTACGCTCTTTCGGTCAATCTAATCTGAAGATCTGACACCCAAGTTTCTTAGGCTGTTGACCTACAGTAAATAGACCTAACTTCCAATGCATAGTTCTATTGTAGCAGCCAACTCGACGTGATCAAGATTTTTGCAGAGATGAACTCCCAGCAGCAAAATAATTGGGCTTGACTGCCATGGCTTAAATGACTTAGAAATTTCGGATATCATTTTATGTCTGGTCTAATTCATCTATGCATTCACTCATTCATCGCTGCTACTAAAATAAGCTTAATTAGCTTTGGTGTGCTTCCACCAAAGCTAATGAAGCTTATTTTAATAGCAGCGACTTGGCAACAACTTTTTCTCTGAATTTCTAGCAATCATGCACAAAACACGTGAGACATGCCAAAAGCAATATGCGGGCGATTACGTAAAAAATGAAACAGCCACCTTAATTTTAGTATCGTTTTAGCTGTGGGTATATTTAATTATAAATTTTTATGTTTCCTTAAATTAAGGAATGTAAGTACATATTTCTCGGTTTGGCACTACCCCCCACCTTCTCTCGTCACCCAATTGGTTGGCTAGAATAAAATACTAATTAGTATTAAGTTCGCCTAATGTACAATATTTACTTGGTGCAATAAAGAATTTTAATAATAATAATAATACTTATCTATCATTCATAACAATATTTTGTTAGGTTAGATTGTAATACGTTATTTTATAAGAATAACAATAATAACTTCCACACAATACAATCACTTCACCTGGTCCCAAACTAGGATGCCCTGTGCTATGGTAACCAGGCAAGGACGTCACAAACATAAAAATCGAAGAAAAACCGAAAGTTGCAATTATTGGATGTTAACTGGAGAAATACCAAATCTTCATCGTTCAAATTGACAGAGCACGCAAGAAGCAAATAAATAATAATAATAAACCTGTAATTAGCCTATAGTTATTATTTACATGTTATTTATGTAACTTTTAAAGCTGCTGGTTTTCCATGTATTAGTAAAAAAATAAAATCAATGTAGGACGATCTGGAGCGAAGAAAATGGCACATTTTAAGCCAATTGAAGGCATTACGAATAAGGAAATCACCAAAAGAATGCTTCGGGAGCTAAATTTTAATCTCCTTGTGTGAATTTTTTGGGAAAAGTCAAATCCGATTGATACATTTTGTCCCAATCAAGTAACGTAACGTTCAATCACAGCTGACCGACCTTTACATTTTGGCCTTTGGACCGTATTAGAGATGCAAATAGAAAAAAAACAATTTGTTTTGAAGCAATAATACAAACTTACCAATTCCTCAGGTGATCCCGGTTCCTTCATACCATTGCTCTTATCCGTGCTCCCCGTCTCTGAAACAGGAAAATAAAAATTTGATACGACTAGAGCAATACACGAACTGTTGAACCAAAAAAAAAAGGAACATTTTGCATTACGTGAACAGTCGACAGCAAAAACAAAAATAAAGTCATCTTTATTGTAACTGATAAGAGTGCACGTTGATGTGCTGTCGACTTTACATAATACACACACAAAATATAAGATCATCAAATAACTTTACACGTCGTTGGCATTTGCAGTTCGCTGATTGGTCCGATTTATTCGTTCATTAGTGATCGAATCATGACCCCCGTCTGGTCAGTCACGCGTTCGGAAACGTGTAAAGCACGACTGGACCAGTCGTTCGAATTTTCAGAATACACTTAGGTGTTCCAAATTCGAAAAAATATTTTCTACCTTTTTGCCAGCCAGCATCAGTTTCAATATGAGATAGGAGTGTTGATTTTGCACTGCGTTTATTTTTTATTCAATTAAAAAAAAGATACATCTGAGTGAATTTTTTTATCTTCTGATTACTAGATTTTTTTTATAAAATACTACCCCTATAGGTGCGAGTATAACCCGCTAAATTAAAAAAGATAGCCAAATCCTTTTTTGCACTTTAGCAAAAGTTAAATATGAGCGCTGCTATGCTCAATCACTTTCTTAAATTGATATATTTTATTCCTCACTATTGAGGTAAATCAATTTGAAGTCTCTTTAGTTAAACGCCATTAAGCTAGCCGGGTAAAAGCTTCAAAATTAATTACCTACATTGACGTTTGAAATAAATAATCCAGCCAGCCTCATTTGGTTGCCTAGTTAAAACTTCAGTGTTGCGGCAAACAGAATGCTGAATGGACAATTTTCGATCGGTCCGCCACAAAAGCTGCTTGATTGGTAGGGTGCATGTGACGCAATCAATAGAGCTCTGCGAGCCGTGAATCAGAACTAATTACCGTGTCTTTTTCATATGAGCTAATAAAGTTTCGACTTTAAAGCGATTTAATTATTCACGGCTTTCAGCTGACTTCGATGAAAAGGGACTTACTTTTTACAAGTTTTTTTTTATGTAAGTTTATGATGTAAGATTCATGTTTAAAAATATTGGTATCATCATCATCATCATCATCACCAGCCATTCGACGCCCACTGCAGGACATAGGCCTCCTTCATGGTTTTCATAACCATGAGGGGTTTTGCCATAATCGCCACGCTTGGCAGGCGGGTTGGCGATCGCAGTATGCGGTTGGAATCTCAGGAAGACGCTGCTGCCCGTCTCCTGGTAATTGATTTCCTTAGTCGCCTTATACGACATCCACGGAAGGAAATGGAGTGACGCTGACGCTATTCTTAATCCGGTGCCACACGGAATATTGGTATATTCATTTGTTATTAAAAATATTGGTATGTTATGCACCTACAGTCGACAGCACATCGACCTTGACACGCGTGCACTTTATTCAGTCGAGTCACGGGTACTTTGCAACTTAAATATAAATGTTGAGCCACTTACATAAAAATGCATCCATTAACGAATACAAGTATTCACTTTAATTAAAACATGCTGACTGATTCACATTCAAATGATATTTTAGATAGATAGGTAGATAAATAACTCTTCATTGCACACCAGTCCTTCACTTACAGGTACTAAATACTAATACTTTATTTTAATACGCGTAAATTGATTTTTTATCTTTACTGCCTTTTTTGCATTTCAACCACAAATGCCTTTTTGGGGTTCCGTACCCGAAGGGTGCCAAACGGGACCCTATTAGTAAGACTTCACTGTCCGTCTGTCTGTCTGTCTGTCTGTCTGCCTGTCTGTCTGTCCGTCTGTCTGTCTGTCTGTCTGTCTGTCTGTCTGTCAGTCTGTCACCAGGTTGTATCTCATGAACCGTGATAGCTAGGCAGTAGAAATTTTCACAGGTGATGTATTTCTGTTGCCGCTATAACAAAAAATACTAAAAACAGAATAAAATAAATATTTAAGGGGGGCTCCGATACAACAAACGTAATTTTTTGCCGTTTTTTGCTCGATATTAATAACGGCAACAGGTAAACGCTTGAAATATTTACATAATATTATTTAGTTCTATATTCGCTTCAAAAAGAAATAATTAAATTAAAATAAAATAAATGTGATTTTTTGCCGTTTTTTCTCGGTCTTTGTGTTTAATGTTTTATAGAAAATGGTACGGAACTCTCCGTGCGCGAGTCCGACTCGCACTTGGCCGGTTTTTTTTTATAAACTGTGCCTTCATTTGCACCAGATCTTCGAGGACGAACAAGAACTTATAAAAAGCTCTAATATCCTAACACCGATTTCTCGTAATGTAACAATCTGTTAAGTAACTGCTAACAATTACTAGCACTTTGTGCATACAGAAAAACTAAAACAAGTGATGACTGTCAACAGACAGTTAACGTTCCTAAATAAATAAACAGTTTGTTAATGTACCAACGAGAAACCGCGGGTATGTATAGTTCAAAGCTGTAGGAAGTGGCTTAATATTTGCTTTTCCCAAAGGCAAAATTTAAAGCGTAAACAATTGCACGTATGTAGGACAAACGCTAAATTACTTATCTGGTCGTAGACAATCTGCTTTCTCACGAGAAAACAATGGAGGATAATATTTTATTGCAGGAAGGTTGAGAGCAACAACAATACCGCTTGCAGTTTCTTGCGAAATGTCTATAAATGGCGCCGGAAAAAGTTAAGCACCAAGTTTATACTCGTTTATACGTTTAATACGTCAGATGAACTGCTATCGGTTTCTAAATTTTAATTACCTTAAATACTAAAGTGTCGTCTGTGTAAGTACTTAAGTTCCAGTCTGTCTCATCATATTTCTCAACCAAGAACTGGACGGAACGATAAATACGAATTTATTTAGTGAAATTCTCAATTAACAAACCCGTGGAAAATAAGTCAGTGACGAAAATTAACAGTTTTTAAAACATATGAAAATATGTATACAGTGCTAAAAGTGTTACGAGCTTAAAAAAGGTGCTACAAATAAGCGCGAGCAACGTACCACGAGTTATGTTGCGAAAAAGTTTACTTCCAGAAATATAGCGACAAAAGATCCTAGTTATAGTTGAGTATTCGTTTTCGCTTTACCTACAACCTACATAATGTGCAAATTTAACGCACGCGGCGACTTTTAAACGCGATTCAACCGCGCGCATGTTTCGCTGCCGTAAAAATGTAAGCGAAACACGTGCTATACCGCAGTGCGTTTGCATCGCTTGTCAAAAATACCATAAATCGCGATTAGAAGCGCATATCATGGTGAGCGACAGCTCTGAGAGTCAGGGCTATCTTAAACTATGCTGGGGCCCTTGGGCACACAAGAATTTGGGACCCTTTTCGAAAGTAAATTAATATACTAACATTTTTGTTCTATTTATGATGGGTAAGTAATCAAATATAATATACTTTGTATGGTTTTATGTTCACAATAATGGCTTCTTCCGAGAATTTAAAACGGCAAAATCTTCTATCCTCAAAGCCAATTTGTTGAAGTATGTCGCTTTCTATGCCCGTAATTGACATATTACTTTGTTGTTCTTATAACATTGTGGTTCGCAATTCAGTGCTTATGAACGCTCTCCACTACCATTAGGTAAAGGAATATTCTTTTAGCAACTTGAAGGTTTGGAAAAGCTTCTTCTAATTTATCTGACTTTATTAGGTTATGTAAGGTTGAGATATTAAAATCCACTGATTGTTTTGCTATATAAATAAATCCTCATGATAAAATTCTGCAAATTCTTTGCATTCTTTGATCAACTCGCCAGATTCGATTGTTGTTAACTGACAAAGAAAACTAAATCGATCATAAATTCTTGGTATGCTCCCGAACGTTTTTTTAAATGACTGTGTATTTAATGTGTTAATTATGGGAATGAAAGTATCTACACGAAACTTTTCCTTGCATCTCAACTGTGTGGCTCTGATGATCATTCGAAAAAAGTGATTCGTGTGCTGCGCATTCTTTTTGTTTCAAATTTATCTTTGTGTTCAGCATCTCGATTTTTTTCTTTAGCAGCCGTTTCGTAGTGATCAAAATTATTGCATGCGTTATTGACATAATTGATCAAAGATTCGTAGAGTGCTACAACGTCCAATTTCATTGTGCTATTCTGTAAACTTAGACTTGTCTTATTCATTATTCCTAAAAGATCATTCCATATTTTTAGAACAGCAGTCTCAATTTTTTTCATTTTCTTTGCTAGGCTTTGGGCTTCGTTTCTATTGTCTCCTGATTAATTTATGTCACTTGCGATTCATGACAATGAATCAGAAATATATAAATAACCATTTTGAAAAGCATCAGTAACATTGGCACGTGCAGACCAGGGCTGATAGGAATCATGATTTTAAAAAAATCAAACAATCGGATTTCTTTGTTTTAAATCGGATTATTTTAACTTTCTGATCTTATTTAATTTGAAGTCAGTTATCAGTAAAAAAAACTGAAATATAAAATAATCAACAACCCGACTGCTAAGCATTAAAATAAAATAAATACGAAGCTGGCGGGACCAACCTAAGGAGTAACATTGCTGAAATTGGACCCCGTCTGCTTAGTAGTCAATGCTCAGCAGTCGCGTTGTTGGTTATTTTTTATTTCAGTTCTTTATTTTGGTCTTTTTAGTGATTTTTTAATACTGATTTATATATAGCCTATGAAACCCGCGTACTGATGTTTTACATACACTACACGTGATTGTTGTAGTTAAATAAAATTAAGATCCGAGTATAATAAATTAAATATAACAGCGCCGTCTAGTGACTTATAGTTATATACACTATAACGTTACATAACAGCGATTTTGGTTTTTTGTCACTTTTTTGTTCAATAAATGCTAATTTAATATAGCCTATGACACTCGCGTAGGGATGATGAATCGATTGAAACCTTATTTGTCAAAATCTAACCATTGGTTAAGGAGTTAAGAGGGAACATAGAATCGGGCATACTTATACATACATATGAGCTAAACACATTACCCTTCTTTTGGGCTCCGCTGCAGTCGGGTAAAAAGCACACAACATAGTTAAAGTTCATTTTAATTATTAATTACAGCACCGACACCGCTCCGATGGAGCCTCAGGATGCCTCGTGTTAGAGGCGAAACGCGTCGCAACGTATTTTTTCACACAAGTATTGGTGTCGGTGGTGGTGTGTTTGTTTGTTGCTTCTTCTGCTTGAAAAAGTGGGAGGGAGGGCGGTGCATTAACTAACCGCATGGTGCTTGTGAAATTTTGGCGGAATTTATATTTATTCATTGTAAAAACAGAATGTTTACTTAATGAACGTCAAAGTTGTTAGTTTCACAATTAATGGATTATGTGGAGAAGAAGCTAACAAAGAAACTCCACATTTATTCTTTTCAAAACACGTTTTAACTTAATTAACAGAGTTTTCAACTTAAAATATTAGTCATGAATGTGTTGAACACTAGTCACAATCGTCCTTTAAATAATAATTATCTACTGTTTAATGCCAAACATCTTTGTCTTCTAAATAATCCTTGATGTTATAGTAAGCCTTTTTGCACAGAATGTGCTTAACACATTTTTTAAATCGCGTTGGAGGTAACGAGGTAACTCTAATATATCTTGAGGAATTTTGTTGTAGAACCTTGTACAGTGCCCCATAAAGGATGTGTTAACTTTTGCAAGTCTAAATAGTGGAAATGACAATTTATGTTTCTTTCTAGTATTAACATTATGGTGGCCACCAACATTTTCGAAGTCTTTGATATTTTTTCTAACGTACATAATATTTTCATAAATGTATTGACATGCAACTGTTAAGATGTTGGTTTCTTTGAAGAAATCTCTTAGCGAATCCCTACTACCTAACTTGTAAATAAATCGGATGGCTCTCTTCTGTAAGATGAAGATCGTCTCAATGTCTGCTGCCCGACCCCACAGTAGTATGCCGTAGGACATAATACTATGGAAGTAACTAAAATAAACAAGCCTAGCAGTTGCAACGTCAGTGAGCTCTCTAATTCTTTTGACTGCATATGCTGCAGAACTAAGCCTGTGTGCTAGTTTTACAATATGAGCAGAGTAATTTTCACATTTTAATGAATAGCTCAGACACCCAGGTTTCCTCACGATGTTTTCTTTACCGTTAGCGAGTGGCATTGCTACTATAACTTCACAAATGTACATAACTTAGAAAACAAAGTCATGGTACATGCCCGCACTGGGAATCGATCCTAGGTCTGTCGCTTCTGAGTCCAATATCTACCCATTAGGCTACTACCGCTGTTGGCATGTC
Source organism: Yponomeuta evonymella (assembly GCA_963969515.1). Lineage (NCBI taxonomy): Eukaryota > Metazoa > Arthropoda > Insecta > Lepidoptera > Yponomeutidae > Yponomeuta > Yponomeuta evonymella. The sequence continues at coordinate 8,229,674 of OZ018355.1, read as the reverse complement.
AATATTGGCAGGATATTTGATATATTCATTTTATAAGTTAAGTTAAATACCATTATTTTAGTTCGCAAAAAGTTAAACACATACTATTCTCTAGTGTGCAGGATAACCTTCTAAATTTACTAGCCATGACTGAGAAATAGCAGTCATTACGTATGTATAAGTCACTGGCGCCGTAATCATGTTTGTGATAACGTTGATGAAAACAAAGAGTTACTTATTTCAACTTGCCTTTGTGTTTTGCGGTAGTGAAAAATAATAACCAAGAGTGGACGAAAGTAACTCTACTTCTGTACAGGTACTTAAGAACGTGATTTATTTTTTATATTTTACTTAGAAAACGCAGTTACAATTATATTCTTGTGTAGAATATTTCAATAAACATAAAACAGTGCTCTTTTTAGGGTTTCGTACCGGAAGGGTGCCAAACGCGACCCTATTACTAAGACTTCACTGTCCGTCTGTCTGTCTGTCTGTCACCAGGCTGTATCTCATGAATCGAGATAGCCAGGCAGTTGAAATTTTCACAAATGACGTATTTCTGTTGCCGCTATAACAACAAATACTAAAAACAGAATGAAACAAATATTTAAGGGGGGCTCCCATACAACAAACGTGATTTTTTGCGGCTTTTTCTCGATCTTTGTGTCTAATATTGTATAGATCATTGTACGGAACCCTTCGTGCGCGAGTGTGACACCCACTTAGCCGGTTTTTATTTCCATATCGGTTTTCATTTACGGATTGATTCTACTCATATGATTTCAATTCCAGTGCCGTTAATGTGAAAATGAGAATAAAATGTGAAAGTTTGGATGTTTGTTACCCAGTCACGCAATAAAGGCTGAACGGAATTACATGAAACTTGGCATACAGATATACAAAGAATTTAGACACAGAACACTTGATATCTTGATAATGCGTTCCCGTGGGATAATATTTTATCGATACCGTAACTTTTTTTCAAGCCAAACTCTAAGATATTTATTTATTGCGTATAAACGGACCGGGTTGCGAATCGTATCGGATTCTGTGGCGCATGGCGGTACGAAGCTCACCGGGACAGCTCGTTCAAAAATAAAATACATTGCGTGTAAGTTGGTTGTTGGGATTCTTTCCAACTTTTCATGGTTTCGGTTGCATTTCTTTACATATTCATTGCTCATTTTATTTTTGCATAACCGCATCTTTATAAGAGTGTCCCCTAAATCTAGCTAACATAATTATTTCACGCTTCCTCTAAATTACACTTCACGGTCTCCGTTACCGCAAAAATAATGCGCGCTTACGTGCAACAACGCAAAATTATACAATTTTAACGGTGCTCTGTCACGCTTCTGCGTCGCTTTAGACTCTATTCTCTTAGCTGCAGAGTCTATTATTCCGCTTGTGGCGGGAAGGATATAGTGTCACTATTTCGTTACTGTTAACCACAAAATGCAGCCTTAACAGTAAAATAATATTTCGAGTACGTTACCTCACAAACTGCTTTGAAGTTAATGATGCTGCCTTAAATTTCCGGTATAGGTAAGTTACAGATTCTATATAATGCACTAATGTATTAATTAATCTAAAAGAATGTGTTATAAGTTATATTTGTAGCACGAGTTTGATGAATACGACAACAAAATGTGATTTCGTTTATTGCCTGAATCGCAACTTCCGTGTGAACATAAACTGCACAATTATTTTTGTTCCTAATTTTAAATAAATACCCACGACAAAAAACTTGAGTACAGTCAACCTTTATAGTTTTTATTGTAAAGTCGTCCGTAAGGTAACTGAGTAGAGTGCAGGCGTGTAAAGGTTGATGTGCTGTCAACTGTACTGGAGGTTACACAACGGACGCGGAAGATAATCCACTTGAAAACAACATCAGCTCTCTAATAAGACGTTTCATGAAGACAGTCCAAATTGTTAAGCAATGTCCAGAGCCACCACGCCAATTTAATAGTGTAAACTAGTGCGACCAAACACAAAGGCTTTGTTCATGACTAAACAGTATCTCGAGATGTCAGCTAGTCCTTCGCACGTGTAGGTGGCGACGAAGGCAATTGGATTCTGTCACTGAGCAATAACCTATTCATTGGCTTTTGGTCTCTATGACTGGCATATGCAGCACAATCTTATTTCCAGAAGGTTAACCAGGTATAATTTTTAAAATGTTTAATAAGGGTTTCATACTATAGGCCCTGCCTAAAGTCAGCATTTAGTAAAGCTTGAAAGCATTATACGAAATAATTAATTTAGTAGTTTTAATTATATTCACGTAGTTTACCTAGCTTTAAGTCCGTCGTAATCGTAATAAGTCTAAAATTGAACATTTTGGAGTGAAGCAGAAAAAAATTGGTATCTTACAAATTTTTTTCTTGTTCAGCAGAAAACTAAACCGAGATGCGATAAAGTTTTTAACAAAATTGGAAATGTTTCCACCCCAATTTAACTGATTTAGCCTATTCAGCTGAAATTGCCAGGCGTGTCGGTCAGCACATTCATACATGAAGTTTTGAAGTAATTGAAGAAGTTTTGGATTTTAAGGTTAGAAATTATTATTGTAAGAACCGTTAATCCATTGTCCAATCCTTGTTTTTATCCAGAAAATGTTTTATTTACACAGACACTCATACTGATAACCTGAGTAGAATTCAATTGCTTCGAATATAAAGGGTGTGTCTCTACATCAGATTTATCTCAGTTGAGCTTCTTTGATACATTCTTTACTTCGGTCTGCATAGATTCTTCAGTGCAGTAGCATGAGTTTCGACGTTTGACATCTGAACGCGTCAGGTCGGAGCCCATTCATAGCCGTCCGTCGCTTGCAAATTAATTCCTGAAATACGAATCGTTTGGTCAGCCACGCTACTATGCACTGCAGGACGCAAATTGTCGGTGTCCTACAATAATCTCCGATATGTTACATTATCTCATTAATCTTGTCTTCCAAGGGATGACGACATACTATTACATATCGCACCCCAAGGTGCTTGGTCAACAAAAAAAACTTGAATCATTAGTAAGCCATGTAAAAGCTGTTTGGCTGTGCCTAAGTTTAATAACTAACAAAATCAAAAATTTTTTTTAAGTCCGAGTTTACATGTAACGAAACCTAATATACGTCTACATTTTTGTAGCAGTCATCCTTAATGCATTGCTTTACTTTTTTTGAGTCAAAGTCGCCCGTAACTTAGCGAGTACAATTCACGTACGTAAACGCTGATCTGGCGTTGACGGCACAAATCATGGTTGGGGTTGCAAAATATACATAGCACGGTTTTGTCCTGTCGGAAACATTGCTCTATTTTCACCTCGATAAAACTTTTAGGATATCAATGTATTTGTCGCCGCCAACCGGCGAAATGGGTCTGCTTCTAAGTTAATTAGGCTAGCCTTTTAATAACAATAAATAATTATCTAAAAATTGTAACCACTCGGCTGAGTCGCTGTATAATTGCTTCGGTACCCAGGTACAACGTTGAAAGGAATTCCGTTGCATAACATTTCGGTCTCTATTGCCCTCCCTATAAGGCACAAGTATGTAAACTACTGCCAAAACAACTATCGGGCCGCAACATTTCCCAATGGAGCCCAAAAATGGCATCGACTTCCGATTTCCTACACTCCATCGGTCACGTCTTGCTGGCTTACTTCGTGACAACGCTATACAACCACCGCAGGCCTAACCTTATTTCTGTCGTCATAAGCGCTATATTTCAACAAAACCGCAACACTACCTATATCCACTGTGTACTTTCATAGAGATACTATGTTACGTGAACCTTTGCAAACATCCATTGTCCTCGTCTAGACCGTTTCAAAAATTTGCAGACAGACTACCAAATTTCTACCAAGCAGGCACCCAAGGAATTTTCTTTAATCTTGTAGTACAGAGAGCAGACGGCGCATAGTTCACATCGTTCCAATGACAGTTAAGCAACGTCTCTCATAAAGTAAGCAACTCATCGGAGACCTGGTCGGACTCTTCCGACAAAAAACCAAGTAAGTTTATCCGGTGTTAAGTTAATAATGTGTAGAGCTTGCGAAAGTTTTAGTTCTAAAACTCATTGGAGAGTCTAATTTAGAGTACATTTTCCCACACTACATAGAAAAATAAACCAGATTAACTGGCTATAGTTAAGTGGGTTTACCTGTTCAAATACGAGTACTTGAATCTTCAAGTTGTCATGCATGATGCTCTAAGCAAGCGAAGACAAATATTTTTAATAACAGACGAGCACATCTGCCTCTGTCTTTGATTGAAAAAAATGTAGCCATTGAGTTCTTTCTAATGAAATGCCGATTCAATACCAGTATCTCACAGTGCCCTTGCAGAACCAAACTGATTATTACTTATATTGATTTTTTTGTTGCTCTAACTAACCCGTGCTGAGGACAATTTAAAAAAAATCTATTTAGAGGCTAAAAATTCCACCCATGGGACTTGAACCTACTCGTACATGATTATATTAACAAAAAAGAGAATATAATCATGTAGGTACAGCGATATCATTCCGATGTAAAAACCTAACTGCAAAGTGGGTTGCTTGGGGCTGCAAGTGATGTAAATTACTTCGGCCAGATGTCGCTGCCTGTATGTAATACAGATAAGCTTGTAAAGAGGCTCGAAATTTCGCCGATTCCTGCACTTGCCCATTAGCTCAGCTGGCACGGTAGCCAGAGGTCGCGGGTTCAAGTCCCGACATGGGTGGAATTTTTAGCCACTAAATAGGTTTTAAAATACGATTATTACTTCTTAGAGAAGTACCTCGTTCTCGAAACACTGAAGGTGGGAGTCCTACCCGTACTTGTCCGGGTGTTTAACCATAGATATTACAAACACTAATTTCTGTCTGTATTCTTTTTAAATAAATAAAAATAGTTTCCTATCGATGGCAAACGAATTCACCATTATGCATGGATGAGCTACGTTTTCTGTGTCGATACTCAATTAACAACTCTCTATCCATTACATAATATAACAAAAACTCACGCCATCCCCGTATACCTGAGGATTAAGCAGTGACCAGGGTTAGGGTTAGATAGATAGATAGAATATTCTTTATTGTATGTACACCAGGAATTACATATGAGAATTTAACAATAATATAGTACAGTACAATTGGCGGCCTTATTACTAAAAGTAATTTCTTCCAGACAACCATTGACGGAAAAAAAAATGAGAAGCTAAATGACGGGTAGTCGGTGCAACTAAACAATACTAAGAAAGATATATATATATATGTAATACACATACATAAACGGTACATAAATATAAGATTAATATAGAATAAACATACCTACATAAATAAAAATTATCATATGAAGGGAGGAGATGAACGAAAAAATATACCTACATACTACTAGGAATAGATTTCACCAAAAAGAAAAAATAAATAAATAAAAAAAACAAACTTAAACTAAGGCAAAGTAATATTTTTGAACCCTGCTTTTAAATATTGTTAGGGACGGTGAAAATCTTACGGCTAAAGGCAGATCATTCCACAGGCGGACAGCTGTGATAGTAAAGGAATGGAAAGAAAGAAAGACCTTTTTTCGCTTCATCAACATTAATTAGTCTTTGCATGCACGCATGCCGGTTTTGAGTACTCTCTATACCTTATATGAAAGTTTGACACCGTTGGATGTGGAGATCTTCATAGTGTCCACTAGTAAATAGAGGTTTTACTTGATTAATGTTCTGTTGTACGTATTTATTAGCCGACAAATTATAGATAATGTAACATGTAGCAAAGGATGATTGAAGATTAATATTCAATTAACACACTATTCATCACACTTGTATATAACGTACATAAGGCAATTAGGTGGCGTCTGATTTAAATTCGCATAATCGTACAATTTCCAAAACAATAATAATTAGGTACAAATACCAAATTATTCAATTAGAATCAGAGGTAAAAGAGAACATTTATTTTAATTCATTAACCACCACAAAGCTGATTGCAATACCAAATAATTTACAATGCTTTAAAATGACACCTGAAATTCTGGATTCTCACTTCACGGTTGTGTGTGTTAAGTGTTCTCACTTAAAATGCGAAATTCCCCTTTTAATTTATAAAAAAATATTAATAAAAATACAAATATGTTTATTTTCTCATTCCACAAATCTAGTGCAGTTTATATAGATTGTAGAAGCGATGGTATAATTTGTGGAAAGGCTGGAGCCTAATCTAGATCAAAGATCTGTATTTTACGTTTCCAGGCCTCCCAGCTCAAAATATTTGGCAAATAAATATTATTATTATTAATACATTTATTGCACATAAGTAAAACATACAACGGTAATGTGGCGGACTTAATGCTATAAGCATTTTCTACCAGTTAACCACAGGTGGTGCGAGAAATAAACTGGTAGGCATATATTGTGTCTTATTTGCAAGCTAATGACAGTCTCAAATAGAAAAGAGAAACTAAAAGTAAACAAAATTGTTTAAAACAATTATCTAAAATTATATTACACTCAACATCGCTCTAGGCTTGGGCGTAGAGGGTTTTAGCATAATCGGTTTATAAAGGTTCTACTGTGATATAAGCCTTCTCTCAGAGAGAGAGAAAGCCATCTTCATCAAGCGATTTAGTGATTTCACGCGCAAGCTCAGACATTTCAGGATAAGACACGTCAGATGCTTAATTTTTAGATACAAGTACCTATCTATCTACATACTTGCTCAATGTTGACTCTGAGCGTTTTCCCAGCCAAATTTCAGTTTTGTTTGTGATCCTGTTTTAAAATCGCACAAAACAACGCACTTTCAGTTTTTCCCCAATTTTCTCAGCAACTTATCCAATTTTCTTCCTCTAAAAACCTCATTCGGGATATTACAGACAAAACAAATTTATCGGCCAAGCCGGTCTCATGTGATGTGCTTATCAACGAACAGCATTTAATAATTATTTAAAAAAATCGTTTTTGAAATAACACAGAACCTGGAAACCATTTCCTCAATAGTCATCAAAAATGAAACCACGTCCAAAACTACGTCATTTCTTAAAATTTTATAAAAAAAATACACGCGAATTCAATACAGAGAATTTTAAAAGTTTGCTTGTTGGCGTGGTTTAAATTATACATTATATTTCATAAGCTTTTACTTGTATCCCAGAGTCAGGGTTTGCCACTTGCGATGATCCTGGCAGACAGATCCTCGCTTCATCAACACTGATTGTATTATAATAGTTTTTTCACTTCTCATGCTCGTATAGTTCGACTTTAAGTCATGCGTAGACGACATAAACTCGCTTTTTAAGGTCTAGTGCATTAAGTATTTTTTTCTCCTAAAACTAATATAATAAGGCTCAACAGCCAAACAGAGCCAAAATATATTGAACAATTTAATTGAGCAGTAAAATTTCGTAGAATACTGAAACCTGATCTTTTATTTTATTCTTCCTATAATTATTTATAATTATTTCCGTACGTTTTCTATAATTAAATTAATTAAATCAGATAAAATAGAATTTCATTATTGTATAAAAATGCGCCGAAATATTTTTATGACTTGGCAGAAAACAAGTATCTAAGTCTAAATTAAAAAAAAATTAAAAAAAAATCATTAAAAATAGATTGGCGGGAATTGGTTATTTTTTATATTCTTTCACTGTGCGACGATTTTGTTGTTCGAAATTTTCCTGGCAACCGAGGTGAGTGAGAAGCAGAGTTTATAACTCAGGCCTAAATGTCCATTTTTTTGTATTTTGCGTGTATTTTCTGCCAAGTCATAAAAACATAAAAATGGATTGCTTTAAGCGCTTGTTGTACAATCTACTATTGTTTCGCGGTATTTTTATAACACATTGTACAGATAAATCCCAATCAAAAGCATCTAGGTGACGTAATTAAATGAGTCCCTCAGCGAACGGTACATTAACACGTATTCTATCACAATCCGGTGTGGAGCTAATTAGCCGGGCCCGTTAGTAGAACATAAGTACGCTCTTGAATGACTTGCTGGTGAATCCCTCGGGCTCTTCCCGTTAAGACAAAGTACTTTGGTTTCGGTAAATATGAGTATAGATGGACAGAGAACGCTTCATTGTCCCTACAAACACAAAAAGTGAATTACAAAATATGATACAGGATACAGAAAAAAATTATTGTATACATAGTACAAAAAAATATTTTTAAATAAAAAATAAAAACTAAAAAGCACTAAAAAGTTAGAAATAATTTAGAAGAATACCATTAAATTAGAAGTAAGTATAAATGTAGGCATTGTAGAAGTAAAATTTGGAGTCGGTGCCCAAAACATATGTGCTGGTCGTGAAACAGGGCACTAACATCATTATACTTCTACAATTCCTACATTTATTCGTACTTCTAATTTTAGAAGTTAAATTAAATTTAATGGTATACTTTTAAATTATTTCTTTAAACTTTTCCTCACTTTTAAGTTCTGTAGTGTTTTGAAATCGGTTTTTATTAATTATTATGAATTTTTTCAGTATTAGTGGGGGAGCAGGAGAAAAAATTCAAATCCCTTATAACCATAAATTTACCCTACTTAACTTTTTGCTTTAAAATTTGAAGTTCACCAGAACATCACCAAATTACCCGTGGACTAATTTTACGCTATATTATGAAACATGTTATGCATACTGAAGCATGGGCCCCATTAGGCCTTATTTACTGCTGTCCATTGAAGAGTTCATTCCACCATCTCTGAAAGTCTTCATCAGATCTTCACCAAATTAAAATGGAACCAATGGGACGTTTTATCTATTCGAAAAATAAATCGGTTAAGATTTGACCGAGTTATGAAGGAACATAGCAAAAAAATAATATACGCGTCGAATTGAGAACCTCCTTTTTGAAGTCGGTTAAAAATCCCAATAACTATTGCAACTGCATATGTACCGACTGCATCTGCAAGCCCTAAGGGTAAGCTTTATGAGCCTGAGGCCTGAGCTAGCTGAAGACTCTATGCCAGGACAAGAAAGTTTGGTTTATGTGAGAGGGGGCCATAAATACTTGGTGAGGAGTAGACCTTATTATACGCTGTAAAATGGACTCAAGAACGAACGTTTTACATATCTTGTGAACAACTCGGCTTATGTGAAACAATGTTTAGAATGCCTAGCGAAGAATCTCTCACAGTTTTAATTAAGATGTCTTCTTCGAGTTTAAAACTGTATTCACAGGAAGTTTACGTCCTTAGTAATATTAACCAGGTCTCCGTAAGCACTTTTGGTAGTTTTTACTGAAATCGGAATGTTTCTTTAAATTTTAATTTAGAATCGACAGGATAAGATTAAGCTCTTATATAGGTACCTCCTAGACTTCCCAGATAAAACCATTGTAAGAGAAAAGAGTGTAGCTGCCTGTATTACAACCAAACAGCCTAAACATCCTTTAAAACTATGTAAGACGACTCCAACACACTAAAATAAAAAAACCGTCCAAGTGTGTTACGACCACGCACAGTGTAGGGTTCCGAAGAAAGTAGGGGTTTTATCTGCTTTACAGAACTAACAACTTCATCAAAGTATTGAATTTTAAATAGGTAGGCCCTACTTAAAATTCAATGATCAAAGTAATTTTAAATGGACTTTGTACAAAGTTTTCCTTTTATAACTTCCTCGCCTATTACTCGTTAATTTGTAAAGCCTACTTAGCCGTAATAGTTTTCCTTTTGATCCCCCAGGAGAGCGATTCCTTTTCGACCACGGAACCCTAAAAAGAACTCCCGTTTAGTCCGTAATACGTCGGTTTAACAAATAACTCATTTTACTCACTCGTTAAATAAAAGATTGATTATTGTTTATTTATTATGACAATCGACGGCTGATTAAAGTTCTAACCTTCAAGGTTTAAATCGAGATTATCAGTGCAAAGATCGATACCTGTATAACATTGGCATTTATACTTCTACCTATAAGCCTATTATTTAACGTAATAAGAATGTAAAATAGTCCGTTACGTATGTCGAGGAAGATTCTACAGAACACTACATTAACTTTATACTCCAATTTACTGGAATTACATTTTACTTAGGCACAAGAAGTGAAAATCAGCTCCGTAAAACATTACGTCCCCTTATTCAGGAGCTGCATTAGTGGAGTAGCTTTTGGAACTTATTTATACGTATCAAGAGCAAAAGAAATAAGCCATTTCTTCTTATTGATTTTAGAGACGTTGTGGACTGAAAGAGATTGCAGTGACTAGAATTGAAAAAGAAATAATGCGTCGGTTTGGCCATTTGGAGAGGATGAAGGAAGAAAGATTGATGAAAGAAATATATCGAGCCAATGTAGATGGAAGCGCCGGTAAGCCGGGACGCCTCAGGCGGACATACTTCGACCAAATAGGGGATGTATTAGCAAAGGGCAAGATAAGTACCTGAAACCGGTGTGTGTGTGTGTCTGCAACAGCTAATAAATGTTGATAAAGGGAAATAGGTATGTCAGGACCGTGGCAAGAGGCAATGTTTTGAATAAAATTGTGACGCGTGTTTTCCTTCAATCTTAACGATACAGAACGTAGATAGGCGTAACTTTGTAATTTTCTTTGTAAATTTGATTTCAAAAACCTATTTAGAGGCTACAAATTCCACCCATGCCGGGATTTGAACCCTCTCTCTCCCAACTGAGCTAATGGGTAAGTGCAGGCATTGGCTCAGTTACCCATTAGCTCAGTTGGGAGAGCGCTGGCACGGTTAGCCAGAGGTCGCGGGTTCAAGTCCTGGCATGGGTGGAATTTTTTGCCTCTAAATAGGTTTTTAAAATTGTCCTCAACACGGGTTAGTGCAACAAAAAGAACATAACTTTGATTTCGTTCAGAAATATTCTTGAAAATGACATAAAATGTATTATGGTATACTGCGATTTACTAACTAGAAATGTATAACTATGGTATACATACCTCAATTGGCTTGTATCAGTGCCTTAAATATTGATGTGCTATTAACTGTACCTACTGAAGTCATAAGAGCACACTTAAAAGTGCATTTACAACCTACACTCTAGATCTAGATTTGTCTAGATTTACACGAATTACTATCTGTAATTCTTTCTCCTGGTTGTGCAATAAAGTGTTCTCTATCTATCTATCTACAGCGAAACTTTCACCATGGTGAGAGCTTCATTCTATCTATTTGAGCCTTGCGCTTTCAATCCTCCAAAGCTAATTCGGTTTGTCAGTTTATAAAGTTCAAATAAGGCTTTCGTTGAAAATTGGACTCAGAAGCGAGAGACCCAGGTTCGATTCTCAGTGCGGGCATGTACTTATGACTTTATCTTCTAAGTTATGTACATTTGTGAAGTTATAGTAGCAATACGACTCGCTGACGGTGAAGGAAAACATTGTGAGAAAACCTGAGTGTAGCTATTTGCATACCCTCACCGCTTGAAGTCGCCAATGCACGGTGGGCACGCGTGGTGATTTAACCCATGCTCTCTCTGAGAGAAGACTTGTGCCCTGCGGTGGGACGTATATAGGGTGCTTATGATGATGAAGGCTTTCGTTGATCATTGCATTTCATTAACAAACATGTTTAGCAATCTTGCAGGCTATCTATTACGTTTAGGGCGGCCACTTACGCAAGCTACAAGGCCTTATCAACTTTCTCGATCTTGTTATGGTTAAGTAAGCGACATGGCCCTTTTTTTAAAAGTAGCTGTTTAGCTACACAGTATGTATTGAAATTCCTCTGGCTTCCGGAAAAAGAAGGGTTCCTATGGTCCGTCAATATGAAGAATAATAAAAGATATCAGTTGTTGTTATATACCTTTTGGTTTGTAGAAAAAAAACCGCTGTTACTTTTTCGGGGTTTCGAAGTTATTCTCATAGTTAAACCTTAAGCCTGGTTACCATAGCACCTGGTATGCTAGTTTAGAATTGTGTTGTTTGGAAGTGATTATTATTTGCAGTGAAGTAAGAACCCTTACGTAAATGCTATTGTGGTTACAGCTTGGCTTGATTGGCTTTAGTAATGAATGAATGAAATTCATACAGTCGAGAGATCACATCAACACTATACTCATTTATATAACTGGGTACTTTGCAACTAAAATGTAAAGCTTGACCCTACTGTTGACTGCACATGGCAACGAAAATTACTATGTCGATCTCATGTCGACTGTCCTTTCAAGCCGACTCAGCTACTATCTAAATAATAATATGTCATTAGTTTTCGTTCCATTCCAGTCGATACCCATTTCTTAGTGACCGGCCTATATGGAGTTCTAGGTTTGATTCCCGTTTGATTGTACGTTTTGAGTCTAAACAGGGTAATTTATTGATTGCGAGCTGAGATTTAATCTGGCTCTACATTTTCCACTTGTGTACCAGCCTTGAAGCGCCCTTGCAGCTCAATTGCAATTTATTGCCAGCAATCTTATCGCTCCTCGATTAAGTTGAAGCGCAAGTATTTAAAACTAGATTTGCAGTTCTGTTTCGGTCGGAGATTTTTATTTAATAAAAGACCACCCGGCCGCTTTAGCCCCGCCCCAGCTAATTGACGACATTGTGTTCCATGTTCAATGGCCGATTGACAAAGAGACATGAGCCTTATTCTAAATTTTACACCTCCAAGCTACAGAATTTGAAGCACTACCACTGTCTCTTTCTCATGAAGGCTATATGAAAGAGACCGAGACAGTGGTTTTCTGCATGTTGGCAGTACGTGAGTTTTGGGGATCGAGGCTTAGGATCAATTTCCTATTAGCGCGGCTGAGCGGACATGCCGTGGGTGTATTGAGCTGTTCAAATTTTTCCCTCATGCATGAAGAGGCCAGGTCCGTCGTGTATTCGGAATAGTTGGGAATGTTCGATAGTTGGCAGCCGTTTGAAGTTAAAAAACTATTCCGTGTTTGAAAATTGTAGACAGAGTTTCATTTTAATATATGAGGAGTTTCTTTTTTATCACCTGGAATTTAAAGCAAGGTTTACTTTACAAATGACCCCAAGGTGGTCCCAAATGAGTCTTACTGAGGGTAGACCTAGGTTGCGACCGTGCAAACACGCTGCCAAGCCATTCGTCGGGTTTCATCCTGATTTCCGGTCATGGCACACCTAAAAATAATGAATACAATCCAATTCGCAATTACGTAACAGCTTGAGCCTGATCTATGCTTACCATTAGGTGAGATAGAGGCCAAAAGCACGCCTGTTCTTACTCCTATATCCTGTGGCTCCCCACGTCCTCGTTCCTGTTGTTAAGATAAAAGATCTCCACTTGCCGTGGTTTGGGGCGATGACTTCGAGGCATTTCCATCCCAGCTCTAGTATTTTTTCTATCGTTAGAGGAAAAAATATGAAAGAAAAATCCGGCCATGTGCAAGTCGCACTTGCGCACGAAAGGTTCCGTACCATTATATATACAAGATTAGACACAAAGATTGAGAAAAACCCGCAAAACATCACGTTTGTTGTATGGGAGTATGTGAATATGTATGGGAATATTTATTTTATTTTAACTTAATGATTTATTTTTGAAGCAAATAAAGAAAAAAATATTCTGTGAATATTTGAAGCGTCTACCTGCTGCCGATATTAATATCGAGCAAAAACGGCAAAAAAATACGTTTCTTGGATGAGATATATTTATTTTATTCTGTTTCTAGTATAGCGGCAACAGAAATACATCATCTGTGAAAATTTCAACTGCCTAGCTATCACGATTCCTGAGATACAGCCTGACAGACTGACAGACAGGCAGAAAGACGGACAGTGAAGTCTCTTTTTAGGGTCCCGTTTGGCACCCTTCAGGTACGGAACCCTAAAAACACGTTTTACTGACGGGCAAAAATCTGTAAAAAAAAAATCTTGACTGCCTGGTTGATCCAGCGATATCACGTCTGATGCCGGAGACGATCACCATGCCGGAGATCGTGGGTTCGATTCCCACTGGAGGCCACCGTACATTTGTACTCATGGCCTCTGTCAGTTGTCTGGGTGTATTTCCATGTTTGTCTGACTACTTTTGATATTTAAAAGAAAGACATAGCAAAATGACTTACTCCGTTATAGAAGACTCGCCAATCGTGAATCTCATCGATTTAAGAAATACCCAATTTGTTATGCTTTTTTTGTAATTCATACGTCAATCCGATGTTCGTCCAATGCTGGACATAGGCCTCCCCAAGGGCACGCTACAAAGACGTGCTGACCCTTGAGCGGTTTTGCCCGTAATCACTACGTTGGGCAGGCGGGTCGGCGAACGCAGTACTGCTTAACTCTAATACATGAACGTTAATGAACGCTAACCATGAAGAAACCTTGTGAGGAAATTCACGTTGGGTACGCTCGCTGATAAAGCCTAATACTCTCTCTCTCTGAGAGAAAGCCTTTGCTCTGCAGTGGGATGTTTATTTAATTAATTAATTAATTAATTAACATCCACACAACACAATCACTTGTCCTGACCCCAAACTAAGATATCTTTTACACGGACAAACAGGCAAAGACATCACAAACATGAAAATACACCCAGACTGAGGTAATTTTATAGAAATGTACGGCGGCCCCCAGTGGGAATCGAACCCACAGTCTCAGGCAAGTAATTAGACGTGATACCACTAGAACAACGAGGCAGCATATAGGCTACATTACAATTTTTACACTTAGAGTTGCTGCTGCCTTCTCCTTAAGTATTGCTCGAAATATTGTTGACATCCAAGGAACTTTATCTGATACAGACTATACCAACAGCGAGTGCGTCTAAGAATGTCGCCCTGCTGGCCAAGCCGCTTCATAAATATGGAGCTGGTGATTAAATGGCCTACTGGCAGGTTTTTTACCATACCCCGCGGGACGCACCCCGCAAGTAGACTCACGTCCTCGATCGCAGATCTAGTGGAGATAGAAGAGAATGTTTAGCATGAATGTTTTAAGATGTCACGCAAATTGGGGCCTGACATCTTATAGTAGTTTATGTGACTGTCACATAATGAGGGTTTAAAAACACGAGCGAGATTTTAAAAAACGAGCCTTGGCGAGTTTTTTAATAGCATTGGCGAGTGTTTTAATACCAAGTTATGTGCAGTCTCATACACTACTTTATCTACACTCATGTCTTAATCTTCAAAGTAAGGAATCAAAGGTAAACACATATTGACAGGCTTTAAACAATACATAACTTTAAACAATACATACATTTTTCTTGACTTTTCCGGCAAAAGACTATACGTTACTTTTGATGCTTTTTCCAAAATATCGGGTGGAGTTAAGTTCTCAAAATTATTGCTGTCACTTTCAGATTCAGACATTTTTAATCCAATAAATGAAATTTTTGAAACAAAATGGCGCAATTTCGACAAAAGTATCTTGACATTCAATCGTCTGCACTCAGTTTTGCGCGCGTAATTTTAGGTATTTTTAGTTGCACTTTTGGTACCACGAAAATGAAATTAGGTTTTTTATAGAGTCAACTTTTGACATTAAAAAAAGAAACTTAAGTTTTGTTCCGTGATCACAGCAACACTTTAAAAAAAATAACTGTAACGTAAAGTGAAAAATCTGACCTTTAATGTAACTTTATATTACACTTTTTTTTATTTTCTTTAAAGTTATGTATTGTTTAAAACCTGTCAATATGTGTTTACCTTTGAATTCTTAATTTGAAGATTATGATATGAGTGTAGATAAAAATTTTTACGGGTTATAGCGCCTGGAGATGGGATAGCTTATAGATTATTGTCCGCGAATGGGTTAAACACAGTGTTAATAAACATAAAAAACAGTTTATGTCATGGGTTTCGCGTTTCACCAGAATCGGTTAACAGGTAAAAGTTTAGTAGGAGAAAAAATCTATCATCTTCAATTTTTCACCTGTAGGGATGGATATAATTTTTTTGTATGTCATCAACTTTGAGCTATACCTACAGAATAATTGAAATTGGACCACTACTCTTTAAAAAATATCCATGGACTTGAGAACCTCCTTCTCCTCGTTGGTTAAAAAAATAAATATTTTGTGTAAAAATTTTTTTCAGCATTTCAAGTTTATTTTAAGCAACTGTAATCGTCTCGGGGTCTTAAAATCGGCATGTTTTAATTCATATACTAAAATCTCGTTGTAACGTTCAGCCCTGACACAAACATAGGACAGGTAACTAGTCTATGCCATTGCAAGCCTCTAATGGCACCATTAGCCCTGTATCGGTCCCCTGGAGCGATCCGAGGCAAGACAGTTAGCAGTTAGACTTAGCGAGTACTTTTTCGAAGACAACCAAAAGAACGTTTTTTCCACCTCTTAGCAGTCTTCCCGAAATGTAAAATAACCTCACCAAAAAGTTTAAAGTGAGAGTTGAGATACTCGTAATTTTCGAAGTTACTACAGTATTTTTCAATGTATGTTTCAATTCGGGAAGTTCATGCATCTGTTCGCCTTACCTCACTAAAATAATTATTAATCAATTGTAGTGAATTAAAATGTTGGCACATAATATTTGGCAGTCATGGTTCGTCTTGATCGCCTTATATATTTTTTCGGTTTACGTATCACATATGTTATTGACAATAATAAATACAATCGATAACGAAGAGGAGACGTTGTTTGAACCATCCAGACAGTTTTGCGTTATTTAATATTTATTTAATCGTTATTTTGCGTCTAACAATAATAGGTTCCTCACTTATAAAATATCACGAAAATCGAGTGTAGGGATCGCTTTATTGCACTCATGCAAATAAAATAGCAAGTGATATATCAATCCGGTCTAACCGCGATTATTTAATAAATAATATTATATTACTATGTATGAGCATCGTGAGCCATTAAAAAATACTAGAACATACCAAATAAAATATACATCTATATTTTTTCTACTTCGTCTACTGCATCCTTTATGTTTATACATATAAGCCATCATTTGGCTCCATAATTGACGCAATAGTTAAACAATGGCTGCCTGTTTGCTGCAGGCGAATGCCACTCAAAGGGTTAAGATAAGATAAGAATATTCTTTATTGTACCAGGAAAAACACAAACATGAAATGTTTACATAAATGCAGTACAATTGGCGGCCTTATTGCTTATAGCAATTTCTTCCAGGCAACCGACGATGGAGAGTTGTTGAAGTAAAAGTGAGACGGGTAGTAGGTGCAAATATGAATATTCATTTACATACTTATACATAATAATAATATACTTACTTATACCTTTACATACTATAGGTATAACAATTATAAACATACATAAAGTTACATAAGTTACAATAAAGTTCTACCAGAGGACAAAAGAAAAGACATACCTACATTTAGGAAAACAATAATAATTGAACTAGAGTGATAGATATAGATCGTGAACCCTGCTTTTAAAGATAGCTGGGGAAGAAGAGGGTTATTTAGTCTTAGTCGTTGTCCATAATAGCTGAAACGCATTAAAATGTTTTCATTTGTAACCGGTTAACACTAAATTGCGCAGGTCCTGCAACACGCCACTTAGAATTTGTGTTTTACAACTTTCTTACGCGTTTTTTGGCAGATATATTTTTTGGGTAAATATCATGACATACACGACTTTATTACTTGCCTACCAAAGCCGCAGCCTTGAAAAATCACTGTTTTACATATAATAATGTCCATTCAATTCAATTTGTCGCCTAAACTCGTAAGCATGCCGTGAAAATTACCAAAGATCTCGACAACTCCTGTAATCTCTACATGATGATAAATCTAGGATCTTACCTGAAATCATCATCACTGTTTAACACTTTGCTTCACAATTTATACTGTTCTTCCGCACCTTTTAGACCTTTGGCCCTCCCAAACGAACAAAACTCGCTTACATAATGCTATCAGTCCGAAGTACGCTGGCTGCAAGAATCAAAGGCTAAATTCCAATCAATGGTGGGTTCCCTTGAGGCGAGCGCCAAAAGGTATGCGCCTGAGAAAAATTACATTAGAGGAAACAGATGTGACTGGAATCTTGACTGGGGATAATATGACTTATTTATGTGACTTGTTTCTCCTTTGTATTTATGTTACTTGTTATGCCTTTTTTTAGGCAGAGCTGTGGTAGCGGAGCGGTAGAACGCCGGCTTCTCATTCGGGAGGTCGTGGGTTCGAATCCCGGCATGTACCAATGACTTTTTTTTCTAAGTTACGTACATTTGTGAAGTTATAGTAGCAATATCACTCGCTAACTGCGAAGGAAAACATCGTGAGGAAACCCTAGCGTCTGAGGTATTTACATACCTCAGCACTTGCTATGTACAATGGCCCAACTATGAGGCTAAGTGCGGAAATCTCCACTCGAACTAGAACTAGAAGTATTTGTATAGTCGCATGATAATTATACCTGAGAAATTGAGGTGCCCTTACAGGATGTCATGTACAATATAAAATTATTATTAATATTATTACCATGACATGCATTAAATGATTATGATTCTGAACTTTGCACCAAAAAATTCGATCAGCGTCCACTTTTGGAGA
Source organism: Yponomeuta evonymella (assembly GCA_963969515.1). NCBI lineage: Eukaryota > Metazoa > Arthropoda > Insecta > Lepidoptera > Yponomeutidae > Yponomeuta > Yponomeuta evonymella. Next base: position 8,211,280 of record OZ018355.1, on the reverse strand, counting down.
TCAAAATGGAAACTATGAAAAAATTAATCTAGATCAATACTTTTCACGAATCAAATATTTTAATGGAGACGGAAAAATAAAGGGAACAAAATAGTTATACCCTCCTCTGGATTTTCTATTTGATGTGAGCAAGAGGAAAGAACAATTTCTTGAAAACGTACGAAAGAAAGCAATAGAGCATAAAACCTCGAGATACCTACTCAGGGACACCGAGATTTTATTCCACGGTAATGTTTCGCTTGTATGCCTTTAATCGGGGTATGTTTAAATGCACTTTAAAATAGAGGTTTGCAACTGTAACCTATGATCTCGAAAATAAATAGTTTACTATATAATTTTACGGATTCGGACTATCCGTAACATTGCTACTTTTAACATAAGCAGCCTATATACGTAATATATAAGTAGTACATAAGCATAAGCAGCCTATATACGTCCCACTGTAGGGCACAGGCCTTCTTTCAGGGAGAGAGTATGGGCTTAGACACCACGCGTGCCCACCGCGGATTTGCGATTTCAAGCGCTGAGGTATGTGAATAGCTCAGACACTCAGGTTTCCTCACGTGAAGGAAAACTTCACCGTTAGCGAGTGGTATTGCTACTATAACTTCACAAATGTACATAACTTAGAAAACCAAGTCATAGGTACATGCCCGCACTGGGGATCCAACCTGTCTTCTAGATAATCTCAGGATGGATGGGATCGAAATCTTAATTAAACTGAAACTAGTATTTACCATTATTACCATCTTGAAGTGGCAAGCAATGACGGTGCGTTGTAGTTACTAGAGTCATAATATGTACTAACACTAGAATAGAATCACAAAATCTTTATACGAATTTTCATATTTGAAATAAATTAATTTAATTTAATTTTATCAAAGTGGAAAAACGCCTAGTACTATAACTCCTCTAAAGATTCACAATATTTAAATTCGTACCAAGATTGCGAGCCAGTTGGCTTGTATTAACACACTCCCACGTCTTCAGGCATTTATGAGTCTGACTCGGCGATCCTAAGGCTTACAAGGCATGATACTCTATTTTAATTATTAAATGATTGAAAAGGGTAGTCCGGATTAATGACGAAGCGTTTAGGCGGTTCATTTAACCCTGACGTCGGCTGGTAAGCTTTCATAATAAAGCATGTAGGTAAAATATTCATCCCTGGAGGAGGTTCCTTGGTCACTGCAATGGATACTTCAGCAACAAAACAAAATAGTCGATTATGTATGATTATTATTATGAAAACAATTCCGTCGGACGTTTCAGATTTCTTCACCGAGACCACCCAGTTAAAAGATGCCCACGCAGTCATAACAAAAACAGAAATCAAAATCTGAAAAAACACGTCCGAGTGTACAACAAAGAATCGAATACACAGTCCCGATGTTCTTTTCTCTCGAATACGTGAATCGAAATATTTGGAATTCCGTCGCGAGCAGTCCTTGTCCGATGAGAAGTAAAAGTAACGAACGAACCGTGACTTCGAAGCTGCATCAAGCATGCTTACTTTTTTAAAACATATTATGCAGTTTTGCTCTATTTTTTAGCAAAGACAATTCATTTCTAATAATAGCTCACGGTATATTTTTTAATAATAGGCACTGATTGGGTGAATATAAAATAGCTACAGTTGATGAGTATCAATAACGTGAAGCTCTTAAAACAAGCAAAAGACACGATATTTTATTTTTGTTGATTTCAGATATCCCCAATAACTGTTAAAAAGTACTAAATATAAGTTCTCTATATGTTCACAATACCATCTGTCTGTTAGAAACATTTAAATTGAAATGTCCAGTGTCACACAAATACAAACGTCGAACTTATTTTTACCAATAATGATACACAATTAGCGACGGCAAACAATTGAGTAGCCAACATAATTACCACCTCATTTTAGTACAAAACGGTGCCGTTGGAGATACCCCTTTCTGTTCGACAGTAACACTTAGCACGGTAGTAATAAGGGCTACCATGACGACTATCCCTTGCAGAGACATTTCGTTCAGACGAAGTAAAAGATAAACAAGAACCTGGACCCTCCCACGAGTGCATCGATCGTTGTTCAACTGGTCCTTATTACGGCAGAGGGCACACCAAACGAAGAAAAGTGAAAGAAGCCTTAAATAATGGACGTTTGTTTTTTACGACTGAATGCGGAGGCTTTTTTCTACATATTGTATTTATTCTGAAACTTGACGTTCATATGAATCAAAAAAATTACTGTACTTTTCAGACATTTCAGCTGAAAAGCTAGATTACTTTGAGGGTTTTCAAATGTTGTTACAATTTGATACAACTTTTCATACAATTTATGAAAAGCATGCGAGAGTTGATGCATACATACGCGCCGTCTATACGCTTGACTTGTTCCCAGCTTAAACAAAGCCGTTTTTGCCATACCTATTAGATCTTATCAGCCCCTCGTAAGGCCTATTTCGGTCTGCTCCTACAAGGGTAGACTTTAAAAGGAAACCTGCCTAGTCAACGATGTCTACCGAGAGACGTGACGGTTGCGATTCTCACAAATCAAAGTAAAAAGATTTGCTATCGGGCCCTTTTCTTGCCAACATTGGAGTCGCTGTATGTTTGTTCTTACAAACTTTGAAAGTAGCATAAACTCAAAATAGGAAAATGCTTTTTTGTGTCATCGCTGTCAGAGAGGAATTGGAATAGAAGTAGGTAAGTTGCTCTAAAAAACGGTACGTTATATTTTGATAGCTTAGGAAAAGGAAGACCAAAACCTTTCATTCTAATCAAAAAAGATATAAAAGACATAGAACGTGTAGTAGTCTCCTATAATGAAGTCAGGAACCAGAGGTCAAGAGAAAAAACAAAGAATGCTAATCTAGAAAGAGATCTATTTTAAAGAGAAAAGTGGTTTGGTAAATAGTAAGAAAATGATTCATCGTAAAAATATCGTAAAAAATTGTGAAAGCGGTCGAACGCTAGTCTCACATTCGACCGGTCCTGGATTCGACACTGGCATGTACCGCTAGGTATTGCTTTTTTTCTATGTTACGGATATTTGTAAATTTGTAATAGCAATAAATAGTACTCGACAACTATGAAGGAAAACATTGTGAGTGTTTGAGGTGTTCACCTACCATAGGGCTTGAAATTGCGATTCCGGTGGCACCGGTGGTGGTCACGCGTGGTGGTTAAGCTCATAATCTCTCTCTCAGTAAGAGACCGTCATATGCCCTGCGGTAAGACGTATATGCTTACATTTTGTGTTGGGAAATAGTTGAGCAGTGGAATGAAAACGGGAATGCTATAGCATTCCGGTTTCATTCTAAGTAGGTACCGCGTTAGCATACAGATCCAATATTCAGGCTTCTCGAGACGGCGAACAGGTTAATGCGAAATATACCCAAAATGCAAAGATGCATAGATAGGCAGCGTTTTTGTTGCAACAACGGATCATTGATCGACTAGGTGTGCCCGCGATGTATTAATCCATATTATGTTCTGTGTGCCAAATTTTATCCAAATTCGTTCATGCCTTTAGCGGGAAATATCCAATAAACTACACATGTAATCTTTCACATGAGTCATATACGTTACTATCCAATGACATGAAGGGATAATCAGAAACAAAAAAATATTTAATTTAAGCTTATGTAGGCGTGCCAATTTGAGTCCATTTTCATCTACAATATTTTAACAAACTACTTTTCGTAATGTATGTAATAACATATAAAGGCTGCTAAGTTGTAAATTACTTAACAACCAGTAAATGAAGTTAATTGACACTCGGGCCTATTAAAATGTAACTCAACATCCGTTGCGAGGAAATGAACACAATTTCATCAATTTCAAGATAACAGTTTGCATAATGTTACATGGAATTTGTTGTCCACTTAATCTGTGACAACCTGCTAAAGCGAACACTTTAATTTTACGTTCTTTTAAAACACGCCGGGTATCTATGTTTTTAAGTCAAGTGACGAACCCGAGCTTGAGTAGCAGAAAGCGTAAAATACAAATAATACAGAAACTTTAGATTGTTTTTTTAAGGTGGCACCTTTTATTTAAATACAATAATCATAATAATAAATTATGATTATAGTATTTAAATAAAAGGTGCCACCCACGTATTTGAGGGAAAAGGCGTAAATGTACCCAACAGTAGGTAGCGGGGGGGTAATGATGAAGAAATATAAGTTTGGTGAATACACTAGTTATAAATTGTGATACTTAGAACTATCTCTATTTAAATTTGAAATCCGAAAAATTTTGAAATTTGGAAATTTCGAACCCGACCTATGTCGATGGATGGACCATGGCCCTATTGTGCCATGGTCAGATTAAGCTTTTTGTTACGATTTGACTCATTAATGTGATACGCGGTCTCTTGCCGGTCGCCTGCCTGGAGTTCACGCAGGTCTTTGGTCACTACGTACTTTCAGCGATAAAGACAGCGACTTCTTGCATCGGAGGCCAAGAGCTACATCAGGTCACTGAGCCAGCGGAGTAAATAATATGATACGGTTTATGCATCAGCAAGTGATACAAACTTTTTATTCCTGGTGTTGTGGCGTGAAACCGTCCCGTTTACAGTGGATGGAGAAACAGCTGAGCGTCACTTAAACCGATATCAAGGAGACATTAGTCGGATCTTCCCAATCTACCACGCCTCTTATCCCTCGACGTGAATAAGCTTAAGGCGTGTATTCACCATCTACCATTTACTTGCGTGTTTGGTAAATAAAACATTTGGATTTGTTTGATTCACCTGTGGTGTTTTCATGCTACAGCATTAACGTTGTCTTCACTTCTGGAATCCCTCTCGCTGGCACACTAACATTTTTGTAATTGGGTATGAATGACTATACATTTGGTAAATATGGTCTATGGCGGCATGAGAAAAAAATTGGCGACATTTTATACGTTCTTTTAATATTGTCTTTTGATAGAGGAATATGAAGTTAGTAGTAAATTTTTTTCCTATTTTAATGTATAGAAAGTCCGTAAACGGCGAGAGACTAAACGATGATAGTGGGAAGTGAAAAAAGTCTACCTAGTAGCGAGCAGAAATGCTTTAAGCCAATGCGTCTAACAGGTACGGAAGAAACCTGTGAGTCTAAGGTATTTACATACTTCAGTGCTTGAAATTGTTAATAGGGAACGATACTCTTTCTCTGAGAGAAGACCTGTGCCCTGCAGTGTTACGTATAATATACCTTACATAACCTATATAGGCTACATAAAAGTATGCGTCTAACAACTTTTTTTATGTTTTAATTAATTTCCAACATAAGAGATTGTTTCAGTGATCTGACACATTCATGCTTTTAAATTTGCGATTGTAGACCAGTGGCTTCCCGTTTTTTACCGTGAAGAATTAACTCATGAAGTCAAACTCTTAATAAAGATAATGATGAGGATTTGCTTATCAAATTTTTTTTCTGTTATATATTTTTTCTGTTTTAGAAATATCTGAAGGAAGGACTCAAGCCGTTATCGTGAGCGTACATGGTGTTGTTTAGGCAATTACGCAAGGCTTATCGCAACAGGTAATGTGAGGTTCGCTCCTAATGGGGACTATACTAATGTCGTTTAGATAAAGATAAGAAGCTCTCGGCTCTAAGACTCAAGCACAATCTTGGTCATTTGAGCGTCATTTGTGTAAAACTGGTGATGAAATTGGACAGCACCAGTAGGCTCATTACACCGTCCTGGCATGAAATACTTAAACCAATAGGGAATAGTCAAGGCATTATGTGTACAAAATTCCACAAATACGTAGTTTTGAAAAAGTGGCCAAGATCGATAAAAGGGAGGTGCATGAATTCGTCGTGAAAAGAATTGCGATGTAAATAGATACCAGGATGTCTATAGAGTTTCCTACCTTAAGGTATGGGACCTCTTGCGCTGCGCGAGCGAATAGTTGGGGAAAAAGTAATCATTTTTGAAATTACGGAAATACAAATCCTATTAATACCGCTGAAGTAAAACCATATTTAGTAATGTGATTTTTTTTATGCTATAAAGTTTAAAAAAATACAGAAATAATAACTGACGGCCCTAGATCGAACAGTGAAAAGAATTTTTTTTAGATTTTAGTTACGAACCATTAGAGAGCATTATGTGTACAAAATTCCACAAATACGTAGTTTTGAAAAAGTGGCCAAGATCGATAAAAGGGAGGTGCATGAATTCGTCGCGAAAAGAATTGCGATGTAAATAGATACCAGGATGTCTATAGAGTTTCCTACCTTAAGGTATGGGACCTCTTGCGCTGCGCGAGCGAATAGTTGGGGAAAAAGTAATCATTTTTGAAATTACGGAAATACAAATCCTATTAATACCGCTCAAGTAAAACCATATTTAGTAATGTGATTTTTTTATGCTATAAAGTTTAAAAAAATACAGAAATAATAACTGACGGCCCTAGATCGAACAGTGAAAAGAATTTTTTTTAGATTTTAGTTACGAACCATTAGAGAGGAAAATGTATTTCAAAACACTTATTTAGGGGTAAAGTCAGAGAACCCTGCCTTAAATAAATGCAAAATAAAACTTGTTTTAAATAAATCTCAAGGCTCATTGCTATTTTGACTGTCGTTGGTGTTGACTGTTGTCGTTTCACTATCACTGACATTTTCAGTCTATAGCGGCCTTTAAAATAAGGTGAGAATTTTTATTTGTGAAATAAAACATAATGGCTGATATTAGGAACATTAATAAATATTTAAAGGTAAAAATTGGTTGATACGCGAAAAAAAGACAGCGAATTGAGTTTATACTAAGTTTCACAGGATAATAGAGCAACAACTTAAGGTCAGGGTTAGTCACGCTTGCATCGATGGTGCATAAAGTTATTACTGTATTTACTCATGACGAATAAAAAGCCATATTCTTCGTCCACCTCGACCTTGACTGCTAAATGCATTGTGCTATGCGGCGGGCGGCCTTGCATGGCTCATTCCCAACTAGCCACTTTTTGGCAAGTGTAGTGTGATGACGCTAGTCACACATTTGAAATGTCAACTGTCGTGACTTTGCAGTACATTTATTGTGAAATTCTGACATTTTAGCATCACAAAACGCGTGACTCGTGCCATCGTACTACCCGCGCAGTTTTCTGTAAACTTATTGGGGTTGTAAAACAAGCTAAAATAAATACAACGTACTTTTTTTGCTTGGTAAGGTATGAAAAATTATAGGAGAATATCTGATGGTGGAAATTGTTTAAATTCATGGGCCAAATTAACAGATTTGTCTCAATTTAGGAATAATTAAGAAGTGACTTTTTTGTCACATCCGCAAATACGCCGAAATCGATATGTTTTTTTAACATAGACGGAAATATTAAAATCGCAACGATCCGCTGGCTTATAATGTGAGAGAATCGAATTTTGAAGACAGCATATGAGGGACGTGTAGGTAGACAAACGGTCAGACGACGTCTCTTGTTTTACTGGAAAAACGTTTTGTAATCGTTGAGAGGTAGCGCAAGACAGAGAAAAATGGTGTCTGCTGGTTACGGAGGCCATTTTTGGGTTTCAGAACCAGCGAAAATGACTGAATCGATAATTTCATGAGTGTATGGATGAATGAATGAATGGATGGATGAATTAATTAATTTATAGAGATTAATATGAAGTGTGACCATCTGGCATGTAGCAAAGCGGGAACAGGCCGGTCTTGCTCGTCTGATTGAATAGCAACAAGAGTAAAATGTTCTGCAATGCGCCGCCGGCTGCAGACGAAAGGATGCGAGGCCGATCCTTGCGGTTTGGTGGCTTCTTTGAAGTTATGCGGATGTACGTTGCATTTCATCTTTTATTCTATACTCACATTTATGCCGAACGTCATGACAGTTGCGGGGTGATTTGCTTGACCAGATGGTGCAATCACAAAGGCAAATATGCGCATGACTTGCAGAACTTTAGGATATACAATTCATCGACTAGAATTTTTAATTATGACATAATAAAAAGGGAGTACAAATATCATGTTCAGCGCGCACGTTCTTCCGGAACCGATTGCCGTAAATGGAAGCCCACTCGAAGTTGTTTCACAGTATGTTTACCTAGGGCAGACGCTCCAACTAGGCAGACATAACTTCGAAAAGGAAATCCTGGGCTGGGCAGCATTCAGGAAACTCTGTCATGTCTTCTCGTCGCCTATATCGCAGTCTCTAAAGACAAGTCTTTTAATCAGTGCGTCCTACCCGTCATGAAATACGGAGCCAAGACGTGGACGCTCACGGTTAGACTAGTCCACCAATTTAAAGTCGCTCAGCGAGTTATGGAGAGAGCTATATGCTCGGTGTTTCTCTGCGGGATCGAATCCGAAACAAAGTAATTCGCCAGAGAACTAAAATAATCGACATAGCTGAACGGATTAGCAAACTGAAGTGGCAGTGGGCTAGTTATATCTGCCGCAGAACCGATAACCGTTGGGGTAGACTGGTTCTAGAGTGGAGACCGCGAATCGGCAAACGTGGCGTAGGACGCCCTGTGACTGGAAAAGAAGAGGCGAAGATCGGGCTCAGTGGCGTGTCTTGGGAGAGGCCAGCAGTGGACTGACACTGGCTGATTGTGATAATGATAATGATTATGATGATGATGATGAAACAGGGAGGCAGGACGAAAGGGAGTCAACTTCTAGTTTAATTTATTTTATTCAACTATTTTATTTGACAGCGCTAAGCATCATAAAACTCGCTAAAAACTCGTTGACGCTCTAAATTCTATTCTTGATAAGCTTGAAAGCTTTTTATGTACCTATCACACAGTGCGATTTTTGCTCGGTTACATTGCCATTTTACTACTCTTTCTATGAAAATTCGCTCTACGTATCAATTGCAAAGTCAAGCTTTGTCTTAGTATTGAATTCAGTATGCGATCCCCAAGTAGACGTGCCCGATCCTTAAAGATTCCGGAGTCTTCTGCGAGCGCTAGAAAGTGCTTATTTTGTAGTGACACCGACCATGGAACCAGTTCCAGAAAATGCCGGAAGCCTTTCTCTCAACACTGATATATTCAGAGCGTACCTAATGTTATGAATCGAGGTGCAGGCGGCAGCTTACTGCGCTTGGAAAGAGACATGTTTACTTTTTTAAAGTCTAAAAACGGCGATCGAATAGCTCGCCGACTTAGCTGCTTTATCACACTATCTATGCGGATAATAATAACAATAACTTCTGCATAAAACAATCACTTGTCCTGGTCTAGGAAACACACCCAGGCTGAGGCCATTTGTACAAATGTACGGCGGCCCCCAGTGGGAATCGAAACCACGACCTCCGGCATGGCAATCAGACGTGATACCGCTAGATCAACTAGGCAGTTAAAATAGGATAGTTACATGGATACCTAACCACGATTTGCCTTTGGCAGTAAGACGCTCACCGTTTCTGAGTAAGATAATTATTTCTCCCTAATTTATGTAATTTTAACAGACTTAAAAAAAAGGTGGAGGTAATCATTTCTTCTGTATTTTTTATGTATGATCATCGACAATTCTGTACCACGTTGTTGTAATGCATCGTTTATTTATAAGAAAGGGGTTCCCTGCAAGGTAGTTTTAATTTAATTTTTAATATTGTACTATTTATATCTGTATATTGTGATTCGGAACTGCTTATTCTGATTCTACAATCAATCATTCTACAACGAGGTAGCTATGACCAATTTTTACCATTATTGAGATTTATTACGTTTACTTTTTGCGAAAACGTACGGTAAAAGACGATACGTTAATTTCCATTGGTGGCGTTAGTTAGCCCCGATTAGATTCTTAATAAAATAAATCCATCTACTTATGTGGGCAGTTTCTCCACACCCAACGATAAAAGTAACCAAGCCAAGCACGCGCTTTCTAACAAAGGGTATTCGTATGAATACCACAGTACTTCCTCTATTGTACAAATATTGCTACATGACTCACGGTCCGGAACTCTTTGAGGTTTATTGCTCCCTCTTTTCGCTACCTATGTACCACTGGACTTGCATTGTCATTTTCAAGATGGTGAATTTATCATATAATATCTTACATAAGTATTTCTACAACGGTTATCAAAATAATGTAAATCCTGAAAAAATGTTCTTCAATATCCATTATTAAAGCACGTTACGCACGCAAAGTAAACTTGAAAATGATAAATTTTAAGTTTTTTTTCATAGAATCTTGACAGTTGACGCGGTCGATTTGTGTGAGAAATACCAAGTGTATTGAACTTTTGCTTATTGAAAGTGGTTTAAGTATGGAAACGGAAGAAGACGTTTTCTGGGTTTGCGTTATCTTAATAACACGTTGTACTTGATGTGAACGGAGGAATTTACCGCCATTTTCCATCGAAATCAGTCGTTCCGATATAATATAGGAGTGCGAAAGTGAGCGTGCGTGAAAGTTTATTTAACGATAGGTCGCGCGAAACCTGTCCTGAGCGTATTTGCTGGTTTTAATTTATTATTCAAAGAAAAAAAACACAGACTGGATGTTAAAGTAGTACGGACTAAGACGTATTAAATTAAAAGAAAAGGCCCTAATTTGGAATTAATCTCTATCGAAAAAATAAATTTTATTTTCAGCTATTCAGTGATAGTGTTTTTTTGCGTACGAATACTTTATACTTGTAAACTTCGTATGTATTATTTGGAATTATACGAAAACTAAATAATTATTCTACCCACATAATTTTGCTATGGATAATTCAGTATTTGGTGTTATGAGAGATAACCTATTACAAAAAAATTAAATCAAATTCGAGAAGCTATTATTTCGAGAACCGTAGCCACGTTACACAGATATACTTTTAAGACATTTTTATGCAGCCTATATGCATCCCACTGCAGGGCACAGGCTTTCTCTCAAAGAAAGAGTAACCTTAATTGCCCACGTGCCCATCGCGGATTGGAAATTTCAAGCGCTGAGGTGTGAACACCTTAGACACTCACGTTTCCTCATAATATTCACGGTTAGAGAGTCGCATTGCTATTACAACTTCACAAATGAAACATATAGAAAACTCTAAAGGCAGACCGATCCATCATCATCTCGACCCCAAGCCAAATGTTGACACAACATAAGTGGCAAGTAAAACTCAGGCTATTCGCCTCAATCGATCTAGACGGGGCCAGGATTGCACAACCAGCACCCACGTACACAAATAAATGTGTCCGTAATAACTTTCCGATAGAAACTAAATCGTCAAGTCACGATATGTACTCACGACTACTGTAGATGAGATACAGTTCACCTCTTTACAGAGTGACACTTGTAAACATGTCGTAATTCTTAACACAGGGATTCAACGGAGAGTAGTGAAATCTCTTTAGTGCATTCGAAATTGGAGAGTTCTACTCGCCAATAGAAACCAATTTTACTGTGAGGAGAAATTCGAAATCCCGAAAAAATTTCTGTTACTGTGGAGTAACTGATATTTTAAATTTTTAACTCATTTAGTACGGACTAAATCAATCACCACTTGCGGCATTATAGTGTACGGAACAGCGATGATATTTACTTGTGACCACACGATAGCCGTAGAAACTTCAGCGTCACCTACCTTCTGGCAATCGAAGAAAAAACTAGAAGGCTCTGAAAAATTCTGTCCTGCCACGCAGAATCCCAATAAATGTATGCACCAACCTAACATCCCGGAGTGGGACCGTTCTAGAGTGGGCACGGCCCACCCGGCTTCCTCTATCTACTTCAGTGTAGTTTCTCCCGAGAAAACACCCTAAGCTATTGTACCGATCTCACAACCGGTCAGTAGGCTTGATTCGGAATCGATTCTAGCCAGCTGATAGTCAACGTAATAATAATATGCATAAGCTGTTCCGGACATCATTAGCTTCAGATGTAATTTCTAGTGTTGATAGAACTGAGATTGGCTATTCGCAATTCTGGATAGATCGGGAATGGGATGATTTGTACCGATACCGACAAATATATTGAGCAACGCGAGGTGCTAAGTCAGACTTATTAACGACCAGTCACTAGGCCAGTCCTCTCTCGCCACCTTTAATACGCCAAAGAAACCCAAAAATCGATTACTGCGCATTATTCAAGATGTTTGTCGGCATCTGTATTTTAGTCGATGAATCCCGTATCATACAGATAATACTGACGAAGCCTTTTTTCTTTTAAAGCTAACTGGCGCAGACTGGTATTTATTTTTCTTATATTCCTGATGCCCTGAGCATGTACAATTTTGTACTCGTACATTGCCAAAAATATTTGCCGGCATTTAATCCATGAACCCAGTATGTCACTGATAATATAAATGCAGATTTATTCTTTTTATGCAAACAGATTAGTTTTTTTTTTCGTCTACACTTGATGCGTTGCGGAGGGAAAGAGAGGAAAAATACTTCATTGTGGGGTTTTCATAATAAAATCTGGGTATGACTCATGATTTAACCATTCAGCACCTGGTCTTACTAGTACAGCTAGCGACAGTAATCATAGCAAGCAAAGGTAAACCTAACACTTACGACAGTTCTCGAAAATATAAATAGGTTATGAGCGCTTATTGCAAATAAAAAACATTGTAGTTTACTCGTAACTGTACAAGTATGAAAAGGATATTATCTCAGGAATCCCACTGAAAACTAGCTGACTCGGCGGACGTTATACGAAAAGAATAACAAAATAATTATGCATATCCAGTCCGGTCCGGTCGAATCAAACTTTTACAAAAATGCTTTAGAAAAAAGCACTTTAAGTCTTTATTGCACAGCAAAGGTATTTGTACAAAGGCCATCTTAATACTAATAATGTTTAATAAATAAGTAATAAGTTTTCCCAAATTTTGTATGCAATTATTCCAATTTTTTTTGCCTTAAAACCTTACTCGAAAAAAAATCGATACAACCGTTCACTTACCAAGGAACAGCATTTTATTTTTATTTATACAAGGTGTTACAAAATCCCCACATCCGAACGATTCTACCCGTCAATAAGAACAACTTTTGCTATGGGACAATTTTCGAAATCGCAAAAAAAAATGTCAGCTGTTCCATACCGACCACTTTATAATTTTTGCGAGAATTTCACACTTGAACTAATTGTACTATCCCTATCAAGAACAAACGGTAAGTATACAGCGTTTTGGAATAAGTCAACATCTTGATATAAAAATAAGTCCTATGCGCCGAATTGTATGTCTTTGGGGGGGGGAGTATTATAAGCACCTACAGAATACTACAGTAGATTAACATTAACCCCGCCGATCCGAGCGCAGAGTGCGCTAGCCCGTGGTAGAGGGCTCGACCTGACGAGCCCTCTCTACCTGAGAGGTACCGTGTCGAGAGCCGCGTGTTCCATTGTAGTCTCACATGTGTAGCCTGGTATAGCTGGAGTAAGCAGTTCTCAAATAACGTCCACAGAAAACAATCGCATGTTCTGGCGCCAATCAACCCTGTGCTATGGTGACAGTATAAACACATAAATAATACACCTAGTGCCAGGGCAATTGTAGAAATCAAAATAGTAATACGGCGGCCTCAGCGGGAATTATACCCACAACCAAGCGTGTTACCAAACCAATAAGGCAGTCAAATAATTATAATACTTCATACCTCTAGAAGGGCCGGTAAGGGACGTCGCAAGTGCATACAACAACTAATGAATGTTGAGGAAGCGAAAGTGATCTGTCAGGATCTTGGTAAGTGGCAGTCCCTAGTGGCCTACCTCTCTCGGATACAGGCGCGAGTTTCTGTATGTAGGTACCTCTAGATTATATTTAAATTAAACAAATTTCACATAGAAAGAAAAATTCCCGAGATCTCCCTCGGGCTATTTACAATCCTCGTATCTGTAAGAGGAAGAAAAATACAAACAAATTACTTACGAAGTAGAACAACTAAATTCTAAGATTCAATGTATATAATATAAATATATATAATTGAATATATATGTAAATATATATAATTGAATCTTAGAATTTAGTTGTTCTACTTCAATATAGATTCAATGTATATATATAAATATATATAATTGAATCTTAGAATTTAGTTGTTCTACTTCGTAAGTAACTTGTTTGTATTTTTCTTCCTCTTACCTATATATATATATATATATATATATATATATATATATATATATATGGGTGAATATACAAAAATTGGGTAACTCAATGTCATCAGCCAATATATACAAAGTCTTATTATATTTTATTGAAACTACAACTTATTTTACACCAATGAAATCTCCTTTATTTGGTCACCCAATTTCACTTCTTCATTTTAAATACAAGTTAAAAAAAAAACAAAATTAATACCTACTTAAAACGTCAGTCCTTTGGCATGTCCTCAAGGCATGTCACAATCCCGAAAAGCAACAATCAAGTGACTATCCATTAAACATTATCATTGATTTAAGAAAACTTACTAATTTACTACAATCTGTGATGTACATAGTTTTATATACTACAACTTTCATAATGCAATGTTCTCCACTTTATTTTAAAAAAAATAAGAAACTTTGTGTTTGTTTCATTCGACAGTCCGTTGTGTGTTCTTTAAATTTGAAATTCGCGCCAAATATCACCGACTCAAGGTCAAATCCCTGTTTGAGTTTTAATGTTGGTAATGAAGTTAGTTGCGGACCGCACAATTTGATGGCCGCCATAACTGTACCAGGGCTTGGGTTGTGTTTGTCGTCTATACACGTGCTAAGCCAGTCAAAATTTCAGTCCTGTGGTGAGTCGTTATTTTCTTGTTAATCTGAGGTTTATTTTCTTTTATACATAGTTAACTATGATTTGTTAAAATTTAGTTTGTTGATATTCGAAATTACCAAAAAAACATTAGTTCTGATTATAACCTCAAATTATGTCTTTTTCGTCAGTCCGTTGGCGTCAGTCCTGTGTCAGGTATCGCGCCAGAGGACTGACGTGTTTCCATAATACTGATGTTTTTTTTTTTGTTTTAGAGCACTTTTATCTTAATTGCTACCGTGTATAAGCATTTCTATTTTATATTTCAGTTAAAAAATCATGCGGCACGCTGAAAGCAAATTGACTAGGGAAGAAATATTTTAAAAAAAGAGAGAAGCCGAAAAGGCTCGCTTGGCTAGAATTAAAAGTGACCCCATTAAATTAGCGGAATACAAAGAAAAACAAAAACTTCAGTACTTAACAATATATTTATTAGATTAGCCATCATATACACCCGAATTTGTAATAATTTGATTTAATAATTATAGTAAACAAAATATCCTCAATAGTTACCCAACTTTTGTATAATCACCCATATATATATATCCATATACAAAAAAATAACACACACTTTTTACTTTTACAAAAGTACCGAAACGTCGGAAATTTGTAAATTGAAAATAAATGAGTAAGTATCCGTGCAAATTCAGTTTTATTATGTCTAGTGCTCATGTTAACCTTAGAAAATACTATGAATAACACACTACAAGACACAAAATACATTTAAACAGCACAAAAAAACAAATAATAATAAATCATTACTAAAAGACTCGATCTCGCCTCTGAGACACTGGAGAGTGTAAGTTCATCCAGTGTCTCAGAAACGGACCGTCCATCCATACGATCAGCAATGCAAGACAAGAGATCGGCAAAGGACAGGGTGTAACGAGGAAGAACCCGTTACATCATCAGAGGCAGTGAGGTATCTCTAACTGTCCATGAAAAAAAGTTCATGGGCCGCTAGAAATACCTCATCAAGATCAATAACGTCTCATATTCTTAGGCCCGGAAATCAACAAATAATCTAAACATAGAGTCAGCCGCCTTTTCAATTAGCCAGTGCTAGAGTAGTTAAACGACCTTTATTCTAGTTATAACTGGTGGAAAATCCTATTTCCTTTCGAGCTCTGACCCGACATTAAATGACCAGTGAAGAGGCTGCCCTTCCTTCGAGCTTAGATGAGTAATAACTCACTGAAAATGATAGCACCATTGCCGCATGGAAGGGTTTACTCAAGCACCTATTACAGAGATGGAAATAGATCCGAAAATTGGACAAAATGGGCTTTTACACGTGGAACACTGTAAAGGCTCTCGAGAGCCCAAGGGGCGACAGTTACCTGTCGTCCCGAAGCTCGTTTGGGATAAAACTGACAGGAGCCATCCTTCAGTGAATATCTTAGTACTTATGTTGGATATTATTTACCATGTTTTAAGCTAGCATCGGCTTGAGAGGATATCTTAATATCTTAGAAATAGTTTTAAAGTCCAGTATTGTGAAGCCTACGCCTATAAAGTGTTAGCTATCTACCTTCATATACGATACTTCATATACACAAGGCCACAAGCCCACAAGGCGACAGCACATAGTTTCACTGAAGGGCGCAGGGCCTTGTTTTAGAAAGAATATGGACTTAACCATCACACACACGCGCGCTTTCGTATCTTTTTAGGATGTGCCAGAAACTCATCTATTTTTTCATCAAAACCACCCTCTGACAAAAGCAACAGAGGCGGATACATAACATACGAGTAAGTATACTGAACTATAGCTATTTTCACCATTCGAACTAAAAACAGTTTTTCGCTAACCAGAGTCGAGCACGTATAACATAATTAGGACACCAAATATGGAGCAACCGAAATGTCCGCTCTCTTTCAAGTTGCTTTGAAATTTAGAACTTAGGTTTATGACATCATCATCATCATTGGTTATATGTCTCTGTATGTTCACACCAATTTCTATGATTGGTTTTCATTGGCAATTGAACGGGAACAGCTATTAACGATACTCGTAGGAGCTCGACACTGTATAGTGGTCTGTTGCAGTTACAAATTTAGGGCCTGAACATCAATTATGGATCGCGCCACTTCCTTTTACGCAGCTTCAAATCTTCGATCGCGGGTTAGTAACAAACCGCGTTCAACTTCTACGGTGACGTTGGTGCTCAATCAGTCACAACTCGCACTCTCTATTGTACCGCCCACGGGCATGTCAGCCGCGGAGAGACAGGCGACGACGGCGGCAGCCCAAATACTCCGCGCCTGCAGACGGAGTTACAACACGAGCGATTGAACTGGGAGGCTTGCTCCTAAATCACCTTAAAAATATCCTGGATTTAAAATGTGTGTGGAGGCTCACACTGACGAGTTTCATACAATAATACGTAAAAACCGGAGACACAGCGGCGACGGCGAGAGCCCAAATACTCCGCGCCTGCAGATGGAGTTAGAACACGAGCGATTGAACTAGGAGGTTTGCTCCCAAATCGCCTTAAAAATATTCCGGATTAAAAAATGTTTGTGGAGGCTTACACTGACGAGTTTCATACAATAATAGGTAAAAAGCGGAGAGGCAGGTGACGACGGCGGGAGCCCAAATACTCCGCGCCTGCAGATGGAGTTACAACACGAGCGATTGAACTAGGAGGCTTGCTCCCAGATCACCCTAAAAATATCCTGGATTAAAAAGTGTTTGTGGAAGCTTACACTGACGAGTTTCATACAAAAGGTAATACGTAAATAACGGCCTCTTTGCTGCAGAGAGGTATTGATTTGGATTTTTAAAGTGCTTTATTAACATATATTATTTACATCACTGCAATCATCATTCAGTCATAAGAAGTCCACTGTTGGACATAGGCCTCCTCCATGGATTTTCAAAAATACCGGTTAGAAGCAGCTTGCACCCAGCGTCTTCCTGCCACTTGGATGAGGTCATCTGTTCATCTTGTGGCTGGTCGTCCTACGCTGCGCTTGCCGATATGTGGTCTCCATTCGTGAACTTTTCGGCCCCATCGGCCCTCAGTTCTGCGTGCTATGTGCCCCGCCCACTGCCACTTCAACTTACTAATCCGCTGGGCTATGTCAACTACTTTCGTTCGTCTACCCTTATAGCCCTTTCCATAGCTCGTTGCATGACTTTGAGCTTTCTTATGAGGCCCATAGTAGGAGACCACTCCATTTCACCCAAGGCGACCAAGGAAATAAATTACCAGGAAACGGGCAGCAGTGTCTTCCGGAGATTCCAACCGCATCCTGTGATCGCCAATCCGCCTGCCAAGCGTGGTGATTACGGCAAAACCCTTCATGGTTAGGGAAAACCATGAGGTAGGCCTATGTCCTGCAGTGGGCGTCAAAATGGCTGATGATGACTACATCAATTCACACGAGGGATTTCTACATTTACATTTACATACATTTTATAATTTACCTCTGTACGCAATCGATGTACCCTAAATATTAACTTAAGAATTCATGGAATTTAGAATGACTTTTGTGTGGACTTTGTGAGAATTGGTTACAATAACGACGTTTCTTTAGTAGTGTTGTGCTCTAACCTAGAATAATTTTCCTTATCTGCTTATAACTAGCTGGGGGTAGGTAGATATCCTCCTTCGGCAAACTATTGCATTTTTTGTTTCTTCCTTCTTGAACTGGCATCTTGGTAGCATACTGTATACCTTCCTATAACTAAATGCCAACCAAAATCAGACCTTCGAGATCATTCACACAGATAAGTCCAATTTGGTATCCAAATGAAAAGCATTGAACCGGAGCGGACTGCTCGTGACACCGTTCGCTAAACGCATTCCTCGCCTCACCCATTTGAGGCCTCACACTCGCTGTGCCTTTGGAGCTCAGCTCTGCCATGATTGATGTGTGTCGAAAAAAACAAAAACAATCTAAGATTGTTTCGTTGAATTTCCGCCTTGCGAAAATGAGACGGCGTATGTAAATTTATGGGTTATGGTTTTGTAATGTATAACATCTACTGGGTAGACCAATCTTGTAGTAAGTAGCTGTCCGTCAGTGAAACCTAACTACCTACTTAGATATATTTAAGAAATATAGTGGGTTAGGTACTTTCCACAGTTATTTCAAATAAGTGCTGTCTAAATTAACTTTAAGGAAATACATGTTAAAGCCAAAGCTAGAAAATCGCCTGGCGTAAACTTGTATCATAAAGTTCTAATCTTTCTGCAATACGGGAAATATCACAAGATACGTTTTTAATGCAGAAACGTGTCAAAACGGTTAATTAAATGGCGTGCACTGCAGTCGGGGAGCCCCAGGCAGGAATTTTACTTGTAATATTGCGCGACACTACGTAGCCAAACTACAAACAGAAAAATGAGCAAAGCTAGGTTGTAACTGCGGCATTATTTATAACGCAAAATTAGTGTGTACCTACGCTACGCGACACCTACGCTATTCTATTCTACTAATCATAATGCAATTTCAATACCAGTGGCCCGTCACTTTTTCGGGGTCAACCCTCATCAAAAAATAACTTTTTTGTCCGTCCGTCCGTGTGTCTGTCAGACATATAGGTCAATCTAAAGTAGGGCTATTGTTAGCACATGAATAGGAGAGGGCACGTTAAAAGATAACTGATAAAATAAACATCGTATTTTTTTTTCTCGGCGACTAATACTTTTTATAATATAACCAGTCAAAAAGTCAATAAAGTCACGTGGTACTAAACCGCGCCATGCAAATCGACCTTAGACTATGACGTCACTCCCTAACGTAACGCTTATAATGTATGAAGCGTTTATCAATGTTCGAGTTATCTCGTAAAATTATGTTTTTATGCATGTACTTATTAACATACTCTTATGAGAAAACGTTCAGAATTCAATGATAAAATTAAATCTAATAAGTTTTATGTTATTAGAGTAACTTTATTTTTCGCATATTTTGTGACTCCGAAAACCCCGAAAAAATATTTTAAATATTTTATTGTTTTATTTTTCCTAGGTTTTTATATGATTCCTATTAGTAATAAACTTCAGAATAAATCGAATAAGTCTTGTATCTCACAATAAAGAAAGGGATAAATAGGTACTCGATACTCACAAGACTCACACGTAATCTGATAAGAGATAACCGCAACAATTTCTGACATACAAACAGAAGACCATGGCGTAATTCTGTATATTTTTGTTTTGTGTCATCTCATTTAGAAGCGGGAATTTAATTTCGGAAGGAGCCCCTAATGCTAAGGGCAGTTATTTTCCTATTTGCATCCCTGCAAATTGTTTCCGCCTCTGACGAATTGTTTGATAAAATTTTCGGGAACTAGGACGAATGTTACAGGCCAGCAACAGTTGCCATGTGATCCAATTTATAACGTTAGTGGTAACCTAGGACGTTCCACTTGTATGACCCATAATTAAAGAAGAGAAGAGGAAAGAGTTATTTTTTCTTTTTAGTAGCAAATTAACAAAAAAAAAACGATAAAGCTTTCAAAACAAGTTTCCTTACCTACAAGTCATAGAACAATCATGTACTCAGGTACTTTATATTATTTAAAACTTTGTTAGAACTAACTTTATACGCACTCAACCATATATCCACCGATAGCATGATAATTCTAAAACAAGTGAATAAGCGCTTCTATTGACATCAGACCGGAAGTACGCCCAGCGTGTCGGAGGGTCCGTGACGTCATATTAATATCCGCTATGGCGAGAACCCCGTTTCCGGTACGTCCGCCACGTTCGATTTTGTTAAGTGCCGACCGAGATTGGCTTTTCGCTTTTTCACGACATTTGGTAATAAATCGTTTAGTATTTTGTCTGTAGTCATACGTTAACAAAAAATATTAGAGAAGTAGCTACATCACTCCATAAATGACATATATATATATATATATACAGATGGTGTGAGCAATATGCACTCCAATATCTCTTAAAGGCTCTGTTTTATTTGTATACTTTTTTGCGCCCGCGTGATTTATAGCGAAAGAAAATATATGTCAAAGCTTATGAATATTCGAGAAGTACGCCTACTCAGTGATCAGCGAGATGTCAGATACCGCAAGAGTGCAATATGCAAATGGCGGACCCGAGCTTCCGGCACGGGAGCATTTCCTAATGACGGCCTATATCTGCTATCTCTGCCAGATTGTTACGGTACGGGGCCCCGCCTGCCTATACAATAGTAGTTTATGTGACTGTCATATAATGAGGGTTATTAAAACACGAGCCAGATTTTAAAAAACGAGCCTTGGCGAGTTTTTTAATAGCATTGGCGAGTGTTTTAATACCAAGTTATGTGCAGTCTCATACACTACTTTATCTACACTCATGTCTTAATCTTCAAAGTAAGGAATCAAAGGAAAACACGTTTGACAAGCTTTGTACTATACATCAATCTACGGTTATTAACTAAACTCATGTCGAAATTAAACAAAATTTTCAATTATAAATTTATTTTTAGTTGCACTTTTGGTACCACGAAAATGAAATTAGGTTTTTTATAGAGTCAACTTTTGACATTAAAAAAAAAACTTAAGTTTTGTTCCGTGATCACAGCAACACTTTAAAAAAAATAACTGTAACATAAAGTGAAAAATCTGACCTTTAATGTAACTTTATATTACACTTTCTTTTTTATTTTCTTTAAAGTTATGTATTGTTTAAAGCCTGTCAATATGTGTTTAGCTTTGAATTCTTAATTTGAAGATTATGATATGAGTGTAGATAAAGATTCTTTTGTTTCAAATTCGAATTCCGAATTTCACTTCATTTTTTTTTATATTCTGTTCTGATTAGGTAGGAAACGCAAATGTACGATTAAGAAGTTCCGACTATGGCAAAAAATAGCCAGATATTTTCTTGATGCAAAGAAGCTTCGTGACCGCGAAAATGCATTACGACCGAAGAATACCTTACTCTCTGACAGCTAAGATAGGATGAAAGTTAATTCTAACAGTAAAATGCAAACAAGCTGAGTTTGAAAGCTTAAGGCAGTAAGCAAGAAACGTCTTAAAGATATAATGTTCTATCTTTATAACGAATGACTGTACAATGTCGCAGGAGGTTGGGTTGGGGTGCGATCCGTGATAATGAAAAAGGGTATTCAGGGGCACGGTGTAATTATAATATAATGGAAAGGCACCTGAGAACAATAAAATAGAAAAGCTTAACTACGGTCTAAAACATAAATATAAAAATACAATGAGGAGTTGAAGGGAAGAACACTTACATTAATTTTATTAATGTGCCTTTTGAATATTATTAATTTCGTAGATAAGGATACAGGATACGCAGGATAAGGTGACAGACGTGTTATAATAAAATTTGATAATAAAGATAGGATCTCGTTTACGTCCACTTAGTTCGCAGGCTGAGGAATATCTACCTAAATATGTCCGAACACTGCGGCACATGTCATAAAATAGTTAAATTTGGAATAGTAGATGGCCGAAAATGATAAAAAAGCAACGAGGCGATTACCTCGTTACAACAATAGATACCTCTCTACTTTCGAATCAAAGTGAAAGCCTCAACACCATAGTTGTAATGGTAGAGTAAAGATTATTGCTTTTAATAGAAAACAAAGACGAAGAACAATGTTTCTATGAAACTTACCTTCAGGCTTATCTTTTGTCGCAGAAAAATCGACAGAAACTCATCGTTTGCTAAGATGTTATTTCTTACCCTCACTTATAACTGCCCTACATGCTGGATAGCTAGCAACTTCATCATCATCATCATCAGCCCTTTGACGCCCACTGCACGACATAGGCCTCCCCTCAGAACACAAAAAGAAGGGCCTCTCTCATGGTTTTCATAACCATGAGGGGTTTTACCATAAGCTGGCAGCTTTATTAGGTTCACTGAGGTCACCAAAAAAAAACATTACATAAACTCACGCCTGTATACCGGAGGGGTAGGCCAGGGTCTGCCACTTGCCACGATCCTGAGAGATCTCTCTCGCTTTATCAACATTCATCTTATCTCATACCCTCTTATATAATAAAAAAAGATGTTTTTATTGGTCAGCGCCGCGAATGAAAATAATATGAAGCGTGTGAAACTGCTTATGCTTTTCATAATGCAATGAAGATCAAAAACTGTTTGGAGAAACACAATATATTTTCACAAAGAAATCAAAGGCATTCATTTAGACGTTTCAGATTTAGCAAGCAAGCTAAAAACGATATTTATTAATTATGAAAAAGAAATAACTTCTACTGTTTGTAAATGATTCGATATGAATACATTGTTCAAATATCTGGATTAATATTTATAATGTGTAGAACCTCCAAAATTTCAAGTTACCGAAACAGTTTCGTCTAAAGATTGACCTGCTGGGCCCTTATTGTGAGGCAGCGATATGTTCGGAAGGGTCGCCACGTCGCGCTTGAGCCCGAGAATTTACTCGAATCTAGCGACATACGGTTCTCTTTTTTAATAGTTCCGATTAAAAAGAATGAAAGAAACAAAGAAAGAAGATATTAATTTAAATTGTCACAAAAACACAAAGTAAACACGAAGGTACACAAAAAAAATACACGAACGTAATTGAAACTATTTTACTCAATTAAACTATATAAAAAAAGAACCGTATTTGTCGCTATATTCCAGTGAATTGTCGGGCTTACGCACGACGTTGCGACCCTTCCGAAGATATCGCTGCTTCATAATAAGGGCCCTTTTTCAGGGAATACCAGCACAAAACGCGCGGGCCACGCGTTTAGTGTCGCTAAAATGTCAGAATTTGATAATTAGTGTAACGGAAAGTCGTGATTTTTGACATACAAAACGCGCGCCTCACGTCGCCTGCGGCGCCGCATCGTATACCAGCCAGTGTGGCTGTACAGTCGACAGCACATCAACCTTTACATACCTGCACTCTAATCAGTTACGTTAAGAAGGACTTTGCAACAAAAATGTATAGGTTGACCTGCTGTCGACTGTACCTCTGCTAATGATAAAGCAACGAGTCCAGTTATTGCTCATACTCGGTGAAATAATAATTTTGTAACGTTAGCTCCAGCGCCAAGTCGCACGTTAATATAATATCAGACATGGCCGGGAGGGGCCACAAAGCTACGTGCTGGGGTCTAATTCTGGAATGAAGCCTTCATTGGTTTTAAACTTTGCAAGTGCTACGCATAAAAAAAATTGTATGTTAAAATACTGACGCTCAGCCCGAAAAATACGCACACTAGACACTAAACCAAATTTATTTACTTCACACTTACAAAAACACTTATCTACCTGAACAAATATGGAAAAAAATCTTAAGACACAAACTTATCAGACCAGATAAGCTTTGGATGGACTGGAATAAGAAGTATGAGAAGGACTAGAGTATAAAATAATAAATAACATACATCACATAAACTCATGCCTGAATCCCGGAGGAGTAGGCAGAACCCAGGGATTGCCACTTGCTACGACCCTGACAAACCTCTTTCGTTTCATCAACATTCATAAGTACTTTTTATTTTGCCCTTCCCTAATACATCCCCTATTTGGTCGAAGTCTGTCCGCCTAGGACGTCCCAGGCGGACAGGCGGACAGGCGGACATGCGGACAATAGACGTCCATTACCGGTCCTTCTACCCATATTCGCGTGACAATTTCTTTCATCAATCTTTCTTTCTTGAACCTCTCAGTATTCCTTACTCAATTCTAGTCACTACATCCTCTTTCAGTCCTCACGTTCTCTAATATCACTCTATTGCGTATCCTGTTAAATGATAAGTAAATAAAATATTGAAATATCTAGAAATATTGAAATGATAAGCCATAAATAAACTAAACAATTTCATGCTGAAATGTTGGTCTTAAAACAGTGGCTCAAACCTATCTTTTTGTAGCAGACACTACTTTACAGGCCTGTTATTTCGTACTCACCGCCTAATAGAAGGTAGATATTAATTAAAGGTACATAACCTTTCGTAGAAACGGTATATTAAATTACAGGTTAGATAATTCATAAAATTAATTTAAAAGGCTATCTACGTCGCAGCGGGCTGACGACGTGCGGGCGAAACGATACATACTAAAATAAACCTTAAATAATTTTAAGATAGAGACTACAATACTTGCGCAAAATAAAGCCCGGGCATATGCAGCCGTTGGGCAAGTCACGGGAACATTACACAACATAAACTCAGGCCTGTATCCCAGAAGGTTAGGCAGAGGCCAGGGACTGTCACTTGCCAAGAACTTGCACAAAAAAAAATGTTTTAATCTCATTGCTATCTGCGATTAATATTTTCACAAATACAAGTTGCCATAGGTACAAATACAAATCGGGCTGAAACTATGACGTCACATCGTGCTCGTTACGCCTTGTAATGCATGAAGCATTTATCAATATTCGAGATATTTCGTAAAATTTTGTTTTATTAGTCTAAATCTTTATATAAAAATCGTTTAGAATTTAATGGAAAAAACAAAATCTAATAAGTTTTTCATGATTACAGTAACTTGATTTTTCGCATTTTTCCAAAGTAATTAAGAAAGTTGACCACTAATTCTAAAAGCGATTGCGCAGATGACATTTAGAAACAACTTGATTGGGGCGGCAGAATTTGTATTATTAATTTGATGTTCTTCAACTTCTTTTAAAGGTTCCTAATAAGATTTAGATACCCATCTTTTGACATTGAGAGTGATCCTTTTGAAAGGAGTTTATGTACTGGCAAATAACCAAATACCGTGAGGATGACGATTTCTTACATAAGTAATTGACACCGGGGCTGAAATATCGGGTATCGAACAGGGCCGCGTTGCATAAAAACAAAATTCATAAATTTTACTCTCAAAATTCGATGTACATTGTGTAGCAGCCTACATGCTTCCCACCGCAGGCAGTCTCTCTCAGAGAGATATATATATAAACTAGCTGTGCCCGCGACTCCGTTCGCGTACATTTCGATTTTTACGAAGCAGCATTTGTATGGGGGCCACGTCTTATCATAACTGGAGCTAGAATTTAAATAGCCTATCCTGTGTCCCAGATGTCTATATGTTTTTATACCAAATTTCATCAAATTCGGATAATTGGTTTAAGAGTTATGGAGGAACATACATACATACATACACACATACAGAAAAAAATTCTAAAAATCGTGAAATTAGTTTCAGTATCATATATTGAGCCTATAAACACAATATCTCTGAAAACAAACTAACTTACTCCATGACCGACCCTTACAGATTTATTATTAGTATAGATAAATTAACGCACAGCTGTATCCAGGAGGGGTAGGCAGAAACCAGGATTTGCCACCTGACGAAGCTCTTTCGCTTCATCAAAATTCATTAATCGGTTTCGGGTCAGGGATAGAGGCCCACCGCGGAATGGCGCTTCAAGCGCTGAGGTATGTCAATACTTCAGACACTCAGGTTCCCTCACGATATTTTTCTTCACGTTCAACAAGTGGTATTGATACTTTAAATTCACATACGTACGTAACTAAGAAAATTAGGTCATTTCATGTCGGAAATCGAACTCACGACCCCTTGCGTAGGCACGGGTGCTACTGATGCGGGAGTACTAATTAACTACGTAATTATACTTATTACTTATTATTGGGAATTGTTTGGTTAGTAGTTACGCAAAGAAAAGAAACCAACGCCCATACTATAGAGTACTTTTTCTATTAAACGTAGAAAACTTGGTTGATTGTTTTAAATCCGGTGCAACAGAACGGAATAGGGCTTCAATTTGCTACCCAACTACGGAGATATTCATACGCGTACGTAAAGGCACAAAATAAACCTAACAGAATACCTTCACAGCTCTATGTTTTGTCCGATGAATTTAGTAAAT
Organism: Yponomeuta evonymella; assembly: GCA_963969515.1. Lineage (NCBI taxonomy): Eukaryota > Metazoa > Arthropoda > Insecta > Lepidoptera > Yponomeutidae > Yponomeuta > Yponomeuta evonymella. The sequence continues at coordinate 8,184,789 of OZ018355.1, read as the reverse complement.
TTGTCATTTGTGAAAACAAATTTACCCCTTGCTAAATCTGCAAACGCATTAATTTTACATAGTTGAAATACCTCTTTTGCGAAGTTTGTGCTAAGTTTTCACAAGGTTCTGTTAAAACACAACCACATATATACACAAGTCTGTCTCCCGGAGGATAGAGACAGAGACCATGGTAATGGGTGTGGTCAAAACTGTGTGAAAACTTAGCACCATCCATGCATGAAAATGTCAGGTATCTGTTAAGGCAAGCAAATAACAAATAGTAGATTGTACAACAAGTGCATAAAACGCACCATTTTACTCGAGACGTTTATCCATCCGAGCGAGCTTGCGAGCGAGGATAGATATAAAGTCGAGTGTAAAATGGGTTTTATGGACGAGTTGTACACTCTACTTTTCACTTCGATTGCGAGGAAATGAAACAGCAACATGTAAATATAGTAAATGCTAATTTAATTAAAATTGAAAGTTACATTAGAGCAATGAGAAATATTTAAAGTAATCGTTTTTGTTGGTATCTTTGCCTTGGTCTTAGAATACGAACGAAACGAAATAAAATAAAGAGGTTGTTGTATGAAGTTAAAGATGTTCGTGTGGCTGTTGCAGCGATTGCCTTGGTCTTCGACGAAGATTTTACTTTATGCTCTAGAGCATAAAAAGCGACTTTATGTCGCCTACGCACGACATAAAGACGAACTTTTAGAGCATGAGAAGTGAAAAGAATTTTTATCACATCTATCTAGAGATCAAGCTCTTTTACCCCTAGGGATGAAAAGTGATTTGAATTTGGAATGTGGATATTATTTCTAGTATAAGTTCCAATCACCAAAGAGATCAATTACTAACATTGTATGAACAAGTAACTGGCTGTATGATAAAGATACCGCGCAAGAGCCAAAATTTGAAAAAAAAAAAGATTTGAAAGAATAAAAGATACGCGAAATGAATTCCTCCGCCTTTGTTCGTAATTGTTTACATACCCAAAATCGGATTTAACTAGAAGTTATAAAAAAAATTGTGTGTCTTCAAGTAGTGAGAATGAATGTATTCTGTTAACATTGTATCGGACGCTAAAAATGTGGTACAAACGTTCTCATCATCAGCCATTTGACGCCCACTGTAAATGGGCCTCCCTCATGGTTTTTCTGATGCCGGCGATTAGGACCCAATTCTTATTTTTCGATGTGTGTAATTGTCCATATGATTATCTGGACGAACTCTTCTTTATGAAAATTCTTAATTTTACTAATTCTTAATTTTCCGAATTTTCATATTCCTAATTATGATTAGGACGAATGTTGTTTTTTTTCAATAAAAAGTACAGTTAGCGATTTTGTGAATTGCTAAGTTTGCCTTTCTCGACCTCTTTCTTCACCTAACCGCTCCTATGCGGAACTTGCGATAGTTTCGATAATCAGTAAAAAGTCAAGTTCCTGTCAATATGACAGATACCTGGAATGTAAACTGTAAACAAACATGTCATCGGTTCGTTTCTTCTAAGGTCCGCTGTAAGATTTCTTGCATAGGTATAAGATTTAAATAACCTGTAATATTCTATAGAGATTAAGAAACGAAATAACTATGGCATCTTCAACTTCAAGTAAGAAGATATTTTACATAATATGTATTTAGTTGCTGTGATATACCTATAATACATACACCTACTACCACTAGTAGGTGGTACACCCAACAGTCGTTTTCCTGACTACAGCGCCATCTGCCGGGCTGATTTGTGAATCTAAACCACCCAGGGCGCCACCCAAACGCATACAAAAAAAATCATTCAATTAGGTCCAGCCGTTTAGGAGGAGTTCAGTGACATACACACGTACAGCATATATATACCTATATAAAGATATCGCTATGTCGTTTCACTAGGTAATTGCATTAAAATAATAAATTTCGTGTTTCCATGTTACATTTAAAATTTTGTTTCCTTTAATTTAACTAATTGGGATTTGGATGATATCCAAAAAGTGCATTTTGTTTGACTGTACTTATTTCGAAAAATGCGAATTCGTCCTAACCATAATTAGGAATACGAAAAATTCGGAAAATCAAGAATTAGTTAAATTAAGGATTTTCATAAAGAAGAGTTCGTCCAGATAATCATTTGGACAATTACACACATCGAAAAATAAGAATTCGGTCCTAATCGCCGGCATCGTTTTTCTAACCATGAGGGGTTTTGCCATAATCGCCGCGCTTGGCAGGCGGGTTGGCGATCGCAGTATGCGGTTGGAATCTCAGGAAAACGCTGCTGCCCATCTCCTGGTAATGTATTTCCTTAGTCGCCTTCTACGACATCCACGGAAGGAAATGGAGTGACGCTATTCTTAATCCGGCGTCACACGGTTAGCAAGCGTTCTATTCTATTCTTATTCATAAGTTACAAATTTTTGATAAAATCACAGACAGAGGGTGATAAAAAGTGGAGCGTCCACCTCGGGAGCAACATTATTTTAAGCTCGAGTGGTGTACTTCGAATTCCTCGCTGCACTCAGGATTCTACTCTAGAATCCTTCGCTCCGCTCTAGATTCAAAGAAACGCTCTCGCTTTAAAAATAGTTGCTTGCTCCCTGGGCAAAACAATTTTTTTTTCTTTATTTTTCTTTATCAGATATTGGGACTACATTTGTCATCAGTAGCACTACAATATAAACAGTCGCAGCCTAATCCCGCTAGTAAACAACTAAAATTAAAGCAGCGCTTCGCGAGATTTGCACTCAAACTGCAATTTAACTTCTAAATAGTTTTAAACAAACTTAGCGGGTTCATCTTAAGATTTTAAGTTTATGGTGTCTGGAGATTTGCTCTGAGGGTTCTCGAGATAGCGTAAAAACTTCAGCGAATTAAAAAGTTTTAATAAATTCGTTAAAGGCTTAAAAGTTTTGATGAAGAACAAAAAACTTACAATTGAAAATTTACATGGGTAATCTTATCAACCTTAATTACAAGTCGATTTGTTGGAAAATTCAACTTTAACCACACCAGCTTTGGCACGAGAGCTATGCAAAGAGCCAGCTGCCTACTACCGGGTAAGACTTGGAGAAAGAACCTTACTAGAACGCAATAGCGTCTAATATCACCCTCGCCATATTTTCCCTACATTCTCCAGGAACTTACGACCTTAGAGCTGAATACTGGAAGGGCCCAGTCATGCCTCCGTGAAGACGTGACGGCATCCGTCGGAAAGCCGGTAAAGAGATAAGTGCGAGTAAAAAATCACTATCTTTAGCGAACTTAGAAAGTCGATTCTATCTTCATTGTGGTACCTGACACCTATTTAAAATTATCAGCTTGACATCTATTGATGCCGGTCTGTGCCCTTATTATGCAGCAGCGACATGTTTGGAAGTGTCGTCAATGTGGCGCTTTAGCTTGGCTTTAGCCCGATAATTCACTCGAATGTAGCGAAAAATACGGTTCTTTTTTTGAATAGTTTCGAAATTTCCTGCCACTGAGTAATAAATGCTAGAAATTGCCTAGAAATGGCTAGAGCCCATTGACGTCACATCATATCTTGAGATACGGATTTTGACTCTGACAAGCGACTTCCGATAATGTCGCATTTTTGTAATAAGGGCCCTGTTGCTAAGCTTGGATTTAGTATTATTCTTTCCTTAAAAGAAGTAAAGCACCTGGTTGTGTACCCTTCAACGGCCAGGTCACACAACATTAACTATAATAATAAAGAAATCGCAGTATGGAACCTTAGACTTGGTACGACTTTGTCTAGATTTCATTACTTTTTAGAGATAAACAAGCAGATCCATGGAGACTTGGTTAGTTTTTTACAGAATGTTTTGGTGGGATTTCACTTCTTTTTGTAGAAACGTGGGCATATTGATTTATTTTATTAGATTTTCTTATTTGACACAGTTTTTTTCTTTTTAGGAGTAGTTTTTTTTTATTACAAATGTTTCTTTTCTTTTTTTCCGGTTTTGATTCTTGTACAGTAGCAACAGTTGCCCATTCGCGAAGCGCACTGAACGAAATGCAAATAATCCCTCCTAATCCCTAGCAAACGTTTTCAAGCGTAGTAGAAGGATGTCGTCAGATGTCGTAAACGACTGTAACGTGGCCGGTTGCCACTTCGCCACATATAAGGTTATCGGATAAACAAACGAAGGCGCGTTTTAAAATACAGTCAGCGCCATCTAGCGCCACTCTTATGGCTGGTTTACATTTGCTATTTTTTTATACTTTTTTAGCACGCTTTTTTAGACCATACTAAAAAAGCATGCATTTAGCAAATGTAAATACGCTTTCCTTTTTAGCAGGCAAAAAAATCTGACTGATGGTCAGATTTTTTATCCATGATCTGTGCTATAAAAAAAAAAGCAACAAAAATGGCGTCGCAAGTAAAATGGACACGCGATTTAACAATTAAACTAATAAACGAATACGAAAAACATGAGTGCCTGTGGGATTCCTACAGTGAAAGCTACAAAAACAAAATTCTAAGAGACAATGCGCATGCAGAAATTGAAAAAACTTTAATCTTTTAAGTATCCTGTTTTTCAGGCGTTCAGCCAATAACTGTGATATTATTTCAACAGCTTGCAAAATTATTAGAGATTCCATATTTTCGTCTTGCAATGCGAGTGCTTTCTTCGCATTTTCTATCTTTTATGATGAAAAAAGAATAGCAAATGTAAATCGGCGTCTTTTTTTAGCACTCTTTTATTTAGCATGCTTAAAAATCAATGCTTAAATAGCACGGAAATTTAGCAAATCTAAACCAGCCTTTAGTCCAATGCATTATATTTGGACCGAATTTTGAGCGATATTTAATTTGTGTAATGTTCGAGTATAATAAAGTTAATCGTTCGACTATTTCTTCTTGTAAACTTGTAAGTATAAGTATAAAAGCCAGTCTAGTCTTATCCAGAGTTTCCTTTAATTTTATTTATATGCGTATTAAAAGCAGAAGGGGAGGCATTCGCCCAGCAGTGGGACGCTATAGGCTAGATTAAATTAGAAGATGTGGCCCACTACACTGGATTTTTGCAATGACAGTCGTTTTTTTATGTACCAATAGTAGAAGTGGGCATTACCATATCTCTAATACAGCTGAGACCAGCTGAGGGATCTTCATCAGATACTTCAGACCTTCGATTTTTGACATCAAATGAAGCGGCCTACCAAGTTGAATATTTTTTGTAAAGGTGGTATGTCGATCTCTAATAGTTTGGTTGGGCTCTTGTATTTTCTAATCAGGGTCACCAGGTACTCCAAATCTTCGATTATCCTAGTTTTTATAGTTTTCTCTTTATATGACTTAAAGCCTAACTCTGTACCAAATTTCAGCTCTCTGAGTTTATGGGAAGTACTAGTTCTATTCTGATGATCATCAGTGAGTGCGTGAGTGAGTGTCATAAATGCGAAAGTTTGCTTTCGGAGCTAAATGACCTTCCTGCAGACTTGAAAATTTGGATTTTAAGTATGTGTTTTTACCTTACTGGATGACGAAAATTTCTGCGTTCTGGTCTTAGCCAGAGGTTCTCCAATAAGGACCTGAAAATGCGGCGAAATGGTTCCATGAAAGGATGGTACGGCAGTTTTGCTTTGTGCTCGACTTGGCGGGAGCACTGCCATGCCCCCAGATGCTAAATAAGGTAAGTGGTATGCATATTGGAATTTCCAACACTTGGATGTCATAAAGAGACACCTCTGTAATTTGTACAGTAATAGAAAAGGAGTGAGCCATTTATAATATGCGGAGTAGCCCCTTGAAACTGAGTGATCCATTCTAGCCTACAATAAACGAATGATCCCTTACTTTACCTCACCAATTAAATGCCTGACCCTATTCGAATTCAGGACAGCGTAAACATGATACCCACCATAAACTAATTACTAGACCCAACACGTTCAATGTCACGTCAGAAATACGGTCCAATCATTATCAATATTGATCGAATTACTGTTTGCCCTAAGCTCAGAAAAGACAAACATGGCGATGCATTCGAGTAGGTATCATTCCCAACATACATAATCCTTTAATATAACTGAACTCGGGCTCAAACGTCCCGAATCCTTAATAGCGAAAAGTGAAATAAGGGTAAAACGGACATGCAGATACTAATGAACGTCAATATCGAAAGAGGTATATGTCAAGATGGTGACAACTAGCTTATCTTGGTCTCAGCCTACCCATCACATATATAGATGTGAGTTTATACATGGGGAAGTACAACACTTGGTGAAGTATGTGAAGTAGTGAAGTACTTACTATTGCCTTTCGAATAGCCAATAATATACTATAGGTAGACTAGCCACCCAGTGGGTACCTCGCGTGGGTCAACGAAGATGAAGCCAGCTAGAAAGAATAATAATATGGAAAGATCATCTTGCCCATTAGGATTGTTTTAAATTGCTTGCTTAAGAAACGGAAGACTTATTTAATACGTGCTACGTAAAAAGTCGCTACTCAGATTCACCTGAAACTGCCTAAAATTTCCTCAACGCGCGCCCTCTGTTACTTTACCTTTGACAGCATCATTTTACGCGGAAGGAAACCGCGCCAATCGCCCTTCGCGGAAGGCTGCAAGTGCTGTAAACTGCAGCCATGTGAAAACATCTTGTTAAAAATACATTGACAGGATTTACGCGAGTCCAACAGTATTGGAATCTGAATAAGGCTTTGGGACGGGCTCGTGACTCGCGCCGGCGCGCCCCGGGAACATTACAGTCCGAGGACTACTCCGCTTTTATATGCTAGCTCATTCCATAAGTCTACGAACCAATAAACTCTAGCAGCATTACAATTCCAATCGATTTTGTTTATTTATGAACATGGCGCCGACTCGATGTCTCTTTAGCTTTCTTTTTATTTAAAGGTATTTTCATTTACCTTTTATTTAAAGATTTTTACTGACGTAGATGTAAAATACGAGATCTCAATTTACAGCTCTACTAAGATCACAGTTTGAATGATAGTGACAACTCTTTAAAGAGAAACTGAGTGAACTTATGTATAGGCCTATTTGCTGTCAATACTTATTGTGTATTTTTCAGCTCGTGGCAAATTTTATTTTGGTCAAAATTAATTTTATTTTCTTTTCATACATGAATTAGTAAAATTATGTTTTTTGGCCGTAAACACAGAAAGGAAAAAATAAGTAAATATCTGATAAAGCACTAAACAAAAAATAATAAATCATCAAATTGGTTTAGCTCCAGTAGATTTAAGGCCTCTACTTTACTGAGCTAACCCGAAATCTTCAGAGAAACTGCAATTAAAACAATTATTATTTTTGTCAGCGATTTTTATGCCGAACTGAGATGAATGGAGCGGATAGGAGGAGCCCATCCGGCGTGACCATTCGGCCGCTTTAGTAATAACTCTTGGGCCAACTTAGGCGTAATTGCACAAAATCGCTCTTGTTGGAATTTCGCTTGCTCAATCCGAGAAGGGTCGGGACGTCTTGACTGTTTCCTCTTTCACAGCTCGCTCATTAGTTTGTTTCCATTAAACCCCTAAGACTATAATCTAAGCCCTGTACTCTCGACACCCATTGAATTTTTTATTTTCGTCTTAAAATTTACGCATAGGCTATAAATAAAACTAGTAACAGCTCAAAATAGTTCAATAAAAAGCAATTGTGTTCATGTTTACGCATCAAGAGTGGAATCTAGTCTTTAAGTAATTTATTTTTCTATGGGAAACAAACATACATACATACATACATACTCACGCCTGTATCCCAGAGGGGCAGGCAGAGAACAGGGACTACCACTTGCTATGATCCTGACAGATCACTTTCGCTTCCTCAACATTAATTAGTGGGAAACACTCGAACTTATAATGTTCTAAAAGTGCAAGTTACGTATACATGTACTGGAAATGTATAAACTATTATTATTATTATTATTAATACGTTTATTGCACATAAGTAAAAAATACAATGGCAATGTGGCGGACTTAATGCTATAAGCATTTTCTACCAGTCAACCACAGGAGGTGCTAGAAATTAACTGGTAGGCATACGAAGTAGACGGATAAAACGAATAACTTTAACTAAAATTACATAAGAAGACGAATACTCAACAATAAATAAGTAAATATTTATACATAAACATATAATACATAATATAAATAAACATATAATATATATAATATACACATATAAACTGTAGCTACATAAGTAGATATAAATATGTAAGGAAGAAAGATAGTAGTGAGATTGCAATTACACAGCCGAGATCCTCCTCGCGAGGGCTCAGGGGGGCTCGGGGTAACACATGTCGAGAAAGTGTTTGCGGACAAGGAATTTGAAAGCATTCCGAGATGGGGCTTTACGAATGCTTTCAGGAAGGGCATTCCAGAGTCGAACAGCTGTAACAGAAAATGAATTTGAGACAAAACCAGAGTGGTGAGAAGGGGTACTAAGGAGATGATTCTGAGAAGATCGGAGTGGTCTGCTATGAGTGCTAGACAAGAAATCAAATTGGGACTTTAAGTATTGGGGGGCATTAGGATGATAGAGAATTGAGTAAAGACTACAGAGAATCCTAACATTTCTCCGAACGCGAATGGGGAGCCATCTTAACCTGGCGCGAAATGCCGATACATGGTCGTATTTGCGCAAGCCAAAGATGAAACGGATGCAGGTATTCTGCAAGCGATCGAGTTTGTTAAGATACTCCTGAGAAAGGTCAAGATAACAAATATCGGCGTAGTCCAGAATCGGGAGGAGAAGGGAGTTGACAAGGGAAATCTTAATGTCAATCGGGAGAAAGTTTTTCAGACGGAGTAAGGGGTGGAGGGAAGCATAGAATTTCTGCGATACCGCCTTAATCTGCGCATCCCAACAGAGCCTCTGATCGATGATGAGGCCGAGATCAGTTACCGTTGGCAGGAATGGTATAGGGCACCCATTAAAAACCAAAGGTTGAGAGAAGTAGAATCCACCTTCGCAAGCTGCCCCGAGCTCCCAACTATGATCGCTTGGCATTTAGAGGGGTTGACGGCGATGCCGAAACGATCAGACCACCTCTGAATCCGACTCAGATCTTCGTTGAGACCCGAGACGGCTTGACAAAGATCGCTTGAACTTATTAGGTGAATAAAAATCAGCTGGCTTAGTAGTGAGCTGTGTATTCTTCAGCGGTGGTAGCCTAGTGGGTAGAACATTGGACTCGGAAGCGAGAGACCAGTGCGGACATGTACCGCGGATTGGCGATTTCAAGCGCTGAGGTATGCAAATAGCTCAGACACTCAGGTTTCCTCACGATGTTTTCCTTCCCCGTTAGCGAGGGGTATTGCTCTTATAACTTCACAAATGTACATAACTTAGAAAACAAAGTTATAGGTACATGCCCGCACTGGGAATCGAACCTGGGTCTCCCGCTTCCGAGTCCAATGTTCTACCCACTAGGCTACCACCGCTTCCATACTTGTCTGTTTATTCGCTTCCATACTTGTCGATAATTTAATCATCGTATTTTAGTTTGAATAGCGAGAGACCGCAAAACATGGCGTGATGAGGAAAATACCTGTACCCAGCAGTGGGCAGACGTGGGCTAATGATGATGATGATGCTGCTGTTTCACACCACCACTACCGTATGCGATACTTAATAACAACTTAGTATTTGGGGAGGCAACACCTATCTCTAAGTACTATTGCAACCAATGACTCAGAAGTCTATTGACCACAAGTTATTACGGAGACAGAAAATATTTATTCCATTGAATGGTTACCAAACACTCTCCAAAGACGGTGCAAGTTTAGTAACTCCGATTAGTTCAAGCAATTCCAAATTGTGCAAAAGAGCCGAGCCAAGCCGTAGCGGGTAAAGTAATTCAAGCTACCTGAGTACTTTTTTTATAAAGAAATACATTTATAACTTTATTGTAGGCTTAGCTAACTAACCACAAAATAATTCGATGTAGGTACGTATTAGAAAGCAAATTGAGGTCACCCTAATTAACGTCAATCAATTGAGTAATGGAGCGACACAAAATTAACACCAACAGAAGAATGACTCAATCACAGATTTTCAGCCATATTCAGAGACCGCTGCCAGACCTGGACATCTTTATGAAAATTTTGTGGTTGACCATAGACGTATTTGTGATGAAATTGTAGGATTCTTCCTACGACTCACGATTGTCTACGATGCGTTACGATTGACTACGATTTAAGATTGCCCTTAGCTGGGTACCTGAACGTGGCTCAAAAAGGCCAGATCGAGCGTAACAGACATAGAAAAGTGGAAATCCAGAAAATGGCACAAATATGGACTAGCGTCAATGACCTGGACCAGAACAGACAAGTATGGAAGAAACTTTTATTGGACCCAAGCTCCTGAGAGGAGTAATGGATTCATTTGAATAATTTCAGACGTTACCCCTGAAAAGTCATTATTCAGAAAATTTGAGTGCGCTAGCAATATTCTATTCTAAACAAAGCAGAATATTTCTTAACTCAAGACCAATCTTAGTGGTAAGAGCTCTTTATTAATACAGATCAAAATTCAAGTGTCTAGCTTATGAAGGTTGCAAAATAAGTAAATTTTAATAAGACTCCCGTTTCATTATAATTGTGTGTTAGATCTCTTCAACACGAAACAATCCGTCTTATTCAATAAAACTAAAAAAAATCATTTATTTTTGCATTATTTAATAGCATGTATACTATTTTCAACTCATTAGTTACGCTTAAATCAAAAAAAAAATCAAAAATCAAAAATGTTTTATTTCGTTACCAACTTATCTATTAATTTTACACTGTTGTGGGGACTTCCTATTAAGTGTATAGACACCTGTGCCAGGAAGCCCCGCTCTTCCTTTACTAAATTCATCTTATTAAGTTAGGTACATTCATGCAAATGTTATACATATTATATATATATAACATTGAGTTCAAATCTAAATATATCTCTGATTAACAATTTTTTGTTTTTTGAGTATTCAAATAATCGAAGAATTAAAAGGTAAATCATCATTCACTCATTCATTATTATTTATCATTAATTAATTTAAAAGTATTTAAATTATAGATTTAAGATTTTAAATCACTATAATTACATTAGATTAAATAAACAATTAAATCTATTGTGTTTTTGTGTGTGTTTATGTGTGTGTGTGTGTGTGTGTGTGTGTGTGTGTGTGTGTGTGTATGTGCGTGTGTGTGTGTGTTTGTGTGTGTGTGTGTACGTGTGTGTGTGTGTGTGTGTGTGTACGTGTGTGTGTGTGTAAGGGTGTGAGTGTGATTGTATGGTTTTTATTACGAGCCACAGTATGGTGTAAATATATATTAAAACAAATAAATTATTTTAATTACTTAGATTTAATTTGTATTTATTACTGAAGAAGTGCTTCTATCTCATCGTAGGTTTTAGGTAATAGCCAATCAGTTATAGCTTTTTTACAGTCGTATATTTTCACAGGATATATATTTAATACTTTGTTTGCCAGATTATATAAAAGTGAGGATTGTTTAGTATATTGCCTATGGGCGAAAGTTGTGTTGACAGCACGTATGGGGGCAACAATGTAACTTCTTCTCTTATTAAGCAGATCAGGATCATATACTAACGTTTTATGAAATCTTAGTAAGGTATTTAATATGTATAATTTTCTAACAGTTAGCAATTCACAGGTTGAATAGAGCTCAACTGTCGGAAATCTTCGTGGTTTGAAATACATTATCTTCAATAAAGATCTCTGTGCCCTTTCCAATTCAATAAATTTAGTCTTTATTGCCCCGCCCCAAACGGGAATGCAATATGTTATAACAGACTGTACCAAGGAGATGTAAACTTGTTTTAAAACTTTTTTTGTTGCCACGTGCCGTAACGTTTTAATGATCCAAATAAGTTTTCGGACTCTGCCCGCTATAAGTTCTATATGCAGATGCCATGATAATCTCTGATCTACCATAACTCCCAAATATTTTATGTGGGGTACTTTATTGATAATGGGGCAGTTACAGTCTGACCTAGAAGCGTCAGAGCAGCATTCATGAATCCTTATTTGAAAATCTACTCCTGGCTGTGATCTGATTGTTGGGGCAAAACATATGTAATTTGTTTTGGTAGTATTCAAGGTCAGTAAGTTAGAGTTTAGCCAAGTACCCATCTTTGCCAGACCCTTCTCCGCTGCATCACGTACGCCGCTCCACGAAAGACCAGTGAAAACCACAGCAGTGTCATCTGCGTAGGAAAATATGTGCCCGTTTACTAAATTCATGTTGCATAGATCATTCAAATAGACCAAGAACAATGTTGGGCCTAGTACGCTTCCTTGAGGCACTCCGTACGTGACGTCAGCATTTTCGCTAGTGACTTGGCCTATTTTCACTTTCTGAACCCTATCATGGAGATAGCTAGTGAGCACCGCTAGCGGTTTATCTCTTATCCCAATGTTCTCTAGTTTGCGAACAAGAATGGGGACAGAGACAGTATCAAACGCTTTTTTAAGATCTAAAAAGACTCCTAGACATTTTTTCTTTTTATCCACTTGTTCAACAATAAGAGTCGTTAGCGCAGTGACGGCGTCTTCCGTCGACAGACCCTTCCGGAAACCATATTGTGATTTAGAGAGTATGTTATTCGAGTGTAGATAATTTGTCAGCCTATTATTAATAAGTTTCTCTAAAATTTTGGAAATTGATGTCAGAACAGATATTGGTCGGTAATTGCTACTATCCTCCCTATCGCCACCCTTGTACACTGGTGTGATAATGGATTGTTTTAGAGCAGCAGGAAAGACACCGTGATCAAAACATAAGTTAGCTAGGTGACATATAACAGGTATGATTAGATGTCTGGCCAACTTGAGGAATTTGGTTGTGATACCGTCATATCCTGCAGCCCCTTCAGTTTTAAGGCCCATAAGAATAGAGTAGACCTCATTAGGGTCAGTCTCGAGTAGCACAAATGAATTTAAGTGGGAGGTAGGCAAAATATACTGATTACTACTACGCTGTGGCCTGTTAAGAATATCTTCGGCTAGAGCTTTCCCTATGTTGGCAAAGTAGTTATTAACATGATTGACTGATACGTCGGGTGATGAGTGTGAGTTCAGCAATTCAGTGTTTTGTGTTTTCTTTGGTTTGAACTGAACTATATTATTAATAGTATTCCATAATGTTTTAGGGTTTTTAGTTGATTTTTCTAATTGTTCTCTGTCATATTTGCGTTTTAATTTTTTTATTAGTTGGTTACAATAATTCCGATATCGTACGTAGGTTATTTTAAGTATTTCATTTTCAGGATCTAAACGTAATTTTCTTTGCATTTTGTTTCTGTTTCTTATACAACATAAGATACCTTGGGTTATCCACGGTTTGATAATCCGTTTGTTCTTCGGAATTTTTACCTGCTTAGTGTTTTCTTGCAATGATTGCTTTATTTTATCAGTTAACTGCGTGGTTAAGGTATCCGGATTTTGTATCGAAATTAGTGATTGAAGGTTCTTCTCTCCCAGGCTCGAGATGGCCTTTTCATAGTCCAGAACAGTATTAACTCTTTGACAAAGGTGTTTTTTCTTAATAGTAGACAGTTTTAAAAATATCATTAAGTGATCCGTAACAGACGTATTTAATACTGCAATATAAGCATTAGTTTTATTTTTGTCTACTTTCAACATAAAATGATCAAGACAGTTTGCTTCTCTGGTAGGCAAAGAGTGGCCAGGTAAAATACCCTGTGTAGTTAGCATGGTTAGATAGTTTAGCCTATTATTACGGTCAGCAGTCTGTTCATTAGGTTTTGTGATAAGATTTATATTTATATCACCAGTTAGGACTATATTTTTGCATATTTTGAATGATTCCAAATGTTTGTTCAAAGAGTTAATGAACTGTTCTGCGTTGTAATTTGATGGAGAGCGATAAATCCCTAGTATTATAGTGTCTTTGAATGTGATTAGTAAACAAGATGCATGCACAAGTTTTATTTCCTTAACATTGACTTTATGATTATTTCTAATATATGCAACCACACCATCGTTTTGATTCAAGTGATTTGTTGTGTGAAAAGCTGAGTAATTAACCATTGTCGGTACATTTTTATTGGGGTTAAGTCTGCATTCGGTTAAAATTAGAATATCAGCTTCAAAATTAAGGTCAGATAGCGTTATTTGGAGATCATCAAAGTTACTGTATATACTCCTAATATTTTGGGAGATAACAGTCAAGTCCGTGTTGCTAACAGAAATTTTTGTTTGTAGTTCTTGAGCTGTGCATTGTAAGAAATGTGCAATTTCCGCGTTGTCTATATCTTCTAAAGTTTTTAAGGGACTATCCATGAGAATTGTAAAAGATTCTACATTTCAGCATCACGTATTCGTTTTCATTTTTATTATTACTTTTTTTATATATGATTTTTATTAAACCCTGCAAACATAGCAGGCCTGTGGCAAGTATTAGTTTCAGTGTAAGTGTGCGTGATGTAAGTAGTTGTGTTATTTTTGTGTGTGTGCGTGCGATTTGTGTGTGTGTGCAGGTGATATATTCGATGTACTTATAAGTTAATAAAATTTTTGACAACCGTGTGTGTCTACAAACATAGTTATTTGGAGTTAGGTTTTCATAATGGCCTAGTCATTGTCCTTGCATTAATTTATGCACCTGGGCTTCGTTGTTAATCCTGATTTTTTGTGAGTTTTCGTCCTTTCTAACAAAAACTTTTCCAAAGGCAGTCCAGCAGAACTTGTAAACCTTCGACTTTATTAGCTCGCGTGTCAGAAAGTGAAGCCGAGCACCCTTGGCAGTTAGTTGTTCTGCCACGAAGATAGGTGTATCTTCGTTTTTTGTGAATCCAAGGTGCTTGGCACATAGTTTTTCTTTATGTTTGATGTTGTAGGCTTTACTCATTTTCAGGATGTTTGTTTTTAACATGGTGGAGGATGTCTCTACAATAATTGGCGAGTTATTGCTCTCTTTCTTCCCATGAACTCTGTATATATCACGTATTTCAGAGTTATTTACTTTGCAGTCAATGTTTTGAGAAAGACGTATGACCATATTTATTAAATCTTCTTGGGTCTCGTTACTTGTTTTAGGGACATTTTTTATTTCGATACTCGTTTTGCGGTTTCCTCTCTGTAGGTCTTCAATTTTATCCTCAAGAATGGTGATTTGTTCCCTGTCCCTCTTGGCCTGCCCCTCCAATTGCTCAATTTTCCTCTTGAATTCTTCGTTTTGACTAGTAAGTAAGGCCATTGATTCTCCGATGTTCCGATTAGCCTGCTGAATTTCCATGAGTGTAGGGTTAATTTTTTTAAGCTCAGTTTCCTGTGCTTCCATCAAAGTTTTTATCATGGTTTTAATCTCTTCCTTAAACTCCATAAAATCTGCTCCCAATTCATCATCCCTCCTCCTTTTGTTTCTTTGAGAGACATAGTTTGGGGGTGTCTTATCTGAGCTTATTCCGGCTAGGTTTGAATCCGAGAGCGATTTATCAATTGTGTATTGTTCCATGTTACTAGGGTATCAGGACTACAGAGCTCTTATCTCAGCTTTAGTACAACCGGAATGGTCGTATTAGCGGCCAATCTGTTTGGGACAGGTAGATGGATGGGGTAGCAAAACAAAGCAGCGGGGCGGGGCCAGTTAGAAAAAGTAATGGCGCCGCGTGCGTTTGCGCTGTTTGGTAGGACCAAACCGCTCACACAAAGCAGCAGGGCGGGGTCAATTGGAAGAGGCAATGGTGTCGCATGCGCTTGCGCTGATTGGCAGGACCAAAACCACTCACAACAAAGCAGTGGGGCGGAGTCAGTTAATTAATCAATGGCGTTGTACGCACTTGCGCCGATTCCAGGGCCGTTTTCAAATTTCGGACTTTGGCAGGGATGACAGATTGACGTCACTGCTCCGTGTTACGCCTTGTACCAGGGCAGCAGAGCGCGTGAGAAAGTAGTTACTCACGTTGCACCACTTTTTAGCTCGTTGCTCCTGTGTTTTATGCACTCCTATTTTTCACTTTGATTTGATTTGGTCAAAAATGTATTTAATATCAGAAATAAAACTTGCGCGGATTAGAAAGCACGTTTACACCTGTCGGCGGTCCGGGGGGGAGAGGATCCGCTAACATTTTCAAACGCATAACTTTATACCTATTGGATCATACTTCAGCATATTTGGTCCTTTTAAAAATGGCAGGCCTAGACAGGACGTTGCCAACCAACAATTTTGCCCTATAACAAATCCTTATACCTCAAAAATGCTGGGTAAGCGATGTATAAAGGTTCTAGCGGTGACCGAAGGTTGTATAATAGCGTTTGACAATACAGTTCAGCTCTATAAGTTTATACAGCAAAAACGACCTATTATCAAGTGATGTAAAGGCTTACATCGCCACTTTATGTAGCTTTTATAGGCAGATGATATAGCAACCTCCAATGTGACCACTACACAACGATAGAACTCTATACCAGTGTTGACTGTCACCATAATGTAGCTGTTTTTCGCTATAAAAGTTCTAAATGTACTTTAATACGTCTTTCGTTATAGTAGAGATGAAAACTCTACAATAGGGCGCTTTTGTGATATTGTGGTTTTGTAGAACGCCGTTACAACACATGGCACTATAGTGAGCACAAAAACTCCGCAACAGAGCTATTTCGTGATACAGATGAGTTTCAAATTACCCTTATGTAGCTTAAATTGTCCTATAACGGTTTGCTAATGCCTTTTATAGTTACAGCGTTAAAATTGTCACAAAGACACTTTTTTAGAACAGGATTGTTTTTTTTGTTACTGTTATAGTCCTTCTTTTACACCACAGTGTTATAAAAGGAGTTCTTTATCTTTTAAAACATAAATACGGTATATAAAGGTACGCCAATTACTTTTAAACGATAATTCAGTTTTGTAAAGGCATTTCTATAACTCTTTTATACTTAATCGCTATTTTAAATCACGGTAACTAATGAAACATCTTTGTTTTTTATAATTAATAAGAAATGGATTTTGAAGCCTGGAAAAGATTTAAACGCAGTAGGACTTATAGACGACAAGTGAAAAGACAATACAAGGAAACAGTGACTTCATCCAGTATTCAAATCCCTACTAGTCAAAGCCAAGTTAGAGACCAAGTTGTACAAAGTGGTTCCGTGCCAAATATATTTTTTGCTTACGAAGAACTAGAGAACAATTCGAACGTGGACAGTGATTCTAGGAGTGATTCTTCAACAGATGACAAAAATCGGCTCTGCGAGATGGTTCAAAAAATTGGGCCGTCAATTATAATATATCGCATAATGCGATTAAAAGTTTAATTGTTCTAATAAATGATCGAATACCAAATATATTGCCAAAAGATCCAAGCATGCCAACAGAAAAATCTGTCACTACTTATCCCGTGGGAAATGGACGGTATTGGCATAACGGCTTGACAAAAACTTTGAAGTGCTATCTACAAAGGATCGATAGTAGTTTATCTATAATTTCACTCAATATATACATAGACGGACTGCCTGCTTTTAAAAGTTCAAAATTGCAGTTATGGCCAATTTTATGCAACGTTCATGAAATACTAAAGCTGCGACCCATTGTAATTGGAATTTATTCAGGCACTGACAAACTATCAGATTTAGATGGTTACCTAAGAATCTTTGTAGACGAAATGAAACAACTACTTGCAAATGGCCTTTCAATAAATAGCAATGAAAAGGAGAAAAAAATAGGCATCAAAATACGGGCCTTTATATGTGACTCTCCAGCTCGTGCTATGATCAAAGGTAAGTTAAAGTTTACTATGTTTTCTTGTGTAACAAATTACATTTTATTCTATCACTATGATAAAACCTAGTATCAGTATTTGCTATCAGCACTGTTTAACTAATTTTTGTACTTACTTATTTTATACGGCGATATACCTTGTTGCGTTTTGGTCTGAATTGGCGCTATCTATTTCTGAACAGATGTATTAGGTAGACTCAGAAGCTAGATAAAATAAGCACCAACATAAAACTGAGATTAATTTTGCAGGTGTGAGCATGGCTCGGGAAACATGGCACGGGAGATATGGCTGTTTAAAATGTACAGTACAAGGAGAGTACTCGCACGAATCAAACACCGTCGTATTCCTCAGTTTTGATTGTCCGAAAAGGACCAACGAAGATTTTCGCGCGAAGAAATATGGACAGCACCATAAAACTGACTCTCCACTTATTGTAGTAGGAGATGCGCTACGTTTAGATGAAACGTTTTCTTAATGGACGGAATGACGGGAAATTAAAAAAATATGCTAAATGGAGTAGTCAAGACATAACGATCGAGCTTGTAAAACGCCCAGGGAAATACACCGATCCGTCAGAGGTCTTGACCATTTAAGCTTTTGGAAAGGTTCAGAATATCGCACATTCCTGTATTATCTTAGTCATTATTACGTACTGTATAGTATAAATTTAGTGATAATTTACTTAATTCAGTGACAATATGAAATAAAATCCTTGTACAAGAATCACTCTATTCTTTATTTCAATAAAAACACAAGTATTTACTTATTTCTCACTTTTAAAGTTTCAATCACAATCAGCGCACATTAAAATCAAATTATATAAATTAGAACGAAAAAGATTTTCTAAGGGGAGTAGGGGTAGCTGTAAGTTTTTTTTCTGATTTTAATATTACATTGAAGAAGACAGAAGACATGAAGAATAGTAGTGGTCATAAACAGGCATAATACCGCAGCCCCGACACCAGAAAAATGTGAAGTTTAATAAAGACACCAATTATTTTTTGGATATATCCGCTTCTGCAAGTAGCTTGAAATCGTCACGAGTAAGAAATTTATCAATATCTATAATGACAACCATTTTGCTTAGCAATGCACTGAAAAAGAAAAAAAACACACAATATTGACAAAGTAAGTATCCCAGTAATCTATAACTGAAAATACATAACGCTTTAAGAGAGCTGATCTTAACACTTTATTCTAACAAAAGCGTATTTTTTTAATTGTATAAAAAACATCGCATTTATGTATGGCACTAGAACAAGCACAAACGGAACTCTAATTTCATGTAATGGTGGCTGTGGTGTGTAGTGAACAGTGCTGTAGTGGACTTCAGGACGCTAAAAGTATGTTTATGACTTTAAATTCGTAATTTTTTAATTAAATCTCAATAATTCGAAGAGGGCATTAAAATATTCACGTAATATCACCCATGCTTTCTCAGTAAAATTACCTTCCCACACACCATTTCACACATAAGAGACAAATAATTTCATTACAAAATAGATTCTAATTTACCAGGATATCTTCGCATTCTTCTTAAAACAAAAACACTTCAGCTGTGTGAATTACGCGTCATCATCATCATCATCAACCCATTATGTCCCCACCGAGGGGCACGGGTCTCTTCCCTGAGGAAGGTATAGGCCATTACGAATTACGCGTGAACGAATGAAAAACGAGTGAATGATAAATTAGTAGTGTAGTAATGGAATCATAAACTCTTTTACACTACAAAAAGGTACTTTAGAAGCGTTATGGTGGCTTGTATATCACCAAATGGAGATTGCGTTACTATTACATCAACCGTATAGGCCAAAATTGTGATCCTTGATGCCAGTATAGTTCCACTTTAGAGCCGAATGGAGATATAATTGCGCCACTTTCTTTGTAGTTGCACCTTCTTAGGGCCTTTATTTCACCACCCATTGGTTTTTAGGAAACGTTCTATGGTCTTTTATAGAACCACCTTTTGCTGGTTGTGTCTACTTGTAACTGAGACGGTAATTTTATTGTTTCTTAGGCTACAAAGAGATACAAGACTGTGCTTGATTTGACTTTGATCTGACTTGATTCTACGCCTTTCATCTTAGTCCGGCAAAAGAAGAAAATGACGTCACAATGACGACAAACATTCCATCAATCACGACAAAAAGATCACCATCATAAATCTACCTTTAGACATAAAATCATGGCGCTTAGAGTTAACTCTACATTAGATTGTCCTTCTGATTGTCATAATGCATGTTAAAGCGTCTTAAAGCCTATATAATACTGTGTTATTTTCGTTTGTAATGATTACGCTTGTCAAGTATCCACTCTTTGATTGGATTAACAGATAGAGCTATGTTCAATGGAGGTTTTAGAGCAGGAATTCCTTTCTCATCATTATGTTACTAATAAAGTCTCAAGTCAATTCTAATAACTGGCTTACGTACGACTTTGCGTATTCAAGCATGTGGTAAGTATAGGGTTTTACATATTATACTTATGCATTTATATATACGAAAAGAAATAGTTATTACTGACTTATTACTTTTACCTCGAATAATGTAGGTATCATCTGTTTGGTTCACATTGTACCTTTAAGAAATAAAATTTAAAATTTCTGAGATGTAAATGTGTTTATAAGCGGCACTGCAACACGTTGCTTTATTGGGCATGTGTAAGTACGGTTTGTATGACTCATTGCCCATCCATATCCGTTATGCCATTAAAAGACCAATGGCCGCTGAGCAGGTGAAAATACAACTGCATGTGACGTTGGTGTAATTTAGCCATATGGCCGATTCCAGCCAGTGTGCAATTAAAAAGTTTAATGACAAATTCAATAAATGTGGAGCTGGCCACTATGAAATGTTTTTAAAAAAGAAACAAAATATATTTTTTTAAACTTCTTGCTTACTCCGCTGGCTCTGCGACCCAAAGTGGGCCTTGACCTCCGACACAAAATGTCGCCACTTGTCTCTGTTCTGCGCGGTCTCTTGCCTTTGAAATGTCCATGATTCCTAATTCTTCTTACTGCGGAATGGAAGAGCGAGCCAGTACGACGATACAGGCAAGTTGGAAAGAGAACACTCTCTAAGTATGAATGAATTAGCTCCTCTTTGGCCGTTCTGCACTATACTTAGCATGTCAGCAAATTAATTTTGCTTTATCTATATCAGCTGTAGACTGCTAAGGGCAGCTGCTACTCCTGTCATGGCATGGCGCGTGAACCTACGGGATAATTACCGCCAGCAAAACATCTTTATTTTTTCTTATCTTTAACTGACAATGTGTGTAAAGTCACTTGCTCTTCCAGTTTCATTATCATTACCATCGCGGGAGTGGTGTAGGTTGTTGTTCGTTTAAACATTATAATTACAAATGCGTTGTTTTCTTTTTTCTGTGTACGGAAAACAATAGGCATGACGTGAATCCAGATATAATAATACATGTAATATTGAGACCTAGCCCGCGAATTACTAACATCACGAAGGTTATAAATGAGAAAGTGTTACATTTTGAATCACCTAATAATAGCCGCGTAATAATGGCAACTGCAACAAGGAAATCATTCGCAGGATACAGATCTCGAAGGAAGCAATCAGTCGCCTAGAAAAAGTATGGAAGAATCAGTCTATCCAGAGGAAGACCAAAGTAAGACTAGTACAGACATTAGTTTTCTCCATCTTCCTTTATGACTCAGAAACCTGAACCATATATGGCAATATATCAGAGCAGGATAGATGCATTTGAGATTTGGTGCTGGGGCCGCCTACTACGGATTCCCTGGACTGCCATGAGAACCAACACCTCGTTACATAGAAGCTCAAGATCCAAACACGCCTTTCTTTGGGCACATCGCACGACGACCTGATAGCATTGAATATAGTATTATGACGGGCAAAGTGGAGGAGAAGAGAGCTAGAGGTAGACCACCCGCTAAATGGAGTGACCAGATCACCAAGGAAACAAAACTCACGTTTCACCAGGCGGTCCACAAATGGCACTCTACACCCATCCTCGTCTTAGCGGCCACGATCCTCAGCATTGAGGCACCGACTGATTGGATTGGAATAATAGCTGGTACAGGAACAAACCCGTCCTATCCTCAATAGCCTAGAGGTTTCATTCGATAGATTTACGCTATCTGGACCTAGTAGTTTTTTTAATCTTGCGACAGGAGTGATGCGCTAGTTTTTTTTTTTTTTCAAATAATGAGGTAAATCACATATCCTTGAAATATACTCGTAATTCGTAAATCTAGTGACTGGTACTTGTATGGTGGAGACACAAGAATTTACTGTGTACGTTACGTCTTTTTTATTTAATTTTTTTTTTTATTTTTATTGTCCGTATTTGTTCCGTGATGTGGACGTCTTAGTGGATATTGTATGGTGCATGTAATGTAATGTAATGTAGTGTAATGCAATGCAATGTAATTTAATTTAATGTGGTATTGAGGGCTAGTAAATAAATACAGAGAAGATAAATGGGATATCAGAGGAAAAAGGAGAAAATTCTGAGTTCATAATTATACTACAATATTAAAATATGTGTAGTCGCTATACAGTTCTAAAATTTTTGCTTGTTTTTCAAAAGATAAATATAGAAATCTCTCTAGAATATAATGTATTCGGTTCGTGATTAGTTTGTTTTCTTCGCGTTTCTATGTCAAAGCGCATTCTCCCAGCTCAAACCAGTTTCGAAGTGGTCCGAGAGCAGAATCATAAAATAATAAGGTCAGGCAACGAGCTAGCTCCATATTAGCTTCACCCAAGTATATCGCACCTATTGCTTACTGACACACAGGTAAAAAGTTTATTTCCCGCAGGCGGCTTAAAGTAATTTTAATTGTACGTTTTGCCATGTAATATTTGGCATATTGAATGTTGCCTTTGTTTGGTCACACGAATGAAGGAAGATATCGACCGATCAAGGTGGATGGGCCGGTAAGGGACATACGAACCTCCCACGTGGACATAATTCGACCAAATAGGAGATGTATTAGCGGAGGACCAGAAAAAAATACCCGGAACCAGCGTAGATACTTGCAGCAATTGGCAAATGTTGAATGGCCTCTGGCTAACCTTCCGGGATACAGGCGTGAGTTTATGTGATACGCCGCATGCGTATAGCAATATGCTGAGCCCGTACCTTTTAACCTTTACACAATACTTTTAAAAATAATTTATATTTATTGTTCTGTATGGTGGTTCATTGATTTTACGGTAAGTAAATAAAATAATTTTCACTTTCACTTAATGTAATGTACTTGCGTTATTTTGTATTAGGTTGAGCTGTCCTTGACCGCTTATCCAAGTACTCATGTACCAGCATAACACCCTTAGCTGTACCCTAAAATATTGAACATATCCCCCAAAAATGTTTAACATGTACTTATTTAAGCTTAGCGTCCTTAAGTCTTATTACAAAATCATGATAGTGTTATAGAAATAAAATGAGATTAAATCTCTCAAGTAGACGTGCTTAAGGATTATGTAAAGTAGTCGGCTTTGGTTTAATGATCTATACTAATAATAAATCTGTAAGGGTCGGTCATGGAGTAAGTTAGTTTGTTTTCAGAGATATTGTGTTTATAGGCTCAATATATGATACTGAAACTAATTTCACGATTTTTAGAATTTTTTTCTGTATGTGTGTATGTATCTATGTATGTTCCTCCATAACTCTTAAACCAATTATCCGAATTTGATGAAATTTGGTATAAAAACATATAGACATCTGGGACACAGGATAGGCTATTTAAATTCTAGCTCCAGTTATGATAAGACGTGGCCCCCATACAAATGCTGCTTCGTAAAAATCGAAATGTACGCGAACGGAGTCGCGGGCACAGCTAGTATAAGAATATTAGTAAAGAGTTACTTTCTATTTTTGATGATGCTCAGGTTAAAGTTCGTATAAAATTTTACTTATCTCACCCAGACTGCAATAACTAATCGATTGACACGTCATTTATTAAAGTCTGATGAATAGTTTAAGCGCTACTCTGGGACATTGGTGAATACAAGCTTACATACATAGATACGTAGACTGCTAAAATTATAATCCTCCCTATAAGCTCTTCCTTAATCGGATAAAAAAGGAAAATGGCATAATGAACATCATCATAATCATATTCATATTTATATCATATTCTAGTTTCGATAGTGCCAAAATCATATTTATGTTTTTATTTTCAGTTTTTAAGAGTTTTGCAATTCCTTAAACAACTATAAAGATCCAAATCTAAATAAAGATTAGTAGAAAATGGTGTTATTTATTACATTTTTTCATAACCCTACTGGATGTCTCCTATACTTAATTAAATCAACAGACAAAAATGTCGTAGCTAATGAAGAATATTAATCGTAGAAAGCATAAAACTTTGAAATGAGTAAGATTATAAAAATGGACCCCTAAAATTCCATCGACGAAATAATCCTCAGTGTATATTTCTTCTAACAGTGACATTTTAGTACCAGATTTCTCTCAAGATCATAAATTATTACCAGACCATTAAAATACCTAATTATTTCTTAACAACGTTACTACAGAAGGTATCCAATTTAATCACTGCTCATTAATATCTAATGGAATGTTTTAGGAAACAGTAGTAGATAATGTCTTACTAAGGTTATAATTGATCGACTGTTAATTAATTACTGTTAATAATTATCTATACAGCAACCGTTTATCAATACTCCTAGAAAAAGTGGACGTCACATCAACATTTACCTACACACACTCTGATATTATGCCCGACAAATAACTTGACCAAATTACTTTGACTTCTCATAATGTATTAAGTCTCTTTGGCGGGGAATACGGGATGTGAATTCTAAATTCTTCGAACTTTGGCCAAATTAACAAATAATTAAAAAAGTGATCTTAGGAGTCCATCGATCAGTAGGTATACACACACTCTGATATTATGCCCGACAAATAACTTGACCAAATTACTTTGACTTCTCATAATGTATTAAGTCTCTTTGGCGGGGAATACGGGATGTGAATTCTAAATTCTTCGAACTTTGGTCAAATTAACACATAATTAAAAAAGTGATCTTAGGAGTCCATTTTTTGTTCAAGTTGTCTGCCGGGAATAATACTTTACGAGTGACTTTGCAACACAAATATAAAGGTTGATGAATTGACTGTAGGTACACTTCCTACTCAACATGGTTGCATTTTAGACATTGTCAATAACTTTCATTACCTAGTCCGAGATAGTAAATGTTTATATAATATCCAATCCAATATACAATCCGATCAAATGAACCGATAAAAGCTAGTGGAATAAATAAATATAGCAAAATACACTAGTGAAACACAACCAGTGTCTCTTAGGAAAGGTTAGTATTAGCTGTCATACCATAAAATGTAGGCTGATAAGGTTTAGCAATATGCTTTGCAGAGAATAAAGAGCCTTATCTGGCGTAGGACCCAATCCTTATCTCACCACAGTTAATTTACCTGAACATTCTGAGTACCTATCAGATTTCAAAAACAAAGTTATGGTTAGCGTTTCTAATTCATTGCGAGGTTTAACAGAAATAAGACAAGCTTGCAAATGGAATACATTTAGAGCGCGTAACAATAATGTTATAACTTCAGCGCCATGTGACTTGAGGGCGATTTGGGGATCAATAGACTACCAGATTTTTAGGGTTCCGTACCCTATTACTATGACTCCGTTGTCCGTCCTGCATCTCATGAACCGTGATAGTTAGACAGTTGAAATTTTCACAGATGATGTATTTCTGTTGCTATACCAGCAAATACTAAAAACAAATAAAATAAATATTTAACTCCCATACAACAAACGTAATTTTTGCGGTTTTTTGCTCGCTTGAAATATTTAAATGTTGTATAGATAATGCTACGGAACCCTTCTTGCGCGAGTCCGACTCGCACTTAGCCGGTTTTTTTTTAAGAAAACATCGTATTTTAGAGACAACATCACAGCCTTTGAATAAAGAGAAGCCACAACGAAACGGATTCACGCTCTCGAAAACATAACATCCAGGTCCGCTTTTCATGCAATTCAATATGACTATTTGCATAGCCGATTAACCCACAGATTAATACATAGGAAGACTATTTGTACTAAGAGACTTGATATGACTTGACTTGATAAGACCTGATACAAATAGTATCAGAGCGAAACCTGGTTGGACTCTACCGACAAAAAATCAAGTAAGTGAATCCGGAATAGTGCTTACGAAAGTTTTAGTTCAAAAACTATTTGTACTAATTGGGTACGCCGTATACATCGAATTGTCATAGAAAACCATGTGTTTTAGGATTATGAAATATTATTTACACATACACATATAATATTCACACATAGAAAAGCAAATTTATCATCTTGTTATAATATGGTATGACATGTCGTTTGTGATGCCTGCTTCTGATACCTGTGCTAGGAAAAAAAATCCTGTATTACAAGTATCAGTGCCCTTCAATTAATGTATAAGCAACTTCGTAAATAGGGCCTTGGATGTTATATGTCTGAGAGCGTGAATCAGCTTTATACATTGGTCTTACCAGTTGTTCCATGAAAAAGGCCCAGGTAACGCCCGCCGACTAATACAAAGATACAAACCCTTTCACTGTAGCCAGCGCCCTATTCTTAAGGGATTAGCAGGAAGTGGGTCTGCTATTGTTGCCGTAGCGCCTCGGTCGTGAGATCGCAGATAGCAGCGACAATGAGAGGTGGCAATTAAACGTCGCCATTAGACAACTGGAAACAATCCACAATAGCGGCCGAGCACGTGAGAGGGTCGCACGGACCCTCTGTGCATTCGAATAAAGCTGTGGTGTTGTGTGGAGTATAGTAGTGTAACAGACGTACGTTACTGTTAACAAGCTTGCTGGTCAAAAGTTAGCGTCAAATTCCAACCTCACTTAGTAGTAGGTTATTTCTAAAATTCGTCATTCCTGAGACACACCAATTAGGGCCAGTTTCTGAATTGAGAATTTCGCTAAGGAAATACATAACTGTAGTGCTGTCTCTTCAAATGTCTCAAAAAAGAGCGTGACAGAACGTTACTTAAGTATTTGCTTAGTAAAATTATCAATTCAGAAACCGGCCCTTAGACTTTGTGTTCGGCAACAACTTTTGTACTATCCGATTTTTAATCTTCCAATCCCGATATTCTAATAAATATAATAATGTAGACTTCAGTAAATCATTGTACTATACAGAAGAATGCTTATTCTACTTTACACATTAAGTTTTTAAGCATTATAAACATCTCATCTACAAAAGCAGAGAAACCGCAATACTTGTGGTTTCTCTTTCTAATAAAGGAAATTGAAAATAAAAAAAGTGTGGAGAGTCGTGGAATAAAAGTTGTGTATGTACCGTTTTATTTTATACACCCCACTGCAGTGCAGCCATCTGTCAAGTGCATCACACACGCGCGCTATACTAAACACGGCAGTACGATTTTAAGGGCCGGTTTCTGAATTGAGAAATTTACTATATAAATGCTTAAATAACGTTCTGTCACGCTCTTTTCTGAGAAATTCGAAGAGACAGCACTACAGTTAACTATTTACTTAGTGAAATTCTCAATTCAGAAACTGGCCCTAAGGCGTATATATAGTGCTCCTGTGTGGACATTACTATTTTGTATGGAGGCTAGCCGTGCCATACCGCGCTGTGACATACTATAACGTAGCGCATGTATGCGATGCGCCTCAGAGAAAGTATGGGCTTAATTACCACGTATGCCCTCCGCAGATTGGCGATTTCAAACGTTCTGAGTTGGATAGCAACGATACGTCTAAGCGCATAATTCCACAGCAGACAGGTTTAAGTATTCAGACCATTCACTACGTCATACGGGAGAACGATGAAACGTATCAAAGCGTCTCGTGACTGTAGAAAAAACCTGTCTCAAAAAGTGGGGATTATGTCTAAATTAAAACTACCTAAGTTCGGGTTTGACAGCCTCGCGTGCCTGCACCGTTAACGTTTGTACCTCAAATATTTGCCGCTGTGTCTCGAGCCTAAATAATCTCCGAACAAAGCTCTTTATTATACGGTTATGGGCCCAAAGGCCCACGTGTCTGCCGGAACTAATTATTGATTCGCGTAATTGTAATTAAAACGCAATTGAGGTCGCCGTGTAGCGGAACGCCGAATCTTTCGGCTATTGTTCTTCCGAAATAGACGCCTATTTGCATAAGGAAACGAGAGGGCAACAAAACACGGAAGAAGGATCATCAGCGTGTTTCCAATTTTTTTTGTACGTTTTGAAGTTATTTTTATTTAATTTCAGAAGAATACATTCAGCCGAAAATAAGTCATGCATGTTTTTTCGTCTCATTTATTATTTTCTTTTCTCTTTCAAAGTCCTACTTCTAACGTTCCGTTAAACACAATAAATTATGATTGGACCTAGCTCTATACAAATTTTCTTCCTAAAAGAAGAATTGAGGCATTGGTGACTACTTATTGGTAACATCTTTTTTAATTTGACAGGTGTTATGTGAATGCCATAGGCAACTATAAGCTAGGGCATTAAATTTAGAGCGGTGGTAGCCTAGTT
Organism: Yponomeuta evonymella; assembly: GCA_963969515.1. Classification (NCBI taxonomy): domain Eukaryota; kingdom Metazoa; phylum Arthropoda; class Insecta; order Lepidoptera; family Yponomeutidae; genus Yponomeuta; species Yponomeuta evonymella. Next base: position 8,156,540 of record OZ018355.1, on the reverse strand, counting down.
GGTAGAACATTGGACTCGGTAGTGAGACCCTGGTTCGATTCCCAGTGCGGGCATTGTACCTATGACTTTGTTTTCTAAGTTACGTACATTTGTGAAGTTATAGTAGCAATACCACTCGCTAACGTGAAGGAAAACATCGTGAGGCAACCTGAGTGTCTGAGCTATTTACATACCTCAGCGCTTGAAATCGCCAATCCGCGGTGGGCACGCGTGGTGATTAAGCCCATACTCTCTCCCTGAAAGAAGGCCTGTGCCCTACAGTGGGACTTATATAGGCTGCTTATGTATTAAATTTAGAGCTATTATCTTCCTACTATATTGCAGAGTACAAGCCTCCCAGAGAGAAAGTATGGACACCCACTGCGGTTTTGCTATACGGTGATAAGGAAAGCATCGTGAGTAAACCTTACAAACTCAGGTTTCCTCACGATAATTCACAAAACACAAATTCACAAAATGTTTGTTACATAAAAAACAAAGTCATTGGTATTTAGTCGATATAGAACCCAGAACCACTAAACCCGCCCACTGCTGGACATAGGCCTCTTCTCTTTCATGCCAACACATCCGGTCCTTTTCTATTCCTATGCGCCGTTTCAATTCCAGCACCCTGTATTTTTTACTCGTAAAAATATTCTAAACACATCCAGAATAATACATTACACACTCTTCATAGTTTACACAAGTCATTTCACGAGTGGCCATCTAATTTAGCGGCGCCCAAGTAAGGATGGACTTCTCGGGAACCAAGGCACGGTTTCGGATAAGGGACTCCGACTGATAACGAGGCAAACGACCACGTGAAAGCACGCCGCGGCACGCGTAGCGGCGCATAGTTCGATGTGGCAAGTGAAATGGATACGGTATTAAAACTAGCCATTTGATGAAAGAACGCAAGAATTCGGGCAGAAGCTTTTAGGAAAGAGAACATTTTGGTGACGTCAGCTACCGGCAGGTATGGGACCGTGTGATAGACAAGAATCCTGTGCCCAATAGTGGGCTGTTTAGAAGACGGATCTGATAAGAAGTGCTAAGAAGTGATAAGAATGTCTCAATACTAAACTTGGAATGAGTAGATTTAACGGAACAGCTTCTTAAGCATACCTAGGGCTAGTTGGCTTAGAATGTCACCAAACGGATCGAATATTTTCTGTTATTTACATCCTTAATGTTTTGGGTATTTTGTCACATTTGGAATTGTTTTTTGTTACAACTTTTACGCTGGGACCTAGTTAGTGAACTTATTTTTATATCGCCAAAAAACCAGTTCAAGGTCTTCCACCTAGTTCCGTCTAGAAAACGACACGCTCGCGCATTAATTTCCAATCGCTTCGTAGCTCGATGTGTGTGTGGCACCCACAGTTGCCGATTCAAAAAACTGGTTCCCAGAGTGTTCAGTGTGGTGTTGCTAGATGTCCTACTTTTGGAGCAAGGTCCCGTTTTTCAGCCCTCTCAGGACGCACCCACGAGCTTCCGAGCGGGATGCCCGAAGTCTTGTTTTTTTCATCCACGTTAGAGGCCTATGCCACGTTATGCCTAAGAGATCCCTCAAAATACTTTTTTTTAAGTGCAATGTAATTTTTTTGTATCCTTTTAATTGTTTAAATAGGCAAATATATTTCTATTATTTATTTATTTATTTATCTAAGTGACAAACTGAATAGCTACAATTTGACGCATTACATTGATACAACAATTATTTTTAATAAGTTATCAATATTGAGGCGTGAGGTTTTTATGTTGTTATGTAAAGTTTATATTATAAGTACTTAATACAAGTAGGTAAATTATAACATGAAACATTATCGTCCTACTTTTTTCGTCCCAGTCCTACTTTTTTCGATTTTTGGAAAAACTGATCTGGCAACACTGGTTCTGTGGCACCGAAACGGCCGTCCACTTGATCTTGACGCTGTGGCCAACTTTCACGGGATTCCGATGGCCCCGAACGCTCGCCGGCGTCGTGAGAACATCCGATATCTACATACTAATGAACGAGGAGCTGTATGTTTGTAGTTTCGAAATAGCGTCCTCTAACGATGGGGTATTAGTTTCGATTCTGCAAAGGCGCGAATAGACTGAGTTCGAACACGACGCTTCTTATAGTAAGAATGTTTTATTGCACTCATAAGCGTAATCTTTACTGTGTATTGCATCTGAATTCAATAGAAGCCTCTAAGTACTAGGAACCGTTGATATCAATTGCCTTATTGCATCTCGATGCGTGCCAATTTATCTGATTCCATCATCTGATAGCGATCTCGATCGGCGCCGCGTTGAATCTAGGTACAGTCGATAGCAGGTCAACCTTTAAAGTAACCGTGTAAAGGTTGATGTGCTGTCAACTGTACCTAGTACTAATCCCCTAATTCTATAGATCGCTTGAATATTGGGACATCTGTTTTTTTTTGTTCATCGTTTAATGTCTCTGAATGTTAGTAGGTGATTCATAAATACCTAAGAACAGGGAACAATTTACCCAAAACCTGTGCCAAAAGCTTACCACTGTCGCCTGACAGTGACAAGCCGACGTCTGACAAGCTGTCTAGCTTGGCGACAATTTTTTAAAACTCCGGCATTTCATGCTATGTTTGAATCCATACCTACATAAATTCACACCTGTTTCTCGGAGGGGTAAATAGATACCCAAATATTAAGGTTTGCCATTATCCTAACATACCTAGCTCTTTCGCTTAGTAAACATTAATTTTATAACCCAGTTCAGGATCAAAGCCCACTTGTCCTACATCGCCTAGAGGTTCTAATGGCTAGATTTACGTTGTCCAGTTGGACATAATAATTTTTTTTTTTTAATTTCATTTAGTCCTTAATGACTGGCGTATTAATATATTTTGAATTAGTATTTTTATCTTGTCCTTTTCCAATACGAACAGACAAAATCGCTGGCAACTTGTCGTAAATATAATAAAGACACGAGCCGAAATTGGTACAACTCCTTTCATAACACTAACGGACAGCGATAAGTTAGCTAACTCAAATTAAATCCGAGGTAGATCAGTTGGTCACGTTAACTAACAAGTACTCTTTAACGATAAAAGTAGAAGGTCACCTTGGGACCAAATACTTGACTAGATACCCCGATGACTTGTTGCATCTGCCTACCCTGTTTGAACATATATGTTAAGCTAGAAGAGCACAATTTAAATATCGCAATGTAAAAATTCTCATCAGTTTGTGCCAGTCAATAACTAACAAACTAGTATATCTGCCTATACCTAGGGTAACCTATGAGAATAATGAAAACAGCTGTTTGATGCCACCTACTTGCAGGTACCTATTTATTATTATTATTAAAGTCCTTTATTGCATTTAAACACACAGATTTGCTCATAGGCGAGCTTTATGCTACTTATAAGGATGCTTTATAAGGATGGTTGCGAATTTCAGTTGAATACAAAATACTTTCACAGCCACACTGAAGATCCGAAGAAGGACCTAAATCGAATCAAAACACATAAAATTGTGCGAAGTTCAATAAAATAATTCATTCACTCAATTGAATTGAGCTTACTTTGATGGTGAGACCATGTTAAAAGATAACTGTAAAGATAAGACTAATCTTTTTCATAATATAACTTGTCGAAAATTCAATATAGTCAGGTGGTACGAAAACGCGCCATACAAATTGTGCTCAAACTATGTCGTCACAACTTGCACGCAGCGCCTTATAATGTATGATGAAGCGTTTATCAATATTTGAGTTATCTCGTAAGATAATAGATAAATAGATAGAATATTCTTTATTGTATGTACACCAGGAATTACATATGAGAATTTAACAATAATATAGTACAGTACAATTGGCAGCCTTATTACTAAAAGTAATTTCTTCCAGACAACCATTAATGTACATCCTTATAAGAAAACGTTTAGAATTAAATGAATAAACTAAATCTAATAATTTTTTTAGAAGTAGATTTTTAACTAAATTTTTTGCATTTTTTGTAATCACGAAAACAATATTGTCATGGTTTTTTTTTTAATTTCTACTAAGTTTTTACATATCTTCTATGGTATAAAAGTAATGTCGCTCCAATCTAAGTTAGACGCAAGTTCCCCATTGCATTTTAATGCCCAATTGAATTGAATTGAGCGTTACTAATTAATGAAACCCAAGCTAAGCCGAACTATCTGTGTGTCCTTTCTTCTGTCCTAAACTTCACACAGCTCATTGACAACTTTCAGTCAACTTTAGCCTTTATGTCTTCAAGACAAAAAGCTGCGTTGTGATCTGTGATACGAATGACTTTACTGACAGAGACAAAGTAAAGGTGGTTTGATTTAATGCGGTTATTTAATTATCAAACGTATCATGTCGAAGTTATCTATATTAACCCAACGCTTTATATTATTTTCACTTAATTATAAGTTACTGAAATTTCTAAGAGTAATAGCACATACGTATTTAGTACGGCAGCGTACTAAACGAGTTGTGTCATACCTGTATCCCAATGATATCCTGTATCATAATCTCCATATGTATCCCAAAATGTGTTCACATAATTTTTACTACGGGAAAACTTCGACATCGGGAAGAAAATATCAGGGCCGCATTTCATAAAAGTTCAATTCGTAGTTTATTGTGATAATTCGATTTGCATTGTTTAGCCGAGTCTTCTTACATTTAGAATAAGCAGCCTATATACGTCCCAATGTAGGGCCTTCTCTCAGAGAGAGAGTATGGGCTTAATCACCACGCGTGCCCACCGCGGATTGGCGATTTCAAGCGCTGAGGTATGTGAATAGCGCAGACACCCAGGTTTCCTCACGATGTTTTCCTTCGCCGTTAGCGAGTGGTATTGCTACTATAACTTCACAAATGTACATAACTTAGAAAGAAAAGTCGTAGGTACATGCCCGGACTGGGAATCGAACCTGGGTCTCCCGCTTCCGAGTCCAATGTTCTACCCACTAGGCTACCACCGCTTCTTACATTTAATCTTTGGGTTAATCGACTTTGCAATGTACAACGAATTGTCATAGCAAACCATGAATAGTAACTTCTATGAATTAGGCTCCAGCTGTTCCACATATTTTAATGCCGCAGGTGGTAACTTTAGTATGGAACAGCTGATAATTTTTATTTCTGTTTTGAAGTTGACAGCATAGTATTTCTGTAGATATGGGGTTTTGGTTACAGCCTGAATACGTACAACTGCAAGGCGCAGCCTTCTCTGAAAGAGACAGTATGCGCTTTGCCGATTTCAGCACTGAGATATGCAAGGACACTCAGGTTTTCCTCACAGTTAATATCCGCTCATTAACTAGCTCAATTTCTTCACTATGGGTGAGGTCCTGGAATGAAATTTTAAACTTTTGCCCCTTGGAGTGTTTTACTTATATGTATACTGAAGAAAAGTTTTAAAGTTTCTGCGTTTTTAGGGTTCCGTACATGATTCGGTAAAATAATCCTTAAATACTTAAAAAGTTAGAGACTACAATACAAGTAAGTTAAAGGTCGATTTCCTCTCGATTGTGGCGTCTTTAGGGTTTCGTACCCGAAGGGTGCCAAACGGGGCCCTATTAGAGACTTTACTGTTCGTCCGTCCGACTGTCCGTCTTTCACCAGGCTGTATCTCATGAACCGTGATAGTTAGGCAACGTGATTTTTGTGCTCGATATTAATAACGGCAACAGGTAGACGCTTGAAATATTCAAATGTTTTATAGATAATGGTATGGAACCCTTTTGTAATGTTTTTATAATAAAATGACTAGCAACTAAAACTTGCCCTAAAAACCGCAATTACGTTTACGTCTAAATAAAACAAACCCGCGCGACGCATTACAATCAAAATCACATGGTAAGGCGTGCAAAGTGTCCAATATCTATTCAATTGTTTAAAATAGGTATTTGTTTATATTTCAATTGTTTATATTTGTTAGGCTTTTTGGGATGCATCAACTGCCAACCACCTAAGACTAATCTGTACTAAAACTAACTTACAGTTGAGAAATGTAACAGAAATTTCCTCACATATGATTTGTTTTTCATCTTTAATAATAAATACCAACTCCAAATTGTACATAATTTTATAGTCGGCATCGTTTGTCATCTCAGACGTCACCTTTGAACTGAGGTCACTCTTGTATTGATGAAATTTCATTGACGGCAACAACGGACACCGTTATTTCCTGCTAGCCATCATCCTGCCATCAAATGGTGATCTGAAATCTCTTGCAACTTACACTGGAAATGAAGACCTCCAGAGGAATCGCCTTAAGACTTAGAAACGTTACCTGCCTCCACTCTCTATTATAAAATGCTCTTTGGAATGTGCTGACTTATGATACGAAATAAACCCAATTTGGTTCTTAACTCCATCGAGATACAGTCCACGGGATTTGATGGCGATTCATTGTGCTAGAAAAAAATCCTGGTTTCTCCCATTTATTATTATTTCGTGTTTGTAAAGCTAAAGTTTGAGATTTATTTGTTGTTTGACATTGACGATTAGTTACGTATTGTGCGAAGTGGGTGAAGTGTTTTCTTATTTGCAAAACAAGGCTTCAATAATCTACAGTCTTATGGTCGGCAAGTGATTCTTTTCCTATTCAGTGTCTATATAATGAGGTTTTAAATTGAATAAAGGCGCGATACTGGGTTTATTTTAAGAATAACTTACTCGAACTTATTACGGATGCAGCGCGTTGATGTTTTTTAAAGGCGCGGACGCATACGTCGACTGGTGTCTCTCGGGAACGAATGTAAACGGTTATTATGGTGAATTATTAGCTTTTTAACATTTTATATCTCTGAATAAATGTATTTTAACGATTTAATAGCTTCTTTTTTTATAAAAAGTGGGTAGACTTGATTAAACGCTTTGAAAAGCTCGGATAGAGCCTAAAAGTTCTTCTTTATTTTCTGTACTCAAGTTATTCAATTCTAGTGCCATTTTAATGTTATTTTAATGCTAATGAGTATTAAAATAATCAAAAACATACCCTGTTTTACTGCGAAACGAATAATCCAATCCTTCTGCTTAAATCTGCGGTCACGGAAAAATAACACAGTGGCACACAAAGGCGTAAAACTGGGCCAAAATACTCAAAAAAAATTACACAATTTCAAACTTTAACTTCGCATGGAGCACTTAACCGATCCTACATAGCACAGAGTTACCTGACGTGATTTAGCCAGCCACTTGTCTAGAGAACTGCAACTTGGATAACTCACAACTTCACACAGAAAGGGCACTTTTGAGCACACAGAACACTAAACTCGATGCCTTAATCCTTTCCAAGGCGAGTTTAACACAGCATTTTTTAATAAAACCGTCCGTCATCGAGCGCAAAACACTCGTGCTCGACGGACTTAAGTTAAAACTAAGTTCGGAGCAGCTACGAGCAGTGAAAGACCGTTGATCCAGTTGCTATGTCGGTAAAGCAGACCCAATAGTCGCACTGCCTTACCGACAACCAATCAGCGGCATGGACAACCTCGCGTCTTACATCTCTGTCTATAGCGATACCATAGAAGAGGCAAGATGTACCTCCGCGTGTCCATAGACGTCACAACCTTTAAAAGCATGGTAACCTGCGTGTACGCTGCCATTTTCAATACAAGCTCGCATACGACAGGTGAATGTTGTCGCTGTGTGAGTGAATGGCTTCATGTTACCAAGCATGTGGGCCTCATTTGATAGGATTCGTACGATAACGTGCTATTTTGTCCCGTAATACGTTATCAGTTTCTCCAATTGCGAGTATATACTAAATAGCATGTAATAAAGGTTTTGTTATCGATTTACGTGCTTAGAACGCTTAGCTGTTGTATGAAACTTGAGGCTTTATCTTTACATGTTGTTAAGATAATTTTATATAACTTGAAGATTATACAGGGTTACCTCTTAAATGCGAAGTACTTAAACAACCCCAATGAGGGTTTGAGTAAAAAATAATTTTACAAAAAATCGCGCTTTACGGAATCCACCAATTTCGCAACCTCCGATTAATCTTCCATTCTATTTTACACAATGTAGGTAGTTTTAAACACTATTTATCGGGCAATTCAGACAGGACAACCGTAAAAACAGATACTTATTTTTTTACCATGGAAAATTAACCAACAATTTTCAAAAGTCGTAGAAAAAAACTTTTAGCCAATGTCTAACTTTAATCGGCGTATTTCAAGAACTACGCATTTTTGCAGTAATACCGTATGAAAAGAGCGGTGGTAGCCTAGTGGGTAGAACATTGGACTCGGAAGCGAGAGATCCAGGTTCGATTCCCAGTGCGGGCATGTACCTCTGACTTTATTTTCTAAGTTATGCACATTTGTGAAGTTATAGCAGCAATACCACTCGCTAACTGTGAAGGAAAACATCGTGAGGAAAACTGAGTATCTGAGCTATTCACGTACCTCAGCGCTTGAAATCGCCAATCCGCGGTGGGCACGCGTGGTGATTAAGCCCAAACTCTCTCCCTGAGATAAGGCCTGTACCCTACAGTAGGTCGTATATAGGCTGCTTATAATTATGATGAATGTATGAAAATACTGACATTCGGCATTTGTAACATTAATCGGGCTTAATTAACGAGCTTAATACATATACATAAAAATTAATACATATACCGCCATCGGGAATCAAACCAGGGACTTGTCATTAAAGACGTAGGTAACCGTCAATCTAGTGAACTATAATTAACATTGACATTTAACTCAGTTCATCGTAACACCGACATTCCCGACCACCAGCATAACAAATAACTTTACAATTGCTCTATGAATAAGCTCAGGTACTAGGATTAAAAACCGGCCAAGCGCATGTCGGGCCACGCGCAATGTAGGGTTCCATAGAAAGAGGGTTTTTTCATCTCCTTTAAGAACTAAGAACTTCATCGAAATCATTTTCAATAGATTTTGTACGATATTTTACTTTTATAAGTTGGTTGCCTATTACTCGTTAACTAGTAAAGCTTGCTTAGCCGTGACACTTTTAATTTTTTTCGTTGATTTAAATTTTTCGCACCTTTGGGTTTTTTTTTATTAACATTAATTCCAACTTGATAATTAAATCACAAAACTGCAAGCGAAGAAGCTGTGACGTTAGAAATTAAACTTTACATTATTTTGGAGTAACATACACATACATACATAAACTCACGCCTGTATCCCAGAGGGGTAGGCAGAGACTAGGGACTGCCTCATGCCACGATCCTGACAGATCACTTTCGCTTCCTCAATATTCAATAGTCGTTGCATGCACGCACGCCGGTTTCGGGTACTTTTTATCTTGCCCTTTAAAACCCCATAGTCAGTTTAAAGTCCTAATCATAGAGCAACTCCATAAAAAGGTCTCTCTGTTCCTGAAAAAAAAAAACATCTTGGCAGACAGACGAATAGACAATAAAGGCTATGATTGTTCCGTTGTCCTTTTGAAGTACGGTACCCTAAACACGACAGAATTCACCAAACCAGCCGACCAATCATCTCGCAACATATATTCATCACGTCAACGCATACATCGAGCAATTAACAGTTCGATTTTAAAAAACAGGAGATTACCTCCCATTATGCAATTTGAAATCTGCTTTTAAACCTGCTTCACACCGTAAACGGGTGTAGGAAGCTGTAAAACTTTTTTTATGTAGAGTCGATAACATGGGTGTCCCACTGTTGGGTAAAGGTCTCCCGCTTTTAGACCAAGATTTTCCATCGTTTGCCATCTCTGACCACTCACACAAGAACTCGTCATCGTCTTCCCGGTCACCCATGTTTGCAAAAATAATGCTAAAAGTATTTAGTCAAAGAAACATAATTTCCTTGGCGCAGGTGTGAAAATAACATTACTAATAGTAATAATCGTAAATTATAATAATAGTAATAATGGATGTACTGTTAAAATAGAGTTAGTTTGAAAAATTAACGTGACCCAGTGATATTAAAGAGGTGCACAGAATTAAAAACCAGAAATTATGACCCCTTCAATTTCATGGAGTCACATACTTAAAAAGAGTCCAGCTGTAACTCACGTATTACTCAACCGATTTCAATGAAACATGGCTTGTATTTTGGTCTGGTGTAGAGGTAATAAATGTTATTAGGTTGCATCATCATCTGCCTGTTGGTTTCTAAGTAAAGCTTGTACAAACAAATATACAAAAACATATATAATTCGATTTGACGCTTCACGCATCACATTTTATTTTCAATAATCTTTTTTGTTTGTAACTTATCTACATATTATATACGTATGCCGAGAAGATAAAAACACGGCTGTAAAAACTTGTCAAATTTCATATTATTAAGTAACAACGAGACGAAAAAAAATGTTTTTAAAACCAAATATAGAAAGTTCTAAAAAGTAGAAAGTTATGAATAAAGGAACCGTCATAGAACTTGGCTGGAATATAGGCCGCATTTATTTAATTTCCATATACGAATAAAAAAGAAATCCATAGAAACAGAATCAATACTCAATACACTTACATTTACATTTGACACTTACGTTGTAATATGAGTTTATCTGTTACATCTGAATAGATCAAAAAAATATTATTGATTATAGCTTTCTTGTTCCTTATACAGGTCTCGCATTAAACGGGCTTAAATCAGAGACTTCGCGCGGTAGAAAATACTCGAGAAATGTAGCGCTTTCATTTTGAAGCGAAAGACTGAAGAAGTATTAAGACGTGCATTGTAAATATTATTATATCCTAAGTGATTAGCTACCATGTACCGGAAAGGGACAGGTTTTTTAACAATTATATTTTGAACTGAAGCGATTTCAAAATTCACGATTCAGAAACGAACGAACTTTCGACTCCAAATTCATGTCCTTATTTTGGAAGTCAATTTACTGTCACTCAATTACATTAACAATTAACTTTTCTAACAATTACCCAAAAACAAAAAACCGAAATTCAGGACTCAGTGTTAGTTAAAGACAGACAAATAATTTACTCATTACGAAACCTCTAACAACAATCATTCCTAAACGCATAACTCCTTCAAACGAGAGGTACTCTTCAACTTGTGAACGATCGCACACCCAAATATCTCTTATGTGGCCGATCTTAAGAGTTAACAGTCTACTGAAAAACAACTTTATCCCTCAGCTTATGGTCCTATGATAAGTGATTGAGCAACAAAAGACGCAGTGGAGAATTCACACGCGAACAATCACGGACTTTTCGTGAATGCCTCACCAAGAGCGGTCGACCTTCGAATTATCGCCATAATGTTAATAATTTGAGAGGTCTGTATTGCACAGTCACCTTTAGAGGGATGATGAGTAATTTAAACAACCGTGGTGCCTTTTTTATGCGACGATGAATAGTTTAACTACAATAGAGACGCAGAGTCTAGCTACTTTAGGAGCGTTAAAGAAGAGTGTGTAGTATATTATATTACTATATTCATGTCGTTTATCTCTTAGTGTTTTACTGTAGATTGGTAATTTCAAGCACTGAGGTAAAAACGTAAACTCGTCGGATATTCAGGTTACCTCAAGGTTTTTCACCGTTAGCGAGGGGTATTGGTACGACAGAAATGAACGGAAGTTAGAAAACAAAGTCAGAGGTACATCACGGGACTCGAACCCACGACCTCCCGAATGTAAAGCCGGCGTTCTACCGCTCCGCTACCACCGCTCTACTCTCTTTTTCTCTGCTCTACTTATAACATAATAAATTCCTGAAATGACACCTATTTCAGCATTATTTTAAGTAGACAAACTTTTGACGTAACAACTTCGCATTTAAATCACGTAAGGTCCCAAAGCAAAGTTCGATGTCTCAAGACGTGTTGTGGCTGACAAATAAATTGATTACAGATTCATTGTTCTGAAACCTGCCCACTGGAGCAGGGATCAAAACTACTGAGTGTTATGAATAGAATATCAATGGTTATAATTCTGTTATAAGCTATTTTGGTTCTGAGGGGTTTTGAGGTGGCAGTACACTACAGCCCTGTATTATAAAGCTACCTGAAATTTCAAACGTGTAGGTTAATTGCTCATGGGGAACTTGCGTTTAACTAAGATTGGGGTGACATTGCTTTTATGTCATATATATATCTTTATACCATAGAAATAGTATAAACACCTAGGAAAAATAAAACAATAAAAATATTTTTTTCGGGCTTTTCGGGGTCACAAAATATGCGAAAAATAAAGTTACTCTAATAACATAAAACTTATTAGATATTGTTTTGACATTGAATTCTGAACGTTTCCTTATAAGGGTGTACATGCATAAAACATTATTTTACGAGATAACTGAAAATTTATAAACGCTTCATAGATATAAGGCATTACGTTAGGGAGTGACGTTATAGTCTAAGGTCGATTTATATGGCGCGTTTTATTACCACGTGACTATATTGACTTTACGACTGGTTATATTACAAAAAGTATTAGTCGCAGAGAAAAAAAATACCAAGTATATATATCTTTTAACGTGTCCTCTCCTATTCTATTAAAACATTTTTTAGTGCAAGTTCTCCATTGTAGCTTAATAAAATAGGCCCCACGCAGGAATATGAACACGAGTTACCCAAATGTTACCATTCTCACAAAAAAGAAGTTCTAGTTAAGCCCACAAGGCTGGTCAGACGGTAAAGGTACTGGGCTCGCCTACCCCTGTTAAAATATGTCCTAGGCATAACATGTTCACCTATCCAGAGTAGGTCGACGTTACTATTAAATGCTGTGAAAATTATCGAGCCTATCTGTGCCACATATCAGCATCATTGACATCAGTACAAAATTCAATATCCCTGTAGGTACGTAAAGTTACACAATACGGTATTTGACACGATCAACAATAAATTATTTCATATGCTCGATTAAAACAAAAATTGCAAAATATCTCGGAAAATTTATCTCTTTTAGTCAATTACTCAATTACTAGTTATTACAATTTTTAAACAGACTAAACATAAAAAAAGTGCTCTGAAATGTGACGTCATAAGCCAGTATTTTCATACAAAATTCCGTTTTAAACGTAACTCATTTGATATTTTGTCAAATACCCAATTACTTTAGTGTATATCACAAAGTCATACATCTATATTTATAGATTCGAATGGCGATGCATCGACACTTTTAGTCCAGCCGTAGCTTTACGAAGCAGATGGTCGGACGAGTGTTTCACTCGGAAAACTAAGTCCCCGCGAAAACGGCAAGCGATCAATTTGGGAGAAGGCCTCCGAACATTAATCTTTATCCGGCCATTCGTTTGGCCGGAGATATAACCTGTTCACTACAAATAGTTAACTCAGAAGGTCGACGATCGATGGAGTGCAAAGATTTGGTTGGCTGGTTTCTGAATTGAGAATTTAACTAAGTAAATACTTAAGTAACATTCTGTCACGCTCTTTTCTGAGAAATTCGAAGAGACATCAGTACAGTTTAAATATGTACATACTTAAACTGTAGTGATGTCTCTTCGAATTTCGTATTTGCACCAACTACCCGTCTCTCTTTCTCCTTTGTAAACCTTTCCGTCACAAGGTTGTCTGGAAGAAATTGCTGTTAGCAATAAGGCCGCCCATTGTACTTTTTCATTGTAACTTTCATATTTTATGTCTCGCTTCTTGTGTGCAATAAAGAATATTCTTATCTTATCTCTTATCTTACAGTTAACTATTTACTTAGCGAAATTCTCAATTCCAAAACTGGCCAAAAGGCTGTCGAGTGGAGAGCACGATCTGGCAAACGCAGCGTAGGACGCCCACCGTCTCACCATGGTCTCACGAACCGAGGCAGATTGCTGGCAGCGCCTAGACAAGGATGGTTGAAAACAGAAAGCAGTGGCGTGCCTGGGCGAGGCCTATCTCCAGCAGTGGACGAGTATGGGTCGACTGATTGATGCACTTATATGAGTTTATTCCCGTGAAGAATCATATATCAATATCCTACTTATCCTGTAACGGTGAATGCTTGTGTTTATTTACAGATTAACACAAAAACAGTTGAAGGTACTTCGGAACTTAGCCCATTGACATTTATTTAAACTGAATTAGTGTACTTTTTATCCAAATCCCATGTAACAGAAGGCACTGTGGTACATCAAGTAAATAAACAAGTTTTTAGTCACAAAATTGTGTTTGAGACATAGGTATATAAATGAAAGCACCAAGTTGACCTTCTGGTGCTAATTTTTTTTTTTTTAGACCGGACGCACGAAAAAGTAAACGGTCCATTTACTTATGAAAGCCGGTAATGAGTTATCTTGATGGAATCTTCTGATGAATATGCATAGTAATCGATGGAGTGATTTTTCTAGAGATCATTTGGCTTTTTTCGTATTATAAATGCAGATGATTTTATCAAATAATTATGTTCCTGCCTACAAAAGAGTTTGGTACGTACATACTTTTCTGTTCTTTATAAGTTAAAATCTCTTTAAGATATTTTAAATGTGGAGACAACACTTTGATTTTATGACGTTATCTTAGATTTTTGTAAAGTAAAGTATAAAGTTATTTAGTGCACAAATTAAAATATGTGTGTTATATATTTATACGTAACTAAAATTTTAAATAAAAAAAAATACTAGGGATCCTGGCACCAGTATATCGTGACCCACCAGTTAAATTTTAAGAACATAGTTACTTAAACTAAACAAAATATAGAATATATTTTCTATCAATACAGGGTTTTTACCTAACTTTAAAATTTATCCTAATAGTTTGACCAAAGACTTTAATGTTCTTTTTGCTTTAAAATAAACTAAAATTCACCAAAAAATATTTTCCTTTTAGATAGTTTCTTAGTCTGCGATAATTTTTTACATGAATTATTTTCATGATTATTTATTATAAATTACAATTATGATTAGATACTTTTGTACAAAAATACAGTAAACTTCTTACCGGTGTCCACATATTTGAGGACGAACTGCACATCGGGTCCCAAAGCGGAGACCACCTCCATGGGTAGATCGGATTCTCGCAACACGTGCACTGAAAAGAGAAGAAAAAAAAAAAAAACTTTTATAAAGATACTCGGTGCTGTTCATAAAAACACGATTCCTTAAAACACTTGTATGTGGTTCTACTTAAAAGACTCTACACATCATCATCATCATCTTCAGCCATTTTTACGCCAACGGCAGGACATAGGCCTCCCTCATGGTTTTCCCTAACCATAAAGGGTTTTGCCATAATCGCCACGCTTGGCAGGCGGGTTGGCGATTGCAGTATGCAGTTGGAATCTCAGGAAGAAGCTGCTGCCAGTGCCCGTCTCCTCGTAATTTATTTCCTTAGTCGTCTTCTACGACATCCACGGTATGAAATGGAGTGACGCTATTCTTAATCCGGCGCCACACCACTCTACACATACTACTCGTAAATAGTACGTTATGGTCTTTATCTTGAAAAGTTTCTACCTCAAACTATTTATGCGGTAGTTTTGGAGTGTTTTAAGAAATCGTGGTTTTATAAAATAATACCGTTAGTGTTTAATTATAATCGAATAGTACGATACGGTAGCAATATGACTCGCCAACGCTAGAATTCCGCTCAACTATCTTGAGGGAACCTGGATCCTGCCAAGGCAACTTAAGCATTTTGGTGTCGCTGACCGCTTTCAAAATTGAAAAGACTTTTATAATTTAAAGATTGACGTTAATAAAAATGTGTCACGTCCTTCTTCGCATTACTTTAAGCTAGTCTTTAATTTCAAGTCCCAGCATGGGTGGAATTTTTACCCTCTAAATAGGTTTTTAAAAAAGTCTTTAATTTGTTCCTTTAATTCAAATTTAGTTCTTTTTTTAATACAGGTCATACTAATGTATCGAGCGAATGTGGGTGGAAGGGCCGGTAAGGGAAGACCCAGACGGACATACTTCGACCAAATAGGGGATATATTAGAAAAGGGCAAGATAAAAAGTACACGAAACCGGCGTGCGTGCATGCAACGACTAATGAATGTTGAGGAAGCGAAAGTGATCGGTCAGGATCGTAGCAAGTGGCAGTCCCTGGTCTCTGCCTAACCCTCTGGGATACAGGCGTGAGTTTATGCTATGCTATGTTATGCTATGTCATACTTTTTTTAAGTTAGTTAAGTTAATCAAATTACGTTCAGAGTGCAATCCGCGTGACATGGTCGTGGCAAGTGGTCTCTGCCTACCACTCTGGGATACAGGTGTGAGGCAAATAACAGCTATTGTCGTGCTTATATCATTCTATTAAGGTTTATTACAATCTAGGCCCTGTTCATCTACAGTCAGTTGGCGTGCGTAACAGCTGTCACTGGCGATGCAGTTCGCTTTAAGATAATAATAACTTCCACTACCAGGATACCCTATGCTATGGTAACCAGGCAAGGATGTCACAAACATGAAAATACACCCAGACTGAGGCCATTTGTACAAATGTACAGCGGCCCCCAGTGAGAATCGGACCCACGACCTCTGTTTTGGTAGCTAAGCGCCTTAACGGCTAGACCACGAGGCTGTCGAGTTTGAGTTTGGGCTCCGTTTGCTTCTGCGGTCACCGGTTTCTTCATAATGCAGTCTGACTCTCTTAGCCATCGGAGCCGCGTTTCATAAAACTGCAATTTACGGTTTAAGTACTTAATAATTCGATATGCATTGCAGACCCAATTAGCCTTCCTACTTTATAACCTGTTGGTTAATCAGCTATGCATTATACATCAAATTTCAGTGCTAACTAACAGAACCGAAAAGAGCTGACCTTTATAATTTTTTGTGATAGATACGGAATTAACGGACCTTTGGAACTAACTACACCACTATAGACTAAACTAATCTTATTCCACTGTGTACGCTAGATCTGAAAATCTCATTAAATTCTACACAGAAACTGTTTGATGAACAATTTGAATAGCGTCAGAGAAATAGGCAAGTCGAACTCAATGATTTAGCATTGTGGGGATCTACTCTTGATCACTCCCTAGATTTGTTCGGCTAATTGCTACGAAAAAATATAATTATGACTGTCGTCGACTTAGCAATCTGGTTCTTTATTGTTTCTCTATTTAATTGGTGATTAATAAATACTATAATAAATAAATTCCGTATTATTACATTGAACTTGTAATTTTTTATGTTATACTGCTTCAAACCATAAGTGAGCACACTTCCCCACGTGATTCTAAGTCCACCAAGAGACGCTGTCAAGCAACTGTTTTTTTTTCTAATTCCGTTACCGCTTTAATTCCACAAGTATGAACTTAACATTTGTCGAAGACAGTGGCTCGACATTGACTCACGTGTCAAAGTGCCAACAGGACCCTGTCTGTCTGTCTTTCCTTCTGACATATAGACTTTTTCTCTCAAGCCGAAATAGGTGGCAAGTTGAAGTTCTCAGATTATCGTAGTGGGTTGACAAGAAAATTATACTAAAGGAAAAAAATCCCCGTGCAAGAAAGGTGTTTTTTTTTGTTTCTTTTCTTGTTTTTGCTTTATCATGAAAACGGTAATCACAAGCATCAAACTTGGTACAATTATAGTACCAAATAAAAAGGAAAGCTTTCCAGTTTTGCTGAATAAGCGGTACGACAAATATAACATGTCGTACTGTACATTATGACTCGTGCACCGTGGGAACCTACGGTGCGCGAGTCCGACTCGTGCTTGGCCGGCTATTCGATTTTTTTGTTTTATCTTACATTTTATAGAGCCTTTTTAACCATGCGATCTACTTTGTCACGTTTCGGGCAATAATTATTAGATTAGATTAGAAATCTTTGTTGTACACACCAGTAAAAAACAAAGTCTTACATATCTAAGTACTAAGTTTTACCGTTCACACTCATTATTATTATTATTATTATTATTATTATTATTATTATTATTATTATTATTATTACATACATACATAAACTCACGCCTGTATCCCAGAGGGGTGGGCAGAGACCAGGGACTACCACTTGCCATGATCCTGACAGATCACTAATTATTATTATGTCGATAAGCTGTCGATTGTATCAACTGTTGTCAGTTATTCCCATCATGATACAAATCATAACCGACCTTAGCTTCCGCAGTCACGAACAAACGCGCACTCAGTAGTAGATTCTGGCTCAAATGTCTCTAAGTAGAGGCCAAGACAAACGTGTTCAAGGTATAACCAGGCTATTGTTCTTGAGATTAACAAGGTAGGCAAACTCGATGTACAAACGTAAAGACGCACCGATTGTCTCGGCCCCAGTTATGAGATAATTTATGACCCACCTATGAAATATTGGCGCGCCCACGCTCTAGGAACTAACGCCTCACTAAGTTTCCGCCTTCAAGCGAATTTGCCCTCTATACATAAAAGAAAAGGGCACTGGAGAGTGAAAAGTTAAGTTGGCTAAGTCGTCGGTAATATAGGAGTCTAGTGGGTGTTAGTATGACAAACTGTTTCCTGCTGTATCTTTCATAGACGGGAGTGATTCAAGCATGGAATTCTAATATTGTGCTAGTTTGTCACATACAAGTTACATTGCGCAGGATCTATTATAATGCGGATCTTAGTTAGTATCCTAGGATATTAGTGAAGTGACGGATAATAGTGAACTACGAATTGATATCCTATAGGATCTTCGCTAAGATACGAGTTCGTTCTAGGAAGTTTCAAATCTTTGCTAGGATATTAGTGAAGTGACCCATAATAGTGAACTACGCCTACCTATCTTAGACTTCAAGATCCCAGATGCATAAAATTACCATGTGTCAGAACAAATTTCGGAATGTGTTATGAATATTTAAAGTGACTCAATGAATTTAGGAGGAGGTTTATTTTAATAAAATTTAAACGGCTCACCGTACGATAGGATATTATGCCCGTCAGATCCTAGGATCTTCGCTAACATACGAGTTCTTTTTTGGATATTTGAAATTTTTACTGCTTGTTAGGGCGTCATTGATTATTTTGTTCTTATTGGTCAGCATGGTCGAGAAGTGATTCCGAGGGAAAAAAAAAATAAAAATTTCGGTTTCATATTTCACTAACAAAAATCATTCCCAATCATCGATAATGTGTCACTGTAATAGGTACCTACCTATTTTCCACAGAAGCTCGTGTTTTGGGAATTAAAACCAAACTACGTTTGTACGGAGTTTTGACAATACAGCACATTCTTAACGAATGTAGAAGATACGGGTAATCCATGCTAACAATCCTTCTTTCTTACTTGAATAGCTCATTTTTAATACGCTCTGCGAGTTTACTTTAAACGCCTTCACAAGTTGTATTCGCAACAATTAGCGAAACGCGCACTGAAGAGTTTTTTCCAAGGCGCTGATTTTCTTTGAGCATTTTTACATCAACACTCATTACAGCTCCGACGGGACTTAATGAAAGCGTAGGGGCGTCATAAAAGTGAAATAAATTAAGGTTAAGATGGAACGTAAAAGTGAATGCGAGCTAACGACCGGATACAAGACGGTTCTCAGACACACATACATCGCCCGAGCGAGACCCTTTCGTCGCGTGCTCTTATCTTGCTAACACGAGTTCATTATATCAAATAACTGTGGTTACTTTGCAATTTGCAATTGTATGTTTTCTCTGATGTCCAGAATCGGAACAGGCGGAGCATAAACACGTACAGTTAACGAGTAGACATAACGTGGAACCACCAAATAAAAAAGTTTATTTTTCTTAAATAACGAAATCCCTGGAACTTTGGTGAAGCAGGTGACTCAAATATTACAAATATTAAATATTACAGATTTTGTACATAGAGTTCATAGATTTCCGCATAATGAATAATAGTTTTTAGTGTATTTTTTAAAATCAATGTTACTTTAATTACTCCGATAGTACCACAGTTGCAACAAAAACATATCGTATTACATAATTATCATCGTATTATTAAATGTAACATGTTCTTTTTATATTAATAAATACATACATACATACAACGTGTTATTCAAATAATAACAACTTCCAAAAAGCAAAACAAAAAAATCTCAATTGATATTTTTCATACAATTTTTATGCTTGTCGCGGTTAATTTTTGTGAAAATTAAAAATAAGAATTTATCAGCTTTTATGGTGGAAGTGATTTTTCTTCAGTATCGATAATTTTTTCATTGAATTCTAAACATTTTCTTATAAGGGTGTAGATGCATAAAAGCCCATTATTTTACAAGATAACTCAAATATCAATATACGCTTCATACATTATAACGCGTTACATGCAAGTTGTGACGTCATAGTTTGAGCCCGATTTGTATGGAGCGTGTTTGTATGTACCACATGACTATATTGACTTTTTGACAGTTTACGTTATTAACAGTATTAGTCATAGAGAAGAAATGTTACAAAAACAAATACAAATTTATTTATTTGTGAAACATGCGTGTAAGTACATAAAAGTTCTTATAGGTAAATAATGAAGTTTCAGCATGTTTGTCCGTAGAGGCATACAAATGTCTACATCTTAAAATAATATTATTTACCGTAATATTTACAAGATTATTATTTTTTGAGTTAGGATTGTATAGAATTATTAAAACAAGATAAAACAAAAATCATAAATAAATTGATTGGCAATTAATTAAAATGTCAGACTAAAATAATCATTTAAAGTGAAGCAGCATTTCTTGATGAGTATTAGTTTCAACTGTCTTTTGAACACACTATCGTCACCCAATTCTCTAATACTCATTGGCAGTTTATTATATATTTTTGGACCCATGCATAAAATACTTTTTCTCATGTTACCATGTTTATTTATCTGTTAAGATGGCCTCTCCTATTAAGTATATTACGACATTTTTGGTGTAAGTTCTCCATTGCAGGAATTTATACTCAGCCTATTCCGAACACTGCTGATGACCAACATCGTTAGCTCACGTTCCCGTGAGCTTACTATAAGAATGTAGATTTCATGAAAATTACTATCGGTGCGCAAACTTTCCAACTCGACTTAAATCAAGATAATAAACCGGGCAAATTAAGCTCTTATCGCGACGGCATAAAGACAAAAAAGACTGTTTTGTTTTGTAATGTATCAATATTTATGAAGAGAAATTTAATTAAATGCGTTACGAAATAGACCCCCTACTCTCGACGCTAATTTAGCCAACTTGTGTTACAATTGAGAGCGTTTATTTAATAGTTCGGCCAAAATATACTTTTAAGTTTCCTATGCGCTCTGAAGTATCAATAAGTTTAATGCTATTTCTTACAATTGACAACATTTCAATTTTTTAGCATACGTATTTTATTGTCTTAAAGGAAACTAGATACAAAATAAAATGACCCATATTTTTTTATTTTCAGAAATTCGATGATTTTTATTCATAATTTCGTCTTATTCTAAAAGGACGTAAAAGCCAAATGACGTCACACATACGGCATAGTCTATGGTAATACTAAGTAACACCTTTGCCGACTTTTAAAAACTATTGTTGATTGACTTTTAATGACATTTCTCTTGTCAGTCAACTATTTAGAATATGACATTTGTCATAACAACTTATTTTTTAATATTAGGCAACGGTAACTCCCCATTCCACCGTATGTGTGACGTCAACACACAATTTTTGGTTTTTATTTATTTTCTCTAAAATTAAGCAATAATAAAAATTGTAAATATTTTTTTTTCGTAATCAGGATAGCAAAATTAAGCAACGGTATTTTTAGTTTGTTGTAAAATGTGAAATGTTGTCAATTAAAACGTTTACTAAGCCGTATTTTCAGACTTATTTCATTTAATTGTGACGCAATTTGAACACAATAACGAGAGTTAACGGGCAGGGCCGGTCAAAGGAAACCAGTTTCGCGATACGGTCGATAATTTTACTGCCGAATCCGGCGAGCCCGGCTGCATGGCGGACGCGCCTTATTATAAAGACAGATACATCAAGCAGTGAAAGTGACATTTCGGGCATATCTTTCCCACGGGAGCCTCGACGCGACCACTGGGTGGGCTACCATGGCTTCCGCACCATAATAAAAGTTACTATGTACTATAAAATTAACTATTCGCCACGCGATGACAACTAGCGGTCTAAGCTAGCGGTGCCGACCAGTCCGTCGATTTGCGGAAAAGGCTCTACAATGAAGTTATAGATAGATATCTCTCTATTTATTTTATGTAGCCTATTTACGTCCCACTGCAGAGCGCATGCCTTCTCTCAGAGAGAATGGGCTTAATTACCACGCATGCCCACCCCTAACTGTGTTCACATACCTCACAGCTTGAAACACACCAGTAATTATGCAGCTATAACCAGTTATCTGCACGATCTTAAAAGAAAGATAGCATTGCATTATTTTAAAGACCTATTTAGAGGCTAGAAATTCCACACATGCCGGGACTTCAACCATCTTCTTAGGAGCAACGGGTAATGGTAAGTCTGGTATGTCAGCAGATTAAGTCTGCTCATTAGGTTACTTGTGAAATGCGCAATTCCCGAGACACCTTAATTGAAGTTAGTGTGTTCAACTTTCGTTTTACGAGTATGAGTGCTTCCTCAGTGATAGCATATCATAGGATATGCGTCTTCTTGTTATGTACAGCGATTTATTTGCGTTTTCATAGAAACAGTTGCGCCGCGCCGCCGTTCTGAAAAACATTTATTTTCGTCTTGTATTTAACTATCTTAATAATAACAATAAATAAGCCAACATTCGTTCTACTGTACGGCACTGGCCTACGTGCCCAGCTATCGACGGCCACTATCTTAAAGCTAACGGAAAAAAATCTCTTGGCGATTTAGGGTAAGATCAATATCAATCGATACTATAATGACCGGCCTAAGAGGCTGAAGGGTTCTTGAGGTAGAATTAACAAAATGTATGCGACTTCAAAGAAACTGTGTTTATATTTTTAAACTGAAGATAAGTGATAAAACATGTAGGCAAGTGATGACAACTATATTGTCCGAAGGATAGAGTGGTAGTCCACAAATCCGAAAGAAATCTAGAGTGGGTGACGTAATTTTAAATTTTGAGTTTGTAAATGATAGAACAGAATGAAAAGAGATAACAAAAATAATATACCTAAAAAGGTTTTTTCGTTTTGTCTCAGAGAGAGACAAACGGATTAGCGTTGTCCAGAGTTAAAAAATGTAAACAACTATCGACGGTCTTTCTTAGGCTTTACCCTGTTCAGTGTGTATTTTGCAAACTTACTTACGAGTTTCAAGTTTATCAAAAAGATTTGCACCCGAACTAAGATTTAAAGTAACTTTTGGGACCCTCGCTAAGTAACCAGTTTTCACTAGTTTGATCAAAAAGCCTTCTTTACTCAAGTGTGCTAAAAGCGTTAGGATAACCTAATCTTAGACTGTCAAGGACAGAGCCAGTAAAAACTAGAAATCAACGTCAAATTATAAAACATTTTAAAGAAATAATTCAGTTATTATCGTTAATAAGCAAACGATTCAAACTCTCAAATCACTTTTCTTCATACGACCTTATTAACGCAGCCAATTTGTTTACATAAAAGATAGATTCAAACTTTTGCTGCCAGAAACGGTTGCTTTATCGATACTAAATAAGTAGTTATCAGGTTTTTCGTAATTTCAATAACAAGAAGATAACAAGTTGGTTTACGAAAAACAATCTCAAATCCCAAACATGCTGCGTATGTTAAGAGGCTGCCTGTTTGGGATTTATGATACGTGAATACAGTCTTCGGTCGGACCTCCACCGAAAGTAAGGCTTAAGAGGTTTTCTCCCAAATAGACTATGGAATTAATAACGACTTACACCTCAATAATACGTTATGCTCGACAAGAATACACACTATTATAACAACATACTCCCCACTTCAACGTTCGGTCGATTGCGAAACTAGAAAAAATCTTCGACGTCCATTCAAACCGAGGACTACTGGGAATCCAAAGCGCCAAAGCACAGTTAGCGGTGGTATCCCGAGATGCCAATTGCCCCTAGTGCCAGGGTTAGACACCCATCATGTACTGTTAGGGGATTAAAGTGACATCTCTTGTAACGGGCGACCTGCGCACGCGTTTTTGTCGCGGACGGACGCATCGCTTGCGTTTGTGCCGAACATGAAGTGCTCTCTTCCACAAGTGTCAGTTGCTTTCGTCACTGGTAGATCTGAACTGTACCATTTAAGTAGAAGATACTCAAATTCAATGTTTTTGCTTTTTCTTGTAGGGAACCAGGTATAGAGGCGATGGCAATCGGCACTAATTGGCCTGAATTTGGAAGCTGTGGTAACCACCGGCAGACGTGGAAATCTAGGGTAATAGCCCTGTGCTTCCCTAGGAGTTAAAGCACCGAAAAAGAAAAAGAAAAAGAAGGGTTACTGCTAGCGGCTAGGCTGTACTTGTATAATTAAGACATAATATCTGAATCGACAAGCTTCTTATATTCGGCTATATGTATTATACGAGTACTAAACACACTTTCCGTTTGGCGCTGGATTAAGAATAGCGTCACTCCATTTCCTTTCCGTGTGGCGCCGGATTAAGAATAGCGTCACTCCATTTCCTTCCGTGGGTGTCGTAGAAGGCGACTAAGGAAATGCATTACCAGGAGACGGGCAGCAGCGTCTTCCTGAGATTCCAACCGCATACTGCGATCGCCAACCCGTCTGCCAAGCGTGGCGATTATGGCAAAACCCTTCATGGTTAGAAAACTATGAGGGTGGCCTATGTCCTGCAGTGGGCGTCAAATGGCTGATGATGAAACACATGAGGCTTGGAGGTGTCACTACGATACATACTGTGTTATGCCGATGAAAAGCTCTATTCAATTCATATTCATAGGTTGGCGTGTCTGTAAGGCACATTTTGAAGCATAGTCTTATTTCGTTTTCGATCAGTCTTAGAACTGCCAATATGCTGCGCTCTGACGGCACAGTTTGAGGATTGATTTTTGTTGTTCGGTCAGTGACCAAGTAATTTTTACCAAGTAATTTATACTTCCGTGTGGTGCCGGATTAAGAATAGCGTCACTCCTTTTCCTTCCGTGGATGTCGTAGAAGGCTATTAAGGAAATCAATTACCAGGAGACGAGCTGCAGCGTCTTCCCGAGATTCCAACCGCATACTGCGATCGCCAACCCGCCTGCCAAGCGTGGCGATTGTGGCGAAACCCCTCATGGTTATGAAAACCACGAAGGAGGCCTATGTCCTGCAATGGGCGCCAAATGGCTGATGATGATGATGATGAATTTATACTCAATTCACTCAAGCTTCAATGGCCCGTTCAATTTTAAAATTATAATTTTATATTTAGCAACCTCAACTGTTCTATGAATTGCATAATATATTTGTGTTGTCGCAGTTTTCTTTGTAGAATACCCTACTTTCCACGCCTCAGCTCCGGTCACGTTCATCGTGGGACGTCAGTTAGCACAACGGTCAACGGGATCCTTTGGGATAGGCCACCTCCGGGGTAAGCTAAATTGCATCCCGTGGTAACCTTGCTAAGCTACCCTATTATTTTGGTCAATCTGAGAAGATCTTTTCAAAAATCGGCCGCGCCCAAATCAATTTCTATGGTGAAGTCGATACATCAATATTCAATAGCAATGAGGTACATTTACTTTCTATCTTAGTATCTATGAACATTAGTGTAATTTTTTTTTTGTTTAAGATACTTAATGCATTTCTGCAAAAAAATACAAAAATGTCGCTTGGAACCTCAATATCTACTAATGAGTTGATGCTTTAGCTGCTCGCTAAAGGTGAGGTGCCACCAATACGCGATGGGCACGCTTGATGATAAAATCGATACTCTCTCTCTAAGAGAAAGTCTGTGCCCTGCAGTGAAACGTACGAATATATAGGCTGCTTTATGTTATGCATATTCAGCCAATATGAGACCTAGAGAATAAGGACATGTGGAGAGGACGAAGCTAGAAAGATTGACGAAAAAAATATATCAAGCGAATGTGGGTGGAAGGGCCGATAAGCGACGTCCCAGGTGGACATACTTTGACCAAATAGGGGATGTATTAGCAAAGGGCAAGATAAAAAGTACCCGAAACCGGCGTGCGTGCATGCAACGACTAATAAATGTTGAGGAAGCGAAAGTGATCTATCAGGATCGTGGCAAGTGGCAGTCCCTGGTCTCTGCCTACCCTATTGGGATACAGGCGTGAGTTTATGTATGTATACGTAGCGGGAGATGGCTAGTACTGTAGCGCATTACGTATATTCGCTGAAGCTAGGGAGTAATTTTTATGCTATTATTAGAAAGCGAACTGCCTCAATACTGCATCCTGAGTGTCATCATTATCATCAGCCATTTGATGCCCACTGCAGGATAGAAAGTGTAGCAGACAAAGCTGTGGCAGACAAAGCACTGGATCTGCACGCATGTACGCGGATCCACAAAATATTGAAATTAAATAATGCCTCTTTATTACGTAGATTTAATTACTAATAAAGACTTAACGTCTTATTTATAAAAAGTCGACTAAAACACTCTAAAGACGGAGTAAAGCCGGTTATCACAGGAATTCCTCTCATAAACTGAAAGTAACTCCACATTAAGAGTATTTTAGTCGACTTTTTGTAAATAAGACTGTCTTTCTATTACTAATACTTTCATATGGATTTATTCTGAAATAACTTCCACACATAAACTGCGGTACCCTGTGCTATGGTAACCAAGAACGTCACAAACATGAAAATATACCCAGACTGAGGCGATTTATACAAATGTACGGCGGCCCCCAGTGGGAATCGAACCCACGACCTCCCCTTTGGTAGCTAAGCGCCTTAACGGCTAGACCAACGAAGCAGGCAAGTGTATTAATAAAAAATAACGGCCCAACCTCCATGCTGAGGATGCACGCTGAAGAGAAGGCAGGGCTCATCCCCGGGCTCCCGACAGCACGCCAGCACGTCCCGGCAGCGCGTCTCCGGCGTCACCGGCACGTGCGTCGCCGACCAATCCGTCCCGCTCTCGCACCACACGCGCACTATCATCTAAAAGAGACAGAAAAAGGTGTCTCGGTAAAGTCCTCGAAAAGTTCTGATTTTGTTTGTATTCTTTTAGGTTCTTAACCGACTTCAAAAAGGAGCAGGTTATCAATTCGACGCGTATGTTTTTTTTATTGTTTTTTGGCTATGTTCTCGCATAGCTAACTGCGTCAAATCTTAACTGATTTCGACAATTCTTTTTTTATTTGAATAGACATAACGTCTCCATTTTAGTTTGGTGAAGATCTGATGACGACTTTCAGAGATGGACAACGGAACTCTTCAATGGACAGCAGTAAATAAGGCTTAATGGGGTCCATCCTTTAGTAATGTCGGTAAAAGTAGTCCAAAGGTAATTTGGTGATGTTCTGGTGAAGACTTTCGGAGATGGAAACTAAGAACTTCAAATTTTAAAGCAACGAATTAAGTACGGTGAATTATGTCCCGCTAACCCACTAAAAATTAAAA
Source organism: Yponomeuta evonymella (assembly GCA_963969515.1). Lineage (NCBI taxonomy): Eukaryota > Metazoa > Arthropoda > Insecta > Lepidoptera > Yponomeutidae > Yponomeuta > Yponomeuta evonymella. The sequence continues at coordinate 8,129,230 of OZ018355.1, read as the reverse complement.
AATAAAAAAAAAATAATAAGTAAAAACCGGCTTCAAACCATTACAGCACTAAAAAGTTAGAAACAATTGAAAAGCTAGAGACAATTAAATTAGAAGTATGTATACATGTAGGTATTGCGTAATCTGTAGTCGGTGCCCAAAATATATGTCCTGCTCATGAAACTGGGCACCGACTGCAAATTATGCTTCTGACTTTTTAGTACTGTAACGTTTTGAAGTCGGTTCTAAAAATTTAAAAATGTTAGGAACAAACATGTCATGTATGTTAAATGTTTCGTCTGCAATAAGTATAATCGAATAATTAAAGTATGTCTCCTTTTATAATCCATTTTTTAAGTCAATTCTAATAATAATATGTAATCAATTTGTAGAACCAACAGGCTTGAACTTAGAACTTCATTTTGAACAAGTCTCTTAGCACCGAACCTAAGAGATACGTTGAGGAAACCGAAATAACCGACAAGTAGCCCTTAAAACGAGTTAAGTGCCTATTCCTCAAAAGACGCTGAAATCAGACACAAGAGAGCTAAGTAGAAAGTTAGTGCTTCAGGATTCTGCAATACTTTTCTTCTATGTCGCAATCGGATGCCTCGAGGAAATCGGCCAGCAACAACCGCGAATTTCTATTTGCATGCGAAATTCAAAGCAATCGGGATAAAGTGCAAATTCCATTTTCCGAATCGTTCGTCTCTGACGGAAATCACAAGGAAGGAGATGCAAACTGTGCAAACAGTTTCCTTCGCGCGGCGAACAAACGCCGTCGTGCAAGTTACGAGAACCTATCTGATGGACCACTAAGGATAGTCAATAAAGTACACAAAAGCACAGTTCAAACTCTTAAGGCTGTTCTTACGCAAAGCGAGGCACCCCTCGCTCGCACAATCTAAAATTTTTTGTGATTTTTAAAAAATGAGTAAAATTTCCATTTTCCCCCGTGGATGTCGTCGAAGGCGACTAAGGAAATAAATTACCAGGAGACGGGCAGCAGCGTCTTCCTGAGATTCCAACCACATACTGCGATCGCTAACCCGCCTGCCAAACGTGGCGATTATGGCAAAACCCCTCATGGTTATGACAACCATGAGGGAGGCCTATGTCGTGCAATGGGCGTCAAATGGCTGATGAAGATTATGATGATGATGAGTATACTTTTCATGAATGAGGTCTGAGGGTTTGATGGTTAATTAAATTGCGGATATTCAAGGCATATTTTTCTTATTCTCAACTAAGTTTTTGATTGAGAAAATTTGATTTGAAGTAGGTAATCAAGTTCCATAATTTTGGAAACAACTTTTCTTTATTAAAAACTACGTGAAGTAAAACAAAAATATATTAAAAATTCCCGTAATTTTATTATGCATCAAACTCTCAGACCACATTTATCAAAAGGTAACTTACTCATTTTATTACAATCACAAAAGCGAGGCAGCGTGTTCCACGTAAGAACGGCTTTAAACTGTATAAAACTCATTTTGTATCTGCAACGTGTTATCGGCAAAACCTGAAAATAATTTCATTGGTACATACCGGTAAATAAACCACTTAGCAAAAAATCACGCCTGCATTCCGGAGTAGCCAGTGACCAGGGTTTGCCACTTGCGACGATCCCGGTAAACGTCCTTCGCTTCATCAACATTCATTAGTCGTATTTATCTTGCCCTTCGCTAATACCACTACAACTAATCCACTAATAAACCACTTCTAAAATTCTCACTTTCATTTTCTGTTATTATTTTTCATGCAGTCATTTTTCAACTTAGCAATTTGTATGAAAAAATTAACTTGGCTTAGTTGACTGCCTGAATGTTGACTGTTGTCGGCTTGACTGCCTCGTTGAGCAAGCGGTTAACCCGCTTTCTGCCAAAACAGAGGTCGTGGGTTCGATTTCCACTGGAGGTCGCCGTATGTCATTTCTTCTGGCCTCAGTGTGTGATGTCCTTGACTGATTACCATAGCACAGGGTATCCTAGTTTAAAACCAGGACAAGTGATTCAGTTGTACGGAAGTTAGTTACTTAGCAGTATTGGTCACTCTACTCAAATACGCTGGCAGGATACGGGCGAGTTTGCGACCAAAATGTACAGGTCTTATCTGAATGTCATCGAAATCTAGAAGCCCCGGCAAAAGAAGAACATCCGAGAATTAACTGGAGTGACCAGCGCCGAAGGCCTGTGTAATTTAACAAAGTGAAGAGTGGATTATTCAGATGACCGCCAACGTCCAACAGGCAGTGGGGGTACAGAAAAAAGGAGAAATTTATTTTTTATCCTGGAAGTGCAGGAAAGGCACTGGAAATACCAAAATGTATGACAAAAATTTGATTTTCGTAGTTTATTAAAAGAAACCCGTAACAGGCGACTATTGAAGGTTGATGAAGCGAAGGAGGTTTATCAGGCAAGATCGTGGCAAGTCGCAAACGTCGGTTTTTGCCTTCTCCTCGGGGTGAGATATGCCTGTAAGCTACAGGCGAGAGATAACGTACCTATTATTTTCACGAGGAAACCAAATTACACGAGTCACTTTGTTGTATTTCTTTTCTGGCCTCGTCTGCTACCCGAACAATTCGCGCTGTTAAATTTGCCGCCTTTGAAAATTTGAGGGAAAGTGGGGACAGTAGTTTTGCGCGGCAGCCACGCAATTGCGATTGTATTGTTTCGTCGGTCGGTGGTCGAGATTTTCATTGAATTTCTACTGAATTTCGAATTTTTTGTTTGTTTATATTTCAGCGGGTAATTTGGCTCCTATTAGGAAATACATAATAGAGCCTGGTAATTCGATGAATTCGTTGTCACGGGTCTACAGTTTTGGAAACCCAAGTGAAAAACAATTACATTTTAACAATGAAACGTTATGAAAGTAACAAGATATTTAATATACTTACTTACTCGTAGTTCTTTGTCTAAATAACTTCCTCACAACACTATTTTACTAGGATAGCCAATGTTACGAGGACACAAAGGCTGTCAGTGGCGGTCCCACGATCATACTGGAATAAGAGTGACTTACCACCAGACCAACGAGACAGGAAAATATTATCTTGGTGTTTTAGTCTAATTACACTGCTACAATTTGAACAGATTCGTGGAACTAGGAAGCGTCTGCTTCCCACAGCACAGTCGGCAGCAAGATCTCCACACTTTTGACAGAAAGTCGCCCGTAACGTGACTGACGTAATGCACGTATATAAACGTCGATGTGCTGTCGACGGTACCTATCGGCTCGCTGCTCTACACTTGGTAATTTCCCAGTAACCAACGTCGTATTAGACAGCAGTTACGTGATTATTACCGGCCATTGTTTCTTCATACCAATTAAGAGATCCACGCCACTGTATGTAGATTGAAGATGCTTTTCTAATGTATTATTATCAGCGATGAAAGCCAATAGCTTAATCAAAATCTAACACCGTAAAGGTATATCCACGTTACATCGGGCGCTACGATTTCGGTCTAAAATTATCTTTAAATACTTAAGAATTACAATACAAGTAAAGTAGGCAGTTTTTAGGGTTCCGTACCCAAAGGGTGCCAAACGGGACCCTATTACTAAGACTTCACAGTCCGTCTGTTTGTCTGTCTGTCACCAGGCTGTATCTCTTGAACCGTGGTAGCTAGACAGTTGAAATTTTTGCAGATGATGTATTTCTGTTGCCGCTATAACAACAAATACAAAAAACAGAATAAAATAAATATTTGAGGGGGGCTCCCATACAACAAGCGTTGTCTAAAGACAGCGCTCGCCATCTAGCGGTCATCTATGTAACCTTCACAGCGCCGATTTCATGTCGGAAATTGTCAATGTTAAACGCGTCTTGTTCGTTTCTATAGATGGCGCTGTTCTCAAATTCGATCTTTTCTAATGTTGTATAGATAAGGTACGGAACGCTTCGTGTGCGAGTACGACTCACACTTGGCCGGTTTTATAGTAACCGAAAATAATTAAAGTCAGATCGTCAGTGGTGGAGCTTCTCCGTACGTACAAACCACATCTGGAAATGACCTTTAGTATATTAAATTCTAGCTCATATATGAGAACTCCTAAGGCTGGCTTGCGCCGACGCTATCTGACAGCACTGTCTATCTGTTTATCCATGGGTAAGCTCTATCCAGTGGATAAGTCCGAAAACTTCTTGCACTATGACATTTGCAGAGCTATCCATAGATAAATGTATGACTGACAACCCTGTTAATCAGCTATTTATTCGTTTATCCCTGGATGAATAATTATCTATTTATTGACTTATCCTGTGACATGGCGCAAGTCGACCTTAGAAACCTATATTTAAAACGCTAAATTTGTATTGGATTAAATACTTACGGTCTTATCTTTAAAAACACGATTCCTTAAAACGTATGTTAAAGGAAAAAACTTTACCACAGACTATTTAGAATGCATTTGAGGAGTGTTTTAAAGGGATTGTGTTTTTATAAATATCACACCTAGTGCCCAACTTTAACCACCTACCTGTATTAACACATAATTCTTTAGCACGGTCACTGAAATTATTTACCCACGAAAATCCTGCTTAACACAACTTATTACGCTGGTAACAAAGCATTACCCAGTTAGACCACGTAGAACATTGCTGTTGTGGGGTAAACGTGATATTTCAAAGTCGTGCTCTCTCCTCAAAGCTCTATTTAACGCTGTGCTAAAGCTCCGCAGCTTTTTTCACCTTTCACGAAACTTTAAACATTGCTAACCGAGAAACTATAAATAAAATTAAAAACCGACTTCGAAACACTACAGCACTAAAAAGTTAGAAATAATTTAAATAATTAGAAGTATGTATACATGTAGGTATTGTAGAAGTATAGTTTGGAGTCGGTGCCCAAAATATATGTGCTGGTCATGAAACTCGGCACCGACTACAAATTATACTTCTACAATACCTACACGTATACGTACTTCTAATTATTTATATTATTTCTAACTTTTTAGTGCTTTAGTGTTTCGAAGTCGGTTTTTATTTTTTATAAAAAAAAAAAAAATTCGGAATATCACCAAATTAACTTGAGACTACTTTTACGCTATTTTATGAAACATACGGGTATTACTAAAGGACGGGCCTCATTAGACCTTATTTACTGCTGTCCATTGAAGAGTTCCGTTCTCCATCTCTGAGTCCTCATCAGATCTTCACCAAATTAAAATGGGACCAATGGGACGTTAAGATTTGACGGATTTGTGCGAGAACACAGCCAAAAAAAAGAATATACGCGCGAATTTATAGCCTCCTCCTTTTTTGAAGTCGGTTTAAAAGGAGAGACGCAGAACGACCGGTTTTTACGCAAACGTAGGTAAAGTCACTCCTGTATCCCGGAGGGGGAGGCATAGACCAACGTTTGCCACTTGCCATGATCCTGACAAACCTCTTTCCCTTTAGTGCACTTTCATAACTAAGTTTTCTTAACTGGTTAAGAAAAACCCTTTTTTATTATTGTTTTCACAACTGGTTTTTAAACAAGAATACGAAGTTCGCCTTATCTACACATTCATTATAATTGCCTATCCTGTACCTCCTGCAGGTTGACTGGTAGAAAATGCCAATAGCATTAAGTCCAAATTTTGTGCACTGTCTTTGTGGAATAAAGACTTAATAATAATAATAATAATAATTAGTCGCTGCATGGACGCACGCCGGCCAGTCTCGGGTGGGTACTTTTTACCCGACTGCATACATACATTATTCAATGCAGTAGTATTGTGTGTTGACCGCCACCGCCACCACGTTGGTGTGTTTTATCCTTGAGGGTGCTTTTGCTTAGGCCGTTTTGGACAGAACGTCCTTCTGAATGTCTCAGTTCTATGAAGGAGTGCTCGACTGCATCATCTCGTTTCTTGCATAATTAAGAACTTTGTAACTTTATATGGTTCAGGGAAAAATACATTAGCGCTATGTTGCTTTCAACGCTTCATAATACTTTTCTTACCTCCTTCCTGAAACTATCTCATCCCTCAAATGGTAAACCTATCATTATGCCAGTCTGTACCTACTATTATATTGTTTACCAGTTTGGGGAGGCGCAGAGACAACTTCCGTAGTAAAAATTAAGGACTCACAAACCAAAGCGGTCGCGCTAGCGGTAGCGGTCATTTATTGCAGTAGTATTTGTATGGATGTATTATTGTTTACCAACACCCTTTAATTTATTGACTTTATTTAAATGACAATTTTGATTACATTTTTAAAATCATTGGCTCTGTTCACCCATCCGGGATGCAGGCGTAAGTTTCCGTGTGTTCTTATGTATGGTAAAGAAAAAATTACAGATCCTTATTGTTTTATGGTGTACCATAATAAAGCATGTACTACACTTCTTGCGAGTCGACCCCAAAATCAAAAGCATTCTCTATCTGTCGTACTGTCTTATTTCGGACAGTGTCGTGTTTTTATACTGTGAAAAATGGTTAATTCGCTCCGCTCAAATTTCGATCTTCCGTGTGGCGCCGGATTAAGAATAGCGTCACTCCATCTCCTTCCGTGGATGTCGTAGAAAGCGACTAAGGAAATAAATTACTAGGAGACGGGCAGCAGCTTCAAATGGCTGATGTTGATGATGATGATGAAACTTCGATCAACTCCGTGAAGAGTGCTTTAATGCCGCAGTTGGTCACGAATGTTACCATTAGTGACTACACGAACCACCCGTGTCGTTAGAATAAGTTAAAAACTTGGTTAAAAAACTAGATCATGATTTATACAGGGTGAAACAAAATCCCTATACACATCCGAAAATGGGTTGTTCTACTTGTGAATACGAGCAACTTTTACTATGGGGGAAATCTTCACAGGGAGCGTGGAATATGGGGCCGCTGAATTAAATCCTCAAATTCTATAGAATACATTTTTTGAATTGATTGAGCTATTGATATGGCGTTCCGCTGCGTACACAGGCACCCTAACATAACCTAACTACAGGTTCTGGGGTGAAATTATTTTTTGCAGGGACGTTGCAATTGGGGCTCCTCTATAGCCCCCTGTTTGTTTCAGAACCATATTTTTTTCTTATATAAAATTTTATTATAAAAGTGTGAAATCAATTTTTTTTTTATTTCTCTGAGAATACGAATTTCCGTCGGGCAATTTTATTCTTACCGATTAGCATATGAAGAACTGTATTGTAGTGTTAATTTGAAGTAATCAATTCGGCCAAATGTTACTGTAAATAATGCCCAAAACTTCGAACACCCGAAAAAAATGCCAGTTGTTGTACATATTAATATTTCCGCTATAATAAACAACTTTAGTTTTCAAAGTTTTAATCGCAGTAAAAATTGTTAACATTGCCGAGTAGTAGAGAAGCCCTCGTTTATGTATGTGGGGATTTGGTTACAGCCTGTACATGCCACGCGCGAATATTTCAGTAGCTTTTTCTCGCGTGACAGAGACACTTCACGAGAACGATGCGCAGAAAACAAAAGAGGTAAAGTTCACGAGCAATTTGCGAGGAACAAGGAATACTTATGTAAAGTTGCACGCTAACGAGTTGCAAACTATCACGCCTTTCGCTCACCTTCCCCGTAGACTTGCAGAACCTTGCAGAAGACTCGTTCCCACTCCCACCAGATCCAGAACCCTTGTTATGCAAGTTGTCCTAACTTCGATATTCCACTCATAAGTTCCCTTCTCACCAAAGAGCTAGATTGGCTATCCATAATGGACTGCTTGATTAGAGAACTTTGTAGACTGAAAGTGGATAAAGTGACTACAATGATACTTGATATTTTGTGCCTCAAACATGCAGTGATACTCCACAGACAAATTTAAAACCTGCTATTATGTACGTACAAGTATTATATGTTTAAGTACAAACAAAATGAAATACCTTATTTATTATTTATTTATAAGAAGTTTCGACGAACCAGAAAATCTATTTTATTCCACTGCACATTGATTTGAAAAATTGTTGAGATTGCAGTTGCAACAATTTTATATAATTTATGATATATTTTTCATATATTTAGACTTTTCATCGCATGAGAGTTCATAAATAAACTCCAAATCCCTCTTTGGGCTAAAACGGTTACTAAATCCACCTTTGTATCGGCCACATTTGTGAATAGAAACTGAAAAGCTTTTAACATTATCAACTTAGGAATAGTAGATTAAGTTTTTCCTCTTGATTTTAGTGACTTACTCTGCAGAGACCTCCCCCTAACTCGGAACCTTTATTTCCGGAGTACGATCTGAAAGATATTTTCGTACGCAAAGGTGGCACCTTCATCTAGTTAGGGAACGTACTCATACTACGTGACCCATTTTTTACTATTTTTTACCCAAGGTGACCACCCGTAGTATATGCCAAGACCCCCCCCCCCCTCTCTATTTTTCACGTACGTAGTAATTCATAAATATTTTTTGCAAACAAGAACCTTAAAAAGCATGAAATTTGTCACTCTTATTGACTACGTGACGAAGACCCCCCCCCGAAACAGGTCACGTAGTATAGGTAGGTACGTTCCCTTACGCGTTGAATGAAATAGGTACATAAATTTTTTGGGAATAAAATACTTCTCAACATCTGCTATTTTAATAAAAATTTCGTAGCAGTGTTTGCGACCGCGTGATTGCTTCGTTTGCGAACTGCCTACGCTTGCACGAGTTTAGAATTAAATTAGGGGAAAGGTGTACGAGATGAATCCCTGAGAGTCATCTTCACCTCTCTTAAGATGACAAAGATGTCTGGAATGAAAGCCTGTTCAATGTATAAGTTTTAGGTTTTAGAATAACGATTTATAAACTCTGTTAGAGGAAAAAATTCGAAAAGAATAAGTTCGAAGATTTTTGTCCATTTTTGCTCTAAAATTATCTACATTCTGATATGGATACCTGGTACTTGTAACGTTTTCTAAGTCGCAGTGTTACTTTGAATAAAAACACTTTGATTTTGATTTCATTTATGGCGAAACTATGAACCGCTCTGTTGGAAGTAAAATACAATAAGTGCGTTGAGTGCGAGTGAATTTTATTTACTCACCTATCAGCGCAATATTTGAGCAATACTTAAATAAACATTAAGGTTGAATTAATTAAATGTTAATAACTTTATTTGCACGGATATATACTCGTTTATGTTTAATTGTAAAATGAAAAATATACGAGTAAATATCCGTGCAAATTCAGTTATTATTTGGTATGTCTAGTAGGTACTCGTGTTAACCTTAGCAAATACTATAATTAAATATTTTAAACACAATAATGCTAGTTTATTTTGGAACTCAAATGATCATCACACGTTATTATGTTTATCCTGGATTAACTTGAATTTATTCAAGTAAGTATATCCGGGATTTAGTTAAACTCATTATGAATGCAACGAGTTTATTTGAAATCAGTCAAAGCTTTAACATCTGTATGAAGTTGAAGAATCTTGAATCATTCTCTCTAAGGGGGGTCATCTAGTACACCTTTCCCCTACGAGAAGGCAAACAATGGAAATTTATGTTTGCAGACTGACCTATGTTGAGTCGAGGAAATTAAGAAAAGCGCATTGCTGCTTTGAGCTCCTACGTAGAGATTAAAGTGTTTGATATTTTTAATGAACAAAAATCAATGAAATCAGAGAAACCTGAAACTGGCAAAATATATGAATAAGGAGTAAAAAACAAATCCAGCTTTTTTTAATCAGATGAAAAAAAGGGGAAAAAGGATGAAGGAAGAAAGATTGACGGAAGAAAGATTGACGCAACAAATACATCGAGCGAATGTGGGTGGAAGGGACGGTAAGGGACATCTCAGGCGGACATACTGCGACCAGATATGGGATGTATTTGCAAAGGGCAAGATAAAAAGTACCAAAAATCGGCGTGCGTGCATGCAACGACTAATGAATGTTGAGGAAGCGAAAGTGATCAGTCAGAATCGGGGCTAGTGGCAGTCCTTCGTCTCTGCCTACCCCTCTGGGATACAGGCGTGAGTTTATGTATGTATTACTAACATGCTGAGGTGATAATCTAAATTAGTCATTAGGTGGTATTACTTCACTACGTTGTAAAGTAGTCATGCCACGTAATGACTTCGTTGTAAGACTAATTATCATTCTATATTTATTCATTTATATAGAAAACAAATCGCCGGTTTCTGAATTGAGAATTTCACTAAACTTCAGAATCAGTCTGTCCCTTCAGATTTCTGAAATAAAGCACGAGACAAACTACAAGGTAATAACTTAGTAAACATTCTCAATTCAGTTGCCAGCTGTAAGTTAACTTGCTGAGTTTGACTTATTCATTTCATAGGGAAACCTCGCGCCAGTTTTGATGAATTTTTAACCGAGGCGAGATTTCTCATCGTTTAGTGAAGAAAAATTAATTATCCTCCGACGGGGGGCACCGGAGTATTCATTACCGCTGCTGGCTGGCTCTTGGGACTACTCGCGAAATATTTATCAATCAAATAATTTGTGACTCTTTCACCTGGTTGTGCAATAAAGTGTTCTCTATCTATCTATCTATAAGGTAATAAAACTAAATATATCAAGCGGATAGGGGTGGAAGGGCCGGTAAGGGCCACTCAGGTGGACATACCTACGTCGACCAAGTAGGGGATGTATTAGCAAAGTACAAAGACTGAGTAGGTCCCCCATATTGTTGAATAAAGCAGCCATCATTTTGCTAATTGTTATACGTTTGAATTGTACCCATGCTGCATTCAGACGCGATGACTTTTGAAACGAGCCCATTGTTTGTCCGTAAGAGTGACATTATCGCCCCTAATGACACACTATACTATGAGCTTTGGAGAGGAATGTGGGGTAGGCTTTAAAAGAAGGGTTACGTAAGCAGGGTATCCACTTAAGAAGCAAAAACCAACTACGATAAAATATATGCAGGAAATAAATTAAGCAGATTTTTACTTTACATCTTAATGCAACGAAACTTTAAAAATTTTAAAGAGACTTATTCGAAATTCAATATTGCATCCATAAGTTTAGTAGGATCTTAATAACAGGGAGTGTGTATAATTATTATAGGTAGTGTCAATTAATATAAATCAATATCACTTAATGTGTATACCGTCTCATTTCGAGCGTTAGTAACATAATCTAATTAACCATTTAGTACTTTCATTACTATAAGCTAAATAAGCGCTTTAATGTAACTATTCAATTATATTAAAGCGCTTATTTAGCTTACAAGTAATGTATTACATCAATGCACTCTACTCAGTGACGTTACGGGCGACTAAAATGTAAAAGCGGTCGGGCTGTGTCAGTTTACACGGCGGTTGGTTTATCGTGAAACGTCTATAAGTTAATTTTTAGATCCAACTGCACAATTTATTACACGGCACTGGCACCATCTGGCGCCACGAATCAAGAGGATCTGAGTAATGGCTAGTTTCCTCTACTCAACGATATATAAATGAAATGCACACGATATGTAGTTACAGAGTTACAGCCCTCGCCGAGGCGACATGTTTTCGTTGCATGCGGTTTTAGCAAGTGACCCCCTACTACTGAACTGAAAGACGTTTCACATCAAAAATTGATGTGCTGTTAACGGTACATTCTACAATTCCTTCTCACATACGTGTTTACACTTACCTACGTGTAACTAACAATCCCTATTTCGCCGTAGTCGGATAATAAGGGTCTAAAATAATACTTTTGCGGGTGAATGGTCCGCTTCCGGTAACCTTTCAACAGGCTTAACCTTTGTATGTACTTTTTTCACAGTTAAAAAAGAGTAATAAATAATTCGCGCTAAGTCCGGTCCCGAGGTTAAAAGAAATATTAAGCCTGCATTAAGAAAGCCTATTCTTTGAGGGACAGAGCTAGGATTACTGTTCTTTGAGGACACCGACATTGAGCCGAAATTAAGCTAGTGGTACAGTAGTTTGTGACACATTATTGCACTAGAAAAAACATTAACATAAATAAAAACTTAAATAGGAAGCGTGTGATAAAAATCACGTCCTAAGGGGGTTTTATTTTAACAGAAAATTCAATATTTAAACATTCCCTATCATACATGCGATATGCGAGCGATTTGAAAGCGATGCAATTGAGCAGCGAGCTCACCGCGATTGCGCAGCGATTGCGCATCGACCACGCTCCGTGACGACGCTCTACCGTAGCGGCGAGCCCGCGGCGTGCGTTTTGGACACTCAGTAGCAAAATGAATTGATCAAAGGAGGAAACACTACTGCTGGATTTGTTACTTCAAAGACGCAGGAAACGAAAGCATATACAAGTCAGCATCAAATCTGGGAGGATTCATTACCAAGTTATCGACTGAAAGTGAGCGATTACTATGTATTCCGTACAACGGAATGATTATGAATTTTGGTTGCAAATAACTTTGTATTCGTTGTACCAACGACGATTGAACCTCTCATGCTGCGTCCGCTTACATACGTATCTTTGATATGGCTCAAGTCGGGCGGGGCAACGTCATCGCGCCGTCGTCGCGGCGTGCTCGCCGCGTAAACAGACGGACAGTGAAGTTTTAGTAATAGGGTCTCGTTGGGCACCCTTCGGGTACGGAACCCTAAAAAGAGATAACTCCGTTTTCGCCAGGTATAAAGTTAAAGTGCATATCCACGCTTGCCCACTGCAGAGTGGCAATTTCAAGCGCTGAGGTATGTGAACACCTCGGACACGCATGTTTCCTCACGACGTGTTCTTTTACAGATAGCGATTGGTATTGCTACTACAACTCCACAAATGTACCTAAGTTAGAAAACAAAGCCGTTGCCGGGATTCGAACCCACGACCTCCCGAAACTGAGGCCATTTCCTGACCGAGGCGTCCACCACTGGGCTATCACCGCTTCGTTTTTTTTTTGTTTTTATTGGCAAAAAAATTTATAATACTACAATGACATGAAAATTCCTTGGCTAAGGCTCTAGTAACATTATATCGCGCCTACTATAATGACAGCACATAGGTAACGATGTGAACGGTCAGGAAATTGCCTCATTAACGTACCTTAAGTAATATTAAATAATGAGATATTGTTCCTGACAGGCGACAGAACTGTTTATCGCACCCAAAGGGTATTAAAAACTGGCTCCCTATTACAGCGATGTCAAAATGTCATTATAAAGGCAATACGACGAGATTAGTCCCTTCAAACTGAAAATTTGATCTCTTGCTGGATATATCTTGAACTTCTACGACTAAGAAATAAAAAAATGTATTTACAACATAACATAAACTTACGCCTGTATCCTGGAGGGGTAGGCAGAGACCAGGGTCTGCCACTTGCCACTATCCTGATGGATCTCCTTCGCTTCATCAACATTCATTAGTAGTTGCATGCACGCACGCCGGTTTCGGGTACTTTTTATCTTGCCCTTTGGTATGTATGTACACTGACTACCTAATAGTTGCGATACGATAGTAACTTGTCAATAAGATAGATGGCATCCTGACGCAGGTATTATAATAATAATAATAACTTCAACACAACACAATCACTTGAGGATGTAATCTATCTCTTTGACAAACTTTCTTCAGTATTTTAGGCGTAAAAACGTAAAAGATGACGCGGACGTCCATTATCACACATCGGCCTCTTTGGTCTAGCGAGTATCACGTCTGATAACCATTTTATTTTCTTCTAAAAGAATGACCCGGTCTTGACAATACTTCAACAATGAGGGACTTTCTTCTTTTTTTTTTATTATTCCCTAGTCTCTGGATAGATGGCGCTGAATTTGGTAAGTTACTTCAAGGAACAGAACTTCACATTATTTTTTTATTATTTCACTTCGATAACTTACATAATTATGTCATTGTCACATCACAAATAAATGTCGTTCCGAATTGATCCATTCACGGAACAGCTATCATAGCCGCGATTACGTGAGCTCGGTGAGCTATGTGAGTGGTAGTGCGTTCCGATTTGCCCACGATCGCTCATGGTCGCAAATCGGAACGCACGGCTAGTAACGTAATAATTTCAGCGCCACCTACAGTTCTCGGGAACCAATTTTTTTTTTATAGTCAAAAATAAAACCTTCCATTTCTACAAGCTCGCACACAGAGAAAAGGATTCTATGCTCCGAATCCTATGTATGTATGAGGTAATTGTAAGCTATAAGCGCCTTAACAAAAATGTTTACGAGCTTTGTCCATTCGATTTACGCATCCGTCTACGACAACGCCGGGGGCCGGGCTGATAATCAACGTCATCTGGGGACGACCTGTCTATCGTCTGTCAAAATGTCGGCGCCCCTCGCTGCTACTAGCTGGAAACACAGAGAGTATTCTGCACAACAAATACGCTTCAAAACGCTTATTGTGGCCGATTTACAGCTTAGAACGTGCCACAAAATTATCTAAGAGGGCAGAGATGCATTATGTTAATACAGGCGTCATTAACGTCATCTGAGGACAACCTGTCTATCATCTGTCAAAATTTCGGCGTCCTTGACCGCTACGGATAGCTGGAAACATAGAGGGTCTTTTGCATACAAAAACACTTCAAAACGCTTATTGTAGTCGATTTACAGCTTAGACGGTACACAAAATTATGTAAGAGGGCTGAGATGCCTACATTAATGCGGGCATAATCAACGTCATCTGGGGACAACTGGTCTATAGTCTGTCAAAATGTCGGCACCCCTCTCCGCTGCGGCTAGCTGGAAACACAGAGGGTTTTCGGCTCAACGAATACCTTAAAAACATTATTGTAGCCGATTTACAGCTTAGAATGTCCCACAAAATTATCTTAGAGGGCTGAGATGCCTCCGTCAATACGGGCGTAATCAAAGTCATCTGGGGACAATCCGTCTATCGTCTGTCTAGCGGTCCCTCATCGCTTCAGATAGCTGCAAATATATAAATTGTTCAACAAAAGCCGTTTAAAACGCTTGTTGTAGCCATTTTAGAGCTTAGAAGGTCCCACAAAATTATCTGAGATATTTACAAACGGATGGGAAACAATGTCTCAAGACAGGGACGAGTGAAGGTCACGGGGGAAGCCTTTACCCAGGACTGGGATACAAACACGGCTAACTAAAAATAATTACATAGTAATCTCCAATCAAGCGTGCTCACCGAGGCAATTCGATTCAACTCAAAAAACTCAAACTCAAAACAGTGGCTTGGAGACCTCAGGCCCTGGGGCAAATCGCCTAGCCACTTGGTAGCGACGCCGCTGGCTCAAATTATTTATTGTACACTAGGTATTAACTTAATTTCAGATTCACTTAATTGGTTTTATGACGGAAGAGTCCACATTATTATTGTACACATTAAAAGTACCTACCTGATGAAATTTATGGCAATTTAAGCTCCAATTTGCTTTCTCTGAGAGAAGGTCCGTGGTACTTGTATAGGATATTAATTATAGTCGAGTAAACTATCTAGCTACACTACAAATAGATGCAGCTTTTTTACCAGTTTCAAACTAAAACGGCTTGTGATAGTAGTGGTAATCGTATTTATGATCTGGCTTTCTGGGAATACTTTGTATCTCTCGTATTTTGTGGTGAGGGTCCAATAAAAATATGGTACACATATTTGTGATTTATGTTACGACTGCTTAAGGTTATTGTGCAAATATGGGGTATATTTTGATCGAAACGACACAGTAACTTTCACAGCTGAGGGCTACAAAAAAACCAGGTAGGTAATTACCGATTAAATAAGGCTACCTTAATCGATTACATTCTGAACCATAACTAGACCATAAAATGATTATGTCAAACGCCGTTCACCTACCGATCCAAACACGCTGAAATACTTTCACAAACAACACTAATCACCTTGCTCTTTGTCCAGGTATACAAACTGGGCTTAATAAAAAGATTGACATATTAATGTATCGATATGTTTTACAACATAATCGACTTTTATCGTCGACATGAAATTAGGTATCGTATTCGATATATTTTTTTAACGAATAAGCCCTTTGGACAACCATAAATAAAAACCGACTTCAGAATACAATAATTAAATTTGGATTTAATAATGTATATGCTTGTCGTGCAGCATCCGACTCTAAATTATTATTATCTTCTGAAGTCGGTTTTTATTATTATTATTTTTTTTTTCAAGATTTTTGTGAAGATTCTGGAACTACCGTGATTACATAGTTTATTAAACATACACAAATTACTAAAGGATTCCTTCTATCAGGCTCAATTGCTGCCGTTCATTGAAGCGAGTTCCGTTTTCCATGTCCGAAAGTTTTCATCAGATCTTCACCAAATTAAAATGCGACCAGGAGGACCATGATTAAAACAAAACCAGGAATAGCATTCAAACGAAAAAGAATTGTCGAAATTTGTCAAGATTTGACGAAGTTATGAGAGAACATAGCCAAAAATACAAGACAAAGACATACGCGTCGATAAAAAAGTTGCTGTCTATAATCTATAATAAAACTTTCTAAAAACTTAAACATATGCATTTATTAATACACTTAAAAAATACTTTTAAATTATAACTGCTCTGGCAAATACATCGCCGTATCGATGTTTCTTCCTGGATAAATATTAATCTATATTGTCGGTAGGTATACATCGATACGATATTTTTTTCTCGTTTTCCATCTCTAAAACTATCAATAAATTGAATAATATCGAAGCAAGACATTGTTTTGTGTATTCCACAAACAATACAGCCTGTGAAGGCTTAAACCTACCAATTACAAAATGTTTGTCATTCATCCCGCGGCCTGTATTCCTTCTTTATTAAGTAAGCAATATTGTAAAGGCACGTAAAGGGGCTGTATAAACTGTTGAAACCACAGCTGTTTCCAGGCAGCTGGTGTCTTTGTTTTTGCAAAAATAGGGCATGGGGTGAATACCTTATTTCCTTCACTTCATAATATCGAAGCCCGTTTTAGACCGGATAGCAATAAAGTTGGGACTCTGAAAATGTGGCAGAGGAATAATGTTGAAGCTAGAGTCACGCAAAGCCTGAATATCGTAATTTTTCCCCCAACCTATCAAACCTAAGTATTAACCTTGGAAAGTAGTCTGACATGTTAACGACTCTAGTTAGTCCTCTAGTAATAAACTTCCTACGTGCTTAAGCTAATAGAAAGAGAGCGCAAGAGATCACTGTATCTGATCTCGCTGATTCAATTCAACTGTACTTATTGCACACGAAACATTGAACATGACATTACTTAAGAAATAACATGTACAAAGGCGAGGTTATCTCTACAAGAGATTTCTTCCAGCAAACCTTTGATCTGGTCTTCGGAAAACCTTTAAAGACTAAAATGTCTGCGAATGATTTCAATGACACTTACCGGAATCATTTTCTGATGGCATGTGGGGCCTCCTTTTTAAAAGTCCTCAGTCTGAAAAAAAGAAATATAAACTTTGAGCCAATCACTTGAAAAGTTTTTCAACCACATGCACAAGAAATTGTATTGATGAAGTAAGCCAAGACTTGCCCGAACAAACTGATAAATATATCGTACGATCATTAATCTTAAATGTAGGTTAAAAGCGGATTACAAGGCTTGAACTTTACCAAGGCGTTGAACAAGTGACTAGCAGAAACTAAATGTCGCTCTACTTCTCTGTAGGGACATTTAGGTTGTGAATGTTTATTAAATACAATTTTGCTGATTCTAAGGTAGTAATTTTTTTTTAAATAAGGCGGTGATTAAAAACTTAGTGCCGTGATACCACAATAAGATACAAAACGTAAGTAATTGTACCTTCTTGCTAATTGCTTACATACAGTTGTAATGAAACTTGAGAATTACTTATAAGTCTGTATCCTAGGTATAGGTAACTATATTCACAAATTTCATTTTAACAAAGACTAAGGACAAGTTTTTATACTTCCCACTGTAGGGCACAGCCCTTCTCTCAGGGAGAGACAGTTCGAAGTGATTGCAAAGAATTACGCTACAATTTCGACTGTTAGAAGTTTTTAGGGTTTAAAAAGAGTTCAAAAAGCAGATGTAAATCGTATTAAATCCTCGGGTTCCCTTGTTACAATAGGAGTCCCGCAGAATCTATCTTAGGGCCGTTTCTTTTCCTAGTCTATGTAAATGATTTACCGTCTATGGTACAAAAAATATCTGAGATAGTGTTATTTGCTGATTACATAATCACTTATTTTTAAAATAAGGAGACAAGGAAATAGTATTGACGATGCAGATAATGCCCTCTCGCAAGTAGCTACTAAATTAGTTCACAGCAAATATTCTACTGATAATTACAAAAATACCAAATGTGTAAAGTTTACCTTACCTAACGTAAGATTAGTTGAAAACAACATAGTAATTGAAAATGAAAAACTAGAATTTATAGAAGATACTGTATTTCTGGGCAAAACTACAATGGGGTCCACGTATTGTAAAATTAGCACACAGACTTAGCTCTGCAGCATATGCAGTGAAAAGAATTAGGAAACTCACTAACGTTGGAACGGCTAGGCTTGTTTATTTTAGTTACTTCCATAGTATTATGTCCTACGGTATACTACTATGGGTCCGGGCAGCAGACATTCAGACTATCTTCATCTTGCAGAAGAGAGCCATCCGATTTATTTACAAGTTAGGTAGTAGGGATTCGCTAGGAGATTTCTTTAAAGAAACTAACATCTTAACAGTTGCTAGTCAATACACTTGTAAAAATATTATGTACGTTAGAAAAAATATCAAAGTGGCCATCATAATGTTAATACTAGAAATAAACACAAATTGACATTTCCACGATTTAGACTAATACATTGGGTACTCTCAAGATATATTAGAGTTACCTCCAACGCGGTTTAAAAAATGTGTTAAACTGTGCAAAAAAGCTTACTATGACATCAAGGATTATTTAGAAGACAATGATGTTTGGCATTAAACAGTAGATTAATATTAATTACAGGACGATTGTGACTAGTGTTCAACACATTCATGACTAAAATTTTAAGTTGAAAACTCTGTTAATTAAGTTAAAACGTGTTTTGAAAAGAATAAATGTCGAGTTTCTTTGTTAGCTTCTTCTCCACATAATCTATTAATTAGTAAAACTAACAACTTTGACGTTCATTAAGTAAATAGGCTGGTTTTGTAATGAATGATATATTTGAATTGAATTTAATTGAATTGTAAGTTAGAAACCGTACAATAAATAAAGGTCTGGTTGAGCCTTAACCTAATGATAACAGTCGATAAATAGCCACGAGCAACCGGTAGCGAGTCCCGTTCCCCATCAATCAATAGAAAACGCGACTCTTTCTGGGGACCTACTCACCCAAACATAGAGCATGAAAGATCAGATCTCCATTTGATATCTCCCATTGAAAGCAGGATGACGTATCTGGTGGCCGACAGTTTGCCCTAAGTGGTATGCCCTGAGAGGTTTCTAAATAAGTGGTTTGGTGTAACGATAGGAGGCTGGCTATCGGCTACTGTTGGTCCACTTTCTTTCCTGCCAGCTCTCACAGAGGAAAATCATACCAAAGGTCTGGTAAGCACGCGCTCTAGTTTGATGTTCATCCGTAAAAAAAAACACAAAATGAGGTATCATCATCAACCCATTATGTCCCCACCGAGGGGCACGGGTCTCTTCCCTGAGGAAGGTATAGGCCATACTCCACCACGGGGGCCAAGTCCGGATTGGTCACGAAGGTTAAGCAACACAGGGCGCGTTCAGTGCATGGATGGGTCGCCGTCTATGCCTAACGCTAGTGGCATTTTTCCGAGCGGTTCCGTGCTTCGCAAGGCACGTTAAGCTGTTGGTGCCGGCTGCCGTCGATAGATGGCAGTCGTTAAGCCAAGTCAGAGGCTTTAGGGCGGCTTGACAACTTCTGACAGTAGACGAGCCACTAGTCTACAAGCCTCCACCAATCCGGAAATGAGGTATATAGGGTGTAAAAAAATCCACACATACATCCGAAAATGGGTAGTTCTACTCGTCAATAGGAACAACTTTCCATGGGTACACTTTGTATAATTTGTATATTGTATGATGACTAACATAGGATAGGTTCTACTAATAAACTATATGGATCATTGGTCTGAAATAAACATATATTATTATTATTTGAGCTGTAATGAGTTTTGTAATTCGAATTGAGTCAGCAAATTCATAAGCCAACTACGGAACAAAACGAAATGACAACCAACCGACGAGAAATACTGGAAGTAGAGAAGTTTTGTGCTAGCTTATACAGTTTTCGTAACCAAAGTTACAACGTCAAGACCCTCGAGCTCCCTCGACTAAACACAGAAATGAGGACCTCCCGGAAATTTGCTTGTATAAAATTAAACATGCTCTTAAGCTCATTAAGTCAGCTAAGTCACCTGGAGAGGACAAGATAACGTATAAGTACCTAAAGTATGGGGGAAGAACGGTATCAAAACAATTGAAATTGCTCTTCTTACAAAGTCCTGTTTGAGGGTGTAGCACCGGAATCGTAGAAGAATGCGGTCGTGACACTAATACAAAAGAAAGGTGATGTTACCAAACTCTCGAGATACCAACCAATCTCTTTGCTAAGCTACATATACAAGCTTTTCACCAAGGTGATCACCCTATGCCTAACAAATAGATTGGACTCAATCCAACCAGTAGAGCAAGCTTAAAACCTAGATGACTTATCAGCTATGTTAGGAGAAATGTACGATGTATCAGTAATTGTCGGACTAAAATGAACACAACAAAGACCAAAATAATGTGCACCGCTACCGACGTAGACTACATTACTGTACATGGACAGATCATACAGAGAGTGCATGATTATATCTACTTGGGCCAAACCTTAAACCTGCACAAATTCAAGGTCAAGGTCTAATTCGTGTGATATTTGATTCACGCTACCCGCCGGAGAAACGCATTTTGCTCGTAATTGGTTGACACCTGTGGAATAAAAAGTGGGGGATAGAAGCGGCTAGATCTTGTAGGTACTGTAAATGATAATTTACCTAAGAGCTCGGGAGACTCCACTAGGCCCGCAGTCATTTGTAGTAACTACGAGTATGTTATGTCCGCGACCCTGCGCCGAATTTCCAGGGGCAAGAGATGGTGTTTTCTACATAGCGCCAAATAGTTAGTCGATTTCAACCGGTAGTACATAAACTTCATGAGCTTCCTTCAAATAGCTTCAATTCTGTCAATATAAGTACGGTATTAGTTGTTGCATGCACGCACGCCGGTTTCGGATACTTTTTATCTTGCCCTTTGTTAATACATCCCCTATTTGGGCGAAGTATGTCCGTCTGGGTCGTCCCTTACCGGCCCTTCCATCCACATTCGCTCGATATATTTGTTTTGTCAATCTTTCTTTCTAACTTTCGACTAATGAATGTTGATGAAGCGAAAGTGATCTGTCAGGATCGTAGCAAGTGGCAGTCCCTGGTCTCTGCCTACCCCTCTGGGATACAGGCGATATGTTATGTTATGTTATGTTATGTTATGTTATGTTATGTTATGTTATGTTATGTTATGTTATGTTATGTTATGTTATGTTATGTTATGTTATGTTATGTTATGTTATGTTATGTTATGTTATGTTATGTTATGTTATGTTATGTTATGTTATGTTATGTTATGTTATGTTATGTTATGTTATGTTATGTTATGTTATGTTATGTTATGTTATGTTATGTTATGTTATGTTATGTTATGTTATGTTATGTTATGTTATGTTATGTTATGTTATGTTATGTTATGTTATGTTATGTTATGTTATGTTATGTTATGTTATGTTATGTTATGTTATGTTATGTTATGTTATGTTATGTTATGTTATGTTATGTTATGTTATGTTATGTTATGTTATGTTATGTTATGTTATGTTATGTTATGTTATGTTATGTTATGTTATGTTATGTTATGTTATGTTATGTTATGTTATGTTATGTTATGTTATGTTATGTTATGTTATGTTATGTTATGTTATGTTATGTTATGTTATGTTATGTTATGTTATGTTATGTTATGTTATGTTATGTTATGTTATGTTATGTTATGTTATGTTATGTTATGTTATGTTATGTTATGTTATGTTATGTTATGTTATGTTATGTTATGTTATGTTATGTTATGTTATGTTATGTTATGTTATGTTATGTTATGTTATGTTATGTTATGTTATGTTATGTTATGTTATGTTATGTTATGTTATGTTATGTTATGTTATGTTATGTTATGTTATGTTATGTTATGTTATGTTATGTTATGTTATGTTATGTTATGTTATGTTATGTTATGTTATGTTATGTTATGTTATGTTATGTTATGTTATGTTATGTTATGTTATGTTATGTTATGTTATGTTATGTTATGTTATGTTATGTTATGTTATGTTATGTTATGTTATGTTATGTTATGTTATGTTATGTTATGTTATGTTATGTTATGTTATGTTATGTTATGTTATGTTATGTTATGTTATGTTATGTTATGTTATGTTATGTTATGTTATGTTATGTTATGTTATGTTATGTTATGTTATGTTATGTTATGTTATGTTATGTTATGTTATGTTATGTTATGTTATGTTATGTTATGTTATGTTATGTTATGTTATGTTATGTTATGTTATGTTATGTTATGTTATGTTATGTTATGTTATGTTATGTTATGTTATGTTATGTTATGTTATGTTATGTTATGTTATGTTATGTTATGTTATGTTATGTTATGTTATGTTATGTTATGTTATGTTATGTTATGTTATGTTATGTTATGTTATGTTATGTTATGTTATGTTATGTTATGTTATGTTATGTTATGTTATGTTATGTTATGTTTAAGTACGGTATTTAGGGTTCCAAATTTGTGAAGCATACTCAATCTTGCTTCGAACGAGAGTGCAATATAAGATTTTGAGTGTTTTCTCCTTGTGAAAAGATGAGGAACTGCGCATGACAAAACCTATGACCGAGATGCCTTGGTTACAATTTTAGCAATATGACTATCAAATAATAGCTTTGCGTAATTTCGAAAGTGCCTACTTATTCCCCAATTATTCGCTCGCGCAGCTCAATTAGACCCATACAAATCCGAGTGCTTGGAAAATCCGGGCTTAATAGATTTTATAGAGGCTTAATAATAGGTAACAAGGCGAAAACTAAACCTTTTTTAAGAACCGCGACCGTCTCGCCTGTTTTTTCTATGAATGAATTGAACATGAATTTCCTACCTACTTTATTAGTTTCAAAAGTATTCATAACAAGTTATTTATAAAAATGCTATAATGAATTGTGTCAACTTTGCAGTAATCTACGATTCACGTACAAACCGCTCGGTCTGAAGATTGAATTGTTTTAAATTATTGCTATCGAACAAGACCTTGAGGCGATTTAATTTACGTCAAGTGAGGAATGTGCCCATACCGGACTATCTGTTAACTCCTATATCCTTAAGTGCTATCTTCAGGCATTAAGGTAGAGTCCGTAGATTACACGTGTAGGTAAGGACGGATATCGAACCGCGGTACTTTCTGCATTGATTACATCTACGCTGTAAGCCGTTTTGCTGAAGTGAAGGAAATTATAGTGCTGAGCAGATCATAAATGATGGAAGAAATGTGACGGAGATTAGTGTCTATGAATGAGTGACAGGTGTCACTCACTTTTCCTGCTTCGGAGAGAAAATATATGCGTTTTCTGATTATTTGATTATTATAGTATTTTTCCATTAGTCCACTATTATCCAGTACCTAAATAGGTACCCAATCAGTTAGCACATAAATAGAAGTAAAAAACTTGGGGCTGTGTCGGGTTACACGGTAGTTGTAAACCAACGACCGTGAAACGTTTTTAAGTAAGCGTTAATTTTTAGCTCAAACTGCGCAATGTGTTACGCGGCACTGGCGCTATCTAGCGACACGAATCAAGAAGATCTGAGTAATGGCTGCTTTTCTCTGCTCAACGATATTAAATCAATTGGACCCAACACGTATCGTTGCATGCGGTTTTAGCGGTCACTTGCTAAAACCTGCTAGCGAACTAAAAGACGTTTTACGTCAAAATTTTCAAAACCCTCGACGGGGAACTTAACCTCAAAAAGAAATACTCATCATAATCAATATATTTTTGAGTTGATTTTATAACAATGAGGCGCTAAGTTAACAAAGTAGGGAGTTAGAATATGCGATTTTTTCTATAGAATTCTCACATAGTGCGGAACATAAATATGGAAATGTTGTTACGTATGGGTCAACCGTAATTTGAAATTATTATTTAATTTTTTAAATAATTTCTTGAAGCTTTGTGATAGTTGGAGCATTAATTGATTCGGTTTCCACAGTATTGCACTTTTATAAATTTTATTCACTCCATGTAGAGCCTACAGTACGCATAACTCTGTAATGGCTCTTATAACAAGATATATATGAGAGCTAGCTTCGAACAAAAAGCAAATGAAGCGATGGAACTGGCAGTACCCAGTTACAGGCAGTATTTCTACGAGTTGAAGTAACAAGCAGTAGAAAGTTTCTAGAAACCTAAGTTTGGTTTGACGACGGACTGAAGACGAACGAACAGACATTTTCTCAGAGACGCGGGGCGAAGAAATATTGTACGTACGTCAAAGAAGAACTAACCATAAATCCTTTTGGATAGAGGCGTCCCAACGTTAAAATTTGCTTTTACAGTGAAAAGCGCAAGCAGAATACATTAAGCAAATATACAATTTCGACTCGATTTGGATTTAAAGATAAAACCGTCAAAAATGGTTTTGTGTAATACCTATTTTAATTTCTTACTTCATTGTGCATGTGCATGCTTAAACATATTATATACCTACATTAGTTTTGGGTAGAACATAGCGCTCTAAAATACACTGTAAGACCTTTATTGTAAACACACATATGTTCACAAATAAATATATTGATTGATTGATTGAATGTAACCCTTTCTCGGTATCTTTGAGTCCTTCTGTACGGACCTCGGGAACCCCATAATAAAGAGGATGTTATGTGTAAGTTATATACACCTTTTAGTGACTATTTAATAAACTACGTAACTCACTAAAAGAAATACCAAAACTTTCACTATTTAATTATAAACTAAAAAAATATCTAATAGAAATATGTCCTTTAAATAATGAATTATTTTTTAATGTGTAAATTGTAGTCTCTACATCCATAGTGACCATAGGACTGTTCGGAAAAACCAATTCAGATGTTCATATGTTCATCTACGGATCTCATCATTTCTGATTCGATCTCGTAGAGAGATTCCGAGCATAGCCCTTTCCATAGCTCGTTGCGTGACCTTGAGCTTTCTTATGAGGCCCATAGTGAAAGACCACGTTTCAGTGCCATAAGTCATCACTGATAACACACACTGGTTGTATAATTTTGTCTTGAGCGATTGAGGTATATTGGACGAAAAGACTTTTCTTAGTTTCCCTGTTTGCATGAATATCTTATAATTAGCTCAAGTTCATCAACAATTTTACTTACCTATGCCAAGCTAGCCCACTTACCGCCGGTTTTTAAATTCATTGTAAGACTAAGTAAATACTAAGTATTTATCGGTCTCTTGAGATATTTCTATACAGGTCAAGATCGAACGATATAAGTATTTAAATTAGGTTTAGTTTAGTTTTTATTTTTTGTTTCATAAATATTGTAAGATAATATTTAATATTGTTGTACCTATGTAATTAGTTCAGAAATCGGTGGATTATCTATTCACGGCCATACTTGCCCATTTCTTCTGAACCTTGGATTGTCCTACCTACGCCAAACCTAATAATTTTATGTCTCCATACATTTTTTTTACCACCGGACTAGTTATGGGCGGGGTAAAATGTTCTCGTATGATGAGAACTTTAAATTTGAAAAAAGTGGGAATTATCTTTATACCATTCCCAGAGTAAAATTAAAATTAAAAAGGCCTTCTAATCACAATTTTGGTGTTTGAATTTAGAACACACCAATATATTCGACCTCCACCTCAATGCTTTATACAACCTCGAATACTTGACATACAAACTCTTTGTGTCGATATTTGTGACAAGAAGTTTAGCATTACAATAAAAACTGTTTTTGTTCTTTACTGCCATTACAGAAAAAAAACTCTTAATTTTAGTAATTGTTCCAATATTTTGTGCATCAATTAATTTAAGTTTCCTTTTTTCATGATTAAATATCTATTTTCACTTTATTTTTTTTTCTCGTAGTCCATGGTATGAAGTATAGTGTGCAACTCTTGAATAAAGTACGGGTTTACTTTCAGGGCCATGAATCACTCGCGTCGCTCAGGATTCTGAGCGATTCACGGTCGTGATTCAGTCGTTAGAATCTTTCACTTGCTCGTGATTCATCTATGGCACTCGCTTTAAATCCGTCCTTTATTCACTAATTGCATAATATACTATAATTTAAATCATTTACAGTAAACTCAGTTATTCACTCAAACTCAATTTATTTTATTGATTATAGCACAATACATTGTGACTCATTGAATTTCAAAATCTAATAACTTTAGTATTGTTAGTTTTAGCAAAGTAGATCACTTCATTATAATCCACAAATATACTGAATACTTATAAGTGGATTAGTACAGTTAATAACTAAGCGATAATTAATAAAAACACATCATAATTTAAACTTATAAACTCTCGTCATGCGAGAATTTCTCGAATAACATTGTCTCCGGCCCACCTCTACACCGAATGTGTGTGATTTCTTCAGAAAATAAGATTGAATTGTCGAGTCTAATCGCAACAAGTCGACGTGGGTCGTATCCTCCATTGTTTGTCTCCAACCTAGCCTCGTACAATAACCGTATTAAAATCTTAGCCGGAATAATATGGCACCGTACACACGGTTATCCCGCCCGCGGCTGCCTACGTAAGTACTGTAAGCCTCGCGGACTCTAATGGCCTCTCCGTAAGTAGATAGTTAGATAATAGTCACTAAGAATTTTCTCCCGTGAGGATTCATCTATTGGGTGTCGTAAGAAGTGACTAAGAGAAATCCAGGGCCTAGATTCTGTTAATGCATTGTAGTAACATGACAACTGCATGAACATGGCGGTTTTCATTTCATGGCTGCTTTAAGTCTACGCGGGCACACGTATCAAACCTTCTAGGCGTCAATGGTATGAAAAAACACATCACGTGACCCGACAGTGTACCTGTCATTATACTACAATGCACTAACAGAATCGAGGCCCAGGAGTTGTGGGGCAGCACCTCGTATTTATTTTGTTTACGTGTATCGTGTAACAGAGTAATCTTCTACTGCGAGCTCCCGCCCGCCCAGGTAAGTGATTACGGATAAAGTCCCGTCATGCCATTTGAAAATATAAAACTCTATTTTCGAAAAAACATTTTGACCCACTTCTCTTTAAGTTTCTCCATTGAGAACTTCTTGTCGTACTATTTTTGAAATCCGTTACTATTTACATCTCTCAACTACTGGCTATCCAATCAAGACTTTGTTATAACGAGGAACGAGTCTATCAAGAACATTAGCACAATAATTATTCTTTTATTATTACGGTTTACCGCTTTTAACTGAAGAGTCTCCTACTGCCCTAGCGTCGAAGGCTGTTAAGCCGTAAGTAATTAACACTGGATTGATGCGTTTTCGCGGTAACAAAATCTAGGACGTGAACGGATTGTATAGGCCAATTTTGTCTGTGGTATGTTACAAGACTATCCAGTAACTAACGTTCTTGAACTAACGTTGAAAAAGAGGATGAGATATATGTTCAAAATAGGTAGAATACGTACGCGAGGGTCATGAACTGAACACCCGCACATGAATATTTATGCAATCAATGAATTCGTGTGCGAATATATCGTCGCTATAGTAATCGCTGTCTTCGCTACAGCCTACGCTTTGATTCAGCTAATTTACTGGTTTAATTCTGATTTCAAAGCAGCATTCTTTTGTTATCTAGCCTATATACGTCCCACTCTAGGGCACATGCCTTCTCTCAGAGAGATAATATGGGCTTAATTTCCACCGAGGATTGGCAATTGAATTGCTTTTTTAATGAAAAGTCTAAAGTAAAATTTTCATCGAATAGAGTAGGTACTCAAAAGAACAGACTCCACCATTGGCAACATTGAAACTTTCTGGAAAGTTCTTTGAGATCCAAATTTATTAGAAATGATTTTACCTTAAATTTTGTAAAGCGTTCTACTTGTTGTTGTACATAGCATAAGATATAAATTTAAATATATTTTTTTATATTGGTTTAACTGTTTCACTTACTCTTATTAACGTCGGGATAGCCGATAGCCGACTTCCGGACGAGGTCGAAGCTAGTCGGCTATCCGGTCGTTGATAAAATTAAGTGTAACCGTTAAACCAATATATAAAACTTGCAGTGCTTACGAAAGTTTAAGTTAAATATATATTTTGAGGAAGCGAAAGTGATCTGTCAGGAGAGTGGCAAGTGGCAGTCTCTGGTCTCTGCCTACCCCTCTGGGATACAAGCGTGAGTTTATGTATGTATGTACCTATGTACATAAATTTATTTTACTAGTGACACTCCGTCGCGCTAAAGCGTATTCACGTCCTCTCTCAGTAAACAACACCAGCATTTTTTCAAAAGTCCAAGCATTTTCCTCTCTGTGTTTACTTTACTCTCACACGCGAATGAATCTACTAATAAACGTGAAAATAAAGAGCTGTAGATATAGATCCTTGCCGACGAAGTGAGCTTTAACTTTGAAACGACACTCGGAAATGCATGAATTGCATGAAATGGGGCCCAGGGCTGCGTTTAAATGTGAGGAAACGGGGATACCGCCGTTTAGCCAAAGTATTTTTCGCCAAATTTTACTTCCCAATAAACTTATGGCATCAGTTTCATTTCCCAAATGAAACTTTAGCAAGTTTTCATTTCGCATTTTATTCATTTGGTCAAATTATCATTTCGCATAATTTTACTGCGTCAAGTTTTATTAAGACAAACGTTTATTATGCTAACGTTTTATTTTGGACCCCCACAGACACGAACTGTTACCAGAAAAGTGGGTTAGGTTAGGTTAGAACTGCGACCCCCACAGACACCTACTGTTACCAGAAAAGTGGGTTAGGTTAGGTTAGAACTGTGACCCCCCACAGACACCAACTGTTACCAGAAAAGAATTTTGACCAAGTATTTATTTGGTAAACAATAACTTGCCATAATAACTTTTGCTAACTGTTTATTTGCTTTAAGTTGTTTTGAGAAATGTTTTTTTGCCAAGTGATAATTTGCGGAAAATAGTTTGGGAAGTAATACTTTGGGAAACGATTTTTGGCAATACATTAGTAAACCGAGGGAACGACGTTCCACAAGAAAAAGTTGAGACTACGGTAGGTAGTGCGGAATTCACCCCGGGCCGAGTTTCAGAAAACTACAATTCGTATTTTATTATGACAAATCGATGTACATTGCATAGCCGTCTAACTACATCTGTGGGTTAATTAACTTCGCAAATTCGTTATAGTAAATTATGAATATTGTGGTTCTGTGGAACATGATTGTTCTGATTAATGAAATTAAAAAACTGTTACAAAATAAAAAAAAACTTTCAAATCTCGTAAATTTGAATTGCTGATTTGGAGACTTTAGATGTGATAAAGTTTCTGTAAAAAAAACTGGCCAAAAGCGAGTCGGACTCACGCACTAAGATTATCTATACAACATTTGAATATTTCAAGCGTCTACCTGTTGCCGTTATTAATATCGACCAAAAAACGGCAAAAAAATCAAGTTTGTTGTGTGGGAGCCCCCCTTAAATATTTATTTTATTCTGTGTTTAGTATTTGGCAACAGAACTTTTAAACAACTTTTTTGAAACAACTTTTACCCGTCTAACTATTACGATTCATGAGATACAGTCTGGTGACAGACGAACGGATGGACGGACAGACAGCGGAGTCTTAGTAATATGGTCTCTTGCCCTTTTGGTACGAAACCTTAATAAAAGGTCCGGGATCCATTTTTATTGAGAAAATGTTACTCAATCTAGTCTCCCATTTCTGTAAAAATGCTATGGGTACAAATCAATCAATACTAAAACCCTATAATTGTCAACGGGTTGGTAGTAGTAGTAACCTTCACATAGGTCTTTAGAGAAGGTAACTAATCTATTTCGAATAGCTTTTCCACTAGCGTACAAACGCTAATCCGATTACCCGGCAAAAGATCTATATCGAGCGAAGCCTTTTATTTCACGTAACAATGGGACCCATTCATGACAAAACAAAATTCCTCGCGAGAAAAAAACGGCTTTACCGTACGCTAAAAAATCATAAATTCAAATTACAAACAATGTGGCCACTCCGCGTGGGCGTGACGGGGAACGAGTTATGAAGATCACAATCTTGACGACGCAAAATCCAACGTTTGGCCCGTTGATACTGAAAAAGGAGCGACTTGAGAATTGAGAGGTGGTGTGTAGAATGTGGAGCATGGGACTGGTTAAAAGACTACTACAGCTGTCGTGATACTTAGATCAGCTGTTGCAGTAGAAGCTGTTGTCCCTATCGAATTTTGGACGAAAAGATAGGTTTAGTGACTTTTCCTTTAGCTCGTCTAAAATTAAAAACTAATTCTAGTCGTTTCTAGAAATCCAGTATAGACATAATCCGAAATGTAGTTCTCGTGCGCGATAATGCTAACCTATATGCCATCCACCATCTGTTTCTTCAGCATGATACAGAGTCATTTGGTTCCAAGAAACTAGCGCGAGCGAGCTGGAGCGACTCTGTATCGCTGTATCGAGCTCGATGCGAAGGGCATGCTAGCTGAGTTCGTACAATCGACAGCAGCTTGACCTTCACATCTAATTGCAAAAGCGCCCGTAACACAACTAAATAAAGTGCACGTATGTCAAGGTCGATATACTGTTGACTGTATTCTCTTCCAAGCTGTACAGTGGCTGCCAGTTAGCAGTTCGTAACGTGACGATACAAATTACATTCGCCCGTCGAATGCCAATAGCGGTCGTCATTCCGTTGACAGACAATTTGTCTTCTTTGTCACAACGGCACAGGGCTAAATACAACCGAGTTCAATGCTGGCGAGATAGTTATAGAACGACTGGTCGACGAATACAATCCAATTTGAACACCATTACGAAGAGATCTTCATTTATCTAGCAAGTTTGCAGGCTAAGGCTTCTTGCATTAAGCACGCCCTTTTACATTATCATTGTAGAGTGGTGCATTAAAGTATTAAAATAAATAATAAATATCTTAGCATAGAGCTAAATTTATAGAATAGAAATTTAGCTCTCACGGTTATCAGCCCGTTGAAACTCACACCTGATCACACATCTTGCTACAAATTAGAGCACGCTTTGCATCTACTGAGTTTATGTCTTTGCGATAACAACCAAATGGGAGCTTCCATTGGTGCCGTATTTTCAAGAAAAATCAATTTAGTGTGTAGCGTATAGAGCGGTGGAGCGGAGCGGTAAAACCCCGTCTCCTCATTCGGGAGGTCGTGGGTTCGAATCCCGGTATGCACCAATGACTTTGTTTTCTAAGCTACGTACATTTGTTAAGTCATAGCAGCTATATCACTCGCTAACGGTGATGGAAAACATCCTGAGGGAACCTGAGTGTTGAGGTGTTCACATACCTCAGCACTTGAAATTGCCAATCCACGGTGGGCAAGCGGGGTAATTAAGCTCATACTCTCTCTTTGAGACAAGGCCAGTGCCCTGCAGTGGGACGTATATAGGTCACATAAAAAAGTGTGTATCTTTTTGCAGTCGATATGCGAATAAAATATTAGATATTCCATTAAGTATGTTTCTATTTTCCTTCTGATGTGCTTCGCCTTCACCATTACAGCTTTCCATGCGTTGTGAACGATACTTCACCTTTTGTCGACGTATCTGCTGAATGGACCTTCTGTACTTCCACATACAGCCACCGCCACGCGCGTCATCGATTAGAAGTCCATTTGAACGCGCTCTTCACACTTTTCGCAGTTCAAATACCTACGGCACTTGTAACGAGGCCCGGCGATGCGTGCGTTGTGACAAATTGTCGAAATTCTCGTTTTTTGTATCGGAGATTCGATTCTTTCCGTTCAAAGGTGTCGATACACATGCCCCACAAATGGATATATTCACTGTTTGTTGATATAGCCCGATACAGGAACGTTTTCCACTTAACCTAAGTCGTTTGCCTCGTTGGTCTAGCCATTAATTGGCTTAGCTACCAAAACAGAGGTCGTGGGTTCCCACTGGGGGCCGCCGTATATTTGTACAAATGGCGGCAGTTTGAGACGTCCTTGCCAGTTTACCATAGTATAGGGTATCCTAGTTTGGGACCAGGTCAAGTGATAGTGTTGTGTAGAAGTTATTATTATTATTGCTTAGAGATTTTAGTTTTGCGATCGATCGCAACCTTTTTTGTTAATAATGCGATAAATTGCAAATTATTACTGAGTTGTAATCAAATGTAATTATAGTATCACGAAAAGAGAGAAAATATAAGAGAGAGATACGATAAGATATTTGTTTATTTTCTGTCCACAAATTACATTGGCATATAAAAACAACATTGATATAATGATATGTACACAGCAAAAGAATTTACTATTTGTGGAAAGACTGGAGCCTAAACCAGATCAAAAGATTTGTATCTTAGGTTTTCAGGCCTCCCGAACTGCAAAAGATTCGTATCATATAAGCGTTTACTATCTATGCCTCCAACTCTATGATACAATAAGTATATTTTACTAAAGTGTGATTGTAACTTAGTTACGATTTTCTTGATTTTATGATTGTAACTTAGAACAGTCGCGCCGATAACAGTTATGAAATTGCCGGTTTGTCTTCATATTATATTGTAAAGCTCATGAAACTAAAATTTAAAATTTGTAATTTATTATATTCTTGAATCCCACTGTTACTTCAACTTTCCTAGTCTCTGTCCTCTAAAATCCCGTCATTGGAAATCTTCAAGAGATCGAACCAGAGACCTGGATCTCGAGTTTCGAGTTTCAGACCACTAAACGTTTCTTAGTAGACGTAACCGGCCCACTGCCACTTCGACTTGCTAATCTGAGGACAAAATGGTGTAACCACCGCTAGAATACCTTTAAGATCATTGCAAAAAGTGATCACTGATCATTGATGTGCGATTTACGCAAATTTGCGTTGTGGGCGTGATTTATCGAAGCAAAACCACGATTGATGTCTTTAAGGTCATGGTGCAAAAAGCTTTACGACGATACGCTCCGTCTACTAACAGCATTGCCAGGACTCCACCAAGAATTTGGAAGGCACAGAAGGACCAAACTTTGTTGCAATGTGTAATGTGTTTGAGTGCTCACTTACGTGCTCTTGGTACGCTCAAAAGCGCATCAACAGTTTGAATAGCACACATACGTGTATTCTACTTAGTTGTGTGATGAGTGAATTTGCATCAAAAAATTAAATTTTATCTGCTTTTTTAATGTCAAACAGTACGTTTTGCAATTGACCATAAAGTGGACTGGCCTGGCCTTGAAGAAAATAGCCGTTAAACCGAACATCCCAAACAGTAAACAAAAAAGTGGAGTAGTTCACACAAATGTCACTATGATGTAAAAAAAATAAACCGGCCAAGTGCGCGTAGGGCCACGCGCAATGTAGGGTTCCGTAGAAAAAGGGGGTTTTGTCTACTTTACAGAACTGATAACTTCATCAATGTAATTTTCAATAAATTTGGTAGGAACTTTTCCTTTTATAAGTTGGTCGCCTATTACTCTTTAACTTGTAAAGCCTACAAAGCCGTGATAGTTTTCCCTTAAAGTTCATTATAATGTGCTACTACCCTGAATTTTTTCACGTTTCTACAATCAACCGTGTAGCCAGGAGAGGGGGAGGGTTAATAATTTTAGTGGTAACACGCAAATAATACTTATTAATATTATAACAACACTTTTATTGCTATTCTTTAGATCTTCTCTACAATTTAGAAAATATTCTAATACAGAGAAATATTCTAATATATAGTAATACAGAGAAGTTTTGTAAAGAGTTTCGAAATTTCGCCGATGCATGCACTTGCCCACTAGCTCAGTTGGAAGAGCGCTGGCACGGTTAGCCAGAGGTCGCGGGTTCAAGTCCTGGCATGAGTGGAATTTGTAGCCTCTAAATAGGTTTTTAAAATTGTCCTCAGCACGGGTTAGTGCAACAAAAAGAATATATTCTAGATACTTATAGCTTATTATAATATGATAAGCTCTACACCTACACACTCTTATTATTATTAAATCCTTTATTGCATTTAAGACAGGCAGTTTTGCACATAGGCGAGCTTAATGCTACTTAGCATTATCTACCAGCTAACCTAAGTTTTGAAGAGAACATTAAAACATCGCAACTTACTCGTAAAATATTAAATATACTTACTATATCTTCGTGTGTGCTTCTGTCTGACTCAGTCGCCAGCAGCGCGGATGCGTGAAATATTTGGTAGCGGCCGCGCCCGCCCCATTTGCATACAATGAACTACACAATCAAGGGTGCGGTGGAAAGCGGGACTTCGGAAGTACCGTCGCATCCATAAGCCTATAAGCATCCATAGCCCAGCTCGTAATAAGCTCACAGACCATCCTGACCATTCGAGACCATCTTGACTCGAATTCAAACATACAGTCAATTGTCTTGGTGCTCTGCTCGCATCCATTTGGAAGAGGCGTAAACACGACTGCACATCAAGGTATAACAAGGCCTTTATCAGTAATTTCGCGGCATCTACATCTCATAGTGTCTATACTGTAAAGATCGTGCCAGGCAAATTATATATATATTCAAAAAAGGAGGAGGTTATCAATTCGATATATATATATATACGCATCGAATTGATAACCTCCTCCTTTTTTGAAGTGGTTATAAAGACTGGTGGTGTCCACTGACGTTTCAAAAGGTGCGAAAATGTTTGTAAAAGTTTTGTATGTATGGAAGCCTCAAATTAAACAGCTGATATTTTTTTAACATTCCAAAGCAGTCCCAGTAGTAAAAGTCCTTCGTGTTGATGATTAGAACCCTACCTTTTCGGAAAGATAAGGGGATTTTGTTAAGACCTTTAAAAGAATTACGGTGCTATTTATAAAAAACACGATCCTGTGGTAAAGGGAAAGAGAAGCCCTCTAAATGCATTTGAAGAGTGTTGTAAGAAATCGTGTTTTTATAAGTAAGACTGGTAAAGTACATACATACAGAGGGGTAGGCAGAGACTATCACTTGCCACGATCCTGACAGAGCACTTTCGCGTCCTCAAATTCATTAGTCGTTGCATGCACGCACACCGGTTTCGGGTACTTTTTATCTTGCCCTTTGCTAATACATCCTCTATTTGGTCGAAGTATGTCCGCCTGCCACCCACATTCGCTCGATATATATGTTTCGTCAATCTTTCTGGTAAAGTGTAAGGCACAAGTAGGCATAGGTTAAGTAGGTATAAGGCTCCGATAAGACAGCGGTGGCAACACATCAGCTTGTTTAACGGACCCCCCAAGTGGAGGATGAGTGGCGGTCGCTTACAGTGTCAGGACGGGGATCAACGTCACAAGGCGTGGCTACTTACGAACTGATTAACTGAGGGGCCGAGACGAGAGGAGCATATTCCACTTATGAGCAAATGATACGGATACAAAAACTCTGGCATTATACATATATAACTCTCCAGTTAATGTGGCGACTGCAGTGATAGTAAAAACACTGACCCTGGTTTCGAGCGTGTAGTCAGAATATGGCCAAAAAAATTCCTAGAAATAGTTCTTTTTTATGGATAGACCGACGGACATTTTCATTTATTTATTTTCGGAAAAGTATACAACAAACCTTACTTTACAGAGATAGCTAACAATTAGAGTACAGTTCTTGCCTAAGTTTTCCTTTATGCCTAAGTATACCTAGGGTGGTCATAAGATCTGCATTTGGTTAGCTGTATACAATTTTATTGAAATTTATGTGAGAGTTCAATTACTGAATGGACTTGGTATATTGTGTTAGATTACGAACCAGAGTAAATCTTTGCCGTATTATGTCTTAAAATGCTATTATCGAGTTAGATCGATGCTCAAAGCGTCTCTGTAAATTTATAATCTACTTGTTAGTATGAAAAAGAAGACTATTGTATCTGTAGTTACAAGTTAGTATGAACATTGAGGACGTGAAACTAAAACAAACGACTTGCGGTCTTATCTTGATAATCTTCAGGGAACTGACAATGTCAGATTACCATTAATAACAGCAAGGTCTTTTTCTAACATAACGCGACCTTTCATAGTAACATGAAAATGATAATAACATGTAATATTTTCTAACCGATATCTACGTGAACGAAGTCACGAATAGAGCATTAGTGTTAAATCATTTTCTCAACGTCTTGAGTCTGAATGGGGCGTAGTAAAGTTTTCTCCATAAAACCCACTTTGTGTGATTCAAAAACAAGCTTCAACTGCATCAACGTAAGATCGATTGTATGGAGCACAATTACGGAGGTTCATTTCCCACAAGCAATAAGACGCTTGACACAAATAAACTTCAGTGTCCATGGGAGCCCGGATGTAATTACGATCAGGGCGATTCCATGTGCTTCCTTTTCCCTCCCCATTTCACGTTACGTATTTTTTTGTTAATGCCATCCTGCCGTTGAACCTCAATTTTACTACACGATTTCATAACTTACTTTGGTATTGCGAATACTAGGCCTCAGCATTATTTTTATCAATCAATCACCCTGTATTCGTCGACTGCTGGACATATGCCTCCCTCAAGACACGCCCCTTCTTTCTTTCCTCGGCTGTCCTCACCCAGCCGCTGCCAGCTTATTAAGATAAGATAAGAATATTCTTTATTGTACCAGGAAAAACAACATAAAATATTTATAAAGATACAGTACAATTATTAATATTATTATTGATACGTTTATGTGAAAAAAAGTGAAAAGATACAAACGACTCAATGCAGTAATAATTTTCTACCAATCAACCACAGGAGATCCAGCCGCGAAAGATATTGAAGCAACATAAAAGACGGGATAGTGCAGTAGACAGCACAGCACATCTATATTTATATATACCTAGATGTTCTGTGCTGTCTATATGCGCTCTACGCAGTTAGGTTACTGGCGACTGCAACTAAAATGTTTGTTCACGAAGCAGCGTACTTACACGCTGCTTCGTGAAGTTAGCAAACTTGAGCTTCAGAGTTCGTGAGCGAATGCCAAATGTAAGCAGCGTTTAGCATGGAGGTCTCGGCTTCGACCCTCAATACTACTTACGCCCAATCATGCTGTCAAACCGTCTCGAGAACGTGGGAAGAGCAGAGCGTTTGCCAAACGCCAAGTGTGCGATGCCCTTTATAAAGAAAAAATGTGTTTACTGGCTGGAATTTGCTTCGGCAGAAGGCAAGTGAAAACTAAACCAGTGTTTACTATGTATTTAATCAATCTGATTTTGAATTTTAATTAAGAACGGGTTCCCATTGACATTGCCGAGCGTAAGTAGTTTCCCCAAATTATAAACTTTTTGTAGTTTCTTGACTCTAATTGTCATGTCTGAATGTCATTGTTAAATATTTTAGATAAAATAATATTAACTTTAATAAAACACTCGACAGACTCACTTGTCCTGATCCCAAACTAGGATACCCAGTGCTACGGTAACCAGGCAAGGACATCACAAACTTGGAAGTTCACCCGGACTGAGGCCATTTGTACAAATGTACCACGACCCTCAATGGGAATCGAACCCACGACCTCCGGCATGGTAACCAGACGTGATACTGTTAAACCAACAAGGTAGTCAATTATTTTTGGTTGTTTGCGATATTTGATTCTTGCTGAATCGAAGAATTGTGTAATTTGTTGACCGATCAATTGCAACTTGCTTTGTAATACTAGCTGATTGTAAAAGTACATATCGAGCAGGTAATTATACACTTTTTATAAAAGGAAGGAATCCAACCGCGTTACAAATACGAAGTAGAAATCCTGTAAGGTGAATATAATTAAAAAAATGTACTGAATATCTCAACCGCCCTCTAAATGATGCCTGAGGATAAAATTTTTGCGTACCATATTCCTAATATTTTCTCGAATTAGAGTATTTTGTACTTAGATTAAATAAATTTACTCATATCAATATATCGCGATATGTTAATTATTCTTAATGGGTTGGTTTTAGCATTTTTCCACGTAATCTTATTTTATAGATTTTCATACAACCCGTGTCAGCCAAAAAACTGAATGTTTTTTTTTAATAATTCAATTGGCTTAAATTAACGACGTATAGATGATTTTGTTCGAAAATCGAAATTAATAAATCAATAATTCAAGTCTCAAAACAATAAACATAATAAGTACTTAATTAAGCATTTGAAGTTTTTTAGAGATGAGTCAGTGGCATAATATTTTGTTGTTAGCATAAATTACGCTCAGCACCTACGCGTTACTAAAGCTTTAGTAATAAATAACAATAAGCCTTTTAGAAATTGTTGTTTCCCTTAGCGGCTGAATTGGCGTTAGCCTCTGTAACCATAAAAAACAATTATTTGCTTCTTTCTCGCTTGCACGTTGTAACATTTTTTAATTATTGCACATTTACGGTGCGTATTGTATTTGTGTTTCTCAATAACATTTTCAATTATTGTAAAAGTTCAATATTTAATAGTGTTATTAAAACAATGTCTATCTAAAAAACAATGTCGCAGGCGCAGCAACGCCCGAGTGGTTGTTATTAGTAGTTGTATGAAACTTGACCCTGATCTAAAAAAATCAACCCCAACGATATCTTCTCACCCATCTAGTGTGAGTGAAGATGCCCCTGGACGCTGTATAAATCTTCTTGTTTCGTAGATGCAAAGGCCAAAGTTTTTTTTTTATTTAAATAGTTTTGAACAATGTCTTCTTACTAACATTCGAAAATGTTGGTAGCCATCACAATATTGATAAACATAAATTGTCATTTCCACGTTCTAGACTTGCAAAAGTTAATACATCCTTTATGGGGCACTGTGTACGGTTCTACAATAAGATTCCTCAAGATATATTAGAGTTACCACCGACGCGGTTTAAAAAATGTATTAAGCATACTCTGTACAAAAAAGCCTATTATAACATTAAGGATTATTTGGAAGACAAGGATGTCTGGTATTTAAATAATGTTAACAGGAACGATTGTATCTAGTGTAGTGTAACTTTAAGTTGAAAACTCTGTTAATTAAGCAAACCTGTTTTGAAAAGAATAAATGTGGAGTTTCTTTGTTAGCTTCTTATCCGCATAATCTATTAATTGTGAAACTAACAGCTTTGACGTTCATTTTGTTTTTATAGTGAATAAAAAATTTTGACTTTGACTTTGACATTACGATGTTACTTACAATGTTGGTAATAATGATACACTACTCTATTATGTATCATGAAATTCATGAAGGATAAAAAGGACAAAAGATAGTCACGCCCGTTCAGCTATGATTATACTGTGGGCGGCTGCCCTTGTTGCTGGTAGAAGTTGAGGAGAAGAAACGCCCGGTCGCAGTTGAAGACACTTTTTTATTTTCTTAATGCACAGAGATACACGTTGCAAGAAGGTTCGGTGACAGAAGAAGGTATTTTAGTTGCCATATCAAAAAAGTGGCACAATAATTTGTTGGGGATGCCAACATATTATACAACGAACGAGAAGAGATCGTTGGCGATCATTTCTTTTGATCAGGGCCAAGTTACATTCAACTACAATTAGTAGTTTATTATGACAATTCTACTTACATTGCGTAGAAGATCTTTTTGTTTATCTGTGGGTTAATTAACTTTGCTATATACATCGAATTGTCATAGTAAGCCATGAATTGTAGTTTTATAAAAAAAGGCCCCTGGTAGTGCAAACAGCTCACGGGATTTGGA
This sequence comes from Yponomeuta evonymella, assembly GCA_963969515.1. NCBI lineage: Eukaryota > Metazoa > Arthropoda > Insecta > Lepidoptera > Yponomeutidae > Yponomeuta > Yponomeuta evonymella. The sequence goes on along the minus strand of OZ018355.1, from coordinate 8,089,490 downwards.
TGAAAGGGATTCGAATCTTTTGGCATTCTCACCACTGTATTACTTTTTTTAAGGGTTCCGTACCCGAAGGGTGTCAAACGGGACCCTATTACTAAGACTTAACTGTCCCTCTGTCTGTCTGCCTGTCTGTCTGTCCGTCTGTCAGTCTTTCTGTCTGTCACCAGGCTGTATCTCATAAACCGTGATAGCTAGGCAGTTGAAATTTTCACTGATGTAAGTATTTCTGTCTGTCTGTCACCAGCCTGTATCTCATGAACCGTGATAGCTAGGCAGTTGAAATTTTACTGATGATGTATTTCTATTGCCGCTATATTAAAAAAATACTAAAAACAAAAAAGAAATATTTAAGGGGGGCTCCGATACAACAAACGTATTTTTTTGTCTTTTTTTGTTCGATATTAATAACGGCAACAGGCAGATGCTTGACAGTATATTTAGTTCTATATTCGCTTCAAAAATAAATTTATTTATTAATTTATTTTATTTATTTAACAGAAATCCACAGCAATACAATTACAGTAAACAATAGGTTCTTAATAATTTTTACATGCAGCTAATGATTGATTTTACTATGTAGGTTAGAAAATTATATTTTACTTATTTTAACTAATTGTAATAAAGTATTCTATTGTATTGAATCTAGGTGCATGAAGATCATTCTCGGTACATAAGGATCATTCTTTAAAGAATGAAATTAAAATAAAATATATAATTAGGGGGGGCTCCCATACAATAAACGTGATTTTTAACCGTTTTTTCTCGATCTTTGTGTCTAATGTTGCATAGATAATGGTACGGAACCCTTCGTGCGCGAGTCCTCGCAGATGCCGGTTTTTTTTTAAGTGGCGCATAATTCTTCGTAACCATGTTAAATATCCTAATGATCTATTCGATATTCACAGGTTTAAACGTGCGCCGCCCCTTCGAAAAGTTCCCACAAAGTTTTAGTCATCTATGTCAGCCTCGCATACAATGAGGTTCTAACCCTCCTGGTATTCAAATAGACCATGTCCAGAATAGGATACTTTTAGATACAGTATCAGAATCGTACAAGAACGAAATCGCGGGCGACGATAGTTTCAAATAAGTGCAAACTGGAATTAAAAGTTACAGCCAAACAAACCTCTTATTAAATTCGGCTTATTCCTGGGCCCTATTTCATAAAACAACAATTCATTGTTTACTGTGACAATTTGATGTACACTGCGTAGCCGTTTATCCCACAGATCAACAAGTAGAAAAACTCAGCTATGTAATGTACATAATTTTGTCATAATGAACTATGAATTATAGTTTTATGAAACGCGGCCCAGAATTATGTTCAGTTGAATGTATAAATTTATTCATTAAGTTAATTGTATACATTTTACTCGTACACGTGCTGAAATAGGTTGAAAGGCGGATAATGGGTTCGGTTTCTTTGTTATGAAATTACACAATCATCCAAGCCACAGAACCAATTACTTACAACTTCGCATAATGAATGTAAAGAAGACATTAAGACAAAATACACATCATTACACTTTTACAAGCCATTATAAATAATATACCAACGTGGTCCGAGATGACAGGTCTCCGCTTGTACCTTTTTAATGCTTTTGGTTTATGGAATATGCGACCTTTTTGCAGTGAGTGCCTTTCAGAATAAACCCTCTCAACGGCTCCAACTCTTAATAGCAACAGCTCCAACGCTGAAAGTTAGTATGGGGTTTTTAGGACGACAAATTGAACTAGCTAGCTAAGAATAATTTTTACTTTATTTTTGTACCTCGTGTTCCCCGTGTTTTAGGCATAAAACAATTATAGGAATAAAAAATTTAAATAGAAAGGTATTCTTGTCATTATCGGAACGTCACAACAGCTTTGTTGGGAAGAAGCATGTCTAGGGGAAGAAACAAAGAGTTCCAGTTCCGGTTCGGTATAGTTCGGATCCTGGTCAGTGACTTAATTTTTTTCGTTTCTGTCAAGTGTTTTTATTTATATTGCGATGTAGATCCATATTACACCATATTTAAAGAACGCATCTCTACTGAAAATGGGAAACAAATTTGAGGCGAGTTCCCCGTTGGGCCGAGAGGCCGATGTACTGTCGACTCTACCTAGCATTATCTCTACTACTAATTGAGGAAGCGCCTGAAGGTCAGTCAGAGGCTAGAAGGCTGCTAAATTAACGCAAAAAGCGCAGTTCAAGGCCCTCTTGAAATATTGCTTGGGAACTCAAATATCTTCAGTTAAGCTGGATGTTCTGTAAACAAACAAAAAACTGAAATAAAAAATAACAAACATAAACTAATAAGCAGGCGAGACCCAACCTTGCGACTAATTGCGATACCTAGGACCTGCTGCTCAGCAGTCGGGTTGTTTGTTATTTCAGTTTTTTATTTATGTAAATTGTGACTATTGTTTAAAAAGTTTTAAGGGAACATAGAATCGGAGATACTAACATACATACAAGCCGAACACATTACACTCCCTTAGGGCTCCTCCGTACTCGGGTGTAAAATCAACCCATATTACAAATGAGCTGATGACTGACCTTATGGTTGTTAAAGAAATCAATGACACAATTAGAGATTAACTTGTTTTACGAAATTGAATGAAAACGCTTCGACTTTATCGCTAACTTTCCACCATAGGTACATTGTAACATCAAATGAAACAAAAAAATTAATGATTGGCACATACAAAGTTATTTATGTCATAGGAGCCTCTAGCGTGAATAGATTATAGTTTAGTCGTCTCAATAAGGCGGTAACAGAAGTCTCGTTCGAATCAGAGCATTTAAATAGGAACCCATATAAAGGCTCTATAAAATAATGAAATAAACCCCCTATAATGAAAATTCACCTGGCGACAAAATAATTTATGTCACTATAAATTAATAAACAGGTCTTAAATCGATGGTTTCCTCTGCAAAATGAAATTTCAGTGTCTAACGGCGCTTTGAAAAAATTATAAGGGTCTTAATTTCATCGAAGCCGTGACTTGATAGCTCAGTGGTATGGTATCAAGATCCCCTGATACTGAGAACGGAGGATCCGGGTTCGGTCCCCAACTATGAATTTAAACTTAACAGAATATTTTTTAAGGTTAAACTTAGAGGGAGCAATTCTAAAGACGACTTGTTTATAGTTATATTTACATACTCCATTTGAAAGATAGGAAAGATAGAAAGATATATTTATTTAATGACACAATAAACAAAAGCATAAAATCACACCACAAAAATGAAAACGCTTTAAAGTTTTTGCTTTAAAGTAATCCAATTACTTTAAATGATTTGCTCTATAGTTTTTCGGATCATAAGTTATAGCTGGAAGCCTCTATTTTAAAGTACATTAGAATAGACCCCTAGGTAAATAAGCGCAGTCGATATACGGGCTACATTGAGCAGAACAAACGTTGACTACATGTATGAAGCGGTAGTAGCGCAGCAGTGAATGCCGAACTCTCATTCGGGAGGTCGTTTGTTTTCTAAGTTACGTACATTTGTGAAGTTGCAGTAGCAATACCACTCGCTAACGGTGAAGGAAAACATCGTGACGAAGCCTGGGTGTCTCAGCCGTCCTCAGCGTTTGAAGTTGCCAATCCGCGGTGGGCACGTGTGGTAATTAAGCCCCTACTCTCTCTCGCTGTAAAAAGGCCTGTGCCCTGCAGTGAAACCTATATACTCGTAGGCTACATAAAAAAAATATGCCTGAGAACGTTGTGACACGTTAGATCAAAGCAGACCTTCCGTGACTCCTTCCATCGTGGCCGAAATATTATCTAAATGCCGATTTCAATCTCGGCGGGCGTTTTTGTCTTCCGCATATTACCATCAATTAAAATGTTTACACGTGAGCCAATGTGACGCAGACCGAATTCCTACGGAACCTGTTTCTACAATAGGTCTGTGGGGGAGATAGAGTTCGTGACACCACCAGTTTCACTTAACCAACGCTAATTGTGTGCTTTGATACAGAAATGAGACGTTCACATGAACATATTACTCTGGCGAAGGCCTTATGCTCAAGGCAACATCACGCTATTAAATTAATAAGGTGCGTTTTCGTGGCCCATTCAAGGATTTTGTAAACAATAGGCTACTTGACAGGTTTCTGAGAACCATTACAGATTGTTGGTTTACATTGAGTGCTCAGAAAGTGGTAATTTTAAATTCTTTCGTGTATTTATTTTAAAAAAAAGCAAATAAAATTTCGCTTTTAAAATGAGCCGCCAAAACACTATCTTGGGCAATATGACGTCGCACAGGAGTCAGTGACGTCACTGGTCAGTAAGCAAACAAACATCAACTCCACAGAACAATACTACTAGGAAGAATGGCGACTCCATAATAAAGTGGGGTATTTAAATTGACTGTAACACCATCTAGTGTGTGCCCCCAGAGCGGGAACTTTTAATTATTAGGGCGCGGAGAAGCAAATAGGTCTGCCACTATAGGTTCCTTGAAAAATTTGAGAATTTTGCCAATCCAGGCCGTTTTCGATAAAATGGCTGCAGCTCAGATACAAAATTACCAAGTTTTATTCAGGTTGTTTGGATAAATGACCAATTTTGTTTTTGTTAAAATGCCTTAAATTGGTTTTAAAACTCGTATTTTATACGAATTATATATAATTAATACTTTTTTTCACACTGTCAAATAGCCTATTGCTGGCATTGTTGAGGCCCGGAGACGTGACAACATGAATATGACGACGATAAAAGTATGATTGTGACTAATTATAATGAATTAGGTACCAACTCGTGTTCCATCTAAATACCCACGTATACGACTGATTTCATAAGCAGCCTATATACAGGACACGGGCCTTCTCTCAGAGAGAGAGTATGGGCTTAATCACCACGCGTGCCCACGGTGGATTGGCGATTTCAAGCGTTGAGGTATGTGAATAGCTCAGACGCTCAGGTTTCCTCACGATGTTTTCCTTCACATTAGCGAGTGGTATTGCTACTATAACTTCACAAATGTACGTAACTTAGAAAACAAAACGACTGATTTTATTAATTATTATTATACTTTATTGCACACGAAACATTGAACAGGGCATTACATGAGAAATAACATGTACAAAGACGAGCTTATCTCTGTTAGCTGAGTTTTTTATTATAAAATATTTGATATCAACATACAAATCGTAGCAAATTCACCCGTTACGCAATACAGCAAAATTGAAACTTTTATTTGCACAGGAATCTGATTATGTATAAAAATCTCGTGTCACAGTGTTTGTATCGAACTCCTCCGAAACTGCTTCACCGATTTGTATGAAGTTTTTTGTGTATATTTGGTCTGAGGTCTGAGAATGGGTCGTAGGCTAACTATTATCCTACGACCTATTCCAATTATTAATGTAACAAAAGAACGTTTGCAGAGTCAGCTAGTAGGCATATAAAACTTGAACATATTACAAGTAATTAGTTAGGGAACTGTTCGGGTCAAGTGGCAAACCCTAGTCTCTGCCTACCCCTCTGCGATACACGCACAACTTTGGGTATATATATAGGTGCGTAAGACAGTTAAGCTTGGAAAAATCCTGCATCTGAATCACGCATGCAAGGATCGTTGTACTTTCGACTGGTATGCCTGCTACTGGCAGATCCGACGTTTTTATGGCAACTTTGGAGGTCGCTCCATATGATCATAAACTCATAATCATAAACTTAGAAACTGATAGCTTAACAAATATTACGAAAAAAATGTAAATGAGGTTCCCTCATCTACTAAGAAATCTCTTTGCATATAACTTTGGTTAATGGTACAACATTATTATTATCTTAACTACCAATTACGTGGTACAAAATGCTGGAATGTTATCGCTTGTTAAGATAAGCAAACCACCAACATCACTCGCCCGATGCGTTTGAGACGGAGCTCGCTTATTCGCAAGACCCATATAGCATTTAAATTTCCCAGAACTTTCACTACACTCGCGTGCAAAGAAAGCAGCAACAACTTACGCCTTACTACCACACATTGCTCAGTTGAAGTGATAGTGGGCGGGGCATATAGCTCGAAGAACTGATGGCCGTTGGGACGAAAAAGTTCTGACCTGGTGACCGCGGACCGGACGACGCAGCGTGGGCAGGCCTCCCACCAGATGGTCTGACGACCCGGTTATGGTGGCGGAGAGTCGCTGGATATGGCGGCACAAGACTGGGAAGCTTGGAGAACCATGAGGGAGGCCTTTGTCCTGCAGCGGGCGTCAAATGGCTGATGATGATGATGATAATCACACAACTTGTGACGGGCGGAGGAAAATATTCTCGCACGACGAGAACTCGAAATTGGAAAAGAGTGTGAATTATCATTATTTAAATAATTTACAGTAACCTCTGTATATTTGTTTACAGTCGCGTGCAAAGAAACCTAGCAGCAACGACTTACGCTTTACTATCACTAGTGATGGGCGGGGGAGAATACTTGAAATTGAAAAAAAAATGTTATAATCTCTTTATTGAAATAATTTACATTAACCATATTTGTGGGATTCAATGAATAACTGAGCGGAACGATGGAAAATGAAAATTTTTATTTGTAAAACAAAATTTTACGAACCTAATTTACAAGGTTGGCACCTCCTTTTAAGTGATTTTACGAAGACTTATTTCTTCCATTTATAAGGTCTCGTCATGCGAGAACATTAACGGAGAATATCCTCCACGGCCCATCTTACGAGAAAAAAATCCTAGCAGCAACAAGTTACGCATTCCTATCACGACATAATCAAATCAAGGACGCGTAATATCCTTTTTCTGGCACACCGCACTCGAGTGAAGTTACTAGACATAGAATTATTATGTTATGCAATTTCTGAGTACCTACTGAAATAGACGAAAACAGTCGACAAGCTTTACTTACACACACACGATTAGAGCATGGATACTGGTTTTCGGTAATACCGAAAAACCGGAATACCGGACAGAATATTCGAATTTGAAAAACCGGTTTTGTATTATCCTAATACCGGTATTTCGATAGTTTCGGTATTACTATACCCTGCTTCTAGATGCGCTGTTCGATTCTACATCCATATAATAACTTCATAACGTAAAACATTGGGACTTTTCTAGATTTCCAATCTGGTTTTACGATTAATTTTTGAGAGCCTGAGACTGTCTAAATACAGAACTCATGCTTTCTAGGGTTTTGGAGTTTCAGTATCAATACAGTCAAATGTTTAACGCTCACCTTAAAGATAGTTTCGAATTTACTGATGGGTACTATTTAAAATCGCAGTTCGTTCCTGTGAATTGCGGTGTACCACAAAAACTAGTGATAGTCTCCTGCTCTATGTGGTGTACCTACGGTACAGTAGTGACATAATACAGTATTTTAACTAACTGTAAGTATCTTCAACAGCCACTAAGTTAAAGATATTAGCATTGTCCTAAATATTGTTTTTGAATTTAGAACGCGAGGTTAGCCGCCGCGGGAGGATATATGACAATTTGTTTTAAGGGTATAAGTTCATATAATATTCACTGATTTCTTGTATCCTTGTGAATAAGTGTGTGACTAATTCCACCTTCTAACGTTCGTTCAACACGTGAATGAAAGTAGATTTTGTATTTTTAAAGAAAAAATGTCGAGATATTGACATTTCGGTATTCTGTAAAAAACAAATATAATATTTTCTTCTTACGTTTGCATAGATCAGGAGTCTTTTAAGCTTTGTTTATTTAAAGAGTTTTTGTATCGAGCCATGGTGTCACTAGAAACTGACAGCTCGTAGGATATCAGTTTATGACGTACTTCCGAGACTACGAATCTTTTTTTTTCGCTTTAAAAATTTGTTAAGGCAGCTCCAATCGAAATATTCAGCCTAGGCTCTCAAAATTGGTTATGTTATCGAAAAATATATAAATACAAAACTTATTTTTTAAAGGACAATGGTCATTATTTCGGTTTGCTTTAGCAATAGTGCTAAGAGTCCGAGCAAGAGAAATATAATTATGAATACAAAATAAATTTGTTTCTTTTAAATATTCTAATACTATCAGGTTGAGTTCAGTTTTCTCTCGGACTTATTGTATTTGCTCAAGAAAATTTTGCTTACTTTATATTTCATTGAGTTAATTTGACAACTTGAACTGATGATGTGGGGAAAGCTCAGTGGGACAAAACGTAGAGGCCACATAAATCAACTGTTTTACAATCATCTATGTTATTTTAACAAAAAATCATCAATACCGAAATACCGGAATTCCGGTATTTCAAATGTTGATATCGAAAAAATACCGGTTTTAGAAAAAGGGTCCGGTAGTCCATGCTCTACACACGATGCCTAAATACACGCATATTTTCAGGAGGGATATGCAGAGACCATTGTTGGCCACTTGTCACGATTCTATCAATCCTCTTTCTTTTCATCAACATTCATTAGTTGATACATACCCGGTTTCGGGTACTTTAGATTATGTAATAAATCTTTATTGTTTTGTTTAAGAAAAGTAAGAAAGCGATGAGTAATTTTTAAAGAGGGACTATTGATTACAATGAAAACCTTATTAAGGCAGAAACAACGTAATAGTTGCATTACATTGTTTCTGAATGAAGCGCAATGAATGAGAGAAATCTACGGAACAGTTCTAGCGGTAGAGGCTCGAAATATAGAGTCTTTCAGCAACAATCTAAGTACTGCACAGGTATTTCAAATCGAACTTTATTATCTCACAGTTGTCAGTGTTTATAGCCGGTGAACGTCGCCGATACAGTATTTACTGTGATTGCTCCGCACCATCATGAGATACTCGTAGAATGAAACAGAATACAAAGCTTCCTGAGCTGGACAGAGCCTTATAATTTTAAAAAAGTAAGTAAATAAATCGATCACGAAGGTTAAGCAACACAGGGCGCGTTCAGTGCATGGATGGGTCATCGTATATGCCTAACGCTAGTGGCATTTTTCCGAGCGGTTCCGTGCTTCGCAAAGCACGTTAAGCTGTTGGTGCCGGCTGCCGTCGATAGATGGCAGTCATTAAGCCAAGTCAGAGGCCTTTGGGCGGCTTGACAACTTCTGACAGTAGACGAGCCACTAGTCTACAAGCCGCCACCAATCCGGACTTGGCCCCCGTGGTGGAGTATGGCCTATACCTTCCTCAGGGAAGAGACCCGTGCCCCTCGGTGGGGACATAATGGGTTGATGATGAAGTAAATATGAGCGGTGGTAGCCTAGTGGGTAGAACATTGAACTCGAAAGCGAGAGACCCTGGTTCGATTCCCAGTGCGGGCATCTAAGTAACGTGTCAGATGAATCTCTCAATAATTTTAGTAGGGATTTTTAGAACCCACTGCCGAGAACCTAGGATCCCCTAGATCCAATGATTGAGAGATTGATCTGATACTTTTCGCAAAAACAATCTGTAAAAGAAATGTTTTTTTTTTCACTGTTGGCGCTAGTTAGCCCCTATATCCTCTTAAGAAAGTAGTATACTGTTAATTAAAGAAAGGGAGTAAATAAGTATTTGCATCTCGCTCATACAATCTACAACATTGTATGTGCTAGAGGCCAATAGTTGTCTAGTCCCTTTCTTTAATTAATGGTGTTGCAGTAGTAGTGAAGACAAAACTGGGCTTCTGACATTTACCAACTATATGCGGATACCACGGATGGCTTTCTTGAACCGTCACGTTGTAAATCTGTCCAAGCCCAAATTGCAGCAGCCGAGGGTTCTTTAGTGTCTATTGAGTCGTTGGTAAGCCACTGGGACGTCTTACAATGTATATTGAAGAAAACGGCGTATATAACAACAATAAAAGACTTTTTTTTCGCTGTTAACGGAAAAGCTTGATTGACACATTGTCCTAGCGCTAGTCTTAATAACCTACATTGATTTGCACAACGTCCGATTGGTTTCACGTTTGACTTATAGTTTGGAACAAAGACCAGTGATGCTGTTGTGTGGATGTTAAAGTTTCTGTAATACCCTTAGATCTTGGTTATATGATACATCCGATAGTCCCGGCATGGGTGGAAATTTTAGCCTTTAAATAGGCTTTTATATGATACATATTCTTATCCACGTGTAAAAGAACATGTGTGTGTGTATCGGCGGTAAGGAAATTATTATTAACACGGCGAGTATTTCCGAAATCTTATTATTAAACGTCTAATGACGCTTATTTATATGTATTTATCGTTAGTACGTTGTGATCACAAAGTCTACCTTGATAGGCTGATAATAATGTTCAAATAAAGGTGATCACTTGTCCAGAATTCAAAGTAATCTCATCTAAATTCCCATCTGAATAGAGCACGTATCATTATGACATCAAGAGCAAGTATTGTCCGCGCGGCGCCGTCACACAGAGAATGGCATAATTTGTCCACCAGAATACAAAATAACAAGCAACAGAAAGACTTTTCAATCAACCAAGCGGTGCCCAAGCTTTCAGGAGGATATAAATAAAAAACATAGTTTTCAGATGCAGTTTATCTTCTTTTAAATAAGGTCTCACTCAGACTATAAACCCAGACTTTGGAAGTGTTTATTTAGTGGGCAGTGGCCTGTCAGAAGTGCCATTCCTTTGCGCAGATCTCAGACGCAGCACACTGCGTGTGAGGCGCTTCGACATTGTTGGTAGAGCCTCTCTGGCTTGTATACACAGACCGAGTGGATGGAAAAATCTTCGTACTGTACTTGAAGGTCATCGTACATACTCTCAGAATAGTTATCTGTGGTCGAACTTTTCTCAATGTATTCGTACAGTTTAATACAGGAAAAAGGGCTAAAATCTCGGCGGGACGTTAACAAATTTAATCCAAACACTTTTATTGAACTATTTTTGGCACTGATTACATTGGGGATGGAGTGCCGAAAGCTCATTGCAGTTGGCATTGACAAACTACTTAAAATGTTAAGCTGATGTTCTGTCGATTGCACTAACCTATCGCTGGTGATTTCAACAAAATTATTGAGACGGTCGTATGTGGTCGTATAGTACAAAACTAACAGCCTTCTGCCGCTCTTTAGCGAGTGAACGACGGAAATCTAATCTAGTAACGCAACAATGACTGTCGTTTGTAACAAGATGAATTTCACATGTCTCCAGCGAACTCTGGTGAAAGCTATTGTATCATTGGTGAATTATTATTCATTGTAGCAAAAAGGACCCGAAACCGGCGTGCGTGCATGCAACGACTAATGAATGTTGAGGAAGCGAAAGTGATATGTCAGGATCGTGGCAAGTGGCAGTCCTGGTCTCTTCCTACCCCTCTAGGATACAGACGTGACTTTATGTGTGTATGTAGACAAACAGCTCCGTGAGTATTCGCTTCAAAAATTGTCTTATGTTGCTAGATGGAAGTAGAAGCAAAAGTCATGATTTTTGTCTCAGCACAACGCAAAAATAAGAGTCATAGTGTAATTTATAGGTAGATATAATCTTCTATCAGTACATTCGAAACTTTATAAGTCTTTTGGTTACTTTGGAACGTTTTTATTGAATAGTTCTGGAGTTGATTTTGTCGACGTGTATTTATAGTCATAAATACGTATGTATGACTATATTTTCGCGTTGCATAACCATTGCATACCTTACAGTCGTGAAGCAGCCTCACTACAATAATGGTAGACTTCATTTGCATCTCAATGAACATAATTTCCTGTATTTCAGCAGTTCATTCGATGAGTTCAGCTATTTCCTTCGTGTTTCCCCTAGTCATACTTTCGGAAATGAATATTTTAGGAAAATCAACATAATAGTTGTTTGTGGTGAATATGATAACGTTTACAAATTTACCGACCCGACATTCAAAACTTTGTATGTGTGTAATAAAGTTTTGATCTAGAAAATAATGTCGAAGAATCTTAAGCGACAATCTTTTTAATCACTGAAGATTTTTTTTTTTATTAAGGGTATCAACAGCGAAAACAAATAATTTGATCACAATAATAAAGAAACAGTTCACAAGGCCAATAACAGATATTCACAAATAGGCAGTTCATAATTACTAGAAATATACCACGATAGCGCTCAGCAATATAAAAATACATGCATTTTTTTAATTATTAAAATAAATATATCTTATTACAATTTAAAACTAATCAAGATTCTTAGACAATGGGATATTAGAACTTCTTAGATATTAGAACAACGCAGGGAAGAACAATCTGAACGACTACAGTTTTACTTCACTCATGGGTGAAAAATAATCACGTTCAGTCACTAACTCTCCAAACTAATTCGCAAAGTTTCCTGCATGACTGTCTATTCCGACAAACTTATCACGAGTAATAAATGTCTGTGGTGAAGAAGTGGTGCCAAATAATGATAATATTATTTCTGTCATATTTTATTAAAATCCTTAATCACATGTATATGCAACTCCTGTGTAACAACGTTATTGTCACGCTAGTTGAGACTATGAGTATTTTTAGGGTTCCGTACCCGAAGGGTACCAAACGGAACCTTATTACTAAGATTTCACTGTCCGTCTGTCTGTCTGTCCGTCTTTTCTTCTGTCTGTCTGTCTGTCCCCTGGCTGTATCTCATGAACAGTGATAGCTAGGCAGTTGAAATTTTCACAGATGATGTATTTCTGTTGCCGATATTACAACAAATAAAATAAAAACTGAATAAAATAAATATTCAAGAGGGGCTCCCATACAACAAACGTTGTATAAAGACAGCGCTCGCCATCTAACGGTCATCAATGCAACCTTCACAACGCCGATGTCATGTCGTTAAATGTCAATTGTTGGTTTCTATAGATGGCGCTGTTCTCAAATTCGATCTTTGTCTAATGTTGTATAGATAATTGTACGGAACCCTTCGTCCGCGAGTCTGACTCGCACTTGGCCGGTTTTTTATATGGGTCACTTTGCAAATGCAAATTTTGACCAACGTCAACCGAGTGACACCCAACACAATTACGCGTGGGCAAACAACAGCAGTCGCAATGACGAAGTCAGTGCCCGTAGCGCAAACTGGCCTGCCGATTTCAATAGAGCAAGATCTCTCAAAGACCAAGTAAGGAAAGATGTATGATAAATCGCGCTGATTGGCGCTGGGTCAGCAAATGACATCGCTACATCGAATCCCGAACCGATTTCATGCCAAGCCAGCATAGGTAGCACGATGACGCGAGTCACACGTTTTAACGTCAAAAGTCGCGACTTTTCAGTACATTCATTTCCAAATACTGACATTTTAGCCCTATGAAATGCATGACCCGCACTATCGCACTACCTATGCTGAGCCGGCAGACACACGGTGATCCGCGACGCCGACGCTGCGACAGTGCACATTAGTCACTCCAACTGGTATCTAGAGGAGGTACAGAATGTTAATAAAGCATAAGCATCTTACTTTGCATTTTTTGTGGATTTTTACGAACTGTAGTACAAAATTCGCGTCTTGTCCAAAATGAAATAGTGCCTACTGGTATAGAGAAGTCGGCTCAAAAAACAAAATTGAGGAAACAGCATTATTCCCTAAGACATTTAAAATACTTTTTAAGCCCTACCCCACTTCTAACCTCTTTGAATCTATTGATATTCACAATTTCGATCCAAACGTTAGAAATCACGAATATTTACTATTATTTTTAGATCATTCGTATTATTGCTGAACATACCCTCGATATATTAAATTATTACTATTATCATTGAATATTAATTCAATGCTATTATTAATCCGATTATTGCACAAAAGTAAACTTTATTTATAATCTCAATGCGACGGACTAAATGCTACAAACATTATATTGCAAAGGATTTTAAATTCACGCGACCCTATGCTGTCAACTATTTTTATATTAGAAATTAATAAGGACTTTATGTTCTAAAATATTTCAGTAGTCATCCATACCGAGCAACGGGATGCATCCATAAGTTACACAAATTAAAATCGATCATTTCATAGAACCGTTTCTCGGTTACAATATACAATCAGTAATGAAATAAAAGAAGACAGAAAACGGCAAATCCAAATAGAAAGGTGGCATGTAACTGTAGTTTTCACTCTAACATAGAATGATCTATGACGTCACCAACCAAGCTCGACCTACTTCCCCTCCCTTGGAGGCAACTTCAGCAGGCGCCGGAGGAGGTGAGGCGGTGACATTTCAGAGGTTTTCTCTCGAAAGTTACGTGTTGGGAATCCTGAGAACAATGGGCAGTTACGGGCCGGCCTTAGCCAGATAAGAATTGCAACAACAAAAGCACAATTCTGTGCCTAGCTGCTAGTAGATGTTTTAATCGATTTATAGGTAGTACACAAATACGAGAGACAGAGCCCGATTGTACTCTTCGGTCTTCGGTATTATCTCATCAAATCTTTGGGAAATAAGGTTTGTGATCCTAATCACCCTCAAGGCGTGCTTAAAAGATGACTGAGTGAAAGAGGACATCAAGAAACTGGCAGACAACAACTGGATACTCACTGTCTAGAGGAACTTAGAAGTTTGAAGGAAGCAGCCTTCAATGTTAGGTAAGCCAATATGGTGGTCTAACCAGTCCTATAAGGAAACTAAGTACCTACCTTCTTAGATAAGTTCTTCTATAGCTAATTGGTTTGCAGGCCTTACCCGAGACGGTTAGATGTTGGTGTTAGACAGACGTTGAGTTATGAGCCGCAGTCCCCAGCTGTTTTAAAGATCTCCACCGAACGTGAGATTAATTCTGCTTCTTTTAAACGGCATTAGTGACGAGAGAGTTAACTGGCAAAACTATTCGGAAGAGCTTCTTAGATAAAGCTCACATCGATAATGAAAACATCAGCGGCTTAGAATATAATTTTTTGGAAGCGTTGGATTTACACGATCTGCAAGCTACTCTAGTAGCAACCGAGAGCTATACGGACCTAGCTAGGTGGCAAGATCACATAGACAAGGCGGCAGGAAAGTTCTGAAGAAGAGCAACACAGAGTAAATGCGGTTTCTCCATCAGTGGACATCGACTGGCTGAAGACGATGATGGTCAAAAGGTTAGTAGACGATCGATTCGATGAGTTGGAAACAATATCTGATAAGTAAATAATAATAACGTCCACAAAGCACAAACACTTGCGCTTGACCTGTACCTGTAATACTGTGATCAAAAAGGATATCACAAACATGGAAGTATAATGACCTACAGTGTGAATCGATCTATGGTAGTGGTAACCATCAGACTGGTAATTGGTAGTCAAGCGTGATACCGATAAACCGACGTCACAAACTTAGAAAAATGCTCAGAGTAGGTAATGCCATTTGTATTAGGGCAGCTCCCATAGGGAATAGAACTCACGACCCCTGTCTTTGTAATCCAACGTATTAACGGTAGACCAAGGAGAAGTTGAAGACATGTGAAAAACTTGTTGAAATGGAGCGAAATATTGGCAGGTGGCGATATCATATCGAGGTCATCGCGGTGTTAGTTACTGAGGGAGCGGAGCTACTCTGGATTTGAAAATGTTTTTTCAGACAATGATTTTTAAGGACAATGATTTCAATTCCTATATCTACAACGTCAGTCACAAAATTTGAAAAGAATAAAATATATATGTACCCTTTGTTTTTAGGGTTCCGTACCTGAAGGATGCAATCAAGACCCAATAATTACGCGAACGTCATCTCTAAGTGCTTTTATTTATCTGAGCTATAAAGGGCTTTCGCTGTCTCTTGAACCTGTTGAAATTTTCATATGTTTTATGGCGCATTGTCAAATAACAAAAACTACAAAAAGTGAAAAATAATGAGTGTCCCCATACGACAGACATGATTTGTTTTATTTTTTTTTGTCCCTGATCCGTTGTAAAAATGGTAAAAGTGTCAAACTTGGTGTGATGTACTTAGTTGGCAATTCCTGTAGTATAACAACAAATAATACAAACCTGGCAAGTGTGGGTCAGACTCCCGCTAAGGTTCCTGAACTGAAGAAAAAGAAACACATTTTATTTTTATTTTAATATGAATATAAATATGGCAGGTAACCCTTGGCACTCGAGTCCGACTCGCACTTGGCCAGCTTTTTCAACACTTGAGTGACGAAGT
This sequence comes from Yponomeuta evonymella, assembly GCA_963969515.1. Taxonomy (NCBI): domain Eukaryota; kingdom Metazoa; phylum Arthropoda; class Insecta; order Lepidoptera; family Yponomeutidae; genus Yponomeuta; species Yponomeuta evonymella. The sequence continues at coordinate 8,073,507 of OZ018355.1, read as the reverse complement.
GGTTAGTGAGTAGAGCCCCAGAGCGAAGGGTTTCGATTACCGAGTTGCGGTCAGTCGCAACCAGAGCTTGAAAAAATATGTAAAGCGAGCCGCAGGGCATGGACACTTTAAAAAAAACTTGTACCGAAAGAATTTCGATGAAATCGGGCCAAATACATTTCTCCTACTCCCTTGAACTATCTATTCATGCTATCGGTCGTAGATAATCAAGCCACAAACCCCTCTAACCAGAAACGCAAGCCTGAGGTCTCTAACGCTTTATTGGAAGCGAGTTTGTGACAACTACAAGCAAAGCTCTAGGTACTGTAGACTCGCTTCGTATCGACAGCTTTGTTATTAGTAAACTTCACCAGCACTAGTCTTTCAACGCTAACTACACTACAACTACTAGATTCAGCTAGCTAAGGGGATAAGTATGGTGTTGGGTAATACTTCTCTAAAAGATATGAAGACCGATCTGCATCACTTCTTAAATGTCACTTAGGTGGCAATTAAAATTGAGTTTGGTATGAAGAATGTTATTAAAATGCTGCTTAAGCCACATTTAAGAAAGTTGTACAAGTAAGCCCATGATTAGGTGGGCTTTGTCACAAAACGCTATGTAATTTATCATTTAGCTTACGCGAAGGCAAGGGACGAGACTGACCAGGACCGGGAAGGTTGGGGTGAAGTGCTTTTTTGTGGGCTGTATAGATAAATAAAATAGATAGGCGTGAAATATATAATTAACCTTTTAGCTCACTCTGTAACGCGAAGGGATAAATACTCGTAGTAACAGTAAGTTTCTTTCAACAAATTATAATGTGTAGCAAAACCTTGCACTTCTCTAGACCTCAAGGTATACCAACAAGCACAAGATTCCGTAAGGCACCGCCTTAGGGTTTGGTGGTTGCTATGCAGCTGCAATAGTTAGCTTTCTTCGTCAAGCAAGGCCCAATAGGCGTCCCCTTAGGGTTTAGCTACTACGTATTGTATTAGTTTTTCAACAACCACTCTGATCGCCATCGCACTTAGAGAATCCGGCTGCCGAAATCGACACCGTACGACAGTCACTAGCCAAACAATAGAGAAGGCATTATTTACAGCCCGGCGTTACATTACTGTGGTGAACATTCACATCTGAATGACAAAAGAACCACTCAATAAGTGGAATACAATAGAGTAAATGGAGTACATAAAGAATTAGTTCTTTTAGTTTTGCATTAGTTCAATAGCATGGCACAGATAAACTCTGTTTGATAGGCAAGACTTTTCTTGTCAACCTACGTAGTTGATAAGAAAGTGATGACAATAATTCACGGTGGTTTGATTATCGATAGAGATTTTTCAGGTTTTTCCTTATTTCAATAACACGTTATACATAAGCATGTTAACACGTTATATCCATGTGTAAAGCCCACTGCAAGGATTGAATAGTCATTTTACTTTGATGCCAACTCTCCATTCCCCAACCAATCTCATCCTAATGCCCGTGGTAATCCACAAACTTACAGAAGGTAGGTACTGCCTACCTTCTGTAAGTACTACCTACCTTCTGCATTACGTTAGTACCTTCTGTACTACCTACTAGGTAGGAACAAACAGATGCTAAAGGAGAAAAAGGAAAAACGTACAAAATCCAATTCTAACGAAGCCGAAGCTTTTTCCTATCTGTTTTATTGTGAAATAACTGTTAGAAAACAGCTTTTCACTGGAGATCATCGACCCCGTTCAGGATGTGAGCAGAGACAAAACGCTCGTTGGACAAAGCGTATCCACATATCGCATCGCATCGCTCTACATCCGACGTGGCGGGCGCACGGCGGTTTGACACGATAGTGCGGCGATTCTATCAACTATTCTATGACGTTCAGCAAAAAATACTGATTAGTTTAGCAATTTTATTTTTGTCAGAAATAAAAGTACTTTTACCAGCAACTAGTGGTTGAAAGAAAAGTTGATGACATACAATAGTTTATGTACAAGTACAGACTTATCTTAAAAACTAACCCATATGTATAAACATAAAGTTCTATGGCAATTTTAAGCCACACATGGGTGTGCCGCAGAAGCTCAAAAGTCCGTATCTCAGCATAAATATCCACTTTAAATAAGCAGATATTTTACTGATTTTCAGCTACAGCCAAAGAGTGTGAGAACGGCGATGATAGATATTTATAGATAATCATTAAAATGTTTAAAATTGAAATAAAATAAGTAACATATAATGAGAAGAAACGCTCTGCACATTAAATATATTACATACATAACATAAGCAGCCTATATACGTCCCACTGTAGGGCACAGGCCCTTATTTAAGTAAGATTTATGTAAGTTTAATATTAAGTTTAAGTGTGTACTATTCATATTTGCACCAACTACCCGTCTCCCTTTCTCCTTCGGAAACCTTTCCATCACAAGGTTGTCTGGAAGAAATTGCTGTTAGCAATAAGGCCGCCCACAGTACTTTTTCATTGTAACTTTCATATTTTATGTCTCGCTTCTTGTGTGCAATAAAGAATATTCTTATCTTATCTTATATAAAAATCTCGTGTCACAGTGTTTGTTATCGAACTCCGCCGAAACGACTTCACCGATTTTTATGATTGTTTTCGTGTATATTTGAAAGGTTTGAGAATGCGTCGTAAGCTAATTAATATGGCGAAACAACGTCTGCCGATTCAGCTAGCAATCATATAATTGTTGGAATAAGTAATTTGCTGATCATGTTCGCTTTTTTGGCTGATAGGATGTTGCTGTTCATTTATTTATTCTGCTGACTGACCAAAATAAAAAATGGTTACCACTGGCAAAATTTATTTGCAGACCATATTCGATTTATTGACTGACCACATATCGCTAATTAACTAATTCTTCTAACCATAATAATTTATGGTTTGCAGAATTATTAACCATAATAATTGTTTGCTGATCACGTAATTTTTTCTGCATCGTTGCAATCGTTTACATAGTACGATTGGTCACAATTTACTTACATGAGTTGAGGTACGAGGTGCAAAAATCTTTTACTCCAACCTTATTATTAGTAACATTAAGACAGCGAAACAATGGGTACAAGAAAAACAAAAAAAAATACGTCTCCCAGTTAGATACCCAAATTTACACCGTTTAACGAAGTACCTACACGTCCATGCCATACCATGAGACCACAATTCCACTATCAAAGAGCTTTGACGTCAGATTTTCCATCCTGCTGTTTTCCTCGGTTTAAAGTTGCGGGAATCAGGCCCCTCGACAACGATGTGGCATCGCACGAGACCGCAAGGATGTCAGGATGACGCGTTTAAAACTCACTTTACAATGAAGCCAAGTACCTATGTACTAACAAAACACGACAGTCTTTTCAATATTGGCATTGAACCTCACTCATGTAAACCTATTGTAAGGACACAAAGAAGCGTTCCGTATTCTGCAAGAGTCATCAAGGCTGACATTGACATATCTTTATTTGCTGTATCTTGACAGTGAAACATCGATAGTTTCACTGACGGACGCGGGAATCCTTTAATTTGAAACGCAACATAACAACCACGTTTTAATCCAAAAAATCCTAAAAAGTGCAAGTAGGACTCGTGCCCTCAGTGTTCCGAACAAACGATTATGATCAACTTTGCAGTGGAAAAGTTTAATAACTTCCACGTAACACAATCGCTTGTCCTGGTCCCAAACTAGGATACCCTGTACTATTGTAACCAGGCAAGGACGTCACAAATATGGAAACACACCCAGACTAAGGTCAGTTGTACAAATCAAGTTGAGCGGTCTCCAGTGGGAATCGAACCCACGACGTCTGTTTCGGTACAAATTATAATTTATAATTAATATTATTAATTTCAACTTGATCGCCTCAATTTGTGATAAAAAGACTATTAATTGACAGATAGTCGGACGGATATCCTGTCGACAGACCCTATAAGGGTTATGATAAGATAAGATAAGAATATTCTAGGTTCTTTTTTTCCTTTTGAGGTATGGGACCCCAAAAAGTACAATAAACTTAGCAATTATATGTTTGAAATTGAAAGATTGATATTTTTCAGTCAAGCACGCCTGAATACCCAAACCGATTTGTATTTAAAAAAACCGGCCAATTGCGAGTTGGACTCGCGCACCGAGGGTTCCGTACTCGCGCTTGGCCGTTTTTTTATTATTTTTTGTTAAAATATATAATAAGTGCCACAAACAATGACGCCAAGTTTGATGCCTGTATGTGTTACCGTTTTTACGATAGAGCATAAAAAGAAAAACGGCAGAAAAACTTTTGTTATATGGAGACCACCCTTTTTTACTACTTTTTCACACACACTGTAAAAATGTCAACTGGCTACCTATTACGGTTCCTAAGATAGAGCCCTTTAAAGGTCGGACGGACGGACAGACAGACAGACAGCGGAGGCAGAGTAATAGGGTCCCGTTTGGCACCCCTCGGGTACGGAACCCTAAAAACAAAACTAACAAACCCCACACGAATAAAAGCGCGGGCACTGCTAGTTGCGAAAAAAATTGGAACGGCTAATTAGTCCCTTTTACAACCGAGTGCGTAGATAAATCTTAAAGTTCATTCAATTATCTGTGTTCAATTTGTTGTTCATTAACCTTGCAAAGTAGTGTCCATTAAATTCAACTGCAGCGGCTGATCACAGAAGCCGGGCCAGATCGTTAAAACTTTTACTTTACGTCGTTTACTGACAAAAGTACCTGTTTGTACGTAACATACTAAACACATAGAAGATTCATCTGAGCCTAACCTAAACTTAATTTGTTCATTGGCAAACATTTCCAATATGTCCATATATAATACCTATATATCTTTTTCTTCTATCTGTGTAATTTCCTTTTTAGGGTTCCGTACCCAAAGGGTAAGGGACCCTATTGCTAAGACTCCGCTGTACTGTCCGTCCGTCCCGTCCGTCCGTCTGTCACCAGCTGTATCTCATGAACCGTGATAGTTAGGCAGTTGAAATTTTCACAGATGATGTATTCCTGTTGCCGCTATAACAACAAATACTAAACACAATAAATATTTAAGGAGGGCTCCCATACAACAAACGTGATTTTTGCCGTTTTCGCTCGATATCAATAATGGTAACAGGTAGTTAGACGCTTGAAATATTTAAATGTTGTATAGATAATAGTACGGAACCCTTCGTGCGCGAGTCCAACTCGCACTTGCCTGGTTTTTATGTACAATAAAGTGTTCTCCATCTATTTCTCTATAACTATAGAACAAACAACAGCCCGTCAACCTTTACGTCCGTGAACTCTACTCAGTCACGTTACGGGCGATTACAATTATTAAAAACAAAAATATCTCATGACGTAAAGACCTAAAGCGCTACGTTTTTGAGATAATCCATGTATCATTTTTATTCTTAGAATAAAATAATATATCTCCTCCATCGATATACACATAATACACAAGTTTCAACGAGCACTACCATTTTGGAAAAATCCCGCAAAATTATGGTCTGACTCCATTTGCCTCGCTATACCTAGAGGTTGTTTGTCGCGTATAATTCCCGTGTAAAGACCCGTGCACAAAAACTGAGCCGCCCTTCTATACTCACTTTCCAATATTGTGCTCTAGACACGCCCTATGAAAGTAACTATGATATCACTAAGTGGCTCTTACATTAGCTAAATGGTATTTTAGTTACCGACAGAGTGTCACGATTAATTTTACGAGTAAAGAGGAATAACGCCGGGCTATAATTAACACCGACATTACACTTAGGCCGACTTGCACCACTTCTTAAATATCACTTAAGTCGCCATTTAAATTGACTTTTGTATAAAGAATTTTAGTTAAATGCTGTTTAATTAAGCCACATTTAAGAACCCGGCGCAGGTTGGCCTTAGTACCTGGGCCTCTGGGATTTGGTAGATCACATACAATTGGGGTAGGCAGAGACCAGGGTTTGCCTTGGTATCGGTAGGTTAGTTTCTAACAAGTACCTAAGTATACCAAAAGACTATTCTACTAGTCTACCTATCTATCCAAGTATGGCAAGTGATAGAAATATACGAGACTAATAAAAAAAAACCGGCCAAGTGCGAGTCGGACTGGCGCACCGAGGGTTCCGTTCCGTACCACCACTCATCTTTATTTTATAATCTATCTACACAGCCTATGAAAGATGCACATGCACATATTTACACAAATACACACACACGTACACACACACACACGTACACACACACATACACACACACACACACACACACACACACACACGTACACACACTCACACACTTTTACATTTTTTTTTATAAATAATGAAATAAAACCAAATAAAAAACGTTGAATAACACTTACGTTACTTGTATAGTATTTACATCTCTGTACTATTTCATCATTCAGCCACAAGAAGTCCACTGCTGGACATAGGCCTCCTCCATGGATTTGTGCTATTTATTTGTGCTATACTATTTATAATCTCTTATAGTCCTCTTATGTTACTCTTTATAGTCCTACTAAAAACAAAACAATCAAAATGGCCCTTGAAAAAGTCAAGCTAAAAGCAAACTAAAATACGGCACAGAAATTCCGCGCATTTCCTTGGTTTCAGGTGGCATTTAATGAAGCGTTTCTTAGAGTGTATCGCTGCAACAATCAACTTCAATATGCGTGGGCCAACGGTTACTCGGAGCAGACGCTTTTCTCTGTCTCGAGCTCCACACCCGGCACGGCAGCTAGGCTATACAGGGTTGTGCAATTCCTTAAGCACCTCATGTAGAGTTTGTGTTCTCAACTACTTTTGTTCTATGAGTTTTGTTTTTTTATATGTTGCGTAATATCAGGGCTTACATAATTTTGTTAAATGACTGCCTCGTTGGTCTAGCCGTTAAATAGCTTAGCTACCAAAAAAGAGGTAGCGGGTTCGATTCCCACTGGGCGCCGCCGTACATTTGTACAAATATTCTCTGTCTGGGTGTATTTTCATATTTTTAATGGCCTGGTTACCATAGCACAGGGTATCCTATTTTGGGACCAGGTCAAGTGATTATGTTGTGTGGAAATTACTATTATTATTATAAATTCAAATGCTGTACTAATGTCGCACCAAATCGTTGCCTTACTTAGAAAAATGTGTATTATATTTAAAACAATATAGTTTTAAACACTTACCTATTAAACAGCGCCACTAAAAAACACATAAATCTCAAAATACATATAAATAAAATTAAGAGATGGTAAATTGAATAAAAAAAATTTAAAGTCGCGTCAGGTTTTTTTTGTACACTAAAAGAAACGATTGGCATCGTTCCTTATACTAAACACTTCTTATTTAATAAGTAAATTCTACTAAACATAACAAAAAAATGCACAACACTTTAGCTGTTCCTGATAAAGATTCAACTTTGAAATACGCATTTATTTATAATATTTAGTTGCAGTGGTTGTAAATTAAGAACTCTTTAGGAATGGCGCATGTTTTAGGTAACCCCGTATAAACACTGTCGAGGGCACACCACATCGGTACGTGACAATGACAGCCACAATTCCCGATCTTTATTGTAGCAGAACTCGTAGATAAGCCGGCGTTTTTCTATTTTATTACTCTGAACAGTTTGTTATAGCCGCGTGTGCCACGAAATTGATTTTCCGTGGCATCACGTACATGACGAGTACATGACAAATTGCTATTGCGGCCACGTGTCTCTATTCGTTCTGTCTATCTGTGCCGCTCTAAAACGGTCTCTGACAGAGTTCAGTTAGAGTGCATTTCACAACATAATTTTACTGGTTGTATTTTTGTTCTGTTTACTTTTAAACTATGTACTTCTATGAACAGGAATTCAGTAATATTTAGAAATCTATCATTAAACATAAACATTTACATACAGGCACATAGATTGCTTCTGGCCCCACACTAGGCTACCCTGTGTCGTGGGAACCAGAAACAGCGACATCACAAACATGTAAACATCCAAGACCTGGAGTTTTTTTTTTGTCCCCAGCCGGGATTCGAACCCGGGACCTCTCGCATGGTAGGCAGATGCGCTACCGCTCTGGGCCACAGAGGTCGACATTTATGAATACGGATGTAGGTAATTCAATTACAGTCAACATGAAACCTTTGCATTTTTGTTGCACAGTCGCCTTTCATCATCATCGTCATCATCAGCCATTTGACGCCCTCAGCACGACATAGGCCTCCCTCATGGTTTTCTAAGTTTCCCGGTCTTGTGCCGCCCGCATCGAGAGACTCCCTGCCACTATAACCAAGTCGCCAGACCGTCTGGTGGGGAGCCTACCCACGCTGCGTCGTCCGGTCCGCGGTCGCCAGGTCACAAGTTTTCCGCCCCAACGGCCATCAGTCCTCCGAGCTATTTGCCCCGCCCACTGCCACTTCAAGAGTCGCCTTTAACGTAACGGATTATAGTTCACGAATGTGAAGGTTGATATGCTTCACCTACCGTTGTTTTAGTGCAGACTACACATGACTATGTTGCTGTACGTAGTAAAAAGTTTCCTGGCATAAAATTGAATTACTTAAGTTAATTATTTTCATCCTGTCTTTATAATAAAATCGGATTAAGCTACTTTGTACGCACAGCTCGTTGAATTTGTATTTAAGTGGTAAATGGTGTGGCTGTAAAAACATTTACGAGGATTTCCCGCCCGATATCATTTTATAGGACCTGGATGACCGAGCTTTGCTCGGTATTATAATTTTTTTGGTTAATCGTGTTTTTTGGAAATTATATTTAGATACGATGAAAAAAGGGGGAAAAAACCGGACTGGAGACAGGCTCGAACCGGCCTATTCTGGTTTCGGGACCACCCGGTTTCCCATCTGACCTATATGACAACCTTGTAGATGGCGGCGAAATTTACCTTCGTATTGTAACGACTTTTTCATTGCCTAAAACACGGATAAAACGACGTTTTCTAAAAATGAAACCTAGCTAGATCGATTTATTGTCCCCAAAACCCTCTGCATACTAAATATCATGAAAATCGTTGGAGCCATTTCTGAGATTCAGATTATGTACCTATATATATGAATTGGTCGTTTAAAGGTAATAATAGGGGTTAAAGTATGAAATTGCCGTTTTATTGCAATAGGTTCTTTGAATTGACATAGAATCTTCATGGTTTGAGGTTGTGGCGAGCACATGTCAACTCTGCGCGCGCACTATAAACTCCAACATTCCTGCATCGCGCAAGCAAAATGTTCCACATGACATACCATAAATATAACGTCCGACGAACAGCAGTCGGACCGGCCGTCCCCAGGCATACGATCTGCCTGGCGGGAAATTTCCCTTTATAGTGGAAGAGCACGATCACCCGCTCTTCCCTATAAGGTTTTCGAATGAAACTTTTTTCAAATGGTTTCTATGATGTTCTTTTTTTAAAAAATGTGAAACATTTGAATATCGACTTTCAATTGTTTTTGTTATTCAATTTAGACAAGAAAGATGGATACTGCGAAAATTCGAGTGATTTTTGAATACGAGTTCCGACGCGGATCTAACGCGGCAGAAACAGCCCGCAATATCAATGCTGCGTTTGGAGAGGGGTGTACTAATGAACGCACCGTGCGATTTTGGTTTAAACGCTTTCGTGATGGAAATTTCGACTTAAAGAACGAGCCACGAGGAAGACCGCCCACACAGGTGAATAACGATGAATTAAGAGAGATAGTGGAAGCCGACCCTAGTCAAACTACCCAGGAATTAGCGGCATGGTTTAACGTTACCTTACCCACAATATTGACTCACTTGCGTCAAATCAATAAAATAAAAAAATACGAAAAATGGGTGCCTCATAATAACTCGAATTTTCGCAGTATCCATCTTTCTTGTCTAAATTGAATAACAAAAACAATTGAAAGTCAATATTCAAATGTTTCACATTTTTTAAAAAAAGAACATCATAGAAACCATTTGAAAAAAGTTTCATTCGAAAACCTCAAACCATGAAGATTCTATGTCAATTCAAAGAACCTATTGCAATAAATCGGCAATTTCATACTTTAACCCCTAATATGTAAATACTTTTTTTTATTTTTATTTATTTCATGAAACTCTCAACTATCATTACAGCTAACCCTATTGCGATAGTGCAGTACACATTTTACACAATAACTAAATGTTGGTAGGTACATTAAATTCTAATAAAAAAATATAAAATAAATTCCATTCAATAATTTAAAAAAATACATCAAATTTAAAAACATGTCATTAATTAAATACATGAAATTTATGGACAGATCAGTCATAAAAATTGGATTTACGTAATTTCGGATTATAACATAGAACAAAAAGCGCATTCTTTGTGAATTCATTCAGAGAGCAACAAAAAAAGTCAGTACTTTCTGAAATACAGTTCAGAGTGCGTATAGCTCGCGTCAGAGGCTCAGAGTCAGAGTCATATATATATATATATATATACATTACACAGATTAGATAGGTAGGTAACAGCTCGGAAGTTGTTTTATTCTTGTTGGTGTTTATGTTTAATAAAGACTAGATATCTATTCCTAGACTGAAACCTTATTTTCAAGGACTTGAAAACTTACGAGGTAATCTAGGTCTGGTCCACTGCAGGGCACAGGGCTACTCTCAGAGAGAGATTACCATGCGTGCCCACCGCAGGTTGGCAATTTCAAATTAATTTTATTCAAAGTAGCACAGAAACTGCGACTTAATGAACGAGTTGAACTAGATGTCCATTTTAAAATCTAGATAAAAGTGTTTTTAATTTTGCATGCCGACCCAACCGAGGAAACAACGAATGATTCAATTTTATGATTAATCGTCAATGTTTGTTTATAAAAAAATGGTAGACAAATGCCCCTTTTATGTTAGCTCTACTGGTCGGGCTGGCGGGAAGGTCCGGTAAGGGCGTCCCAGACACATATATTTCGACCAAATAGGGGATGTATTAAAGAACGGCTAGATATAAAGTACCTGAAACCGGCGTGCGTGCATGCAGTGACAAATATTTTTTAATGAAACTGTGGCGAGCACATGTCAACTCTGCGCGCGCACTAAAAACTCCAACATTCCTGCATCGCGCAAGCAAAATGTTTCACATAAATATAACGTCCGACGAACATCATTGGGACCGGCCGTCCCCAGGCATACGATCTGCCTGGCGGGAAATTTCCCTTTATAGTGGAAGAGCACGATCACCCGCTCGTCTCTATAAAACGAAAGACGTTTGTCAGAATCGTATCAAGTGGCAAATCCTACCTCTCCTCTCCGGGATACAGGCGTGATTTAATATATGAATGTGGTTGGGCTCTTCCGGCAAAAACATAGCGCTTACCAAATTTCGCTTCGCTTCGGAACGCTTCGAATACAGGGTATTACAAAGTCCCCTGTTTTATGTAGCCTATTTACGTCCCACTGTAGGGCACAGACCTTCTCTCAGAGAGAGAAGGGCTAATTACCTATAGGCTTCATTGCCACGCGTGCCCACCGCGGATTGGCAATTTCAAACGCTGATGTATGGGAACACCTCAGACACTCAGGTTTCCTCACGATACTTTCCTTCGCCGCTAGCGATTGTTATCGCTACTTTAACTTCACAAAATCCCCATACGCATCCAAAAACGGGAGGTTCTACTCGTCAATACGAATAACTTTTACTACGGAGATAACTTCGAAATCACTTGACGAATATCACCTAAACCATACTAAAGCTACTATATCTTAATGCCGCAGTGTGGTAAGTTTAGTACGGAGCAGCTAATATTCTTTTCGCGAATTCGATGTTTTACCCAAATTTCTGTTAATGCAATTTCTGTGTACAATAAAGAATATTCTATGTATCTATCTACTCATAGTAAAACTTGTGCGCATTTGAGAGAATAACCTCCTCATTTTCACATGTAAGTATATTCGGATTTTATTGTACACTGTAGATTGCGCCGTGGCGTCAGCCAGAAGCCTTGCATGAAGCCTAACAAGATATACAACCCTTGTCGCACAAATCGGTCTCGTTGTAAACAATGCCTACTCTATTCAATTACGAGTAATAAATGTTTTTTCTACTATACACTAGCAAATCAGCACCTGCTCAGTTACAATAATAGTTTTTTCTCAAAACATGCTTGGAAATTTGAGCATTATTTCGACAAACTTCTTCGAGATAAATCGAAATTGCTGTACTGGCCAATTACACGCGAGCAGCGGCCGGAAAAAGTTCTATGAAAATTCATAACTATCGTGTTATTGCGGCCAAATAAATAACATGCTAAACTCATATCTGTCGTATTACTTATTTAAAAATGTCAACCAAGACAACAATGACAACCAAGGAGGTAACTTATCAGAAAACACGTCAGATAGCTAAGGCTTAATACCGTGAAAATTCCACACTAACGTAGTTAGATTTAGATGTCCACTTGGAATCAAATGGCCTGCAAATGGTTTTCAGTAAAAAAATAAATTGCGGCCTTTTTGCCAATAACAGATTTTTACGTACAAATGAAAATCAAATTATCTACATATTTTCTCAGTATTTCTAGCTCTACAGAATCTTGCAAAACAATTTACAATGTTTCATTCCAATATGGCTCGCATTTTGGAAATTTATATATAACATACGAGTGTTTCGTTTGTATACCTAGACTTTTGAAGGTAATGCGTGCTCAGCTCCCAACATGCAAAAATGTTCTTATCGTACTTTGGTCTTATTTATAAAACACACGATTCCTTCAAACACCGCGGAGAATTTATCACAGACTATTTAAACTGCATTTGTGGAGTGTTTAAGAGGAATTGTGTTTTTTATAAGTAACACCGCTTTTTTTGCAACGATGCTATGCACCATCCAAATAGGCCCACCACCTCTAGACAAAAGTCATCCAACATCCTTCCGTACGTTGACCTACATTCTACAGAACTTTAACTGTGATTTATCAAAATATCAGACTTCCCCTACAGAATAGAGAGAGAATAATACGAGTCATTGATCTCGACGCGAGTGCACAAAAGTTAGAGTGGGTGTTATTATTGCGGTATCCACTCGATCCATCGTGTGCGGCCGCTTAGGAGAAAAAATGGCGGAAAAAAGTTCCTAAGCACGGTAGGTATGACTCATAGGTATCGGATTTTGACTTCGTGACTTACCTATTTTGTGAGGGAGACCGAACAATACTTCATTTGCCAATTCCTGAAACATCCCAGTTAGACTTTTCTTTCAAAATTTTTATTTTAGGAATTTTTTTCGGAAATATCAGGGTCTAATGAGGTACCTACATAAAACATTTACGTTTTATTAAATTCCCGCTTTTCGCTCTCTACATATGTCGCAACGGTAAATAATTTTATTGCATAAAAGAATGCCCATTCTATTCAACACATAGGTACGGTTTTAAGCTGTATCTATCAAACAACGCCACTTCAAAGCGGAAAACCCGTAAAGCCACATATTACAAAGAAACAGAAGAAAACTGTTTCTAAGAGTCTTAGAACAAAACTAGCTGTAAATGACAAATTTTAAATAACGTATTCTCATTTGCTCATTTTTCAATAGGCCTGTATATCTTGTAGCAGTTCTGTCCCAAGTTTTGCAATGAAGTAAATAATAAATTTTCTTTAAGAGAATACGTCACCAAGTGAGTCATCATCATTATCAGCCATTCGACGCACATTTCAGGACGTAGGCCCCCCTCATGGTTTTCCAAGCTTCCCGGTTTTGTGCCGCCCGCATCCAGTTGAGTATTCAACTGAGTATTTTATTTTATTAATAAAAGTAAGTTCACAGTAAAGGCCTGTATCGGGTTTGTCTGTCACACCACATACATCGACTAAAATCAATGTAAATCCGGCGTATCTCTGCAAATGCAAACCTTTCAACCAAAGCATACTGTAGCCATGAAGCAGGCATGCATGAATCATCAGGCGATTATTCAAATGTACTGAAATCAACATCAGTCGCCAGACCTGACTGCGCGGGTAGAGTTGTTACGCTAGAAAGGCTACAATTTGTTTCAGTGAATCCAGTGACACTGGAAAATGTTTCTTCTTGTTTCCAAACTTGCACTAATACCGTACGCAATAAGACCATAAATTCAAGTCATTGTATAAAAAAATACTTCCAAAATGATAAGAGTATGATGGGAAGCGAAAGTGATCTGTCAGGATCGTGGCAAGTGGCAGTCCCTGGTCTCTGCCTACCCCTCTGGGATACAGGCGTCAGTTTATGTTATGATGGGGAAAAGCAATTCCTAGGAATTTAAGTCTATTTGTTACTTACGATAAGGCTAAACCTAAACTAATTCGCCCTGTCACTTAATGGATGTGACAGCGTAGTGTGCTCAAAAATGACAATTTTCATCTATACTGAAATAAAGTACTGTTAGGCCTAAGGCATAATCATCTGTTTTATTTATTCTGTGGCCCACGGATTAATTTCCATACCAAACGGCTTTGCATTAATATCGCAACTACATGATAAACATGCTTAAAGTGTAGAATAATGGTTGCCCGATTATCACTAAATTGTAATTGCCAAAGTATTATTGTTTGTTGGTATGTAAGGTTCAATCAACCCTGCTAAAAATAATGTTCTAAAATTTGTTATAAGTACAATTGATATAAAACAAAAACCGGCCTAGTGCGAGTCGGACTCGCGCACCGAGGGTTCCGCACAAATTTATATGTAGGTAATTAAATATTAAAAATAGTTCAGGAATCGAGTCTTGCAGTTTTTTCTGAGCTTTTCCCGATCTTCAATGACTATTTTTTTATGATTTAATTAAAAATGTATATAGTTTTCAGAGTTTGCCCTGTATTTGTAGCATAAGACGATATTACTTGCCAAATTTCATAATTCTATGTCACCGCAATGTAAATAAATTTTGGTCCCGTTCTTTTGCGGCATAAACGGCCGTATCTTTTTTTACGCAAATCAGAAGTTTGGTTTTTTCACAGCTCCAAGGGACTGTAGACTTGAGTACCTATATGATTTTAATTTCGGCTCGATACCTCCACGCGTTTCCGAGATAAAAGGTCTTGGCATACAAACGGATGGACGGTCGGACGGACGGACAACATAGTGATTCTATAAGGGTTTCGTACCTTTCTATAAAGGTTCCGTTTTTTTTTTTCTTTTTAGGTACGGAACCCTAACAACAACAAGTCACAATAGAAGCCTGCCTTAATAAACAAAGCGTAGTCATCTAACATACAAAATAAATATTTATGCTTATCATAAATTATATTTAATGACATAGGGAACCGCCTATATATTGTTTGGATTACGATTTATTGTATAACTCTGAAAAGCCTGTAGAGAACAAACTTTGATGAAAATCCTTTTCCTTTTCACTCGACGTAAAGGTCTCATTCAAAATGCTTTGTCCGTATTTAATTTCTAAATGTCTAAGTGAATATTTTAATTAATTTGACACCTTATTGGCTAAACGACAACATCGCAAGATTAATTACAAAGTTATTTAAATGGGCTATACTTTTTTTAATCTTATGCCAATAATTCAGATACCCACCCACACGAATGTCTTTTTAGAGACTAGTTGCATAACAATTTCGGAAGTTTACAGGAACACACTGAACCTTTATAAAAAATAGTTTTACATGGATTTTAACGTAGTTTTCACTCTATGGATAACTTTACTTTCTCATAGTCACGATTTTTGTCTATAATATTTATTATATACAAAGGTAGAGCATCTCTGGTTGGCGGGAAGAGATCTCTATTAGAGATGACTTCGCCTTTGCAACCTATTTTATGTTGTTTATTTCTGTTTTACTATATACAAGGTGTTGATTTGCCCGACTCAGGGTATTTTCTACTCATCAATACGAACAACATTAACTACGGGACCAACTCAGTCTTAAAAATAAATCAGCTGTTCCATACATTTTGTTCAGTAGGTATCGAATTTTAGTATGGCACAGTTGTTTTTTTTTTCGCGATTTCGAGGTCGATTCGATAGTAAAAGTTGTTCGTGTTGATGAGTAGAAAGTACCCTGATTTGGGTGTTACTTTACAAATCAACACGATGTATAATAAGGAATATAACTTCCGAAGACTAGAAAGGGACACACGACTGCAGGCGCATACAGAGACTAATCCCCAGTTTCTCGTACACTAACAAGCTGTTAATCTACTGTTAACAGCTGTCAATTGACCAAAGTGTACACAAAACAAACCACTGACAGCTGTTAACAGTAGATTAACAGCTTGTTAGTGTACGAGAAACCGGGGGTAAGTCTGACATCTGTCATCTTAACCCTGCTGGTCTAGTCGTTTTGGAGCAACGTTTTCATGCATCGGGTGTTGGTTTTCTAATGCCTGTACCAAATCCCATGCAAATTTGTATATTTTTTGGAGAAATGTATACAGTTTTGTATAGCGATTTTGTCTTTTTTAAAAATCTAATCGAATTTTGAAAATCTATTTGACATTTCAACGCGCAACGTAACTACAGTCGACACCACATCAACTTCACACACGTTACGGGTGAGTTTACAACAACAATGTAAAGGTTGACTGTACCTACAACATCGGAAACTCAAACAAGCGCAGAGCCAGTATTGTTAACTCGGATTTTGAAAAAGGCGTAGGCTACATTAAAAAATTACTTAGAATTAGTAAAATTTGCGTATGAACAGTTCGTAGATCTACGTATTATTTTTCTTAGTGAAATAAAGGGGGTTACATAGGTAAAACCATAGCAATAATAAGCAGGAGGCTGAAAAACATCGAAATTTGATTAAAACCAAACAAAACAACTCCTTCGAAATATTTTAAGGTTGAGTTTCCCTTTTCACGAGACGTTTCGCTTTACACAGTCACAGCTCGATATAATGGGAACTTTGTTTATAAAAATTAATGACGCGACTTGACGCGCGAGTGTTGTATGGAGCGGCGAGTGTGCTAGTTTGAAACGGAACGTTTATTAACTTTTTTTTTTGCTAATAAAATGGAAACTATGCCCATTCAGCCTAATGAGTTATATTAATTTGCAAATTTGTACAATTTGATAGAAATTCTGGAAATGAAGTTCGTTGGTTTGCAGAAAAGGCCTAAAATACGTAGATCTACGTAAAAAGACGTAGAATTGGCAACGCTGCGCAGCGCTGACCCTACGAGTCGCGCGTTTGTCAGAATTTGAAAATGTATGTAGGTACTATCGTCATGCTACCTACGCAAGTTTATACTTACACTACGCTACGGGCCATAAGAACCCTGATAGTTTCATACTAACATATTTGATAGATAACAACTCGAAATATTTAATAATGGACTCCTCTGCAATTTATTAGGGACGCCTATTATGTTTCTGATCGGGTGTTACTTTTTAACACCCTATATAATAAGATCTCTCACACAGGCCCAAGCCTCATCTCTGCAAAACTAGCTGGAGCATTTCAAATGCGAAACTCCAACCGGGAAGCTGAGACTTGTCGACTGTCTACATTGGATGATGTAACTACCGTTGTTTTATTAATTA
The DNA here is from genome assembly GCA_963969515.1 of Yponomeuta evonymella. NCBI lineage: Eukaryota > Metazoa > Arthropoda > Insecta > Lepidoptera > Yponomeutidae > Yponomeuta > Yponomeuta evonymella. Next base: position 8,056,063 of record OZ018355.1, on the reverse strand, counting down.
ACCGTAACTTCACTTGTTTGGAGGTCGATGACAGAGGTCTATTCTTCTCGAGACAACCAAAATAGACAGATCCAGAAGGTGGACTGAAAGAGTATAACTGAAAGCAAATATAAAAATATCAGCATGTTTCTGATGTCCTTGCCTGGTTACCATAGTAGGTACAGGGTATCCTAGTTTGGGACCAGGACAAGTGATTGTATTGAGTGGGAGTTGTTTATTTTGATATTTATAAACATGGCTCTGAGAATCGGGAAAATATATCAACTAGAGCGTTGGTAGCCTAGTGGGTAGAACATCGGACTCGGAAGCGAGAGACCCAGGTTCGATCCCAAGTGCGGGCATGTACCTATGACTTGGTTTTCTAAGTTATGTACATTGTGAAGTTATAGTAGCAATACCACACGCTAACGGTGAAGGAAAAAATCGTGAGGAAACCTGAGTGTCTTAGCTATTCACATACCTCAGCGCTTGAAATCGCCAATCCTGCCATAAAGTGGGACGCATTTAGGCTGATTATGCTATATCAACTTGTGTAAACGTATCCTGCCAAAAATATCAATTCTTTATAAAATACTGGTGGATTCCAGTAATGACCACTAATAAATGACGAGCTTTGGTTTTGGACATAGTACCTATGCTTATCTTAGCAGACGTGCTAGTTGGTTTAGGTTTTTAGAAGCCGTGTTGAACGTTCTACACAATCCATCAATCCGCCAAAGAACTTAGGTTATTGACATAGCCTGTAAGATTAGCAAGCTGAAGTGGAAGTGAGCTGGTCACATAATGCCGAAGAACCGATAGTCGATGGGGTGCAAAAGTTCTCGAGTGGAGACCACGAAACGGCAAACGCAGCGTAATCTGATCTGAGCTGGTGGGCGCAGCTCGCTGGACCGACGATCTGAGGCAGATTGCTGGCAGTGGCTGGATAAAGATGGCCGAGAACAGAAGGAAGTGGCGTGCCTTGGGGCAGGCCTATGTCCAGCAGTGGACGAGTAAGGGCCGATTGATTGAACGTTCTGCACGTTCATAAAAGTCAAAACGTCTCGCTATAAAGTTACAGCGTCGATTCGTCGACTCGACTGGGTTAATAGCGCGCAGCAGACGCACACTGGAGATTTTCGAGTTAGTCCGTAGCGTGCGTCGAACTCGAAACGAGAAATAAATCGACGAGCAATTTTGTTATTTGAGGAAGTTACGACTTTTTTTTTTTATTTATAGTAGCAATACGAGGCATGCCTTTTAAATTTTATAGATAGAAGAATAAATCACGGCTAGAACCTTACAGGATGACTTGGAATTCGTGCGACGTTCTTTAGGGGGACATTCTAACCATGATTTCGGAACAAATGCTGCTAGATATGAATAAAACTACACGTCAACAAAAAAATATCTTTTGTTATCTGATTTTACTTCATTTACGTATAAACAACAATATCACGACGAAAACTTATTTAAATCGAAAAAAAACAGTACGGTTGGAGCGTCGTATAGTTGCCGACCAACTCAATTGTTCTTTCACTTGTTTACGCATATCGGTCGATGATCTAGTTACGCCTATATTTAAGGATGGGGAGAGAGACGATGTCGGAAATTACAGACCTATATCAGTTCTACCGGCTATATCAAAAATTTTAGAAAAAAATAATAAATTCACGTCTGCTAAATTATCTTAACAAATTTAACATAATATCATCAGCGCAATATGGATTTAGACAAGCGAAATCAACTGAGGATGCAGTGCTGGCTTTGACTTCACTTGTAACAGAACAACTTGATAGAGGACTAAAATCAGTAGCAGTGTTCCTAGACCTTAAAAAGGCCTTCGACACCGTCTCTCTTCCAATCCTAGTAAGGAAGCTGGAAGCAATTGGTATTAGAGGCATTTCACTTGAGCTCTTTAAGAGTTATCTATCTGATAGGAAGCAAAGAGTCAAACTGGATCAACACTCAAGTGGAGACGCATCTGTGACATACGGCGTTCCCCAGAGAAGCGTTCTTGGTCCGACACTGTTCTTAATATATATTAATGACCTTTGTAACCTTACCATAGACAACGCCAATACCTTTGTGTATGCAGATGTCGTTTTTCACGGGGACTCCTGGACAGCTTTGAAAGAAAGTACAGAAAGGGGAATGTCTCTAATATCACATTGGTTGGATAATAACCTTCTCACTCTCAATACGGATAAAACCAGTTATATCTGTTTTAGTATAAATAACCGTACTCAACCAAGTAACGAATTTGAAATCAAGGTTCATACATGTGACCCTACTACTAGAGATGACTGTTTGTGCAACAAACTTGAAAAAGTAACGCACACTAAATACCTTGGTGTTATTATAGACTACAGATTATCTTGGCATCTCCATCTCGAATATGTAGCAAGTAGATTAAGGAAATTAATGTGGATTTTTAAAATGCTGCGATTCATTGTGCCTCAGAAAAATAGTAACAGTAACGGGAAACAAGACTCACCCAAAAACATGCTCAACGAGATATATATAGCCTTAGTGCAATCAGTTTTAGCATATTGCATTACAATTTGGGGAGGAGCTTCAAAGATGAAATTTCTAAACTTAGAACGAGTGCAACGTAAATTGATCAAGGTGATGTATTTTAAGAAATTTCGTCATTCTACAGAAAAATTATATCAAGAAAGCAATCTCCTTTCCAGTAGAAGGCTGTATATATTACGTGTAATATTAAGAAAACACAAAACCTTACCATATGACCCTAACATAAAAAATAAAAGAAGAAATGATATTGTAGTAAAAACACCTTCAACGCGAACAAAATTTGCGAGAATGCAGTATAACGCGCAATCGTCTTTCTTATATAATAAAATAAATAAAAAGATTAAAATATATGATTATACTTATTACGAATGTAAAAAAACTATAGTACAATGGTTGCATAGTCTAAATTATGATGATACTGAAAGATTATTAGCGCAATTAAAATAATGTTTCATCGAGCACACACACACACACACACACACACACACACACACACACACACATACACACACACACACACACACACACACACACACACACACACAGACACACACACACACTACACACATACACACACACATGCGATGTTCTACCTAAACACATAAAACACTCACCTGGCTGAGCTTTACACTTTTATCTTTTTAATAATTTTGTCATAACAGTAATCTTTAAAATAAGTAAAATATCAAATTAAACTAAGTTTTTAAGCTATGGAAGCGCGGTGTCACCTAGTACAGGCATTCTACATGCTTAAAAGGTGGCTCCAGATACTATGTACCGTTAAATTAAGCAGTTCACGAAAATAAAGATTTTTGTATTTGTATTTTTGTATTTTGTATGTAACATAAAAGTAAATATTTTGTTGACATCACGAAACTTCCTACAACTTTAAATTTGCATTTGCAGTTTCGAACCCAAGGTAAAAAATCACGAATAATTACAAACATGTTTTACCAATGCTGTTAAATCATTAGTAATACTGTTCATCATATTGAAAAGAACATTCCTTCAAAGTATTGCTAACGATTTTAAAATCATGCTGTAAGTACTTATTACTGTTCCAAAATATTCCCCATGTTTTTATTCGCACTTTTCCATTCGTTCGAACCAGTTATTAAAACATCAATTCCACTCCAAAGTGGGTGTTCAATAACACAACATAGCATAATATAAACTCACACCAGTATCCCAAAGGGATAGGCAGCGGCCAGGGTCGGCCACTTGCCATGATCTTCTTTTTCTTTCTCTTTTCTTGATCAATGACATGGAGAGTTATTGATGGTCGCGCTAATTTATTGATATGGTATTATGGGTACTCCGCTCATAATGCATTTTATGCGTTCCAGATTTGGAAAGGTTTTCCCTATCTCACGATAAACCTTCTTAACTCGACGAAGTCATTGTTTCTCATGAATAAGCCGGCGCCAAGTAGGGCAGGGCGAGCCTGGATTCAGACAAATAAACCACAGAAGTTACCTCGAACACCATTAGGAAACCTGAGCATCTTAGGCATTCACGTACCTAAGCGCTTACTCCGTACGTACAATGGCCTTACTATGAAGCTAAGTGTGAAAATCTCAGGTGTATCTAACTTGGTTTAACTCTTAAATTGCCAACCACCCAAGGCGATTGGCGCGCGTTGAACTCTTTAGTTCGCGTTGTAAATAACTAAAATTTTGCCGTTTGGCTTAATTATATTATCATTCAAACAAAGCATTTTATTTGAATGATCAATGAAGCAATGCAGAGAGCTATGTTAGGAGTTTCACTGCGTGATCGAATCAGGATTGAGGATAACCCGAGTTACTGATATAGCTCGAAGAATTGCTCAGTTGAATTGGCAGTGGGCGGCGCACATTGTTCGCAGAACTGATGGGGCGAAAAAGTTCTGACCTGGCGACCGCGGACGTGTGCGTGCGTTTGTGCGTGCGTGCGTGCGTGCGTGCGTGCGTTTGTGCGTGCGTGCGTACGTGCGTGCGTGCGTGCGTGCGTGCGTGCGTGCCTGCGGGCGTGCGTGCGTGCGTGTGTGTGAGTGCGGATTTTTGTGTTATTGGAGTGTTTTAGAGAAATCATGTTTTTATAAATAAGAGGTTACGGTCTTATTTATAAAACCTCAATCCCTAAAACACTTCAAAAAAGCCGATTAAAATAGTCTGTTGTGGACATTTTACAAGGAAAAGATGTAGCCACCGATTAAATAAACAGAGTTGTAGATTGGTTTTATAGGAATCGTGTTTTTATAAATAAGTGCGTAGGTACGTCTATAAAATGTTATTACGATTTTACAGTCAAGGTTACAGATTAAATGGTTGTCCCGTCCTTTTGTGCTACTCTGCATCGTCCTTAATAGCAAATATTTCGCTTCACTTCGATCTCCGATGTGCTCCAACGCACAATCCTGTGCGGCTAATAGTCCGTTAATGCATTCTCATCATCGCCTAATGCATGTTTGCATTCTGTGCTGTCGGCAACTCATCATCAAACACAAACATTATGATGGGCAACGTAAAAGGAAGGAGACGGCCGGGAAGAAAAAGGATGTCATGGTTGTATGTCTAAGTATGTATGTGTATTGTGTATATCCTAGTGCTTGTGTTTTTTACATCTGTCAAAAGAAAACTTTCAAAATCCATACAAATGATAGAATGTGCGAGCGAGAAGGAACGCATACACGGATCTAATAATGCACATTCTTGCCAACGTAGACCACTCAGAGCAGTACTTTGGCTGGTCACGAGTCACGCACGATTACTCACGAACAGCTTTGTCGGTCCTTCGTGTGAAGCAGCATACGAACTTCACACTAACAATTTATTAACAGACTTTCTTCGAACTACAAATTTCGCAAGCTCTACACATTATTCACCTACTTGTAATTTTGTCGGATGAATCCTACCGGGTTTCGCTCTGATTTGCAGAGCAGTGTTAATAGACGGTTGACGGTTTCAGAGCACATACAAAAACAGCTTTAAAAAAGCGTACAAGGCAGCTACGAGGACAGAGAGCTAGTCTGTCTACAGACACTTTGATTTATGTGAGTGTCATTTGGTACGCTGACAATACTTGAGTGTCCGTAAAAGGTGTCTACAATAAAAATCCAAAGGTTTCTCCCTGTCGACTATGCCTAGTTAAACGCAAATTCCCTCCCAAGGCGTCATCGATATGGACCGTACAAAGAAAAACCTTACAGACAAATATCCGATTCCCAAATAATACTAAATCAAAAGAAAGCCTCGAAGTTTTCATCGACGAAATCAAGCGCGGAAACCACAGAAAATGTAGAGCCGGTTTTATCTCAAAGACTCGTTTGCATTGTTTGATGTTTGACATAAAATAAGTACTACAATAAGTAGACAGAATATTCCGTTGTACGAATCCAATGTCAAAAAGCAACAAATTAGACACAGGCTGAAAGTACAGGGATGTAACAAAAAAAAAATTCTTTTTCGAGCCATCATGGGTCTAATTATGCGCACCAAATCCTGTCGAAATTCTGACGTTTGCGATAGCAATTAATATGAAATTCTCAAGTTTCACGATTGGAATCGTTCTGGATTTGGGGCGCGTAATATAGGGGCAGGTCACACCATTTTTAGGAATCCGTAGTCGTCAAGGTACCCTTATACACCATGTCCGTTCGTCTGTCTGTCCGCGGCCTAGCCCACAAACGATTAGTACGAGAAAGCTGAAATTTGGCAGAGACATACATATTAGTCACGCCAACAAAATGGTAGACTAAATAGATCTTATTAGGGATCCATTTTTTTCTCGCCTACACCACAGTGTGGGGTATCGTCGGATTATACTTTTAAAAATATTGTGGGTGTAGAAAGAGCATTTTTTAATTTAGGGTTCCGTTTGCGAAATATTAAGCTTTAAAGCGCAATTTTTTGTCCAAGTAGGGCCTCCCCCCCCTGGGCGTGATTTTAGAAACGTGAAAATATTCAGGGCACATATAATGTGCGGAAAAGTATCACGGCTAAGTAGGCTTTACTAGTTAACGAGTAATAGGCAACCAACTTATAAAAGTAAAATTTCGTACATAATCCATTGAAAATTACTTCGATGAAGTTGTTAGTTCTGTAAACCAGAAAAAAACCCTCTTTCTACGGAACCCTACACATATAATGAACTTGAAAGAAAAACAATCACGGCTAAGGTTTTACAAGTTAACGAGTTATATAGGCGACCAACTTAGAAAAGAAAAACTTTGTACAAAAGTAGTATCAAATATTGTCTCCAAGTTTTCATAATTGGTAAGCTTCACCTAGGTCTATGGTAAACTTCAACAATCTATTATTAACTTCATTTCGGAATATCTTACCTATATTTTTGACGACGCATTTTCCGTCTTTACTCACCATGATTAAGCTCTGCAAATAAGAGTGAAGCCTGGTCGGACTCTTAGGACAAAAATACGAGTAATTGATTTCGGAATTAAGTTTATTTCAAAAATCAGTAACCTATACGAAATAGTTCGGGAAGTCAATTCTCACCTGGCCTGAACTCTAGCCATCCATATTTGCTCAAAGCAAGTGAAAATCATTATCACCTACACACTAAAACGAAAGTGTGTTAGCGGCGCCATAATTTACATTACGGCCGCTTCCATTTTAAGCAACGTTCAATTACGTATTATGCGAAATATAGAGCCGTGGCCGAAATAAACGTAGAAGGATAACTCGTCTTTATTGATATAATCCCAAATCAAATCAAATCAAATCATTTTTTTATTTTTGACAAAAGGAGCATGACATACTGTTACAAGGAGTGTTCCATAAGTAGTAGCTAAATGACAGAATTCTCCAAGCACCATAACGACTGAGTCACCTGACCATTAATGCGGGTCTTAGTTGCCATCAGACGTCTTACATTACAAACCACTATAATAGGGACATTTCCTCAATCATGGGGTACTTTAAGACTTACAAATATTTGCAACAGTAACTTGGTAACAGTTAAAGATTACCACTACCCTCCGCGCTAGTTAGAAACTGTGTAGCGGCAGAGTAGGTTCGTCATCAACGTGACCAGTTCAGATTGTTACATACAGTGCGCTTAATCTTACGGTGTCAGAGGTCAGACAATCCTACAGCATTAATGGGCGTAAAGAAAAAAAGTCTGCAATGTTTGTTGTAGGACATAATTTTGTTCCGTAGTCGACAAGGAACCCTTATAATTTCGCCATATCCGCCCGTCTGTCTGTCCGTCTGTCCGTCTTTCTGTCCGCGGCCTAGCTCAGAGACGATTATTACGAGAAAGCTGAAATTTGGCATAGATATGGCATATACATATTAATTACGCCGACAAACGTAGAATAAAATAATTAAGAATAATTTTTAGGGTACCCTAAGTTAGGGATGAATTTTTTTCTTGCCTACATCATAGTGTGGGGTATCGTTGGATTGTTCGTTTAAAAATTGTGGGTTTAGGAAATCGATTTTTTATTTAGGGTCCCGTTTGAGAAATATTTAGCTTTAAAGCACAAGTTTTTGTCCGAGTAGGCCATCCCCCCCACACCCCTCTCTTGGCTGAACGATTGATCGTAGAAACATGAAAAAATTCAAAGTAGTTGTACATATAATGAACTTAAAAGGAAAACTGTCACGGCTAAGAAGGCTTTGCAAGTTAACGAGTAATAGGCAACCAACTTATAAAAACAAAACTTCGTACAAGATCCATTGAAAATTACGTTGATGAAGTTGTAAGTTCTGTAACGAAGATAAAACCCCTCTTTCTACGGAACCCTACACTACGCGTGGCCTGACACGCACTTGGCCGGCTTTATATTTTATGTGTATTCACAGTTTTGTTGCTTTTAATGGCGCTGCGTGGTAAATAATGCTTAAAACCATGTTTTTTAAATATAATGGAATTTATTTTATGCAGAGAAATTATTTACTGTGATATTAGTAAAGCGCGAATTTAAAAAAATGTAGGTGGACCGTGATATTATGAAAAATATGAATCCGAAAAAATCTTACAGAACGTAAGTTGTTGTAAAACTCAGAAGCTATCTGACTTATTTTAGGAAATGTATTCTTCAATACAGCCCCTTCATAATCGAGTAGCCGAGTTGTCGTTCTGTGCTGTTGAGTCGCCGAGTAGAGCGGCCTCTTAGTTTGTTTACGGTGTTAACTGATATATGGTTTCTTCGGGACTTCGTATTGCTTCTCACCGATAGAATGAACAGTCACACTGGCTGTGTTGTCAGCCGCAACATGACTCTATACTGATTACACATCGACAAGATATGGGATTAGACGAAGATTATGGACGAATAATCGATGTTACTTCCTTGTTTCCTAGTTTCGTGACAATTTGCTCAGTCTTAATTTAACAAATAAGATTTTTGTAATAGATAAAATACATAAAGTATTTATTTTAATTGCAATAAATCGGTTACAATATTAACACATTCGCGGAAAAGAAAATAAATTATTGCAAAAGTTAAACAAGGCTAATACTATCAGAATAATAGTTAGATAATCCAGCCCATGAATAAACAGATTTTGGAAAAGGTTCGGTTCTCTGCCAATCTCGTCCATTGCTTCTCGACGGCCTTAGTAATGACATCAACCCATTGGGTCACTGGTTTGAATGATAAGAAATAAAAATAATGACATTAACTTTTTCATTTCAACATACAAAATTTCGATAGAGACACAGTAAGTACAATTAGATATTATTAAATGTCAAGTCTCAAGAATAAAATTGAAACCACGAATTTCTATACAAATTGTGAGTCAGTGGGTTATTAGTAAAAACAACGTGAAAGGAATCCGTTCATCACAAATAGTTCAAATAGAGTCCAGCGGAGAAAAGCCAAGTAAAAACCGGGCACCAATTTCAAATTCTCATATTTGATACGCTGCACCGAAGCAGAAATGAAAGGCTTCCAATTTTCCAAGAGCTGCCTTCGGTTCGCAGACGTGGTAATAGAATGTCACATATCACCGTAGCTGATCAATAAATATTGGATTGGAGCTCCCACGTAGCTGAGCAGACTTTCGTGGGAGTTTATTATTTCCACCGGGCTATCGAGTGTCTAGTCTCATAAGTGTTATACAGGGTGGAAAATTGTACAGTTCACTTTTGTAAGCGTAAATATTACACTAAGCTTTCGGCCTAAGATGGGTGACTTTGCAACAAAAATACAAGGTTTGCTTTCTGAGTAGGTACGACATAATTTTTTACATTTTAATTAAAGAAACAAAAGCAAGCACCTATACATGGTTACCTCTAAAGTTCCTTTAGATAGATAAATAAATAAATACATAGGTTCAGTAGCGCCACTAATTAAAAAAACATAACTTCTTATATCTGACTATTCTCTCAATCATATTAATAGTGACTTTTTGGCCCTTTGCCGAAAAACCAAAAGCAAAAAACCTGGGACTAGATAGATAAGATAAGAAGATAAGAATATTCTTTATTGCACACGAGAAGCGAGACATAAAATATGAAAGTTACAATGAAAAAGTACAATGGGCGGCCTTATTGCTAACAGCAATTTCTTCCAGACAACCTTGTGACGGAAAGGTTTCGATAGCATTCCGGTTAACGGCAAAAAGGTAGTTTTTGCATAAATGCTACCTAGTCCCAGGTCCGTGACCCTATGTTCTCGGTCGTGGGTCCTAAGAATCACTATTAACATGATAGAGAGAATAATCAGACACTTTTTACAAAAACGATCTGTAAAAGAAGATCATTTACAGATCGTTTTTGTAAAAAGGTTCACTACCCCATGAAGCCCTTTAAATTCGCGCTTGGCGAGCTTTGTAAATTATTGTAGAACTATGAATATTATATTGGACCCATGGTTTTAAGCAGCTTGTTTCAAACAGCGCTATTAGAAAACTGTAAAATCACATTTATAAAAATTAAAATAAATAAGTCAAAAAAAAAATTTGACGTATTTCAAAAATATTTCTGCTATTTTGAGATAACCATGTATAGAGCTCAACGTAGGTAGACCTCAATCGATAAAATGGGCCACCCTGTATTGTCTATGTCTTTCTATTCTCCTCTTAACAGCACAAGTTTTCGTCTTTAAAGCATATTTTATTGGGCATCTGTATCTGACATTTTGGAACGTTTAAAAACTCGTTTAGGTAACCAGAATGGATGCAGCATAAACCAAAATTCATAGATTTAATTGTGTGACGTTAATAATCCGAAAATAATTTGGCATAGGTAAATGCTATCTAGTCCTAGGTCCATAATCCTATGTTCTCAGTCATTGGTTCTAAAAATCACTTTTAACATTATTAAGAGAATAGTCAGACAGTTTTTGGAAAAAAATATCAGTAAAAAAGATACGATTCTTTCCATTGGCAGCGCTAGTAAACCTCACGGAGTCTTTTAATACCCTCTATGATGCCCTTAAGGATATCCCGAGGAAGTAACAACATAGTAAAAAGGTTCAATGAGTGCATATGAGGTCAACAATTGCTATATCGCTATTAAATAGCCCTTAATTGAAAGCTGAAAAAGTGCTACAATACAATCCATCTGTTCGTGGTGACTTTATTTCAGCTCTGGCCAGAACGATTGTTAAATCATAAGCGTCTCGCCGGGCGTGATGTCGACTAATGAGGTCCGATCGTATCGCCGCGACCCGCACTTTCACTCCTGAGGGCAGAGAGGGCTACTCCGACATGTATAACTTAACTGACAGATCGACTCACTATGTGCTCTGTGGTGCTGTTAAACGGCGCGCATTATTATTATTATTATACTTTATTGCACACACAAGAATAGAAACGCGTGTAAGATAAAAAATAGAAAGAATAGAAAAAAAGAAAGAAAAGAAAAGAAGAAAACGCATATATTTTTTCTAAACCTATTCCTAATTCCTTTCTTAAAATAATCTTCATCTTGATTCTCTAAAAAATCTTGTACTGCGGCGATCACTGCTGCGTCATCATCGTCGAATTTCTAGCCTTTTACATGTTCTTTCAATCTCGGAAATAGATAAAAGACATTAAAAGCAAGTTCTGGAGAATATGAAGGATGTTCTACCAATTCGAAGCCAGCATCATTGATGGCAGCCATCGCAGCTTTGTGCGCTGGGGCGTTAACTTGATGAAACAACTTTAGCGAGTTTGCCACGCCGCTTTTCGCGTATTTCGTCACGCAACTTTTTGATTTCTTCTGCGTGGTTATTCCCCGTAATAGTGGCTCCATGACTCAGGTATTCAATTATCACCACCCCTTGGCTGTCCCAAAAAAGAGAACCCATGATCTTGCCAGCGGATGGAACCCCCTTGCATTTCTTAGTGGTCGGTGATGATGGTCTCTTCCAAGTCTTCCAAATGGATTGATTGTTTTTTCCACGTTTCATCCACAGTTAGAAATCGAGCCAAAAACCGATCAGGATCTTGTAACAGTTCCAAACAGCTTGGTGAAGTTCTCAGCCTGGTTCGTTTTTCTTCGGCCGTTACATTCTAGGCACCCAACGCGCTGACACTTTTTTCATTCCCAAATGGTCATGTATTATATTATGAATACTCCCTATTGAAATCTTTAGTTCTTCAGCTATAAAACGAACAGTAGTACGACGATTCGCCAAAACAATTTTTTTCAAAAAATTTTATTATTCCTTCAACCTTTTTTTTATTTTATTATGTCGACAAATAAGTGGGCTATGCCTGCCAGTATATTATTTTTCTCTATACAAGGAGTTTATACCTCATTCTCACTACTTATTGAACACCCTATAGTATATACTCATACAGTCTTATATAAAAACACGATTCCTTAGAATAGTCCTCAGATGCAGTTTGTGGTAAAGGTTTTTTTTTTAACACAGACAATTTTAAACAGCATCTAAGAAGTGTTTTAGAAGAATCGAGCTCTTATAACACCGGTAGAGACTATACAGATCAGGATATGTAGAGAGTACTACTGCGTTACACAATCGCATAATTGATGTTCCGAGGTCTCAACATAATGCCTAGAGAATTGTAACCATTGACTAGGGTAGGTACTTATTGTAATAAACAGCTGGCTGTCGATCAGCGTTGTTACAAGTTGCATGTTATGCAGCAAGCTTTTTTAAAAAAAAAAACAAGTAAGCGAGAAACATATTATATACATTACTGCAGTTATCAGTTTATCGAAGCTCAAAGAACTTGACATGCATTTAGATTGCAATTATTTTATTGGCGGAGCTGACGTTTCTGCACTGCACGGCCATGTAACGAACTTGGCCCTTTTCTCACGTTAACGTTTTGGTGGGATTCCGTTTTTGCAGAACGAGAGTAGAGGCCAAAATTATAAGTCGTGAACAGAAGCGAAGCTTGCAAAGTGAAGCCGTTGGAATTACCGAGTGGCTTCGATAATCGTTCGTTGTTGGCTCGGTGCAGCACTGTGGTGCAGCACACCGTAGTGAGATATTTATGTTATCCGGTTAAGAATCTATTTGCCTTGTCTCTTGTAGCCTGTTTTCGACGACCTTTACTAAGTGAAGTACGCTTGCAAGCTTAACTGCATGGCAGCTCCTTGAGCGCAGTCATTTGTTTGTGTACGAGGTCCTCGTTCCTAAGCGGGCGCGTGGAGAATTAGGGAGAATCGTTTGTAAGCTGTCAAATTGATTCGAAACATTGATGAAGTTGGTTACTATACGACGCTACAGTCGTAGGCATCTAGTTACAGTCGACAAAAGATCAATTTTTATATTAATTTATATTAAAGACATACGTGACGTAACAGAGTAGGGTGTACGCGAGTAATGGTCGACGTGGTTTCGACTGTCCGCCTATATCTAACAATTTTAGATATTTTCCTGTGGGCAAAATATTTCAGGGACACCATATACACAATATAAATCTTGTCTCACTCGTTTAGCTTTGTATGTGAATTTAAAGCGACAAAAATGTCCCAGAATCCCATTATTCGTTTAGAGTCTACGTCACATTTCATCGCAAACATGTTGTGCCACGGCCCGTGAAATTAATAACAGAACATTTGTCTCACTAATTACCAGTTCACGAGCTTCATTGTAGCTGAGAACATGGAGTTATTCTTCATTGTGTACACACAATTAGCACATTAAAAAAGTAATTAAATACTTGAGGAACAAAATACAATTTCGACTGCAGTGTTCTGGAGGACAGTGCCGGAGATCAAACAACTGATGAAAATAATTCCCCATAAACAATCATCAACAATGAAGACAGCACTCAATATCCATCAATTACATCATACCCCAACATAAACCGGTAGCAATAGCCCATAATCGGTGGCGTCGAGCGCGTAACTCATTAAGGCGTAAAATTATTCTGCCAACATGGACATTCACGGCAGGTGCTTCTAGGCTGGTTCTGAAGTAAATAAATAAAATAAACATGGCCGATCAACCGCGGCGGTTACACTGGGTATGTGCTCCATAAAAAAGAACATGAAAGGGGTATTATGCCATAATTACTGCGACGTTGCTGTAACAGGGCTACATCGCAACTAGTTCCCGACAAAGGTTAGTAAACTTACTAAGGTGGCGTCCATCGTTTGATTGCTAGACTCTCCTTTCAAGGATAATAAAGCTAAATGATAAAGGTGTGTTTTGAAGCAATAAATTCCCGACATAAGATATAAACTACGTATAATAGTGGTTCTACTTCAGAAAAATTGCAGGTGACTTGTATAAATGAAATGTAGGAGTGCATCTAACAGTGCGCAGATGGTTGCTCGGAACAAGTTCGTAACAAAATACGCACAGTTGAAACTGTAGACGGTCGTAGAAAGCTGAACTTTCTATCTACGCTTTGAAATAATAGTCTGATCGCAGATATATGGGCAAAGGGCGAGCGGATCGACCCACCTACTGAACTAAACTTGCAAAGTGGCACCATTCCAAACTGTATAAAGAGTAGAGTAAAATGTATAGAGAGCGGAGGAAAGGAAAATGGTGGAAACGTTTTAATTTTATAATCGACAAAATACTCGTAATGTGGAGCTTTCCTATTCGACGCTTCCTTTACGCAATAAAGAAAATGTAGAGAAAGTGATGTTGCCTAAGTTGTAGATACCTTTTTGATATCACAAGCTTAACGAAAGTGGGTAGTAAGTACATCTCGCCCAGGCCATATTGTTTAAACATTGCTCAATGTCCCCTACGCGCGTAAACATGCTTGTGTCGTCATAAGATAGAGTTTGTAGTGGCACTGTTTAGAGACGCACTTACGAAAGTGGCCTCTTCTTGTTAGTAATTCCATTATCTAGTCTAGTATATCTCGGTGGGAGGTCTAGGTTTACGGGTACGTGACTGAAATTGTGAAATGTTGTTTTTATGAAACCATGTAGGGCAATAAAAATTAAAGAGCGGACTTGTTTTTTGGGAAGGATTCTTTAATAATAAGGCCCGTTATGAAGGGTCGACGACGTATCAAATGTGGCTGGGAAGCGTTAGGTAACTATTTCTAGATTTAGCGAAGGCCTGGAAAAGACAGAAAGTACTACCATACCAATGTTTAATAAGGGAACATTTGTATTTTGTTAATCCTGAATGCAAACATACATAAAATACCTATCTGACCACACTTGCTAACTTTCAAAACAAACATAAGTTCTATATATGCATATTAGAAGTTTATTTATCGGTGGTGTTCCATTTTCAATGCAATTCCGTTGAAATAGAGTTTATTTGTGCTCAAGGGACGGAAGGTGTGCCTGATTTCGCAACTTTCAACTGGGTTAATCAAACACGTGGCTATGAAGGCTTGGATCTTCGCAACGTTGAAGCTGAATCATTCTTTACTGTGTCTCCGAGACCACAGTATGATGATAACTTAGTACGATGGTTCCTTAGATTTTGGAGTTTGTGTATTTTACCTTTCTGCGATGGCAACAATACAAATATTTTTCACAAAAACAACAGTCCATTGGTATTACAATACACGTAATAAAAACTGGCCAAGTGCGTGTCGAGCCACGCGCGGTGTAGTGTTCCGTAGAAGGGGAGGTTCTTTACCTGCTTTATAGAACTAACACTTTCATGAATTATATTCTTTTTGTTGCACTAACCCGTGCTGAAAAATAGGTTTTTACAACTTTCATGAATGTAATTTTCAATAGAATTTGTACGAATTTTCCTTTTATAACTTGGTTGCCTATTAATCGTTAACAAGTAAAGCCAAAGTAAAGTTACTTAGCCCTAATAGTTTTCCTTTTAAGTTAATTTTATATGTGCTACTGCCCTGATTTTTTTCACGTTTCGACAGTAAACCGTTTAACTGGGAGAGGGGGAAGGACGCCCTAATGTAACAAAAAATTGTGCTTCAAAGCTAAATATTTCGCAAACGGGATCCGTTTGAAAAATGATTGCACTACGTTCACGATACTTT
This sequence comes from Yponomeuta evonymella, assembly GCA_963969515.1. Classification (NCBI taxonomy): domain Eukaryota; kingdom Metazoa; phylum Arthropoda; class Insecta; order Lepidoptera; family Yponomeutidae; genus Yponomeuta; species Yponomeuta evonymella. The sequence goes on along the minus strand of OZ018355.1, from coordinate 8,040,200 downwards.
TAAACGACCAATCCAACGATACGTCACACTAAGGTATAAGCGAGAAAAAAAAATTGCATCATTAATTTAGGTGTAGGGGAGATTTTATCTCACCGTTTCCTTGGCGTGATTAATATGTATATCTATGCTAAATTTCAGCTTCCTAGTACGTACTTATATTCTTTTTTTTTAACAGGTTCCTAGTACTTGTCGTCTCTGTGCTATGCCGCGAAAAGACGGACAGACAGACAGACGGATGGACGTAATGGGACTAAACATGTATTTGAACATGCATAACACGAACAGATATCAACCGTTGAGCCATGACAGGGGGGAGGACGCCCTACACGGACAAAAATTTGCGTTTTAAAGCTTAATATTTCGCAAACGGAACCCTAAATCAAAAGATGGTCTTCCTGCACACACAATATTTTTTAAACGACCAATCCAACGACTTGACTAATTTGGACGTAGGGGTATCCTAAAAAAAAAATCTTAATTTTATTCTACCGTTTTGTCGGCGTGATTAATATGTATGTCTATGCCAAATTTCAGCTTTCTAGTAGTAATCGTCTCTGAGCTAGGCCGCGGACAGACAGACACACGGACGGACGTAGTCGACAAGGAACCCTAAAAAACGCCCGACAGATCCTATACAAGGTAAAAGTTCTGAGGTAAAAACTATTCTTGGTCCTTATATGCGTTGGGGTACCGCTATGCAAAAGTGTTACCTAGATCTTGTCTTAGGTACCTACACAATAAATTACGTAAGTTCTGTTGCAGTTTGCAGTTGCTTTATTTGTTTCAATTCTACTAATGTAATTTTGTCAATAAGTCGGTCTGCTGACTAATTTTAAGTTCAACCATAATTTGTAGGTAAATTTTGTTTTTACTTTTTAAATCATCTGTGACGTTTTACCTTCACGTTTTAAGGCATTATTTTCCTAATTTTATTACATTCGTAAGCAAAAAAACACTTGTCGTCTCAAGATATCCGTCAATACGTCAACAAGTCAATAGCTTTTGGAATGTAAAGATTTTTTTTAGATGAACCAATCCGAGAGCAACAACCTTGACCGGTGATGCTTGTAGTGTAATAGGTACTTAATTTTACTAATTCAATCATACAAAGACGGCGCGTATTACCAAGCGAATGTATTTATGTTGCGAAATTAATAACATAGGTGCCGTCGAGACACGTAAACCGCGCGTAAACGTAAAGTATGCAAATCATAGTCAGGAAAAATGCGACGCAAAAATGTTACGAGGTATTTTTTCGGCAAACTTGAAAAAAACTAAGATTTATAAACATGCTAAAGCGATATAAGAATTAACATGACACCGCGGCTAACCACTTTGGGGACGAAAAAAATTGCTACGCTACGCAAATACCGCATAAAACGTGCGCTATATTTTTTTCCTAGCACACTTTTTTCGCAATTCGCTCACCGCTCAGAACTCCATCATTGAGCCTCGTCAATATTTGCTCTCTACTCACATATCGACATTCCGAGTGCCTAACTTCGGAGCTGCGTCAATGGATGCTGGGATTGGCTTATACTTAACAATTTTCCAGCATTAGACGCTCATTGTTGAGACATGTAGTGTAGGTTGTACGCCCTGTCACTATTTCTCTACAGACGGATTTATTATAAGTTGTCCTGAGGCATGGCGAAAGACTGTTACAAACAGACACTAAATACCCGCCAAAAGGCGCTTCTACTCACCTTCTCTTAAATCAGGGAAGTGGAAGTTATTTGCAAAAGTTGAGTCAGTTGAAAGCATGCAAGATCCGAAACAGAGATGGCACGAATGCATAATGTGCGTAACCTGCTTGTGTAAAGCTGTGTTTCCGTCTTGTGTTTTTCATGAAACATTTGATTTTCATCAAACATACGCTTTCAATGCGCCAAAGATTGTTTTTTCTTCTTATTTTTTAGGGTTCCGTACCCGAAGGGTGCCAAACGGGACCCTATTACTAAGACTTCACTGTCCGTCTGTCTCTCCGTCTGTCTATCACTAGGCTGTATCTCATGAACCGTGATAGCTAGACAGTTGAAATTTTCACAGATGATGTATTTCTGTTGCTGCTATGACAGCAAATACTAAAAACAAAATAAAATTAATATTTAAGGGGGGTTTCTATACAACAAACGTGATTATTTTGCCGTTTTTTGTTCGATATTAATAATGGCAACAGGTCGACGCTTAAAGTATTCACAGAATATTTAGTTCAATATTCGGTTAAAAAATTAATAATTAAATTAAAATAAAATAAATATTTAAGGGAGGATCCCATACAACAGACGTGTGTTTTGCCTTTTTTACCGATCTTTGTGTCTAATGTTGTATAGATAATGGTACAGAACCCTTCGTGCGCGAGTCACACTTGGCCGGTTTTTTTAGCAGGTGTACACGAGAGTCATTTGGTTTCTGTAATGTTGCCCTAAAGGGCAAATAAATAAATTAATTTCTTGATTTCTTACAAGTCATTATTGCTTAATACAATGGCACACCTTCGTTTCCGCGTTGATTATTCAGTCCCGAATTTTTTACCCACCCAATCGTATTTAAACTGCAATTTTACACGTCGAGGTCGGACGTTAGGTACATTAGGCTATGAGAAGTGGCATTGAAACGTACAGAACAATTTGTACCCGGTCATCGCTCCCGGTAGCCATACAGCCTCTGTTGATCATCGAGTGATTCGTGTAAACATGACGGCGGGGACTAAATTACTTTTGTACTTCAGTAACATGTATTTGCCAATATCTTGTAAATCTTATTGAATTTGTTACAAGGAGGCTCTCGAGAGATACCTACTTAAAGAGGTAGTAGATACTCGGTCTATGTAGCTACAAGCGAAACCTTCGCGCTTGGATGAACAGTTTCAATTTAGTTTCTGATGTAGACGCCAGACGAAGTACATACGCACTAGATAAAAGTATATTTTACGTACTTATGACCCTGGAGTAATACTCCAGCACCACTTCCAATCTATACAGAGATTATTCGCTAGCGAAGGCTTCAAACTACGCACTTGTCGACAATAAGCCCAAAAAAAGTGATTGCAGGCAGCGCAACGCGTCGGCATTTCTGTTATCGGATCCACACTCTCGGCAGAATTCTTATGGACGTCTTTGCACGATTCTTCTATAAGAGAAAGAGGAGACGAGATGACGCGAGGGTACCGTCCATACCCAGCCACTCGCACCTACCGTAAAGAGTGTGAACGTAGCCTAAAGCCTACAAGATAGCGCTCCGACGAAACTAGTTTCACTTTACAGTTAGTAGGCGAGACGGGACGATCCGATTCCGCGGCGATACGTCGTCGCCGAAGGTCGCGAGAACTCGGGCGGGACTAATTCGGAATTCGTTCTATGGGCTTCCCGCGAACCGAATGCTAAGTTGTCGAAAATCAGGAATGGTTCTTCTGAAAGCGTCATCCAGATCATCTTCACAGAGCGCTCCACGCGTAAAGCAATTTTTTTAAGATAGGTATGCATCGAACATTCTTATCTGATCTTTTTAAAATCTCTCGATTTCCAACGATACGCTAAGAAGAAAATAGGCGTCTCGGCGAATTCTTATCGAGCCTACACATAATACATAAGATAAGATGAGATGAGATAAGATAAGGTAAGAGAAGACAAGATAAGAATATTCTTTATTGTACCCAAGAAACAATTAAGAATACAGCGGTTACAAAAAAAAGGGTACGATTGGTAACCTTATTGCTGATAGCAATTTCTTCCATGCAACCTCATATTGGAGAGTTTGTCAAAGGAAAAATAGATTCATTTAACCTGCACAGACACTCGCCTATCACAAATTCCGAGCTCTGAAGAAATTAGAGAACGCAAATGGCGACATGAGGGTTTCTTCAATAAACAAAATAAAATGCTCTGCCGTCCGTTCGGGTCGGCAAAGTATTCAGCACAGCACATTCCGAGAAAGGCACCCGACTGGAAGGCTAACAGAGGATGAGAAGTTCACGGCACAACACTCCGTAGGAACAATCCAGACATGGAAGAGGTCAATCCTCACTGAGACAAAGGAGAATAATGTGTCACGGATAGAGCTGCCTTGCTGTTTTTGTAACATTTTTTCCGGTATACAACAAAGAATATTCTTATCTTGTCTAATCTTCACTTACCATGGACAAACAGACCCTAATATCGGGCCCAGACTCCGCGGAGTAAAGGGATTGGAGAATAACAGTTTACTCTCTATTACAATACATAGTGGCAGTGTAGGTAAGTGATGACATATCATATCATAAGCAGCCTAATATACGTCCCACTGTAAGGCACAGGCCTTCTCTCAGAGAGAGTATGGGCTTAATCACCACGCGTGCCCACCGCGGATTGGCGATTTCAAGCGCTGAGGTATGTGAATAGCTTAGACACTCAGGTTTCCTCACGATGTTTTCCTTCACAGTTAGCGAGTGGTATTGCTACTATAACTTCACATATGTACATAACTTAGTAAACAAAGTCATGCCCGCACTGGGAATCTAACGTTAAATGCCTGGGAAAAATGTTTTTGATGTGATGACGTAGGATTATCTAAATATTGAAACAAGAGTCATGTTATACAGAAGTAGCCTAAACAGAAAAATGGCAAACATCACTGGCATACAGTGCTAAGACAAAGATTTGTCTTGAACGCTATGTACATTTGGTTCGTGATACCCCTCTGGCAGGAGTCAGTGAAGCAGATCGCGTGAATCGAACACCGTGGCCCTCTGCCGAATTGGGAACGAAATCGCAACTTTCCGGAAAAAAGCGACTTGTAACGAATCCAAAGATCGAAGTGTCAGCGCTGAAAGGTTAAAAATAATAATAGGCCAACAACGTCTACCAACTGTGGGTTTCAAAGAAATACCTGATAATAATAATGATAACCTCCTCACAATCACATGTCCAGGTCCTAAGCTAGGTAGTAATATAGTAGGTATCAGTAAGTAGCCTCTACTAAAATCCGTTTAGTGTCAAAGCGGACTTACCTACTTTGACCGTTGAAATTAGGGTTGAGTGTGCTTGAGTATTTTTAAGAAGTGCAAACAGGAACGTTTTCTTCTTAAGTTTCTTTTTCGTTCTTTAAACGAGAACTATTCTCCGGTTTAGATACGAAGCGAATATGGTTCTATCTAAATCACTTTTACACGGATTTAACAATCTGACGTACCTACCCGATGGTTTTTAGGTAGTAGTTTACGTATCGAGTATATTTCGGGATACATTCGTAACTAAATACTGCCTAGCTAGTGAATCCCCTTACTTTCCCACAAGTTTCAGTCATGGTATAATAAATAGCTAAAAAATTTTAAGTGAAAAAGAAATCCAAATGTAGAGCAAGAAAATATCATATTGATTCGCTGTAAGAGATCTATTTTAATTTAATTATGTTAAAAATTCATATAATAAACCGTTTCCCATCGTATCGTAGAAATGGAAATGCAGATCAGAAAGTGAGGGAACGTGAAACAATGGGGCGTAGCGTAGAAATATTATGCAGACGTTCATTCGCGATTGCGAGTACTTATACGATTATATTCCCAACAATAGATGCTAACTCGCATTGGACCTGAGCTGGTCATAAGGTTATTAGACACATCGGTAATTTCTTCACTTAATGAGGTTTTAATTTACCTAATAATTTCCAAAATACGAGTTCACCAATCCGCAGTGAGCAAACTGGTGGTAATTCTCGATCTCTGAGAGAAAGCCCGCACTCGGCAATGACTCGTATAATAAGGGCGGCTTATTCCAATTTACATACCTTTGAGGAAATCAACGAGGAAACAAAAATATCGGAGTGCCCGAACATAATTTGCGACGAAAATACGTTAATGACCTGGTATTGAATAGCATAGCGTATGTAAGTATTCCTTATCCAAAGTACCTTTTCGAATTAGGTATGTTCGTGCCATGAACGTGGTTCCACAAAAAACGGCAAAAAAATCACGTTTGTTGTATGAGAGCCCCACTTAAATATTTATTTTATTTTTAGTATTTTTTGTTACAGCGGCTACAGAAATACAGTAATCCATGAAAATATCAACTGTCTAGCTATCCTGGTTCATGAGATACAGCCTGGTGACAGACAGACAGACAGATGGGCGGTGGAGTCATAGTAATAGGGTCCTTTGACCTTTGGATGATGTGGAAAGACAAACGTTTCGTCGGCTGATAAAAGAAACGAAAACTTGGGCCTTAAATTTTGGTCTAGTGTAATGTGGCCCTTAGTATTAAAATCTCATATCTGAATTAATTCTGACACATCCACAATAAAAAGCAAAAGTCGTAATTCTTGAGATTCATAACGTGAGAAGTATTTTTTTAACTCTGGGAGCACCCGGACGGTATTATTTAATTTAAGAGGATACCCGGAGCTAACTAGCGTCACTTTTTGACTTAAGGAGATCCAGTGGGCCAACTAGCGCCACCAATGAAAAAAAAATCATATCTTTTACAGATCGTATTTGCAAAAAGTGTGTACAATCTCATTAATCACCATCTTCAGTCGATTTCCGCTGAAACGGCCGTTTTGGCAAAAACTCTCAATCATGTTAATAGAACCTAAAAATCACTATTAACATGATTGAGAGTTTGTACAGGTACTTTTTGCAAATTCGATCAGATTAAAAGATTTTTTTTCTCGGTGGCGCTAATGTTACTCCGGAGCCCCTTAAGAGTATTTTTGCCAAAACAGCCGTTTCAGCGAAAAATTATTGCAGTACTAGGTAACCCCTACCCTTTGTTCTAGAAATAGATATAAGAACTGTTATAGAACCTTTCTTCCCAGCAAGTCTAGGAGCAGTATCAGATGAACACGGCGAATGGTTTCATCGAGACATTTTGCACGTCGAGAGACGTTACAACGGGAAGTGGCCAAAAGCAACACTTGCAGATTTTTATTGGTCAATTTCCAAAAGAAAAGATAAGAAAAGTGAAGAAAACTATAACGTGAAATATGGTTAATAACAAGTACTTATATTAGCATAAGCGTATTAATGTTTTGTATCGGTTTGGATCTAAAATTATCAAAGTAAGTATTTGTCATTTATGATAAAAGTTAAAACAATTTTTTTTTTATTCTTTTACAAAAAAAATATACGTGATACACAACTTATAGTACTCTAATTATATTCATTACTATTGAGTCTGTAATAATCATGTATAAAAATTTAAAGGAGAGAAAAAAACTCAGACCACTGTAATTACTTATATCAAAATGTTGTGAATCAATTTGTTACATGTATATTATTATTAGATATTATTCATGGATCTCGGTCTGAAATAAATAATTCCATTTCAATTTCAATTCGTGGCGTGTAGCCGCCTTAAGCGTAAAGCCTTACTTAAGTTTTACTGCAAGTAATTATTTTCATAAATTAAACTGCGCTCTTATAAAAGGTCAGTTTATGTTATGTGGGCAGAAGAAAAAGATGGTTTAATAACACATATTGCCTTCCGTTTACGACTGAACAAGCATCGCCGGTTACTAGACTGTTTAATCAATGTAAGTATCCAGCGATATTACGTTCGGTGGACCTTAACCTAACTAAAGGAAATAGAATTTGCGGGCATCCTTATCCATAGATTGTTCTACCTAATGAGCTACTACCGCTTCGCTCGGAAGCGAAAGACCCAGGTTCGATTTCCAGTGCGGGCATGTACCTATGACGTTGTTTATTTATGTACGTCTGCTAATTTGTAGTAGCAATACCACACGCTAACTGTGAAGAAAAACATTGTGAGCAATCCCGCGGCTTGGTTGGCTCTACACGTATTGAGTTATCTTTCCTGTGACCTAGGCCGACTAAGCTGTCAGGATAGGTGGTGGGCAAGCCTACTCCATCTAAAAGCAATGTCCCAGGCACTGCAGCGTCCGACTGGTCCCTTCACCCACCTAGTGAGTAAAGATGCCAGTGGACGCTGTGTAAATCATATCATTACGTAGATGCAAAGGCCAAAATTATCCATAGATAACATAGAGTCTAGTGAGTAGTATCGTAAGGGTACGGCCGACAGCACTTCAACCATTACATCCATGCACTCTGCTCAGTTACGTCACGGCCGACTTTGAAACTGAAATGTAAAGGTTTATGTGCTGTTGACTATACTGAGACGTAGTGTTACCTTATATAAAAAACATATATAAAACAAGAAAGACTCACTTGTGGGCCCCACATGAAATCCTTCACGAACTGATTCACCAGTCAAACCTATCACCAACACAAAGCATAACACTACTCGATAAAATATCTTCTCGCTGGGTGATAAATTATATTCAGATTCTATTAATCACCTCCTACGAATCATCAACACATTCCGTAGAGTCGATCGATCGATTCAATTGTTAACTTTCGTTCGCTGTTGTTAATATTAACGTTAACACTAAAAGCACGAAGAAAAAAATAAATCACACACTCGTTTACAAAAATATTCAGCAAACTCTTTTGAATTAAAATTAAACACCATCTTAATTACTCGGAATGAACAAGCCAGATAAAAAGTACAAGCAGGAAATTTATTAACAGAAAAAAAACAAATCGAATTAAAACAAAAAAGCCCGGCAAAACCGTAATGATTTTCGTGGCGCGCAAAAGGCGGTAAACGTAAAGCAGCGACCGCAACACAGCAATGCGCGCGCGACTCACGTGCTGTGCCCGCATATGCCGACAGCTGACTGAATCGCAATTCAAAACAGAACCATGGCGAACTTGCGTCTAACTTAGATTGGAGTGACATTGCCTTTATACCATAGAAATTATATAAAAACCTTGGAAAAACAATAAAAATATTTTTTTCGGGGTCACAAAATATGCGAAAAATAAAGTTACTCTAATAACATAAAACTTATTAGATTTCGTTCTGTCATTGAATTCTGAACGGTTTCTTAGCCTTTATCAATATTTGAGTTATCTCGTAAAATAATGTTTTATGCATGTACACCTTTGCATAAAACATTATTTTACGAGATAACTCAAATATTGATAAAGGCTTCATTCATATAAGGAGTTACGTTAGCGAGTGACGTAATAGTCTAAGGCCGATTTGTATTGTATGGCGCGTTTTAGTACCACGTGACTATATTGACTTTTCGTCCGGTTATATTACAAAAAGTATGTCGCAGATAAAAAAAAAATACCACGTTTATTTGTCTTTTAACGTGTCCTCTTCTATTCTATTAAAACATTTTTAGTGCAAGTTCTCCATTATGTACAAGGCCTAAGGTTTTTTTAGCTAACGACCTCAAACGCGTACTCATAGCCGGGAGGCACAGTCCGATGATCCGATGCTTATTTCTCTGTTCTGTGATCCGATGTATCTTAGCGGTGAAACTGTACAGTTGAGGACTTCCGGTATTAGAATTTCCTTGAGTGCCAGTGGTGCTTCTAGGGCGTGGATGCTGCGAACCGTAATGGACAATAAATTGTACAGATTTACCTCGCCCTGCATCTGGTTGTGATTTATGCGCAGCTCTGTGGCGAATTAACAATTACCCATACTGCTTATCTGCTCATCTAGGTGCTCTGGGTGAGATTGTCGTGACTAGAACTGACAAAAGAATTTTGCGTTGGTTCGGACATATTATGGAGAGGATGAAAGAAGAAAGATTGAAGAAAAAAATATATCGAGCAAATGTGGGTGGAACGGCCAGTAAGGGACGTCCCGGGCGGACATACTTCGACCAAATAGGGGATGTATTAGCAAAGAGCAAGATAAAAAGGACCCCATAAAAGGAAAACTTCGTGCAAATTCGATTGAAGATTATTTCGACGAAGTTGTTAGATCTGTAAGGCTGGTAAAAACCCCACCTTCTACAAACTCTACACTGCACGTGGCCCGACACGTAATTGGCCGGTTTTTTAGGGTTCCGTAGTTTGACAAGGAACCCTTATAGTTTCGGCATGTCCGTCCGTCTGTCTGTCTATCTGTCTGTCTGTCTGTCCGTTCGTCCGCGGCATAGCGCAAAGTACTAGAAAGCTGTAATTTGGTATGTGTATATGCATGTTTATCACGCCGACAAAATTAAAGGATAATACCTCCCTTAACATGAAAAGTGGGGATGATTTTTTTTGCTCGTCTACCCCATCATATGGCGCATCGTTGGATTGGTCGTTGAAAAATATTGTGGGTGTAGGAAGACCATTGTTTGATTTAGGGTTCCGTTTGCGAAATATTAAGCTTTAAAGCGCAAAATTTTTGTCCGCGTAGGCCCCCCCCCCCCTCTCCTGGCTAATCAGTTGATTGTAGAAACATGAAAAAATTCAGGGTAGTAGCACATATAATGAACTTAAAAGGAAAAGTATCACGGCTAAGTAGGCTTTACTAGTTAACGAGTGATAGACCATCAACTTATAAAAGTAAAATTTCGTACAAAATCCATTGAAAATGACTTCGATAAAGTTGTTAGTTCTGTAAAGCAGATAAAAAAACCCTTTGTACGGAACCCTACATTGCGCGTGGCCCGACACGCACTTGGCCGTTTTTTTTATAAATAGCACAATAACTTCCACACAACACAATAACTTGACCTGGTCCCAAACTAGGATTCCCTGTGCTATGGTACCCAGGCAAGGACATCACAAACATGGAAATACACCCAGACTGAGGCCATTTGTACAAATGTACGGCGCCCCCCTGTGGGAATCAAACTCACGACCTCTGTCTTGGTAGGTAAGCACCTTAACGTCTAGTCCACCGAGGCAGGAATGTGAAACCTTTTCCACATTTGACATGTTTTTTTTTCTTTTAGCTCTTTTCTATAAAAGTAAAATTCACTAAATCCTGTTCTTTTTATATATTTAAACTACCTGACTCGGCAAACGTTTTGCCATATTAATTAGCCTACGACCTATTCTCATACCTACCAAATATACACAGAAAAAAACTCACAAAAATCGGTGAAGCCGTTTCGGGGGAGTACGATAACAACACTGTGACACGAGATCTTTATATATTAGATTTAATTGTGAAGGCACAACAAACGACTTGTTTTAAACTTGTGAATTAAACAGTTCGAGTAGTACATACTAAAGACAACCTAGCGAAACTATTTATCAGATCTATTCATTTCATAATAATGTAATAAGTACGAAATACCTTTTGGCACTAGATTACTTAAGAGTAAGAGAACATATAAGTTATTGTTATATAAGTACTTACAATTTTTTTTATTAATTAGCAGGTACCTAGTAATTAAAATAATAACAAAGTCCTAGAAATGGACAACATAATCAAACATTTTGTCTTAACAGAGAAAATGGAAATAGAACATTACTTAAAGTAATATTTGTTTATCAGTCTTAGGGCCAATATATAATATACAAATCCTATTGAGGAATATTTTTTTCTTTCAACAATACGATGAAATCCGATAATCTACAGAACATTTTATAAATGACGTAAATTATAATACAAACAATTAATGGACTAACTGTAAGGATTATGGGAAGTATAAGAAGAAAAACTTACACTTACTTAACCCTTACCAGTCATCAACTCAACTACGTATGTATATACTCGTAGCTTTGACAAACGTGGAATGTTTAAAGTAAATGTCGAAATGTATTAAAATGCAATTAACATACATTTGTAAACTTACTTATCCATTAAGATTGTGGAATTAATAGGAAATTTACTCGAAGTCTGCCCAACATTTATTAGACCATTCCACCTGTGATTTGATTTAAGATCTCCCTCATAGATTCCATTCATTTTTCCATTTTCATGTTGGCTCATTTTATGCCTGTGCACAGTTTCATCAATGCCATCTAACAGGTATTCAAAAAAGTTCGGGAAATTGTCGTAGCTTGGATACACATTGATGTCTATCACAGCATGGCCTCCAGTTTCATTATCTATTACGAAATCAAAGCCTGCTAGGAGTAAACCAATTTCCTTTCGCAACACTCTAATAATGTGCTTTATTTTGTCTTCATTTGGTGTCATTTTCATGTCAGATTGGTCATGAGGATCTAGTATTGAAAGCGTAGACTGGCTACCAGCTTTACATACCTCTCCTGTGCTATAGAAAATGGGCCCTAAATTTTCTGATGCATAGAAGTTTTTGAGACTAGGCCGCTTGCAAACATAATATCTGAAATTATAAAATTAGGTCATATTATTATATAGCATGTAAAGATGCACATTACGTAAGGATCAGCTTCTTTTGAGCAAAACAAATGGTAACATTTTCTTGTTAGTATGACTTGTATAAATGTTTAGCAATTCAAAACAACCTTGCTTGGTTTTTTTATTGCCAAAGCCATTGCCTTGAGTCACTGATATAAAACAAATCAAATGGTTCTTAGAGCAATGGAATGAGAGCTATTTTTGATTGTTAGATATGAATGCAAGCAAAGTTATTCAAGTAATTGTCAATTAAACTAACCTGTTTCCAATTAGAAACACTTTGTGGAGCACAGCATTGTGTCTGATGAAGCTCTGAACCACACAAGGAGGTTTGCAGACCCTCAGGCCCTTTTTGTTGAATATGAGAACCATTTCATGAGCCAACTTCGACCCGTGAGCTACAGTGGGCTTGCAGATAACAGGGAATTTTACACCCCGAAGTTTCATTACTTCTACATTGTGTTCTACATTGGTGCTGGTAAATTCAGCAAAGGTTGGTGTGAAGATGCTGTTTTTCTTGAATGTTGGCTCCCTGTCTAGTATAGTGTAATAATTATACCTAAAACCAGATGAGAAACAATATTTAGTATGTCAAACAACCTTTTTCTTTTTAAACACATGTTTATACCAATTTACCTATTTAGGAGTATTCTCACTTTGTCTAGAGGATCTATAACAGTGATGTTTGGATGATTTGACAAGTATTGCTCCACCTGGCTGATGATGACTGAAGCCTGAAAAATACAAAAACTGTTACAGACTTTCTATGGCACGAAATACAAATGAATAATCTTTATTAACTTTTGAGCTATGACTTTGAAATTACCAGTCGGTTACCAGGGGATATAGCCTGGAATCGAGACAAATTTGTTACAGTTTTCTTTTGTGAGCTACTGTACCTTTGCATCACCTTGATCAGCTGCTGCAATGATATCTGTTAATTTATGTAAAAATACATCAATATTCTCTTGTTCCTCGAGTGGCTTTTCAAGATCCATCTGAAAAAAAAACATATTTTTAATTGTCTATGTATGTATGGGCTTACAAACTTATTAAAGTGGGTTCCACGGAATACAAGGGTTCCAGAAAAGTTACTGGGGTACTGCAATTTTTTTTAATAACGCAGTGTTAGAGTGCTCGTACTTTTAGAAGCTTGAAGTTTTATATTTTGCTACAGAATTCCACAAAAAGAAAAACAATATATTCCATAGCATATTTAGGAACCACTGTACGCTATTGTACTTAATTTAATAGATACATTCTAACAGTCTTATTTATAAAAACACAATTCCTTAAAACAGTCCTCAGAGGCAGTTTAAATTGTATGTGGTAAACGGAGACAAAACCACAGATTGTTTAAACTGTCTCTGAAGAATGTTTTAGAGGAATCATGTTTTTTTTTAAATAACACCGTAAATTTGTTATACCAAATTTTTTTAACAATCTAACCTTTATAAGCTGATACCCATGGTTAATGCAAGTGTTTGTGAGTTCCTTCCAGTCAAGTTTCTGGCTCTTCTTGTCTGATATCCAGACTCCAATTTTCTTTACAGTTTGCAAGTGGTCGCTCATTTTGTTAATTTTATTCACAACAAATACCGTGAGTCAGTGAGTAAAGTTTGCACCAAATTATTTTACATGCACCTCAGGAGTAGGTACAACTTATCACATTGTATACACCGCTGCACAACGAACGAATTTATAACGTGCTTAGACCCGAGTCCGCGCGATTTTTAGACACTAAAATACCTATTAAAACAAATACGTACAGCAAAGCAAGCAAAAACACATTGGTTGGACATTGTGAGGAACTAAAATCAAATCATGCACAGATTCAACATAGCGATGGGTGACTCGAGTCAATTTACTCGAGTAACTCGAGTTGGGCTGCGCGACTTGAAAATTCCATCCACCGAATTGACTCGGCGGGTGTGCTGTGCGCGACCGAACAACAGAACACATGATATACGTGATATACGAACCATAGGACCGAACTGACTCACGAGAGTGAGTTAGTAGTGTATGTGAACGAGCTGTGTGCCAGAGTGAGAACCAACGAAATATTGAATGAATGAGTAGACGCAAGCTCAGATAGATGTGTCAGAGAGAGAGAGAGAGAGATGGAACAAAATATTGTATAACATAAAATATTTATTATCTGTGCCTGTATTTTTCCAAATAAATAAATTAAAAATTTAATTAAAATATCCCATTCTCTCGAAACCATACAATTTCAAACGAAGAACTAGACTTGGGTAGTTCCTGAGCGAGTTGTTCCAATGATACGCTTCTACTCCTGGAGTACGCTTCTCACTCGTTTCATGCTCGTTCAAATCGTTCATCGCTCCGTATGGTTCCAACTCCTAACCTCTCTCTCTCGTGTGAAAAAGGATTGCTAAAAAGGAGCTTACGTCTTACGCTTAGGGTCTAATTTTATTTGCATTATTAATCATAGTTCCGATCTAGTCCCGATGGAAAGTGAGTAAGTAAAAGTAGACCTTAAATCGAGCGTATAAGGATAATTTTGTTATATTTCTTTATTAAATTCATGCTTAGCAGGAAGCATTCCTCCATGTAAAAAGAACCATGCCTTTTAAACTCGTTCAGAACGTCGGTGCGAAATAGAATTGGATGCATATAGGAAACTAAGGAAGGCCTGGGACTAAAGGAACCAGAGGACTAAAGGAGTGAAGTAGTTCCAGGAGTGGAAAGTATACATCATTATTTTTCCTCTCCGGAAAACAAGCAAGTCTAAACCGAACGCTCCACCACTGTGACCACTATGCAATATGCATGTTCTCTACTTTGGTTAGACGTAATTATCGCTCACAACTAAATAAAAAACAAAGACGTAATGAAGAATAAAATAACCTGAACCTAATTCAATTAAGATGTTTATTTTTGAAGTTGTTTTTTGCGTCCTGTGTGTGAAGGTAGATTTAGAAATGGTATTTGGTAGATTTTACACGTTGTTTAGGAAGAGTTTTTGATTTTATCCAGTATTACAATATTCACTTGAGAAGAAGCGCAACTTTGTTGGTTATTAAAGTTAAGTTTCTGATTTACCGCGAAAGATATGTTTGAACCGACACTGCCACCGCGTTGGTGTGTTTCATCTTTAATACGTATTACGTCCGGTCCGACTGACTCGCGCAACTTGACAAAGGTGTGCGCGCTGAGTCAACGCTGATTCAAGTTGACTCGAATTGCTACTCGAGTCAGCCGTTATTACAAATCGAGCTAAAAAAAATATAACTTGGCCCATCGTAGTGTTCGTCACAGACCAAAAAGAGATACTTCTATCTGCTGACAGCTGTCTACAAAATACCATAGAGGTAGTAGGTAGAGGTATTGATAGTAGTGTTGCCGAAAACGCTAAAATCATGTACACGATCGATAGGACAATCGATAGTATCGATGTCTCTTCTACTGCAATACTATCGGTAAACAGCAATACTATTGATAGTATCGATAGTTTCGTCACTGCCAACCAATGAACTATCAATACTATATAGTATTGCTCTTTAATATCGAATAGACTATCGATAGTATTGATAGTATCGATACTATCGATAGTTTTGTACTATCAATAGAGATCTCTAATTCAATAGTATTGGATGAAGTATGCATGCAGGTAAGGTAGGAGTAAGGCGGAGAACAGAATTTAGTGCGCTTAAAAAAAGTCAATACACTAGTTGGTTGAATATACCACATTAGTTTTTCTACCACTCATTATGCTTGCATACTCAATGCAATACTATTGAAATAAATATCACTATCGATAGCACAAAAGTATCGATAGTATCGATACTATCTATATTCTATTCGATATTAAAGGGCAATACTATCGATAGTATCGATACTATCGATAGTTCATTGCTTGGTAGCGACGAAACTATCGATACTATCGATAGTATTGCAGTAGAAGAGAAATCGATGCTATCGATACTATCGATAGTATCGATATTGGCCTATCGAGCGGCAACACTAATTGATAGCGGTTGCTTGGATCATAATAATAACTTTGCCCACGATCTACTATACCTAGTCCAACATAGGATGATCTCTGACAGCTTGTCACTGTGACTTTACTAGGCATGGGGATAATGTCGAAATAAATTATCGATATTCTAACCAAAGTTTCTGAATGTTTCAAGCAAATCAAACAAAAGGATGTTGTAACATGTTTTTATTCTTGTTAAATCGGTTCACAGCCCAAATCACTATCATCAAAGTCTGATTCTGACTCGCTGGAGCAGTCTTGTAGATTTATAATCAGTTCCTGGGTAGATTGGTCGAATCGTACGTCACGCTCCCAATCATCTTCCATAATTTTTCTTGTTCTGTCTATGTCTTTCTTCCAATTGTCCGATGTGACACTGTCACATGCATCCTTCAGTAACTTCAGCATTTTATTTGCTGTAAAAGGCGGTGTTGTATTATGTCTGGCTGCGTAACCTGTAACAAAGAAATAAAATACATATAAAACACACCATGGCTTGTTGGAAGAGATGTCTTAATAGCTAATCGATGTTTTATTAGCTAATTGATGTTTTATGAGATATTTTTACATTCTTATCTTCCTATGCTATCAAAATGTATTTGATTATAATTTTATGTGAGTACAATAAATTAGAAATATTAATCTAATTGACTTTTTTTAAGCAAACGAGAGAAATGCGAGCGATGGTGAAAGAAACACATAAGCACGTTTACCTTTGACTTGAGCCCAGATCAGCTCTATCGGGTTGTACTGGCAGTGGTATGGAGGTAGCCGAATTACAGTATGGCCCTTTTCTTTTGCTATTTCATCCAAGATGTATGTTGGAGTACGGGGTTTGTGTATACGGACCAATCGTAGTAATTCAGTTTTCAACATCTTTTCGTTGGCCTCTATACCTTTGCTTTGCAGCCACGAAATTAAATCCAATTTCCGGTTGCTTGACGTTGGTGCTTTATCTCTTTGTACGGAGTGGTACGATGCATTGTCCATCACGATGGTATGCGGTTCTTTCAGGTTTTCCAAAAGAGTTAAAAACCACTTTTTGAATCTTTCGAAATCCATTTCTTCATGATATTCGGTGGTCTTTACTGATTTAAACGCCAGCAAACAATTCGACACAAAGCCAGACGACGTCCCAGCATGTGTTATAATTAATCTTTGCCCTTTGCCTTCGGGCACTTTTGTAGTTGACTCAGCTGTGTCATCCGTCCAAGATCTTGAAACTGTGTGATTTGCGTTTAGCCACGTTTCGTCCAGAAAAACCACTTTGTCCCAGTTTGAGATCTCTTTAATTTTTCGGAGAAAATCAATTCTCTTGAGCGCAACATCTGTCCGCTCCATTAGTATTTTTCTTTTGTCACTTTTTTTGTAGCGGAACCCGATGCTTTTTAGTGTTTTGGCTAACGACGAGTGGCCACCTTTATAAATAATTCAGCGTCTTCAAGAGATGTTTGTAGTTTTCTGAGTGTTGGTAACTCTCCACGCGTGTAGTACCCATAAATATGGTTCCGGATTGCTGCGGCATCAAAATCGTCAATTTTTGATATTGGACACGTCCTCTTCCTTTTTTTATTTGGCGTCGACAGTTTTTGCTCTTCGTTTTCCTCTGTCGTCGTTGTCGCAGATGATTGCTCACCATACTTTTCTCTGCTGACACGAATCACTGTAGCAATCCCGATTCCCAGAGCATCAGCAACTCTGTTGCACGCTTGTGTTAATGGCAACAACGGTCCGCCATTTTGACTCTCGCGTTCAAAGTATTCGCGCAAGCGAATCACAAACTCCCGGCTTTCACTATTTAAAACAGTTTTCTTTGTTCTTTTTGGCATACTGTATCCAAAAACAGAACAAACTTAACAAACAAATAACAGCAAAACTCAACAAATTAATAACAATAACGATAACCGAATGGAGACTGAATGAAAACACGTGGCGTATACAAGGCGTTGGCACTCGTACTGAACAAGATGGCAGAATGGCAGATGCAATGCAATCAAACAAGATGGCGGCATGGCGCGGTGAAGCCCACTCTACACACTCACGCGCAAAGCCCGCGAAACATGCATGAATGGATGAATGGGATTTCATTATTGTTTCACGCGCGAGTGTGGAGCGCCCATGAAGCGCCACTCGTTAAAAATTCGGTTTGCTATTTTTTATCGTTGTTTTAATAGTATTTCTATTTCATTTACCTTGTTGTTTGCAATCTATTTTATTTACAAAATATCATCAATATTCTATTATATGTTTCGAGTCAAGATCGATAACTTGTCTTACGATAAGTGTAGCACGTCACTATTTGCCAATAAAGTATTTAAATTGTCTCTATACATTTTACCGTCGAAAAATACGATACTTCATAGGCGTGTTTTGACACTGACAGCTGTCAGAGATCATCCTATGTTGGACTAGGTATAGCTCTGGCCAAACCAAACATGATTAAAGACTGGAATACTTTGTGGTCTTCTAGTCAGAATCGCGTTAGAAAATTTTACGGTAGCATTCAACCATCTATCCCAGTTAGACCGTGGTTTTTCAAAGCTCGAAATTTCCCAAAATTTGTCACTTCTACAGTTTGTCGTCTGCGCTTAGGCCACTGCTGCACCCCTGTTTTCCTTCACAAAATTCGGATTCGGGATAATTCTTTGTGTGAGTGTGGTCTCAACGAAGGGACCACTGATCATATTTTTTTCAATTGCCCCCGTTTCCCCTCTTTATACCCATTCCTCCCTTGCTTTATCCCTCGTCCCATCAACTTCAAAACCCTTCTTCTGTACACCCATACTAAATTCATTGGAATACTATGTAAATATATTAATTATTTCAACATTCGACTTTAACTCATCAAATTATAATATCTCTTTCCTTCTACATTGGTTTCTTGTATATATAAAGTAGCGTACCTTTCACAACGTGACACTGGCAAAATCCCTGTGCACCCTACAAGCACGGGGCAAAGTCCAAAAAAGTAAATAGAGGTAGTTCTATCTGGCATACGGCAGCGCCCCCGCCAAGTCGAGCAAAAAAGTAGCACGGCCGTACCATCCTTTTCTCAAAGCAGTTCAGGCCATTTTCGACCCCCCCTAAAACTTCGTTGTGGATAAAACTAGAAGCCTGAATTTTCAGTAACAAAGCAGGCATTGTATAAACACGGTACATATCTTTAAATTTCATTCAATTTGAACGAGTAGTTTAAGAATTATAACTAGTCAAAGTTGTCACTCACTGACTGACCATCATCAAAACTCTAAGGCACTTATAGCAGACGTAGAGGCTTCAAATGTAGAATACAAATAGTGTTCAGTGTATAAATCAAGGAAAAACTAAAATATCTTGCAATTTCGGTTTAGTTTTGCTGCATAAATAACTTTGTAATCCCATATAGATATATAGCGGACTTGGGGACTAGCTGCAGATCTAGACAGACCCTTCATCATTCAAAAAAGAATGGTTCGAAGAATGATGAAGGTACCTCCGGACGAACCAGCCAAACAATTGTTCATTGAGTTAGGTGTGCTCACAGTTCCTTCTCTATACTTATTTGAAGTAGCCAAATATGTCCGGTGCAATTTAACACGTTTTTCCCCAGTGGTGACTACTAGTAGGTGTAGAATCCGAAGACAGCTTGACCTGATGACTGTTACACATCGTCTGTCTAAGACTGGCAAATCACTAGAGGCCATGGGTCCGCGTATTTATAACGAAATTCCCGTGGACATAAGGGAGTCGCCGAGCAATCACATATATTCTTAAACTAAAAAAATATCTATGTGTAAAAGCTTACTATTCTGTTGAGGAATATCTGGACGAACAACCGAATTGACATTTATTTATTATCTATGATTATTAATATTTTAATGTTTGATTTATTTAAATTGATTTGTTATGAGACTAATTTTATTATTAAGCTATTGTTAAGTTATTTAAACTAAGCATCTGCTTAGATCTTGTATTATTAGATGTTGTATTACTATTTTGACGATGCTGTTACCTAAACTGAATAAATGAATATGAATATGATTAGGTACATTTGCAGTAAATGAATTAGTGTACCTGTAATGTATAATATAATGGAATAATAGGTGTAGATAGGTACCTAGAAGATATAATTATGTTCAAAGGTAACTTTTAAAATGGTCAACGGAATAAAAAAGCAAGAATGGTGTTAAGTAGACTAAATTTCCCAAAATTGCCATGAACGACGAACACTCACAAAAAAAATGAGAGGCCATAAAAATATAAGTTGTAACAAAACCAAGTCTCGCAGTTTTTCAAGTTTAGTCAATCTATTTATTGAATAAATTAACCGACTTGGTATTACGTGGATCTTACAACTGTTTACGGTAGAAGAACTGAGTTGCGAGACTTGGTTTTTTTACAACTTACGTTTTTAATGGCTATACTAGAGGAGGGGGGGGCGGCCTAAGCGTACACCACAAAACACGTACCCGACCATGAATCTATTAGGTTCATGTAGCCGACACAAACCCGACAGCTTTCCTGGGGTTACCACAGGAATAAAATAAAATATCCACAACCTTAAAATATAATTTATTCGTATAACTTAGGATAAATACAGGGTGTTAATTTGCAAGCGTGCTATATTTAAAGAAAAAATAGTAATTCATGTTACCAGCTAATGCAGTCTACTCGCAGTCTCCCATATTGAAGGAAACCGTCGATAAAAATAAAACTTATTTTTAGGGTTTGAATAGGAATAACCTAAGATTGAAGGTGCTGCGACACACACGTAATGGGAAAAGACCGAGACCCCGTTGCCAAGTTCGCACCGAGTGAAAGAAACAGCAATAACAACACAAGAAACAGATGATTTCAGATTTCCCTTCCTACTCTCACGGGCTTAGGACCGACAAAACAACCAATTTCTTTGGTAGGAGGTTAGTAGGTATTATGCGCAAATTAGTTTATTTACAGGTTAGTATAAAAAAGTGGGAAGTAGATAACATACCCAAGTACTAACCTACCTTCAAATAAATCGTTGATCTGGCGTAGTTAAAAGTCTGAAATCACCATTATTTACACTAATTGAGACGTTATTTACAGGGTACTTACAATGATTAAGTTGTATGGAAATGGAGCAATTGTTCGAAGTGGCCACCATTCTGCGCTATGCATAGTCTCGCACGGCGACACAAATTACTTTTTAAATTTTGCAACACAAACACATTTTCCCTAACAGTTTGGAAGGCAGAAATAATCCTTTCACGCAACACAGCCGCACTATTAACTTCTTCAGCATACACCAGTCTTTTAACGTCTCCCCACAAATAAAAGTCTAGGGGAGTAAGATCCGGGGACCGCGCTGGCCAGGCCACTGGGCCTCCGCGTCCTATCCAGCGGTCACCAAAAGTGTCATTGAGGTACTCGCGCACTATGAGTCCGTAGTGCGGAGGAGCACCGTCCTGCTGAAAATTGAGGTTTTGATGATCGCTCAGTGGCACCTCATCCAACATCTCATCAACCATGTGGTGCAGCAACTCCAAATAGGTTTGTAGCGCTGTTGAGGCGGCCCTCGATAAAATAAGGCCCCAACAGGTTCACGCCAATTATGCCGGCCCACACGTTAAAACTAAACCTATGTTGGAATGAGTCCCGTTTTGTTTTATTGGGGTTGTGTTCTCGGTGGGTCCACCAATGTTCATTGTGGACATTGAACACATAATACTATGGAAGTAACTAAAATAAACAAGCCTAGCAGTTGCAACGTCAGTGAGCTCTCTAATTCTTTTGACTGCATATGCTGCAGAACTAAGCCTGTGTGGTGTGCTAGTTTTACAATATGAGGACCCCATTGCAATTTTGAATCGATTGTGATGCCTAGAAAAACGGTATCTTCTACAAATTCTAGTTTTTCTTTTCCGAGTACAATGTTGTTTTCAACTAATCTTACGTTTGGTAAGGTAAACTTTATACATTTTGTCTTCTTGGAATTTAGAAGCAGATTATTGCCGTGAACCAATCCAATACACGGGAGAGAGCATCATTTGCATCGTCAAGATTATTTTCTTGACTCTTAATTTTAAAAATAAGTGTCATCTGCAAATAATACTATCTCGGACATGTTTTGTACCATAAACGGCAAATCATTTACGTATACAAGGAAAAGGAACGGCCCCAAAATTGATCCTGTAGTGCTCCCATTTTTATTTCTGAACCTGTGGATTTTATACGATTTGTGCTTTTTGAACCCTTCCTTTTAGATAAGATCTCATCAGTTTTAAACCTTTCCCCTTTCCGTAATGCTCTAGTTTTAGCAAAAGTGTCTCGTGGTCCACGCAATCAAATGCCTTTGACAAGTCACAAAAAACACCTATAGCATCCCTACGATCCTCCCATGCAAGCAAGACACCAGCGTCCGTCGTCGACCGCCCCTGCGTGAAGCCGAACTGCTGGTTATGGAGAAGTTGATAATTATTAAAGTGCGTAAGTACCTAGTTGAACTAAAACAATCTTTTCGAATATTTTGCTCAATACGGGTAGGATCGAGACTGGTCTGAAATTCGTGGGATCATGCCTATCGCCACTTTTAAACAACGGAACGAGCCTACTTATTTCATTAGGTCAGGGAATGTACCCTCACCTACACATTTGTTAAAAAATTTTGCTAAATGAGAAGCGAGGACATCTATTACTGAACTAACTATGATTACTGACATTCCCCACAAATCTTCCGTTTTTTTAAGATTTAATAGTTTAGACGCTTAAATTACGCTATGGGGATTAATGAAGTCGAACGAAAACTCGAAATCGAACAAGGGGACATTGTCTTTCAATAAACTTGCAGCAAGATCAGGAGACGAGTCTAAAGGAGCCGTAGTTTCAATTGGAACATTTGTAAAGAATTGTTCAAAGGCCGCAGCAATGTCTTCATTTGATGTTATTACTTTATCATCTATCTTTAGAGAAAATTCGCGATCTCCTGATTTGGCTTTACCAGTTTGTAGTTCGTGAAAATCTTAAATGGAAGTTCCTCTGAAGAAGAAGGCTTATAGCCAAAAATATCATTATTTTTTCATTATAGACAAAATTTAACCACCATTTAACCCATGCTAAAATCTAGTGGAATTTAGCGCTTTTTTCAGCCACGCTTGTAACAAAAAATAGCGCTTTTTTACAAGCGATTGGTGGTTTTATTTTCTTCCGAACGGCAACACTGCTTTGCTTTTTGTACAGAAATTATCAGTAGGTACTTATTTCAAAATAAAATTAATACCGAAATTTACCGAATGGTTTTTGTTAAACTACTGTATTTTCGAAGTCGAACAAAGTATGCCTGCTCGAAATTCTTCTTCAGAGCAGTAAGGATCCTCGTTTCGAGCGCTAGTGTAGACACTGTAACGACGTAAATTTAGTCGTTATAGTGTTTTTGTATTATATTACATTCAAAACAACGCCAATCAAGCCGGTAACCTAACCTCAACGTGATTACATACTCTTTGACCTCAACAAGTCAACACTTGAGCAAAACTAGAATAACAAATGACAGTGCTATGCAATACAAACTTTACGGCTCTTTAAACGGTCGCGTTATTTTGCCATGCATACTCCTTACGGCAGATTAGACGGTGTCACTATTATGCCGCAAAAGTTACGGCATCGTAATCGAGTGCGGAATGCCGCTTGCGGCACTCTATAGGTACAGTACTCTTCCTATAAAATATATATTTCTTGTTAAAAATAGATACCTACTTTAGTTAGCTTACATACCTACTGAGGAAAAATACACTATAGTCCATGTTTTGATGTCATAAAATATAATCTGTGATAAATTGCGCGTTTTTTGACATTCGTTTTTTTTGCATTTTTGATGGTTTCGGCGCTCGCTGGCTGGCTGGCTAACCTACAAAAAGATCCGATTTTCTTTTGTTTTACTTAGTGTATATTTTTTAAAGCCTGCTATTGCAATATTTTCAGTCAAGCCCTCCAAATCCTATTCAGATAGAATGTCGGAAATCGATGTTACTTCAGTGAAGACACGCGTGTTGAAACTTTTACAAGATCTTGATGAAGCAGAGCTTGATGAAGTAGAGCAATGGATTAGCAGTCACTCTTACAAAAAAGGTAATAAGCGAGATTGAGTCTGGGCCGCGCTGCATAATAATAGCTAATATAGGTAATAGTTCATTGTGACAATTTGATGTAAATGGCATAGCCGATTAGTACCTATGTTGTAAATCTGTGTAATAATCGGGAATACCATGTACATCGGATGGTCATAGTAAATCAAATTAACTTTAGTTCTACGAAATGGGGCACTGATTGGTCTTGCCAAAAAGATAAATGTAATTCATAGATGAAAGTATGCCGATGACAGCTTTAAAACAAATCATAGAACATAACTTTCCAGAACTTTTAATCACATTGGTTATGTACATAATAGGTATATCAAATTTACATTTTTACAATAATTCCTAAAGTTTCACTTTTGCAATTAATTCGCAACTTTTATTGAATTATTTTTAAATCAAAATTAAATATCATCAGCATTACTAGGGCAAATGATCTGTAAAATGCTTTGTTTACTTGATTTTATTGCAAGTCTACATGTTTAACCTTCCTTATACTTTTTAAAATGACCAAACTTTTCTTCTTTTATTTGACTTTTTATTTATCTCTAGTAAAATGATTGTTTCAAAATTTATTTTCAGATCTAGAAAATATAAGACTGTTAAGAAAGACAGATCATGTTTTCAAAAAAATTGGAGATGTCATAAAAAAAACAGTGCCTCTAGAAGCAGAACTGTCGACAGAAATCATTAATACACCAACTGTTGGAGACCAAGCTGATTGTTCTAAAGTGAATACATGTCATGTAGATGGTTTTCTGTATGATGAGGATGAGACTGAAGACTTGGTGAAGAAAGGAATCTTGCAGAGACATTATTGTGTGGATTGCCAATCACGAAATGTCAAAGTAAGAACTTTTGGTTTTGCAAAGAACAGCCTGGGCTAACTCTCTATGTTAATGTGTTCAAAACTGAGACATAACCAAATTAATTATGTCAGAATAATTACTTATTAGTTTTAGTCGTAAGAAATTGCATTACGCTTTAGAGCTCATCAAAAACTAAAGGAATACTTTTGCTGAATGAATAAGTAAATTAACTCAATAGTAATGCAAGTTTCCAAATTTAGCATTGAGAGTATGGGGGCAGCTTTTGGTTTTTCCATAAGTACATTTTTTTATTCATTTGGTGTTTCTTCACTTGTTTTAGGATTTAATATTCATTTCACATTCAATGTCCAGACTGACACTGCAATACATATTCAAAGTCATTCTTCCAAGTGATTTGGAAGGCAAGCAAGTATTGGATGTGGGATCCCGTTTAGGAGTAGTACTCTTTGCTGTAAGTGTACCTTTCAAATATTGGGCCTAATGATGTGAAAAACACATGCAGCTAAACCCATAAAAACTAGTTTCCGTCGTAAAGGAGGGAAGTAATTGGAAAATAGGTGCTAAAAATTGCAATTTTATTCTCATCACTAGTTAATTCCTTTGTTATGTAATGTTACTAATGGTACTTTTTATTATTTTTTTCCAGGCATATCACCTCTCAAATGCCACTAACATTATTGGTGTGGAAATGAACAAGGAATGCTGTGAACTTCAAGAAAGAATTATTGAGCAGTTTTCAATGGATAGCAACAGAATTAAAGTTATAAACTCTGATGTGATGGAATGCAAGAACATGTTATCAAATTCGGATATTGTTATACTTAATACCTTAGATTTCTTTGTTGATGTTGAAAAGCATAAAGAAATATGGTATGCATTTAGAAAACATTTTAAAGCGGGCAGTTATTTGGTGACAAATAGGAGTGTGGCAGAAACACTAGACTCATTGGGCATATTTGCAGATTTCATGGACTGGTTAGTTATTTGTAAACCATTCCAAATGGAAAATGAATTATTGTTTGATATGGATGATCTTGACGTTGAACTATTCTTGTACACAATAAAATAGATTTCTTATTACATCCATTTGTTCCTTTCCTTCCAACTTTACTATAGGTAACATTGCTACACTAGGTTCACTTTGGCGCAATTTGCGCTGTGTCGTCTAATATACATACTTTGCAATAAAACTATCCGGGCCTAGGCAGGATTCGAACCTGCGCCTCTAGCATACCGTGCAACCAGCAACCAGCGCTGGGACTAGTGTTAGAGATGAAAAAGTGTCGTCAGTGAGGCACATACCTTTTTGGGAAGTATAGAAAGAATCTGTATCAGTCAACACTCAGGCACTTCAGGCAGCATACTACAATCTTGAGGCAGCATGGAGGAGGATTCTCTTTTAAACAACCATTATGTTACACCACTTCCTCTTTTGGCGTTTTTTCATCGCCTTAGCTATTATAATTGCAACGCAGTTTTTTTTTAATCTATCATCATCAGCCATTTAACGCCCACTGCGGACATAGGCCTCCTTCGTGGTTTTCATAACCATTTTGAGTTTTGCCGAAATCGCCACGCTTGGGGGGCGGGTTGGCGATCGCAGAATGCGGTTGGAATCTCAGGAAGACGCTGCTGCCCGTCTCCTGGTACCTAATCGATTTCCTTAGTCGCCTTCTACGACATCCACGGAAGGAAATAGAGTGACGCTATTCTTAATCCGGCGCCACACGGAACCCGGTGGTAGCCTAGTGGGTAGAACGTTGGACACGGAAGCGGGAGACCCAGGTTCGATTCCCAGTGCGGGCATGTACCTATGACTTTGTTTTCCAAGTTATGTAGGTGAAGTGAAGTTATAGTAGCAATACCACTCGCTAACGGTGAAGGAAAACATCGTGAGGAAACTCACATTCCTCATTTACAATTTACATTCCTCAGCGCTTGAAATCGCCAATCCGCGGTGGGCACGCGTGGTTATTAAGCCCATACTCTCTCTGAGAGAGAGAACGCCTGTGCCCTACAACAGTGGGACGTATGTATACTTATAGGTAGGCTGCTTATTTTTAATCCAATCCATCAGTCTTGAGTGACCGTGTAATACCTGGGCCTAGCTACATCAGTCTGGCGTCAATCCGAGCTTGATCAAGGTCACGGACTGAACCAAATAATGTACTCTGTGGACTGAACTGACTGCCCCGTGCTTGTAGGGTGCACAGGGATTTTGCCAGTGTCACGTTGTGAAAACCGTTTTGACGTCTCCCAAGTGTCAATATACTTATGTATGTATTTGAGTTCAGTATTCAGTTCGTAGTAGGTTAATCAGACAACTCCATACAGTGGAGGACTTACGACTAGCGCCCCAGGAGCGTCGAGTATCGACGTGTATCCCAATATTCATGAAGAATTCAATATTTATTTCGTTTCATTTTGTCGACATGACATGTATCAAGTTGTTCACTCGTCCTCGGTCCTGTGTGCATTTTTTTTTTCTCTGTGCCTGTGTGTGGTTCAGGGTTTTGGACTGGTGCGCGTAGCCACAGAACACAACCGCGTAACTTGATCGCTTGTAGCAGTTGTAGTGTAGCGGGCGTCGTCGCGTACGTAGCATCAGTGTAGTTCTACCTTATGCGATTCCGTGTGATGTCATGATGCGTAATCTGTGAACTAGGTACGTCGGTAAAGGAAAAAGGAAAAAAAAATTGTATAAAAATGGCGTCGATTTGTGACTGAGTTGGACTGTTTAGTTGGATTGCCGTTTTTATAATGAATTTAATTTATATTTAGTGCCAACGTCTATAAATCACTGTAAAGTATTAATCAAGCGCCTTAAAATGTGGCACGAGGCTCGCAAACAAGAACGAATGATTCGCGGCCTTATTGTTGATTACCGCCGACGCGCTGAGCGACGAAAGGATTTTTATGAAAAAATTGTGAGTATGTTATACCCTTTATTTAGGATAAAAATTAAACGAAAACAGAAAGCTCATGAAATAATCCTCCAAAGAAACACCTACATTAATTAACATTGCCCATAGAAAGCGGAGCCAACACAGTTTCTTCAACTTCACGGGCGACAATGCAAAATTCACTTGGATCCCGCCATAGCAGCTGCAGGGGACAGTCCTGCCATCATGTAAGCATTGTTCAAAGTCGACTAACATTTTAAAAACAATATCATAATCAAATTAGGTATGATTAACACAATCTAATATATAAAAGGCGAGAATCCGACGCACCTCACTCATCAACGCCCAGCCCAAACCGTTGGACATAGAAAGCTGAAATTTTGCACAATCCTTTAATAATGTGAATGTGAGATAAGAACGGATTTTAAAAAATTCAACCCCTGAAGGGGTGAAAGGGGGTGTCCAAATTTGTGTGCGGTCAGATTTTTATAAAAATTGGTACAAATGGCTACTTAACTAATGAGACGCTAATTTTCATCATCATCATCAGCCACTCGACGCCCACTGCAGGACACAGGCCTCCTTCACGTTTTCCTAACCATGAAGGGTTTTGCCATAATCGCCACACTTGGCAGGCGGGTTGGCGATCGCAGTATGCTGTTGAAATCTCAGGAAGACGCTGCTGCCCGTCTCCTGGTAATGTATTTCCTTAGTCGCCTCCTACAACATCCACGGAAGGAAATGGAGTGACGCAATTCTTAATCTGGCAAAACACGTTGTTATAGCCCCGCCCCAGTTTTCAGATGTCACAATGGCAGTTGTTTAAAAAAAAAGTTAAAACTCGACGAAAGCTAGGCAAAATAAAGATATATAAATGAACACACAAATTTCAGTGTTCCTTAGTCGACATGGAGCCCTAATATATTTTCGCCATGTCCGTCGGTCTGTCTGTCTGTCCGTCGGTCCGTCCGTCCGTCCGTCCGTCGGTCCGTCCGTCCGTCCGTCCGTCCGTCCGTCCGTCCGTCCGTCCGTCCGTCCGTCCGTCTGTCCGTCCGTCCGTCCGTCCGTCCGTCCGTCTGTCCGTCTGTCCGTCTGTCTGTCCTCGGCCTATCTCAAACGACTAGTACGAGAAAGCTGAAATTTTGCGTAAATATTAATCACGCCGATATAACGGTAGAAGAAAATCTCAAAAAACCTAAATTAGGGAACCATTTTTTTCTCGCCTACGCCGTAGTGTGGGATTGGTCGTTTAATAATATTGTGGGTGTAGGAAGATATTTTTTTGATTTAGGGTCCGTTTGCGAAACATTAAGCTTTAAAGCGTTAGTTTTTGTCCGGGTAGGGCGTCCCCCCCCCCTCTCCTGGCTAAGCGGTTGATTGTAGAAACGTGAAAAATTCAGGTTAGTAGCACATATAACGAACTTAAAGTAAAAACTATCACGGCTAAGTAAGCTTTACAAGTTAACGAGTAATAGGCGACCAACTTGTAAAAGGAAAACTTCGTAAAAAATCTATTGAAAATTACGTTGATGAAGTTGTTAGCTCTGTAAAGCAGATAAAACCCCCTCTTTCTACCCTCTTAAACCCCCGCACTGGGGATCGAACCTGGGTCTCTCGCTTCCGAGTCCGATGTTCTACCCACTAGGCTACCACCGCCGTGCCATGCGTTAAAAGTATCCGTTCTTATCAACTAAAGTCCACGCACAGTCGCGGGCAATAGCTAGTGTATTACACTAATTACACTTTACACTAAACTAATATATAGTATAGCTGCAATCCGGTATACTCACTGACTGACTGACTGACTGACAGATCATCTACAGGTTTCCTCGGAAACGGTAAGAGCTACGTGAAAATTTTGTATGAGAAAGTTGTAGGAAATGTATGATATACAGCCATCCTATGAAGCCGATTTTTGAATTTCGAACGCCTTCTCCCATACAAATGGGCTAACTTTTTTGTTTACTGGCCCATTTGGATGAAATTTGGAACAGGTGTATGTTTCGAGATCTCATTTTGAAAAAAAATTTTGAACGTTCGAAATTCAAAATAGGGGCGAGAATATGGCCGCCCAAAAAATCGACCTCTGCGCAAAAAAGTCGGCAGCCAACTGGGCACATGCTGGAGACGTGCCCTAAACGGCATCGGGTTGTCAAAGGACCCGGGTATATGAGAAAAATCGGACATTTTGGATTTTCAAAATTTCCCGTGCCCTTTGGCACGGAACCTTATAAAATCAACAACAAAACATCGCTTTTTTGTTTGTAACTACTTCTTAGGGTTCCGTACCCAAAGGGTGCCAAACTGGACCCTATTACTAAGACTTCACTGTCCGTCTGTCTGTCTGTCTGTCTGTCTGTCTGTCTGTCTGTCACCAGGTTGTATCTCATGAACCGTAGTAGCTAGGCAGTTGAAATTTTCACAGGTAATGTATTTCTGTTGCTGCTATAACAACAACAAATAATAAAAACAGAATAAAATAAATATTTAAGGGGGGCTCCCATACAACAAACGTAATTGTTTTGCCGTTTTTTGCTCGATACTAATAACGGCAACAGGTAGACTCCTTAAAAAATTCACAGAAAATTTAGTTCTATATTCGCTTCAAAAATAAATAATTAAATTAAAGCCGTTTTTTTTTCGATCTTCGTGTCTAATGTTGTATAGGTAATGGTACCCTTCGTGCGCGAGTCCGACTCGCTTTAGGCCGGTTTTTTTTTAATATTCTTACGCGATTTTCAAAGTTAATTGGTATTTTGAATTATTACAAAATGTCCGAAAACAAGTTAGGTACTCATTTCTTTATTTTTTAATCCTTAGTCGTGTAACTTTTTGATCGTAGATTTTTATCGGCAGTATTCGATTAGAAAATAATAACTAAAAATTAAACTTACCCCCGGTTTCTCGTAAACTAACAAGCTGTTAATCTACTGTCAACAGCTGTCAGTGGTTTTTTTTGTATGCGCTTTGATCAATTGACAGCTGTTAACAGTAGATTAACAGCGTGTTAGTGTATGAGAAACTGGGGGTTAATTTTACTTTATAATTAAACTTTATAAGTATGTATATTATAAAAATTTTATCAAGTAAAAAGATTTTTTTTCTGGCAAAACTTTTTGACGATTCGTGTACCACCTCGACAACCACGCTTGTGTATTTATTTTGTCGCCATGTTGGAAGTTTTGCGCTTCTTTGTTCTCGGTGTATTTTTACTTGGGTGTATTGGCGCCACGATCAGGAAGGAACACGGGGCAAATGTAGTACAAAAATGAAGGGAAATCATACAAAAAGAATTTATAACGGAGGTCAATATTGATAATGATATTATGATTATTTATTATACAGGCGACGATAGCTAGCAAAACGTCTAATGCGTGAATGCACAACAGCACGAAACGTCCAATGAGCTGTATGCCTAATTAGTAAAACGTCCATGTAGCAAAACGGCCAACTATCAGATGGTCTGTATAGCAGAACGTCTATACAGGTAATCGTCAAATTCTGTTCTAAAAATAAATAAAGAACAAACATTTACTTCCATCGAAAGTCAAAAGAACAGACGTGTGCTGCTGCTGAATGGTCACAATTTAAATGTCACAAATAAATGAGGACCTATTTAGAGGCTAAAAATTCCACCCATGCATCTCCATAGAGTTGACCCTCAATTATTTATATTCTTTTTGTTGCACTAACCCGTGCTGAGGACAATTTTCAAAACCTATTTAGAGGCTAAAAATTCCACCCATGCCGGGAGTTGAACCCGCGAAAATTACAATGGGGTCCTCATATTGTAAAACTAGCACACAGGCTTACCGCTGCAGCATATTATGCAGTCAAAAGAATTAGAGAGCTCACTGACGTTGCAACTGCTTGCTGGGCTTGTTTATTTTAGTTACTTCCACAGTATTATGTCCTACGGTATACTACTTTGGGGTCAGGCAGCAGACGTTGAAACGATCTTCATGTTACAGAAGAGAGCGATCCGATTTATTTACAAGCTAGGTAGTAGGTACTCATTAAGGGATTTCCTTAAAGAAACTAACATCTTAACAGTTGCGAGTCAATACATAATGTATGTTAGGAAAAATATCAGCAATTTCTAAAATATTGATAGCCATCATCATATTGACACTAGGAATAAACATACATTATCATTTCCGCGTTTTAGACTTTCAAAAGTTAATACATCTTTTATGGGCCACTGTATACGGTTCTACAATAAAATTCCTCAGGATATATTAGGCTTACTACCGACGCGGTTTAAAAAATGTGTTAAGCATACTCTGTGCGAAAAAGCCTATATTATGACATTAAGGATTATTTGGTCAAAGATGTCTGGTACTTAAATAATGTTAACGGGGACGATTGTATCTAGTGTAGTGTAACTTTAATTAGGGAAACCTGTCTTGAAAAGAATAAATGTGGAGTTTCTTTGTTAGCCTCTTCTCCACATAATCTATTAATTGTGAAACGAACAGCTTGGATGTTCATTAAGTAATCATTTTGTTTTTATAGTGAATTAAATTTTTGACTGACTTTGACTTATCCCAATAACTTTTTAGGAAATGCTACTACTATTTCAAGCATTCTTTTTATTTCAAATAAATTTAATGCAGTTTCAAAAAGACTTTTACTTTCTATACCTACGGTTAAAATTGTTTTGAAATAGGTCCATTCAGTAGGTATTACCTATGATGATCATGAGTGTAAATTGACATTTAAAAGATGACGATTACCTGTATAGACGTTCTGCTATACAGACCATCTGATAGGTGGTCGTTTTGCTACATGGACGTTTTACTAATTCGGCATACAGCTCATTAGATGTTTCGTGCTGTTGGACGTTTTGGTACTTAGACCTTTTGATAAAGAAGCATAATTTTGGCTCCACATCTGGTGAAAGTGAATAAAGATTATAATTGTAAAGCAATTAGATATATCATTGTTACAAAACTCAGGTTTTTTTGTGTGTCATTCTATAACTCTCAAAAACTTAAATAATTAAGAAACCAATCAGAGGTGATATAATTTGGAATCGGTTTATTATGATAATCGCATATTGAGGGTACCTATTTAAGTGGTTCGCATCCCTAATTGCATCATAATGACAGCTGTCCAAACGGGCCTATTAAATCTCGACAACTGTATTCTTTAATTGATATCTAATATTATGTTTAATACTAATTATCTTTCTCGTTCCAACATGTATCAGAGTAAAATGCCAAGAGATGATTGAAAGAAAGAAGACATGCTTATTAACCGGTTCCTTGCTCTACCTGTAGTGCGTTAAATGCCAGAATGAGATGGACGGAGCGTGTTCAGAAATTAGTTTATGCATGTCTTTAGTGTTACCATTCCGTTCCCGGTGTTATAAAGTTCACACAAACAGTAACAATGTTGTGGAAATAACCTCAGGTTATTTTTAACAGGAATTGGGAACAATTATTTTCTGATAACTAGAATGGTTCTACCTAGTGTCACTGTTTGCTTAATATAACCTACTTCTACTTGTTCTAGGATGCCCTGGCAAGGTGATAGTAGTAACTTGATCGATCGTTTCGACGTTCGCGCGCATTTAGACTACATTCCTGAGGTGAAAATTCCTGATGTACCTCCTGAAGACCTAGATCAGGAAGAGCGGCAGTGCAACTATGAGAGATACAGAATTCTGGCTCAAAATTCTTTTCTTGGAATAAGTAAGTTGGTTGTTGTGACTACACTTTCTTAGTAATGTATGGCCTAATAATTCGAGGCACATTTACAGCCCTGTGTATTATTGGTCATATAAATGGAGCTCATCAGACCGACAAACGGCAGAAGTGCAGGTTATTAATTTATTCTATTTTTCATCTACGTTGACTAAATATCAATCAATCTATTCAGATTTACATTCATTTTATATTTACATTACAGATTATTTCTCACCTTCAATCCTGTTTATAATAATAATGAATTTAATAAACTTTATGTTGTCTCACTCATCTGTGTCTGTTTGCCCTTTGGCATAGGTCTACCCCAACCTCTTCCACTCCCATCT
The DNA here is from genome assembly GCA_963969515.1 of Yponomeuta evonymella. Taxonomy (NCBI): domain Eukaryota; kingdom Metazoa; phylum Arthropoda; class Insecta; order Lepidoptera; family Yponomeutidae; genus Yponomeuta; species Yponomeuta evonymella. Next base: position 8,006,212 of record OZ018355.1, on the reverse strand, counting down.
ATCCTGTGTCAACCTTGTCCAGGTACCTCCAGCTACATTTTCTATTTCATCCCTCCATCGTTTATGCTGCCTGCCAGGGTTTCTCTTTCCCTCTCTGGGCAACCAAGTAGTCGCTGTTTTGCTCCATTTGTTTAGGCCTCTCATCATGTGACCTGTCCATTTTCATTTCAGTTATTTTACTCTTTCTGCTATTTTCGGTACATGGGTTTTTTTCTCTGATACTAGAGTTTCCACTCTCCACCAATCCGGACTTGGCCCCCGTGGTGGAGTATGGCCTATACCTTCCTCAGGGAAGAGACCCGTGCCCCTCGGTGGGGACATAATGGGTTGATGATGACTAGAGTTTCTTACCCTGTCTTTTCTCTGGATATTTAACATACTTCTTTCCATAGAGTGTTGGCATGTCGTTAATTTAGCCAAGTTTGACTTGGTCAGCGCCCAGGTTTGACATCCATATGTTAATAATAATCCATATGTCTCGAATACCTCAGTTTTTAGTTTTATGTGTAGATGTTAATCTTTCATGACTTCTTTTAGACTCCAGTACCGTTTCCAAGCATTTGTTATTCTTCTTTGGATTTCTCTGTTCATCTGATCTGTGGTTGCAATCACTTGTCCCAGATAAATATATTCATCCACATACTCTATTGATCTAATGCAAGTTCAGGTTATGAATTTATTCTACTTTTCATCTCTGTTGACTAAATATGAAACTAGTCAAACAAAAAATTCAAAGTTTGTTGGAGACTTCAATTTTTACTGACTGTAGCTTATGTTGGATTATGTTGTTTTCTATTGTAATACTTTTTTTTAGGTGAAGACAAGTTCCTCCAACAACTGGCTATAGAGGAACAGTATGGCGTGACTATTGAGGAAAAAGAGGCACAAAAGGAGAAACTGAACGAGAAGAAAGGCACTGGTGTCGCTATAGGCTACAATTATAATGACCCGGGCGCCCAACCCTCATCGTCAATCGGTAGATTCAGCTTTACAATTATACTATGAAGCTTCCGGACACCAGTCTCCTTGGATCTGGCAGAACTACTTAGAACTTCAAACATTTGGTACAGTCCTCAGGGCAATTTCATGGCTTTCAAATGTTCAATTACAGGCTCAGATACAAAGACTACTAAAGTGGAACAGAAAGAATCGGACGAGGATTCGGATCTCGAAATCATTGATGTGGACTTGAGTATTGATGTCAACAAGATGGAGGCTACACAGGTGAGAGGCAATTTCTGTCTTTAAAATATTTGAGATTACTCTTTTTAGACTGACTTGCACCACTTCTTTAGGAAGCCATTTAAATTGAATTTTGATAAAGAATCAACACACAGTTTTTTCTTAAGTTAATGCGATTTCTTTTTGGTTGTAACAGCGAATGGGAGGGACATCCCCCATAGAAGAAAGAGGAAAAGACATTATTCTGTAGGACCCAAGTATTTTAATTAAGCCTTTTCCAGGACATACCGCCTACTTAGCATGCCAGTTGACGCATACGCACTGACTTACGACTCGTATTCTACGACGTCCTCTCAACTGTAGCAGATAGAACAACATTTTATTTTCAGATAAACTTCCATTGGTCTGGAACAACAACTTTTGTATTATACATTTGTGGTTTAAAGTGAGAGTGCTATCCTATACCTGCACATGAAGTTGAGATAACGAAATAAGACTCGTAAATGTGAATTGTTTCTTCAAATAAAAAAATTAGTAACTTGGTTAATGAGTAGAATGTGTTAAATTGAAATAAAAAGGCTTACTTTGGATTTAATTGCAATCGAAAAAGCAGTGGCGTAAATAATGCCCAATCGCGTTTTCGCATTTGTCAAGTTCTGGGTACTAAATCGATATTGCCACACCAAACCTTGTATGGTGTTAAAGAAATTAAATCTGATTAGAACTACGAAAATCCTTCACCCGGTACCTGCGCCGATTCCAAGGCCTTGAAATATTATAACGTCCAATTTAGCAAATGACATAAACATTTTACTAAACCCCTCGTGAGCACAGGCACACGAGCTGAACGGCGTGGGCCCGCTGTACGGGATGGCCGGCTGTGACCTGTTCTCGTTCCTAACTGGAGACGCGGACGACGCCGAGCACCAGAAACAGCTGCTGAGAGAAGAAAAGGAGAAGGCCATGTTCTCGGGCAGAAAGAGTCGCCGGGAACGCCGGGCGCATCGGTGAGTATGTTTAGTATGTCATAGGTGAACTATGTTTGGGCCAGCAGTGAGTATAAAGCTATACTCAGAAGAGGACGTAAAAAGGCCCCTTACGCATGCATACTATTGAGCGCAGGCTTGCCGATGTTGCTACTCATATTACTTCCTACGATCGCGTCTCCTGTGCTGACCAGACGAACGCGGGATGCGGTCTGTGCAAGTGGGAGGGGTACTCATTGGCAAACCTGCGTGCGGGTAGTATAGACAGTCGCATGCGGCGACGGTGCGGGAGGTGTTTGATGCTGGTGCCATTTTACATCTTTTTTAGGGTTCCGTACCCAAACGCGTAAGGGACCCTATTACTAAGACTCCGCTGTCTATTTGTCAGTCACCAGACTTTATCTCATGATCTCATGAGCTTTATCTTCTTGTTGGTTTGTATAGATGGCGCTGTTCTCAATGTACCTAGTCTAAGGCTCTCTGGTACCTTGAGATAACGTTCCATTAGCCACCCTATAGTTAGTGCAAGCATCTGGCCAATCCTCCCGGTCGAGTGCTCTCACAAGGAAACACTGAATTCGATACGTTTTTTATTATTGTAGTACCTAGTTTGATTTTTCGCATATTTTACGTCATGTAAAGTTTTTCTATGTCCATTGCGGTGAATACAGTGTAACTCTAACATATATCGAAAACATAATTTTATCGCCAGGGACAAGAAGCTGGCGACGCGCGTGATAAGTCCGCCGAGCTACGCGGCGCCGTCCGCTGACGCGCCGCGGCCGGCCTCACGCTCGGCCAGCCGTAGCCCGTCTCCGGTCGAGGACGTGGGCGGCAAGATACAGTTCATCACGTCCTTCGGGGGAGACGACGATGAAAAGCCCCGTAAGTAATGTAACAGAAAAAGTACGCAGAGGCGCCTCCTAAGTACGACAGATTACTCTCGTAACTCAACCAGGGGCCTGTTGGCGTACCTAGGATTATTTTCCAGGTGGGCCTGGCCTCTTTAAGGCGATGTTCTGTCTCATACACTAAATCCCATTACATGTATGCAGTAACCCCACATCCTGGAGAGATATTAGTGCTTGACTCGACTCAAATTCAATACTTGGTTTGTCAGAAAACTTCCTATGTATAAGTTGGTTCCTGTTAAGTAAACCAGAAGCCCTGTCGGTATTCACAAATTACTATAAACATTTTGGTATAGTATTGTTGCATTGATTTATTCCTGAGGAAAGGAGAGTCTAGCTAGGCGGTACCCAAAATCGGAAGTGAATACAAAATTTGTCGGTTCTGATCAAACATGAAGTGTTGACTACTGAGAGTCTGTTAATGACTTTATCGTTGTTTTTTTCAGCACCGCTACCAAAATCTTTGTATTCGGAAAAACTAAAGCACAATCTAAGGAAAGTTCCACTTTATGCTGATGTTGCGAGAAAACCTAAAGCGAGGTATGTATTCAATATTGTTTGTGCAATTATCGAAGATAACATTTAATAATGCCTATATGTGTCCCACTGTAGGGCATGGGCCTTCTCTCAAAGAGAGAGGTAGAGTACAGGCATAAAATTCCAATCTGCGATGGCAACGCGTGCCCATCGCAGATTAGAATTTTATGTGCGGAGGTTTTCTCACGATGTCTTCCTTGACGGTTAACGAATAGTATTGCTATTACACATTCCAACCACAACAACAAAATCGATTTAGACGAAGTATTGTCTGCAGTTGAACCAAAATTTAAATTGAGAAAAGTATTTATGATGATTAGAATTTTTTCTTTGCACTTTGCAAGACAGTGACTTTAACTCTTGCTTGATGCGTATAAAGAAACATCCATAACTTTCAGATCTCGGTCAACATCCGACGAAAGGCCATCCTACCGTCCGGTTATGGGCCCTCACCGACCTAAATCCGCCTCTCGCTCCCTATCCCGTTCCTTCACGAGGTCGCGCTCTCGAACCCCACTTCGAAGACGTTCGAGGTCACGCTCCACCTCGAGGTCAATCTCGTCCAAATCGAGGTCAAGGTCGCGCAGTCTGAAATACCGGAGGTCACGGTCACGCTCGACGCCGCGAAGTTACCGGAGACAGTCGAGGAGCCCTGAAAAGTTTGTATTTTATTTTGCTTTCATCAATCGAGTGGTCGCAGGTTCGATCCCCGTTGTGTGCCCTACTATAGGTTTGGTATCTCTAAGTATTGTTCATCAGTAATGATACAAGTTTTATTGAATTTCTACAAGCTGGCTTCTCGTTCACTAACAGTCTCCTTATTTACTGTTAACAGCAGTGCTGTTAATCTACTGTTAACAGCTGTGTCTGTTAATATACTGTTAAGAGCTCAGTCTGTTAATCTACTGTTAACTGTGTCTGTTATCCAACTGTTAACAGCTGTGTCTGCTAGTCTACTGTTAACAACTGTGTCGGTTAATCTACTGTTAACAGCTGTGTCTGTTAATCTGCTGTTAAAAGCTGGTTCTGTTAATGTACTGTTAACAGCTCTGTATGTTAATCTACTATTAACAGCCGTGATTTTTTTTGTATGACATTCTGACAGACTCATTGTCAGTTAGCAGTTGATTGGCAGATTGTTAGTGTACGAGAAACAGCGGGTTACGAGATCTTTGAGTTCACTCTCCCTGTGAATATGATTAGAACACTTCTAAAACTACCAATTTTCAAGTTATTATATTAGTTATTATTTATATTCTAATTAATGTCTCAATTATTCCACAGTCACTCTAGTAGTAAGCGGTATGACTCCCGTTCGATGTCCTTTGAGAGGTAAGCTTGTGTAAATGCTACTCCTTAATACACTTGAAAAAAAAAAATGGTTCCGTTGGTGAGTATTCAGGGAACACGAAAAAAATATAACGTATTTTTCTTGAATTTAAGACATTTCAGATTTGCCGTTGGCTTAGTTTCAATGTAAGCTAATTTCAATGTAAGTTATATGGAGCCAAATTTTGTACTACGGGCGGAACAGTAAAATCTTCGTAATATCGAACTAAAACTTTCGTAATCACTACACATTATTAGCTTAATTCCAGGTTAACTTGATTTTTGTCGGAAGAGTCCGAAGTAGAAATATGTTTGTTTAACAAGTAAGTGAATCCGAAATTAAGCCAAAAATCTTGTTACGTTTTAAAGTATCACAGCTACCGCGCGCTGTGTCAATAACTTTTTAGCTTCAGAAAATTGTCAGCGATCGCGTTGAAAAGCAAAAGTTTGTCCAATCGGCAATTCAACTAGTAACTGTTATCGCCTTGCACAGTGTTTTTCGACCTTTTTCATGATGCGACGTAAAAACAATTCGCGGCTGTCTCCCCACCGCAATTTTTAACCTCTATTTTAATGTGTTACAAAATATCGTATTCCATTTTTAGGGTTTCGTAGTCAACAAGGAACCCTTATATTTTCGCTATGTCCGACCGTCTGTCTGTCTGCCTGTCTGTCCACGGCTTAGGTCAAAGACGATTAGTATAGTCCGCACAGATATTTTTGGCGGTAACGTGAACATAGTCACAGATCGTTTGCGCATCGCTTACTGTCTTTACAGTGTATGTGTGAGTAATAAAAAATATCTATGTCGCGACCCACATGTAGAAAAACACTGGCCTAGCAGATATGACTGATAAATTCATGGAATATCTTTTTTCTCCTCTTCAGCTCCGAAAAACCGGTCCAGAGTAAGCCGGTGGTGCCGCGTTACTACGGACGTAAGAAGGCCGAAGACCAGTCTTCGAGCGAACTCTCTCTCGATTCTGAGTCCAGCGATGGCGGTGCGGACGACAAAAATCATAAGTGAGTCCCCAGGAAGTGCGCAGCTTACCGTCGTTTTTATAACAGCTTCAAAAAAGAAGGCCCTCCTCAATTGGTCCGTGTATACGCCATGAGTGTTGGGTGGTTTAAGAGCTATAGCAAAATGAACGTACTTTAACAGTAGCTATCGAATACAGTAGTTCGTTTTTAGGGTTCCGTGTTCCGAAGGGTGCCAAACAGGACGCTATTACTAAGACTTCACGTCTCTGTCCGGCTGTTTGTCACCGGGCTGTATCTCATGAACCGTGGTAGCCAGGCAGTTGAAATTTCCACAGATGATGTATTTCTGTTGCCGCTATGACAATAAATACTAAAAAAAGAATAAAATAAGTATTTAAGGGGGGGTCCCATACAAGAAACGTATTTTTTGCCGTTTTTTCCTCGTTATTAATAACGGCAACAGGTGGACGCTTGAAATATTCACAGATATATTCGCTTCAAAAATTAATAATTACATAAGCAGCCTAATACGTCCCACTGTAGGGCACTGGCCTTCACTCAGGGAGAGTATGGCCTTAACACCACGCGTGCCCACCGCGGATGGCGATTTCAAGCGCTGAGGTATGGGAATAGCTTAGACACTCAGGTTTCCTCACGATGTTTTCCTTCACGGTTAGCGAGTCGTATTGCTACTATAACTTCAAAAATGGACATAACTTAGAAAACAAAGTCATAGGTACATGCCCGCACTGGGAATCGAACCTGAGTCTCTCGCTGCCGAGTCAAATGTCAAACCCACCAGGCTACCACCGCTCTGAAATGACTTAAAAACAAACGAATATACGAAATACAAAATCGTAGATTCCATTCTCAATATCATCATCACAAGAAGTCCACTGCTGGACATAGGCCTCCTCCATGGATTTCCAAAAAGACCGGTTGGAAGCGGCCTGCATCCAGCGCCTTCCTGCCACTAGGATGAGGAAACCATTCTCAATAAGTGTTCTCTAATTTCAGATCGGCTGTTGGGGATAAGTCCAACTCAAACCAGTCTCAGTTACGTTTAACTGGATCCAGCGCCAAAGTCAGTAAGAATCATTTGTTTCCGGAATTTTGTATGCTTTATTATTAGCCGTAAAGTTGATCAAAATACTGACCTAAAACTATTTTGGTTTGCTCGAGTATCCTATTTGATTTAGATAATAAGTGACACATTTTTAGTACTTGAATTACTTTGTGATTGCTTACTTTAGCAATCGCATTTGTGCTTGATTACTCTCTAATATTTCCCGCACAATATTTGAAATAATACAAAAGCATTTAAATAATTTCCGTAAACCTGACAGAAAATTCCCTAAAATGCTGTAGGCGATGGAGTAATCCTTATGTTTAGGTTACATGTTACTTTTTTTTCAGACTTTATGTCTATCACACAGGGATAACCTTGAAGTGCGCAATTTTTGAAGCATCCCAATTAGAGTGAACTTCTAGTTTAAGAGCTTTTTCTCAGATTCATGTTTTTCAAAATATCAGTGTTTACATAATTTTATTACCTTCGCGCTTTATAGGCTCTACCGATGTCGCAGCCTCTGATATTTGTCCTACATTGTCCTGCATAGAAGATTGTCCAATCTACAACACATAATTTTGGGAATTATCTATCAAACAGAATTTTTAAAATGGAAAATTGAACAAAAACACTTCAAAAGTCCTAGAAGTAAAGTTGTAAATTACAAACTCTAATTGACGTTCTTTAGTAATTGCGCATTTATTAGATAATCTTGATTTCTTACGTGATTTTACGGAATCCTTTTTTCGGCAGACTTGTATGTGCCTTCATTCTCCCTCAACTTTAGTTCCAATTCCATCTTGGTCAATAGAGAACTTGTGAAAACGTTTTTTATCTCATTGGAGAAGCCATTCTAAAAGATAAAAGAAAATTCTCTTAGACTAATGCTTTTTATAATATAACCTGGCTAAATGTCATTCTAGTCTCACAGTACAAAAACGCACCATACAAATCGGGCCTAAACTGTGAAGTAACAAGGTGCTCGTAACGACTTGTCATGTGTGAAGCATTTGTCAATATTTGAGTTATCACCTCAAATAATGTTGCTAATTGTCTGTCTACATACTTACTACAAAACTTAGAATTCTATGAAAAAAGTAAATCATTTTTTTTTGTTAATTGAGTAACTTGAATTTTCACATTAACATCTGTAAAAACACGCAAAAAATATTACTTCTGAATTTTCTTATGTCTTCTATAAATATAGTTTCATTTTATACCGATTATACCAGTGTAATTTTGAGACAACTTCCCCATTACGTATACCACAAAATGCTGTAAGGTAATTTAGAGGAGGTGTGTGTCTGTCATTATGTCTAGGGTGCATTCCGACTTGTTTACAAAGGTTTACCCGAAACGCTGTTCATCCACTCCTCTGTATATTCCATTTAAGATCATTTTGTCTGGATGGATGCTGGACTGAAAGAAACAAACGTTTTTTTGTAATACGATCAAAGTAAAAGAGTAGAAGAAAATAGAGCTTCTTATTTCTTGAATCAATGGGTTAAATAAATGGCCGAGTCGCACGACTTCATGGAGATTATTGCTATCATCGGTTTGTTTCCATCTAGGGAAAAGTCATTCTGAATCTGAATCGAAACCCAAATCTTGCGTTTGCGTAATGTTGTTCGACTTTATCGCAGCCAAAGGATTACGCGCGCATATTAGCACAGATTCATATAATATTAGCCCGGCAAGGAAAGCATTTACGCGGCGTGTTTTACTTTCGCTGTCTGTTAACGCAAGAATAGTTGATCAAAGATCCAGAACAAAATCTTCAACACACGAATGGATTTCCATGCTCGGTAAAAGAGTGTCCAACTTCTACCCATAGCTTTCTTTGCAACGAGTGTATTCTCGGTCAAATTGCAAATGAAACGTGAATTATATGGGCATTCACGAATAGTGACTGCCACATCTTCTAACACGGCATAACTGTAAGCTCGTGTTGCGATATTAAATAAATAAATACATATTGTTTCACAGGTCGCGAGCAGGGAGGGGACGTCGCTCAAAGAAAAACTCAAACGGAAGATGCAGGCACAGTTATCAAGGCAACGTGAGTTCTATGAACACATCACAACACTTATTATTAATATATGTTTAGGACATTTTTGCAATTTGTAGTGAATGGCCTTTGTAATATGTCATTCACTAGACACTTGAAAATTGATATCCTGTCTCGGTTGATAAACCTTGTCCTTTATTTATAAACTTATGCCAAAAATCAACTGTCTCAACGACTTTCAATCGGAAGGTATTATAGGAAACCAACCATGTAGCAATTTTACTAGCCACTAGGAATCTGTTACATAAAGCTACAATTTAATAAACTTACAATGTCAATAATGTTTGCCCAACCCGGGCCGCGTTAACTACAATTAATAGTTATTGATGACGATTCAATGTGCATTCCGTAATCTGTGGATTAATCGTCAATGTACATCGAATTGTCATAGTAAACCATGTATTGTAGTTCTATGAAATGGAGACCTCACACGGTCCCTTGGGCGAAAATGGCTCACGATTACTGTAAGTTGATTATTAATAATATTGTAGATTTACGTAACAGTGCCCAGTTAGATATTGTATAAATAATCGAGCATAGTTGTAAACTAAGTTCTTTCTTCACAGTGCGCGCAGACAAAAGGGCCGAGGCAGAGCGTCTGGAACGCGAGTCGAGGCGGCAGGCGCGGCGGGATGAGGAGATGCGAGAACTTGCCATCAAACTGCGCCGCAAGTCTGTACAACATTACTTACTGTTCCCCTTTCGTCGAGTTCATTGTGAGGTTTCGTAGTTAAGAGGTTTTACTGTTGAACTTAGGGCGTTATAGTGAAAATTAGCAGCTGCTGCTGCAGTGCTATTAGTAGCACGAAAAAATGCGGAAAGTCACCATCAAACTGCGCCGCAAGTCTGTACAACATTACTTACTGTTCCCCTTTCGTCGAGTTCTTGTGAGTTTTCGTAGTTAAGAGGTTTACTGTTGAACTTAGGGCGTTATAGTGAAAATTAGCAGCTGCTGCTGCAGTGCTATTAGTCACACGAAAAAATGCGGAAAGTAGTATGGAAAAGGAGAGGAAACGTTTATTGTGACATCAGTTTCTCACACAAAAGAACACGTGAAAACAATTTGAAAAGAATAAATACACAATTTTTGAGGACTGTATATACCACGCGCAAGCCTTCTAATAAAGTTGACTCACGTGGATGCAATACTGTAAAATCTTACTTTACCATTTTTGTTGCAGGCAACGTGAGATGCGTCATCAGCAGAATCGGAGATCGAGCGAAGATTCTGACAGAAGTCGCACTGGTTCCTCAGACAGGTAAGCTTTGATTGCAATATTAAAACTGGAACAATGACCGAAATTGTCGCTAATGCTAAAACCCCTTTAATGGTTGCTCTAAGACTTTAGTAATCACTTTAACATACTGTTATTATATGATGGGTTTACTGTATATACTTTTATATCCGGAATTTCCGTAATTTCGTCTTTACAGCCTTTATAAATAATCGGGAGCGGTTAAGTGGGAACAAGAAACTTCCCGAAACCTTAGAAAATCGCGAAAAATATAGACTTACGACCGCAATAATGATCACTTTTACGTACGATTGCGATATATCAACGTCTTTCGCGAGTGATACGTATAAAAGTACACTATATGTTATCCCGGACTAAACTAACACTATTAGTAAATTAACATACTTCTTCACAGGGAGTCGACAAAAAGAGACGACCTGCGAGAAAAGAAGAGTCGCTCTAAGAGTCCATCGCCGAAAGAGAAACAAATACCGGTGTGGGTCTCCAGTAAGCAGGAAAACCCGCCTGAAAGATCGAGATACCAAGAAAATAGAGAGACCTCCCATTACCAAGACAACTATCAAAGGAGACGGTACCAAGACCACTCAGATGCGTATAACAGGGAAGACAGACAAAACGAAGAATCGTCGAGGAGAGGAGGGTACTATCACAATAACAGATACAACCGGCAATACGACGAAAGACCAAACCGTGACTATGACAACAATTATCATCAAAACTACGACAATAGGTGGCAGCAACGAGACAGCTACAATTCAGGCGAAAGGCGCCCGTATCGCGGTGGATACAGAGGCAACAGTCGCAGATACGGCTATGACAGTCACAATGAAAGTTCGTCTAACTGGCAGTCAAATAGGGACGAGGATAGAGGTTCTGGCAGCTCTCATACTAATAGAGACGACGACAGAGGCCCGAGCGGTTCCTACACCAAGAATAAAGTGAAGCTAGTTGACTATTAAGTCGAGAATAGAACATGCAACATACCCTCACCCTCACCTCCATTAGGAGTAAGTTGAGGCACTATCGCATTGTATTGGTTGTGTGGTTACGCCAAATAGAGTGATTCCGCTAAGAAATTCAAGTCAATGTATGTAGAGTTTTTGCAAAAAATTGTCCTAAGAAATATTTCGCTCAGAGGAAATAATAGGGGTTAAAGTATGAAATTGCCTTTGTAATAGGTTCTTTGAATTGACATAGAATCTTCATGGTTTGAGGTTTTCGAATTAAACTTTTTTCAAATGGTTTCTATGATGTTCTTTTTTTTAAAAATGTGAAACATTTGAATATCGACTTTCAATTGTTTTTGTTATTAAATTTAGACAAGAAAGATGGATACTGCGAAAATTCGAGTGATTTTTTAATACGAGTTCCGACGCGGAACTAACGCGGCAGAAACAGCCCGCAATATCAATGCTGCGTTTGGAGAGGGGTGTACTAATGAACGCACCGTGCGATTTTGGTTTAAACGCTTTCGTGATGGAAATTTTGACTTAAAGAACGAGCCACGAGGAAGACCGCCCACACAGGTGAAAAACGATGAATTAAGAGAGATAGTGGAAGCGTTAAAGGAAGCACTAAAATAAGTGGTTTAACGTTACCTTACCCACAATATTGACTCACTTGCGTCAAATCAATAAAATAAAAAAATACGAAAAATGGGTGCCTCATAATCACTCGAATTTTCGCAGTATCCATCTTTCTTGTCTAAATTGAATAACAAAAACAATTGAAAGTCGATATTCAAATGTTTCACATTTTTTAAAAAAAAGAACATCATAGAAACCATTTGAAAAAAGTTTCATTCGAAAACCTCAAACCATGAAGATTCTATGTCAATTCAAAGAACCTATTGCAATAAAACGGCAATTTCATACTTTAACCCCTAATAATTTAGTTATTTTCTAAATGTAAACTGGTTTTCATTCTAGTAATGCTGTTTTTCTGCTATTGTATGTACATTATAAAATATTCCCGGCGTTTCCACTTGCTCCTACTCTGTTCTCCTACTAGCACGAGGACCAATATCCTCGTGCTCCTACTAATGGAGTCACGTACAACGAATATTGTCACTTATTAATTACTAGTCTGACAAAGGTATTCCGATAAAACGGTGTCGAGAGGATCTCTTAACGGATTCTTTAATAATTAATACCCAAATGTCGTATGTACCTACCTAGGTACACGGCGAAATTACTAATAGGTATTTCTTTTGAAATACAATTTTGATTGTATAAAAACATACAAATATTTTTTCTATTCTGTACATAAGTGTACTAATTGGATATAAGGTTACGATAGGAGCATAAGGAAATATTGGTCCTCGTGCTCCTACCAGTAGGAGCTAGTGGAAACGGTCAATATTCCATTGAGTTAAGAGTGCCCTATGAAATAGGTTTGTTTTCGTGTAGTCTTTGTAAGAGGCCTCATGCTATCTGAAACAAAGAGGATTGTTTTGAAGCTTTATATTTTGGGTTGAAAGCAGAATAAAGTGCAACATATCTCTAACTGTAGTTTTATATTATTTGGACTTGGAATTTAGGCGTTCAAGTTTTTGCGTAGAAGTTGTATAACTTCTAAAAATAGTCTTTCGTGTAGGATAGATTTAAACAACCTTCTGTTATCCATTGTTCGTGTATATTTCTCACTCCCATTTCACAAATTACTGTAAAAACGTATTTATAAATCCATAAGTTTAAATAAAAAAGTTTATTGCTATGTACATATTTTATTTTAACTATACCTGCAGTAATATTTAAGCAACACTAATAAACTATTGACAATACAGGGTTTCCGATTAGTCATGCTCAAATCTTAAACATATAGGGCTGCCAATTACAAAAAGTATTTGTCTGTTTTGCCTAACCCTATATCATTAAGAGTTGATCATAATTTTCGGGATTTCTACCCTGTATAAAAACAAAGAAAACGGAATCAGACAAGTAACTTTTACATTCATCTACTTTATTAATTATCTAATGTTAGGTATGTAAATGCATTGAATTTTAAGAAGGTAAATGGCAAAATGTAAGGTTCAATGGTAAATGTTATTGTTAAAAAACCGTCGGCAAGATGAGCTCAGGGAACGGGATATTAATTTGTTTACTCATTTGAGTAGCTATTAGGCAGTGACTGTAGGTATTCGTAATAACAGAGTTATTTTTACAATGCTCAATTCCTCAAACACGTTAAAGTTTGGAATGTACCTACAACTTTTGTTTAACTTTAGAATTGTTTGTAAATTTTTTCATCTTTGTTTTTTTTCGTAAATGTCCGCAGCGTTTCTGCTTTGTAGTGTGGTTGTTGGTTTGATAAATTAGAGAACATTCTTGTACGTAGCCCAATGATTTACTGAAAGCTGCGACATTGATGAATCGCGAATTTAGTAAAGTTATGTAAACCCTGATGTTTCAAAAATTATAAGGCCCCACTTGCTCCCCTTGCACCCCTTGCACCACATTTAACTAAAATTCTTCATACAAAAGTCGATTTACGTGACATTTAATAAGTAATGTAATAATGAACCGTTAACCTGATAACCGGTAGACTGGTTCTAGAGTGGAGACCGCGAATCGGCAAACGTAGCGTAGGCCGCCCTGTGACGATATTCGCAAAGCGGTGGGCAGTGACTGGAAAAGAAGAGCCGAAGAACGGGCGCAGTGGCGTGTCTTGGGAGATTCCTATGTTCTGTGGAGAGGCCTATGTCCAGCAGTGGACTGACACCGGCTGATTACGATCATGATGATGTAAGACGGAGTTTACACGTTCAGTCTGGCGTCAGTTCAGTCCGTGACCTTGATCAAGCTCGGATTGACGCCAGACTGATGTAGCTAGGCGAGGTATTACACGGTCACTCAATGGATTTTGCATAAGTCCGAACGAAAACACCAATACGACAGCACCAAGCGCAGATCTTTATCTGTGATTATAGATTAAAAATAAGCAGCCTATACAGGGTGTCCCAAAAGGTTACGTAGCTGGGAAGGGGGGTGATAGGGGTGGTCACAAGGGTCACCAGAAAAATAAAATAAAAAATCCCCTCTGGGTATTTAAAAAAATAAATGGCATTTTTAAAAAAACTAAAAATGTTACACCTTGTGGGGCTATTTTGCTAACTGTACCTACAATATTGCTGTATTTAAAAAAAAAAGCTGTTATGTAATCGTCAATAACCCTTTATCAAATTGAAATAAAAAAAACCATACATATCTAACCAAGATTTTAAAGAAAATTAAGTTCTTGTCCAGTCAAGGACTTAGTAATTACGATTTCACTCAACTTCCTCCAAGTGTACTGAAAAAAAAAGTACTATGCAACTCAGGCGAGTAACTTAAATAGATAGGTAAATTTATTGCCATTCCAAAATGGTATAACACTTATTTAAAAAATTCATACTAGGACATTTAAAAATAATTTTCGGGTACAATACCCCTGTAAAACAAAACATATCAATAAAATGACAGTCTCAAATTCGTACGCAAATACATTTTTAAATGTCTATTCTGTTCCTTTGATGTTACTGACCGTTATAATTCTCAACATTGGAGTACAGACATACCTCAAACACTCAAGTACAGTCTAGGCCAGATCAAGCTTTACCATATGACAGGGAAAATAACCTTTACTGCATTTACTCAAGTACGCGAAAGTTGTAAAGGATCAAGCTCCATCTTGTCTAGTCTGTACGAAAGCAAAAGTTGATGGATTTGATTGGCTTATCCAGCTGATCTCGACCCTAAAAGTAGCTTATTTATTAATAGTTTCAGCTCATCTCCAAAATAATGTTGGTAATATTCATCATCGTTTTTGTATAGGCCTTAGACCCTGTACAGTCTAAGACTAGGTAAGCTGTGATAACAAAGAAAAAAAACATTCCTATTTCCATACAAAAAAATATTGTTTAATTAGTTTCAAAACGGTCACAGCTTACCGTGTCTTATACTGTACATTACAGTTGCGGTTTTAAATGAAACTCGAAAATAAAACAAAATTGTAATTATTTATTTAAATAAAATGCTCGAAATGTCTACCACCAACATAAATACACGCCCTACATCGTTTTAAAAATGAGCGGGAGATATGGCGAGCAAATCTTCTATTGTTAATTGATTCCGCAGCCTCTGTGATCCTCGCCCTCAAATCAGCCAAGTCCCTGATGGGTTTTCCATAAACTTTTTCTTTTATAATATAATAAATAAAATATATTTTATTTTTCCAGTAAAAGAAATCTAACGGGTTTAAATCCGGTGAACGAGCTGGCCACGCTATAGCACCGGCCCTTCCCATCCACCTACCAGGGTATTCTTCGTCTAGGAAATCCCTTACAGGACGCGCATAATGTGCTGGGCACCCATCTTGCTGGAACCACATATTCCTTACTGTTTCCAGCGGCACATCTTCCAATAGATTTGGTAATTCGTTTTGTAAGAAGTGTAAGTACGCCTCGCCAGTCAGTGCCTCAGGTAGCTCAAAGGGTCCGATTATTTTACCATTTAGTATTCCGGTCCACATGTTCACTTTAAAACGATATTGGGACCGATCTTCTCTAAGTAGGTGGGGATTTTCTACGTGCCACTCGTGTAGGTTCATGTATCCGTCCTTTTGAAAAGTAGACTCGTCGGACCACAATATTTTATTGAAAAATTGAGGGTCCTCCCTATGCATGCGCAACATCCTACGACAAAATGCAAGTTTCGCAGGATAATCGCGTGGTAACAGACCCTGTACGCGTTGCACGTGGTACGGGTGAAGCTTCTCAGCTTGCAATATGCGATGAGCAGTACTTTTTGGTACACCTGTACTTGCTTCAATTGCCCGAACTGAAGTACTCGGGTCGTCTGCGACGGCTTGAAGCACTTCATCTTCTACATCGAACCGAGGTATGCCTTCATTAACCGCTTGATGTGAAAATCGACCCTTAAAAAATTGTCGGTGGACATTGACGAAAACACGGCTATCCGGGTGACGTGCGGCGTTCGGATATCTTTCTCGGTAGAGTCTTGCTGCAGCACCGCCATTACATCTACATTCGCCGTAAATGAGATGCATGTTCGCATATTCTTGTGGAGTGTACGTGGGTGGCATGATGGCACTGTATCACACACTTTAGTCCTTGAGAAAGCCGGGTCGTTGGAAGAAATCACAAACAATGTCCAAATCACAAAGAAATAATCAAGTCCAGAAAGCGAAGCAAAGTTGTTAGTACAAAATGAACACAAACGAATACAAAGGATGCCCAGTAAACGAGAGAGCTTAATGTACTGACCGACTATTTGACTAACCAAAGATAGCACACCTACTTTTTCTCTTCCTTGTATCTACCTGTCTCTCTCACTCACCGAACTTGTTTTGTTTGGTTTCATTGTTCTCGCGCATGACTAACGGTACGATAGGGGTACCTGCCTGTTCAAGGAATTAATTTTATGTGCTTTAAGATGGATAAGTAAGCCATTTATTTCAACTAATATTTGCTTTTGTACAGAGTAGGCCAGATCAAACTCCATATTTTTACAACTTTCGCGTAGATCTGTTGATCTGGCCTAGACTGTACTTGAGTGTTTGAGGTATGTCTGTACTCCAATCTTGAGAATTATAACGGTCAGTAACATCAAAGGAACAGAATAGACATTTAAAAATGTATTTGCGTACGAATTTGAGACTGTCATTTTATTGATATGTTTTGTTTTACAGGGGTATTGTTCCCGAAAATTATTTTTAAATGTCCTAGTATGAATTTTTTAAATAAGTGTTATACCATTTTGGAATGGCAATAAAATTACCTATCTATTTAAGTTACTCGCCGGAGTTGCATAGTACTTTTTTTTTTCAGTACACTTGGAGGAAGTTGAGTGAAATCGTAATTACTAAGTCCTTGACTGGACAAGAACTTAATTTTCTTTAAAATCTTGGTTAGATATGTATGGTTTTTTTTATTTCAATTTGATAAAGGGTTATTGACGATTACATAACAGCTTTTTTTTTTAAATACAGCAATATTTGTAGGTACAGTTAGCAAAATAGCCCCACAAGGTGTAACATTTTTAGTTTTTTTAAAAATGCCATTTATTTTTTTAAATACCCAGAGGGGATTTTTTATTTTATTTTTCTGGTGACCCTTGTGACCACCCCTATCACCCCCCTTCCCAGCTACGTAACCTTTTGGGACACCCTGTATACGTCCCACTGTAGGGCACAGGCCTTCTCTCAGAGAGAGAGAGTATGGGCTTAATCACCACGCGTGCCCACCGCGGATTGGCGATTTCAAGCGCTGAGGTATGTAAATAGCTCAGACACTCAGGTTTCCTCACAGTGGCGTAGCATTGGGGGGGGGGTGGAGGGTGCGGTCCGCACCGGGCGGCACTTTGCCGGGGGCGGCGCTGCGGAGGTGGCAGTTAGAAAAAAAAATTAAAATTAAAAATAATAATTTCTTTCAGTGTTTTTTTCGTCTTTTTTTTATGATACCAAATACCCAGGTACCTATGCAGGTTCTATGCATGGGTGATGCAAGCGCAAGGTTTCTCAATAACTATTATTTAGGAAACTTATTTCGTTTCAATGTTATTTTAAATAAATATGTCTCCTTACGCATTCTTTGTACTTCACCGTAATACGGTAATGACAGACCGTCGTTTCACAAGGCATTGATGACTTTGAGTAGTTGTGAAAGGAGCTTTTCGAAACTGAAATTGATAAAAAATTACTTGCGATCTACAATGAGTACGCTGAGATTAACTAATCTCGCTATATTGTCGATCGAACAAGACCTCACTGATGCAATCAATATTGAAAGTGTGATCAAAAACTTTGCTGAAAGGAAGACTAGAAAAGTTAAATTTTAATCTTTCAGTTGAGGAGTTGAGCTTAGAATGATACTCGTGCGCAAAAGAGCGTTCGTGAAGTAGGCGATTTCTCCATTATTCTATTACGTTTTCTCTGTAATTTTTCTGTGATATTCTACGTATTCTACCTATGTCAAAAAATGTTAATTTCACTTTTCAATTCAATAATAGTAGTTTATGCAACTGTCATATAATGAAGGGTATTAAAACACGAGTGTGAGTTTATGAAACGAGCGCAGCGAGTTTCATAATAGTAACGAGTGTTTTAATACCCGTGTTATATGCAGTTGCATACACTACTTTATCTTCACTAATGCAATTAAAAATTAAATTCACGCGTACGTGTATAATCACAGTGATTTTGCCGCCATTAAAATTTAACCAATGAGAGCGCAGCTGCGCGCTTCAATAAAACGCGACCAACCTGATTGGCCCTGCAATCAAGTTGGTCGCGTTTTATTGATGTTATAATGAGATTTTACGATATCGATGTGAATATTATACCATCATGTGAAATTGCTTAAATTGAGTGTTTTGTTGTCTGCGCTATAACAGTAGTAATTATAAGTCAAGTATTGAAAACATAAGTAGAATGTTACAACATTAGTGTAGATAAAAGTACTCTTTTTACCATGCCCAAATTTTTTATAATGGATTTCAAAAATAAGAGGGCGGCAAATTTGGAATCCGCACCGGGTACTGTGACCTATGCTACGCCACTATTTCCTCAAGATGTTTTCCTTCACGGTTAGCGAGTGGTATTGCTACTATAACTTCACAAATGTACATAACTTAGAAAACAAAGTCATAGGTATATGCCCGCACTGGGAATCGAACCTGGGTCTCCCGCTTCCGAGTCCAATGTTCTACCCACTGGGCTACCACCGCGTTCCGTGTGGCGCCGGATTAAGAATAGCGTCACTCTATTTCCTTCCGTGGATGTCGTAGAAGGCGACTAAGGAAATCGATTACCAGGAGACGGGCAGCAGCGTCTTCCTGAGTTTCCAACCGCATACTGCGATCGCCAACCCGCCCGCCAAGCGTGGCGATTACGGCAAAACTCCTCATGGTTATGAAAACCACGAAGAAAGCCTATGTCCTGCAGTGTGCGTCAAATGGCTGATGATGATAGATTAAAAAAAACTGCGTTGCAATAATAATAGCTAAGGCGATGAAAAGACGCCAAAAGAGGAAGTGGTGTAACATAATGGTTGTTAAAAAGAGAATCCTCCTCCATGCTGCCTCAAGATTATAGTAGGTATGCTGCCTAAAGTGCCTGAGGGTGACCTAGCGTTGACTGGCGTTGACTGATGCGATACTGATAAATAATGTCTATTCAGACGATCAGTCTGCCGCCAGTCTAACCGTGACCGACGAAAATTATCGAAATATTCGAATATCCGTCAGTCTGGTCCATTGGTCCATCAATCCATTGAATAGACAATCAGTCTGCCGTCAGTCTAAGCAGACTGATGGAATCGACTGACGTCAGACTGAACGTGTAAACTCCGTCTAACAATGAAGAAGCCTTAATCTGATAAAACACTTACAAGCCAAAATTTGTTGTAAAACACAAACTGTAATTAAGGTTTTTCAGGGAATTATTCGGAAGGGGATGCTGGGGATTATTCATTTTAGAAGTAACTCTGTAAGTATATAGTTTTATATTCCAGGGCAATTAAAGGATAGGTAATAAGTACTCAGCTAAAACTTTCAACGAGGAGAATGTTCTTAAAGCCATTAGTATCAGTTTTTAGAAGATTAAAATGTGTAAACTCTGTTCATTAAGGAATATATTTATAAAAGACTAAGTTTGGAGTGTTTTGTCCGTTTTTTCTCTAAATGATCTAGATTTTGAAACAGATAGGTACCTAGTTTTACTTGTAACGTTCAATAAGTCACAGTTTCTGGGTTACTTTCAATAAAAATTATTGAATTTTTTTTTCGACCCATCGCTGGCCTGAATCCGCTAGTTTAGTTTATTCTTGTATTTTTTTGTTTGCCTCTTCTATCATACTTATTCTTGGGCCCGTTGCCAGCAACCTACGTATATACAATATTCGTTTTGAAACACGTTATGGTTGTTGTAAGTAATATACAAATAAATAACTTCCACACAACAAAATCACTTGTCCTGATTCCAACTTAGGATGTGCTGTCCTTGCCTGGTTACTAGCGATGGGCGATTCGAGTCAATTTACTCGAGTTACTCGAGTTGGGCTGCCAGCAAGTAAACTCGAGTTAAAAATTCCGTCCACCGAGTTCACTCGGCGGGCGTGCGCG
Source organism: Yponomeuta evonymella (assembly GCA_963969515.1). Lineage (NCBI taxonomy): Eukaryota > Metazoa > Arthropoda > Insecta > Lepidoptera > Yponomeutidae > Yponomeuta > Yponomeuta evonymella. The sequence goes on along the minus strand of OZ018355.1, from coordinate 7,985,775 downwards.
AGCGAGGTGACTCGCGAGTGTGACTGAGTGAGTCAGTACTATGTGACCAAGCTGTGTGTCAGATTGAGAAGGGTACGTTTGTACGGACCGCTACCGCCACCGAGTTGGTGTGTCCGGTCCGACCGACTCGCGCAAGTTGACGGCGGTGCGCGCGGTGAGACAACGCTGACTCGAGTCAGCCCTTATTTAAACTCGAGCTACTCGAGTTGAAAAAAATGTGACGCGGCCCATCGCTACTGGTTACCATAACACTGGTTAGTGTTATGATAACTAGGCAAGGACATCACAAACAACGAAAAATTTCCAGATTGAAGCCATTTGTACAAATCAATTATGGCGGCCTCTGGGAAATATCATATAGGGAACTCAAATAAGTTAATAATCGTGGTTAGAATCCTGTTTCTTTTACAATTAGTTATGTCTTCGAATGTATGTACCTACCTACGATTGCAAAACTACCTTTTGAACGCGGCGGCTTCGAAACCTACCCACGGCCACGCCCTACAGTCTAAAGCCGGGTTTTGACGGTCTTAGTATGCTCGGACCGTATGCGTACAGTTTTAGTTGATTTATGACGACCGTTGCGACGGTCACAGCGCTCTGACCGAGTGCGTCGTCAACGTCATGGTCGGAGCGTACTAAGACCGTCAAAACCCGGCTTAATTCACACATCGTTTTTCAATAGAATGTTTTGAGTACTACCTACGACCATGGTTGTTATTTGCCTTCATTTGATAGTCTACAAGGCAATAGCAGAACAATGTCAATCCAGTGGTACAACCCGGTTAGGCATCTCTCGCGCAAGGAACCGAGTTATGTTGCACGGGTCAGGTAACACCATTGGAATGCGATTGGTTACTAGATATAGATAATAATATTTTCACACAACGGAATCACTTGTCCTGGTCCTAAACTATGATATTCTGTGCTATGGTAACCAGGCAAGGACATCACTAACATGGAAATAGGTACACCCAGACTGAGGCCATGATATGACATGACTGATCACCAATATTGTCCATGAAACAATCGTTACCGTGCTAATAAAACTCTATTGAACAACTATACATTTTGGAGACTGGCCCCACGACCAAATGCCTAAGTCCTCTTCGCGGAGTCCCGTCCGCTCGTCCAACCAAAGCCATCAGTCGCTGAGTGTGTCCACGTCAACATCTTCGTTGTTCTCGAAGGCGGTGGAGTCGGGGTCCCGGGGCGGCGCGGCGCCCCCGCGGCCCTCCTTGGTGTGGCGCCACTTCATCCGCCTGTTCTGGAACCACACCTTCACCTAGGGAGGGAAAGGCTGTAAAATAATTCGTGGCGGACCTACATGCCCTGCCCATCTACTCTCGAGATTATTGTGTTCCCAATTGTGCCACAATTAAATGCAATATACATAAGCAGCCTATATACGTCCCACTGTTGGGCACACGCCTTCTCTCAAAGAGAGGCTTAATCACCACGCGTGCCCACCCCGGATTGGCGATTTCAAGCGCTGAGGTATGTGAATAGCTCAGACACTCAGGTATCCTCACGATGTTTTCCTTCACAGTTAGCGAGTGGTATTGCTACTATAACATCACAAATGTACATACCTAACTTAGAAAACCAAGTCATAGGTACATGCCCGCACCGGGGATCGAACCTGGGTCTCCGACTTCTGAGTCCGAGGTTCTACTCACTAGGCTACCACCGCAGTAAATGCAATATGTACGTCCGATATAACGTTTTAGTTGTAGAAATATGGCATAAACTTATAAATAAATAAACTTATTGAAAATACCTATTTCCAGAGCGCACATGGAAGAGTCAAGGCAACCAACTGTTCTGGGGGTTTATAATTGGATGCAATTATGCATAACTATGCCGTCGATAGATGGCAGTCGTTAAGCCAAGTCAGAGGCCTTAGGGCGGCTTGACAACTTTTGACAGTAGACGAGCCACTAGTCTACAAGCCTCCACCAATCCGGACTTGGCCCCCGTGGTGGAGTATGGCCTATACCTTCCTCAGGGAAGAGACCCGTGCCCCTCGGTGGGGACATAATGGGTTGATGATGATGATGCATAACTAATGCAAGCGCCAAAAAGCGAGCTCTAGGTATGTCCCTAATGAGGTATCACAGGATCTGGTGATGCTGATAACTCACCTGAGCATCAGTCAGCCCCAGCGTGGCCGCCAGCTGCCTCCGGTCCGGCTTCGTGATGTACTTCTGTATCTGGAACCTTCTCTCGAGCCCTTTCCGCTGCAGGTTGCTGAACACCGCCCGCGACCACGAGCGCTTCCTCTTGCCCGTGGAGGTGACGTCACAGCGCGAGTTGGGCTGGCTCGGCGTTGAGGAGACTGGGAGACGGTACACTGTAAGAAAGAGCTAAATTGAGGCGAAATCAGACAATTCACTCGGATAAACTTTCTGAATTATCGTTCATTAACTCCCAGTTTCTTGTACATTAACAGTTTGCTAATCTAATTTTAACAGGTGGCAGTTGTTTTTTCTGTATGCCCTTTGGCCAACTGACAGTTGTTAACAGTAGATTAACAGATTCTCAGTGTATGAGAAACTGGGTATAAAGGTCAATGAATGAATTACAAGAAAATAAACATTTCCCTAGTAAAGTCTCTACCACAGACTATTTATACGGCGTTCTTGGAGTGTTTTAAAGAATCCTGTTTTTATAAAAATAACACCATATAGGTAGGTAGTGTTATTTATAAAAACATCATCATTAAAACATGATAGCCTTAAAACACTCCAACGCAGTACAATTAATAGTCTGTGTTAAAGTAGATATTGTATCTCGTAAAGTCTCTACCACAGACTATTTATGCGGAGTTTATGGGGTGTTTTAAGGAATCAAGTTCGAGTATATGGCGCTGACCTTGGTAAGTTACTGCAAGGAACGGATCGTCACATTATTCTTTGATTATTTTACTTGCATGTAATTTTCAGATCATAAAACGAAACTTATATACTAGGTCTATTCACGTTATCGCAATATCCATTGACGTCCATTTCGGATAGGCTATCATAGACGCGAATTACGTGTGAGCAATCTGCAGTGCGTTCCGATTTGCCCATGATCACTCACGGTCGCAAATCGGAACGCACGGCTAGTAACGTAGTCAGTTCAGCGCCATCTACAGAGTTCTTGGGAACTACTTTTTTCTTAATAGTCAAAAAGAAAACCTCGTTAGATTTTTTTATGGAGTTATGTAAAAAGTTTAGTTTAGGGGAACCAGTATGAAAGTATCCACGAGCTACAAGCAGAACTTAGACGTATTATTCTAAATATTCACCACAACATGATCAAACAATCGACAGGGAGCGAAATAATCAAAAGAGTGCGAGTTTGTATTTAACAGAATGGGACTCATTTTGAGCATTTGATAAAATAAATTGATTAATTTTGAATTACAAAATATGTTAAAATTCATGGTCTTCCTTTTATTTCTGACCCTATGTTATTTAGCAAAAAATAATCTTTATGATGAAGCCTTTCGATCGGTATGATAAAGCTACAGGGTATTTTTTTTCTCGAGTAGCGTGTACGATTCCCGGTTCAACCATGTAATAATTTAAAAATCTATGAATGCAGTTTAAATTGTTTTTTAAATTAAAATATGTCTTCTTTCAGTAAAATGTTCCATCTACAATTTGCAAGGTACTTTCCCGCCATGCATAGCCGTGTTAGGGTGTTGGGGCGGAAAAGTTCTTACTTGGCGAACACGGACCGGACGACGCAGCGTGGGCAGGCCCCCCACCAGATGTCTGGTTATGGTGGCAGGTAGTGAAGCTTGACCGGGAACCTTGGAATACTATCAGGGAGGCCTGTGTCCTGCAGAGGGCGTCCAATGGCCGATGATGATGATGATAGGTTTCTTCGCTCAGGCGATGACAGAAGATCCCTTCATTATATCAAATATATCCAAAACAACCAAAAACACCATTTCATGAAATTTAAATGAAAGTCAATATAGTGAAAGGAGAATAGTTTTCAAGTTAAAGTAATTTGTCGTACTTTCTTTTGCAGTCTTCAATTGATTTGAAATAGTACCTACTTTAGCGTAGGAACACTAAACACAGTGAATACATTTCTTAAATCCACCGGCGATATCACGATAAATCAGCTGAAACGTTTCACCGGGGTGCGCTTTTTCACTGGTGGCAACACAAATTTTGTTCGGGATGACCCTCGGATGACCATTCTTTAGGATCTACTTCTATGGTAGGTATTTGTACCCATATTGTTATGTGTTTGTACCTTAATTTCGCCTTCAACATTTCATGTAATCCATTAGGTACCTACCTAAATGATTTTACCACGACCTCTGAACATCGGAAGTCGGGAGTCTCCAAATGGGTAAGATTTTGCATTATTGTTCTTTAAACGTATTGATAAAGTTTCATCGCGATCCGTCCGGCATGTCGTTTGTAAATAAGAACCAAAACTACGTTTGTATGGGAATTCTTAAGAATTAAGAATTAACTTAAGCCTCGGCCACACAGAAAGGACGTGGGGCGAGGGCGCGGAAAAGACGCGTCGTCTTTCCAATTCACTTTCATATAAAATGTACTGAAGGGACGGGACGAAAGCCCACAAGGAGGAGGCGGCGCGCGAGGGCGCGAACTCTAAACAATGCATCGCGTCTTTTCAGCGCCCTCGTCCCAAATCCTTCCCGTGTGCCCAAGTCCTAAAACCATGTTAGTTAAAGATAATGGACATTATTCTATGTAGGGCAATGATTTATTGAAGACGGCGAACATTGGTAATTTTATATTATTTTTATATAAAATAAATATATAAAAATCTCATGTCAGTGTTTCTTATCGGACGCCTCCGAAACGGCTTCACCAATTTTTATGAAAATTTTTGTGTAAGTATATTTGGTAGGTCTGAGAACTCGGTCGTAGGCTAATTAATATGGCAAAACAACGTTTGCTGAGTTATCTATATAAAGAAAAATTAAAATCGTAAAAAAACTCGTAGAAGAAAAGTTGTTGCCAAACACGAGCTTCAATTCTGTGTTTCAGGAAATTCACATTTTTAGACATAACCCTATATATCGATATTTTTTTCTTATTTGCGTATACCTAGGATGCGTTGGCGCATCTCCCTACATAGCGCGGAGGGATTTATCCCAATAGTTTTGTACACATTGAGTGACACTAAAATAAAGAACACGTGTTTACGAACCACATTTTATTTATATTTAAATGTGGAAGGTGAATAAATAAAATTCAGGTTGCAAGAAGGCACAGAGGGCACTGAGTCGTGAACACTGATAAGTATAAGAGATGTAGGTAGAGCTATTTCTCTAAGTGCATTCAAAATCTCAAAATTGGAGGCTCAATCAAAATATCTAGGTTCTTACATACTCACTAACCCCCAGTTTCTCGTACACTGACACGCTGCTGTCAATTGAAAAAAATGCATACAAAAAAGAACCACTGACAGCTGTTAACAGTAGATTAACAGCTTGTTAGTGTACGAGAAACCGGGCGTAAGACTTTTTTCATCTGTAGGTATACTTAGTAGGTAAACATACCTACTTCACTAAATTCGCCTGAGTATGATGAGGCAAATCTACTTGTATACCTACCTAGATCAGTGGTTTTTCCTCACCTACCATTAGCAGTGGTGGGCCTTAACGCCGGGTGCAGATGTGTATAGGACAGTGGCAGAGACATGGGCAGCAGTGATGTCTCGTCTCTGCAGCACCTGTACAGAGCCGCCACGCATTCCAGACACGACGGCTCAGACACCCGCGGGGATGGTTCCCGGGCCGGGGCACTGGGCTCCGAGGCCAATATCCTCTCCACACTGAACTTCAGCTTGGTCCCTGGCGCGGTTTCACTTGGCACTGAAGTCATTTTTCGATACAAAACTACCACGATTCAAAACAGGTTCAGGTTTTTAAAGAGCAAATAAATTGGAACGCTACCGCCCCCGTAGGTACTCAATACCTGTTTACACAAATTTTCTCAAGTAAATCTGACACATTTTCCTTCCTTTTGAGGATCGAGAACGGAGATTGTCTATGCTGTTAACATTTTGTTACGGACCTTCGATCTTCGCGGCGGCATCTGAAAAACTGACAAAAACCGGGCGCGGGAAACGACCGCGAGCGCACTCAGTGGGCGTGGCCTAGCCCAAGCTGCCACGTGATTGGCTGGTTCCGCGGTAGGCGGAGCGCTGCGCGTGATCATGAAGCCTTGTAATTTTATAAACAACACTGCAGTTGTTTACAATAAATAGCCTCTAAATGAGTTTTATATGTGTTTCGCAAGTTAAATTCCTTTTTATTGCTGTAAGGGCTCGCGTCACTCGTCGGCTGATGTGGTTGCTTAATGGATGGAACACCCTGCCGGTTTTCTTATGACTGGTTGCCCTTTCATGGATTTTACCTGCCTACTTATGGAATTAGGATGTAAGTATTACTCGCCCTCGTAAATAAAACTACAATTATTATTGACAATAATCTACGCTAGATGCCATATTTTTTTTGCTCTTATTTGAGGGGTTATGTAAAAAAGCCGAAAGCCCGATGAAGATTTTTCTCTTCCACTAATTCTAGTCACGTGGTGCAAAAAGGCTCCATCAAATACCGTGACATGTTGCGAGTGGTGCCTATTTTATGAAGCTTGTACCTACCGTTATAATGTTTTAGGTGTAGGTATTACAAAACGGTCAGAATTGTATCAAAAATCTAACTAAATCTTAACTAGATTTTTACTATCAGATTGTGGAAAACAGTGTTATTAATCAGTAATGTTATAACATATTTGTAAATGTTTTTGATTTCCGACCTTTTCAATCAAACTGTGAATCCAAGTTCGTAGTGGTAAAGTTTTCTAATATGTTAAATGCTTAAGAGTCTGTCGTCCGATATGCGTAAACAATTAAAAAAACAATTTAATTGGCCGGCGCCGACCACAAATCGCTCGGACCATAGTTTTTTTTCGATTTTTATTACTTTTCGTCCTGATATTGTTCATTATTTATTTCACACTCCGCCTACTTTTTGCATAATTAATTATACCTATCCTTCGAGCTGGTGATTATGGTACGATGCAGATGCAGATGACTCCATAACTGGCGGTCTACCTAGAGTAGGTAGGGCATACCTTTTAAAACTTTTGGTATTTTAGAGAGTATTTTAAGCGACTACCTGACTTACGAGTTTACGGCACAGACGTACAGTCGACAGAAGGTCAACCTTCACATTGGTCAACGTTCGTTAACTCTAGATATTGCATTCCGGGCATCACTCAAGGCGGTTCAGAATACCAGCAGCAACATGCTCTGCGAGCAAGTTTTCCTTTACCTGGCGTTAAATTAAGCATTAAAATTCCGTGTTATGCCCGTAACTGAGTATAGTGCACGCTTGTAAAGGTTGATGTGCTGTCGACTGTACCATGTCATTATCTCACAACAAATTTTTTACACAAATAGGGTTGCTAGGTGAAAAAATAAAGAAAGAGGACTTGGCGTCTTAAAGAGCAGCACATTTTGAACTAAATACCTACTAAGTAAAATAAGGTATTTTTTTTCTTTTTCTCACCCATCCAACACAAAAAAAATACGTAATCCTGGAACTTGAAGTTGGTCTTCTTATAACCTTGAAAAGCTAGACATAATCGGCTAAATCCAGACGCCTAGCAACCCTGCATAACTTCATAACCCTGCCTACACGTAGGAAGGTATAGAGTACGTCTTACAACGTAAATTAAAGAGTTGGTTGGAATACCCCACTTCCTGGTTGAGTGTCCTCCACAACCATGTTTATATTCTCTCTCAAATCGAGAAGCGATTAAACCAACTTCACCTCCTGGGCGTAAAACTAGAATCGATTACCGATCCGTTTATTTACCCTGTCGGCAACCACCTGTCTTGTATCGCCGCCGCTCGATATAGATCGTCCAATTATTCCAGCTCATATCGACGCTTGACGAGATCCAAGCCGCGATCCAAGCAGTGTTTGTGGATCGATTTGCTTGCTGTCATGGTATGATTAGCTGATGTTATTCAATAACGGAGAAAATGTTATGTAGGACAACGTTGGATTTTTTTTATAGGTTTGTTAAATATTTTTTGGTGAAGCAACGAATGACACAACCTAGATCTATCTACTGAATAAAAAGGTGATGCCTCTTATGCCTGCGTGACTCGAGGCATGGCAGCCCCTCTACTCTCGACGTCATTGTGTTCCAAATTGCGCGCCAATCGAAAGCAATTTGTCAGAAATAAGGACTTACGGTCTTACCTATGTATAAAAGCACCATTCCTTAAAACACTCCTCAGAAGCAGTTTAAATAGTCTGCGGTAAATGGAAAGACGTAATCGAATTTAAACTGTCTCTGAGTAGTATTTTAGAGGAATCGTTTTTTATAAAAAATAATGTTAGTATACATGTTTGTCAAAACCACAGAACAGAGACAGTGTTCTGTGGTCAAAACAATTATTACATTAGACTTATTGAAACTTTGGGCTAAATTCTTAAATAAATAACGCACTCGCTTAGAAGTATGGCGCACTCAATTGTAACGCAAGTACACACACATACACAATGATCTGAGTGGCTAATATCATCATACCTTTTTGTTTTTCTGTTTATTTTAATTTAGTTTTCTTTGCATGTGATAGATTAAGTTATGTTTTTGTTGACTGACAGTCGTCCGCTCAATGCTTCTCGACCATGTATGTACGCACTTTTAAAGGCTTAATTTAATTTCACCTTCTCCTAAGGTACAGGCTTTTCCGCCTAGTTTAGGAGATATGATGCAATGACAATTAGCACCGAACGATTGTTGTCATTTTTGATGTACTTTTTGGTTCAAAATAAACAAATTATTATTATTATTATAATTAGCGTCGAGAGTACGGGGGCAGGTCCGGAACATGCCTGCCATAAGCTTAAGCAACCTCTGTGCAAATTAAGCAGGTAGCTAGGTATATGAAAATCCTTATCTTCCCAAGAAGACCCTACTCGACTCATCAATATGAAAAACTATTCAAGTTGTTTGTATTGATGTGTAGAACCTCCCGTTAAGGAACACAAGAAGATTTGATACACCCAATGTAACTACGGCGTCCCACTTCGGGGTATAGGAGTTAGCTTCACACACGAACGGATGCTGTATCGAGATTAGCAGTGTCGTAAGCTCAAAAGACCACACACGTGCAAGCAAGCGTCAACGCAGCTGTGGTCCACATAAATCAACGCATTGGTCAGAGTTTGTGTCCCAATTGATTCCGGATTCGCGCTTCCAATCCCTTGGCCGCGAGTTAAGTGATTTGTGGATGTACAAATCGTGTACGTAGAGTTTCTGCCATGCATTGTGAATGAAAACATAAATCAAAAGATTGAAATAATATATAACAATGGCCGTGCACCTAAGGCAAACCTAGGACTATCAAAAACGGGCGTTTTGGGCATAAATGCTGTTTAGTCCAAGGTCTGTGATCCTAGGTTCTTGGTCGTAGGTCCTAAACAGCACTATTAACTTGATTGAGACATTGTACAGACACTTTTTGCAAATACGATTTGTAAAAAAAACATATGATTTTTTTCCCCGGTTCGCTAGTGTTACTCTATGGAGCCCCTTATTTATTACTTGAAGAAACCTTTGCTCTTCACTTCCTCATTGTCTTTTGCCATCAAACACTCGTAAGTGTTCCGGCAACCACCCGATACTGTTAGCTGGTGATTTATTAAGTCTGTACAGTTGTTTATCCGACAATCAAACCGCTGTTAACGTCCGCGGTACAATATGGCCGGACACCGAATTACGTCGGACAACACGATCGAATCCAAGAGTCGATGAACACAATAACATCCTTATGGGAGCGGCGACCGACTCGAAATAGTTGATTTATTATTCTTTTGGCTCTATCTTGTTTCCTTGTGGGCTAATTTTAGAGGGACTGGCCGATCAAAGCACTTGATTATTTTGCCTGTTTAGTCTTCCACACATAATACCGTGGAGTGTAACATAACCCCGCTACATCCCAAAGGGGCTGTTCATTTAGGTATTAATGATTTATTGATTTGATTCATTTATTTAATAAGATAGATAAGATAAAATTTATTCATAAAATCGTAGGTATAAAGTGTATATAAGAATTAAATTTAACATAAGTAAGAGTAAGTACGAAGCCTAAACTAGGAATAAACTATGGACAAATTATACAGCCCAAAAAAAGGGTCTAATCAACAATATTTACTATGGAGGTCACTTGTGGTAGCCACTTTGAAGTTGTCAGTAAAATAAAAAAAAACTGAAACAAAAATACAGAAACAACAATTTACTTGTCCTATTTTAGCATTCGAAGAAAATGTACTTAATTATATTTAACTACTAACTTGATTGAGACATTGTACAGACGTTGCGTTGCAACAGCGTTGGTAGCCTAGTGGGTAGAACATCGGACTCGGAAGCGAGAGACCCAGGTTCGATTCCCAGTGCGGGCATATACCTATGACTTGGTTTTGTAAGTTATGTACATTTGTGAAGTTGTAGTAGCAATACCACTCGCTAGCGGTGAAGGAAAACATCGTGAGGAAACCTGAGTGTCTGAGCTATTAACACACCTCAGCGCTTGAAATCGCCAATCCGCGGTGGGCACACGTGGGGATTAAGCCCACACTCTCTCCCTGAGAGAAGGCCTGTGCCCTACAGTGTGACGTATGTAGGCTGATTATGTATATTTAAGTGGTGATAGGATTAGAACAATAATTTCTGTACTAGTTATAAAACTGTATGACCGACAGCAGCGCCTTCCTTCCGCAAAAATTAACCATTTTATTACATTGCTGCTCGAGTATTTACTAATGGATGCTAGTAACAAGCTACAACAACTGCAATAATTTTGGATGGTTTGAAAGAATAGCAAAATTAACGTGCCTGACAATATAGCAGCAGAGATTTATCCGACACTTTCTGTAAAAAATATCTGTAGAAAACAATGACTTTTTCCATTGGTGCACCTCATGGAGCCTCTTAACCACTCGTCTGCCGCGACACAGATCCGTGTCCAACTTAGTATGGGCATTGAAACTTAAAATTCAATGGTATGGGCCACCTATACGTTCCATTCCGCGAGGGCAGTTCAGGGGTTGCTCGCTCAACTTAACATTTTTTTAATATTGTAATAATAATAATAATAACAGCCTTAACGGCCTATGGTGCTCTGCATTGGGACGTGTAGGCTACTTATGACATTGACTCAGTAAAAAAAAACCCAAAAAAGAGCTATCTTTGAATACGCTAGTTTGTACACGAACTCGAATCTATTAGAACCATTAGTAGCCATCCAGAGCGGTGCGTGCGCACCGCCGTATTGTAGGCCTATTTTTTTAAACAAGATTTCTCAACTATTTTTTTTACGTCTATACTTAAAAGCAAGTCTAAGTAGATGCCATTTTTAATTAATAATGACATAACCGCGGTTTTCAAACCACCCAGAAATGAGGGTGTATAGGTATGTAAGGCAAGTAGGCAGTAGTTTATTTAGCTTTTTGTTTTGTTAGTAGGTACAATACATGTTTTGTATGAATTTATTACTTACTTGGGTTTGGATACTAGAGATTCGGTTTCGTCATATGACAATTAAGTCATGTAGCCACTTTGCTACTAGTTTTCCATTTTGAACCAGTTAGTGTCGTGCGGCCAAAGCTTGTGGAACCCTACATACTAAGTCAGCTCTTCGTTTACGGGTAATTAAAATTGGGTTATAATGTAGAGGCCGGTGCGTAAGAAGAACAGCTTGAAGAATAAATAGTTTTACCGTAAGCATCTGGCTCTCTTTATAAAGGAATATAGTAGAGCATCTATAGAGTTTCTTGCGACAGCTCTTTGAACTCTCTCAAGGCGAAGTAGAGAAGTCTTGTCCGCCCCAAGCCGCTATCCAGTGCTAGAGCAAGATACACTGTTTTTAAAGTATGAAGGTCAACAGAAGATCTTAGACGTTTAAAGGTGAAGATCAGCAACTTCATTTGTGTATTTGAATATATAGTAAATAGTACATTAATATATATAGCTCAAAGTTATGATAGACATGCTCTTTCAACTGCTTCTTCAATGCACCGAATGGACCGTGAAGGAGTCACCGTAAGCTCCAGTGTTGTGAGCAGGGATTTTAAGGTGGGAGTCGATAGTTCTAATTGGCCTTTTCCCAGAGTGCAGGTACTGAAACCTTTCTGCGGGAGACGAGGGATTGTGAAGAATTTTATATAATACAGAGAATGTACACATTCCGGCGAAGACGAATTAGGAGCCATTTAATTCATGACGGAAATGAGACACATGATCTGCGTAATACGTATATAAAACGGATACCCAAGTTGCGATAACGCGTCCCGATTTCTTGCACACTAATGCGTTTTTATCGTCCCGTAATTCTATTTCGTATTCGTGTTCTTTGCAGGTTATTTGGTACTGATTATTGACATAGATAAAACCATCCAATTCGTTCATGTGTCTGCCAGCTATATGCGCGCAATATTTTATCAAAGTAGTCTCTGTACCCCTACCTTAATTTGATGAAATTATTTTTGGCGTGTTCGTCGGTCATCTACCATAGCTACTGATAAAAATTCTTCGTCTGATGATAAATCAATATCCATATTACAGGTGTTTAGAACACTCGTAACCGTCGGTAAAACCAACTTTCGTCCCAACGATCTCGCAACTGTGTGTGGGATCGCATGCGTCCCAATACAAATATTCTAAGAACTAAGAACATATCGGCATATCGCAGGACGGAGGAACGCAGTCGTCCTACTTCTATTGCGTCGTTATTATTGCAGCAGTGTGTAACTTCGTGGCCGTCCAAATACATAATGTAATAAAACAGATATCGCAATAACGCGTCCGATATTAGATATCGACCGATAATAAGGCGCCTATGTGGAAGAGCCTTAACTATATCTTATTAAAAGTTAGGGATTTCCCTTCTTGAAATTATTATAATTATTTATTAAGTATGATTTCAGTCAGTAACCAATTATTATACTGTCAGCTTATCGAAAATTAATAGAGCCATGTTGTAGGCCGAATTTCAAATAAACAACGAATTTGAAACGGTCATAATCAAACGATGATTTGCTAATAAACCTCATGAATAATGTTGTATTTCCTAATTCTAAGAAGGTATAGGTAGCACTCCAATATAAAAAAAACCATCATTCAAAATAATAATAATGACTTCCACACCAAAACAATCACACGTCCTGGTCTCAAACTAGGATACTCTATGGTAACCAGGCAAGGAAATCACAAAAGGGAAATACACCCAGACTGAGGCCATTTGTACCAATTTACGGCAGCCCCCAGTAGGAATAGAACCTATGACCTCTCTTACGTTTTAGAAAATTTCTCTTACGTTTCCTTTGTTGTAATAAATCTATACTTCTACATTTCCGAAGGTATAAACAGCTTTTATAAGACACCTCAGGCAGAGAGTATGGACGTAATCGCCGCGTGTGCTCAGCGAACTAGCGACTTCAAGGCTGAGGTAAGTACCTACGTGTATGTGACACTCACGTTCTGTGGTGACACTCAGGTTTACTATTATCGAGCGGTCTGTTAGATACAATCAGAACATTACCATTTTGATGGTGCTATACTTTCGTACCGGAATTAAAGGAAAGATAAGATAAGAATATTCTTTATTGTACCAGGAAAAACACAAAAATAAAATATTTACAAAAACAGTACAATTGGTTGGTGCTCATAGCAATTTCTTCCAGGCAACCGCCGTTGGAGAGTTGTTGAAGGAAAAGTGAGACGGGTAGTCGGTGCAAATATGAATATTAATAATAATAATTTACTTACATAAACCTTTACATATACAACACGGTCACATTAACTAGAGACTTGACGTTGATACAATAATGTCCAAAACAAATACCAAAATGACAGAAAACTAAGCAAATTATCGATAGTATGGTCAGTATCTTTGTAACTAATACGTGTGTCGATAATTTGCTTAGTTTTCTATCATTTTGGTATTTGTTTTGGACATTATTGTATCAACGTCAAGTCTCTAGTTAATGTGACCGTGTTGTAGGTATAACATAGGAAAGTGACATGAAAATGAAAAAAATGTAGAACTCCTAACCACCGCTATCGAAGAGCCACTAGAATAAGAAAGTACCTACTTAGAACTACCAGTCTACCAAACAGTGGACCAAACTACCAGTCTAACCTAAGGGTAGGTCTTATCACCCACTGAATACGTGCTAGTGTCCAATGAAAATTCTCAGCCAGTGGTGAGGTCCATGTGCTAACAACACGCGTATTGTATCAACAGTCGTGTATCGATGTAGCGCGATAATTTATACAAATCGTTGCTTTATATTGGGTGTCGGTATCGAGTAATAAATATTAAATATCGACGCCATTAAAAATATCCGCTTACAGTTTACGAGAGCGGGCTTCGCATCGACATGTTTACGTACCACTGAGGACAATCAATTGGGGCTTTTTTACATTCATTCCTTGCTTATAGCCTTGGCTTTCAGAAATTTCTTACGCTTTCTCGTTACTCTTTAAACCGTTAACAACCTCATTACGACGGTAGAAATTACATTTACCATAACTAAGGAGATATCAATATACAGTGTACCAAGGCAAACTTTAAAGTTGAAGTCCACTTATTCACCTAAATCATCTATACCCAGCGTCTATACAAGCATGACAGTAGCTGCTACCTCAGAAAAGCTCTTAAAGTACCTATTACAACACTGACTAAACAATAACATAGACGTTAAATCATCATCATCATCATTCAGCCATAAGAAGTCCACTGCTGGACATAGGCCTCCTCCATGGATTTCCAAAGACCGGTTGGAAGAACTGATGGCCGATGGGGCCGAAAAACTCTCGAATGGAGACCACAATATCGGCAAGCGCAGCGTAAGACGACCAGCCACAAGATGGACGAGTTAAATACTTAATACAAATTGAGTTTGAAATAAAACCCTAGGTCATGCGTGTCTTACTTCTTGATTTAATATTAGGGGTTAAAGTATGAAATTGCCGTTTTATTGCAATAGGTTCTTTGAATTGACATAGAATCTTCATGGTTTGAGGTTTTCGAATGAAACTTTTTTCAAATGGTTTCTATGATGTACTTTTTTAAAAAAATGTGAAACATTTGAATATCGACTTTCAATTGTTTTTGTAATTCAATTTAGACAAGAAAGATGGATACTGCGAAAATTCGAGTGATTATGAGGCACCCATTTTTCGTATATTTTTATTTTATTGATTTGACGCAAGTGAGTCAATATTGTGGGTAAGGTAACGTTAAACCATGCCGCTAATTCCTGGGTAGTTTGACTAGGGTCGGCTTCCACTATCTCTCTTAATTCATCGTTATTCACCTGTGTGGGCGGTCTTCCTCGTCGCTCGTTCTTTAAGTCGAAATTTCCATCACGAAAGCGTTTAAACCAAAATCGCACGGTGCGTTCATTAGTAGACCCCTCTCCAAACGCAGCATTGATATTGCGGGCTGTTTCTGCCGCGTTAGTTCCGCGTCGGAACTCGTATTCAAAAATCACTCGAATTTTCGCAGTATCCATCTTTCTTGTCTAAATTGAATAACAAAAACAATTGAAAGTCGATATTCAAATGTTTCACATTTTTTAAAAAAAGAACATCATAGAAACCATTTGAAAAAAGTTTCATTCGAAAACCTCAAACCATGAAGATTCTATGTCAATTCAAAGAACCTATTGCAATAAAACGGCAATTTCATACTTTAATTCCTATTATTAGCTAACTTTCAGGGACTCGATAAATTCGGGCTCTAGGCAATACCAGTGGGTGATGCAGATACCTTAAGTTCAAACTCGCTAAATGGCGAATCCATGACAATAGTGTCAAAAAAACATAAGTGCTAATGGCATTTACCACTCTAACATTTAGCTTACACAATAGTTCACTAAGCATCTATTAAGCCGCGATTAATCGTAGAGTCCCACCCACAGGCTCTCTGGTACGTATTAATATTTAATTGTAGGAGCGATATCATCAAGATGCTATAACTAACTGTTAAATAAAGTGTATTGTTGACGTGAATTATCCTCATAAGTCTATCAAACGATGCAGGCGGGTCCTTGAATCAAACTCCGTTGCTTGGAAACTTAGCGTTCCGTCTCTTTTTCCTGAAATAAATTGGAAAGAGAAAGCTACTCTTTAAGGTTCAAATAGATTTATGTATAGTTGAGAATAGTGGAAGTAACCTGTTGGAATACAGAGAGGTGTATCACGAAGAGGCGTTAGGTGTCAGTGATTCTTCTTTATAGAAAGGATCGGCAATGAGTCTCCGTTGTTTATCGATAAGATGTCTGGTTCGATTGGAGATAATCACCTGCAATAACCAATAGTAGAGCTTATACACGTTTTTATTAAGTTTACCGGCACTAGATAAGATTTTTACAAAATGTAGAGCAAACCTACTTTCTTTTGTCACATATGCTTGACGGTCTTTGCCGTTATAAAGTAGGAATTTAATTTAATTAAGGTCTCTCCCTGTGAAGGCCTGTGCTCTACAGTGGGACGTATATAGGCTGCTTATGCTTGTGCTAAGGTTACCTAATAAACTCCCGATTAGACACTGTTAACTAATTCCCTCAGGAGCGGTGGTAGCGAAGCGATAGAACGCCGGCCGCACATTCGGGAGGTCGGTCATGCCAATCCGCGGTGGGCACGCGTGGCAATTAAGCCTATACTCTCTCTCTCTGAGCGAAGGCCTGTACCCTGCAGTGGGACGTATATAAAAATAATTTATAATAAAAATTAAAAAATTGAGTGCCTCGTTGGACTAGGCCTTAAGGCGCTTACTACCAAGATAGAGGTCGTAGGTTCGATTCTCACGCGGGGCCGCCGTACATTTGTACAAATGGCCTCAGTCTGGGTGTATTTCCATGTTTGTGATGTCCTTGCCTGGTTACCATAGCACAGGGTATCATAGTTTGGGACCAGATCAAGTGATTGTGTCGTGTGGAAGTTATTATTATAATTCCCCTCAACTGCAGTGCCAAATAAGTAAGTAATCCGTGTTCTTCACAGGGTCTCCGGGTGTGTCGCCTCAGGAAATGCTTTATATCGGCGCGCAAGCTCGCGCCCAATAAAGGCCGTAAATAATGTGCGATCGTGTGAGACCGGCCGATACCATACTGATCTGTTTGACTCTCGAACGATAAAAAATAAATACCTCTCGATAACCGTACATCACCTTTATTAGTTCCGATAAATAACGCATGAATATTGAATACGTGATCGATTCAAAATTATTCTTAATGTGTTGTTATATTTATTGTAATTAGGCGGACTCGCGTGTGGTGCGCCGGATCAAAATATTCAAATCATTTATAAAACGACTATTATATTTGCATAATAGTATTTTGAAACATTAGTCAACATGTGTAATTCAATATTAATCGCCCATTCATAATATGGAATTAGCTCAATATGATGGCATTTAAATATTTCAAAGTTATCAAAAGTAATAAATGTATAATTAGTGTTTCCTATTCGAAATGGGATGGGAACGACTTAACATTTCGTTAACAGTTCAATGCAACAGAATCCTTTCCCGTTACGAATTTTATACAAAAAATTGTAAATACTTATTTACAAAATCTAATTCTACCGCTTAGAGGACCATGTTTTTCCGAATCTCCTAGTAAGGGACAGGTCAAGGGACTGTGGCAACAGAAAAAAATATTGTTTTATAGTATTTTTCTGTGTTAGCAGGACTATTCATATTCATGTGTCACACCTTAACTATCTTTTTCTGTTGATCGATCAGACAGTCGGATAAGCATTGTCACTTTCCGGCCTATAAAATATTATTGTAAAACGGACAAACCATCATGCACACGTTTGTATTTGGCATAGTAAGAATTCAACTCTATGTTCACGTTAAGAACGGCCAAAGTCTTAGAGATCCAAAAGAACTATTGGACATCTTCAGAGACATTTGCACCCTCTAAGGTCAGGGAACCGATTCTAATCACCCAATGCATTTCCTCGTCCCTATCTACGTCAGTCCCATCACGCTCGCAAAATTTGAGATGTAAGAGGGCGTAAGAGGCGATTAAGGCGAATCGCCCGGGTACAAAAATACTTACAGGTGAATATGGCTGAATAATGCCCACTGCTAAACAAAGTAATGCTCACTGCTAAACAAAGTAATGCCCACTGCTAAACAAAGTAATGCCCACTGCTAAACAAAATAATTCCCACTGCTAAACAAAAAAATGCCCACTGCTAAACAAAATAATGCTCACTGCTAAACAAAATAATGCCCACTGCTAAACAAAATAATGCCCACTGCTCAACAAAATAATGCCCACTGCTAAACAAAATTGCACAATCTGAAGATGATCATTCACAATCACACGCTAATAGATGAGGCACTAATATGGCGGATAAATAAGAAAGTAAAAATGTGTTTTTAAGGCCTACCTAAGTGCTTCTCTTTATGGGTTTGCACCAGATCAGTTATGAGATGTCAGACCTACAATAGATAGGAAAGGAGAAATTACTCTTTTGCTTAAAAAAACCGTAATTTTTTTCCGCAAATTATACCAAATTTTGTGATGTTGAGCTACACAACAGTGGTGGTAGCCTAGTGGGTAGAACATTGGACTCGCAAGCTAGAGACCCAGGTTTGCCCATTTAGCCCATACTCTCCCTGAGAGAAGGCCTGTGCCCTACAGTGGGACGCATATAGGCTGCTTATGTATGTGAGCTACACAATCTGTGCCAAAAAGACAAGCCAGTTGCCCGTATTCGGACGTAAACTCTTGTGTGCTGATCATGCGCCTTAAGGTTGAGTACGTAAATCACAATAAAAGTCGGGCCAGACGCCTGCCCGGGCGCAGGCTTCGCGGGCGAGTTATGTCCCCCTGCGGCCGCGCCCGTAAACATGGGGGTAGGAGCCGGACTGTATGCGGTAGGGCTACCACAGTCCTATGTTCCAAGTTTTTTTTTATTATTGCGTTTATTGGTGGTAATTATACGGCTCACTTATTTATTTATAGGTATTGCTATTACGGGGTATGTGACATCTAAGTGGTGGTAGCGCAACGGTAGAACGTTGCCTCACATTCAAGAGGTCGTGGGTTCGAACCCCGCCATGACTTTGTTTTCTGACTTACTTAAATTTCTGAATTTCTTATATTAATATCACTCGCTAACTAGGAAGGAACACATAGGAAACCCGAGTGTTTGAAGTAGGTATTCACATACCTTCCTTAGCAATTGAAACCGCCAATTCGCGGGAGGCACGCGTGGTTAGAAGACCAGTGCTCTCTCTCTAATGAGAGAAAGCCAGTGGGACGTATATGCCTGCTTATGCTTACAGTGTGAAGCCGTTGTCAGCCAGTCAAAACAGAAATTTAAAATAATTTCGACGCCTATTACAGTGAAATGAAAGTAAAGTAAGTGTAAGAACTTATCGAAATAATAATAACTTTCGACAATAATTTCACTATGTTTTGAGCAGCTGTAGCCAATTTACTTTAATAACTGCATAAATAAATGTACAGTCGACTACACATCGACCATTACACGCGTACTCCCTACTCCCTACTCAGTTACGTCAAGTTCCCGCTGCTGTCCACTTTACTGTACGTTACTGACGTTGTCGGCGTGCTCTCCACGCTTCGAGCTAGCAACGTGCAACTGTTGTTGGATGAGCTCCAAGTACGATAGATACTCAATCGCATTTTTTTGTGTAATTAGTACTCCCGCAGCTACTTAGGCTAGCCCTGCCACTCACCGAGGCCGGGCTAGGTGTCCGGCGCGCGCGCCGCTATAAAGCAGCCGCCGCGGGGGACCGGACCTCCAGCGCGGAGAGACGGGGCAGCCTGTGGTGGACACGCCCGCCGCTCTTCTGGTCTAATTTAACCACAAATTAAACAAAGGCAATGAACGTGAACACTAGGAGAAACATCAGCTGAAATTGTATATTATGTAGACAATGCGTCAATGCAGAGATCACTTTTAGAGATAAGGCCGCCATCAGGACTCTTAGGTTAAGAAATATCTGCGTAATTTCCATTTTTATGTACAATAAAGTGTTCGATAGATAGGTCTATCAATTCATGGCATGATATTTAGTTTGGAAGAAAACAATTACACACCCATATTGGTAGAGCATAGTTGGTCTACAATTCTATTGTAAACTCTATGTAACCTATGTTCAAGTAAATAAAATTGATTGATTGATTCGTTTTTTTAATCTATATTTTTATGTAGAGGCTTTGATCACTATGCGACCTTGTCAGCCCCATCAGACCAAATCACAATGGATCGTTAACTAACTTACCTAATTATAACATTACATTGCATAAACTTACGCCTGTATCGCGAGGTGGTAGGCAGAGACCAGGGTTTGCCACCTATCACTATTCTGACAGAGCTATTTTGCTTAAACAAAATACATTTTAGTGCACACCTACACATTACCTTTTACTCTACTATAAGCTCCCCTATATAATGTATTATTTAAGTAAGTAACCCAAAATCTGGAAAAGGAATATTAAAAAATAATACATAATTGTTCTCGGAGTGGAGCAAACTTGAATTTAGAATTTTTCTTGCAGCCTCGTCGTATCCCACTGCTGGGAGAGGACCTCCTCTTAAATTTAGAGAATTTAAAAGTGAAATGAACATGAAAAAAAGAGAATTAACAAAGAAGAAACGGTAAGCAACAACGAGGCCGTTATAGGTACCTTTAGCGGTACTATAGTAGAGACAAACCGCATTTTGTTCTCAGTCGCAAACTTGTTTTTCGCAGAGGGAACTAAAATAGAACTACAGTAGACAGTACGAGGACCTAAAATAGTCATGGAAACGTCAAAAAATCAATGGACCTCTGGAGCTACTCAAGGTATCTCTCACGAAACCTATCTTGAAAGTTTTTAAAGTCGCTGTCGTAAAATTGTCCAAATTCATTGCCATTGAATTAGGTATCTTGCTGTTCATACTTCGTGCTTCAGAAAGATCTGGGCTTAAAGATCTAGTTTTAGTATGAGATCAACTCTGAAATCGCGAAAAAATATAAATGGTTTCATACATTCGCTGAGCAAGTATCAAGATATTTTATATTAGCTGATATGTTTTTGGCGATTTCACCGTTGGTCTCATCATAAAAATTGCTTGTATTAACAAGTAGAATAATTAACACGTCCTTAAACTTATTTAATTTACATTTTTCCTATAAAATAAAACGTTATTTTTAAGTGTACCTAACTTCTAGAAAATTGTTTATACTGGCCATGGAAGAGCGGAGTGTCCTAACACAGGCATCTTTTTGCTTAACTGGAAGCTCCAAATACTGTTAAGACAAATGCACCTTAAGTTGATGAAATAAAAATTTTATTTTATTTATTAATAATCCTCTTAAGTTCCACCGGACTTTTCCGCAACACACTGTGCTGTGAAACCTCCAGCTCTCCTTTTACGGAACTGTCGACTTTATTGGGTTAAAAACCATTTTGACGATTACAAAGTGTCAAAATATGTATGTATTTGACAGTTCCAAGTATGTAAATCGGACAACTCTATACAGTGGAGAACTAAGGTCAGTAGCCTTATCCATACGTTGGCGCCGCCAAACCTAGCGCCCACAGCGTCGTGTAAATAATAATTAATTTTATTGTAAATGCTTATATTTTATTGCGGGATTTGTCAACAGAGCGCGCGATGTATTTTGTTGTTTGATATATTTATCGCTTGTGCCTTAATGTGGTGTCTAAGTGGGCATACGCGACTAGAAACCACAATAATGTAGGGGCGACTGCGTTTTGTATATTGTTATTTAATGTTGTGACCGTTGTGAGCAGAAGTAATGTAAATCAGCTGAGCTAAGATGTATGAGTTGAGTAGTTATTCATTGTTGGGCGGGCTCAGAGCCTTATATGAATATTTTATAACGCGTGATATAATATAATACTTAGATACTTTGGTCAGATTTATATAGTTAGACTAGCTCCTTCCTTGCCACATGAGACATTTATCCCACGGGATAGCGGTATCAGGACAATACTATGAGTATGTATACAAACATACAAATTCGTACACACGTACGATGACGTTTCCCTTCACACCTAACGCTCTTTATTCAAGGATGTAAGCGTTCTTGTCTTTATTGTTACTACTAATGTCCCTACAATTTCCGAGACAATCGGCTTCCGACGACAGCTAATCAATCTTTACGTCTTCAATGCAAAGTTGCCCGCGACGACGACTGTACGATTAGACCTATCTATTCTATCTACCTATATAGCCCATGATGAAAGACTCCCACTGTCGGGCATAGGCCTCTTCACCGTGACGACAACCTCCTCGGTCCCATGCCAATCTCGTGCATTGCCCACCAAGAATAGAAGAAAATTCTTCCTGGCTGGAAGAAAATTCTTTTGAAATAAGTCCGCCTTTGTACACACATACGTTAATTAATTTAAATTTTTGTGCAATATAGCGTAACAAACAAACAAACAGAGACCGCCAGTTGTCTACTATGTAACTTAGATACCTATTTAAGATTTTTCATGTATATTTATAATGTGTGGTGCGCAAGAAAGAGTATTAATCTAATCTGATAAATAAGATGAGACAAGAACATTCTTTATTGTACACCAGGAAACAATGTTTAGTTGTTTTAAGCAACGGGGATAACTAATTGTATCCTATTTTGGGACCAGGACAAGTAATTGTGTTATATGAATATTACTTATTTCACCTATTTACCTGGGATTGAAAATCTTTTTTGCACTTTCCCGATGAACTGTACCAACTTCACATGACTGGACATACATAAACTCCAGTAGAGTACCGGAGCTATCAGTTCTATCCATATTTACATAACTCATGCCTAGCAGAAGAAATGGCGAATGTAAACGCTCAAGATACCTTCACGCAACATCGGCGGAGCGTTCCTCATCGAGACGATTTGTTAATCTGTCGGTTTATTTATTTATTTATTTATTTACGAATACATGGAAAACCAACAGCTTTAAACTATCTTAGTAACTTCTAAGTAATAACTGTAAGCTAATTACAGGTTTTCACTTATATACCACTCATTAATACCAGTTTTGAAAAATCTTACGTTACCCACCACCGAAAATTTAACAGGTTTAACTAAATAACATTTCAATTCTTATACTATGGATCTGAATATAAACATGTGTCTTCTGCAAACTGAGTGCTTTGCGAGTATTTTGCAGTTATAAACGGGTTGAAAGGTGGACATGCGTATGGGATGAATGCAGCATCGTATGAAGAGGGAATTCACTCAAATGCCTTACAATCTTCAACTCAATCCTAATTTTAAAAAATTTGGACGAGTTTAATCTATATAATTAGACATGATTTTGTACTGTCGACATGGTTTTAGTTTTATTTTTCTTTTGCTTAGTGCCTCTCCATCATTTGGGCTAAGTAGTCTGCTCTTTTGGTCTTTAGACTAGAGTCGTATCCAGATTGACAGTGAAAGGAGAAAGATAATCTAGACCATACTGTTCCTTGTGGAATAAAAATAAAATACTTAGTTTCGACATCCTTTACTAACACTTCGTAAGCACATTTACTACACATTTTTACATTATGCAACCCAGTTTGGATAATTTATTAAATTTTGTTTTGCTCAAATTTGTTTGTTTAAAAGCGCACTTAATGTTATTCTGGCGGCAGACATGAGTTTAAAGAAGTGATCACTTCTTTGAAGACTTTGCTCACTTGGTCACATATTGGTGTATCTGCCAAATATGTCTTTTAGATTTGATCACTCCTTTGAGCTCAGTTTTGAAATTGACTTAACAAAACATGGATGACGATGTGGTCGACACTATTTGCTTATATTATTTATGTGCGTGTAATAATTTATTACACGTGCAAATAAATAAACAAAAACAGCCCAAACGGTGTGTGAAATGCAGTGTGGCAGGTACACACATATTTGGCCTTTGAGCCCTTTGATGTGCGCTAAAAAACCGACACGGAACGGTAAAGCGCACTTCATCATCATCAGCCATTTGACGCCCACTGCAGGACATAGGCCTCCTTCGTGCTACGTTTTTTATCACATCTGTACAAGAAGAGCTAGTTCTGTCCTTGTAAACAGGGACCAAAATAGCTCTCTGATCCCTAGGGAAGGGGTATGGTGGGTCCGGAGTGGATGAAAAGTGATTTGAATTTGAAATGTGGAAATTTCTAGTAAAAGTTCCAATCACCAAAGAGATCAATCACGATTCTGCGAACAAGTAGGTAACTGGATGTATGATAAAGAAAGCGCGCGCGAGCCAAATTAAAAAAATAGTTTGTAATAAAATAGTAGACGCGCGAAATGGATTCTCCGCCTTTGTTCGTAATTGTTTACATACTCAAATTTTTATAAAAAAATTGTGTGTCTTCAAGTAGTGAGAATGAAATTATTCTATTAACTCCAGAGAACATTGTATCGAACGCTAAAATTGTGGTACAAACGTTCTATTACATTCTTATTCATAAGTTGCACTTAGTTGTTTTTTCATTTCACATTATACATTAGAATACTTCGCTCTGGATTCAAAGAAACACTTTCGCCTTAAAAGTAGTTATTAGCTCCCTAGGTAAACGATTTACAGTAGTAGATTGTTTCATTGATTGACTTCTTGATTGATCGAAGTCAAATCTTAGGCAATAAGTATAAAAAGATACTAACCTCTTTAAATTTTGCTACATCTCTGGTTTAAAATAGAAAACATACCAAGACAAAAATTTGATGATAATCTGATCAAATCCGTCGCAGACTAGGCGGAAGTCAAATCTTACGCAATACAAAAAGATACTAACAGCTAACCTCTTGGAATTATTATTGTTTTTAGATAACCTTACTTTATGAAAGCGATAAAAATACCTCACAGACTCCGTGGTTGAAGCGCCCCAAAAACAATACATTTACAGTAAAACAAAGCGTTTAGCAAACCACTCTGCAGCGCCTCTGTAGCGCGCCAAGCGACAAGCAATAGCGGAGTGCGCTCTTTAGTAGGTACACAATATCAATATAGTGTCACTCATATACTACCTTTATGATGTCACTAAACGGAATTTAGGCTCCCTAAACGCGCGGCATATTTAAGAGTGTATGTATTTAGGGAGCTTCGGATTATATTAAGTTTCGTTTATCAACCTAATCAAGGTAACAATTTTTAGTTTGAGGTATCGAGTTGAAATTAAAACCATATACTCAGGTCTACAGTCCCTTAAAGCTACGAAAAAATCAAACTTAAGCTAACGTACAAAAAAGACACAGCCGTTTATGGCGCAAAAAACAAATATTTCGAAACTCAAGGGAATCAAAATTTATAGTTTCCTTCCCTAAAACTATGAAATTTGGCAAGTAATATCGTCGTATACTACAAGTACAGGGAAAAATCTGAAAATTATACGTTTCTAATAAAAAAAAAATTTAACGCTCGGAAAATACTTCGAGACTTGATTCCTGAACTATTTATGAATGAATGAATAATATAATATGTAAGTACCTACAAATTTATACGGAACCCTCGGTAGGGAGTCCGACTCGCACTTGTCCGGTTTTTGTTTTTAAATACTATCAAAGATAAGAAATTGACGTCAGGGGTAGATATTTCTTGAATCTATGAAGTGAATAAAAGGTGTACCAGCAAAAATGTAATATGCATTTTGTACATACTGCCACTTCTCGCGCCGCTTATGCTTATACTCTAAGCCGTATCTACTACGGCATTGAATCATAAAACGACAATCGACGCCCTTTACGAGTCGATTCCAAAACGAATCCAATTCCCTTTAGTGCCACCTAAACCTTTTGACCCCACAGTCACGTCCCTTATATGGCCTTCAATTTCACTTACATTAGAGAGAGAGGATAAATCGAATCATTGTAATAAAATTGGAATTCTAAACGTTATTCGTGACATTATGCGAATAAATTGTGCTTCATCTATATAAGTTAGATGGATATACTCCATAAATCTATACATATAATAAACCTGTAAATGTTGTCTCTGTCTGATATACGTCTGTCTCACTCTGTTTCTTTGTACGCGCATTACCTACGCAAAACCACTGAACGGAATGAAGTAAAACTCACTAGAATTATAGCTTAGGTTCCCGTGTAACATATAGGCTACATAACATTACGCTTAAGTCCATGGGGGGCTAAGAAAATCACCATAAGCTTTGAGGTCATTGAACAGTGGTTTTACCACAAAGACGGATACATTTAACCAGGTTATGAAGAACTAGTCAGTGTATGCACTACCCGCCGATATCTTTATCTGTCGGAATCAGTGTATGACTGGGGATCGCCATATTGCGATGTGCCTAAATAATTCCGCCGGGTTACACTGTGTACAAACTTGTGTCTCTTTTTGTAAGTCTCTTAATTGTGTCACTAACAAGAATTATAAAAATAAACAGCTAATGCAATGTAACTAAAATTAGTATACATATCTAAAGGTAAAAAAAGAACTGAATGAACTATTAATTTTTTTATTGAATACAAAAGTGTCAGAAGTAAATAAATATTAAATATAACCAAAATAACAACGCAAACTTAAATAATAACTGCCGATAGTTGCGTTCCAAAAAGTAATAAAATTCTGAGACAAAGAACATTATCTCTTACTTAAGTATTATGTAGCACCCATCATGAATGTTTATATTTGCATAAAAAGTGAAAAATGTTTCAATATTGTTTATATTTATTAGAAAACATTGCTACTAAAATTAGTATACATATCTAAAGGTAATAAAAGAACTGAATGAACTATTAAATTTTTTATTGAATACAAAAGTGTCAGAAGTAAATAAACATTAAATATAACCAAAATAACAACGCAAACTTAAATAATAACTGCCGATAGTTGCGTTCCAAAAAGTAATAAAATTCTGAGACAAAGAACATTATCTCTTACTTAAGTATTATGTAGCACCCATCATGAATGTTTATATTTGCATAAAAAGTGAAAAATGTTTCAATATTGTTTATAATAGGGGTTAAAGTATGAAATTGCCGTTTTATTGCAATAGGTTCTTTGAATTGACATAGAATCTTCATGGTTTGAGGTTTTCGAATGAAACTTTTTTCAAATGGTTTCTATGATGTTCTTTTTTTAAAAAATGTGAAACATTTGAATATCGACTTTCAATTGTTTTTGTTATTCAATTTAGACAAGAAAGATGGATACTGCGAAAATTCGAGTGATTTTTTAATACTGTTGTGGCATTTGACCTGGGGTCAGCCATTGCATTTTTCTTTTCCGGTTATCATAAAGAATCCACTTTTCATTACATGTTACAATTCGATCCAATATTCCTTCATTTCTGTACCGGTTCAACAAGGCAACACAAGTTTCAACACGCGTTTCTTTCTGCAGATCAGTCAAATCATGAGGCATCCATTTTTCGTATTTTTTATTTTATTGATTTGACGCAAGTGAGTCAATATTGTGGGTAAGGTAACGTTAAACCATGCCGCTAATTCCTGGGTACTTTGACTAGGGTTGGCTTCCACTATCTCTCTTAATTCATCGTTAGTCACCTGTGTGGGCGGTCTTCCTCGTGGCTCTTTCTTTAAGTCGAAATTTCCATCACGAAAGCGTTTAAACCAAAATCGCACGGTGCGTTCATTAGTAGACCCCTCTCCAAACGCAGCATTGATATTGCGGGCTGTTTCTGCCGCGTTAGTTCCGCGTCGGAACTCGTATTCAAAAATCACTCGAATTTTCGCAGTATCCATCTTTCTTGTCTAAATTGAATAACAAAAACAATTGAAAGTCGATATTCAAATGTTTCACATTTTTTAAAAAAAGAACATCATAGAAACCATTTGAAAAAAGTTTCATTCGAAAACCTCAAACCATGAAGATTCTTTGTCAATTCAAAGAACCTATTGCAATAAAACGGCAATTTCATACTTTAACCCCTAATATTTATTAGAAAACATTGCTACTAAAATTAGTATACATATCTAAAGGTAATAAAAGAAGTGAATGAACTATTAAATTTTTTATTGAATACAAAAGTGTCAGAAGTAAATAAACATTAAATATAACCAAAATAACAACGCAAACTTAAATAATAACTGCCGATAGTTACGTTCCAAAAAGTAATAAAATTCTGAGACAAAGAACATTATCTCTTACTTAAGTATTATGTAGCACCCATCATGAATGTTTATATTTGCATAACAAGTGAAAAATGTTTTAATATTGTTCATATTTATTAGAAAACATTGCTTTTTAATTTCTTTTTTTTATGGTGCTATTTTAATGGTGGTAAATTTTTTACGTTTCGGAACTGTGAACAATAACTGCCGATAGATACTTAAAAAACCGGCAAAGTGAGAGTCGGACTCGCGTACGAACGGTTCCGTATCATTATCTATACAACATTAGACGACAAAGATCGAGACAAGATAGATTAGGTACATTGAGAACAGTGCCATCTATAGAAACCAATAAGAAGCGTTTAACATTGATATTTAACGACATGTTATCGGCGCTGTGAAGGTTACATAGATGGCCGCTAGATGGCGAGTGTTGTCTTTAGATAACGTTTGTTGTATAGGAGCGCGACTTAAATAATAATATTAATTTTATTCTATTTCTATTACAGCGGCAATAAAAATACATCAGTTGTGAAAAGTTCAACTGTCTAGTTATCACGGTTCAAGAGAGAGGTTCTAGTGACCATGGCCGCCTGATCCTATGAACTGATGGGCGCCCTATGCTGCGGTTGTCAATATTTCGCAAACGGACTTAAATTACATTGAGTGTTCTATTCCCATCGATAAAAAATCTATTCCACCTGGAATGAGTTTGAGCGAGCGACAAGCTTCGCCGACGGGAGACGGCATGGTGAGGTCGAATAATATGATTTGTTAGATTGTAATAGTAAATTTAATACAACCGCGAAAATGTTTCAAGGGACGAAATTTTGAAAGGAGATATGACCTTGATTAAGGTCATATCTCGTCTCGGCACTTAGTACTGGGTCAGGGCACTTAATATTGGAAAAGATTAAAAAAATATTTCATCATCATCATCATCATCAGCCCTTTGACGCCCACTGCAGGGCATAGGCCTCCCTCATGGTTTTCATAACAATGAGGGGTTTTGCCATAATCGCCACGCTTGGCAGGCGGGTTGGCGATCGCAGTATGCGGTTGGAATCTCGGGAAGACGCTGCTGCCCGTCTCCTGGTAATTTATTTCCTTAGTCGCCTTCTACGACATCCACGGAAGGAAATGGAGTGATGCTATTCTTAATCCGGCGCCACACAGAATAATTGCATAATAACTATAATAAGCTTATTTGTACAAAGGGGAGTGTTTAGGCAATAGCCGTAAAGTTAGATGCTGTCGGTATCCCCTCTCTCGAGCACAAGATCTATCAAGCTTGCGAACCCCGCGCGCCCGCACTGTGTTCACTTCTCTCTAATATCGATAGCCGATAGATACGACGCAATTCATCGTATCATTTTGTGATTAAAAGAAGTTAATTTACTGCAAAACGCTGGCTTCTTCATTTTTTATGTTCTACTTAACATAATTTGGCGCTCGAACACAAACAGTCTTTGGAAACTAAGTCCAAAACTCAAAACGATCGGAACTTGCCCGGCGAGGTTAACAACTGCGCACCGCACCGTGCCGCCATTACATTGACATCGAAGTCGACGACCGTGCCATTTGCTTTGGTGATAAGCACTGCTGCAACAGCTATCCGGAGATTCCTGAGGCTTATCTCTTCAGCTCCACTGCAGACACGTCGTGACTGCAAGTTCCAGAAGAGCTGGGATACCCTGAAGCTACACCACGTTGCCAGTCACTACAGACACGTCGCGACTGCAAGTTCCAGAAGAGCTGGGATACCCTGAAGCTACACCACGTTGCCAGTCACTACAGACACGTCGCGACTGCAAGTTCCAGAAGAGCTGGGATACCCTGAAGCTACACTACGTTGCCAGTCACTACAGATACGTCGCGACTGTAAGTTCCAGAAGAGCTGGGATACCCTGAAGCTGCTGCTGCTTGTCCTGAACCTACCGGCAACGGGTGTCGGTCAGTCCAGTGCGCTGCAGCGAGGACCCTCGACTTATTCAGCTAAGTGCCCGCCTTCCTTTCCTTCTTTCCCATTTCCACGTAACACAATTTCCTTCTCCACAACGTTCACCTGTGCTATTTTCCGAGAAGCTAAATCGTATTGTGCTAAAATCTATTCATAAACATCATCGATCCAAGTGTGTTGCCCATTTTTTCATAGATTTAATTAGTCAATGCCTATATTTCACATTTAAATAATTCCAGCGATAGTCAGTTTACCCATTTTGTGCATCGGCGCTAAAAGACTACCTCACCTAAAGGTGTATATCTTTCTAGCATTCCAGCGCTGTTGCGTAAGCTACGCAGTAAATAATAATTGTTCTATTCACAGATACGTAAATTTTCTATTAAGCTAGACTTCATACGCTGAATAATTCCATTCACTTGTTGTCAACGGCCCGTACTACTTTGTTCTTTCAGAATAAATTTCTGTCATTTCCCGCTAATTGCTCATCACTTCTATCTTCGATCATTGGCTAAGACCAGCATCACAAACCATTTTCAGGCTTTGCATCCAGCCCAGAGTACGGGACACCCATCCCCTGCCTACGTCACGCCTGCGCTGCATGCCTGGTCGCAAGCGCTTTGCCGTGCTACTTCGCTGCGCCGGCCTCGCAAAACTGGTTTGCTATCAATTGCTGCTGCGAACCCGTAAGCCTATTCAATCTTTTATCTTTTATTCAAACTCAACAAATGTGTTTGTTGATTGATCAGCTGCATACCTAACTGTATAGTTACTTTCTTGTAGGCATTATTGGTTCCTGTTTTCAACATTGTGCATTGAATTCACACTCAAATACCATAGTGATAAGAGTGGTAAACAGGAACCATTATGGCCGAGTTAAAGGAGCTAATTACGAAGCGTGCGTCCATCAAGGGTCGCTTAACTACTTTTAAAAGGTACTTAGATCTTGTTGAGAAAATTCCCACGCTTAGTACTGTCCAGGTAGCTGAACTTAGTTTAAAGTTAGGCCGGATCGAACCATTGTCTTGTCTTTTCGATGAAATTCAAATGCGAATTGAAGTTTTAAATCCGGAAACAATTTCCTTTGAAACTGGTCAGAGAGATGAAGTGGAAAATGAGTTAGTACAGTGCATTGCTATGGCACAAACGATCTTGGATAGGTACAAATCGCCTCAACAGGTGCAACAGACTGCTCAGTCAGTCCATTCTCAATCTTGTTGCAACCACGGTCTGCAGGAGTGCGATGTCAGGTTGCCGGTCATACAGATTCCTAAATTCGATGGTTCCTTTAACAAATGGCTCGAGTTTAGAGACATGTATGTAAGTCTTGTACATTCGAAAGAAAATCTTCACGCTATAAGTAAATTTCAATACCTTCGATCGTATCTGGAGGGCGAAGCTGCTCGAGTGTTGACAAATCTTGAAATGAGTGAAGCTAATTATTCGCAAGCCTGGAAGTTGTTGTGTGAACGGTACGACAACAAGCGACAGCTGATTCGTAGGCATTTAGATTCGCTTATCAATATTCAGTCAACATCTTTCGAGTCGGAACGGTCATTGAGATTTTTAATCGACCACGTTACCAAGAATTTGCGCGCTCTGAATTCTCTTGGCCAACCTACAGACAAGTGGGACACGCTCATTATTCACATAGTTAGCCAGAAGCTGGACGCTTCCACGTCTCTCAAGTGGGAGGAACATCGCAATTCCTTGGACGATGACATGCCTACATTGGAGCAATTTCATAAATTTCTCGCATGTCGCGCCGATGTTCTCGAGTCCCTCAATCGAAATAGTAAATCTGAGAGACGCGGCAGCGTTCAGCCACAGCAATTAAATGTGTCCCATTCTAGGCCCAATATGCAGCCTAAGAAAATATCTCGTACGTTTTTGGGTACCAGCCAGGAGTCTGCTACTACTCCCCCTTCTACAGCTACGCCGAGCTGCTTTCATTGTGGTGCCAATCACAATATTTTTGATTGCTCTAGTTTCGCTCAGACTGATATAGAATCACGTCGAGCAGAGGTTAAAAGGCTTAAGCTATGCCAAAATTGTCTTCGGCCAGGTCACCCTGCCTTTCATTGCAGAGCTGGCCCTTGTCGTGACTGTAAAAAACGACATAATACTCTGCTTTGCACAAATAGCCCTCCAAGGGTGATCGAACCAAAAGATAACATAAAATCGCAGTCACAATCTGTCAACGACATCTTTGTTTCATTTTCAAATAACAATAGTGAGATTTTGCTATCAACAGCTATAGTGGAGGTCGTCAACCCCATAACAAATAAATCTGAGCAAGTTAGAGCATTGTTAGATTGTGGCAGTCAATCCACAATTATTTCCTCGAGCCTTAAGCAAAGATTAGGGCTTAGTTCTCTACCTACTAATACAAATTTGGTAGGTATCGGCAACACAGCGGCGAATATCATACGCGAACGTTGCGTCACGAAAGTTTGCTCCTTACAAAGCAATTTTAATACTACTGCCCATTGTCTTGTGTTGCCAGACCTTGCGGGAAATCTTCCAAAAGGTCCGATTGATGCAAGCCAACTAAATATTCCAGCTAACATACAGTTGGCTGACCCGACTTTCAGCCACCCAGCGCCTGTAGATATGCTTATAGGTGCCGATCTTTTCTGGGCAATTGTGAGTTGTGAGCGGCGCTCACTGGGCAGCAACATGCCTATACTAATTAATTCCCAGCTTGGTTGGCTGATCTCGGGTCCCATTCCCTGCAGCCATTTGTCGAGACAGGGTAAGACACTGCAATGTAACTTTGTCCAATCAATAAACAATGATCTGAATGATCAATTGGCAAGGTTCTGGGAGCTCGAAGAGCTACCCTCTGCAAAGGCGTCCTATGATGAGAAAGAGCTCGCATGCGAGCAACATTTTGTAGAAAATACTACTCGTATGACTGATGGCAGATTCTGTGTTAGACTGCCACTAAACTGTTCTCCTGACCGGCTTGGTGAATCCTATCATCAGGCCCGAAGGCGTCTTCTGAATCTTGAAAAGAGATTTAATAAGCACTCCGAGGTAAAGGAAGCATATACACAGTTTATGCGCGAGTACGCTGATATGGGTCATTCGTCTGAGTCTAACTTTCCAATTTTGACGCCTGCTTATTTCCTCTGTCACCACGCAGTGTTTAAGGATAATAGCGAGTCTACGAAGGTTCGCGTGGTGTTCGATGGGTCCGCAAAGACCTCCACTGGTTTATCGCTTAACGATATACAGATGGTAGGTCCTAACATTCAGGACCCATTCATCTCCATCTTATTACGGCTCCGACAATATCGCTATGTTCTCACGGGAGACATCGAAAAGTTCTTTCGAAATATCGAGGTGCATAAAGACGACCGTAATCTGCAATTAATATTATGGAGAGAGGAAGAATCACAGCCCATCAAAACATACGAGCTCAACACGGTGACGTATGGTTTCGCTAGCTCTACCTTCTTAAGCACTCGGTGCCTGTGGCAGTTAGGTCAAGATTGTGAAGACGCGTTCATTCAAAAGATTATACAGCATGATTTTTATGTCGATGACATGATCACAGGCGCTGACAACATGGAGCAACTGCGCCACATACATACCGGGGTCACAGAGGCATTAAATGCAGGTTGTCTAAACTTACGCAAGTTTAGATCAAACTGTCAAGGATTATTTGAGGAGCCCACGGTTAAGCTTGATGGCAAGCTTAGTCTGAGTAAGTCGACAGATGTACTTGGTCTGGGTTGGGATCCGTTGTCAGACAACCTTCATTTTGCCATACGTCTTCCAGCTAAATATGCTAAAATTACAAAGCGCGCTATTTTGTCCACTTCATTTAGCATTTTTGATCCACTGGGCCTACTCAGTCCTTGCACAGTGGTACCAAAAATCATTATGCAGCAGCTGTGGATTGCTAACGTGGATTGGGACGACGCTGTACCGGACATGGTGAAGGACATGTGGACAAAATTTTTGATGCATTTACCTGACTTAAAATCAATTTCAGTGCCCAGACAAGCTACTTGCGTGTCACCTACCATAATTGAACTTCATACGTTCAGTGACGCTTCACAGGTGGCTTATGGAGCCTGCGTATATCTGAAGTCAACAGACTGCACGGGGACTAGCACTGTCAGGCTTTTGTGTGCCAAGTCAAAGGTCGCCCCCATCAAGCCAACTACGATTCCTCGCCTAGAGCTTTGTGGAGCTCATCTGGCTGCGCGTCTGTATCGATTAGTGGCAGACTCTTTGCGTTGTCCAATTGATCGCACTATCCACTGGTGTGACTCACAAGTTGTTCTTAGCTGGCTTCACGCTAGTTCACGCAAGCTTAAAACTTTCGTTGCTAATCGGATAGGAGAAGTAAAGGAATTGACAAATGTCTCTTGCTGGCGCTACGTGCCTACGGCTGAGAATCCGGCGGACTTAATCTCTCGTGGCGTGGACCCCAATTTAATTAAGGAATGCCATCTTTGGTGGTCGGGTCCCTCTTTTTTGTCCCATGATGAAGTTCAGTGGCCGCCGATGGTAAGGCTAAAGCCTGAAGTGGACTTGCCTGAGGTCAAGGCTCTCCACGCTGCTAATGTTCCAGCACAGTCCATGTTTGATTTTGAGAGGTACTCTAGTCTTAAAAGGCTTACACATGTAATGGCTTACATTCTACGGTTTATCCAGAATTGTAAGAATGCGACAGAGAAACGACGAGATGATATTTTGTCTGTAGGTGAATTAGAAGAGGCCTTTCTTAGGTTGTGCAAGATAGCACAAATTCAATCATTTCCCACTGAACATAAATTGCTCTCCGAAAATAAAGGTATAAGTTCAAAGTCCAAATTAATGAATCTTTCCCCTTTCTTAGAAAATGGAATCGTTCGTGTGGGCGGCCGCCTTTTGGCATCCGAATATCCACACGATAAGAAGCATCCTCCTATTTTGCATTACAAACACCATTTGACAAAGTTGGTGTTTATAGAGGAGCATCTCTCAAAGATGCACGCTGGGCCGCAATTACTTCTGGCTCTGGTCAGAGAGCGTATCTGGCCCATCAACGGTAGAGTAGCTGCGCGGCGTACTGTCAAGGGTTGCCTTATTTGCTGTAGATTTCGTGCTCAAACATTTCAACCGATGATGGGTCAGTTACCGGCACAGCGAGTTTCTGCTGATTTCCCATTTATTACTGTAGGTGTGGACTTTGCCGGCCCATTTATGACGATAAATAAAAGGGGTCGTGGCGCTAGAGCTACAAAGTCCTACCTATGCATTTTTGTATGTTTTAGGTACAAGTGTTTACATTTGGAGGCTGTAAGTGACCTCACCACCGAAGGTTTCATAGCTTGCCTGCATAGGTTTATATCCCGCAGAGGAAAACCTACCGAAATTTTCTGCGATAATGGCCGAAATTTCGTGGGCGCTGATAGGGAGATCAGTAGGTTTTTAAGGAGCAGAGATAACACGATTTCCCATTATGCAGCTGATCAAGGCATAAACTTTAGATTTTCCCCGGCTTACGGACCGCACTTCGGCGGTATTTGGGAGGCTGGCGTACGCTCAGCTAAGCATCATCTAACGAGAGTGATGAGCAATAGAAATTTTACGTTTGAAGAGTTAGGCACAATTTTCGCACAGGTGGAGGCTATATTAAATAGCCGGCCCCTCTGCCCTCTCTCATCCTCTCCTCACGACCGTCCTCTCTCCCCAGGACACTTTCTGATCGGTCGAGCGCTGACCTCGCTGCCTACGCCTGCGCTTGAAGACAGCAACCCTTCAAGGCTTCAAAGATATGCCCGTCTCGAGCAAGCCAGACAGCATTTTTGGATCCGTTGGCAGCGAGAATACATTTGCGAGCTTCAAAGCAGAACAAAGTGGAAGACTAATCATGCCACTCTGAAGCTTGGAGACGTGGTCCTCATGCGTGACGAGAACACAGCTCCCATGGACTGGCGGATGGGCCGAGTGACGCGCCTTTTTCCTGGCCCAGATGGCATATCAAGGGTGGCTGACGTCACCACGGCGAGAGCTTGCTACAGACGCCCGCTAACACGACTCTGTCCCCTTCCTTCGATTACGCCTGAGTGAAAGCTGGTGCTTTCACGGAGGGGAGGATGTTTAGGCAATAGCCGTAAAGTTAGATGCTGTCGGTATCCCCTCTCTCGAGCACAAGATCTATCAAGCTTGCGAACCCCGCGCGCCCGCACTGTGTTCACTTCTCTCTAATATCGATAGCCGATAGATACGACGCAATTCATCGTATCATTTTGTGATTAAAAGAAGTTAATTTACTGCAAAACGCTGGCTTCTTCATTTTTTATGTTCTACTTAACAGGGAGCTTATTACTAATGAGTATTTTCTTCCAGCTAACCTTCGGTTATGTGGATAGTGGAAGATTATTACAATAAGATAATAAAATTCATAGGTGTAATATTAGGGGTTAAAGTATGAAATTGCCGTTTTATTGCAATAGGTTCTTTGAATTGACATAGAATCTTCATGGTTTGAGGTTTTCGAATGAAACTTTTTTCAAATGGTTTCTATGATGTTCTTTTTTTAAAAAACGTGAAACATTTGAATATCGACTTTCAATTCTTTTTGTTATTCAATTTAGACAAGAAAGATGGATACTGCGAAAATTCGAGTGATTTTTGAATACGAGTTCCGACGCGGAACTAACGCGGCAGAAACAGCCCGCAATATCAATGCTGCGTTTGGAGAGGGGTCTACTAATGAACGCACCGTGCGATTTTGGTTTAAACGCTTTCGTGATGGAAATTTCGACTTAAAGAACGAGCCACGAGGAAGACCGCCCACACAGGTGAATAACGATGAATTAAGAGAGATAGTGGAAGCCGACCCTAGTCAAACTACCCAGGAATTAGCGGCATGGTTTAACGTTACCTTACCCAAAATATTGACTCACTTGCGTCAAATCAATAAACAGCCCCGACTCATGAATCGATCTTCACCATTATTGCTCCACGACAACGCGAGACCTCACACAGCACGAGAAACCATTTTGACCCTTCAGGAACTGCAGTTAGAAACCATTCGTCATCCTCCGTATTCACCAGACCTTGCTCCAACGGACTACCATTTTTTTCGTGATTTGGACAATTATCTACGTGACAAGAAGTTTTCTTCCCAGGAGGCAGTACAAAATGCACCGGCCGAGTGCGAGTCGGACTCGCGCACGAAGGGTTCCGTACCATTATCTAGACATAATTAGACACAAAGATAAAAAAACAGCAAAAAAATCACGTTTGTTGTATGGGAGCCCCACTTAAATAATTATTTTATTTTGTTTTTAGTATTTGTAGCGGCAACAGAAATACATAATCTGTGAAAATTTCAACTCTCTAGTATCACGGTTCTTGAGATACAGCCTGGTGACAGACAGACGGACGGACAGACAGACAGCGAAGTCTTAGTAATAGGGTCCCGTTTTTACCCTTTGGGTACGGAACCCTAAAAAGCAATATACAAAATTACCATTTTGTAAATGCTTAAGAGAGTTAAGACAGTAGTCCTGAAAAAAAGATTTTTCTCGTGTAATATCATTAGAGCCGTTGTTTACGGCACTTCAGTCCACAGGACCACATGTGGCATGTAACGACCTCTTGTCTGGGCGCCCACGACTGCGCAGGGGCCGGCCTCCATAGCGGTTTTAACGGTCGTTTAAGCGAGGGTTAAACTGTGATTTTTATTTAACACGCTAAACTATGGTTAACGAGGTGTGGTTGGCTTTTCATATTTTGATACAATCAATGTATTGTACTTAGGAAAAAATGTAATATAAAAAATGCCACTTATAAATGAACTAACTTAACCTGCGATTTCCGCACTCAGGCTCATAGTTGGACCATTGTACGTGGACATTGTATGCTGAGGAATTGAATTTTAAGTAGGCTGAGGTATGTAAATATCTCTGAGACTAGGGTTTCCTAGGCATGTTTTCCTTCACAGTTAGCGCGTGGTATTGCTACTACAACTTCACAAATGTACGTAACTTGGGAAACATGCATGCATACATGCTGAGATTCAAACCTACGACCTCCCGAATGTGAGGCCGGCATTCTACCGATGCGCTACCACCGGTCTCCGTACGAGCATGCAGTGACTAAAATGTTAATGAAGCG
Source organism: Yponomeuta evonymella (assembly GCA_963969515.1). Taxonomy (NCBI): domain Eukaryota; kingdom Metazoa; phylum Arthropoda; class Insecta; order Lepidoptera; family Yponomeutidae; genus Yponomeuta; species Yponomeuta evonymella. The sequence continues at coordinate 7,947,533 of OZ018355.1, read as the reverse complement.
AAATAGATTTGACAGAATCGCGGCAGGTGGCAAACCACTCTGCCTACTCCTGCGGGATACAGGCGTGAGTTTATGTGTGTAAGTAACTTAACTAGAGGCGCCACTTATCAGAAAATCGTTACACATCTTTGTTAGGACATTTTTAGTTTTCCTAGTTTACTTCTAGTGTATGTAAAGCGCAAGGGTGCTCTCCGAAATCAATTTCCCCCATATTTAATGAGGCCTACCTATATATCTGATATCTATTAATAACACACTAGCTTAAGTAAATTTGAACGTCAGTTTAATGTTCCTAACCGTTTACCGTGAGACCGGGCTTCTACATGGTAGAGCGCGAGCGATGACAGAGTGGACGCAGCCCCCCTCATTACAAGCTCATATAAACACACCCAAGTATAACTCTAGTTTCCAAGCAGCACAAAATACCCTATCAAAGTACGAGCAGTTTAGACCGTTGGCAGAAGAAGTTACGATTGGTTTTACAATAGCTGACTCCAGCTGCAATTGTTGACATGTACGCGGAATGTTCAATAGATTCTTCAGGCAAAGATGTGGCTATTATTAGGTGTTAGCGTGATTATTTGACAGTTTGAAAACGTTTACAGATACCACGCTATATTGCGGGCAATGTGGCTTCCTGCTTTTGTTGTAAACATTGTTTTTTACTGTTTGGCCTTTGCTGAAATATAACAGAATAAAGCGCTGCTGTGGTCCATAACGTTCTCATTAATATTATAATGTTTAGTTTATAATATAATTTGTTTTAGGTACATAACATGTGGGAATATGCAACGTTTGGTAGAGTAGGCACTATATTGGCGAGTAGGCATCAGTAGTTGCACTATTTAAGTATTTATTTTAAGAAAACTTAAACCAACACATTGAAACAGTCACCACCCATTGAAACAAAATAATGTGAGTCTCAATTCAGTCCAATTATTCCGTAAGATAATAAATCTGTTTATAATAAATTTCAGATTTATTATATTACTAGCTGACTCGGCAAACGTTGTTTTGCCATATTAATTAACCTACGACCTATTCTCAGACTTACCAAATAATATACTCAATAAGATTCATAAGAATCGGTGAAGCCTTTTCGGAGGTGTTCGATGACAAATGCTGGGACACGAGATTTTTATATATAAGATAATGTATAACCACCTGCTTAAGGCTACATAAAGCTAGTTTGTATCAGGAGCGTACTCCCTAAATTAATTTACTTTTCAGGGTAATCCCAAAAATGCACAATTCCTGAATCAGGTCAATTAGATTTGTCATTTACAACAACTTCTGTTCTACGACTTGTTAAGTTTTTTGTTCAAATTGTTTTTTTTTTCACGCACGCCAGTTTCGGGTACCTTTATCTTGCCCTTTGCTAATACGTCCCCTATTTAGTCGAAGTATGTCCACTTGGGACGTCCGTTACCGGCTGTTCCACCGACATTTGCTCGATATATTTGTTTCGTCAATCTTTCTGTCATTCAAAGCAACGTCAGACATACTTCTCAAGGAGCTCATTTCTACAGCATTAATCCTATTTTGTTGCTTAAAAAATATAATTATGAAACTTACCATCGTTAAGTGATTAAAGAGCTAAAATTTTAAAAGTACAATTTAAATAAAGATAATCAAAGTAACATTTTTCAAAGGCGCTTCACGCCATATCTGAAGCAAATGTCCCCCTAACATAACACTGGCTGCGTTGCATTGCGTTTTTTTCAGATTTTTTTATCGTTTTTGGACCTTCTGCTCTGTAGTAACGCTATCTATCTATAGAGCCCATGAAAGACGCCCACTGTTGGGCATAGGCCTCTTCGCCGTCACGCCAACCCCGCCGGACGCCGGTAGTGACGCTGTTTGATAGAAAAGGTTTCAATCCTGAGAAATATAATGGACATTCTTCTATGTAGGGCAATGATTTACAAAATGCTGGGATTCCGGTAGAGCGCGAAAGGCACAAATTAAAAAAATGGTTAATCCTGATATTTTGAAAAATAAGTCTGAGAAAAACTCAGAGAAAAAAGTTGTTACCAACTTGCGTGTAACTTAGATTGGAGTGTCATTACTTTTATACCATAGAAATAATGTACAAACTAAGGAAAAAATTTTAAAAAAAAATTTCGGAGTCACAAAAAAAAAAAAAAACGTTACTTTCATAGTAAAAACTTTATTCGATTTAGTGTTTCCATTGAATTCTGAACTTTTTCTTCTAAGGGAGTACATAAATAAAAACTTAACTATTGATGCACGCTTCATACATTAAAGCGTTACGTGCAAGTTCTGACGTCATAGTTCAAACTATGGGCTAAGCCCAATTTGTATGACGCGTTTTTGTACCAAATGACTAATTTTTCGACAGGTTATATTATGAAAAGTATTAGTCGTAGAGAGAAAAAGTTGCCACGTTTACTTATCTTTTAACGTGGTCTCTCCGATTATATTATTACATATTTTTGTCCAAGTTCTCCATTGCACATTTTAGAAATAAGTTATGTAACTTCTTATGTTGGAGGGCAAGGCACGTTTTGGGTCCCTGGTATTCCGAAAAAAATAGATCTGACAAAAACTCGTAGAACATATAGGTACTCTAATTGGGGTGTATTAGGAATTGCGCATTTGAGCGGTAACCCTTTAGTTTCAGATTCGGTAATAATCTGAAACTATAGGGTTGAGGTATGCGAACACCTGAGACACGCAGGTTTCCTCACTCATCTCATTAATTCAAGAAATCTCAAATAACACTCATTCCGTGTGTTGCCGAATTAAGAATAGCGTCACTCCATTTCCTTCCGTGGATGTCGTAGAAGGCGACTAAAGAAAACAATTACCAGGAGACGGGCAGCAGCGTCTTCCTGAGATTCCAACCGCATACTGCGATCGCCAACCCGCCTGCCAAGCGTGGCGATTATGTCAAAACCCTCATGGTTATGAAAGCCACGAAGGAGGCCTATGTCCTGCAGTGGGCGTCAATGGCTGATGATGATGATCAACTTCTTGATGCTCATAGCAGGTATTGCTAAATTTTTGTTGCATACACCCAGAGTAGATGTCTTATTTGGTTATCTTATAAGTAGGTAGTATATGACGAGTTGTCTTATAATTGACGACCATATTGAGTCTTCGCGCCTAAAATATATTAAGTGCCCTCTCATACAAAATATTTTAGGCGGGTTAAGTATATTAATATTAGGGGTTAAAGTATGAAATTGCCGTTTTATTGCAATAGGTTCTTTGAATTGACATAGAATCTTCATGGTTTGAGGTTTTCGAATGAAACTTTTTTTCAAAAATTTTCTTTTTTTAAAAAAATTGAAACATTTGAATATCGACTTTCAATTGTTTTTGTTATTCAATTTAGACAAGAAAGATGGATACTGCGAAAATTCGAGTGATTATGAGGCACCCATATTTCGTATTTTTTTTATTTTATTGATTTGACGCAAGTGAGTTAATATTGTGGGTAAGGTAACGTTAAACCATGCCGCTAATTCCTGGGTAGTTTGACTAGGGTCGGCTTCCACTATCTCTCTTAATTCATCGTTATTCACCTGTGTGGGCGGTCTTCCTCGTGGCTCGTTCTTTAAGTCGAAATTTCCATCACGAAAGCGTTTAAACCAAAATCGCACAGTGCGTTCATTAGTAGACCCCTCTCCAAACGCAGCATTGATATTGCGGGCTGTTTCTGCCGCGTTAGTTCCGCGTCGGAACTCGTATTCAAAAATCACTCGAATTTTCGCAGTATCCATCTTTCTTGTCTAAATTGAATAACAAAAACAATTGAAAGTCGATATTCAAATGTTTCACATTTTTTAAAAAAAGAACATCATAGAAACCATTTGAAAAAAGTTTCATTCGAAAACCTCAAACCATGAAGATTCTATGTCAATTCAAAGAACCTATTGCAATAAAACGGCAATTTCATACTTTAACCCCTATTAATTTTACAGTGTTACTCACAGATTCACTTTATCTATATTGTAGTAAGACAATAACCTAATATTGACGTCGAACGCAAAACGACATAGATCGTGAGCCTTTATCATCAAGCAGCGATATGTTCGAAAGGGTCGTCATGAGCCCGACAATTCACGCGAATCTAGCTACAAATAAGATTCTTTTTTTGTATAAGTAGTTTCGAAATTTCCTGACACTGAGTAATGAACGCTAGAAATGCATAGCGACAATACCGATTTTTACGGACTGAGATACGGATTTTGACACTGACAAGCGACCATCACGCTACTTCCGTTAATGTCGCATTTTTCATTTTGCCTCTCTACGCAAGACGTAATTGCATTTCCATTGCATAGTCTCCATAAGAGCTAGCTAACAACATACCTAAGTTAATTTACTTACCAGGAAAATAAATGCTCGTTGTGACTGGAAAGAAAATACATCTCTATCATACATAATACAAAATTACAAAAATACTTAAGAGTTAATTAAACACTGTTTAAACACTGTATCTTTTACTCCACTTCGCATACCCCTCGCACAAGTCTAAGAGAGCTGTAAACAGTTGCTCCGGAGGTATATCCATATCCGTACCGACGTCCCTCTTCCTTCTTCCGTACGACGACGAAGCAAAATGAGTTTGAGGTCTCTTCTTTATCCCAGAGTTCAGGAACACTGTCGCGGGGGCCACCGTCGTCACCATCATTTGATTATAGTTCTGCTTCGACCTTATTGCATGTACAATAAGGCACAGCAAATACCCCCCGAATGCGAGAAACGCCAATACAGTCACTGCCATCGAAAAAAGGTTGCTCATTTTGCTGTAGTCGCCTTTCTTCGTAAGCCCTTCCCATTCGTCTCCTCGTTTGATGGGTGATTTCACGTCTGCTCTGTCCACTGGCGATTTCAATCCCAACGCTTGGGCTCCAAAATTGTCCACCCGTAAATCCAACGGTGGGGGACTGGCTGTGGACGTCCCATTATCATAATTCGTCTTCACTAAAACTTGCAGCGAGTTCTTCAATCTAAGCAATTTGTCTAGTGGTAACTCGTTTAGATATCCCACGTCTTCCTGAGTTATATCGGCTTTTAATACATGTATTTTTAGAAAGTACACGCAGAGGGTAAAGAGAAACATTTCCAACGTGTGGATATTGTTGTGTGGGGTGTCGAAATGAGATGTGGGCTGGTGACAGTTGTTACTGTGGTCGAGGGAGCATGAAAGTCGAGTAGCGGAGCACCGGTGCCATTGCTTCTTAGGTCTTGGCTTGACACAGTTTGCTGGTGATCTAGAGATGAGCTGTTTTAGGGTTCCGTACCTCAAAAGGAAAACCGGAACCCTTATAGGTCCGTCCGTCCATCAGACCCTTTTATCTCGGGAATGGATAGAGATCTCGAGTTGAAATTAAAACAATACACTCAGGTCTACAGTCCCTTGAAGCTGTGGAAAAATCAAACTTCTAAGTTAAGGTAAAAAAAAGTTACGGCCGTTTATGCCGCAAAAAACATATATTTCGACACTCAAGGATAAAACAAACCAACGCGGTCGTGGTCGCAGTGGCGGTGGCGGTCAATACATACCCACGTCATTTACGGCAGTAGTATTTTGTATGGAACGCCTCCGCCACTACCACCGCGGTCACTTTCCGTTGACCTAGAACTATGAAATTTGGCAAGTAACATCGTCGTATACTACACGTACAGGGAAAAACCTGAAAACTGCACATTTGTTATTAAATCATAAAAAAATATCGGGAACAGCTCGGGAAAACTGCGACACTAGTTTTTTGCACTATTTATGTAAGAACCTAAAAGTTTGTACGGAATCCTTGGTGGGCGAGTCCGGCTCACACTTGTCCGGTTTTTTTTCTCAAGTGCACTAATTTTGAGATGCACAGAATTTCCTAATAAATCTAATCGCGTTGGATGGGACCCATTAAATGTGCAGTTAGCTTTAATCTTTTTTCAATAATATACCAACGTTATGCAAGACTGCACAGCTACAGACAGTTCACTAGCTAGAGTAAAACTTTATTACCGAATCTGAAACTACAAGTAACGCCACCTAGTATACTTAATCGGAAATGATCAGACTTCCCCAATCTTACAACTTGAATAAAACCCTACCATGTTTTCTCTTATAGCATAAAAAATAAACCTTCTCTAGAACCTCCTCTACACATACTTGCACTTAAAAAAAATGTAACATCCTGTGTTTGTTTTCTCGAAAGACAAAGGTCTTTATCATGCTCTAATGCTGTTTGGTTGCGCACGCGCCGATTACTTGAGCAAACCAAGCGTGCGCGCGGAAACAAGTGGTCTCTCTCGCTGTAGTCTCCCGGGCAAGCCCAAGATGGCGGCACGTGTGTTCTTGTTGGTGGCTTTAGTATCGCAAGTATGGTGCGAGGACCCGCACAGGGCTGGCGACGGGTTCATGGATCGATTGACCAATGGCATGAAGTTCGCCAAGGATTTTCTTGGTACGTGTTGGAGCATCTTCTTCTCTACTCTTCTTCTCAACTTTATTAGAGTCATTCGGGGTAACTGTGCGCACTTTTGCCTTTCATACGATGCTGCGTCTTAAGTATTAAAGCAAAAGAAATAAAATCTGTATCTTTGAAAAGAACATTTATTAGTCTATAAATGGAAATTAAAACTTAAACAAATTTAAAGTAATTCTTCTCGCCACAAACAATTAAAGAGAAAAAATCGAAATGCGTTCACTTGACCCATATTGCGGGTAACCGTGCGCATCCCTATGGGGTAAGTGAACGCGTATAGGGTAAGTAAACGCATTCCTCAGTAAAACACACAACCAATTACAAAACATAATTATTTTAGTAACAATATTTTCTGGAAGATCGTACTATTTATTCAGTCTTCATTTTCAGTCACAAGGCTAACTTAAATTTATATATTTTTTCGAGAATAATCATATTTATCTCAATCACAGAGTTCAGTCAGATTAAACCTTATCAAGTAACCTTTCTTTTTAACTAAAATTAGTTTCAACGACCAACAAAAATAACCTTTCTAAAAACAAACTACTATTATTTCTTATTATTATTTTTTTGGAAATAAAATATTATTGTCGCCACAGCCAGTACTTATTTAGTGAAGAGAATCAATATAACTTTTCTTAAGAACTACAATATTAGAATATTATTAATTTTCAATACAATTATCACATACAAAAACGCCTCTTTCGTAAGCAGTGCACTGTTCGTGCCACCATTCATTGCAAGCATTACATTTGATCCATTCCTCCGTTGGTGGATCTTTGTATTTTTCTAGACAAAGTGGACAATGGTAATCCCTTTCTTTTGCTTTTGATGTAGAAGGATTCTGTTTATTTTTGTAAAGATGTCCTTTTTTCTTCTCTGTTGAAACTTGTGTTTTCTTTTTAGCAGGAGCAGTTAATTTCAAAGATGGAACCTGCCTGTTGCTTGTTTTCTTTTCTTGTTCTTGACGCTTCTTTTCTTCTAGCTGTTGTTTATACGGACTGTATGTAATAACTTGTGATGATAACTTGGACCGTTTGCCTCCACGTCTTTTTTCCTTCATCCGAGGAAGAGGCGAGAGGTGAGATACCGGCACATATTCGCTGGTTATTGACTTTTCATTTAAGTTAGGGTCAACACTACGTGATTTTCCAGTTGAGGAATTATTACACGGATTTGTTGTTGATGGAACTTACACGCTAGCTTCATCGAATGGACGAGATTCCACACCGAGACTATTTTCAATGCAGGGATTTTCGGATATCCTATATATACATGGGGCTTCAGCAGTAGACTTTGCCGGCATGAGATCAAGTATTGATGGACTTGGTGTCTCTCTAAGAACACTGTCTTCACAGGCTTGGTTAGGAATTTCACCTACCACAGAAGAGATGTTGTCTTCGTTTGGTTCAATTTGTCTGCTAGCTGTCTCTTCCAGCTGATCTTGACTCTCGTTGGAAGGATCCTCTCCATTATCATTCCTTTCAGGCCGTTCAACTGCCACTGGTGGATTTGATGACTGTTGAACATCTTGTTGCATCTGATCTGTGACCAATGAGGGTGCAAAATCTGATTCATCAAACAAGTCATCGTCGTAGGGACATATCCCGGTAACTTTAAAGCCAGATTCAGCGTTTCCCAGCGTGGCTACTTTTTTATACGCTTCATTAAACAAACGGGCCACATGATATTGAGTAATGGGCCTTCCAGGGTGTTGCGACATAAATTTGTCACATTCTATCGAGTATTTAACCTTTAAAGGACTGAAAAGGGACCTGTCCAGGGGCTGAAGTTTGTGACTTCCATGTGGAGGAAGTGTCAGCATCACAATGTTATTTTCACGAGCATATTTAACAGCCTCTAAGCTGATATGAGATGAATGGTTGTCAAGTATGAGTAATACTGGATCTTCTAGTGTGGGATGGACAAAATATTTGAAGTGGTGCAACCAGTTAACGAAGAGATCTGTATTTACGAAACCGCTGTCAGACACCATGCAAATACTTTGTGATGGGCCTCCGTCCAATAAATCATCACGGGGTCTTTTGCGAGGGTAAATAAACGCTGGTGGGATATATTGGCCATTAACACTCATGCAGCAGACCGCTGTTACGGTGACACCTCTTTCTGCGGATACAACTTTAGCCACTACCTTTTTTCCTTTTGTAGTAACCACCTTTGGAGTTTTCTTTGGTACTGTGCTCATACCAGTCTCATCTACTTTGAATATGCGACTTGGCTGAAATTTGTATTTCTCATACAATTCTTTTAAGTTCTTGTAGAATCGGTTAACTTGAACTTTATTAAACCCCATAGCTCGTGCCAGACTGGTTGCCGCAGATTGTCGGATGACTAGTTCAGGGTGACGTTTTAAAAAACATGCGACCCAGTCACGCCCTGCCATTTTTGAAGAATGATCAAATCTGTTATCGATATTATTCGCAGAAGCATATTCATATGCCAATCGCCTTAAATCATTTATGGTGAGTCCAAAGAATCTTTCATCCATTTTCTTACAATGAACGACAAACTCTCCCTTTTGTTCATTATTGAATGTTGGCATAAAACGACCCATCGAATCCGCGGTTTTATCCAGTTTAAGCCTCTTGCGCAGACAGGATTCACTTATGCCTATGGCAGAAGCAGCAGCTCGCTTACTTTTTCCATTTCGAATAAGTTGTTTGGCCCTAGCAAGTTGTTGTTCTGTCACTGGTGCTAGTTCAGGTTTTTTCCTAATATATGTTCGCGGCATGATGATCAACACTGCAATATAAAAAATCAAAATACATAAGCACCTTCAACAGGTGTAATTAGAATTTTATGTACAAATCAACTAAGACATTATGCGATCTAAACTTTTGCTCATGGGCGGGTAAGTGTACGCATGCGCACACTTACCCGCGCACACTTTCCCCAGGAAGCCAAAATAGAAATAAATCTTGATACAGGTTTAGGCAACGAACATAACCTCAATATTATTTTTTACAAATGTACTAGAATATGCTTATTATAAAGCAAAATATGACTTACCATTACAGGATCGAAAACTTGGACGCGACACGAGTTTCCAAAATGCCCAAAACTACCAATGAAACTAAGAAATTTAGTTAATTAAGGATAAGAAGTGAATAAAACGCCACGCGCCGCAATGTCATGTCACAACTAGTTTGCCACTCTGGTGTCCTTGTTTCACTCAAACGAACCACCCCTCCCCCGCACCTCGTTCCTGAGATATACACAGTGCGCTCACTTACCCACTGCGCACGGTTACCCCGAATGACTCTACCCTTCCGGGGATGGAGGGAGGTTAGAGCATAATGTAGGTAGTGAAACTTTGCCGAAGTTCCATCGATCGCTACACAAACATGAATAAATTAGTGACAAGCCGATTTAACTATGACGATGTAGCTACCGTCTATCTTGGGTCGACAACGACAACACCGTCAACATCTATAGGTACCTTTATGTTATCTACCTGAATTTGTCTTCATGTTTTTTACATAACTACGGTACAAAAGTGAATAATGTAAAGATTGGTTAACATAAAACTGTGATGCTGATTCACGTGTTTATTCTAAAAGTCTGTTCTTCGTTATTTTAGTTCTACCTTTATTAATTGCTTTCATATTTTTGCAAAGTGTAATGCCAGCCCCGCATCTACGATTTCTTTAACCCGGGGCAAAATTTGACATTGGCACCCCCGTCCCCCGCCTGCCCCTCCCCTCTCTAAAATTAGCTTAACATTAAGCTCCTATATTCTCATATACCTACCTAATAAATATTTTTGAGAAGTCTTATGTTATGTTACTCATTCATTTAAGGAACGCGTACGTAAAGGCGCCCCCTTAGGTAGCCGCCCGGGGCGTGTGCCCCCGCTCGCCCCCGCTAGATCCGGACCTGTGTAATGCTACTTTGTCACCAACAATAGATGCTGCGTGATTTGTTACACTTACACCTCACATACAATAGAAAGTAAGCCCTAGTACGTGGTGCGGTCCACGACACCAGGTTCTTCTTAGCGCTCGCTGCACATGAGCGAGAATCGGACAAAGCGTCACTAATAAACGTTAATTAAAAACTACGTATAAGTTAAGCGTACTACGCGACTTCAGTTACCAACTGAAATTATTTTAAACTATTTTGAACTACTTGTCACTATGCCAAAATAATATTTTTAAATTGCACTCATCGCGCTATTAATTTAAACTACTGGACCTCTGAACTACACGGTATAGTTAAACAAAAAAGGGTAGATAGACGAGAAGTCTACCTTTACGAAACTCACTGAAATTTTCTTCCAGGCTCTGAAGGGGTAGCTCTAAAAGTTGCCGAATTCGTAGTGAAAGCCTTCCAGCCAAAAACCTCAGCCCCTATCAGAAGAAAGCCGTTAAACGAAGGCTACTTAGACGATGAGCTTCAAGAAAACGAGGAGAATCGACCCAACGAATCTCGACCGTATAACAATGTGAACGAGTCTGTGAATCCCTTGAGCCCCCTGAGGCACCTCGTGAGGCTGTTTGGGCTGCAGCCGACGCAGATCAGTGCTGTTGCTGTAAACGCGTTGTTATTTGTGGCACAAATGGTGAGTTGGACACAATGAGCGTAATTCGGAAGTTTGTTAGACTGGGTGAAAAGCAATTTGCATTTTGCATTTGCATGCTTTGTATTTTACACATAATACCAATCATGCAATCAAAAGTTAAAATGGCTTTAAAATTTATAATATTTAAAATTAAGCTGCTGATTTCCTAAAAAAAACTTAAAAATAAAATACGGGATAACATTGACACGACCTGGTTTGGTATCAAGTGTTAACCGCTAAACCAACGACAGTGCTATTATGATTAATTTAAGTATAATATGATTAATTCCATGTATTTTGATACAAATACTTAACAAAGTGTAACCCAACTTATCACTAAGATAATTATCATTATTTACAACCCGAATCTCACGTCAAGATTGACCACGGCAACAGCAACGTTGCGTCGGGAGCTAAGTTGACCTAATAAAAAATATTCGCGATTAATGGGATATATTTAATATTAAAATCAAAATCAAAATCAAATTTTTTTTATTCAAAGTAGCACAGAAACTGCGACTTAATGAACGTTACAAGTTAAACTAGGTGTCCATTTCAAAATCTAGATCATTTTGGAGAAAAAATGGACAAAAAAACTCCAAACTTAGTCTTTTCAAGTCCTTAATTTACAGGATTTATATAAATGTACTAAAACTCATGCATTGAACTGGCTTTAATTCTAGACATCTTTGTCATCTAAATAATCTTTAATGTTATAGTAGCTTTTTTGGCACAAAGTGTGTTTCACACATTTTTTGAACCGCGCTTCTGGCAAGCTTATTATATCCTCAGGGATCTTATTGTAGAAACGTATACAATGCCCCATAAAGGATGTATTAACCTTTGCCAGCCTAAATTTTGGGAACGAAAGCTTATGTCTATTTCTAGTATTTACATTGTGTTGGCCACCTACAGTTTTAAAGTCACTGATATTTTTCCTAACGTACATAATATTTTCATAGATATACTGACTAGCAACTGTTAGGATGTTAGTTTCTTTAAAGAAATCTCTTAACGAATCTCTATTGCCTAGCTTATATATGAATCTGATCGCTCTCTTCTGCAGGACAAAGATGGTCTCAATGTCTGCTGCCCGACCCCACAGTAGTATACCATAGGACATAATACTATGGAAGTAACTAAAATAAACAAGCCTAGCAGTTGCGACATCAGTTAGTTCCCGGATTCTTTTAACTGCGTATGCTGCAGAACTGAGCCTATTTGCCAATTTTCCTATATGAGGACCCCATTGAAGCTTTGCATCAATTGTGATACCCAGAAATACAGTTTCTTCTACAAGGTCTAGTTTATCATTCCCCAATATAACATTGCTGTCAACCATTTTGACATTTGGTAGTGTGAATTTTATACATTTTGTCTTTTTTGAATTTAATAATAAGTTATTAGAAGTAAACCAATATAGTACCTTAGAGAGAGCATTATTTGTATCCGCAAGGTCACTTTCTTGTCTCTTAATCTTAAAAATAAGTGACGTGTCATCTGCAAACAATACTATCTCTGACATGTTTTGAACCATGAACGGCAAATCATTTACATATACGAGGAAAAGAAACGGCCCCAAAATAGATCCCTGTGGTACTCCCATCTTAACCTCCGACCCTGATGATTTAGTCCTATTTATATCAGCTTTTTGAACCCTCCCTTCTAAATATGATCTCATAAGTTTTAAGCAATTAACGCAATTAACGCGAATATACACATTGCACGGGTAGACCCGTTAATTGTATATAACTGCGGTAGAGTTGTTTGTAGATATATGTTTATGGTGACACAATTTAAGAGCAACCAAATAGTTAAGAGCTACCAAGGGGATCCGTTTATGTGTTGGGTACTACTACTAGGCACAAATCACACGTAGGGGGCGAGAGATCTGTGTGTAGTGGTAAGATAAGATAAGAAAATTCTTTATTGTATACCGGAAAAATAATTACAGAAACAGCAGTTACAAAAGAAAAGATACAATTGGCTGCCTTATTGCTAATAGCAATTTCTTCCTGCCTCCAACCTCATTGGAGAATATGCCGAAGGAGAAATAGATACGGGTCGTAGTGTACATTGTCTACCAAACACTGAAATAAAAAACATTAATTCCAGATCTCGACGTTCCTCTCCGGCCCACAGAAACCCGGCAAGCCGTCCCGCTCCGGGGACCCTCTCTCCTACATAATGAACAAGCGCTCTTCCAGGCTCCAAGACCTCATCACCGCTGCGAAAAACGACTCTCTGCCGCAGACCATAGAGGACATAATCGAGCAACAAGAGACTGATGAAGACATAAGCTGTGTGAAGCTACTGGTTTGTAAGATGACTCCGTTCGTAGTGAAGATGCAGACGGCAGTGTTTGGGCCAGAGGAGGTGAAGGAGAGGGACAGGGTAGGCGCATCGGTCATGTGGCGCCATCTACCGAGCGAGGATGAACTCACGAAGAGAAGTGATGTCTGCGAACAGAAGCATAGAGATTGTATTTTGGAATGATAGTAGATTTTTTGTTATGAAGTTGAAATCGTTAATGTTTTTTGTTATCTCCTGTAATCTTAGTCCTTGGTTGCTTGTAGTTCCGAAGATATATAGGATGGTCATTGGTCACTGATTGAGCTAGAAGTCGGGGTATTTAGCACCAGTTTTTTTTGTAAAGTTCACTCCATTATTGAAGAAAAAGTAAACTCCGTCAAACAGTGTCAAAGTAATGTATTTGTACCAAGCAACGGATTTATACGGGCGACCTTAATAATAGAGCACCCCACTTCGCTAATACAAAGTCAATGACACTAGCATTAGACAAACACTCGTCTCAGTCACCTAATGCCCGGATGTGTGCTAGAATGGCATAATGGACATTCAGAATATTGTGGACTACATTAACTTTTTTTTTTAAATAAAGAATAAAGATAGTAGTATTTATTTTCTCTCACTACCTACACTTCAATAATTAAATTTTAACTCCAACAAAAATAAACTCGATACAAAAATTACACACAAAAAAAATGCTTCCGCCGAACTTAATGAAAAAATGCTTCTTGATTCCATGTTTATTTGTTAAATCAGTTCATTTTGAACATCGAAAATAAACTGCCCTGCTTTTGTCCTGCTAACTTCGAGATTGTGGTAAGCCTCCACACCGCAAAAGTTAGATATATAGATATAACTCTTTATTCATCATCATCATCAGCCTATGCTTGTCCACTGCTGGACATAGGCCTCTCCTATAGCATGCCACTGAGCACGGTCCTCGGCTACCCTCATCCAGCTCTTGCCAGCGCTCATCGTCGCTCCACCGAGTCTGAGGACGTCCCACACTACGTTTACTCTTTATTACACAACAGTAATTTACAGATATAAGGTACTTAAAAGATCAGTATTTTTCGCGACATTTTTCACCAATTGGCGACTACATAGCTTTTTGTGGAAAATATTCAAGCAAGCAGGAGCCACATACAAGGTCTTGCGTAAACGCAGACGCAGTCAGACAGCAGGGCGGCGCGGCCGCGTGGGAGCATGGCCTGATAACATAGCTATAACTTGGATGGATTTTTCTATATGTAGCGATATACGTCCCACTGCAGGGCATAAGCCTTCTCTAAGAGAGAGTACGGGCTTAATTACTGCGTGTGCCCACCGCGGATTGGCAACCTCACACTCAGGTTTCCTCACGACGTTTTCCCTCACGGTTAGCGAGTGGTATTGCTACCATTACTTTACAAATGCACGAAACTTAGAAAGCAAGCCATTGGTACATGCCGGGATTCGAACCCACGACCTCCCGACAGGTCGGCGTTCTACCGCTCCGCTACCACCGCTCACCGATTGATTTATTGATTGAGAAAATATGTTTGCAGCCCTTTTCTTTTATCGCGCAAGGAGGAACACAAAAACACATTGAAGTATATTCTTGCTTGTCGAGAGTTCAGAAGGGGTGGAGGCTCAACCTAAGTAGATATAGAGAGACCAATTTGACGGTTGATCAGATAAGATTAGTCTTTATTATGCAACAGGATAAACACACATAAAATATTTACGTAGCAACACATATGTAGCAAGTGGCAGTCCCTTGTTTCTGCCTACCCCTCTGAGATACAGGCGTGAGTTTATGTTATGTTATGTTAAAATATTTACAAGGACACAGCACAATTGGCGGCCTTATTGCTCATAGCAATTTCAATAACAACTGTCGTACACGAGTATCCAATCGTGCGATTGCGACCCACACTGAGTCTATGAAAGGCATCCGGCATTTTAAACGTACAAAGTCAGTAAATGTAGCAGTGGTAGCGGAGCGGTAGAACGCCGGCCTCACATTCGGTAGGTCGTGGGTTCGACATGACTTCGTTTTCTTAGTTACGTACATTTGTGAAGTTATAGTAGCAATCATCATCATCATCAGCCATTTGACACCAACTGCAGGACATAGGCCTCCTTCGTGGTTTTCATAACCATGAGGGGTTTTGCCATAATCGCCACGCTTGGCAGGCGGGTTGGCGATCGCAGTATGCGGTTGGAATCGCAGGAAGACGCTGCTGCCCGTCTCCTGGTTGATTTCCTTAGTCGCCTTCTACGACATCCACGGAAGGAAATGGAGTGACGCTATTCTTAATCCGGCGCCACATGGAACTACCACATAGTAGCAATACCACTCGCTAGCTGTGAAGGAAAACATAGTAAGGAAACCTGAGTGTCTGAGGTGTTCACATATCTCAGCGCTTGAAATTGCCAATCCGCGGTGGGCACGCGTGGCCATTAAGCCCATGCTCTATCTATGTAAGAAAACCTACCGATGGCCTGTAATGGGACGTATATAGACTACATAAAAAAGTCAGTAAATGTAACCAAAATCACCAAAATATTCCATCACTTAAAATAAAATGCTTAGAAAGTGCTTTTATATAGCATTAACCCCCAGTTTCTCGTACACTAACACGCTGTTAATCTACTGTCAACAGCTGTCAATTAACCAAAGTGCATACAAAAAAAACCACAGTCAGCTGTCTCCCATTCGAGGGTATTTTTACTCACCCGTTATTCATTTCGATACATACCTATAACGAGCCCACTGCATCTTCAGCTCTTATGCGACTATAAACTATAATTTCGTAGGAATTTAAAGGTTCTACTAGTCTATAGTAGTCTATCCAATCAACATACTACAGAGGAAAAGGCAGCGCCGCGCCGGCCACAAATCATCGCGGGAAAGTGAACGTAGGTCAACGACCCCCCACTCAATTTGACCATTATAGCTCATACTGACGAGACATTAAGGACGTCGAAAAATTACCGTAATAACATCTACCGGACTGACTTTAATTGGAGAAGAAAGATTGACGTGAGAAGATTTTTTTTCCAATATGTTACTGTAAGGTACCTATTACGTACACGATATATTTATCATTGAAAGATAAATAGTTATTTTCATAGATTTATTATTTTACTAAGAGAAGCAGGTATTCTATGATACTGCGCAACATAAATTTATAAAAAACTTCCCTTCATGGAAAAAAATAGCAAACAGTTCGGCCACAGCACAAATAAAGAGTTGGGCGCTACAAAAGAGCTCAACGCGTTAGCCCGAAAAGGAAGTTCTCCATTATTTTTGGATGCAATTTTATCAATATAGCTTTGTTTACCTACTTAGTTATTTTACTTATTTTATATTCGCCTATAAATAAATTAAATTGATAACGCTTCAAAATTATTATTATTTATTTGTGCGGAATACATAAATTATTCATAAAATTAAAACTGCAATAACACTACAAAACAATCTTAAAATTCTACCATTCAACAAATAATTATACTTAATTAATTTAATTTAATGTACAAATAATTGTGACATTAACAACATAATGGGACACTGAAAAGAAAGTCAGAATAGAAACGTTTCAATTATTTACGGACCCCACGGCCTACTGCAAGCACACGTGTGTGAGGATAATGTAATATGAGAGACGCGTCCTTTTTGAGAATTGGCGAATTACAGTGTCAACAGGCGATTTGTACGCTATTACGTTTCATAACAGCGCGTTGCGCAACAATTAGATAAGACTGACGTATCGGTGAGTGGCGTTACATAAAGCACAGTTTACATGGGCGCAGGCGCAGCGCAGGTCGCCTGCCTACTGGACCGACGATCTAGAACTGTTTGTGGGTAGCTGAAGTTACTCTATGATGAGGACGACCAAGGGAGGGGAAAAGTATTTTTAACATTTGGAGTGACATACCCTCCTATTAAGTATCCAGTCTAGGGGTTAACCATTTTGACGACGATTTTGTAGGTACTAGGGGACAGTTTCTGAATTAAGAATAAATTTAATAAATAGGTAACTGTAGTTCTGTCCCTTCGAACTTCTCAAAAAAGAGCATGACAGAACGATACTTATGTATTTACTTAGTTAATTTCTCAATTCCGAAACCGGCTCTAAGTCCTCCTGCTTGTTAATCTATGGGAAAATCAGCTATGGAATGTACATCGAATTGTCATAGTACACCATGAATTGTAGTTCTGTGAAATAGAACTCTGGGAGGCCAAGTCCAGCACTGATTGGCAGATTTGTGAAACGGATAAGAAACCTAGGTTCTTTTACATATACGTTACTCTGTATGTAACGCTATGGCTTACATCTTTATGTAAGATTTGGTATCGATAGTTTTATGTGAGAAATAACATGTATTTAAAATAAAATAAAATAAATAGCTTGTGACACCAAAACTTGAAGGCACATTGTATATTTTTTTAAGCAGTTTTGCATCTTTTTTTATTTAAATAATATAAGAAAATTTATCACACACAAGAAAAAATTGAGAAAATTAAATAACATTATCACTGGCTAGCTTTTTCAAGTGCAACTGGCGGGATTATTGCTGATAGCAATTTCTTTCACACAATCATATGATGGAAAGTTGCAAGATTGATGTATTGTCGGTGTAAATACATCAATTATCGAAATAACGCAGAACCTGAAAACCGTTTCATAAGCTTTTCTTCATCAATAAACAAACTACTTCAAGAAGAAAAATTAAATTTTTTAAATTTAGGTATTGGAAGTGACTATTTCATTTATCGTCTACTAAAGAAACTATGTTTAGATTTCGCAATATTTCAATAACACATTGTCTACAGATATTGTTAGAAGATCTCAATTACCACGATCACAATACAAGCAATCATACATACGTTCCCAGGTTCTGAGTTAGTAAACCTGTCCCCTGGCAATAGTTAGCTTAAATTACAATCGCTAATCTTTTCAACAGTGTCGTCAGGTAGAAAGCAATAAATGCCTCTAATTTGTGACGTCCCAGAAAGTCACTGCCAGTAGTCTGGTGAGTCAGTGGGTTTCTTATGCGTTTCCTTTGCGTTACCGTGCAAGCTCTACTATATATCTAGTTTTTATAGTTATGTGTGGGAAAAGGAAGACAGAAAATTCTATGCTTGATACGGGCTAGGATAATCGGTCAAGACGTTATAGTTTATCTCTGTTAATGTAATTTCTTTGTGCAATACATAATATTCTATCTAACGTATGAGACTTCTAATTGGAGTTAGGTAATTATCTCATTATAATGAGACGCTTTATAACATGAGGTCTGTAAAAGAAAGAGTTGGTTTTCGTGTCAGGAAAAGGAAGTTACTAAGAACAAAGACAGAGTTTAACAATCTTAGACATTTAAGCCTTTTAATGTATTTTGTTTTCTGGTGTGTACAATAAAGTGTTCTAATCTAATCTAATCTTACTTAAAAATACTGAAGTAATCCTTATTTTACAGAGCTCCTTTAGCACAACGCTCTTGAAGCATATTTTTTAGGGTTCGTACCCAAAGGGCTTACCCTTTGGACCCTATTACTAATACTCCGTGTGGCGCCGGATTAAGAATAGCGTCACTCCATTTCCTTCTGTGGATATCGTAGAAGGCGACTAAGGAAATCAATTACCAGGAGACTGGCAGCAGCGTCTTCCTGAGATTCCAACCGCATACTGTGAACGCCAAGCCGCCTGCCAAGCGTGGCGATTATGGCAAAACCCCTCATGGTTATGAAAACCATGAAGGAGGTCTGTGTCCTGCAGTGGGCGTCAAATGGCTGCTGATGATGATGATGACTAAGACTCCGCTGTCAGTCCGTCCATCCGTCCGTCTGTCTGTCACCAGGTTTTATCTCATGAACCGCGATAGTTAGACAGTTGAAATTTTCACAGATGATGTAATTCTGTTGCCCTTATAACAACAAATACTAAAAACAGAATAAAATAAATAGGTACATTTTACATACAACAAAGGTGATTTTTTTGCTGTTTTTTTGCTCGATATTAAAACGGCAACAGGTAGACACTTGAAATATTCAAATGTTGTATATTATAATGATACAGAACCCTTCGTGCGCGAGCGCGAGGCGCACATGGCCGGTTTTTTTTTTAAGTTATTGGTGTATGGATATTTTCAGTCTTATTTATAAAAACACGATTCCTCTAAAATACTCCTCAGAAGCAGTTTAAACGACCCTGAGGAGTGTTTTAAGGAATCTTATTTTTATAAATAAGACCAATTATGTTCAAAGGTACCTATTTTAAACAACGTTTCAACTCCATATGAAAAGTGGATGAAGAATGGATAAAGAAAATGCAAAAATCAACGGCATGTTAGTTTTGTTGGCGTCTTTACCTGTTTTTGATATCACGGCTCAGGGATCTTCCTACCCCATCTCAAATTATGAATAGACTGCTTTGCGCATTTTACACTAGGAGGAAAAAATTGAAATGTTATTTTAAAACATTTTATGAATTTGAAAAGAATAGCATATAAGATATTTGACCTTGCATTTCTTCTTCAGTGTAGGTAACTTATTACGTCACTGTGCGTCGGTGAAAGCAAAATCTTAAAGACGTGGTCGTGGGTACGACGGCGTTAAAAAGTACGTAAAATTTTAAAGAAAAAAAAGACCGTGTTAAGTTCGGAAAGCCACCTTCACTTTTGGACGGCAATTAACGACTACGGCAACATTATGTTTAAGATCTAAGTGGAGACTGTTTAAGTACGAGTTAGTATCTACATAATTATCAATACTGTTACCATCGGTTTTTGAATTGAGAATTTAACTAACAGAAGTCTTAAGTAGGTGTGTGTGTGTGTGTATGCCTCGTTCTTTTTAGATTTTTTATTACTAAGACTTCACTGTCCGTCTGTCTGTCTGTCCGTCTATATGTCTGTCTGTCACCAGGTTGTATCCAATGAACCGTGATAGCTAGGCAGTTAAAATTTTTCACATAAAATGTATTTCTTTTGCCGCTATAACAACCAGTACTAAAAACAGAATAAAGTAAATATCCCATACAACAAACATTGTCTAAAGACAGCCATCTAGCGGCTATCTATGTAACCTTCACAGCGCCGATGTCATGTCAAAGTTAAACGTTTCTTGTTGGTTTCTATAGATGGCGCTGTTCTCAAATTCGATCTTTGTCTAATGCTGTATAAATAATGGTGCGGAACCCATCGTGCGCGAGTCCGACTCGCACTTGGCCGTTTTTTTTTTTTTTTTTGTAAAATCTGGGCAGGCCGAGCGACAAGTATTTTTTTAGTTATATTCTTAATTCAGAAACCGTACCTAAGGTGAGAAATACTTATTCCTTGAACAGAACACATCTTGCATGGAATTAAAAAAATAATAATTTCCAAAAAGGTACGTCACGAATTTACCTTTATTCAGAGAAAACGAAACAACAGTGAGTAAGTGTTCCGACAGGTTCCGACACAAGTAGTCAATGCGCCAAAGTAGTCCGGTGGTTGCGGGTGGCGATAGACCGAATACAATGGTATGATGGGGAAAATACCTATACTAAGCAGTGGGCAGAGGTGGACTGACAATGATGAACTTCAGGAAGTAGATAATAAACACAGCACAATGCCATGGTAACCAAGGACATCACAAACATGGAAATACACCCAGACTGAGGCCATTTGTACAAATGTACGGCTAGATATATGTATAGAAAGATGGATGGATAGAGAACACTTTATTGCACAACCAGAAGAAAGAATACCTACCTAAAACTAAATAAACCTAAGTACGAAGTAGGTACCTACCTACTTATTAAACCTTACTAAGGGAACTAAGCAACAGCACTTCATTGGACACATTTATCACTTACACCTGACGTTGCAGTAAATATAGATTTTTCAGCAGTCAGATATACATGTTAATACAATACGTAAACAGTATTTTAGTGTCCATGCAGGAAATACGGAAATATACATAGATATTATAACAGAGACGAACAACCGACGACGCATCGACACGAGCTCCGTCTCCACGCTCTTCCAATAGGAGCGAAACTTGGTCGGACTCTTCCGACAAAAAATCATATAAGTGATTCCAGAATTAATGTGTATAGCATTCAATGGTATAGCTTACGAAAGATTTAGTTAAAAAATATATTAATATGTATTAATACGCTCTAACAGTAATGTCCCGTAGAGCCGCCGCACACTATTAAGAAACTGGGGAAGTGTGACAACTTGGTTCACTAAATATCAAGAAGGCTGTTACGTTTAATCGGGCTATTAGTGTTTTATCATTGGGTCACTAAGCCGCGAGATAATTATTTGAGCAAGAGTAAGTAGACAGAAATACCTACCAATGAAAAACTTAATAGGTAGGTACGATAACAAATTAAGGTACTGGTAAATCTTAACATTTGTCATAACGTTTATAATATATAATATGTTGTGTCTTTAGCTATAATTACTAACATAAATTCACTACACATTAGAGGGTACATGCAGGCCGGCACAGTGACGTATGTAAGGCGAATCTAGGCGGCCCTGCTATCAAATTAAGATTTATCTTTATAAAAAAGTGAACTTCTGTTAAGAATATTTTCCTATTCGACGACACAAATAATTTTGCTTCATAATTTTGTAATGATTTTTCTTGATTGTCCGTACTCCGCATAGACATAATGATAGTGGCTACAGTTATTAACATAATATACATTCTTAATGCTTCCGAAAGTGGATTCGCAATTCGCCAAAGTTTTGTATGCCATCCTCCTATAGGTATCTACTCCATGACTACACTGCCCTACTATTTTTTTATCAGACTTCCAAATGTTCCACATAAATCACCATAAAGTGTAGGTTAGGTTATCAATGTAGAGCAAAGCTGTTTACATAGCCGTTAGCGTCCAACGCTAAACAAATAAACATTGGCAACTATTCGGCCATATTTTATGCGCCTTTGACCCAATTCTTTATCGACAGATCCTTGGATAGCAACTGTTACAATATTTGGTGTAAATATCCTTTATGAGACCACCACGGACAAGTATTGTTCCCACAATGTTTGCAATTGGTATTCAACTAAAATACTGAGTTACGACACTTGAGTTACCTATGTATTGTATCGAATTTTTTTGTCTCAAAAATATGTAGACTGTTTGCCTTGAAACCACACACCAGCCAGTAAGTAATTCATTCAGACATGCTACATTCATTATCATTTAGGTGCAGTGAGATAAAGTTGGAGGAGCCTACTTCACATAATAAAACGGAATACTTGACCGAATATCGAATATGGAGGTGGCGAAGTTGACTGTACAGTGTTTAATCCAGTCTCCGTTTATTCTTTTCTTTTGTAGATCTCCTGAATAAAATGCTTTCGGTAGGAGACCAATCGGCTGTTTCCCCTTTCATATGTCTGATAGGCGAAACTAGGAACTGCTACTTATTATCATAGATTTTATAGCTACGATATATTTAGTTCTCCATGCCTCCTATCCTAAAACGTTCGTACTCCCAGGTGGAGACCTACCGCTATCACAGCCTCTAACGTGAATGATAAGTCAAGTACACATACCGATACCGGTAGCATATTACCTAACGGATGTCAATCTTGTCACCACACAAAGCACGCGAAGATTTCTTACTCATCGCAACAAAGCTTGATCGCGAAGGTTTATCTTCGAATAGAGGCATTGTAGCAGGCACAAAGCAGATCCGTTCTGGTTCACATTCGGAGCACTCTTCACTTTCTACGGCGACAAGTGTACTGGCTACTTAGGTACTTGTGCTGCGTTTACACTACATCCACTGCGGCGGGAGTGATCGGGGGTGGCGTCAACATATGTAGAACTGGACTATATTGACTTGGGTCTGAAAACCCGAGACACTTAAACAATTTCGTAACGTAACGAGCTATCTTTCACTTCCAATGTGATGTGGGCACACCCTGTGGCCCTCAAGAGTCCCAGCCCTCCGATACAATCATGATGGCTTCAACCCAGTCAGGCCCATCCTTCTTCATAATCCTTCGCACGCACGCCCAAAAGTCCTAAATTCACCAAGTTAATATCCATTCATTGGATTAAGACTGCTTGCTAGACGTCTGTGACCCTTCAGGATGTCCAAGTACGTACTGGTGAAAAGACCAAGTGGGAAAAGACACGTACAAACTCTAGAGACCTAATTACTCGTATGTGCACCAAATCCTTTCAGAATCCTGACGTTTGAAATAGCAAAACTAGTATACAATTTGACAACTAGACGATTGAAATCGTTCGGGATTTAGTGCGCGTAATATAGGGCCAGATGGGTGATAAGAACATAAAAGGTGCAGATATTATTAAGGGCTCAGAATCCACTTTGGCTCTGGACAAAATACATATGAGTGAAGCAACGCTTGGCTGGTGTAAATGGGGAACATAATTCAAGGCCTTCATTTCATTGTGACTATTGTAATTCGCGAATCTATTACTCGCTACTTTCTTCGGTAACCCAATGTGTATGATAATAATCACTCACCTGTACTGGTACCTATGGTATGTAACAATTTAAAAGTAGAAAACTTAGTTTGATCATGAATTCATGACTAGACGACCTATTCAACTCTGGACAATGATAAATCCATTCATGACTTTGCAGTACAATGCAAAATTCCAAAGCGGCAGTGTGTATTTTTTTTTAAGTAACATTTCGCCCTATTACATTACGGAGGTATAACAATAGGCTTTGTCCAAACGTTTTTATATTACAGGCGTGAATAGACCTAACAGCAACTTAGGTACAGATTGACTACCTAACATACTTGCCTAAGCAACGTGTTCTTGAAATAACGTAAAACCTGAAAACCGTTGTTTCAGAATCGATAATTAAAACGCTTCCAATAAGAAAAAGTTTAAAGATCTAATTTTTTCTCTAAAAACATAAATTCACGCCTGTATCCCGGAGGGGTAGGCAGAGACCAGGTAGTTGCATGCACGCGCGCGCTGGTTTCGTGTACTTTTTTTCCAGCCATTTGCTTTGAAAAAAACATCCCCAATGTTTTTTCAAAATTTCAAAATTTTATGTTAATAAAATAAAACTTAACTCGGCATATAACGCGATGTACTTATTTAATTTGCAAGGGGGACTATTTGAATGACACTGAAATGTAACTGTTTAGTAAGGAAGTAACATACAAAATAGTGTGATGAATAGTACCATTTTAAATATCACTTTTTTGAAGTAGCTATAACGTAACGTGTAAGAGACTTGAGTTGCTCGGATCTTGGAGTTCGATCATCGTGGACTTGGTTCATTGTTCAGCAGCCTCTAGAACTGGATCTAGATATGTAAAGTTACCCACGAAACGTCAACGCCCCCAAAGACTACACGACCATAAGTTGCATCCAGCACTACAGTAAACGCAAGGAGGATCTCACATTTGTACTGGAAACCAAGCAGTCTTCGGCTGTCATCGCGACTAATCCACGCAACGAAATTCCTCACGTAGCAATCTTCACCACGCCGCTATGGCTCTGGAATCCGCTAGTATCCTTGTAGGTCGAGCCCGATAATAGGCAGTTGGAGCTCAAAATATGCAGTACACAAGGCCAACTCAAAACCCAGCTACCAGTGACCCGCATGCCAAACGTGGTGAATTAACAAACACTTTTCTCTCTCTTTCTCGCTGGAAAAAGGTCTGTGTCTACAGGTGCGACGCGTGAAATATACCGTCGCGACGGTATAATTCACCACTCAATATGAAAGTTTAGGTGTAAAGTGATCGCTAAGTAATGAGTCATTACTTAGCGATCACTTTACACCTAAACTTTCATATTATGGGAAAGTTGTCACAATACAAAAAGTATTCGACTGCTCAGTCGAATACTTTTTATTGTCGAATACTTTCCCGAACCAGAATCATCTGATGAAGTGGCAGGCTAAGATGAGCCTTGGGTGCAAGGGGCAGCACTTAAAACAAAATGTTTATTATTTGTTGTTGACTTACACCCCTTGTCTGCTAAAACACCAATTATCCACTCTGCGAATGAAGGATAATTTTCCAGGAGGTGTAGTCAGCGCACATTGGCTATATGAATTCAGCTCTAGATAAGCTTTCATACAGTCGACCTCTGATCATCTTTTACATTTACTTTGTTATTCTTGGCACTCTAAGTCTTTTCATTAAACATACATTCATTATTTATGCCTACTTGTATTATGACTGTTTGTTGCTAAAAAACATATAAATAAGAAAAATATATTTTTTAGAAGTGTCACGTAGGCAAACTGAGGATATAAAGATAGAAGGGATTTCGACTGTACTCACCTCTATGACGTTGCTCCTAGCCATAGTCACATTATGCGCATCTATACGCTCTTAGTTAACGTCTTGTATCGCGTATATTATCAGTTAAAGCACAGAGAGCGAAAGTCGCCCGTTTCGCCGGCCCGGCCCACTGGCACACAATCCACTTGTTTACCTGTCGTATCGTTCGTGTTGACTTTGTCACTTTATTTAATTTAGGTACTTGTTGACCGTTAGAGTTTAGGGCCTAGAAAACTAATTGGATGGGACCTTCATTTCGACAAAAGTGCAAGAGTCGTGGAATGGGGCGACATCACATCCTAACAGGGCACTGCTCACTAAATAGACATTTTCACAACATGGGACTAACCGACAGCCCGCTTTGCCGGGGATGCCTCAAAGAAGAGGAAACACCCGCCCACGTGACCATTCACTGTGAAGGCGTGGAAAAGCAACGGACCGCCATCATTGGGAAGCTGGGATCCCTTCAGGAGGCCTGTAGTGACATTAGAGCACTGCTGGCCTTCTGGAAAGAGATAGGCTGGCTGGAGTGAGCTCACAGCTTTGCTACGTACAATGGCCCAACCATGAGGCTAAGTGGGGAAATCTCAGGTCTAACTAACTAACTATGGGGCGACATCATGACTGTTCATGAAGCGCTGACATGAAAATGTCCAATAGCCTCAATTGAGCTCATGAGCCGAGGGACCTCTCTATACGTAAAGAAAACTATTAATTAAAACTTAAGAAAGAATACACTAGAAACAATTCACGAGTAGGCAAGCGACGCAGTCTGCATCAAGTTATATAACAATTTAATAATAGGTATAGACATCGCGCTCTACGCAGAGCGATTTTACAAGAAAAATGTAAAGATGGCTAGATATTTATTGCACAGTTACACTGCGTAGAATTTGAGTATGAAATGGATGATGTGCTGAAGAGCATAAGAATATCTAGCTATAGCTCACAAAACCAACTAGCAAACAAACTAGCTACCAGATAAATTACATGTTTCACAAGTCTCAAAGACAGGAATAAATAAGCAGAGCGTTTAGACAAAAAACTACGACGATTACAAGTGAAACTAGAAATTCTAGTGAAAGTATACAAAATTACTGTGGAAATGGACAGTCCACATTTGCAGCACATATAATGTGCGCTAAAACTATGACAACTGTTGTGAGCATAAGATTGGACGTGGATTAATAAAAATGTAGAGCGCTGTCTCGAGTCTCGAGCGACTTTCTTTGCCTCTCCGGCCAATAATTCAATAAAACTTTAAAGTACACAATCCCATATGATTGTTCCATCATCATTGTAGGTAGGAAGCTGATGTTTAGCTTACAAAAAATACAAAAAATACTGGATACTGCGTTATATGTGACCCGCGAAGTTCAGCTGACGTTTTTTGGGAACAAGTAGCTACTTAAAATATCTAAAATGTTTTGAACTATTTGGTATTATTTTTAATTAGCTAGCTTACTTACTTTTGTGGTTTTTACGCTGATCAATGTGCCAGCTATATAAAATAATTGTCTCAATAATTACTGACAGGTATCTAGCTCTAACTAAGTATTCTTAGCATGGCAGAAGTAGTAGGAACACAGATTCTGCTAAGATGTGGGCGCGGTTCCGACTGGTTCTTGAAGTGACCTGCTATAGGTATTCCGTAAACAAATTACAGCAATCAATCATTCGTATACATCTCTCAGATTGAACGACTCATAGAGTAGCGTCATCCCCTCCCGCGTATAAGTTCCACTAATTGCGTACAGTAAGACAGTGCAACTTATATGCTGTATCGAGCTCGATAAAGGATCACACTAAGCCCACTGACTACCTGCAACGGGGCTGCGTAGCGGTCATTGAGACCGCAGTTAACAGGGTTCATTCAACAGTACTACTGTAATTATTGCCCCGGCCGAGATGGGGTCTGCACAGTTATCTTATAACAGACCGTGGTCCGAGTGACATGCGAGACATTGCAAATGTTGTGGGCTACCGCCGACTGTCCTAGTATAATATGCAAGTGGATTTTTTTTCTCACCAGCCGCGCAGTACTAAGAACAAAAGCGATGACCACTGCGATGCATGAGCGGAAACTGAAAGGGAAGCTACACAAATTAAAATTTATGACATACAATCGGACTGTACAAAAAAAGGTGGTGGTGCAACCCAGGAATCACGAACTCATGAATCATATAAGGCTACGAGAAGAAGAGTACGTAATAATATTATTAACTTGATTACGTACCTACTGTATGTAATTCTTTGTAATGTTGTCAAATAAAGTTTATTCTTATTCTAATAATAACTAAAGAAACCGATACATGAAAACTCGTCTACAAAGGGAGCAGTAGTTTGGTGCCCTTTTTGGAATTGGCCGTATTTTTGCGTAAACCCAACATCATACATGTCCAGATATTTAGAATCTAAACATATGACTACCTAAATAATTTATGAAAACTTTAAACGTTGTCGGTTTTTACTAAACTGGATTTAAATGTGGAGATCAGCCCCTACATTACGCGCACCAAATTCCTGTCGTCTAACTGTAAAATGCCACAACACAACGTTCCTCGCACAGTATAATTTCGTTACTGAATATGCCTCAGTAAGGGCCGGTTTCTGAATTAAGAATTTCACTAAGTAAATACTTAAGTAACGTTCTGTCACGCCCTTTTCTGAAAAATTAGAAGATACAGAACTACTTAGCGAAATTCTCAATTCAGACGGGCCCTTAGGGCCTCGTCCAGATGTTGATCTAGCTACTTAATGGTTAGCTCACCAGCCTCTTCCGTTGTGTCCTACTCTCCTTAGGTTACACGACAATAATTGAAATGCCTACTCTAATTGACCTTATCTCCCGGTCTCTATCTTTTATTCCGGGCACATAGCCCACAGGTGGATTTCTCTCATCTGCATCAGCAGATTTGATGGTATCTGAAAGAGCGGAACTCAGCTGTGGTCTTTTATGGCTAGGTACCTACTGGACAGTTATACGAGTAATTTTAGGTTTTCAAACATTTCCACCATAAACCGTTACCTAAAAGCGGGTACCGATCGTGCTGTACCTACTTTATCATTGTTAAAGACTCAAATGTAATTCCTGGTGTACAATAAAGAATATTATATCGATCTAATAACTTATATGTATACAGAAAATTTCGTACAAATTTCATTCAAAATTACTTTGATGAAGTTATTAGTTTTGTGAACCAATCAAGAAACATCTTATACGGTTTTTTTCTTTCTCTATAGTTCTGGTCTTACTTGTTGTAAAAACCCGGAACTTTGCCAAAAAATCAGGAATATTGTTAGAAATGTTTATTTTTGGATCTGGTAAACCTATGTGGGATTTTTATTGTACTGGTTTTACATTTCTCTTTAACTCCTCCCCAATAATAGGTTTCTTCATGGATATTCGTTTGCTTTTGAAGTTTTTAGGAAAGTTTTTCTTGAGAGATTAATAGGAATTAATCTCTCAAGAAAATAAGTAAATATTGGAAGCCCTCATCTGCTCTAGGTACATACTTTTATCAAATTTTAATAGGGTACTTATATTTTGTTGCGTGAAATGTATTTCTTTTGTACATTAAGCGTCCATATTGAGCTCAGCCGCGACAAATAACGATGTATTCATCCATACTGCGCACGAGCGGCCAGGTAACTCCAACAAAAATGTTTTAGTTCTTGAACTCCACGCACGTATTCTGTACCGACGACGACTCTGTACTAAATCGACTTTGATTTGATTTGCCAGGCAGGTGTGACCAACTCGACCACTTGTCATTTGTGGTCGGGTCGTAAGTGGTGTACCTATCATCAAAATGCACACCTTTTCATGTTGATTTAAAGGTTAACCACAAGCGCAATTGGTGACACGAATACACTAATTCTATTTCTGCTATGAGGGTCAAGTGTTCCGCGTAGGTCAGGCTAGACTCCGGCAAAACGATTGAGGTTCACCTCAATTTTTATTTTGGGGTCCCAAAATCAAGTTAAAAAACATATTAGATTTCGTTTACTCATTGAAGTGGCATGTCGATGCCTGCACTTGCCCATTAACTCAGTTGGGAGAGCGCTGGCACGGTTAGCCAGAGGTCGCGGGTTCAAGTACCGGCATGGGTGAAATTTTTAGGTTTACCTAAATAGGTTTCTAAACATTTTCTAAAAAGGGTGCAGATGCACCAAAACATTATTTCGTATACTTGCAAGTTGTAACGTCATAGCTTGAGTTCGATGGCGCGTTTTTGTACCACGTGACTAGAATGACTTTTCGACAGGTCACATTATAAAAAATATTAGCCGTAGAGAAAAAAATTAGCCACGCTTATTTATCTTTGTGTGGCGCCGGATTAAGAAAAGCATCGCTCCATTTCCTTCCGTGGATGTCGTAGAAGGCGACTAAGGAAATAAATTACTAGGAGACGGGCAGCAGCGTCTTCCTGAGATTCCAACCGCATACTGCGATCGCTAACCCGCCTGCCAAGCGTGGCGATTATGGCAAAACCCTTCATGGTTAAAAACCATGATGGAGGCCTATGTCCTGCAGTGGGCGTCAAATGGCTGATGATGATGATGATTTATCTTGGCCTCTCCGATTGAGTTAAAACATTTTCCGTGCAAGTTCTCCATAAACACTCAAATCGTTGAGAACACTTCAGATACATTTTGATGACAGATGCAATTTAAAAAATTGCTGCTTGTCCTCACTAGGTAAAGCCTTTAACTTCATAATTCTTAATTCTTTTACAGCCATACATAAACTCATGCCCGCATCCCGAAGGGGTAGGCAGAGTCCAGAGTTAGCATTCATTAGTCACTGCATGGGGCGGTTGTAGCGGAGCGGTAGAACGTCGGCTTCTCATTCGGGAGGTCGTGGGTTCGAATCCTGGCATATACCAATGACTTTGTTTTCTAAGTTGCGTACATGTGTGAAGTTGTCGTATCAATATCACTCGCTAACTGTGAAGGAAAACCCAAGGCGCTTGCTACGTGCAATGGCCCAACTGTGAGGCTAAGTGCGAAAATCTGAGGTGAAAACCAAACTGCAGTGAATGCAACGTCCCAGAAGATGTATACCATGTACTGATGGAGTGTGTGCGGAACGAGCCGCAGAGACGCCAGCCATTTTGCAGACATCTATTCGAAGTAGGTGGCTGTAACATCGCTTTGGCCTCTCCAATGTCAGCTGAGGCTAAGTCTGTACTTGATTTAGTTAAGGTCGCCCTTAGATTAAGAAGAGATAATTTAGTTTAACTTTATGTTTTGTTATTTCTATTGATGTGTTGGTATCACAATGTGTTCTATTAGGGTGACATGATCACTATGTGACCAAGCCCTTCAATAAAGATTAAAAAAAAAAATAATTGAATAAGTGCCCTTTACCAGAGTGAGACACAAATATAAACAAGGTTTCGTAAAAAAAAGAATTGCTAGCACGTTTGTGAGATGCATACGTCCTAATATTACATAAACTCACGCCTGTATCACAGAAGGGTAGGCAAAGACTACGGTTTGCCACTTGCTACGATCCTGACAGGCCTCTTTCGCTACCGGTCGTTTGTGACTTACGAAGAGAGACACAGAAATAGTCAAAGCTACATGAATAGCGTATTGATAGATAGCCAATTGTACTGAAATCTATTTTGACATGGTCTCGGATCAGCATCTGCCGGAGTGGTTTAAGGTGGCCCAGCCACGCCAGCCTTCTATGACGTAACTGGTTAACTCCATCGGGTTAACCATTTTGACGACTGTCAAAGTGTCAAAATATGTATGTATTTGACAGTTCAGAGTAACCTACTCTAAAGTAGTAAATCAAACAACTCCATACGGTGGAGGACTTACGTAGTAGCGCCCCTGGACTTTGCACAGCAATGAGTAGGACGCAACCTTACAGTGTACCTAAAAAAAAAATTGACTCCTGCGATGTATCTTTTAACGCATACATCTGTGTGCAAAACAAATCCTTTCCACTCTGTCGTACAATTAAGTGGCGCAATATCAGGCACGTCTCAGATATCCACTCAAACGCGACATCTACTATTTGATACGTAGGTATATAAATATACACATGATATACATAAAAACGGTAAAGCCAAGCAAATAATAAATGGTTTTCTTCTTCTTCTTCTTCAAACATTACAATTTCACACATAGATGTAGGCAATAAGACACATTCAAGGGTATACCTATACCTACAATGGAGAACCGACGGACAGTCGACGGGGTGCAGAGGTTCTCGAGTGGAGACCCACGAACTGGCAAACGCAACGCGGCGTAGGACGCCCACCAGCTCGCTGGACCGACGATCTGAGGCAGATTGCTGGCAGTGGCTGGGTGAGGATGGCCGAGGACAGAAGGAAGTGTCGTGCCTTCGGGGAGGCCTATGTCCAGCAGTGGACGAGTAGGAGCTGACTGATGTGATTAGCGGTAGTGCGATTAGTGAAACGCTTGCCTCACATTTAAGTTGTCGGGAGTTCGTACCCATTGCTAATTTGCAATACCTCTCGCTGATTGTATAGGAAAACACCGTGAGGAAACATGAGTGTGGGCACGCGTGGTGACTAAGCCCGTACTTTCTCTCTCTCTCTAAGCCCGTACTTTCTCTCTCTCTATCTCTCCGAGAGGGCATGTGCCCTGCAGTGGGACGTATAAAGGGTTATTTCTAAAATGCGCAATTCCTAAAACATGTTACTTAGAGTTTGTCATTTACAACTTTCTAGTTTTTCAATTAAATTCTTCATTTATAAAAAAAAGGTTTTTTCCTGTTTGGAGTGGCAGTGGCTCTACTTTGGAACGGCGTTGTTTGATAGATAATGCTCAAAACCATATGTGTTACATAGAATGGACATCTTTCTATGTAAGACAATGATTTACTGAACGCTGCGACATCGGTAGAGCGCCTGAAGCGCGAATTTAATAAAATTATGTAGGTAAATCCTCATATTTTGAAAAATTTATTCTAAGTAGGTAACAATTTTGTTCCATGACAAAATACTCATAGAACATAATTTATCTCAAGCACAAACTCTAATTGGGGTGTCCCAGGAATTACGCATTTTAATAATAACCCTGTATAGGCTGTAATATCACGCGATTAAAGTCGCGAGCACAGTAGGTATATGCCACGAGCCGACCGCTTTTTCGGGCTTTTCCAACCTAGGCAACAGGGTCACCCCCGATTTCCCATACGCTAACAGTGTTTATCTAATGTTAATAACTGTCACTTGTTTTCGTTTGTACCTATGCACTTTAGCCAGTGTACGTTGTTATTGTACGAGAAAACGGGGGTTAGTCTATGAAAATCTAAACGCTTCCTACAAACTCATGATCTTTGCAGCAGCCACGCGAATCAGGCCCGCAGTGAGCATCGGGAGCAGGCGAGTGTATCCACTGCGCATTCCGCATTTACAGTTAACCGCCCGGCCGCATGTAAATTGACAAATATTACCGGCTCCGGTGCCCATCTGTCCACTCAAAGCACGCCATTCAGACTTGAGGTAGGTACTAATTTAGATGTAGAACGTCTCTGGCTGCGGCAACTATGTGGCACAAATCTGGAAAGGAACTGGAAAAAGTAGGTTCAGAGCTGTTTGAACCTCGCGGAGTTGAGAACTCCTTTTATACCCGCGTGGAAAGATTGTTTTTCGGACGTATGTATGTATGATGATTCTTCATGACCACGCAGATGCAGAGGCCAAACGGCTGGACCTATTTTGACATATATTACGTCTATACTTACTTATGGCTATAGGTATTACGTATTACGTCACGAAAAATAAAAAATGGCGGATGTCAACTATCTATATTATCAGTAAAATACCACTAAAAAGCTTCTAATAAAATAAAATCTAAAGGCCGACTTTAAAAAAGGTTTGCTGGAAGAGAATGCTTGTTGCAATAAATAAATAAATAAAAAGGCTCTAAAAAGTCATTGAAATTAAAAGCAGGCGGGATCAAGCTTATGCCTATAAGAAATTCAACGCTCTCTTAGTTACGCTTGCTGAGGTTTTAAATTCAATCACTCAAGGGGATAATTTGTACAGGTCCTACAACTTTCTTATACATAATTTTCACGTAGGAGTGGTAGTTACCGAGAAAACTTATAGATGATCAGTCAGTCAGTCTGTCAGTAAATACTCGCACATCATCAGTTCTCCACTGGTTAATGCTGGGTAGGCTTTTTAAATCTCGAAACTCAAATCTCTATTTGGGTTTCTCTGCACATTGAGATTAGGTGTAATAGACCATAACTTTTCATACGCCAATGAATTTAACGAAGGTAGAACGCCTACACTTCGTTCCTCGAGTCGAACTTCTAGGGAACAAAATACTTGCATCTCATTGGTGAGAATGCGCGCGGCCAGAGATAAGCGAAACAATAAGCGAAGACGGTCCGCTTCATAGGTTAGGTTACTGGCTATTGAAGGTCATGCGCATTAACGGGCGCACATGGACTATTTTCTTTGGGAGCTCGTTTCGTGGAATGGTGTTGACACACAACCAATATGTTTTAATCTTCCAGTAGTAAATAATTCTCAATAATGATAACACCTATTCTTATCCCAGAAGAATAGAAAACTGTTAGAAATTTTAATATGGAACACAAAAACAAACGAAGACCATAAAGAAGTAATAGAGTAGTTATTACATAATTAAATCAGCCAGTAACTAGACAAAGAAATGAGGCCCATAATACGAACCGACTTTGATCACTTTTACAGCTACCAAAGTAAAAGTTTTAAATGAGAATTTACGAGCAACGACCTCAGTATCCTCAAAAAGAGAAAGTTTTTTTGAATGAAGGCCACAGAACTATTGCATAACAAGGTAGGTCGAATCGTTATGTTTAGGATGTGTTTATGACTCATTTGAGATTCAATAGGTATTACCGTGGTCTGTAATTACTAATCAAATCACAGTACAAACCAATTTCAGTGAACTTACAGGCCAAAATGCTGTTGACGTTTTGCTTCCTTAGATCAAACAAACGAGGTCACCTACAGAACTTCTGTTACGAGACTCTTGGTCTGAAAAATTACAAGTTTTGTTTCCATAGTAAGACGTTCATAGACAAAATAAGTTGAAAATTGTGTCTAATCCAAATCGATAAAAACAATGATTACTAGTACAATCGCCTCACTATGAAAGATAGCAATTTTCAAACAATTTAAAAAATTATAACAATTGTAGCATTCAAATAATAGGCACTGTCGGACTCTATCCTATCACACGTATGAATTTGCGCGCAAAATCGAGTGGAAGAATGCGATTTAATGGTAGGTTCACTACAGCAACTATGAAGTTTCAGAAGGTTGTATGAAAAAATGAAGATTAGGAACACCGAATATTTTAAGCAGCAAATTTGTACTGTGGCAGTAAGGTCCACTGTTACTTAATCCGGATCCGGATCTTTCTGCCTGCAGGTATAACTAGCTACTTGCTGAAAAGTTCCCCCAATCGCTAATAAGACTAATAAAGTAATAACAATTAATAAAGTGTTCTCTATCTATCTACCTAATGCTGTTGATTAGGGAAGCTCACTGCTGGGTCCAATGTGATATGGTAAACAGGCAAGGAAAACACGATCATGGAGAAAGGAGCCCTCGACTTCTGCATTGGTAGATAAGCGTAACCGCTACACCAATGAGGCATTAATGATAAGATAACCCTTTTTAGGCCTTTTGAGATCTTGGGAGCGGTGGCAACGCATCCGTAGAACGGACTCACGTCACGTCACGTCCCCACCAAGACAAGATTTGAATGAAAATACATATCGCACCCCCGCTAAAATAATACCACACACAAAAGCACGAGCGTTCGAAAAAATTTTTTTTTCAAATGAATGTGGTCTATAATCCAAAATCAAGCTGTTTGAGTTATGACAGTGTTTAAGCGGGATAAGTTTATTGATTTCTAACGTGACTTAGATGAACAAACTTAATAAAATTTACAAACACATCTAAGAAAATTTGGGCCGAAATGGGAGCAACCCGAGCCTTTAGGAGAAATTTCGTAAAGTCAGGGTGAGGTCCAAATGGGGAGGTCGAGGCCTGGAGAGCACTACCACCTCAGAGCATGGAATATGAGCATTGAGGTATCTATGGCTGCCACGGAATGCTAGATGGGTAGATTCGATTCCCGCTCCACCCTATAAACTATATGTGAAGTTTATTTTTAGCTTATAAAAGTATTTTGTTGATCGAAAATAAAATATCAACTATCGCATAGAAAGCTACATGGCTCTGTATGCAACTGTGGTTTCGCACAATACACTCATACCTTCTGGTCCCAACATTTCGTAGCATTCCCCAAGTAGAAAGTGAAATGTGAATCATCGGGCCCCGGGTCACTGATCCGAATCAGTCCTCTGTTTATCTCGGCTCTCATTAAATAACGGCTCGGTTCAAGGAAGGTAGCGAAAGTGTTGTTTTGGTGGTTTTCCTCTGTCCGTATGTTTTACATCGTGCTCAATCAAGCTTCTGATGATTTGAATAAATTAATGTACATACCTTTTTTAAGCTTAATTATCTTTCTATAGTGCGGAGAATCGTTGCATTGGTCGTTTAAAAATAAGTGTAGGGAACCATTTTTTGATTTAAGGAGTTTGGAGTTGGCGTCCTCCCACTCTCCCGGCTAAACGATGATTGTAGACACGTGAAAAAAAGGCAGTATCACATATAATGGACTTAAAAGAAAAACTATCACGGCTAAGTAGGTTTTGCAAGTTAACGAGAAATAGGCGACCAACTTATAAAAGGAGTTGTTAGTTCTGTAAAGCTGGTAAAAAAACCCTCTCTCTTTCTACGGCACCCTACCCTGCGCGTGGCCCGACACGCACTTGGCCAGATTTTTTTCTAGTAAAACTGAGTAGTTATTTTTTCAAATGTTTATTTTGAGACCAAATCATAAAAGGGAAACTTAGAAAGCAATAAACAATGAAAAAGCTATAAAAAGTGTTGTAAAAGAAAAGAACGTTAAAGGTACTCACAGTTTTCTTCGAACTCTCTTGTTTTACAGTGCTTCACGAATCTGCTGAAAAAAGCAGTGTTTTAGTTAGATAGGGCCAGGGGCAGAGGGGTAGGATACGACTATCCAGACCGGAAAAATGGATGGTCTGAAGCAGAGACCTTAAAGTATTAGGCAGAGTAGGAGGCCTTCACTATGTTTTTCTTCAACGTTGTTTGTGGCTCTAATACTGCCAATACTGACAAAACAGTATTCGATCTGTCACGCTTTAAAGCTAAAAGCAAATTCGCGAAACTGTCCATCTTCGAGGTTCTCTATGCCGACGACGTTTGCCTCATGGCACACAGTACGGAACATCTGCACTACAGCAATATCTGGACAATATAGACGAGTCTTGTCGCAATTTCGGTCTAGTGATAAGTGCCTCTAAAACCCAGGTCCTTAAACAACCGGCTAGAAGTAGTCCTGCAAGTAATGCTGCACTTATGCTAAATGGTAAGAAGCCGGAAGAGGTGCAGTCTTTTCGGTACCTTGGGAGCTTAATAAGTAGCGACAACCGAAATCTCCCCGACCCCAAATCCGACAAATGGAACCTGAAATCTCAACACGCATAGATGCTAGAGCTGCGACAGCCTTTGGTAAACAGTAACAAGGAGTTTGGAGAGAACGCGGTCTAAATCATCAATATCATCATACTAAGATGCTCGTAAATAAAACAATTATTTTACCTCTCGCGCTTTATGCGTCAGAGATGTCTGTGTGCCTTTTCAGAGGTTCGACACTTTGACGTCTTCCACATAAAATGCCTTCGGGCTATTTTACGTGTGAGCTGGAAGGACCGTGTTCCCAATACCGAAATCCTACGCCGTACTAAAATGACTGGTAAGGAGTGCCTCCTTAAGAAAGGACAAGTTAGATGGTGTAGACACGTGATGCGGCCCACACCTTAGCTGCGGACAACGCCCAGGTGGCCAATACCTCCGGTTTAAAGATGTCCTAACGCACCACCTACTCTAGCAATATAGCCGTCAATAAGGGGAAGGAACTTACAAAAACTTGAATGGCGGAAAGCTATTGGCTCAGGCACCACCGCCTTTGAACAAGCGTCTTCAGGAACTCGACGCCAAACGCCAGTTTCGGAAAACTCGTCCTAAGCCCTTTTACAATTATACATAATAACTCTAGCGGTCAACTGTATTGCGGCAGCTGGTAAGCAAATTCGGTTTTGCGTCACATGTCCGAGCACACGCTCGGGTCTAAGATGGGTCCTTATCGGGGTATCGTCGTCGACGGAATCGTTGTGGAGGACAAAACCATTCCGCACTAGAAGTACACACTATGTATTCTTACTTCTGCGCCAGCCTCATTTAAGTAACTGTTTTGCGGCTGCATCAGACGAGGGTTACCATGCCAACAGCTTCCCCCTAGTTCGCATATACTAATTTTACGATAGCGATTTACAGCTACTCAATCACCAAGCGTCACCCATCAAGGCAAGAACATGTCTTTGCATTCATCTACGGGGTAATACAATGGGATGCCTGTCGACACATTCAACCCGTGTTGCCAGTGACCTAGTAACTCAACTGCTAGTAGATAAACGCGGAGTGATCGGCTAATGCCAGCGTCTAATCAGTTATTAACTCAGTATGTGGTCATAGAGGTGGAAGGCAGAAGGCTGATTTCACCATGGAATCTGATGCAACTCTCAAACAATCTGGTTCAACTTCATCCCAACCCTAGACTCAAAAAAACAAAGGATGTTGTAAGTAGCTCTGCCCGTCTGTCTGTGGCATCATATGGATGGACTGATTTCAATGCATGTTTTTAACGATTGCTAATTTAATCGGGATGGTTCTTAACTAAAATAGAAATGGCTGCACCAATGTCAATCTGACCTGATTAACATTGGTGCAGCCATTTCTATTTTTATGGGTTATCGTAATAAGTGTATTGGTATGTGAAACGGGAAACGGGAAGACTTGAGGCCATGATGATGACAAGCTCAAGGATACCTGGATCTAAGAACCTTTAAAACTGATGAAATAAAAGTCAGTCATCAGACAATGATCGTCCAATGCTACATAGGCATAGCCGGGGTACTGACCACACGTGCCATCACCTCACATCACGAGCTAATAAAATAAAAGTATATTGTACTAAGTAATGGAGTATACCTACTAAATAATCGCAATTAGACCCGTTAAATGAACATCTATGTAAAAGTGCATCAATTAAAAAAATTCAGAACCTCCGACAGATTTCCGAAGGGTCAAACTATTTATGCATTTGACAGTTCGGAGTGGGTTAAGTTAGACGACTCCATCAATGGGAGGTTTTCTTTTTGACTATTAAAAAAAAAGTAGTTCCCAAGGACTCTGTAGATGGCCCTGAACTGACTACTTTACCAGCCGAACGTTCCAATTTGCGACCGTGGGCAAACCTGAACGCACTGCAGATCGCTTACATACTCAGATTTATTAATAGAAAACGTTTAAATTATACGACTTCAATGAGGAAGACATTAAAGTCGTAGGTTCTTGCTAATTTCGCATACGAATCTTCGATATGAACAAAAGAGAGGAAGTAATGCTGTTTCGTTTTATGATCTCAAACTACATCCAAGTGAATTGATCAAAAAATTATGTGACGTTCCCTTCCTTGCAGTAACGTACCAAGTGCAGCGCCATCTATCCAGCAACTAGGGAAGAAATTAAAAAAATAAAAAAAAAATCCCTCATTATATAGTCCAGTCAAAATAGATACCGAGTTCGCATTAATTCCCGACATGCTGGAATAATACTAATACTATGTCATACATAAGTCCCTATCGATCCCACTTGTGCGTTGTTTTTTATCCGAGTTCAAAGATCAAAATATTTAATTTTTTGCGTATATTTTTGAAACGGTGAGAGTACCGGAAAAATGGATATATAAAAGTTTGTAGACCATTAAATTTTCTACAAAATAGGTTTCGACACTTTTTTCCTTACGAAGCACCGTTCTTGAGTCATCACGATTTCAGATCTTAGGAAAGTACCATTATATGTACACATTTCCGCGCCACCCCTGAGGTAGAGTACTCGGTGCTTTATATGGTTCCGTAGTCAACAAGAAACCCTGAAGGTTTCACCATAACCGTCCGTCTGTCGGTCTGTCTGTCCGCGGTATCTCTGGCAGAAATTCGACTATCAAACAAAATCTATCCTAGCTACGTTTAACAATTTGAAGAGCTCCTCCAAGAGAGGATATCACCTGGGACGTCGGAGGGCTCGCAGAGGTAAGACGCTAGACCTTGTAGGGCTCTCCTTTGTAAAACTATTTTACTAAAAAGGAGAAGATGATTCAACCTCCGCGGCCTAGCTCAGAGGCTTAATAGCCTAATGTACTAGAAAGCTAAATTTGGCAAAAATATACTTACATATTAATTACGCCGACGGTAAAACCAAATAAAAAAAAAATGTGGTACCTACCCTATTAGGATGGTTTTTTTCTCGTGTATCCCATCGCGTATCGCTAAATTGGTCGTTTAAAAATATTGTAGATGCAGGAAAACTATCATTTGATTGAGGAATCCGTTTGCGAAATATTAAGCTTCAAAGCGCAAATTTTCGTTACATAGGGAAAAAAGGTTTGATACCTTTTATTTTTGTAGAAAATTTTACGATGTACAAACTTGGTTCATGCATTTTTCCGGCAGCTCTCACCGTTTTAGATACACGCAGAAAATATAAAGTTGTGACCTTTGACCTCGGATAAAAACAACGCATAAGCGGGATCGATGGGGACTTTTGATATTGCATTTGTAATGACTTATTTAAGACCTGTACAAAAATCCAGCTTGTCGGGAATTAATCCAAACTCAGCGCTTTTTTTCGTTTTTTTAACCAATTTCAAAAAGGGAGGAGGTTATCAATTCGACGCATAATATATATTGACAAATAAAAAATATTTCTTTTTGTTCGAATAGATATAACGCCCCATCGGTCCCATTTTAATTTGTTGAAGATCTGATGAAGATTTTCAGAGATGGAGAATGGAACTCTTTTATAGGCCTAATGGGGCTCATCCCTAAGTAATATCCGTATGTTTCATAAAATAGCGTAAAAGTAGTCCCTAGGTAATTTGGTGATGTTCTGGTGGAAACTTTCGGAAATGGA
This sequence comes from Yponomeuta evonymella, assembly GCA_963969515.1. Taxonomy (NCBI): domain Eukaryota; kingdom Metazoa; phylum Arthropoda; class Insecta; order Lepidoptera; family Yponomeutidae; genus Yponomeuta; species Yponomeuta evonymella. The sequence continues at coordinate 7,906,781 of OZ018355.1, read as the reverse complement.
AATTAAGAACTTAAAATTTTTAAGTAACGAATTAAGTGGGGTAAATTATGGTTACAAGGGACTTGATTTATTATTCGCAAGCTCCCCCACTAAAAATTGAAAAATAAAAAAAAAATTATACAAAATAAAAACCGACTTCAAAACGCAGCACTAAAAAGTTAGAAATAATTTAATAGAATACTTACCTTTAAGTTAGAATAATGATAGTGGAGAAGTTACGTAGCAACGAACCAGATCAAAAATTAATCTGGAGAGATCATTCTCATTAGTCTCTGCTAGTAAGGAACTGACCTACTCATAGAATCTGAATTAATTATGAACTTATGTGAATCCTGGGGGTTCAAAACCCTCAAAAACTACAGACGATGCAAGCAATGAGGGCGTCTGGGCTCATGACACAATTCTGTTTACCTTTATTCCTAATAAGCAGTCGTTCTGCGTTGCTATTTTGTGATGCTGGGCTATTTAGTTGAAATTAACTATCATCCGTGGGAAGTTACTGGCTTTTGTCTAATAGAGCGCCAGTTTCTAACTCATGTAACGTTTTCCTATAATCACCTGCACTGGCGGAAATATAAGTGCAACTAGACAATTACCTGTCGACATTCCTCCTCTTTTTTGGTGTCGACTCCACTGTAGTAGCCCCAGTTCTACCAAATCGGGAGAAGATAACACAAAAGATGAGAGTTAGGATCCGCATTCCAAATTGGTTTTCGAATCATACCTTGCCTTCTTGTTTCGTAACGATCCACCGAATCGATTGAAATCCTGGTTGAATAAAAAGGAGGACAATTTGTTCAATCCTTGACTCTTGAGATTTCTCATGGTAGCTCCTCAACCTCGCTGACCCTTTCCCCATCGAGTTACCTGTAACAACAGAAAGATTCAATTAGACGTCGGGTGATAATAAAAACACCATCAATCCGACCGGACAGTCACAACGACCCGTATTAATCTTCCGAGCCGTGCGTCCAGAGAACCTGTTTGGGAGTAAGATGAGTTAAGAGCGCAGTGTGTCCGGCAATAAAGGCGTCCTTGAGCGGCCCAGAATGCGTGTGCGCAGGGATACAGGGGGTGGGCCGGCGAACGGGATGAGGAACAGGTTGGGCCGATGATCGGACCGACTAGCACAGTTAGCCACCATCGCCACCGTAACTAGGTCATCCTATATATATAGTGAAGTTCAAGGCGCCGCCACTCATTGCCATTAAGACCCGCGCACGAGCAACACGCACTTTCACCGCGAAGCCACTCGTGGAAGACCAGAATCAGTGTTCAGTGATCTATTCTAGTGATTCAGTTCCGGCAAACAGGACAAAAGGTAAGCGACTTCGTCGGCGGAATTCGATCGGTGTTTAATTTTTTTAGCGCAGTGATTGATAAAAAGTGCAATCTGTGATCGAATGGACGCTGCGGTGAGAAAGTTTCTGATTGTGTGTTACATTACAAATGGAGTAGGCTTTTGCAAGTGACCAGTGACGGAAATTACCTATTATAATAGTTCAAGTTTGTTGTGCTCGGCTTAGGTACTTTTTACCTATTTATAAATCGTTGATTTTACTACATGCCTTGCCTATTCTAAATAAATGTTAACCAAGCAGGAAATATAAATTTTAATATTTAGTGGTTATTTTATTGTACTAAGTAATTCAAACCTAATATGAATAATGTATAATTGTGTACAATAAAGAGTTCTATACTAATCTACCTAATAATGTACAATTGTTATAGGATATTGGAATACGTAGATTTATATGTTCAGCTATCCCACTTCTTATATTGGAGGGCAAGGCTCGTCTTGGATCCCTGAACCAGTGGAGTAGGTACCTAAGAACCTAAATAGGCACATAGGTAAGTAAAATAAAGTTGCTACAGGAATTAAGAATTACATAATTCAATTTTAAGATAGCAGTTTGATCCAAAATTCAAAACAGCAACCTACGTTATGTTACGGTTGACAGTGTAACTAAGATGTAAAGGTTGTTGCGCTGTCGACTGTACCTACACAATATAGCACATAATTTCGTGTTTAGCTAAACACATTTTATGAAATTTAATTCCAAACAGAAGTTCGTGCCTAGAGACAATATTTTAAAAACTAAGCCACTTTCTAACCACTATTAAATAAATATACCTACTTTCATCCACGTAACCTAGGAAATACATTAAATTATGACAATAGTACATTTGACAAAACAGAAGCCTACCGCCAAAAAATGCCACTCAGGTGTTCTCCCCTCTGGCTCTTTTGTTCGCTTTGACATGTAAATAAAAATCTTCACTTTCTAACGCGTGAAAATAAAACGTTTTCAAAACTGGCCGCGTAGCACGAATATTAGAGAGCTTGCTAGTTACATAGCTCACTATGCACATAGCGCTTGCTCGCATTCTATTTAGTACCTTTTCGTGCCTGGATCGCAACAAATCCAGTAATTAACTGAACGCCCCCCTCACACCTGGTGAGAACTGATGAAACCCCCACTCCCATGTGAAATTTCAAACGAAAACACAAAAAGTAAATTTAAAAAAACACTTAGGACACGAGATTGTAATCGATCCTCCCTCTCTCCTTAAATTTTGAGGGAAATACCACCGGGATTTTTTAATATCACGTAATTAATCGTAATTAGCGGTGTAGAACATTGGACTCGAAAGCGAGACCTAGGTTCGATTCCCAGTGCGGGGATGTACCTACGACTTTGTTTTCTAATTTATGTACATTTGTGAAGTTATAGTAGCAATACCACTCGCTAACGGTGAAAGAAAACATCGTCAGGAAACCTGAGTGTCTGAGCTATTCACATGCCTCAGCGCTTGAAATCAAATCCCCAATCCGCGGTGGGCACGCGTGGTGATTAAGCCCATACTCTCTCTCTGAGACAAGGCCTGTGCCCTACAGTGGGACGTGTATATAGGCTGCTTATGATGATGACGTAATTAATGGCCTTTTCCTTGCCAAGTCATATTTCGACTTTCCACATCCACCATCGACCGCCGCCCGACTCTGTGTTACCACCCTAGCCCAACGGCCGTCTTCCCGCCTCGCCGGGTATCCCAGCCATCACCACTTCCGACTGGAGATTCGGTCACCAACATACTGGTATGTTGGTGAACATCGTCAATCTGCGTCGAAAGTCGGATGACTGCATAATGCAGGGCGCAATGTACTTGCAAATGTCCAGTACCTAGGTGATCGAACTCCAAAATACATGTATTCGTGCTACAAAGGCCGAATTAGTCACGGCTTTATAAGACACAACAGTGTGAATAATTATTGCTAAGCGATATTGGGTAACTCATTTTGCATAATAACAGATATGGCGTTCTCACAGCATTTTAAATAGAAAATTTAAAACAAAATCTATTCAAATAAATCAGATTCGTATTTATAAAAAATATCAACATTATTATTATTATTATTAAAATCTTTTATTGCATAGAAAACAAATTTCATAAAAAGGCGTGCTTAATGCTAAATAGCATTATCTTCCAGTCAACCTTTGTTTTGTGGATAGTGTGGCTTGGGCAATGCACGACACATACTATACGTGCATGAATTACTTAAAAAGGTACTAAAAACAGGTTGGAGAGGGGGGTCAACATTCGTAACTGAAGTACTTACGAGATTATAATTCTGCTGATGTAGGTAGTTAAATGCATATTTTACTTTCCTGATTCTTCTAAGGTGAATCGAAACTGCTCCAATTTGGTATATCCAAACACATTAGTATTCGGATCACAGGTAGGGGCGCCATATCATAAGAGAAAGTGTTTGGACATACACCTAAGCAAACAATAAACAGTGATAAGTTGGACTACATAGGCAACTTTTGTAGAAAATTATACTGCAGACATTATTGCACGCAACGTCGATCGAAGAGTCAAGATCGCATGAAATTCTCGCATCTTCACGGGGCATTGAAGTCTTTAGAAACAAGGCGTTTCTAGACGGACAAATTGAGAAGCAACTCTGTAACTCAAGAGTCAAGCTTTCTCCTCTTACATGACCGCTCATCTCGGCTCGACGTTGGTAAACAACCGCGTCAGAGCACATAACGTCTCCGCCATGTGTCCACAAGTAATTAAGAGTCTTTACACGCGCATCGCCTTGTGTGACCGCGTCGAAAGTGCGAAGAAAGCTGCCATCGATCGGAATGGGCAATTGCCAACCTGTTGCGTGCCTACCGCACTAGCTGGTTCTGGATAGAAGAATAAAATTTTCTTGGAAATATTGGAAAAGCTATGACTCTGACAGCCCCAAGAACATCAAGATCGATGTCACAGATTCACGCACGAAATTAATGTTACCTAAATGATGGATTGATCCCTTCGCCTCATAGACGCACACGATCCGGCCTACTCGAGCGGAACAGAAGAATGCAACGTGAAAATTTAAAAAAAAAACACATTTTCTTCAAGGATGTACCTACTCGTAACAATATTCGATTGATGTCATCATCTTTGGTAGGTACATTTAAACGTTATGACCAAAAAAAATCTTAAAGTGAAAGTTGTTGGAGAGCGAGAGGAAGCTTAACAATAATTTCTTGGGTGTTGAGCAACCGACCACTTTTCGGGCGGAAATTATACCAGCAGCGTTCACTTTATCATCGCTGTCTCTGAAAATTTATGACCGCGCATAAGATTTCCGCTGTCATCCAGCAAGATATCATAACTTGTAGCCGATGTTTCAACCAAACATTACCGCGTAGTTTCTTTTCACAAAGTCGAAAGACGATCTGTTGGCTAAATTAATGTGTGGCGAAATGGCAAGCGAAGATTTTGCACCCAAGTAGATAACTGACTTTGTATCTCGATAGATTGAGCTGGCGGCCATCCGATCCCATCCTCCACTTCCCTGTGTGCTAATGCGTAGTGGAGTGTTAAACGGACATGTTAGCCGATCTGCAACGTTTACCGTTCCAACTGCATTGAGAGCATTCTAACGGTCCGTACGCGTACACGGGCGTGCGATGTAGCGTGACCGATCGAGGAACATACGTATCTGTTACTTACGATGGTTTTGAGGAATCGGCTGCTCAGACTAGAATTCTAGATGGACATGCGGTTTAGCAAGCATTAGTGATAGAGATGTGCGGTTGATTTACAGTAGCAAACTGGTTTTAAACGAAGCTAAACACAATACACCGAGTTAGGTTTTGTCACCGTGTAAACTCAACAGTCTAGATTCTAAAGTAATCAAATAATTGTGGGCGCATATGAGAGCCGACGTATCTACGTAGGCAATTGAGGATTTTGTATTAGCCATATAATAACGTAGGGTAATGCTTATTATGCATGCAGCAGGTAGGTAATCCAGTTACATGATAACGAAGAAAACAAACAATTAGACAGCATTGCCATCAACGTACTCGTACATAATTACAATAGTTTAAAATATCGATACCGTGTTCACATCCGCGTATAAACACGCACCGTCTTGCGAGTTGCACGATTTTAGAAAGCGGTCCGCCGCACGCCGGATTTGCCGGCAAGTAAGCGAAAGACGCGCCAAAAAACCCGCAACACCGTCCAGATACGAGAAAATTAATTAATCGCTTCCATTCGCGTTGAGTCCAACGGGCGAGTGCAGAACGCACAGAGAAAATGGACAAATTATGGTGAAACTACTCTTTGTCTTTCCACGGTGAATTTCCGTCGAAAGTGGCGGCTCTTTAGTGCCCTCGAGTACCCTGTGAACCGAATTTCGTATGACGTTAACCTTGGACGGTAGTGTTGACTACGTGGAAGAACTCTGGCCTGGCCAGGTGTTGTGGGTGCACGCGTAACCTCTCCATCGCTTTCACCCATCGAGTGGGTCTGCGTCGCCTTCCTCGCGCGGTTCCGCCTTACTAGACAATGTAATTATTGTGCTTGTGCTGGCGCGAAAATTCCTAGGATAGCCGAGCGATGACAGACTGATCTTAATGGTTTCGATCCTATAAATACATTGATGCATGGGAATTGAATGTCCAAAAACGTTTTTGTTCTAGCCGTAGATAAGACGACGTTTTGGATTTACTCATGCGCTAGCGTCATCTTCTATTTACAAATAAAAATAGGGATAGAAGGGTAGACTCGTTGTCATGACCACAAAGCTTAATTTCTCTGAAACGATGGACGAATCAAGCCTATTTAATCTTGTTTTGTGCAAGTCCACGAAGCAATCCATAAAGAAGCTTTTCTCGCACATAAATTTTATTCAAATAACCTTTCAAACGAGGTTTAATTCCAAGCTATTACTACCAGCCATAAATGTAGGCTACAAGGCAATAAGCAAGATCCGCGTTTAACGAAAGTGAGACTGCGCTGCACCGTGAAGAAGGGTTCAGTTCTATGACAGTATGACTAAAACAGAGGTTCCTCTCTGTCTTTATGAGTCAAAGAATTAACAATTACGACAGCTTCCAATTACCTGTAGTATTTTTTTCTACTAGCTTATCCTTTAGTATCGAAAGGCGAGTATATACTGAGAGGTTAAATCTGTACCTACCTACTTATACTATAGTAGACTAACCCCCAGTTTCTCGTATACTAACAAGCTGTTAATCTACTGTTAACAGCTGTCAGTGTTTTTTTTTTGTATGCACTCTTGTCAATTGGCAGCTGTTAACAGTAGATTAACTGCGTGTTAGTGTACGAGAAACTGGGGGATAGCTTTCAGAAATCCATATAATATGCCTAACGATAGTGCAATAGGTTATGCTTCGACGTAATTCCAGTACTCACTAGCTGAGGTAGAAAGAAGTACAGTAAGAGACGGAGCTAAGGTGGACAGGTAGGTAAGACGAGTGGACGGTTAGTAATTAAATTCCCTTTGTTGCTTTGAAAAATAGCTGGAGATGGGCGAGAGAAAAAGTATATGCCAATCAGCGGTGTCACATAAAGAATAGATTTGGAGGCTAGAGAGAAAAGCTGAAGCTATCCTTCTACCTTCTGTATTTAATTTATGACTCCGTGCAGCAATGTCACTAGGTCAAGGGGTCGATGCCGTTTCGCCAGCTGCAAACTCGTACGCGGCCGGGGCTTTTTATTATTATGAAAGCTAGGCAAGATAATACGAATTGCAATTTTCCATAATCAAAGACCTGACCTTTACCCTGAAGGAAAAGTTGCTACGAAAAATGTCTGTGATATTAGTCCAGTCATTAAGTCGGAAAAAAGGGTTATAAACTTATAAATGCATGTGAACCGTAATATTTGTCGAAATCGGAATCCATCCCAACGGAGAACCGTGGTTTTGTAAATTTGAAGTTAGCTTTTCTAGGCCCCATGTAATATTCAAAACTCAGCCTTCTCGGTTTACATGCATTTCCAAATGTACCTATATACCTAACAACTGGACTATATTGACAAAAGTAATGAAGTTTTTGGCTTTTAAAAATCATATGCCTTGGTAATTAATTACACCTCGTTCAATTTTCGCAAAATAAAACCGTACAACAGCATATATAAGCATAACATAATTTAATGGTGGTACTTATCTCGATTATGGCAAAACCCCCATAGTTATGAAAACTACGAAGGAGGCATATGTCCTGCAGTGGGCGTCTAATGGCTGATGATGATGACTTATCTCAATATACTAAGGTGTTCCAGTTATGCGAGCGGTTTTTTCGGAGAGTATCTAGGTACCTAGTATCCACATATTTTTTGTTATCAGCGGGTCTAGATTCTGGGTAAGGATAACACTACCTACACAAAATAAAGACGGTAACGACGCAAGCTAACGGTTTTTCTCAAGACAAACGGCAACGAGCATTTCCCGCTTTCATCGACTGGAAATGCGACGTCTCCGTAAATATCCAGCTTTCCGGTAGAGAGAGGTGTCATCATGCGCTCTTAGCTTTTTGGTTTAGGATATAATTCGGTGCTTGTTTATCTATCGAGGCGGAGTTGTGGCCGAGCATACATAAAACATATATAAACGACGTTCGGGACGACAAATTTCTCCGGAGAGAATCTCGGCAGCGCGGCGGAGAACGCCTTTAACGAAGACTCTAAGTTGTGTGTAGCGTGTAACAAATATGAGACTGACGAGACAAATAGGCAAAAGGCATAGGGTTTTAATTAGTTAGAGAAACTTTGACTCCAAGTCGCTATACGTAGGTACATACAAAAAACGAACTATATCAAGATCCAAGATCATATCAGCTCCAAATCGTGTATTTGCATGACGCAACTATTGTTATGCCGGAACGACGTCGCAGGTGAAGAATTTATTGCGTCTTTATCGGTCAAAGAAAGTGGAGCGCAGGTAGAAGCGGCTCGTGACCGTTAATATTGTACAACTAATTTACGTCAATTTTTATAACTAGCACCTCAACAGCCGAACTACAGTTACGAAGACCGGGTCACCTGCTTGTGGACTCGTCTCAACGCTAACAGACATTGGCCCGGATGGTGCGTGGCCTCGACAAACACTGATGATGTTTGATTTTATTTAATCGCACCTCAATTCTGAACGTGGCGTTGGTATTCAAAACTGTTTTAGCCGAGATCCTAGCCTAGTGCCAAAACGCGACGAAATCTTTTGTTACTCCGTTCATTTTGGTACAGTACCTACCTACAGTATTGACTACGAATTAAAAAGTTTGTTGAGAAGCTTGCATAAAAAACATTGGACTAACGAAATACGGGAAAATGGACACTTTACAATGCGCTTTACATACCAAGAACGCTAAAACATTCGTTGCACATTAGACAGCCAGAGACTACAAAAAAGAATTCATGTCTGGCGATCCTCTGACAGTGGCGCCACCTTTAATTGAACAGTTAAGGTTGGTCCCACCTAGAAATGCGAAATTGTTTCACAATAACAATAAAATTATAGTTCTACTCCATGAGTTCCCGGACCCCTGTACTCCATTACACAGCATCGGCTGAATGGGCAAGTTGGCAATATCAATGTGGGTAGGTACTGCATGCCTGTCATTTTTATGCGAATCCCACGCAAACGAAGTTGCGGACAAAGCTTGTACCTGAATTTGTAGAGACAACACAGCTTCAGAATCAAAATCACGCATAACGAACTTGCATAAGCCAATCTCTAGGAGCATTTAGACTTAATAGCTTTCTAATTGGTTTAATGAACATCCTCTCATTACGCACTTAAAGCGTCGAGCGGTCTCGTAAAAATACACCGAAAGCGTCAGAACGAGGCGACCAGGCGACTTTCTAGGCAACTCCAAACGCAGGCAATCAATCCGCGCGAATCACTCATCAGAACACTTTCTAATCGTCGTCCACTGCGCGAGTGCAGTAAAATTAAATTTAAAATTTCAACTAGAATGATTTAAAATTTAAACTATGACCCGACGTGTTCTTAAACGCACCGCACCTACTTTTTTTTAACAAAACCTTCACTACGTCTGTTGTTCCATCATGATGAACGTAAACCGTTAAATCACTGATTTCAGCATATTTATGCAATTTAGTTTCCACGACACCGGAAATCCGCGTAACTACGGCTTTATCTCTTTAGGTAGGTATCTATCATTCTTTTGGAACAATATTTTCATTTTCTCATTATCCGACTAGATACCCGAGACCGAAGGGTGTTTCCTGTTCTTTCAAATCGTTGTCAAGAATCAGCCTCGTATATTAACTTACGATGAATTCCGCCAGTCTCAAGGTATTCAGACCGTTCCATAATATATATACGTGCAATATCCTTTTTTAGTACAATGGTGTTCTCTATATATTTATCTATAGGTACTCACCATAGTTACTTACGTTTCACCTCTCTTGTCCGCAGGTCTCAGGATGCATCCGAAGTTAGCAGGATGGGCGTTACTAGCCCTCGTCAGCTCATCGAGTATTATCCACACGCTCGCGTACCCTCAACAGCACGCGCTACTCATCTCACAGGTACATACTTCACCTTCTTTTAATGTGTTCACACAAGTGAACCGCTCACTCTGCTGTATGGCACAGACTTATTAATTTGTTTGTGCTTTAAAAGGTTTACTTCTCTAAACAGTTGTTTTTTCATATAGGTACCTACCTAGGCACTTAAGTAAGTAATACGAAAAATGCAAGCGTTTCCTTCGGTTACCTACTCAAGTAAATAGTTTCAGAGTTCCTACAGAACTCAGTAGGAATAGTGAAACTATGTTGACGACCTCGTGGTGCAGCGGTAGTGCATCTGCATACCATGCGAGAGGTCCCGGGTTCGAATCCCGGCTGGAGACGAAAAAAAATCCCAGGTCTACATGTTTGTGATGTCGTTGTTTCTGGTTCCCACGACACAGGGTATCCTAGTGTGTGGCCAGAAGCAATGTATGTGCCTGTATTTAAATGTTTATTTTTATGTACTTGAGAAGAGAAGATTATGTGACGAGCTCGAAGGATTAATTATATTTTTGCCTTAATTATCTACCTTTACCTACCTTCATACCTAACCCTCTGTTTCTCGTACACTTACAATAGGGTTTTATTAAGTTTTGTCCTGGTGATACCATAATAAGTATTAAGAACACTTTTGGACTCAGAAATATTTTTTATTAAGTTTTAAAATAATTGTAAGGTTCACAATACCACTACATTAACACCTTGCCCACTGTGAATGCTGTAAAATAAGCGTACACAAGACCGCCAGCGAATTCCATGCCACGGGTAAAGGTCAACTTTCTGTACAGCTTGTTTTGTTCGGGTCACCTCAGGGCGAACGAACGGACAAATCGCGGTTGTCACTATTGATGTAGATATTACCACTGTCGGAAAACTTCCACTACCAATATGCCCGGATCTTTCAGGACAGGACAGTCCCAACAGACTTTTGGTTACTTTTAAGTAGATTCTTTCCTCAAAGAACAGCAGAACTTTCGAGTTCAGGGTTATTTAATCGGTATTGATGAGGAATTAGATAAAAATTGGTGACCAGGATGATAATGAGACTGGAAGGTCCTCCAGACAAATCATCTCCAAATGCCTCATGAAAGCCGACCACCTTTCCGGAATATCATTAATTACCTTTACTCAAACCGAAATAAAGTTCTTGTAATAAATTACTTGTAAATATTGGTGCTGTAAAAATTGTTCTAAGTATTCACTAAAATGCATCTTTTTTTCTTTTTTTTCAGTCCACAAGCAACGTTAGAACACAAAACCCCCAGTACTACAGCAACCCGTTACCGCAGAATGGCCAACTGGCACAAGAACGCAAGTTTGCGGAAAAACCCAACGCGTTGAAGAAAGTAGCCATCGACGACCTGGACGATATCCAGACTAACTCAATTTCCGACAGCGGGTTCTCGTGGTCTAACATGCTTGGTAAGTTGCAATTCTATGTTACCTTCATGCCCTTGTCATGTTTTCAAGCAAAAAAAACTCTACATATATTTTTTTAACTCAACGTATTCTCCGAAAGCCAAGGGCGTTAAAAGAAAAACTGGCATACCAGCACTCGAATGAGAAAAAAATCCGAATGAGTTCTTCAATTCCAGAACATATTGGTGTTCCAGGTATGGTGATGCAGATGCTGTTCAACGGTGGAGCGACTGGGCCCAACAAAAGCGATAACATCGACACCGACTCCGTCTCCCCTTCTCCCTGGGCTAACCTGCTGTCTATGGGTCTCAAGATCCTCACGGCCATCCTCGGAGGTGGTGCTTCGAGCGACGGCATCGACAAAGTCGACAACGGATCTTCCCCCATGCAGGTACTACTATAAACCCTTTTTACGTTTGTATACTGCTCCTATCTGGAATGTAATATCGGTAGGCCGTATCATTAGAGGTATTATGTCTTTTTGGGAAGCGTATAACATGAAATACCAGATCGAGGCAGTGCACAAATAAAACAAGCATGTTCAGATATATTTAATTAATAAAACGGGTACAAAACACAACACAACATACCTTTTCCTAAAATTTTTAATAGTGTAATATAAATACTTACAGATTTTAGTTATGTTTTAGTTTCCTGGTCCACTAACAATGATTCTGTAGATATCCGTTTAACTATTAAAATTCTTATTTAGTTTATTTCAGTCACTCAAATCACTCAAGCACTGCAAGTTTTACCTTCACCTGTAGAAGTCATCTTGGAACCAAGAAGTAGATAATAGTATCCTTAATTCACTTGAAGTAACTATTACAACACTCACATTTTAGGACAACTCAACGAAATAATATTTTTGAAAGTCAAATTACACAGTTTTACTATTTAAAAGTTGTTTCCTTGAGGAGTGTCCTAAACTAGTGTAAATATAGTAAAATCGGTTACGGAGACGGCGTTGCTTCTCGCTTGCTTCAGGGTATATTGGCAGCGGTTCTGTCGACGGTTCTCGGTGCAAAAGATCCCGACCAAGTCGCCTCCATGGCAAAGCAGGCTGGAGAGGTACGCCCCACCACCTTTCCTTTTCCTTTCTAAGTATTGTAAATTTAAATACCTACATTACGACAATAGATAATTCAGTAAATCTCTTCTAGTAAAGCTTGAATTTTATTGGAATTCTTTTGATACTTAAAAGATTAAAAGTGACCATAATAATTAAAAAAAAAACTAATTCTTCTGGGATTTCCAAGTACGTTGGTCAAGAACGTTTTACTGGTTGACGTTGGTCCTACATATTTTCTATACGCTTTCCAGTTCATCAACATCGTCGTGAATCTGCTGGACGCCCTCAAGACTTCCTTCTCTCACCGCTCCATGCGCGCTCGCTCCATTGGCCGCAAAGACTCAGTCAGTGACGCTGCTATCGCCGGTATCGCGATGATGAAGACCTACGTCCGGTCCTTCGGCACTGACAACGACAGGTGCCTGCAGAAATACATCTGCGACGCCAACAGCGAGTGCTCTTCCGATATCGGACCCAAGAGCATCTTCTGCCAACTTGGAACGTGAGTCTTGAATCTCCTTTGTCTGTTCCATCAATCATCGTCAAACTCGTCTGAAATCTTGTAGTCTTCTGAATATGGGTTACTTTCTCCTGTGGCATTGTGCGCAATAGCCTTTATATCTTCGATAAGTTACTTAAGTACGTATTTCACTTGCGGCCTACAACGTCGCCCACATATTCAGGCCAAAGACAACCTTGGCTGGATTATGTCAACGACGTTAAAGCTGTTGTTTTAAAGAGCATATTCTGTTACTAATCTGCTTATTTTGTTTCTGTGATGTGTCTTGTTGGTATAATAAAGGTCTTTCTTCTTCTTCTTCTTCTTCTTCAGATATTAAGTGCTAGAGATAGCTCATCAAACCTAAAATAAATGAACCCTTCTTGAAGCTGGTAAAATAATAATAACGTATCGTGTCGTTCAATGAACAATAAACCATATAATCCTACTAATATTATAAATGTGAAAGTTTGTAAATATGTTTGGATGTTTCTTACTCAATCACGCAATAACGGGTGAACGGATTAGGTACATGAAACTTGGCGTACAGATAGACAAAGACCTGAATTGAGACATAGCATACTTGATAGCCCGGTAATGCGTTCCCGCGGCATAATATTAATTTTAAGTTTAAAATAGATGGCGTTGTGCGAGCGAACGTTGTGTTTTAAAATTGATGGCGTTGTGCAAGAATCGTATAAACTGATTCTGTAGCGGTACGAAGTTCGCCGGGACAGCTAGTATGTTATAATGAATGATAAAATAGTTTGTTTAGTTGTTGTTTGAACCTTTCACTGTGCAGTGTAGGTACATTAACGGTGTGTCCAGAGATTTTAATCAATTTATTTTTGTTCAAAAGGTACGCGGCCAGTTTTGTTCTGGAGAGGCAATCGGGGGGTTCCTTTGGAGACTTCTACGAAGCCGGCCGTCGGGGACGTTCTGGCGTCGACTGCCGCCAAATGTACCTCCAGTGCAACGAGGTCTAAGCTAGTGCCGAAGTCATCGAGTCCAACTACGTTTCGTAGCGCGATGATCAGAGAAAAAATATTGGATATTAGATGTAACCCGTAACACAGAATTTCGAAATAATTTGTGACTATTTAAAATTTAAACAGATACCAGGCGCTGCGTTTAGTCAACTTTCATGTTTTTACTCCAGATTTAGTAATGTGTGCCAGTAATTGAGGCACTGCTTTCTGCTCAAGCCGTAACCCATCGTACACAGAGCGCGTCGTGTAGTGAGTGATCTATTAACTTATTTAAATTATTTATTTATTTAACTTATTCTAGAGGTTTTAAGTAGGCATTGTAAATTATGAAATGTTTAATTAAACCCTGAAGGTAAACATAGTCCAGTTAATTCCTTTAAACATAATTTAGTGACAAACTGTTGTTAAAAGTTTTAAGAAGTAATAAACATCCGCCAAATTTTCACTTACGACTGATGTAATGTAAAGATGTAACTTCAGTGATGTGAATCATAATAATTTACGTCACCACTTAGTGTAGTTTTGTGTAATTGCGTGTGTGATTGAGGACGTCCTTGTGTGATTGATGTGTAAAATAAATTATTAAAAATTAAAACAATCTTTCCAATCCACTCCCAAATCATTCAAACTCTTGACACTGAAAGGTGTCATATCACTTATAAAAAGATTAACATTTTAATACTGTCGCAAAAGAAACAATGAACCTTATGCTATTTCTTCCGTTCAACGTTAATCTGAAATGAAACTGCCGTTTTAATGTATGTACCTCGGTACATGGCTAGTCTTTAACTTCGCATATCTCGAAATTGCACCCAACTTTGCAGCTAAACAGAGCGTGAATGAACCCTTGGGTGCGCAAGAGCATCAATGCCAAGTGACATCTTCGTCAGTCTGTTTGAAACCTTGAACTTGACGCGACGTATAAGTGGCAAATCAGTAACAAAGTTCACAATTTATTATTCATGATGACACTGGGAAATATGCTGTCACAAATGGGAATCGGAACGAAGCATGCAGCTGACAGGTTAGTACCGGCCTAGTAATGAATTAGTTTTAGACTCTGTTTCGGTTTGTTGTGAACAGTTCTTGACTAGTAGACACAAAATACAGGGTTACCCCGAAAATGTGCCATTACTAAAACACCTTAAATAGAGTCCCTTCTGTATTTATCAAAAACTTTTGTTCTATAAATTTTTCTCAGAATTTTATTTTTCGAAATATCAGTTTACATAATTTTATTACATTCTCGCCTTTCGCGCTCTACCAACCTCACAGTGGGGTATTCATTTATTAAAAAGTTGTTGTGAAACACAAACTCTTATTGACGTGTTTAAGGAAGCGCATTTTAGAGATAACCCCGAATAGCCTAAATTACTCGGATGTTGATACTTTTTTCAGTCTGTGTATTCTTGCCTGGTTGCCATAGCAGGGTATCCCAGTTTAGGACCAAGGGCCTAACTATGCGCATCAAATCCTGTCAGAATCCTGACGTTTGCGAGAGCAATTTTTATGCAGTTGGACAGCTAGACGAATGGAATCGTTCTCGACTTGGTGCGCATAATATTTTTATGTTATTTTATTAGGCCATTCAGTGTCCCACTGGTGGGCAAAGGCCTCCAGTTTAGCTCGTCCACTCCTATCTGTCACCGGCCATTCCCTGCCACCCCGGCTTGTGAGTTGGTCCCGCCATCTCCGCCTCGGTCGGCCACGCTTGCTGTATCCGTCGCATGGGACCCAGTTAGTGGCAAATTTTTCCCGTCTGTCTGAGCCCATGCGACTAACGTGGCCCGCCCAATTCCATTTTAACTTTGCGATCAGTGCTCTAACATCAGTGACTTTGATTTTGGAGCGCAACGTGGTGTTCCAGATTCGGTCACTCCTTCTTATGTACACCCATCTGGCCCCAAAAAGTGTACTCATCAACGTATTGTATATCCTGCCCATCTACCACGACCATACGTTTCGTGCTGTTGGTCATGCGCTGAGTTTTTGATCTGTTCATCTTCAGTGCAGCCTGAAGGCTTGGCGCGCTGAGTTCTTGCAGCGGTTTTTGAATATTTGAAGCTGTTGGTGCTAGGACCGCTAGGTTTTCGAAAATTTCTTCCAAGGTGCTGGTGAACAGCTTCGGACAGCGGATCGCCTTGCTTTACTCCTTTATTTTTAGTTTAACATTTTTTTATTTCAGCAGGTATTCCGATTACCACAGTGCACCGGCTCACGAGCAACACATCTATTATGCTTACGAGCCACACCATGACCACGGCCACTCTTGGAAACAGTAAGTATTCACTTAAAAAGTTAAGTCACTGAAGGGTGACTTCGAATTCGTTCGCGGTTTTTTAAGGGGACTTTCTAACCATGATTTAGAAACATGCGCCATATGTTTCTAAACGATGGTTAGAATGTTTTAGTTTAAAAAAAATACAAAATAACTGAACTTAAGCATTAAACAATAATATCAGGACGAAAATTAACAAAAAACTGAAAAAACCTTCGTTAGAGCGTCTTATGGGCAGCGCTGACCAACTCGACGAGTAAAAACGTTAACATTTACGACAGCGAATTGCATGGATGCCGTTTTAATTCAATGTTTTTCCCAAATTAAACATTGTTCGCATCGATGAACAAACACAATTAATTCCTTTCCGGGAAGCTAAGGGAACAACAAAGTTCTGACTTAGAAAATGGTGCATTGTTATCAGTGCATTTATAGATATTATTATTGTTATTTATAGACTTGTGTTGTGTCAAACAAGCCAAGTAATAGTAATTAGACCAAAATAATAATGATGAAGGGGACGTTACTCGATATAAAACCGAGATCAGCGTTCAAAAGATCAGCGGTCTTTACTGTAATACCGGCAACACTATTTGCTTAAAAACTCGATTTTTTTTTTGAGATTTCATTAGACTATTTGCGAGACATTTAATATCAAACAACCCGACTGCTGAGCATTAACTACTATTAATTTGGGTACCGCCTGCTTATTAGTCTGCAGTCAGGTTATTTCAGTTTTTTATGTCTTCAGTATAAGCAACGCCATCTAGTGAAATAGCTAAATTAAACAGTAGCCAAATTGAACACAGCGCCATCTAGTGACAATATGGAGAAACTCTTGCAAAAGAGCTCGGGAATTTTTGTTTTTTTTTAATTTATGACGACTTCATACGATGAATCGATTGATATATTAATTGTCAAAATCTGACCATTGGTTAAGGAGTTATGAAGAAGTATAAAATCGAGCATACTTACACATACGAACTTTACACATTACCCTCCTTTTAGACTCCGCCGCGCGTCGGACGCGTAAAAAGTCATTCGATCAGCCACCAGCAGTTTTGTTCAGCAGAATCGTGGTCAGCAAATAAAACGCCTTTTTAAGCAATTTTTGGTCACCTTAATAGTTATATAGTCAGCAAAGTAATTATTGTTCTGCAAAGGGAGTCATCCGTATTTATCTAAGTACGACCTATAGAGAGGACATCCCGACCAACCTTCGGCTTATAAACTGCTGTCCGTTGCCACTTGACAGTGACAGTGTTCACATGTAGTTTAGTTGACCGGTACAAATATCAGTGAAAATAAAAAAATCTGACGATTTCTGTCGAGTTCAATTACGTAATTTGAAAGACTCTTTGGCGTGGATACATTGATACTGTGAATACATTTTTTGAATCCACGAAAGCAATATAAAATCTGTTGAACCGCTTCTTTACCAGGCTGCGCTTAAATATCACTATTGGCAACACTGGTTATAGTATTGTGCGACACAAATTTTGTTCGGGATGTCCTCTCTATACGTAGTAAGTACTTTGACTAAATGATATGTATATTGTTTTTTGGCACTTCTATCCTTTTCTGTCTAAACACCATCAGTGTTTGGACAGCAATAAAGAAATACGCCGCATAAAATTAATATTTACTGCTGACCACTATTGCAGCTTAAAACACCTTTGTTGTCGACAGAAAAGGTTATATTACTAAATAAATCCGTATTTTGCTGATCGTTTAAATGACAAAAATAATGAGCCAATAAACGTTCCAATGCAGGGCACAGGCCTTCTCTCAGAGAAATACGCTAAGACGATCGAGTTTCCTCACGATGTTTTACTTCAGCATTCGCGAGTTGTATTGCTACTACAAATTTGTACGATATTTGAAAAAAATAAACAATGTCATAGGCGCATGCCGCGATTAGAACCCATGACCTCTCCAATTTGCGACCAGCGTTTTACCGATACGCTACCACTGCCCTTTAAATTAACCCATTTTATTTTCAGCAGCTACCATGGCAAGAAGAACCACGCAGCAATGTCAGCGTTGACGCTACTGGCTTTTCTGTTTTTCCTGCACATTCTGCAGCAATGCTTGCGTGACCACATGCAGTCAATGCAGCAGATTCCGCAAGTGATGATAATGACAGCCGGAAGGGAAGGTGATGAGAAAATCGCCAAACAGGCAGCTTCCAATAAAGTCGATAAAAGTGGCATCAGGAATAATGAAAAAAGTAAGAACGAAGAAAATAAAGTGTTTAATAGTCAGCTGACGAAAATAAAAGTCGCGCAGCACGTTCCGAAAGTTAATTCGCACAAATTCAATGATCTGCACCCGGATTACTCAAATAGAACCTTGTTTCCCGGATTTGTGACAGCGGGTGATGATTATTAGATTTTTATTCAACCGGCATTCAACCGGCGAAAGTAAAAACCACCTACTTCTTTTTTTTTTCTTATTGTGCAAAAGGTTTTAAAATAAAAATACTTAGTCCATGTTCAGACAATTTTATTATTCTAAATTAACTAAAATGACAAATAATCACAATATCAACTTACAATTACTTTATTGTTACGAAAACAATATAATAGAGCCAGTTTCTGTCGTTAAAGTAAAAAACTTGAGAGTGCAACGGTATTATTTGCAAAAACTACGAATCTCTGAAACACTCCTCAGAGGCAGTTTAAATAATCTGTGGCTAAGTTTTTCCTGTTACCATAGACTATTTAAACTGCCTCTGAGGAGTGTTTTAAGGAATCGTGATTTCATAAATAAGACCGTTACATCATTAAATAGGGACTGTTTCTAGTAAAATTGGTGAAAGAGGCCCTAAGTGAAATTACTAAGAATGCAGATTATTATGTTTATAAAGCGCAACCAATAAAAAAGAAAACCTCGCCATATTGCGGAATATCAGAGGAAGTAATTTATTTTACTGGCAACAATTACTTTAAACGTCATTTATGAATGTCGATTATTTTAAGGCTATTTTGAGTTTCTTCAAAAGCAGCCTATATAGGTCCCACTGTAGGGCACAGGCCTTCTCTCAGAGAGTGTATAGGCTTAATCACTACGCGTGCCCACCGCGGATTGGCGATTTCAAGCACTGAGGAATGTGTATAGCTCAGACACTCAGGTTTCCTCACAATGTTAGCTAGTGTTGTTACTACTATAACTTCACAAATGTACATAACTTAGAAAACAAAGTCATAGGCACATGCCCGCACTGGGAATCGAATCTGGGTCTCTCGCTTCAGAGTCCAATGTTCGACCCACTAGGCTACCACCGCTCTTCGCACTTTGTGAGTTTTAGGATGCATTCGTGAAAAAAGTGCGACTTTCAACCGCAATATCTCCTCAAATTCCAAATCAATTTCTCAAGCATGGTTACTTTGGGAAAAATGTTCGTAATGATTCAGAGAATACGTGGCTTTCGGGAAGGGCGTTATTAAATTATCAAAGCACCCAACTTCAGACACCTGGAGGTTCTAATACAATTTTCTTCCTCGTGGTGAAGGATACGTAGATATGTAGTAGAAAATTTATGCTGTCAAAATCAAGAGAGATCTCAACTTAGATAAGAAGTCCAAGGCGGTTACACAGTTCAAAATTAATGTCATGCCTTCAGACAAATTGATTTTTTTAACCTTAAATGGTTAACCAACGAGCTAGAACTGTAACGCACGAGAAAAATTATCTGCGATTTTCTTAAACGTGCAATTATCTCGCACTTACATTCTCGGATTGATTAAATTCACTTTACATAATTAAATCCACACTAAAAATGCGCTCTCACGTTTCCTACAAATTAAACAAAATACTTTTCTCATTTTCATAGTTCTGTAAAGGTACTCTAGGCTGGACGCATACGCAACGCATGTTAGCTTGATCAGATTGTTGTTAAAATTTTCTTAAGTCGAACGAGTGCCACATTCGTGCTTACTTTTGTTGCAGTCGGGTCTCTGCCTATCCCTTCGTTAACTGTATCCATTCGACCACCAGTATTTCCAATATTAAAGCCTAACAAAACGATCTACGGCCGAACCTCTGCATTTCACTATTGTGTTCAGTTCAGCGTCTTTTCACTTAGTGCGCTCTGGGAATTTAGTGGCCTGTAGGAAGCATCGTATCAGATCGCTTTCGTACATTACGTTAGCAGTGTTGCCAGATCCTGGCCGGCCAATGTCCCTAATATTTTAAAAACATTAGCCCAAGGTTCGCCTAGATTATCAGCTTTGGGGCCTAACATCGCCTCAATGAGATGATGACGCTTAAGGATGCAGTGGTAGCATGCAATTTTGTTAGTATACGTTTTGTAATAAAAATCTTAAACCTTATTATGCACACACATATTTTGCTTTAGGTAGTCGCCAGGAATTTTAAGACAGCCCAAATAGCGACTGGTCACCAATTACAAGTTTTAGTCGCCATTTTACCCTCCGAGACGGTCCAAATAAATTGGCTAATCTAGAACACTGCGCAACCATCGGAACCATGGAACCATGTGCAATGCAATCATCGGAGCAGCAAGCTGGGTCATCTGTTCTAAAGAGCGCATCGAACATCCGTTGGTTCGGCCGCATGTGCGATCGTCCTTTAGCTCTTTTACGGGATACAAATTATTCCATTTGTGGAATATCGAATGTCAACTAAATAGAGGTCTTCTAATACACTGATCAACATTGACTAATCAACACTAATAACTTGCGTGTGCTCCCAACCTTAGATTGTTTTCATTTAAATATGAGACGACCCAGGGTTTTTCTGATTAACAAAACTATTTTAGTTTTCCTATGTACTAAGTAGTCTCGACACGTATTTGAAGAAATGCTTAGAGCTATTTACGCCTCACGCGTTCTATATACTTGGTTTGCGTGAGTGCACTAGAACCCATAGTGGGGTCGGTCATCCTATTCCAATCCGTTTGGCCTACCACAAAACCGATGGCACGCATCTTCTCTTGTTCTCTTCTTTCTTCGATATCTGCCCAACGGACCTGTTTTAATGAATACGATGAAAAATCCGCGTGCGGTGCACAGGTAGAGCACTTAATGATAACAAACTCACCAGTCTGTCCCGTTATTTTACATTAGGAACATGTAAATTTTGTTTTTAGTAATAATGGATCGGGTTGAAGATAACCCAGAAAGTGTTGATGCAATAAAAAGGAGATAATTTGTTGCAAAAATGCAACTCTTCAAATGTACAAAAGGTAAGAGGCAACTTGCCAATCAAATCCGAGACAAAACGTCAAGATATGGTTGTAAAGTTAGTAAGTAAAGAATGTTAGTTTGCGTTGTATGCCAAAATCAGCATTTCAACCTTGTTGCCAGGGTGCAAAAAACCAATATTCAACATTCAAAAAATCAACATACAACTATAATGTGTTCAGTCTTTCAAAAATAAACAAGTATAAAGCTTGTCAAGTTCATTAAAGCAGTGTTTTTATAAAATATTTTACGCACTTTCACCGCAGCGTTTTTCAAAGATCCTTTCTTTTAAAACGTAGTACATAGTACATATTTTTATTTTTGCCACGTTTTACAACCATATCAAAATGCAGGTTGCAATCTGTGAAACCGCAAAAAATATTGCATACTTTTTAACTATATGTTTTATAGGCTGGACCCTTAACGTTTTGAACAGGCCTTAACACCAGTATGTTGAAAAAAAATACAAAAATAAACCGGTATAATACGGACAGCGTTGACTTAGGGGAACACCAAAAACGCATAAAGTTACGAATACTAATGGAGTAACCGTAGTATACTTACAGTCTTCTTTCCCGGCTTAGCCTTGGAGGGCTGCCACTCGTCTAGCTGTAGGTAGTCTTCCATGGAGAGTTGCGATGACCGTAGCGGCTTACTGGTTCCGTCGAGGCGTGCTGCAACAAACCATACCACGATATTAGCTCCGTGTTTGACTACTGATCTCGGGTTCGGAATTGACAGAGAGATAAAGTTGTTTTAAGGGCATGTGGCGACAAGGCATAAGTACCCTAGAAAAATGCGCTCTCGTGAACCAAAATTCGGTTGAACAAAAGACAACAAATATATACAATAAAATTAATATTGTTTGTATATTGTTCAAATAAGTTACAAAAGTATAGTAGTGCATACTTAATATAGGCAGAGGTCGACATAAACTCGGGAGAAATGTCGGATTTCTATCCCCTAAACTGAGCGTACCTAATGATATCCTTTGCCCGATTTCGCGGACTATTAAGAACTACTTAACCCGTTTCACAGTTATTTCGCTTTCCCCAACATTTATCTGTCACTAACAGCGCTAGGAGCATTGTTACTGTCTTGGCCCTATTTATGTATATATGAAATTTCTGCTGGTCAATTTTATTTATAAATGGCAGATAACGAGTATTTTTTTTTATTGGTGGGCTAAAGTCAAAGTCACATAAGAGAAGGGTTTGATAGTAAGGAGGACATTAGGGTTTAGTTGGCGAAAACGGGCATTAGATAACCTGTATCTTAGAGGATGTCGTCCATAATATGTTGTAAACACGTCCTAAATAACTTTTTAAATTACACAAGAAGTGAGCCAACATTCAGTTAGGTACCTACCTAGTTGGTTGGCGTCGTCCATTTTCTCCCACTTCGAAGTGAAGGAACTTTCGACCTGTGATGGGGCAGCAACTTTTGGCTTTAGGATTTAAGAAATCTATTAAGCTGCAATAAAATTATATTAAACCTAGCCTAATGTGAACCGAAGCCTAAAAAGGTGAAATTGTATTAGGTAACTCTAAAAGGCAATGTTTCTACTGGGTCACAGAACCGCCATTTTGTTTTTGGAAGTGGCGCCAAATGCTCCTTGAAACTTGTCTAACCTTCGCAGTCATGCAGTTTCCTGAGCTACATTAAACACAATATTATTTTCTGTCAAACATGATAGGCTTAATAAATTCTTGGCTTTACCTATGCTAGAATCAACATAAGCTACCCTTAAAACAAAACAATTCAGTCCACTTAAACAAAAAAATTATAAGAGGGGTTCAATAGCCGATCCATACGATCCAAACGTCCCCCTAAAACTGCGGAGCTCATTGGCGAGCCCTCACCTCAGGCTCTTGATCCTCCATGATGACGTCATCGTCCGCATCCTCCATATGTACTTCAGTAATGGCCGCGTTCTGGAGTAACGTTGTCGCGTCTAGCTGTATGTGGTGCGATGGAGTCTGGAAGAACCTCGCGCATATCACTTCTATGTCCTCCAACGTACGATTGTGAATATTCCGCTTGTAGCATGTTTGAGCGTCCATTTCCATCGTACATATGTATACCTACAATGTTTGGGTGAGAAAGTGTTAAATAGGGTGTTTCATTTCAATATGGGTGACATTTAAACAATAAACAAAGAATACGGTTTTTAGCAATAACATATAAGATAAAATAAGAATATTCTTTATTGTACCAGGAAAAACACAAACATGAAATGTTTACAAAAATGCAGTACAATTGGCGGCCTTATTATTTTCTGTCAGCAACAAAAGCCTTTTGAGTAGCAACTAGTGGTCGCAGAAAACTCCAAATTCATCAGTACAAAATTGCAAATGCATTTATTTGTGACCATATTTGATGTATTTGCTGACCATGTCTCGCTGCTCATTTATTTATAGATTGAATAACTCATGATGATCTCGTCTTATGCCACTCACACCCTTCGTTATTATTTTAAGAGTAGCCAAGTGGCGCCCGACGCATACGAAATGTGGGGGAGCGGAAGACGTGGGTACACGAACCACTAAAGTGGAAATGGGCGGGACATCTAGTTAGACGGGAGTACGGAGGGCGGACGAAAGCGGTCGCACAGTGGTGACAGAGAACTGACCGTCGTTCGGTCGTTCGGTGGGTAGGTCAATGACATTAAGAAGGCGGCAAGAGGGCAATAGACGAGATTGGCAGAAGACCGGAGAGGTTGGCGTGACGATGAAGAAACCTATGCTCAAAAGTGGGAGTCTGTCGTGGACTGTATGGATTGATGCCGAATGTTCGAATAATTGTGCGTGAATTTTGCACAAAGTGTTGCACTTTGCCTAAATGCACTGTTTGTCTTAAGGCTGCTCTTACGTGGACCATGCTGTCTCGCTCGCACAATCGAATTTTTTTTTATATTGTAGTAATATGAAAAACTTTTGATAAATGTGGTCAGCTCCTATATTACGCGCCCCAAATCCCGAGCGATTCCAATCGTCTAACTGTCAAATTAGTATGGAATTTCACAGTTAGACGATCGGAATCGCTCAGGATTTGGGGCGCGTAATTAGGCCCCTAAGGGTTTGATGGATAATTAAATTATGGACATCTATAAAACACACATATTTTAGTTTATAATAAAGAAAAGTTGTTTCCAAAATTATTAATTTGGGAATAAAATTTTCTCAATGAAAATCTTAGTAGGTATAGGATACGAAAAATATGCCTTGAATATCTGCGATTTAATTATCCATCAAACCCTCAGACCACATTCATGTGAAGTATACTAATTTTATTATAATCACAAAAAATTTTAAATTGTGCGAGCGAGACATCATGCTCCACGTAAGAACAGTCTTAACCTTTGGTATGCTGGGGCGCACTCAATTCGGCGACCCGTCGTCTGCGACGCAAAACTCGCGAATAGAGCGCATTCGCCGCGGTTACGATTTTGTCGAATAAGCATAAAATATTTGAGATATTACTAATTATGGTAATTTTATTATATTGTCAGATAGATTCTCAATCGAATACATTGAAAAACATTATTGGTAACTATGTTGTTATTTCTATATACAGGTTGTGAAGTCTGAATTTAGAAAAATTTCGACCTGTTCGTAAAAAATAAAATTTTATAGTAAATTTTTAAGGTAATGCCTCTATTTTTTAATTTTTCCTGTTGTTAGTGAACTGCCTTGTTGCACAAAACCAAGAAATATATAATTTTAGCGTATCTAATCGCTATAATAACGTTATAAACAGGTAAAAATTTACAATCAGCCCAGTACGGTGGAGTCTCAATTTCAAATGGACTTTTTTCTTTTTTTTTTCATTCACGATGTCTAGGTGAACGTTGACTATGATTCGTTCGTTCATTAGGATTCAAATAAAACAAATTTGAACTTAATATACATTAAATTAGAGTTGAAAATTAACTAAAGTTTGTGGAGTGTAGAGGTTGTTCGAACATGAACATCCGCACACGACGGTTACTGTGTATGTTTGCACATCCGCATACCAAAGGTTAAGCAGTGATTAAACAAAAGGAAATTGAACACGATGTTAATTAATCCTAATAATGTAGTAGCCATGTTACTCAAACGGCGGCATTTTACGGCGATGGCATATTCACAAAAATATAAGTAAAGATTTTAAAAACGTCACAAAAGTATATTTGTAAACTCACCTGGAAGCCATTTTGTCTGGCAAAATTCCATACATCGGCGTAACTCTTCAGTTGATCGTTTACTGCATCATAGATCAAAAATGGAAAGTAGCCATCGGTCAGAGATCGTTTGAACGCTCTCTTCAATGAATTCAAGTAAGTCTCCTCTAACTTTTCATCGTATTCGTATTTAATTAAGGGTTTCTTCACCTGGGAAATTTATGTTACTTTAATTAAGTAGATCAATGGTGTTGCTAGATTGATGATCAGCTAGATCATCAATCTAGCAACACCATATGAAGTTTAAATGGTGTTGCTAGACTGATGATCGAATCTCG
Source organism: Yponomeuta evonymella (assembly GCA_963969515.1). NCBI lineage: Eukaryota > Metazoa > Arthropoda > Insecta > Lepidoptera > Yponomeutidae > Yponomeuta > Yponomeuta evonymella. Next base: position 7,880,965 of record OZ018355.1, on the reverse strand, counting down.
AATAATAAAGAAAATATGATGTTCTGTTTACACACTATAACTCAAGCTTACTTGCGTTGCTCATAGTGGCTGTTGGGGAACTTCAAAGCGCGCTCAAATCTCTCAAGTGGAGGTTTGAAAAGAGATGACCCTTCACTTGCTGGCGTTTCACTTGGCTATTCGTATTCGCGTATTTGCCGACGCTTTATAATACATTACAGCTCTTGCATATTTGCCAAATCCGCAATTACGAGCGGCCAAGTGAGGCGCCGCCATCAGGCTATCTAGCTAAGAGTTTACAAATTTGTAAGAAAATAGAGTAATAATACTAAAGATTTACAATTTTTCCTGTAGCAGGATCCTTCTCTTCCACTTCGACTTCCTGCATGAAATAATCGTCTATGGACATTATTCTTGCCGCATTACCGTACTCTGCTTCTCGGTCTCTAATTAGTTTAGCTAAATACGACTTGCCGCTCCCCGGTGGACCTAAAATTTTGAGAAAAAATTGTTAAGTGAAAAAATCGAGATATAACTTGAACTAATAAACATTTACAGTCCTACCAGGTGACTCTGCCAACGTTGTTTTTGCCATATTAATAGCCTACCTACGACCTATTCTCAGACCTACTAAATATACTCAAAAATTCTCATAAAAATCGGTTCAGCCGTTTTGAAGGAGTTCGATAACAAACACGGTGAGACGAGATTTTTATACATATATTAGATTTATGAAAACATGATTCCTTAAAACACCTTTCAGATGCAGTTTGAATAGTCTGCGGTAAAGGTAAAGACGTAACCACAAATTTATTTAATCTGCCTCTGAGGAGCGTTTTAATCGTGTTCATAAGACCGTTGGTCTTATTTATAACAACACCATTCTTTAAAACACTCCTGAAATGCAGTTTAAGATTAGTGGAATAGTCTGTGGTAAAAGGAATGACTACCACAGACTATTTAAACTGCATTTGAGCGTTTCAGAGCAATCGTCCTCCTGAGAGAAGGCCTGCAGTGGAAGCTGCTTATGTTATGTTTATTATTTGCAAAATAACATTTCTAATCACAATTTTAAATAACAGTACTGACCTCTCAAAATAATAACTAACTTCTCTGGTCTCATATCACGTCCAGGTTGTTCTATTAAGTCATCAATCATGACAACGTGTTTCGCATCTGAAACAGTGATTTTGCCCTTTGCCTTTTTCGCTTCAGCATTGTCATCTTCTGTGCTTGTTCCTCTTTTACGGGACTCAGACTCGCGACCGCGGTTTCTGCTGTCATCTCTTCTATACCTATCGTCTCTTTCCTTTTCCCGTTCTCTATCCCGGTCTCTATCACTATCTCTTCTACTGTATCTATCGCGATCGTCGCGTCTTCTATCGTCATATCTGTCATCAGATCTCTTATCGTCATATCTTTCATCAGGCCTCCGCCTCTCATCGAAACTGTCTCTCGGCGGAGCTCTGGACTTCCAGTCGTCTCTCAAGTCTTCTCTAAACCTCCTCTCGTAGTCTCTCGACGGAGGCTCTCGCTCTCTCCCGTGTCTGTCCAAGGACTGTCGTGACCGTCTGTTAAAAATATCGTCGTCTCTCCTCGATCCGCGCTTAGTGAACAACTCGTCTTCGAACTCCTTGCCGAAGTTATCAGAATCTTTGCTCTTGTACTCGTCGTCCTTCGAGATATGGTTGTAATCGAACAAATGCACTGGTTCCAGGAAATCGCGAGCTGAAAAGTAAAATAGCTCGATCAGAATAGTGTAGAATAATGTATTGCTAACATTTAATAACAAAAACGATTTACATTACGTGAGCTACCTACAGCGAAATTCTCAAGGCTCTGAAGATCGTAAATTAAATTGAACTAACTCCCAGTGGGGCTGGCTACCGCCACTCCGAAATTCAGTAAAGCTGTAAATGGTGTTAAAAGCATGAAAATCAGAACGATTGATCCTTAGGCCATGCGAATGAATTTGACCCATAGCACCCCAAATAAATAAAACAAGGAGAGGAGTTATGAATCGGTTCAATAAGTCCTTTCATTAGATACCACACACGATAGGTTTCAGAACATTTTTTTTCCATACAAAAAAACATGTCAAAATCTCCTTTCTTATTTATTTTTTGTTGCTACGGGTCAACTTCATTCGTATGGCCTAAAGATCAATCGTTCCGATTTTCGTGATTGTAACACCATTTGCAGCTTTTTTTGGCATATCGCTACCACTACAGACAAATAACTCATTTAACACACACGACGCGTCAAGGCACCTCCCACCGCACGGCGACCTACGGAGTGACACGGTAGTTTTTTGTTTTAGAAGTAGATAATGAGTAAAGATATAGGAGGGTTTTTAGAAATACGTAGTAGGCATGTATTGTGTTTTTAGAAACTGTCATAGTAATTAGGGTTCCGTAGTCGACAAGGAAGCCTTATATTTTCGCCATGTCCGATTCCGACATAGCGAAAATATATTAATAACATATAGTCAAAAAGCAGGCATGAAAAATGCAACAAAAGTTAACCATCTACAAGGGCCTAAGACGGAGAAAAAAAAATTAAAACTTCGCTTTAATTACCTTTCAACCTAAGTGGTTTGTGTTCATATTCAACAATAATAGATGGTGTGAAGAGTGGCTCCTCTACCCATTTAGGTTTCGGCGGTGGGGCGACAGGAACCGAGGCCACATTCTCACGTTGATATGGCCTATTATTGGATGTATTAGGGAATTCATTTATCTGCTGCAATCCTGGAAGATTTGGAATCAGGGGACGGTTTGGCCGACCAGGTCTCTGTGCTTCACTGATGGTATGTCCGTGATTCTGATAGTCCTGCTCATAAGCATCATTGCCATCATTGTAATACTGATCCTGTTGCTCCTGCCCACTTTGTCTATTATTGAACATGTTTCTGGGAGGGCCTTGCTGAGAAAAACCTTGCTGCATTTGACGATTTGGCCCTTGGTGGGGTTGGCCTAGCCCCTGGTTTTGTTGATTAGGTTGACCTGGCCCCTGGTTTTGTTGATTAAGTTGACCAGGCCCCTGATTTTGTTGGTTAAGGTGGCCTGGCCCCTGATTTTGTTGAATTGGGTGACGTGGCCCCTGATTTTGTTGATTGGGATGACCTGGACGTTGGTTCCATTGCATAGGACCTTGATTTTGTTGCATAGGATAACCTTGACCCTGATTACGCTGCATAGGGTGACCTGGTCTTTGGTTATTTTGCATGGGGTGGTTCATATTATTGGGACCTCGATTTTGCTGGTTCACAAACTGTTGTTGCTGATTGCGGAATGCTTGATAGTTCGTATTGTCACCCCACTGACTGTTCTCACTGTTATTTTGATTGCCTTGTCCTTGTAAAGCTTGAGCATTTGTAGGCTCGCTTTTTCCTATGACCATGCTAAGTATGTTCATTATCTTTGCATCCCCAAGAATGTTGTTAATGCCCTTTGAAATGGTATTGTAGTCAGGCCCCTTTTGCCCTTTCTCATCTTCAGTGATGTCAATTACATCTTGTTGTGAGGTATGTGTTTTGTCTGCTTCTGATACCAGGTCTAGGCCCGGTATACCTTTGCTGGATGCGCTGCTAGGCAAGAAAGAAGGGCTGTCTTTTGAATTACAAGTATCTTCATTACTCATTTCTTGATATGAACCATATCTATCCTGAGTTTCAGCATTCTGATTGTTCGCTCGTCCATATGTAGACTGATTTTGGGCCGCATTTTGATTTAAATACTGGGGTGAATCATTGTAATAATTTTGTTGCTGATGATTAGATTTATTTAGGTTACCCTGGTGTTGATTGGTAGTAGAAGGTGCCTGGGTCATTGGTATATTCATAGGCAACACAGGAGGTTTATTTATTGTTACAGTAGAAACTTGTGGAGGAGTGCCCAATAACTTTGCTCGTCTCAGATTCATTTGTTTACGACGCTCTAACAGCTGAGCCCTGCATGCTTCAAATTTTTGTTCATACTCATTGTATGCTTGCTTGTCTGGATGGTTAACATTTTCACTCTTCCACTTTTCAATTTCTTCTTCCCATTTCTTGAACTGAATATCAAAGAGCCTTTCTTCCTCAGCCAGCTTCTTTAAAGCATCAGCATTGACCTGTGCTAACGGCTGAGATGGTGGTGGTGGTGGTGGTTGCTGATGCTCCGACTTTGGTGGCTGTGAGTGAGATTCTGATTCGTAAGACCATTGTTGGTTATTACCTATGTTGTTTTCATAGCTGTTTGGAGCAGCTGGATACAGGGGCTGGCTGGCAGCTGAGGTGGGGATCGCGGCCAGTGTGCGGGTTTGCATAGAGGTTGGAGCTGGAACTGGAACGGGCTGACCCTGTGAGTTGGCATACAAAGGCTGGTCATTCTCGTGCGGGGGTGGCGGCGGCTTGTCGGGCGGAGGCGGCGCGGGCGGCGGGGCATTCGTCGGCGGCAGGGGTGGCATCCCACCTATTTGCTGGATCGCTTGCATCTGTTGCGCGTACTGAGGGCAAAATTTTGTGTCAAATGTGTTTTAAATAGGTGATCAAAGTAATTTTTAATATTGAGGTATGTAGGCTTAGCAATAAATCTTATCACCAATTACTTTATTTGTAGACTGACGGTGTTATATACTAATAAAAACAAGATTCCTCTAAAACATTCATTTCTCAGCGGCAGTTTAAACAATCTGTGGTTAGTTGGTTACATCTTTCCCTTCACCACAGACTATCTAAACTGCCTTTAAGGAATCGTGTTCTTATAAATAAGACTGTTAATAACTAATAAATGCAACTTTAACAAGCAATTACTAACAAACGGGGGGGTGGGTTTTAGATATGTCATAAATATGATCTTATCTTATTTTTTAAATTAGTGCAGAGGGGTTAATGGTTCAACTTAAACCATTTAGCACATTCTTTTATTCAAGGTCTCACCAAATAAATTTATTACAATAAACTTAGCACAAATGATGCCACAACTCAGTGCTTAGGTTGATTAGGTTACTCGTAGGCTCAAGTAGTTTGAAAACCAACTCAGCACACCCTATAACCATGCAATGGTTGTGGTCAGCTCCCTAAAATGTGCATGAAAGCCAGAAGCGCGGAGAGGGTAGCCCCCGTTCGCTGTAACAAATCCCAGACACTTTGTACACAATTGCGGTTGAGACTGGTCAAAGGTTGGTTAAGTATACCTACGTATCTTGACCAGCCCCGGATCTAGGGGGGGGTTAAGCCGGGCTCAAGCCCCGGGCGGCAAATTCCATCTTGACAGACGAATAGACAACTCAACCGTAACGCAACTTGTGACAACTTTGGCCACTGATATGTCAGTATTTTAGGCACATCAATTATTTTTCGCGGGGCGCATAGGCACATAGGCTGGTCAACGCGGCGGCCCGTGCAGTGGGCAAGTAAAACACATTTGGGAGCAGTTAGCGTGAACGTGACGAAGTCACTGATAATTAAAGACATAGACACGCTAGGTAATCTCCATAGAAAGGCACGAGCGCTGCCGCACACACACAGCCTCATTCCGTTCCGCGTTTTTACACGCCGCCAAACGCACACACAGACCAATATCGACCGGTACGGGAGGTATTCAGACGGGTTGTCCAATGCGCCCGGCGGCGGACCGGCGGCACGCCGAACTCGGATTTCATTCAACTTGCGATTTGCGCATGACCTGCACGCACTTCGCTCAAGACTATTGGCAAGATGGGACTAACAACAATGGCGAGAACAAAACGAAATTCAAGGTACCCCGCGAAAAAGAAGTAGTACCGTAGGTACCTGGTAGAAAAAGAAGTAGTACAGTAAGTACCGTAGACAGTGGTTTGTAACGTAATCTACATGGAGGTAGAAATAAACTGGTTGATTATCAACGGTACATTACAAATAAAAACCGGCCAAGTCCGAGTCGGACTCGCGCACCGAGGGTTCCATACAAATTTGTAGGAGTCCCGCAGTTTTTTTCGAACTTTTCCCCAAGTTCAAAAAATTACCCCACCCCACCTACATTCCACGTTCAATTGTGGGACGGCGGGCGGGGCACTGTCAGTGGGCATTGTCCTAAAAAAATTAAGTTGTTTTCATATTTTTCTTTAAGAAAATTGGTAAGTTTGAGAGCCGGTTAAAATTATTTGCGAAGCAAATAAGTGTTGAAATACTGTAAAACAATATTTCCTAAGTTGGTTACACATTAACTCATACCACACATGAACGGCAATGCTTTTAGTGAGAGGTGTTGTGTGGAAATATTGAAAATATTTCAATTCCTACTTCTATAATTTTTTTTAACTTCACACAAAAAAATATATATCCCATAAGTATCTGCATTTATCCTATATCTTTCGCCGAACAACAGAAGTAAATGCTTTGTCAGAGAGCAATAAAGCATAGTATTTTGGCTGCCAGGAAACCGTTTCCTAAACACTATGTTCAAAAACCCGCAAAATCGACATAGGCATCCAGACGGCGAAATTAAAGTGGAGTTGAATCAGCAATGATAGTGGAATTACCGGTGGCGACTCCGGCTAGACGGACGAGAGTCGAAGTCGTCCCAGGAAATTGATAAACATCCTGCCGGAATGATCTGAGTTGCCACTGATCCAAAAACTTGGACTGATGTGGGGAAGGCCCAGTGGGACAAAAACATAGATAATGTGTAAATAAACAGTTTCACAATTATATAATCTGTTAAATTCTAAAGGACCCAATCAGGCCACCATAACAATAGTTTTTCATAAATTGTTCTTTTTGAGGTCATAATCTAACTTCTTTTTAGACCACGATGATTGGAAGTGAACAGCTGGTAAAAAATTTAAGAAAAAAAACCTGTTTGATTGAAATTTGTGTAATAACTGCAGGCATTCTGATGTTTAAGGGTTGTGGTAAATAGCAGGGCTACTTAGGTAGCCGAAGCAAAAAAAAATAGAAAAGTTTAACAAAATATGGTCAATCAAAAATGTCATAAGGGGTGCACATAAATTTTCGAAGGATTTCAATTTTATTTTGTAACTTAAAAATAAATATGAGCTTTTTTTCTAGAGTAGTCATGAGCAGGTGCACTGTCTGTTGTCAGCTTGCTTTATATTTGGGTTCAAAGATATTTATTTCTCATAAAGAACTTACAGTTCACTTAATTAATGAAAAAATAAAACTTAAATTTATATGGCATGCATTAAGGTAAGATTATAATTTAAGACATGAGTAGTTTAAGTCTATTTTTAAAAGCATTCATATTTTCTGTCCTTTATTTCAGTCAGTAAAGCAAAGTGGGACTCCTTCATACATCACATTTCTTTTACCATATTCAGTTTGTGGCGTTCTTAGTTTAAGTTTGTTTATGCATTTGCTTCTCAAGTTATATTGAGGTGATTTGACTCGACTTAGGGTTATATTAGTATGTATATCTTTCTTCAGATTTTTTTTATTAGTAGGTTTGCATGTTTTTATGTATATATTTGACAGATATTAAGTACTTTTGTCTTTTCGTATAAAGATTTTGTCTGAATATCATATTTGTTGTTAAATATGATTTTCGTATTTGCACCAACTACCCGTCTCTTGTTCTCCTTCAGCAACCTTTCCGTCAAAAGGTAGTCTGGAAGAAATTGCTGTTAGCAATGAGGCCACCCATTGTACTTTTTTATTATAACTTTCATATTTTATGTCTCGTTTCTTGTGTGCAATAAAGAATATTCTTATCTTATCTTGACGACTTTACTTTGTTACCTCTGCAATTCTTTTAAATTTGTTCTACTAGCTGTGCTTCCTTCTATAAGATACTCAAGGTGTGATTTTACTTATGAATTACTTACTTATGAAGATAGGAGTGTGCAGTTTATAGGGAACATAACAAACCATGTTATGTAAGGCTCCTCTTAAATGCACTATTTTTGATTTAACATGTTGTATATGACCTTTCCAAGTGAGTTAGTCATCAAGAATGAGTCCTAAATATTTTTCTTCTTTGGATCTATGAATTGTGTCGTTTTCTATTGTAAGATGTGGATAGTGTTTTTATGTCTTTTGTGTGCTTATAGTTAATAAGTTATATTTGAACCAGGAATTAAATCTAAAAGAGAATGCCCAAAATAAAAAAGGCATGGAGCCTATCAGTGTTACGTGAAAACTGATATTACTTATATTGTTTACGTAGACTAAAAAGAGCAATGGTGCTAAAATTGAGCAGGATTCAATGTAGGTATTGTACAAGTATAGTTTGGAGCTGGTGACAAGTTACAAGACAGCACTTACATTTTGGGCACTGACTCCCAAATATATTTCTACAATACCTACATTGAATTTAAAGGTCATATTCGTTTAAATTATTTGTCTGTTTTTAGTGCTGTAGTGTTTTTAAGTTGGTTTTTATTTTTTAATTTACAATTTTTTGTGAATATCACGACTGTCAAATTGTGTTTTCCGAAAGCAAATGCACGAGTCACTATAAAAATACCCAAATCTCTTCAATGTGCCTTTACAATTTGAAGAGCTTCTGCGATTTCTCTAGGATTCCATCAATTCCATCATCAGATCCTGACTTGGTGAGTATGACACAACCCTTTCAAACAAAAAAAAAACAATTTTCAAATTGGTCCACACATCTTCAAGTAGGTAATCAAGGAACATACATAAAAAATTAAAATTACCCGATGAATTGAGAACCTCCTCCTTTTCAATTAAAAATTATGGATCATTTGTTACTATTGTAATGTTTAGGATGCCCATTGTGTTACCAATAGACAGATAGATGGACGGACATAGTTCCTTGTTGACTACGGAACCCTAAAAATATGTGCAGGTGGGGACTGCACTTTCAGTTTCCCTCCCATCGAAAAAATTCAAGATCCGGGGCTGACTTTGACACGGGCCATATACTAAAGTATATAATAGCATGGCTTCCATACAAAGTCCTTAGCCCACATTCAGGCACTGTACTATATTTTTTCACCTTGAAATAACACGCTGCGCTTTCGTGACGACCCTAGTCTCATCGGGTCAAAACCATCTCTGTATTTATAGGCTGTTACAAAGATTAGTTTTCAACCGGTAAGTGAAGATGGTGCCTAATAAAAAAGAAAAATCGTTAACCTTGTCCCCATACTGGCTCTGCCACTGAGCATATTGCTGCTGCCACTGCGTCCATTGCTGCCAGTTCTGCTGCTGCATCAGCGCCCATTGCTCTTGAGTGTAGTTGCCAGCTTGCATGTCTGGTGTCATCATAGCAGGAGTCTGGGCAATGGCCCCCGGATTCCATTGCCCCGGAATCGGCATTTGCCACGACATATCAGAAATTACTCCTCCGCGTAAAAAATTAAGCGACAGTATTCTAAGAGACAGAAATAATCGTGCGCATCTATAGGACCTATCCCACAAACCGATGATAACCAACAAAATTGGTTCAATTTGCACATTCGCATCGCAATCGCACAAGTCAACAGCGGCGAGCGGCCATTTTGTTAAGGCTGAGTTCAAGCTGAGTTGTTCAATCTATAGTGATGGCCTAAAATCGATAATATAAAATTAATCAAAATCCAAGCGCTATATTGTTAAAAAATAATACGTGTTTTTTTTAAAGCTACAAAGTTATTACTACAAACATAAAGTGGAAAGAAATATATTATTTGTACAAAATACGCATCGCTTTTACTTTAATCCAAAAATGTCACAGAGACTTTCAAGTTTCAGACAATTAATTTTGCATTGAGAGTATTGAGACACATATTTCCTCGGCGCGCCTTCCACAAACGACTGATGTAATCTGTGTCTGAAAGACTAAACGCAATAATTAATTAATGAGCTTTTTATCTTAAATTTTGCGGAGGACGTATACATGTATGTTTAAATATAAAAAATACACATCATTGCCCGCGACTTCGTTTGCGTGGTAATTTTGATGTGTATTTTTTCGGGATAAAAAAAATAGCCTATGTGCTAATCCAGACTATAATCTATCTCTGTGCAAAATTTCATCCGCATCCGTTCAGCCGTTTTTGCGTGAAAGACTAACAAACATCCATCCATACATACAAACTTTCGCATTTACAATATTAGTAAGGATATTTAAATAGATACAGCCTCCTTAAAATTAAAGGTGAACTATAAAATGTGAAACAGATCAAACATATGCACTAACGTAAAATTAAACTACAAAAGTATGTGCTAAGTGGTTGTGGATTGAAATGTGGCGTATCCGCACTACATTTCATGATTATGGTCGTTTGGTATAATGCATTAGGTATTAAACTAAATATGCATATGTTCCGGAACACATCAAGTCATATCAAAATGACGTGCTAAGTGGTTGTGGATTTAAGTGTGGCGTATCCGCGCTACATTTGATCATTATGTTGCTTTGGTATAATGCGTTAGGTATTAAACTAAATATGCATATGAATATGACTTGGTGTGTTCCGGTTCGGAGTGCTTTATAAATGACACCGATACTCATCTATTGTGTAAAGCAATAGGATACTATTTTTTCATGGTCAATTTGCATGAAAAATAAAAAAACATACAAAAAAATAATAATTTAAGGTTTGGAATCTTGGAAGTGGTTTATATATTGTTACTATAAAAATCTCCAAAAGGTTTTCCATTATTTTGATAGTGGAAGTGAAAGCCGAAAAGATATGAGTTACAAAAATCCCTTTTCTAGCAGCTTCATAAGGAAAGTATATAACTATCGTGCACATTATGTTCCGTGATCCTAAAGCCCGATTCTGTGCGCATTTTCACGCATGTAAACGGCTCACGTATGAAAAATCACTTGTATGTAACCATTTTTCACCATCTGTATAATCACTATTTCGATTTTTTACATTTTACATAATCGGTAAAATTAAAATTTATTTTTATTTATTTTTATCAATTTATCAAAAAATGAGATAGCGTTGTCAAAGCATTTTTAGTTCTTGCTGATTTCTCATCCGAACTTTGGTTGGTGAAAAAGTTAGAGAGTATTGTAGAAAACTCTATAATGCACGTGGAAAAAACATGCAATACTTACAATACATACTTACAAAAGATTAGGAAGATCCCTTTGCTGCCCCTTATCAAATTACTATCCAATGTATATTTGTGTATGTGACCTACAACTTTAAAGTTTGGTTTGAAAATTCTTTATTGCACAATAAATAAATCTGCCCAAATGCGAGCTTAGTACAAAAAGTATCTAGTTGTTCGTAGAAGGCGACTAAGGAATTAAATTACCAGGAGACGGGCAGCAGCGTCTTCCTGAGATTCCAACCGCATACTGCGATCGACGAGGGAGGCCTGTCTCCTACAGTGGGCGTCAAATGGCTGATGATGAAAGTTTTCTTTATGTACCTACACCAGGTTGGAAACTCAATTGTAGTATCACATTTGAAATCCTCACAGTAAGACGTGAATTAACTACTACTTGCACTATCTAGCGGACTATTTAGTGAACTATTTTCCGTGAGTGAACATAATATTATAATGAGTTTACCGCTTAATTTCAATTGATAGAATTCTTATACCTTTTCCTGTAATCTACAAGCAATTAACTATGTATTGTATTTTTTTTCAAAATTTTAGGCTTAGTAGTTTCGGAGATCAGGGGGGATCAATGGTCAATTTTCGTCGTCTTTCATGAAGAAAATCAAAACATTTATTTTACAATATCAACATAAAATATTTTTGAGATCCTAATAACGAGCCCTTTCATTTGATATGTTATGATACAGTAAGGATTGCAAAACTTTTTTTACTTCCTAATTTGTCCCCAGAAAATGAACCTTATTTTAAAAAATATTTATTTTTTTGCATATCTGTATTTAGGTCATAGGATTACAGCATCCTACTAAATTCGACCTGATTTGGTCCAGTAGATTTGGAGCAAATTAGCCGGTGACAGACCATTTCTCGAATGTGTAGTATGCAAAAAGCAACGACAAAATGGTCTGACTTCGATATCTATTGTAATTTTTTGCAGTGCCTCCGCAGCCGGCTAAGGTTCTTGCCACGTCCGCCGGCTACGGTTTATGTTATGGAAGTCAGACCCTGCTAATTAGCTTGCTTCATTCATTCATTCAGCAAAAAATATTCTTTGGCGAATGAATGAATGAAGTCTCTATAATCTGTCAATTCAATGTCAAATATAAACCAATTGCGGAGGTTGCCGAAAATATGTTTTTTAACCGACTTCGAAAAAGGAAGAGGTCCTCAATTTGACGGAATCTTTATTTATTATTTCAGTATATGATTGCATTGCAGGAAGTGAAACAGGAAATGTTTGGCGGAACTCTGCTATGTTTATCCAAGAAATACTACAAGATATGACAGGTGGTTAAAGCTAAAAACCAACTTAGCCCACGTATGAAACGCACGCTTGAACTTCTATTCCCGAATTTACCAACCAACAGAAACATTTATCCTACTTGACTTTGCGTCTATTAAACGTGATATCATATACGTCTGTTGTTTTGAAATCGCTCATAAAACTTGGTTGGTAAAGTATTGTTCAGAGGTCAGAGGTCGCGGGTTCAAGTCCCGGCATGGGTGGATTTTTTAGCCTCTAAGTAGGTTTTTAAAATTGTCCTCAGCACGGGTTAGTGCAACAAAAAGAATATAATATTGTTAAAGCTATTTTAAACTCTTCGTATGGTGAAAATTAATATTAGAATAATTTTTTTTCCTTAAAATTTGAAATTAACTTAGCAGCACCCAAAAGCGGTCGAAAACAGATTTTGATTTAAACAATAAGAAAAGAAAAGTATTTTGGTTATTTGACAACTGTGGAAAGAAAAGTTTTGTTTATTTATTGTTCCAATCCGGCTTTTGTACTACCGATTTAGCCGGCCGCCAAGGCATTACCAATTTTTTTCATCGCTACATTTATCGATGTGAAGAATTAGGCAGCAATCGATAAAATTTCTATTCATTTCACATCACTACTTAGACGCCATTGCCGTGATGTCGTTTGTGTTGCGTTCTTCGAAAGAATAATTTCGTTTTCATTTTCAAGTGTGTTTAGTATTTTTACTGTGAAGGTGACAAAAAGAACTGAAAACTGTTATAATAAAAACAATTTGGTACCAATTAGGTGTGACAACGAGCCAAGATATCGTGAATTTCACTGCGCGGGAAATGTGGCATCATTTCACCCAATGTTTCTCCCGTTACGGATACTAATCAAACTCCTGGAAATACTGTTGAAAGAACACTAATAAGCCCTCTAATCACGACCATGAAGCGCCAGAAATTGAATAAGTCTAGTAAAACCATTGACCGCTTATACAAAGAAGGGCAGTGCCGAGATTGCACTGTTGTGGTATCACGTATGGACTTTGCCAAGATTTTAGGGAAATTCACTAAAGTGAAGATTCAGTATGAAAGCAGCTCAACGCCTAAGGAGAAACAGAAAGCTATCCGAGAAGTGGCATCACCTACTTCAAATTCAAGATTGAAAAATAATGAGAATGGTATGGTTCTCATCCACAGAAGTGCCTATAAAGAACACCCAGTCAAAGAGATCCTTGATCCCATAAAGCCAAATAACAGTGCGAAATCGCTCAACACTGCTAGCTTGAAGCGTCCTTTAAATAATAATATTTTAAAAGAAAACAATAGGTTAAAAAAAACACCAGATGTAAAAGATAAAGCTTTTAAGGCATATGAGAAAAAAAACAACAGAACTTTAACCTCAAAACGGTATGGTATAGTATTTGAAATGCCGAAATCCAGCAAAATTTGTGACACCAAAAACAAAATTTCACTCTTGGATTTATTGCCAAGCATTGATAAGAGTTTACTGCCATCAGAGGAGTGGTGCATAGATTACTTACCAAATACTGACGAGCCCAAAGAAGACAAGGTGTATGATAAAATTGCAGCAGAACTTGAACACTTAATGTATAATGAAAAAAGCAGTATAATACAACCAGAAGGAGGAAAGACGGACGACTCGCAAAGTAAAGGTGCTGATGACTTTCCATCTATTTTGGACATCTTGAATGAAAACCCTGCTGATGCCAAGATAAAGAAGAAAGAACTTAACAATACCAATTTGGCCTCTAGTGATGTTGAAGCAATGCTTCTTGGTCAACCCGATTCTACTAAACCTACAGATGCTTGTGATTCTAGCATAAGCAACTTAATTGATTCTGACTTGCCTGATAAGCCAGTTGCTGACGATATTGATGAGCCTTGCAGTCCATCTATTCTTGATGAAGCATTGCAAAAAGGCATTGCTGAGCACTTGCCTGAAGAGGATCAACGAGAAAATAAAATGCTTAAGGAAAATGGCAAAAATACAGTTGAACCAATGGAGACTGATGAGAATCAAGAAAAATCGACATCTGACACCAAAGTAGAGATTGACATGAAGGGACCTGCGAAAGAAATAACTCATTTGGTCTTTAAACTAATGAATAATGGAAGCTGTAAGAAATCTGTTACTTGCCCTAAAAACTTGAAATATAACATAGAGTTTGCAGGAAAGCCTGCGCAGTTGTTAGGCGCACCAAGTTTTGTTTCGAGTCGAGAAGACTTAAAAGTGTTGCTTCAGATTGTCAACGACAGTGAAATTGAGAGTTTTTATGTTTTACAGTAGTAGAGTCTATCAACCAATTGTACTTAGGAGAAGTCCTGTAATTAAAAAAGTAAAATATTCCTGTAAATTAAAATGCATGCCTAATTTTCCTTTATTATTTCACCAATTCGAACTAATTACTCTAGTTATTAGACTGATAATATGGACACATCATAATTTTTTCTGGCATTGTTTATTTACTTGCACTCCAAATTATTAGGTACAAATTAATTTCTATTTTATAAGAATAGTTACTGATTTTCTGCTTGACGAATGTGTATAAACTGTAGATTTACCTTTGGTATTTAGTTTATAAAAATTGTATGTATCTAATTACATAATTATTATGAAATGTGACATGGTAACAACAGCCTCAATATAGTGAAGTTTATACATGCAAGTTTAAGCTGGAATAATTAAAAGATAAAGGATGTATTTTATTCTATAATCACATTATCTAGGTAATAAAATATAATGTCCAGCTTCACTCACATTAGAAACATGATCTTGCTACCTATTTATAATCAAAACTTGTGTCTATAATGTATGTAGGATTCATTTCATGATAATGTTGAACTTATGTATTATTTCCTTTTTAATTGGTTTAAATATAGGTTACCTTGAAGGTTATTTCCTGTTTTTTTATTTATCACAGTATTTCATATTTGTATTCCTGTTTGAAAGCATTATAATTTGTGGGGTAACTTGTCTGTGTTCCCTCTTTCGTAACTGAGATTGTTGCTATTTGGCAAGCAGCTCCAATTATTTGATGCATTGGATAATCCTTGTGGGTGACCAGGAATGTTGCTAGTGCACCAACAAACGCATCACCAGCACCCTGAAACATCATAGTGCCATTTTCACCAATTTTTTATATGCAAAAATTATCCTCATGCATTTTACTTATATAATATAATACATACAGTTGTGTCTACAGGAGTAACAAGCTCACAGAAAACATGAATGGGTTGCTTCTCCTGTTTTGATGCAAAAACTGCACCTTTTTCGCCCAGGGTTATTATAACACTTTCACATCCCATTTTCAGTAAACTCTGCAGAGCTTCCATGGCATTTCTGAAAAAACCACAAATGTTTATTATTACATCATTATTCAGCCACAAGAAGTCCACTGCTGGACGTAGGCCTCCTCCATGGATTTCCATAAAGACTGAATCAGAAATGATGAGATCCGTAGACGAACGAAAGTCGTCGACATAGCCCAGCGGATTAGTAAGTTGAAGTGGCAGTGGGCAAGGCACATAGCACGCAGAACTGATTATTACATAGTTACATATAAATACATATCTAGAACGTACTAGGGAAGGTTTTATCATACTTACTGAAGATTATTAACAGTAAGACTTGTGAGCAATGAGGCCTCTGACTCATTAACGCACAGTATGGAGCATAAAGGTAAAATTTTCTCAATGTCTACCCTGGCAGGTGCAGCATTCAGCATTCTCAACTAAAAGGGAAGAAGAAATGTGTTGCATGCAATGTAACTGCATGATTAAATTCAGATGTTAAATTAAACCTATAAGACTTACTCCTTTATTCAATTTAAAGGCTTCCAAAGTTGTTTCAAATGGTGTCTCTAATTGACCAATGAGGATATCAGCTGACTTAATAAGTTCTGAGCAGGCTTTCACATCTGCTTGGCTGAGTTTACCATTAGCACCAGGTACAATGACTATCTGATTCTCCCCACACTCGGCTACACATATTTGTGCTATGCCTGTAGTCACATTAGGCGTTACATGGGCTTGAGATACATTAACACCAATCTCTTGAAGATAGTTTTTGTACATCTTACCCCATTGATCGTCGCCAACCTGAGAAAAACAAGTAAACAAAAGAGACAAGGTAAGTATGTAAAACAAAGAAGTACCTAAGTAGGTACAATATAATTGGGTTTCTCATTTTACCCTGCAAATCATGTAGGTGTTTCCGCCAAGTTTGGCAGCAGCAACACATTGATTGGCTCCCTTGCCTCCAAAGCTAGTGGTAAACTTCGTACCATGTAAGGTTTCACCTGGAGTTGGAAGTCTCGAAGCATAGCTACAAATTAGACCACAGTAATTTTAAGTTTATATTCAATAACAATAGGAGGTTAGGAATATTAAACTCATATTACTTAGTAGGTAAACACTTAAGATAGAATGTTGGAATCAAAATAGTAATTTAGCAAAACCTACGTTGTAAAATCTACACTGCACGAACCTATAACAACTATTTTTGGTGATTTCAACTCCATCGTAATAAAAAGAAAGTATTATGTAGGTGCGTAGTAGATATAGATGGTATTTGCGTTAAGAAAATAATTATGTAGAGAAAATGTGTCTTGCTTTCATACATGTTATCAGTCAGTACATAGTAGGTAAGTACTTATGTAAAGATAACAAATTTAATGTCAAATAGTTAAGGAGTGAATAATTAAAAAAAGTTATTAGTGATATATGGTGATATTTATACCAGCTGACTCGGAAAACGTTGTTTTGCCATATTAATAATAATTAGCCTGTTACGACCTATTCTTAGACCAGACCTACTAAATATACACAAAAAAAAACATAAAAATCGGTGAAGTCGTTTCGGAAGAGTTCGATAACAATCACTGCGACGCGAGATTTTTAAATATTAGATACCTATATTTAAACAAACATTAGTAATTAGATGTTATTCACTTAATTTAATTGTGTCCGTGTTAGTTTTTGGAATTAATTAGGTATTGAGACAGTTTTTCGTTTTTTCATAGTTTACGAGCAGTCCAACACTAGTAGGGTAAGAGCTCCTAATATCATTAGGTCACCCACCTCATATATTACCCAACGTCCAACACAGTCATGCTAATTGGTTTTCCTGTAATCTACAAGCAATGAACTATATTTAAATGTTTTTTTTTTTTTTTTTTTTTTCACGCTTGGCAATGCACTAGACTGTGCTTATGCCATTATCAAGTTAAAAGGTAGGGAAACAGGGTTGTCAAAATAAAATATACAATAGGAACGGAATTTGGAAGGAGTTAAAAACAGTTTGAATTTGAACAGGAACAAACAAATATAAATATACTTAAATATCAACAGGAAATCATAATAAATTTAAATTTTAATATCATATTTATTAAAAAAATTAGCAATATACTTATAAATATTTACATTAAAATTAAATAAAAGGCAGGAAATGGAAGAAGGCAGAGGAACTTTGATGGAAACGAGGTCCGAAATAAAGGAAGAGGAGTCATAGTTAGGACAGGAAAAAAGAATATGATTGACATCGCAAATCTCCGCGCCGCAGGTGCAGGCAGGGCTCTGCAAGATGCCAAGTCTGGCAAGGTGCGCTGGTGTGCATGTATGACCCAATCGTAACCGAATTAAAATAGAAGTGGAAGTCTTGCCAAACTTGGCCTCCGCAAACCATGGTTTCGCTAATACATAAGGCTGAATATTTCGATAGAATTTGCCTTTAGAGGCATCCTCCTCCCAGATCCCATTCCAGGAATCCCGTAGATAGGATCTAGGAAGAGAAGCCAGATCATGGGAATAATTCTTGTAGGGAAACAGATCACCACATTCGACCGCATCATTAGCCAGTTGATCAGCTTTCTCGTTACCTGCTATACCACAATGAGATGGGATCCAAGCAAAAAACACGGACAAATTTCTCACTGCGCAATTAACAAGCAAACTGCGAATATCAAAAATAATTGGTTGATCTACTGAGTAAAAGGGAAATTTAGATAAAGCCTGGAGGGAGCTCAGTGAGTCTGAGAAAATTAAGGTTTTCTTAAGTCCTAATAAAAGAATGTATTCAACTGCTTTGAAAAGTCCTAAACATTCTCCTGTAAAGACGGAAGATTCAGGAGGAAGCTTAATTTTTTGTACAATTTTGTATTGAGAGTGGTAGACACCTACCCCTACACAACTGTCTGGATGTTTTGATGCATCTGTGAAAATGGTGTGACACCCCTGGAATTCCTCGCTCAAGAGGTTATTCAAATCATTCTGACAGCTAACGTTTTGTTTAGTAAGACCTAGGTGAATTGTGTTGGGCGAAAGAATTAAAGAGCTATATGAAGAGTGAAATATAGGCAATAATTTGTATTGATGAACAGGAGCGCTAATGGAATCAAATTTTAAGAAACTTTTAACAAGACATGGAGCCCTTTTGTGAGACCAATATTTAGATGTAGAGATTAAATGAGACAGACTACGAAGTTTACTGTGTAAAGGATGACTTGAAAGTTGTAGGCATCGACTTATGAATCTGTCAGATAAATATTGGCGTCTTAAGGAAAGAGGAGGCTCAGCACATTCTACCTGTAAACAGCTTATTGGTGAAGATTTCATGGCCCCAGAAATAATTCTAAGAGCCTTGGATTGTACACCATCCAGTTTCTTAAAACCAGCAGCACTACCAGGCTCTAACAAGAAGGTGCCATAATCCAAAACACTCCGTATTAGTGCATTATATATCAGTCTTAGAGAAAAAGGATGTGCACCCCACCAGACTCCTGCAAGGCATCTAATTATATTTAACAGACGCTCACACTTAGCTGCTATGTAATCGCAATGTGGGAGTCCTGAAAGTTGAGCATCTAAAATAACTCCTAAGAATTTAACTTGTTTTTTAACAGGAATGGGTGTTCGGTCATATTCTACTAGGACCTCGGGAGGTTTCCGCATTCTTGAGAACAAGACAACAGTACTTTTATTCACTGAGAGGTCAAGACCATTTTTGGCCAGCCATTGCTGAAGCATATGCAAGGATGAAGTCAAAGTAGAGCACATTGTGTCACTGGAGTGGCCAGGTGTATAAAGAAGAAGATCATCGGCATATTGTAAAACCTCTACTGATCCACAAAGAGAAGATTCTAAATCATATGTATAAATGCTATATAAAATAGGTGAGAGAACAGACCCTTGTGGGAGGCCTCTCCAGACTAGTCTTGATATTTTATTACTGTCAGTGTACACATTAATAGATCTTTCTAAAAGAATATTTATAATGAAATTGGCTAAAATATGAGGCACTTTCAACAAAGTTAACTTATGTTTCAGAACCGAGACAAGAACATTATCATAAGCTGAATGAATGTCAAGGAACGCTGCCAGAACTGATTGATTATAGGAAAAAGCTAAACGGATATCTGTAGTAAATATACTTAAACTATCTAAAGTGCCTCTTCCCTTTCTAAATCCATATTGAGAGGGTGATAATAGATTATTACTTTCAATGTACCACTCAAGCCGAATTTTGACAAGATGCTCAGCTATTTTAGCTAAAACAGAAGAAAGAACAATAGGACGATAAGAAGTTGGAGCATTTGAGGGCTTGTTTGATTTTAAAATAGGAATAACAGTTTGAGATCTCCAGGATAGTGGTATATCACCTGATATCATAATAGAGTTAATCAACTCAAGATAGATTAAAAGGGCAGAATCACTAAGATTAGCAATGAATGAATAAAGGATACCATCTTCACCAGGTGAAGAATCCTTGACATGGGAGAGAATACCTTTTAACTCCATTAGGGAAAAAGGGGAATTTAATTCTGAGTGATCCAACTCCAAACAAGAAGATGGAGAAATAGAACTTATTTCTGGAACAAAAGAGGGAGCTAAGTGATCCATAAAGTCATCAACAAGGTCAGAGGATATATAATTAGATGAAGACTCAGTAAAAGCAGATCTAAATCGCCTTATGTTTTTCCATACAACAGATGGAGAGACACTTGGGCACAAAGAAGAACAAAATTTTTGCCAACCTTCATATTTTTTCTTTTTGAGGAGCTTTTTAGTTACACCAGCCACCTTTATATAGTTATCAAAGTTCTCAGAAGTCATATTATTACAGTAGGTTTTCTCAGCCTCCTTTCTCTTTTTTACAGCCTCTGAACAGTCAGCATCCCACCAAGGAGGAGAGGGAATTTTACCTGACACACCATTTTTTATGGGAAAAGTCTGATCTGCAGCCTCCATCAAAATTCTTGAAAAGCTGTCAGCATCTTTCACACTGTGAGATTCTCTGATTTTATTATCTACACACTGTCTAAAGGCACTCCAGTCAGCGTTGCCTAATCTATGCTTCACACGAGGTTTATTTAAATGAAGGGGAGGATGTTTACAGGGAAGAGATATGAGTAAAGGGAAATGATCGCTACCATATGGAGAAGAGAGTGGGGACCAAGAGAGAGTAAGAGCCAAGTCGGGAGTACAGATGGATAGGTCAGGAGCGCTGGTTCCTTCATCAGGCTTGGTAAGGCGAGTAGGCATACAAGTATTTAGAATACATAAATTCTGAGCATGAACTATATCAAGAAGTTGGTCCCCATAGCAGGTAGATGAGGAACTTCCCCAGGACTGGTGTTGGCAATTAAAGTCACCCATCACTAAAAAGGGTTTAGGTAGTATAGAGAAAATGTTACTGATTTCTAGGAGAATATTTACAGAAGGACGAGCAAAATATAAAGAAACTATACAGATATTATTTACAATAGCAGCAACAATAGATATATCGTCACTATGAGAAGGAAGAGGGAAAGAAGAAAATAAAAGAGATTTTTTAATGAGTATGGCTACTCCACCATACCCATCATTTCTGTCTTCTCGGAGACATGAATAACCCGGGATCTTGAAAGAATACCCTGGTTTAAGCCATGTCTCAGAGAGAGCAATGGAAATTGGGTCAAATTTATTGAGGAGATGTATTAAGTCAGATTTTTTATTGATGATGCTGCGACAGTTCCACTGGACAATCTTGCCTAGATTGGCCATTGTAGAAGATAGATTTTACTAGATTAATGATTAGGGCAGCGTTGGACGGTAATTCATTGTTTGGAGAAACTATATTAGAGAGAGCTTTAACTAAAGCTGAGATTAAATCTACAATATTCATTTCTGTTTCAGTATTTTTTCCCTGAAGAGCACAGCCATTAGACGGCGGAGGAGGATCGTAATGAGCAGTAAGGTCTTGGTGAGCGACACGGTCATGTCCCTTATCTAATTTTGAAGGGGAGCGAGGCTTTAGAAATACTGTCTTTCGGTGGTGTTTGGGAGACGATTCAGGAGCTGAAGATGAGGGATGAGAATGGGAAAACTGGATACTAGGAGGAGGAGCAGAGGACGATAAAACATCCGAAAAGGATCTGGAGACGGGTGGATGAAGTTTGATTGCTTCAGAGTATGATACACAATTCTGTGCCATGTACAACTTGACTCTATTTTGTCTCTCAAACTCAGGACATGTTTTATTAGTGGCAAAGTGATGACCACCACAAGAAAGACAGGAAGCACAATCAGGCTCAACATCACAGGAGTCACCAGAGTGGCTTTGACCGCACCTGTAACAACGAGGTTTCGACCGACACTGGAGTTTCGTATGACCAAAGTGGCAACAATTAAAGCACTGGATTGTTGGATACTTATACAGTTCCACAGGGAGAGCATTATAACACATGAAAACTCGTTTAGGAAGAACTTGTCCGTCAAAGGTCAAAACAACGGTTTGACTGGGTTTCCACTCAGGATTGGGTCCATGGACTTTATAATTCATCCTTCTAGCCTTAAGAATTTTGCCACAGCCAATGGGAACAGTGATATTCTCAATAATCTCTTCCGGCGACCACTCTGTCGGGACACCCCGAACAAGGCCCATCCTGGTAACATTGAACGATGGTAAAAATGCCTTGAAATTATGCGCAGAGAGAGTTGCATCATTTAAAAAAAGATTAGCTTCAGAATAATCTGAAAAAGAAACTGCCAGTTTGCTCCGAGTTAAGCGCTTTACTGAGCCATTTATGATGTGCTTTATGCCCCGTTTCTTAAGGTATTGGCCAAAAGAAACAGGGTGAAGAGTGGGAACAGTCGAAGTGTCTGTGCTCTGCTTCTGTACATGAACAACATACGGTGCCACATCAGTGGGTTCATACAGAACCCTACCGACCTGAGGCTGCGGTTGATAAGACTTTTCTATTGGCTTTTCAATGTCTACATTATTTTGTAATTTTTGAGAAGAACATACAGTTTCAACAATTGAATGCTTTTTATTTGAGTCATCAGAATCACATTGGCATGGACATGCTGCAGATGAATCACTTTTCTGATGTTTCCTTTTCTTATTGCAATGTTTGCAAACTTTGATGGTCCTAGACCTTTTCCTTTTTTCGGATCTTACTGATCCATCTGTGTCCATACTAGAATCTCCTACCGGAGGACCTGCACCGGTGGAAATTGTGATGTTTAGACCGACCGGGGGGACAGTGCCCCCCGGGTCGGGCGGCTCCTCTGCCATCGACACAATAAAAATAGCTTAAAAACTTACCAAATCAGCAAAAAGTTATATAAACACAATATTTACAGATATAATAATAAAATTATAGTACAAATATTTACAAACTGTACTTAAATCCAATTAAAAAATTAAATTAATTAGCTCAGAAAGAAAAAGACGCCCGCCTATTCCAAAGTTTCCCCATTTAAATGTTTTTCCAAATTTTAGGCTCAGTAGTTTTGGAGGGAGGCAATAACGCACGTCCCAATAACGCACACCCCGATAATGCACACCCCGATAATGTACAGCCAATAATCCGTGTACATGTACACGGATTATTGGCTGTACACTATCGGGGTGTGCGTTATCGGGCTGTACAAAATCGGTACGGGGCAATAATCCGTGTACAACCATAGACAAGAAAATCACTTGATAGAGTGGTGCCTCGTTTATAATAGCTAATTTGCTTTAATTATTTTCAAAGCTGCGTTCAAAATAAATATAAAATAATTGTCGGACATGTTTCTATTTACGTATAAGATTAACTAGGTATTTTAAAGTTAAGTATTTTTGTCTCTGTGTACAATAAATAATATTCTATCTATCTATTTTTATACGTAAGCCTCTCGGTAAGTAATCGTAAGACAAACAATACCAGCCGGAGTATGGTTGGAGATAAGATCTCGAACCAACCTTCGTGAGACTGCTAAGGCTCAAGGTGCTCCATCTTGAGCGAAAGCGTTCCGTAAAAGATTATCCATATTACAATCTGTGATTACAATGCGATGCCGGTAACATGCTGGCGCAACGGTACAGACTAAAAAAAACTTCAAAGACATTTACATGCATAAAAGCAGTCGTAAAAAATGCCCGATGTAATTAAACTTAATTTTTTTAGTGTACTTCCTCTGCACCTAAATTAGGTATGCAATTTCTCGCCTACACACACTTTTTTCGATTTAGGGATCCGTTTTCGAAAATTTAATATTTAGCTGTGAAGCTCAAATTTTGGTTCGAGTTGGGCGACCCATCTCCCGCATACAGGGTTAGAAACGTAAAAACATGTAAAATAGTAGCACATAATAATGAACTTAAAAGGAAAACTATCACGGCTAAGTAGGCTAAGTAAACTATCACGGCAAGTTAACAGGCGAAGAGGATGAAGTTTACAACTTCATCAAAGTCAAGTTCTATGAAGCATGTTGATAAGTATGAGGGTTCACGTCCACAGCCCAGTCCTTATTTTCAGTACTACTTGCCGGAGACACAATAAAATACGTCCGTTAACGAATAAGCGTTTATTGGGAGAGATATATTAACTTACAACTAATACTGAGTGACGAGAAACACGGTCTACCGACATACATTACACATGTAAAACCAAAATTTCTACCGAATCCTACACTGCGCGTGGCCAGACATGGCCGGTTATTTTAAGACTCCTATAACTTTCTTTAAATGATAAAATGCACTTGTTTTGGCATTGGATAAGATCTAGATAGCAAATTTTTGGTTAAAGAACCTAGTAACGTTGCAGCTCTATTTGTGAAGATGTCAACTCATATAATTATAAGACGTTACACTCTACTGCATTGTGTCTAAAAAACAGAACGAAGGCATTTCAATAATCACCCTCCGCAATTCGCAATAACGCTTCGTAACAAACACTAAATGTTCTTATGTATTGTTGCGAACACCCTTTATAAAGCTATAGAGTCTACTTATAGTTATATTTTTTTCTCGATCAGCTTTACTTCCTCGGCTTCCACAGTTTCCTCGGAGTTCAAGCATGCTTGCGTGACACCATCCTCATAGTAACATTTTTTCACAACGTTAAACCATTGACGGCTAGATTCATTGACATGAACTCATTTTTTCTAAAAAATACATAACAGACTGTTAATCTCTGACTTACCCCCGGTTTCTCGTACACTAACAAGCTGTTAATAAACTGTTAACAGCTGTCAGTGGTTTTTTTTGTATGCACTTTGGTCAATTGACAGCTGTTAACAGTAGATTAACAGCGTGTTAGTGTACGAGAAACTGGGGGTTTGGGATGCTAAAAGATTAAACTGACAGAGATTTGCGTTATCAGGTTGCTAACAGCAAACTGTCAACGCAAATCTCCAATCAAGGAAACCCAGTGGGCTAACTAGCGCCACCAATGCAAAAAAAAATCTTATCTTTTACAGACCGTATTTGCAAAAAGTGTCTGCACAATCTTTTAATAATGTTAACAGTGATTTTTAGGAAACATGAAAACGAACCTGGGACTAGATAGCATTTATGCTAAAAACTACTGCTTTTGGCGTCAATGCTATTTAGTCCTTGGTTTTTTGCATTAAAAATCCTAAAAATCACTATTAACATGATTGAGAGATTATACAGACACTTTTTGAAAATACTATCTGTAAAAAAGATATGAAGTTTTTTCTCTTTGGCGCTAGTGTTACTGCCTGTAGCCCCTTAATATCAGATCATAGAAATAAATCTTTACAAAGAAACTAGACAATTTAAATACAATAGAATAGATGCTAACGGACTATCCGTAGTTATAAATTCACAGGATTTTTGTTTGTATCTATGTATCTTCAAGTATACTCAATTAAATTTTATAAAAAATTGTCTTTGAATTTCGGGAAAAGCTGGGAAAAAACTGCGAGACCCGATTCCTGAACTGTTTATAAGGTAGGTACTCACATATTATGTAATTAGGTACCTACCTGCAAATTGGTAGGTACGGAACCCTCGGTGCGCGAATCCGTCTCGCACTTGGCAGGTTTTTATGAACAATAAATGTTTTTTATCTTTAGGTAGGTAAGTACCTTTAAACGAACAATTCTTTTATAAATCTGAATCTCGGAAACGGCTCCAACTATTCATGAAACTTAGTATGCAGATGGTTTCGGGGGCGACAAATCGATCTAGCTAGGTTTTATTCCTAGAAAACGTCGTTTTATCCGTGTTTTACGGCAATGAATAACTGCTACAATATCATTAGAATACGAAGGTAAATTTCGCCACCATCTACAAGGTTGTGATAGCTCAGATGGGAAATTGGGCGGTTTCGAAACCCGAAGGCCCCGGTTTGAATCCAGAGCAGATGTCTCCAGTCCGATTATTTTTTTCCCTTTTTTTTCATCTTATCTAAACATTCTTTTCAAAAAACACGATTAACCCAAAAAAGTACCAAGCAAAGCTCGGCAAAGAGAATATAACCACTACGTAAGCTCGGTCATCCAGGTACTGTTTAATTATGTTGCATACTTGCTATTGTTTCTTAGATGTGAGATCTAAGTACACAAATTAATATAATTCCTCAGCTGCTTGAGTGATATGAAAGAGCTTGATAGACATCCTACACACTATGATTTTTTTCTCTGTGATACTAACACACCAAGAAAAAACCTACTTAATGTTTTCCTCGATGAGCATCAACAAATTTATAAAACATGTTACTTGAATTCGCAAAGTTTTGAAACAGTTGAGTTTTTATTTTGACGTCATATGCTACCCAAGCTGTGTTAGCCGCGCGATTGCGTTTGCCGTGTGAATAGAACAATCTACTGTCATTTAAAATCGTTTTCAGTGTTGCCACCTTAGTCGTATCACCACTAGAATGGTGGTTTGGGCCCCATGTCTGGTGGGAAGAAAATCAATAAATCGAATGACATCGATGTGTTTGACCGACAGAAAGTTGTCAGGCTATTGGTAGTTTTTTTTCCACAGACGATATAACATGTGACGTCACCATAGCGGTCAAATGAAGGGCATTTAAATATTCTCATTTACTCAAAATAAGGCTCATCTTTTAAGATAAAAATCTGTTACATTAAAAATACTGCAGTTTGGATGCTAAGCTCGAAATGGTTTTCGATTCAGGCAGTTCACTTTTTTTTGTATAACGAATTTTCTTGAAAAACTACTAGGTATTTTACTAGCCATTTTAGGTCACAAATAATTAAATTTCATTCTAAACTACTTTGGTAATAAAATTAAAGTTTAGTGTAAGTATTGAGAATTTTATTAAACTTCATTACACACTTTTTTGTCGTCTTCAATGCAAATAACACTGACATGCTACACCACGGTGGCAAATAATTTTCAGTGACAGCTAAGTCATTGATGAATTTACAACTCGACCAAGCTCAGTTTGCACCTCGCTGGAATGCGATCCTTCCCGTGATGGTCGTCGCGTCGGTACGGTTAGCATCTTTGTCACCGATACGCGTCCTACGAGTTTTCGTCTCCTAAGGTAATCGACGCGAGGTGCAAACTTAGCTTGGTAGAGGTATATGAGCATACCATGAATAAAGGATGTATTCCTTGGAAAAAACCATCTTAGTGTTATCTTCAGTAGTAGAATAAATTTGTATCCACAAATATTGTTTATACTACTGTGCTAAAGACAAGCTTCACTGCTTGCTGTTCTTTGTCCTTGAATTCCGGGAAGCTTGGGCAACTGCTCCATCCTTTTATGGGCAGTCAGCCATAGCCAACCAATGTGGTCTCTTTTCTAAGAGTGATCTTTGGCTATCAACTCATTTCGTGTTTCATGGAAGAATAGGTGATAGCTTACTGGCCAGGCATGAAGCCGAATCTAGATTATCCACTACCAGCTTGCTTGCGGACATCCAGTACTTGCTTACATTTCATCTGAAATTTAGAAAGTTTGTAAGAGAGTTTAACCTTAACATGTGACCGTTCACAAGGTCAGACCATACACCTAAGGGGGTGGTGGTGGTGCGGTTGTTAGAACGCTTGCCTCTCATTCAGGCATAGGTTTGAAAGCTTCAATGGACCCCTCCTCATATAGAAAAATTGGCAAATAGGCTTAGTTCTGCAGCATACACAGTTAATAGAATCCAGGAACTAACTGATGTCGCAACTGCTAGGCTTGTTTATTTTAGTTACTTCCATAGTATTATGTCCTATGGTATACTACTGTGTAGTCGGGCAGCAGACATTGAGACCATCTTCGTCCTGCAGAAGAGAGCGATCAGATTCATATATAAGCTAGGCAGTAGAGATTCGTTAAGAGATTTCTTTAAAGAAACTAACATCCTAACAGTTGCTAGTCAGTAGATCTATGAAAATATTATGTGCGTTAGGAAAAATGTCAGTAACTTTAAAACTGTAGGTAGCCAACACAATGTAAATACTAGAAATAGACATAAACTTTCGTTCCCAAAAAATTAGACTGGCAAAGGTTAATACATCCTTTATGGGGCATTGTAAACGTTTCTACAATAAGATCTCTGAGGATATAATAAGCTTGCTAGAAACACGGTTCAAAAAATGTGTAAAGCACAATGTGCAAAAAAAGCTACTATAACATTAAAGATTATTTAGATGACAATGATGTCTGGAATTTAAGCCAGGTCAATGCATGATTTCGAGGTTTTAGAATATTTATATAAAATCTGTAAATTAAGGACTTGAAGACTAAGTTTGGAGTTTTTTTGTCCATTTTTTCTCTAAAATGATCTGAATTTTTAAATGGACACCTAGTTTAACTTATGATGTTCATTAAGGCGCAGTTTCTGTGCTACTTTGAATAAAAAATTTTGATTGTGAATCCCGGCACATCCGCATGTACAAATCATTGATGAATAAGTATTTAGTAGTAATATCTCTCCCTAACTGTGAAAAACATTGTGAGGAAACCAGTGCCTTAGATGTTCACATACTTCAGCGCTTGGAATCACCAATCCCCGGTGGGTACACATGGTGATTAAATCTCTTTCTCTTTGAGAGTAGGCCTGTGCTCTACAGTTGGACGTACTGCGCAGCGTCCAACTGTACAGTAATGCAGCCTGCATTATTATGAAAAGTAGTTAAAGGATTTACCGTACTATCTTCATGCAAATGATCTTCACCAATGCTTAGGTAGATTCCTGTGATTCCAACCGCATACTGCGATCGCCAAGCTGCCGGCCAAGCGTGACAATTATG
Source organism: Yponomeuta evonymella (assembly GCA_963969515.1). Taxonomy (NCBI): domain Eukaryota; kingdom Metazoa; phylum Arthropoda; class Insecta; order Lepidoptera; family Yponomeutidae; genus Yponomeuta; species Yponomeuta evonymella. The sequence continues at coordinate 7,852,217 of OZ018355.1, read as the reverse complement.
GCAAAACCCTTCATGGTTAGAATGTCATGAGGGAGGCCTATGTCCTGCAGTGGGCGTCAAATGGCTGATGATGATGATGATGATAAATGCTTAGGTAGATGGTACCTATGTCGCATCTGGTAGCTCCTTCTTTCTTGTCCGCATACAACTATTTTAACAGAGAATATAATTGCTTTTTTCCTCGCAAAATGAAATATTTGCAAACGAACTTCAACACGGACTAGTGTTGCCAGCCGGGTCTTGCAAAAGGTACCTGAAGGAGACAGAAAAGTAAACTTTTGGTGTAAAAAGTCAATATCGGGATTTTTTTTATTTGAAATATTAATCAATAGTCTGTCATATTAATCACAGACGCAGCTATGCTACTGAACAAGAATAAAATTTCCTGGAGAAAATTTGTGTTTGCAGAGAAAATAATTAAAATAGGTTTCATACTTTCATAGCAGATACTTCCAACATCTTTTTGGATTTTTGCAATCACTTTTAGAGTGGTTTTTTAGTACAAGGATTCCCTCCATTACGTCAAAAACATAATCGAAGGATTGTTATGATTCCCAAAGAAAAAGGGGGCGCAGCGACAAAACCTTTAGTTAGGTTATATTAGGTTGTCTTGTAAACCTACATAGCGGAGCACCATATAAATTACTTTTATATAGGTACTTCTGTCGAAATCAATTTGGTCAGTGGTAGGTTACTCACATTAAAACAGTAAAAATTATTGGAACTGAAAACCCTGTGCCTCTCAACACACAAAAATACAACAATATTAGAATTTTATCGATACACAACAAAACATCATTGCTCCGTTGCTCATTTTTGTAGAGAAAAATCTCTTTATTGTGTTCTGTAATGGAAAATGGAAGCACGAGATTGTGAAACTTTAGTACTATAATAACCTATGCGTCATTATTTTTGGTGAGTGGGTGAAGTTCGTCAATTCCTGCGCAATGACTAATTTTAGGTGTGAAAGGGGAGCTGCGCAGGGGGCCACAGTTGAAAAACTCTTATCATGCATCACAGTCTTTGTCAAGAGGTTGGAGAGATAGATAGTTGAAAGCAACGAAATTGCACTGATAAAATTGAAGCGAGAGATATTTATTCAGCTCTACCCTCTACTGCCATGGAAGTCTTAGGACCTCTACCATCCCTTGTATTTAAATTATTTTTACTATATGATATAATAAAGTACTGCGGTGGCAGCGGAGCAGTAGAATGCCGGGCTCACATTCGGGAGGTCATGGGTTCGAACCCCGGAGCATGTACCAATGACTTTGTTTTCTAAGTTACGTACATTTGTTAATTTGCAGTAGCAATACCACTCGCTAAACGTGAAGGAAAACATCGTGATGAAACCCTAGTGCCTGATGTGTTCACATATCTCAGCGCTTGAAATGACGGTGAGCACGCGCGGTAATTAAGCCCATACTCTCTCTCTGAGGGAAGGACTGTGCTATATAGTGGGACGTATTTAGGCTACATTATTAGGTATGTACTGTATCAATTTGTAGGCTCCTCTATATAGTAATAAGTCTTTTTTGCACGATTTAAAAATAACAATACGACTATCACATTTTTTCCACAATACTAACAAATTTTACAAACCAAACAATATCGTATACACATTATAAATTAATTAACGTACAAATAACATGAATACATATAATGTAAGATATAAGTAGGTAAGTAATAAATTTTACCTATTATTCTCGCTTATTTATTTATAATCGATCGATTAAATCTACATTTAAGACGCTGGATGCAGGCCGCTTCCAACCGGTCTTTTTGGAAATCCATGGAGGAGGCCTATGTCCAGCAGTGGACTTCTTGTGGCTGAATGATGATTAAATCTTTTCTGCTTTTCACATCACTACGCATCACACTACGTCAATTCCTCAAACATAAACTGTAAAGACAGTAACCCCCGGTTACTCGTACACTAACAAGCTGTCACTGCTGTTAATCTACTGTTAACAGCTGTCAGTGGTATTTTTTTTGTATGCACTTTGGTCAATTGACAGCTGTTAAAAGTAGATTAACAGTATGTTAGTGTACGAGAAACTGGGGGTATGTAGTGTGCAAACGGTCTGTGACTATTTTCACTTTACCGCCAAAAAGATGAAAGTGCGTACTATGTGGGTATAGTATCTTTTCAGTTACGATTAAACCCCAAATTACCCTAAATCGAGTAAAATTACCCTAATTGGCAACACTAATAGTGGTCCATAGATTAACTAGAGATCAAACGGCTGACAGATGAGCAAACCATAGATAAGATTGATTTATCACAGACTTTGGAAAAAAAGGACAGTTCACACTACAAGCGCGGGTGCGTTTGCAATGGGGTATGTTATGGGACAAAAATATTTCAAAACAATAATTACCAAAATAAGCATAACAATAATAAGTTAATGTTATATATAAACCATTAATCAAATAAATCATCAATATATTTCGAAATAGTATTTTTGTCTTATGACGGACCCGATTGCAGAATAGGAAACATCGCACAGGCGCTTGTAATGTGAACCGTGCTTTTCTTTGTAGTCTGTGACCAATCAATCTACGGTTTGCCAGGCTCAAAAGGACTAGTATCCAGAGCCGTTAAACCTATTATAAAAAAAAAACTACGGTTTGCTCTTCTGTCAGGCCATATGATTTCTATTTAATCTGTGGACTATTATAGTTAGTGTTGCCGCTTAGGGTAATTTTACCAGATTTACGGTAATTTGGGCTTTGTTTAACTGTGACTGATTAAAAAATGTACGTAGGTAGTACGTCCCAAAACGTGAATACTATAAACGATGCTCAATTTATAAAGATTCACGGCCTTATCCGGGAAAATTTCCGGAGAAATTTCAAAAATATCTAGCAGCTCTATGCGTTTTCACTAGCACAACAATATTTCCCTAAATTTGTCCCTAATTAAAACTTTAGGATTAGTAAGTAGAAAAAATAAAGGGTTTTCCAATAAGAGGTGTTATTTTGAATAGCCTGCTATTTCGGTAGATGTCACTTTTGAAGCTGTAATTTTTTGACATTTTACAAGTAGAAACTACGCCATTTGATCTGGACAACGTTTACTTTCAACAAGACGGAGCTACGTGCCACACAAGTAACGAAACCATTGATCTTTTACGGGAAAAGTTTCCGGACCGTGTTATCTCTCGAAGAGGTGATTACAATTGGCCACCAAGATCTTGTGATTTAATACCTTGCGACTTTTTCCTTTGGGGCCGCGTAAAAGAGAAGGTCTACGCCAACAGCCCAGCGTCGATTCAAGACCTCAAAGATGGAATTCGTGAGGCTATCGAGGACATAGGGCAGCAACTTTGCGATTTGTTTATGGAAAATTTCATGAAAAGGATATGGTCCTGTAAGCGTGGTCATGGTGGTCATTTGCCTCATTATTTTCTACTATTAACGGCATACCTTCCTCTTCATAATGAAATAAACATCCGATCATTTATATTAAAAAATTGAATTTTTCTTTTAATATCAAAATAACACCTCTTATTGGTGATATGATTGAGATACCTATTTAAGAAGAATTAAAAAAAGTTTTATATTATTTTGGTTCATGATGGAACACTTAACGGATCAGTGTTTTGTTACCCTCTAAATAGCTATGTTTAAACTCTACTGAGATACAGCCCAATTTGAACTTTTATATTTTTGACGCAGTCGTAACTTTAATCTCTTGAGCTCCAATATATGGTCACTTGGTTTGCCGTGTGGCGCCGGATTAAGAATAGCGTCACTCAATTTCCTCCCGTGGATGTCGTATAAGGCGACTAAGGGAATAAATTACCAGGAGACGGGCCGCAGCGACTTTCTGAGATTCAAACCACATACTGCGATCGCCAACCCGCCTGCCAAGCGTGGCGATTATGGCAAAACCCCTCATGGTTATGAAAACTGCAGTGAGCGTCAAATGGCCGATGCTGGTTTGACAAATCTTACAATATTAAGACAATAAAATTCATTAAAGAAATGCTTAACCTACCATTTTGGTCTGTACTCTTTGTGCTTTTTTTTATTGTTTATCCAATCGATTAACCCCCAGTTTTTCGTATACTAACAAGCTGTTAATCTACTGTTAACAGCTGTCAATTGACCAAAGTGCATACAAAGAAACCACTGACAGCTGTTAACAGTAGATTAACAGGTTGTTAGTGTACGAGAAACCGGGGATCAGTCTTACGCAAGACCGAATGCCGTGAGCTAAAGGAACATGCAGAGTATCGTTAGCCGAATCTAACTACTAGTCACATTGATAATCCACGACTACCTTACCGTGGTGCTGCTATCGAGGCTCGGTCACCGTCATCGTTAACGGAGTGTTGTGCAACCCATATGCTACAAGATGCGCTGAATGGGTCGTATTAATCAACACAGGTAAGCTGCATCTTTGTGCTTTAAAAAACCAGCTAACTTCCCGATTTTTATCTATTTTAATTCCTACTCATTCGTGGAATTCCATTTTAATCAGATGGTCTGAGTACCATTTTCCTGTTAAATCAGCGGAGGGGCAAATGACCACGGCTGTGCAAGAATTCAAATAGACTCGCAAGTCTTCAAGATCACGCAGTACCTATCTCAAGGAGCAATTAATTTTTAGTAAGCCCATATTTTAAAGATATTTTGGGAATTCAACAATTAAATCAGAAAGAATTGAAAGACGAAATAATAAATTAATTTGGCTATTATGGTCAATGCTTACACCACTCTTTCAGAAATTAAGGAGCTGAAGTTAATAAGGGGGCGTTGTTAACTAGGTTCGATTAAATTAGGTCCCTATTTATATTCTACCCCATAATTGATCAGCGACAGTAACAGACTGGAAACTAAAGGCATACCTTTTGCTATTCTCCTTGCTTCTACTAAGTATGTATACAATAAATTCACTAATACAAAAAATACAAATACAAAAAGATTTATTCAGTCCAGTAATTTATAACTATGTTTCGCAATTAACGAACAAAGACAATTCTATGTTATAACAATAATTTTACAATTTTAATCGTCTACTCATCTCGTCACTAGTACTTACACAGAAATCTACAGCGTAATTAATCACATAGCGTCGTCATGCAGTCACTAGGAGCCAACAAAGACATCTCTCACAACAGATGCTGTACGTCGTCACATGCCGAATAATAGCGCAAGTTTTACATTAAAATAAAACTTGTATTATTAAGCAGTGTCGATGAACAGCATCACATTAAGACCTCCTGGTGAGAGACTCGACTCATGAGGCAACGTTGAGCGACCAGGTGACCAAAATCGCGGAACCGGAAGTAAGTAGCTTGAGTTGCCTCTGTTTCTAAGTGGATTGCTGAACCAGAAGTGACGCACTCTCTCACAACACTTGCTGGGTATAATATCTGGTTAATAATAAAAGTTTTATTTTAGTGTAAGACGCACTATTTTCGGGGTGATTTTGTTCAGATTATGGGGAAAATTTATAGGGCCATCTGGCAACACTGGACAGACAAAATATTTTCTAACCTTGAACGGAATTGAATTTGTGAGTCCATAAAGCAGAATTGAATTGAATTCGTTTGCAAATCAAAGAGTATTTAATGTTGCAAATAATACATTTTGCAAGGAAAGTAGCTGTATGCGGACAGGAAAAAAGGAAGCTACCAAATGCGAAATAGGTACGAGTATTTACCTAAGCATTGGTAAGGATCATTTGCATCAAAATAGTGTGGTAAATGTTTTAATTACTTTCCCTAATCATTATCAGACATTTTTCAAAAGAATAAATGTGGAGTTTCTTTGTTGGCTTCTTCTCCGCATAATCCATTAATTGTGAAACTCTAGCGACTCCCCGCCACCATAACCAGGTCGTCAGACCATTGGTGGGGGGCCTTCCCACACTGTGTCATCCGGTCCGCGGTCGTCAATTCAGAACTTTTGGCCCGTCAGTTCTTCGAGCTATGTGCCCCGCCCTCTGCCACTTCAACTGAGCAATTCCTCGAGCTATATCAGTAACTCTGTTTCCTCTGCGGATCTCATCATTCCTGATTTGATCATGGACTGAAACTCCTAACATAGCTCATAATAATGTAGCCTATATATGTCCAACTGTGGAGGACACAGGACAGGCCTACTCTGAGAGAGAAAGAGATTTAATCACCGTACCCACCGCAGATTGGTGATTTCAAGTGCTGAGACATGTGAACATCTAAGGCACTTGGGTTTCCTCACGATGTTTTTCACAGTTAGGGAGAGGTATTGGTACTAAATACTTACTCAACTAAGAGATCAAAGAAATAAATTCATCAATGATTTGTACATGCGGATGTGCTGGGATTCACAATCAAAATTTTTTATTCAAAGTAGCACATAAACTGCGACTTTATGAACGTTACAAGTTAAACGCCGGGATTTGATCCTATGACTTGAATGTGAGGCAAGCGTTCTCCCAACTGTGCTACCACCAATTATTTTATTTATTTTATTTTTATTTATTGAAAGAAAACAAACAATTGTACAATATGGTTAAATATTGATCCATTAATTATGGATTATATTTGATACTTTCATTTCTTGTTATACCTCCTTAAGTGTATGTTCTGACCGTAGAGAACTGTTATGTATAGGTTAAACTATCTTATAAACTTACAACATTTCAGATGAAAACTAAACTAGTCTATGCCTGACCAGTAAGCTTTCAACTAGTCTTCCATGGAACACGAAATGAGTTGATAGCCAAAGATCACTTAGAAAGGAGGCCACTTTGATTGGCTATGGCTGGCTGCCCATTAAAGTCGGTCTATGGATGGAGCCGTTGCCCAAGCTCCCCGGAATTCAAAGACGAGGAAGAACAACAGCAAGCAATGAAGCTTGTCGTTAGCACAGTAGCACATAAACAATGTTTGTCGATACAAATTTATTAAAGAAGATAACACTAAGATGGATTTTCTTGTACTCCTTTATTCATGGTAGGCACATAAGTTCATCATTGACTTAGCTGTCATTGAAAATCATTTGCCACTGTGGTGATAACATGTCAGTATTTTTGCATTGAAGATGAAAATAATGAAATTGATTAAAATATTTAGGTATTTTATTTTTATTTATTGAAAGAAAACAAAGAATTGTACAATATAGTTACAAGACAAAACAATCTTACATGGATATATATTATGTAATTGGACAACCAGTGGCGTTTTCTATAGATTAATACAATAATACTCACTTTAATACTCCACCTTTAATGTTATTACCAAAGTAGCTTAAAATGAAAAAAAAACTATCTATGACCTAAAATAGCATAAAAAAATACCTATCAGGGCTTTTTTCACTATCACCTATCTTGCAATATATTTTCAAGGACATTAAAGTAACATGTTATACAAGTTTCTAGATGCTCATCGGGGAAGGATGAGTGTTCCGTAGATTGCAAAGTTATAGTGTTAATTCAGTTCTATTTTAACTACATGTATGTCTATCACGCAAGCAGCTGAGGAATTATATTAATTTGTGTACTTAGATCTCTTAGCAAAGAAACAATAACAAGTATGTAACATAAATAAAAATATATAACTACTTAGGCAGACTTGTACCACCTTATAATGTCCCTTAAGTCACCATTTAAATCGACTTCTGTAAGAAGAATTGTAGTTAAATGCAAGTTGTTGATTGCACTCATGATGTGATGTTGTACTCATGTCAATTTATGTTTTAGATGTACCTAATACCTAGGTATGATTTGAGAAAAGATTGGCAGAGTGGAGTTGTTTTTGGATTAGGACTCATTTTCTGCCTTTATCTCTACAACTCGACCATCCATAGGGCAGCGGCTCACATTGTTGTAAAATATTATTTTCAGATAAGTTTCCGATTTCCATAAACATCAGAAGAGTAGCTTGTGTGCAAAGTAATACAATACCTACAATATGGACGAGTTCATTAGTAGATATAATTAATAAGAAAGTATGACAGGGATCAACCAGAGCGCTCGACGTGATACACTGGTAAAAATCACTGTGGCACCAGAAGCTATCCTTATATTATCCACGTTTGAAACTTCACCGACAACTCAGCAGCGGCTACCTGTAGGTTAATGAACCTGGATAATCTCTCCATTGATAGATTTGGCACGGGAACCGACTACAGGAAGGATGAAGGCGTATGCAATGCAACGAAACTTGGTTTCGGGAATTTGAATTAGGCATTGCGATCAGCAAGCCATTACGGCTGACACGCCGGCCGGCACCCCAAGTAATCTGTTTCTCATAGGTACTGAAAAACGCGTCTTTCGTTTCCAGTCTTGCGCTGAGCTAAAGCCTTCAATAACCTTGAACAATAGTAGGTAGGGATTTATTAGTTTGTGCGAATTGTGCGTCACCCTTTTCGAAGTTCAGAAATTACATTCGGTTTTCCTTGAATGTCAAAAAACCTTAGATTATGGAATAAATTTTTAAACGAATCCTATGGACAACAGCTGATTTCATGTCAAGTAAAATCCACTAAACATATGTGAACGGGGCACCGATATGGACTCCAATTATTGGCCGTACAAAATCGTCCGTGCATTATCGGTCCGTACCGATATTGCGCGACCCAATAACGTACGGGCAATAATGCACACCCCAATAATTGGTGCCCATTGGGCATGAATTATTGGGGTGTGCGTTATTGGCTGTACGTTATCGGGTCGTACAATATAGTGACCCGTTTTGGAGATCAGGGGGCGAAATGGTCAATTTTCGTCGTCTTTCATGAATAAAACCAAAACTATTTATTTTAATATTTATCCTATTTTAATAATAAAAATATATTTGAGATCCTCCTAACGAGCCCTTTTCATGTGATATATGACACAGTAAGGTACAGTGTAGAAACTGTTCCTACAGTAGGCTCGAGGTTCTACAAACCCAACCGTACGAGTAGACCACAAAACATAAACATTTACATACAGGCACATACATTGCTTTTGGCCCCACACTAGGATGACGAGGAAGCAACGACATCACAAACATGTAAACATCCAAGACCTGGCGTTTTTTTGTCCCCAGCCGGGATTCGAACCCGGAACCTTTCGCATGGTATGCAGATGCACTACCGCTGCGCCACGAGGTCGTCAAAAAATCTCAAACTATACTCTCGACCTCATGGCTAAATGTCGCTCGTTGCAACTGCAGTCCTCCGAGGATGCTCAGTTATATAGGCAGCTCAATAGACACATATCAAAGTCTGTGCGGCACTATATTCGTTCCTTTAATACCGAACGTATTAGAGCGGAAGCGGAACAAAGGCTCCAAAGTGTTCGCAAAAGACATGTCTAATGGGCAAAGCGAGCTGACGAAGCTGAAGAGAGAGGACGGCAGTATAGCGTCGACCAAATCAGAGGTGCTGAGGGAGATCGAGGGTTTCTTTGGACAGCTATAAACCTCAGTCGCAAAACCTGTTAGCAGTTTGAACAAAGATCCTAGAGCCAAACTGACGCGACATTATACCGAAGATATCCCGGACATCAGCCTGTATGAGATTAGGATGGCCCTAAAACAGCTCAAGAATAACAAGGCACCAGGATAGGACGGAATTACATCAGAGCTCCTGAAAGCGGGTGGAGCACCGGTACTTAAAGTCCTTCAGAAGCTCTTCAATTCCGTCGTGCTCGAAGGAAAAACGTCATAGGAACAGAAGCGTGGTCGTCAATTCGAAGGGGAATCGGGGATCTTCAAGAAAGGGGATAACACTCTGTGGAAGACCTACCGACCCATCTCGTTTCTGAGCCATATTTATAAGCTGTTTTCCAGGGTCCTCACAAATCGTCTCGAACGCAGGTTTGATGACTTCCAGCCTCCCGAACAAGCTGGTTTTCGAAAGGGCTATAGTACCATAGACCACATCCACACGCTGCGGCAAATTATACAGAAGACTGAGGGGTATAATTTGTCATTCTGCTTAGCGTTTGTGGACTATGAGAAAGCCTTCGATTCGATCGAGACATAGGCAGTGCTCGAGTCTCTCCAGCGTTGCCGTGTTGATTATCGGTATATCGAGGTGCTGAAGTGCTTGTACAACAACGCCACTATGTCGGTGCGAGTACAGGAGCAGAATTTGAAGGCAATTCCATTGAACAGGGGGGTGAGACAGGGAGACGTTATCTCTCCGAAACTGTTCACGAACGGTGGGCCTGGGCCAACGAAGGACGTTACATGTCGAACGTCCGTGTTGTGCCCACCCCAATAACTGGGGAACTCGACTCTCGAAGTTGTAGACGAAAACGTCTACTTAGAACAAACAGTCCAACTAGGCCGGTCCAACATCGTGAAAGAGGTCAATTGTCGAATCCAACTCGGCTGGGCAGCATTCGGGAATCTTAGAAGTCTTTTCGTCCTGTCAAGCAGCCTATATACGTCCCACTGTAGGGCACAGGCCTTCTGTTATGTGAATAGCTCAGACACCCAGTGGCAGTGGGCGGGGCACATAGCACGCGGAACTGATGGCCGATAGGGCCGAAAAGTTCTCGAATGGAGACCACATATCGGCAAGCGCAGCGTAGGACGACCAGCCACAAGATGGACAGATGACCTCATCCAAGTGGCAGGAAGACGCTAGATGCAAGCCGCTTCCAACCGGTCTTTTTGGAAATCCATGGAGGAGGCCTATGTCCAGCAGTGGACTTCTTGTGGCTGAATGATGATGGTGATGAAGGTTCACAAATCTTTTTTCTTTATTTCCTGATTACCCTTATTTTACAAAAATATTTATTTACTTTGCGCATCTGTGCTTGGGTCATAGGATTACACCATCCTACCAAATTTCACCTGATTTGGTCTAGTAGATTCGGGGCAAAATGGCTGAGATAGACGGACGGACAGACAGACGTCACGAGTGATCCTATAAGGGTTCCGTTTTTTTTACAATGTACGGAACCCTAAAAATAAATAATGAATACTGGATCGTGCCTTAGTGTTTTACCACCTATTATGGGAAGGGCCGCACTACGAAGCTACCGCGAAGTACGGTACAGCGTTGTATGGTATAGCGAAAGTTCATAGCTGCGAACTACGTTACAGAAAATGTTCTCTGCAGCGAATTACGCTGCGAATGTACCTACGTTGCAGCGAAAGCAATGGTTAAGATTTTAGCTTTACGAGAAACTGAAAGTAGACTTTAAAAGTCTAGTTAATGAACTGGGTGATATCAAGACTACCCTATCTTGAAAAAACTATCTACTTTCAGGCGGTTTTATTTTTTTTTGCGCGTAATCGTGTAATGTAAGCATATATGTATGTATGTATGTATATATGTGTGCATGTATGTATGTATGTACGTATACTTACAACGTATCCCAAAAGCCAACAATAAGCGGGCACCAGACGGTGCACCTGCTCCGGACTACTCTAGATAACCAAAAACCAGCCAAGTGCGAGTCGGACTCGCGCACCGAGGATTTCGTAGAAATTTGTACGTAGGTACTTACATAGGTATTACAAAAAGTAGAGCTTTTCCCGAACTTCAAAGACTATTTTTTGTGATTTAATTACAAATGTATAGTTTCAGGTTTTTCCTTGTACTTGTAGTATAAGACGATATTACTTGAAAAATTTCGTAGTTCTAAGTTAACGGAAAGTACCCTATTAATTTTGATTCCCTTGAGTGTCGAAATATAGGTTTTTGCAGCATAAACGGCCGTTATCTTTTTTTACGTTAACTTAGAAGTTTGATTTTCTCACAGCTTCGAGGGTCTGTAGACTTGAGTAGGTATATTACCTATATGGTTTTAATTTCAACCTGATACGCGTTCCCGAGATAAAGGCTCTTGAAAGACAGACGAAAGGACGGACGGACAACAGATTTTGAGGTACGGAACCCTAAAAAGAAAAAAAACGCTCAATTTTTTTGGAAGTTACAAAAAATATTGAAATCCTACGAAAATGTACACCCCTTTAACTACCATGACCACATTTTGTTGAACATTTCAGATTTTTTTTAGCGTCGGCTACCTAAGTGACACTGCTATTTACCACAACCCTTAAAAATCACAGAATGCTTGCACATGGTTTAGTATGTTTGAATTAAAATGCGCCAAGATATTAACGCCTCGGTATTCCGTAAAAAAAAACAAAAATAACCTCTTAACGTTTGCACGGATTAGAGGGTCTTTTTAGTTTTGTTTATAGCTCAGTTCATTTAAGAGTTTTTGTATCGAGTGGTATCACTAGAAACTGACAGCTCGTAGGATCTTAGTTAACGACGTACATCCGTGCATGACGTACCTACTTCCGGTTTCGTAGACTATGGTTCTTTTTTTCGCTTTAAAAATTATTTTAACCAGCCCAAAGGAAGGAGCTTATTTAGTCGAGCTTGATAGGTAACCAATTTAGTGAAAATCGGTGACCCATAGTTTTTTCCTGATACTCTGAAAGAGTCTGAATTCCACGCGAGCGAAGCCGCGGGCACTGATAGTAATTAATAAAAACTTATTAATAATAATAAGTGCGAGTCTGACTCGCGCACGAACGGTTCCGTACCATTGTCTATACTTACATTTGAATATTTCAGGCGTCTACCTGCTTTTATTAATATCGAGCAAAAAACGGCAAAAAATCACGTTTGTTGTATGGGAGCCCCCCTTAAATATTTGTTGTTATAGCGGCAACAGAAATACATAATTCTGATTTCTCTATCTATCTATCATCCGTGAAAACAACTGTCTAGCTACCACGGTTCATGAGATACAGCCAGTCACGGCGGACAGACGGACAGAGTCTTAGTAATAGGGTCCCTTACCCTTTGGGCACGGAACCCTAGCAAGGTACACAGTGTTGAATTGTTTAAAACTGCTTCAAGTGTATTTAACTTATAAATTATAATACTAAAAAACATTTCTCTGCTACATACAACTCTACAAGTTAGCATATTTCGCAAAAAAAAAACAACGAATTATTAATAATTGTACCGTCGACAGTAGATAGTTAGGTACAGTCAACAGCAGATCAACCTTTACATTGTAATAAAGGTTGATGTGCTGTCGTCTGTACTGTGTTCTGTGATACTGTAGATGATGTCAAAAATGTTATGAGTACAGTGATAAATCATAACAAAAACAACTAATAAGCCTAATATGTTATTTATTTTAGATAATACCTAATTATGAAACTATGCAACATTTTATGTACCCTTTTCATTCTTGTTTTCTTCAGTTCTAATACTATCTTTCGATGTTTCATTAGGTACCTCTTTGCCAATATTTTCAGCTATTTCAGCATACTTTGTCTGCCTGTAGTCATGTTTGGCTGAATCAAGCAAGATATTTTGGATCAAAAATCTGTTGCTGGCATTTCTGGACGTCAGGGAGGGATATGGGTTTTCTTTGAGTTCCAAAACAGATTTGTCAATGTTGCGCTCAGCCTGAGGTTTTGGCGCTCGGTACATTCGAGTGAACGATGTATCATAGTTTTCATATCTTGGTACCAAGACTTTAAACAATTTGTGCACAAGCTCCTTCTCTAGTAGCCAGTAGTCGGCTAGTTTCATGGTGGGTTTGTGGCAGTCTCCATGGCGAATAGCTTCAGAGATGAGCTGTTAACATAAAAATTAAATATAAGACCCTAGGTAGCAGTGTTAGTAACAAAACTACAGGTTTGAAGGGAAAATAAGATGATTCACTTGGGCGATCAAACATCATAGGATCTGTTTATTAATGAATTCATTCGGCTTTAATTCTGTGTTTAGGGGATACATGCAGATTAAAAGAAGTAGAATGAAAGACAGAAATTGATGTAAAAAAAACCGGACAAGTGCGAGTCGGACTCGCTCACCAAGGATTCCGTACATATTTGTAGGTCTGGGAGCACGGCAGTGCCCCCGCCAACTCAAGAAAAAAGGGGCAAAGAAGCCGTACCATCCTTTTCTCGAAGCAGTTCAGGCAATTTTCGACCCCCCTATAACTTCGTTGTGGATAAAACTAGAGGCCTAAATTTTCAGTAACAAAGCAGGCATGTTTGTCATTCACTCACTCACTGACCGATTGACCGATCATCAAAACTCTAAGGCACTTCTAGCAGACATAAAGCTTCAAATCTTGGTGGCTCTTAGTGGATATTGTATAGTTGCATGTATTACATTTAATTTTTAATTTTCATGTAATGTAATTTAATTTATTGTAATATACAGGATTACAAAGTTACATTTACAGTGAATGAAGTAGTGTATCATGTATAATATAATGGAATAATAGGTGTATAACCTACATATAATTATGTTCAAAGGTAACTTGTAAAATGGTCAAGGAAAAAAGTAGTACTATCTACAAAAATAAATGAGATGCCATCAAAAACATAACTTGTAAAAAATAAACCAAGTCTCGCAACTCAGTTCTTCTACCGTAAAAAGTTGTGAGATCCATGTAATACCAAGTCGGTTAATTTATTCAATTCAGTCCCTACTTAAGGGTCTTTCTGCCTTAAGTTATCACGTAATTAGCTAACCTAACAACATCTTATAGTGACCATATCAATGTTAAATATCTTTTGTTTTAAATAAAAACGTAATTATTTTACGTAGTAACTTAAGACAGAAGGACCCTTAAGTACGGACTGAATAAATTAACAGACTTGTAGAAGAACTGAGTTGCAAAACTTGGTTTTTTTACAAGTTATGTTTTTGATGGCATAGGTACTTAGATATTATAAATAGTTCAGGAATCGAGTCTCGTTTTTTCTGAGCTTTTCCCGAATTTCAAAGACTAACTTTTGAATGATTTAATTACAAATGTGTACTTTTCAGATTTTTTCCTGTATTTGTTGTATACGACGATATTACTTGCCAAATTTCATAGTTCCAGGTCAACGGCAAGTATCGTATCTTTTTTTTACGTTAACTTAGAAGTTTGATTTTTTCACAGCTTCAAGGGACTGTAGATGGTTTTAATTTCAAGTTTTCAACTCGATACCTCCACGCGTTCCCGAGATAAAGGGTCGTGCCAGACGGACGGACGAACGGACGGACGGACCGACAGCAAAGTGATCCTATAAAGGCTCTGTTTTGAGTTCCTTTGGAGGTAAGGAACCCTAACTATTAACTGTCCTCATAATGTAGGCAGCAACACTTTTTTTAATTAAGTCTTTCCTTCAAATGTATACCTACCTATTATGTTATATAGGTTTGTCTTCTGCCTAGACTTTAATTAGGTAACATGTATATAAATTTAAGGAAGCCTGAGTGTCTGAGGTGTTCACATACCTATGCTTGAAATTGCCACTACGCGATGGGCATGCGTGGTAAGCTCATACTCTCTCTCTCTCTGAGATAAGGCCAGTGCCCTGCAGTGGAATGTATATAGCCTACATAAAAAGAAATATATATCTCTAATATATAAAAATCTCGTGTCAAGGTGTTCGTTATCGAACTCCTCCGAAACGGCTTCACTGATTTTTATGAAATTTGTCGTGTTTATTGGTTAGGTCTGAGAATAGGCCGTACGCTAATTAATATGGCAGAAGAACGTTTGCCGAGTCAGCTAGTATAATTATTATGTCGCCGACCACTCATTTAATCAGCCGTCCAATTCAACGCCTAGGAAGGTTACTAGGCGGTGGCATTCAATAACACGGCTAGCATTTTAGTTATAATACAGCATTGTCGAAAACGTTTGACTACTTGGCTGACGGAAAACTAGCCTTTTTATTATTAAAAGCCTGAATGAAGAGCCGCTATTTGTGTGAATTTAGGAAATTCAAGATGGCGTCAACGCAACAGCTGATTTACTTTACCTATCTGCTTCGGTAGTGTAACCATGATATTTGGTTGAAACTGTACTGATAAGGGACAAAGTAGTTGTTAAAAAGGTATTTTTAATAGAAAAAAACATAGACAAACATGTGTAGAAACTAAACGCATTATGGAGCGAAAACGGAAATTTTTAAATGTAAATTCGACGATTTTTTCCTTCCTGCTCACTTTCGAATGGTCAATAGGTTGAAATGGCTTAAAATCAGGATTGGGCACGCATGGTTTGGTTGCTAATACGTTCAACGTTTTGAAAACGTACTCAGTGCACCCTAATTCCATGCAGAGGTTCTGGTTACCTCTCTAGCTAGAGGGTATATAAAAAGCCGGACCCGCGGAGGTTTGGCAGCCCCCGCCCGCCGTAAGTCGTAACAAAGAGCAGGCACCACAGCTGTTCTGTGGCAGGCACCGGTGCGAGCCATAGCGGCTGAGGCTCGTCGCCGAAGGACGGCTCGCACGGATTCCTACAATTTATCCCGCAGCGCTGGAGCAGTTACAGAAGTAAATTACGGTGAACGAGGTCGGATAAACTGAAGTAGTTAGTATCTTCATTTATAGTACTGTATCTTTTGGTCAACCTACCGAAGCAGACGCACCGTCTAGTACTGACTACTTGGTTTTTTTTTTTTTTTTTTTTCTTAAAAAGCGGACCGCCACTATTTATTATGTGGCGACCTTTGTAATTTAATATAAAATGATAAAAGTTACATAATAAAAATTGTATGTCTAATATTAAAATTAAAAGTTATATAATAAGAAGTCATTATGTTAAAACTGTCTAAAATTATAAAATTCAATGTCTTAATGCTAAAATAATAAAATACTAAATTTGGTCAAAAAATTAAAAACACAAAAAGTATATCAATGTATAAAATGTCAATATGCTAAATTAAAAATAAGAATAACATTCTTAATGTTCCCCGACGCCTTGTCTCTGTCTACTCCTAGGAGTAGTAACAAGCAAGGCGCCGGGGTTGGGAATAAAAGTTAAAAACAATTACAATTATAATTACAATTATATGTCAAAATCTAATAATAAAATGTCCGCGGAAAGTAAAATGTACGTTTTTTTTATTTTTTCAGTAGTTGTGAGTTTAGTTACATTTTCAAAAAATATGCATATACAAATATGTACTACTTGGTTAGCCACTGTCACCTAGGTTATTTTAACGTTTTGTTCAATTACATGGCTGAATAACCTTCAGCCCTTTAATTGGATGCCGCCGCCACTTAGCTAGGCAATTAAATTGACGGCTAATTTTACCAATTTTACAATGTGTCCCAAAATCCAACGATAAGCGGGCACCAGACGGTGCACCTGCTCATACAACTCTAGAAAAAAAACGCCAGTATGCCAATCTTCCAACAAAAATCTTCAAACCCCTTTCGAAAATAATAGTACTTGGCTGCCGGAATTCGTTGCCTCTCGCCAAGCCATGACGAACACCAAGTTGCAAGAGACAACACGGTTATTCGCACACGCAGCAAAAAGATAAAACGGTTTTTCTGTCGCGTATTCGTTGAAACAACAAAGGGTAGGTGAAAACAAAGTCATTGGTACATGCCGTGATTTGAACCCACGACCTCCCGAATGAGAAGCCGTCGTTCTACCACTCCGCTACTACCACCGCTTGTTGAAAGAGTAATAATCTGTTGTTGTTTATTTCGCCCGGGCGCAGATAGCGCACTTTTACTATGTGTGAGAGAGAGAGATATAGAGAGAGAGAAAGAGATAGAGAGGGAGAGAGGTAGAGAGAGAGGGAGAGAGAGGGAGAGAGAGGGAGAGAGGGAGAGAGAGGGAGGGAGAGAGAGAAAGAGAGAGATAGAGCACCAACTTTTTTAAAAACTTTCCATAGTTTCCATACTTTTTTTGCACCACAATGAGTGAAAATGGACTGTTGGTAGCAGTGCTACTTAGGTAGGTGGTGCAAAAAATAATCAGAAAAGTTTAGCAAAATGTGGTCACAATAGTTAAAAATATCATAAAGGATTTAAATTTAAATACATTTTTGAGGGATTTACTTTTTTTTTAACTTAAAAAAAAATTGAGTTTTATTTCTAGTACACCATTTTCGAAGGATTAAAATGTTTTTTTGGAACTTAAAAACAAATTGAGTTTTTTTTTCTAGTCATCAGCATAAGTAGTAGTCGAGCAGGTGCACCTTGGTGCCCGCTTATCATTGAATTTTGGGACACCTTGTATAAGTGTTGGGACATATCCTGATTCGGACCCCGCACCCTCCGCCTCCTTCACCTCCTCACCCTTCTATATATCCTCATACAGCACATAACTGTCCCTATAGTTACATCCACGTTTCATATCGGTACCCATTTAGAAGAACTACTTCGTCTGACTTTTAAAACATAACAAAAAATATTACCCGTTCGGTGTACTGGCGGGCCTCATCTGCTCTCGGATAGTTCAATTCAATTCTTTCAAACTTGATCAGGCCAGTTACAGTTTTACGTAATTTGTTTAACCTGCCTTCGGGTCCCTGTGGGTTTCTCTGTCGTCGCGGTTCGGGTGGGACTCTAATTCGTAACTTCGACACCAATTTAGAAACCTCGGCTTGATTCATTTTTGTTACCTGTGATTATAGTAAATTTTTACTCCTTGCAAGTGATATCATTTGTACGCACGAAAACAAGAATTAGAAAATAGTTTTTAGGTTATGTAAAGTACTCTGTGTACAGTAAATAAAGTACTCTGTCGGTGTACCTAACACCTCAAACTCCACAGACTATAGATAGACCACATAGATACAGAGAAAAATGTTAGTTTGACATTAAAGGCGATATTACACGGTTCAATTACGGTGCAATAATGCTTTCAATTACATTGCTTCAATATCATTGAAACGTCTAAATACATTGAATAGAATAGAATAGAATAGAATAGAAATCGTTTATTACCAAAACACGAACAATTTAAAAAAGCAATAATAGCAGATTCACATTACTTCTTAGACCACGTCTAACCATTTTGGTAATTGGAGAGAGCTCAGCTAACATGTCGGCTACCACCAGGTAGTAACCAACGCTGGTTTTCAGCACTCCCCAGCTCTTAGGTTGACATTTAGAGCAGGAGTTAAGCCAGGTAGGTACACGTTAAATAAAAAAATTATATAAATAAATGAATAAAAAGAATTATGCATTAACTAAGAATCAGCAGTCACCCGACTACGGGTAATTAAAAGAAACAAACAAGAAACGTGCTAAGTGTGTGTGTGTGTGTATGAGTGCATGAGTATGTATGAGTGTATGAGTGTGTGAGTACATGTATGTATGAATGAGTGCGTGCCTCTTAGCCCTGCGACAAGGTCTTGGGTTCAGTATATGTAGTAGGTACTGCTAAGAGGCAAGTGTGTGCTTTGTGTCGAAGTAAATTTCAAGAGGTGATGATAGTAAAAATAAAGTATCTATCTATAGGGACGTCTCAAATTCTCATTTATTTTCTGTTTGTCCAAGAAGATAATTTTCAATTTGGTCTTAAATGAAGCTAGTCCAATTTTTGAGCGTAATGGCGGTGGCAAATTGTTCCAAATTTTGGAAGCCGCATATTTGAAACATCCCTCATATCCTTTGGTCTTATGTTTGGTTATAGCGAGTAAATTTGTAGACTTAGATCGCGTGTTTAATTTGTTAAGGTCTTTAACCCATGATAATTTATCGAAGAGGTATTTTGGGTTCTTTCTGTAAATAAGTTTTTTGGTTAAACAAGCGATGTGCAGCTCTCTTCTAGCTTTCATATTGAGAATACCATATTGGTTTAGATATGGAGTTACGTGTGAACGTTTAGGAATTCTAAAGCAGAATCTGGCGCAAGCATTTTGTACCCTTTGTATTGCCCGCTCGGTTTTTTCATAGAGCCGCGGCCCGTATACTGCACAACAGTAATTGAGTGGCGAGAGTACCAGCAAGTCTGTAAGGAGCATCCTAAGATCGACTGAGAGGTATTTTCGCACACTATATAGAACCTTTAGTTTGTAAAAAGCTGTTTTAATTTTCTGCTCTACATGTTTCGTGAAGCGCAATTCGCTGTCTATGATTAACCCTAAATTTTTAGCTTCCGCGACTATAGGTATTTCGACGCCATTCATTTCTATCCTAGGGTTAAATTCCTTCACCTTTTCAATTTGCCTTTTTGTGCCCAAAATTAATGTTTTAGATTTAGATGGATTCAAAATCGTGAGTTTTTCCTTGACCATATGAATATTTTATTTAAATCGTCATTTATTTTCTCGATTGCTTGGGGTGTGTTATTACTGTCAAACGAATAATAAATCTGTGTATCATCTGCATAGAGATGACACTTTGTTGTTTCTATTACATCCACTATATCTGCTGTAAATATGGTGAAAAGGATCGGACTGATTATGGACCCTTGAGGAACTCCTCGGGATAGTTTACCTAGGTTTGAATATCTTTTATCCCCATTTGGGCATTCTGCAACTACTATCTGTTTCCGGTTATTTAAAAATGATTCAAACCACTTACATGTTTCCGTAGAAAACCCGTAGTATGCCAATTTAGCAAGAAGTATAGAGGGATGTAAGCAGTCGAAGGCACGTGAGAAGTCGAGTAGAACCAAGATACTACTCTTACCTAAGTCTGACTCAGAGATAATATCATCTGTCACTTTTAGCAAAGCTGTTTCCGTGCCGTGTACCCTTCGGAAGCCGGACTGTACTTCTGGTATAATTTTTTCTGAGTGCAAGTATTCAACTAGCTGCCTTTGGACCACTCTTTGGCGCAAGTCTTTAGCACTTTCTACTACGTTTGTTTTAGGCAGAGGAGTAACCAAGGCGGTCTTATAATTATCTGGAAAGTAATTTCTTCTAATTGATTTGTTAACCAACTCAGTAATAGTCGGGAGTGCCTCTGGCATAATTAGTTTTAACATTTCGGCGTTTATGAGGTCGTGACCCGTGGCGTTTGTTTGTATACCCATTATAATCTTACCCACTTCTTCCTCTGTTGTTGTTTTTAGGGTAAACGATCTTGTAATCTTTCTTTTTTCAGAGTAGGTTTTTACTAATTCTAGGTCCAGTTCGTGGTCACTATTTGGCACGCTAATAAAGTGGGCATTAATTTTGTCTGGATCATTTACGTGATCAGGTATGGGAACCTTGCATGGGTTGTCAAACAAAGTGGTATTTTTTATGTTTTTCCAAAGAACTTCTGGATTGTTTATATTTTGGTTTAATTTATATTGATAGTAAGCAGTTTTTTCTCTGTCAATTGCTGATGTGACAAGATTTTTGATATTTTTATAATATTCTACAGCCGAGTCTTTTTTTGTTTTTTGAGCTTTTTCTAATGCTTTATCCCTCAAGGACATCATAAGCTTCACTGTGTCCGTAATCCAGGGTTTACAAGTCGTTTTTAGGGGTTTTTTCTTTATCGGTGCGTGTTTGTCAAATAGTGTTAGTATGCAGTCGTTAAAAGATTTAACCATATCATCGATATCTTCATGTTCTACTATACAAGACCACGGGACATTGTTTAAATCCTTCTCAAATTGTTCCCTATTAATTAATTGCAAAGCACGAGTAAATTTAAATTGTTTAAGTGGTTTTTCTTTCTTAACATTAAAATCAGCCAGTACCATTCCATGATCACTGAGTGACTTATTATGACAAACTATAATTTTTTTACATTTATGTGGTATATCAGTGATAATCAGATCCAATAATGTACTTGAGTTGTCATGTATCCTAGTAGGTTCATGGACCATCTGTTCCAGATTCTGTTGGTTGCAGAATTGTATCAGTTGCTGAGATTTTGATGAATTCATACTAAGTAGGTCAACATTAAAGTCGGTGAGTAAACAAGTATAATCATAGTTTGAAAATACGTTTATCGATTCACCAATAGCATCTAAGGCATTTGGTACTTTTACGGATTCAGGTCTGTAGGCAGTTCCAACAGCCATGCGCTTTGCACCAGGAAGTTTCACCTCCAACCAAAGTTGTTCTAAGTCAGAGTCTGGATGCGGTCTTACTGTAGCCCTTATACTATGTTTTACATAAAAACCAACACCCCCTCCCCTAGCCTTCCCTTTTCGACTTCTATGTATAAATTTGTAATCCTTGATCACCGGTGCAAGAATTTCTTGGCCATCCTTTATCCAAGTCTCATTGAGCGCTAATATGTCTGGTTTATGTTTGGACAAGCTGACGTAAAATTCATCCTGTCCGGTGTTCAAGGACCTCACATTTAAAAGACCAAGGCGCAAACTTATTCTTTGTGTGTCAGGGCCTATGCCGTATGTAATAGTGATGCGTGGTGTTACATTTCTGTAGGAAATCTACCTCCTTATTTACATGCCAGTTGTAGAAATGTGTATATGTATATGAGTGAGTGTGAGTAAGAATGTGTCTCTGTGTGTGTGTGTTTATACAATTTAAATTATTCAACCTACTTGAATGAACGTACGAATTACAACTGGTTGCAACAAACTTAATCAGGACCAAAAACACGATTTATATCTTCCGCCGTACATATGCGATATGCGGGGCTGCCTTGTTCCCGCCTTGCCGATATTTTGCCGTGGCGTGTCCATACATATTTCCAACCCAGTCGCCTGGCAGCAGCGCGGGCAAGCTGAAATAGTTGCCTGTTGGTTTTAGTAAGACGTTCATTGACGTAGAAGTTACGTGACTCCCCAGGCAAATCCATATTTTCCGTCGTAGCACCGCGTCTTACTCTGGCGTTTTGCAGAAGATCGTTTTTTATGGCACGGCGCGCCAACTTCACAATGATTGTACGAGGTTTTGTTGCGGTCTTATTGCTGTCTTGGTCTCTTCTGGCACCAACGCGCTCGGCACTCACAATATCCCTCTCGTCTAATGTCACACCAAGCTTTGATGCTATCAGGGTGACCAGGTGTATTGGGTTCTCACCTTTTTGTTCGGGTATGTTAGTGACGTCTATGTCATTTGCCAGCAATTCCTGGTCTCGGTCATTCAACTGGATTTGCAGCTTCAAGATTGACTCCTTGAGGGCAGTCTCCTGTTCATTTGTAACACCTGGAGTAACACTAACCAGAGTGTCAACCCTGCCCTCCAGGGCATCCAAACGCGTTGAGAAGCTCTTCATAATTTGTCTGATCTCGAGCATGTCTTGTCTAAATGCCTCCATCGTTGTTCGCGTTAAACGTAGGTCCTCAGAGAATTTAAGCATATCCGCTCTGGAGCACACCTCATCCATATGATTGGTTTCTGTTTCCTCGGTAGTTTTCCGAGTTTCCTCCCTTAGTTTCTTTCCTCTTCCCCCTTCAGGTTCATTGTTAGCGTGTTCGGCATCGACGTAGGAGTTACTATGACACTTTATGGGAGTGTTGTCATTTTTTGCCTCTTTTGGCCCTTTGGCCGCACATGAGGGACAGCGCCAGGATACTTCACCGTCTACACGCTGCAGTAGAGGGGAGGTTCCTCTGCGAGGGTAAATACATTGCTCGTGAAATAGAAGGCAGCATATACTGCATTTAAGAGGCAGGTCTTCCTTCCCAACGGGTGCGTGACAGCAAGCATACATGGTTTTTCCATTAAACTTTGCTTCTTTAGGCCTATTAGATGTGGTAGTTTTCTTGACTGTGGCCATCCCGTTCGCACCTTAACGGCAAGAAGAACAAACAAAAACAAAAAGTTTGCGCCGTCGGAGCCCGGGATTGAACTCACGTATTGCACGTGCTAGGGTGACTATCTGGACGTTTACTCGACTGCGTCACCGTCGCTGATGACAGACATGCGAAAGTTCTAATGATATTGCCGTGGTGTTATTCTTAGTGGCGGGTACAATAAAGCTCGGCCACTTTTGCTCGCTCGGAACGGAGTGACCCGGCATCGACGCGAAAAAAACTGTTTTAAATTCACCGTCAACTTTAACTTTATTCACAATAGTTTCGCCACTTTCACTTATTTGTTACTTAAACCACCATACCAGTTTGAAGCCAAATCTCTGTACTTGCACTTGAACTAAAAAATACTTCGAAATATGGTAATTTTAGCTGTTTTTTTGATTAAAAATACGGAACTATCCGACAGTAAGTGTGCACCCACCGGCCGCTGTAAGGCTATATCATTGCAATGCCATTGCGCAATTTCATTGAAGGCTAAATCTCGGCAACGCTTTCAATGCAATTGCCGCAGACGATCATTCAATGCGATTGAAAAGTGTAAACAAGGAGATTGAACGATCGGGCGCATTTTTTATGTTCAATGCTTTTCAATGGCATTGCTTCAATTAGATTGAACCGTTTAAATACGTAAAGTCATTAAATGTCCAATGTTCAATGGAATAGCTTCAATGTGATTGAACCGTGTAATATCACCACTACGGCTGTTCTTAGCTACTCACCCCCAGTTTCTCGCTTTCATTCACTTAGAGGTAGGAAATTAGCAACGAGTTGAGGATATTATTATGCTTATGTATGGCAAAGAACCACTCCCGAACCTGCTAAATGCTTCGGAGCTAAATAGCCCCAAAAAGTGCACCCGCGTCGTGTTGGGGAAGGGACGCGAATATTATCCCAAACAAAGCTTAAATTTACCACTTTCAATGGAAAATAACCCTAGGATATCCCAGTTCCTCTTCCTCTTCCAGCTCAATTAGCTTTTCGTCTGTCCTCAATGTGCAAATGTTGTGTTTACCAGGGCCAGTCGTTATCGTTGTTGGGGGTGGTAGCCGGATCTCTGCCGGAGATTCTTAGCACCCCTTGCTCCGCCGTTACCGTGGCCGCTACCGTAGCCAGGTTATCTGGGTTATCTGAAGTCCGTCGAGAGGGCGAGGACACGATAACCCTGAAATCCGGTAACCTGCTCTACTACCGGGAGGGCGAGCAACAGTCCCAGGGTGGTGTCGGGTTTCTCGTCCACAAGTCCCTCGTAAATAACATTTTGGCCATCAACAGTGTGTCGAGCAGGGTGGTGTACCTAATACGTAGAATATCTAAGAGATATTCGCTGAAGATCATTCAGGTATACGCACCGACCTCGTCACACTCCGATGAGGAGGTAGAGGCGATGTATGAGGACATTAGTAGGGCCATACATACCTCGGAGACCTATTTTAATGTGGTTATGGGGGACTTCAATGCGAAGCTGGGCACAAGAAGCGAGGGTGAGATGAGAGTGGGGCAATTTGGTCATGGGCAACGGAACCCGAGAGGACAAAGTTTGGCAGACTTCCTGGAGAAAGAGGGACTCTTTATGATGAACTCTTTCTGTCAGAAGCCACCTCACAGGAAATGGACCTGGTTGAGTCCCGATGGTTCCATGAGACACGAGATACATTTCATCCTGACCTCCAAGAGACAAATATTCAATGACGTCTCTGTGATCAACATGGTGAAAACCGGAAGCGATCACCGAATAGTTAGAGGCACATTGAACATCAATGTCAAACTTGAGAGGTCTCGTCTCATGAAGTCCACCCTCCGACCTACTTGTGCCCATATCCAAAACCCCGAGAACTTTCAACTCGAATTGTCAAATCGCTTTGAGTGCCTGGAGAGCATCGTTTAGACAGTGATATCATGCAATTTAAAGCCGTTCTAGACGATCGGAAAGACCCACCAACCAAGGTCACCTCGGTCGGATTGATATTCGTTCCACATGGTCGGGCGACTTGTCAGTTCTCTCCTGCTCTCGAAGGGTAAACACGTTATATACGGTGGCTCCTTATCTTTCTAAGCATCAAAAGGTTGGTCTAGCAATGACTTTATTATTACTGAGCGAAGAAGAAAAAGGAAGTGGATGAAACAGTGGCTAAAAGAGCGAATCGCTTTGAACCATCTGAAAATTTTAAGGATTCTTGATTCGTCTTTCTGATTAAAGCCGTTCGAATATGTTCCACCTTTTTTTAGTTGCGGCGATGTTTGCCTGGTTCAATTTATTTTAATTTATCGTTTAAAATCTCCCATGCTTGGGATTTCTGTCTTTACACTGATCGCACCCAATGTTCCAGAGACATGTTAAATCTGTGTATATTGATATGAATTACGTCAACACCTCCCGTTCGCGGCTTTCAAAATGCGAATCCATTCCAACCTATGATTCGAACTTACTGTGATAGACATACCTACATCCGCTCGCAGCGACGGACAACGGCACACTGAAACGCTCGCGTCGGACGATAGCGTTTCACACGATCCATCCGACCGCCGACACAACCTGTCGTGATGGATGCGCTTCCTGCCAAGGCCGTTGGAATCCCACCAAATATTTGGTCGGTCGACCAGGTTCCAGACGTCTCATTTTTACACCAATTCAACCAAGGTTACCTTGATCGGAGGGTTTTTCCGATCGTCTGGAAGGGCCTTTATTCTCCAGTTGTTTTATCTGACCATTCTGTACAGCTGTTAATGCTTGATTTTATGATTATAATATTTTTCACATTCATTGTGCAAATCGAAGACGTTTTGTCGCCGGTTCAGTTGAAGACGCATCAACTTTTACACGCGGGCCTACACTGCCACAGATTAAAAAGAAAAAAGACAACTTACGCTGCTACTAGAGTCCGCGCACGATAAGTCTGCGCGTGGGCAAAAACTGTCTATATTTCGTGTGCAATAAAGTTTAATATAGTTTAAAGTTTAAATATCTAACTTCGTAGAGAGCAGGTTTATAGAGCTTCTTTGATTTATTATTACCTGCGGGAGATTATTTTTCATACCAAATTAAATTATATACGCCACTTGTCGCGCGCAGACTTATCGTGCGCGGACTCTACTTCTATACCTCGCCTAGCTACATCAGTCTGGCGTCAATCCGAGCTTGATCAAGGTCACGGACTGAACTGACGCCAGACTGAACGTGTAAACTCCGTATTATGTTTTAAAAATATTGACAGATTTGTTTTTTTTTATTAATTTTATATATTAACTTATAATCTGTGATCTAATACACAGTTTACGCTGCTGTTATCCGGCCCAAGGATGTCCTTGTGTCCGGCCGCTGGGAGTAAACGAACGATCCTGACAGGTGACGATCCATCGGATGGACGACGTCACTTTGAAGTGGCGTTGAATTTTCGATAAAAATATTTTTAAGGTCTATTAGTCCTACAAGCAAATAATTATCATTGAAACTATACTACCTATTATGTAAAGTTACAATTAATGTAAAATTTTGCGTAGTGATTTAAATTTTAAATAAAGAAGAAATCAATATTTAAAAATGTTCATGCGTAAAATCGGAACTACGCTGTTACAAGGTTATGTCAACAGTATTTTTTTTGTAGTGATTTACCAAAAATAACGAAAATAATAACGTTGCCTGTTATTTATCGTACATTAATTTGCAATTTGTTGCAGTCTGGTAAACGAAAGCGCATTACGAAATTGGCGCAAATTAAAAAATATTCATGTCTTATCACCAAATATACCAGGAAAAAAAAAACTTGCTGATGAAGTTTTGTAAGAGTTTTCACCCTTTTTTTATACCTTTAACGGAACGCCATTTTGTGACGAAAAACTAGTTATCATGTCAGTCATCTAGGGGTGGGTCGTCACTGTACTTTTCAATAAAGAGACGAAACCCGTTCTCCAGATAGAAAAACTAGTCTTAAAAACGGTCTTTTAGTGACTGGTTTTGCTTTGGTGCAATTTCCGTCTTTATTGTATAGAGATAAGGTTCATATTTCATTATTTTAGACTACTTTTTCTGAATGCAGTGTTTCGTCTCGTTCGACGCACGCCGCTCTCCGTCTCGTTGTTAGACTAGTTTAGGGACTAGACTGCTTCTACTCAATGCCATGTTTTGTCGCGTCGAACGTGCGCGCGCCACCGTTCTGTCTTATAGTTAGACTAGTTTAGGGAGACTGCTTTTGCTGAATTTGAAAAACGGTCTGTGCGTTCTTGGCAGTAAAACGGCCTTTTTAAACGGTGCGTCTTTGGAACGCTTACTTCTACAGTCGTCCGTCTATTGTCGTTACGTGCGCATAGTCTACGTTCTCCAATACTCCTCAATTTCTTTGTTTTGTGACTCGGCTTTCGTTTATTTGATTGTTTCTGCTACTTATGCTGACATCTGCTCCAAAGTGGACTTCGATTGTGTTTTATACATTGACCCGGCTTTCTTTTAATTGACTGTTTCTGCTACCTACATTGACTTCGGCGCTTAATTGGACTTCGATTTTGTTTTGTACTTTTAGTGAATAACAATGCCGAAACATGGAAAAACAATGAAAAGTGAAACCCGTGAGCTAATCATTAAGCTACAACATTACTTTGAGCGAGAAAAGCAAAATGGCGGGCCCTTAGCACCTCTTGAACAGGTACAAGAGCGCGTCTCTCAGGCACTTGGAGTAAGTAAAGCAACTATGTATTGCAAAAATTAATAAACAAAAGTTCGGCCCAACTGGCATGGAAGACAATGTTCTACATACTCTGAAGAAAAAACGCAGAACAAAGCCCGTGACGGATATAGATACATATATGGTTACTATTTGAGGAACGAATACCTAAACAGGACAGCGCTTTTAGCATCTTAGAATGCAGCTGGTTTGTTTAATGGAGGTAAAACAGCCTTAACCAAAGTTTTAAAAGCTATTGGTTTTCAACATAAAAGAACAGACAAGAGAAAAGTTCTTCTAGAGCGATATGATATTATGTATTTTAAAAAGAGTATCGTTTTTAAGAGAAGCAGAAGATCAATGACTGGGACAACGTGGTTTTCATTGACGAGACATGGCTAAATGCTAATCAAATGTCTTGTTCTTGGACAGATGACACTCAAGCATCGACATCGAAGGTACCGATGGGCAAAGGAGCTCGGCTTATAATATGCCACGCCGGTACTGCTACAACCGATTACCACGAGGAAATGAATGCCGCTACATTTAAAGAGTGGTTCCAGAATGTGCTACTACCCGACCTGCCAGAGCCCTCAGTAATATTGATGGATAATGCCCCTTGGTTACAACTGTAGAAAGCACCAACACAAGCCCATAAAAAAGAAGCTTTGGTAGCTTGGCTTCAAGAAAAGGGCATTGATGCAAACATGCAGATGCTAAAAGCAGAATTAATAAAATTAGTAAAAGAAAATAAGCCGGGGAATGTACGATATGAAATTGATAAACTGGCTTTGGAAAACGGTCATCGCGTTCTCAGAATCCCTCCGTACCACTGCCAGTACAATGCGATAGCTAATCTGGGCTCAAATAAAAGGTCACGCAGCTCGCCACAACACTTCCCCGCCATTCGGCACAAAAAGATGATGACCATTCTAAAAAAAGCCTACGAAAAAGTCACAAGAGATGACTGGGCGAAGGTCGTCGAAAAAACAATACGAATTATATTCGAAGACTTCGAAAGAGACGTTAGAATTGATGCACAAATTGATAATGATATAATAACAAGAGTAGGGGAAGAAGATAGCGGAGACAGTTTATCAAGGGAAACGGAATCGGACCAATTAAAAAAAACCGGCCAAGTGCGAGTCAGACTCGCGCACGAAGGGCTCCGTACCATTATCTATACATTAGACACAAAGATAAAAAAAACCGGCCAAGTGCGAGTCGGACTCGCGCACGAAGGGTTTCGTACCATTATTTATACAACATTAGACACAAAGATAAAATAAAAAAAAACAGAAAAAAACATGTTTGTTGTATGGGAGCCCCCCTTAGATAATTATTTTATTTTGTTTTTAATACTTGTTTTTATAGTGGCAACAGAAATACATCATCTGTGAAAATTTCAACTCTCTAGCTATCACGGTTCTTGAGATACAGCCTGGTGACAGACAGACGGACGGCCGGACGGACGGATGGACGGACAGACAGACAGCGAACTCTTAGTAATAGGGTCCAGTTTTACCCTTTGGGTACGGAACCTTAAAAACGATATGCACACAATTATTTCATGTTCTAATAGAACCTACTAGGTTAAGTTCGTTTAGTTAAGTTTTTGTTTTACAGATAATAAATTATTTATTTTACGTAAAATTGGAAATTACAAAGATATGTTGTTGATATGTTTGCTTAACTTTACCTCTGGGCCGGTTCCTTGCGGGACGAACTAAAAAAAAAAAAAATTTACCTCTATGGTTTTGTTAGATTCAGCTTTCGAGGTTTTGTTTATAAATTACCGATAGTTTTACTAGTAAATAAATGGGTGAAAATAGTATCTAGGTATAATGTGTTAGGGTTTTAATTAGGCCTTTGACCCTACAGTTATAATAACACCAAGAATGAGAGTAATAGTATCAATCCTGTAGGTACAAAACAAGTGCAAGACAATATTATGGCTGAGGACATTGGTCAGCGCGAGAATGCCAGCATTTACGAGCTCCTCACCGAGCTCTGCAACAAGAGCGCTTCAAAGTACTGTGCCCCAAGCAAAGCCCATACGGTTTTGGCCTCTAAAATGCGGTCACATGCCTATGAAATAATTCTGAAGAAAACTGATGATGTGAACTATTCGAAGCGTCCCCCCGTTTCTGATCTTGTTATGTTTTATATCACGAGCTCCAATAACGCAAAAAATGTGGCGGAGTACAAGAGGGCCAATGAATTAAAGGAACTTATAGCCACACTCAAAGCCACAGACTTTGGGGACAGCAAGGACTGTGTTTACAATGGCTTGAGGCTACTTGTGGGCCTTAGTAATACTGTAAAGGAGGACTTATCTAATTATATGTATCAGGTATGTAATGAACCACATTACTGGAACATTGTAATTTGCATTCTTCACTTTATAACTTTTCTTATTGAAATCCCATCCATATCCATTTCTAGTAAGTTAGACCTAAGATTTCTGCATTTAGCCTCTTAGCTGGGCCTTTGTATTCTTTGCTACACATTGAGCCAATTAAAATCTTACTGTAATCTTACTTTTTGTTTACTTTAGTAAGTTGTTTCAAACACCTATATCTTCTATCAATGTATGTGCATCCATTTCAGCGGCTCATTATATAACTTCTCCACTGGGAACTGCTATACTTAGTTCAATGCATTATTTCAGCTTTAGCAGTGTCATTGACTATCAACCTGTTGACTTTTGGCCACTACTATTGTAAACATGTTTTCTTAACAAAATTTTCTATCTTGGCCACCACTTTAACAAACATGTTTTCTTACCATTTTGCATAGCTAGTTCTTGCTTGTTGCCAACAGCTCTCTATATTTTCATATCTATTAAATACATTAAAGACTTTATTTTTTATTTGTTTCAGAACCCATTTTCTTTTGGCTTGCTAGAGCAAATGCTGCCAAAACCACCGAGAGAGGCATTTGGTTCACCCCAGCCATATTCCTACTACCCATCTCATGTATTTGATCTGCCATATTCTGTGAAGCAACAAGGTGACTTAGAAAGTAAAAGGTCTCAGTGCTACACTGAGTATAGCATTGAAAGGTTCCAATCCAAGTCTCGTAAGTATAGGGCTAAGGTTAACTAAACAATTCTCCAATCCTCAATCGCTCAAGACAAAATTATACAAACAGTGTGTGTTACCAATGATGACTTATGGCACAGAAACGTGGTCTCTCACTATGGGCCTCATAAGAAAGCTCAAGGTCACGCAACAAGCTATGGAAAGGGCTATGCTCGGAATTTCTCTACGAGATCGAATCAGAAATTATGAGATGAACGAAAGTCATCGACATAGCCCAGCGGATTAGTAAGTTGAAGTGGCAGTGGGCGGGGCACATAGCACGCAGGTACACATTGTGCCAAGGTTCATTTCACTTGCAACTTCAAAATGTCTTTACATTTTACTTGCAATATGCAAATCTATAATTTAAAGATACTGTACTGAATAAAGCATTTTTCTTCTAATACTTGCAAAGTACCCTCCTGCGTCTTGCCCTCCTGCATCAAACAAAATTTTCACAAATTATTATTTCCAGTGCTGCAAGAAAACAGCTTCTTTCAATGGCCTGGCGTACCGGAGCCAAAGACCTTCCCTAGCCCGATGTCACTGGCGTCCATGACGTCATCACACGCTTCTCCCTACGCCAACAACTCGCTGTTCAGCTACTCGCGGTTGGACGGGCCTAGAGACCTTCAGTTGCCTTCATGTGATCAGTCAATGCCGTCTAACATCCGAGTGAGTATTCTAAGTATTCTATAGTCGACGGCGTCTTTTGCATGCGTGCACTTTATTCAACAGCTAAGTAAATGGCATGTGTGTGGGGGGTTGGTGTGATGTTGTCGGCCGCTGCGTTGGTACTATGGCGCATAAACTTTTTTCAAGTTTATAGGTTGTGAATAGGTTTGACAACAATCTAATATTTTAGTTTGATAGCATGCAACCAAACATTATTTGTTCTACCAGTGCTTTTTAACGTACGCTGTAGGTATAGTGATTAGATTCGGCTGGTATTAAATTAAAACAACCCTTATAAGTATAATATAATCATAAATTATCTATGTTTCGGCACATCAAATTTTATCGACTTACCCACAACATTGAAATGTATCTGAGACTCCATGAGAGGCGTCGAAAGGCATGATGCAGGCTCGCCTAGTATAGTTTTCGATGTGAAAACATTATAACACAATTACACGCCTACCTACTAAGTTAAATGTATCCAAGACATGTATTTTTGTTGTACCTTTGTGTATTTAATTTCAATCAGCATTTGTCTATATGTTAACAAACCGTAGATGGAAATAGTTAAAATGCGGGAAGCAATAATATCAATCAGGTTTGCTTGTCCTGACCTTATTAATTCAAGAAATATGAACCCCAATTACCAATTTACTATTTTTGATAGTATACACTTTAAATATACTTATAAAACAATTATTGTATAGTACTAAAGTCCGTTTTTTAATTCGATGCAAAAAAGAGGCAGTGTCACCATTATAAAATATATCATTATGCTTGGTAGATTCTTGTTTTATTGTAAAAAAACCAAAAACTTTATTGCATCAAAGACATTTGGTTACTCATAAAAGAAAAGTATTTAAAGAAATACTAACGTAACACACAATTTTTATTTGGAAGTAAAGTGGGATTATTAGTTTTTTACGTATTGGCCACACTTGGATGTTGATAGCCTAGGGTTTGAGGTTTGGCACATTCATGAAGACGTAATTTATTTTCAAACATTCCGTTATTTTCTTCGTTCCGCGATTTTTGTTTCTCATGTTCCCGTGTGATTTCGACAATATTTTACTAATATATATAGCTACTTTTTATTATATAAATAAAAGGTCTTTTGTTTTGATAACAGTTTTTTGTTGGCATAGATTTCATTGGAACTTTAGATTTATGGCCATCACAGATGACGGCGTTAATATATGCGATATTTTTTCCCCACAATATCCAACATGCAACCCGCGTCCACACACGACTGCGGTCGGATTTAGTATAGAACAAGACATCGCGCGATATATTATTATTTATAGCCTTCGTCTTTGACTTGACGTTTAAAAAATAAACTTTTATTGATGTCCACAGAGAGTACGTCAACAAATGTAATGAGTTGTGATGGTTTAAGACCCCGGCCCATGTCAAAATAACAGTATTTTTTTTGCATGTAATTAAAAAACAGACTTTACTACAATAGTATAATTGTTATTGTTACTTTAAATTTTAGTTTTTATGCGATGAATAAAGTCCAATTTATTTATTTCATCATCATCATTCAGCCACAAGAAGTCCACTGCTGGACATAGGCCTCCTCCATGGATTTCCAAAAAGACCGGTTGGAAGCGGCCTGCATCCAGCGTCTTCCTGCCACTTGAATGACGTCATCTGTCCATCTTGTGGCTGGTCGTCCCACGCTGCGCTTGCCGATATGTGGTCTCCATTCGAGAACTTTTCGGCCCCATCGGCCATCAGTTCTGCGTGCTATGTGCCCCGCCCACTGCCACTTCAACTTACTAATCCGCTGGGCTATGTCGACGACTTTCGTTCGTCTACGGATCTCATCATTTCTGATTCGATCTCGTAGAGAAATTCCGAGCATAGCCCTTTCCATAGCTCGTTGCGTGACCTTGAGCCTTCTTATGAGGCCCATAGTGAGAGACCACGTTTCAGTGCCATAAGTCATCACTGGTAACACACACTGGTTGTATAATTTTGTCTTGAGCGATTGAGGTATATTAGACGAAAAGACTTTTCTAAGTTTCCCGAAAGCTGCCCAGCCGAGTTGGATTCGACTTATTTATTTATAATTTTTATATTATGAGATTTTTTTGTTATGTGTCGAAAGCATCAACATGTTTTTGAACTTCGCGCTCGATCGCATCACGGTAGATGACGCCTCTAGCTGCTCTGATTCTCTAATGAATTTGACCATGGTAGTTCCGTCTCATAAAGAATGGGCTGAATTATGCTTGCCCACTGCGGGTTGGCGATTTCAAGCGCTTTTGTGTGTAACACCTCTAGCTGCTCTGATTCTCTAATGAATTTGACCATGGTAGTTCCGTCTCAGAAAGAATGGGCTCAATTATGCTTGCCCACTGCGGATTGGCGATTTCAAGCGCTTTTGTGTGTAACACCTCATTCCTCAAGATGTTAGAAAAGTTACCAAGTGGTATTGCTACTACAAATTCGCAAATGTGGGTAACCTTAAAAAACCGGCCAAGTGCGTGTCGGGCCACGCGCAGTGTAGGGTTCCGTAGAAAGAGGGGGGTTTCTATCTGCTTTACAGAACTAACAACTTCATCAACGTTATTTTCAATGGAATTTTTACGGTGTTTTCCTTTTGTAAGTTGGTCGCCTATTACTCGTTAATTTGTGAACGTACTTAGCCGTAATAGTTTTCGGCTAGGAGAGGAAGCCCCCCCCCTTCCTCTCCTAGCCGAAAACTATTACGGCTAAGTACATTCACAAATTAACGAGTAAGGACGCTCTACTTGCACAAAAATTTGCGCTTTAAAGCTTAATATTTCGCAAATGGAACC
Source organism: Yponomeuta evonymella (assembly GCA_963969515.1). Taxonomy (NCBI): domain Eukaryota; kingdom Metazoa; phylum Arthropoda; class Insecta; order Lepidoptera; family Yponomeutidae; genus Yponomeuta; species Yponomeuta evonymella. The sequence continues at coordinate 7,817,596 of OZ018355.1, read as the reverse complement.
CTAAATCAAAAAATGCTCTTCCTACACCCACAATATTTTTAACGACCAATCTAACGATGCCCGAAATTATGGGGTAGAGGAGAAAAAAAATCATCCCCACTTTTCATGCTAGGGGAGGTAAGTTAAAAAAAAAATTTCCAACATTTTATTCCTTAACTTTGTCGGAGTGATAAATGTGTACACACACCAAATTATAGCTTTCTAGTTCCACCGGTCTTTGCGCTAGGCCGCGGACGGACAGACAGATAGACAGACGGACATGGCGAAACTATAAGGGTTCCTTGTCGGGCTACGGAACCTTAAAAAGTACTGTTTCTACAATGCCCACTAAATGGCGTGACCAAAGTATGTGCTGTCGGTAAATCCACACAAATATGATAAAGAGGTAAAGTTTGGATGTATGAGATAATCTCCGAAAATGAGTAATGTAGAAAACTAACACCAACAACTTTTATTAAATTTTTCCCTTGCTCATGCCCAGGCTCGATTGGCCAACGTATCTGCCAGTCACTTGATTATAAAACGGTCAGGTGCGGCACTTGAGTGATCAAAAGTGATTTATTAGGTTGGTCACCAACCGTTGGTGGAAAGTGTTTAGTCCATACAGGGTGTCATGCACGTAACTGTACCTACACATAGCTCTAGTCTGAGTGCTTTGTTAGCTTACCATAGAACAAGATATCCTCTTTCGGTTCCAAGCTAACTGTTTTAATTAAGTGCATATAATTAATTTAATGTACAGTTGATAGTGTAGTCATCACATCACAATTCTTTTGTTGCAAAAACGCCCGTTTTAGCGGAGTAGATTGCACCCGTTGGTGTGTCGAGTTTAATTTTGTGTGAAAATACAATTGCAACTTTCTCGCTTCAGATATCGCAAGCCAGTACGAGCGTTAAAGAACCTACGAAGGTGGTGTTCAAGGCTAATACAGACTGTGATTCGATGGACATCTGGGAACTGGCCAGCCAAGTTGATAAAGACATACCTGATGACATTTGGGATATTGCTTGTGAGTATCTGCCCCTAACCCGTAAATTTAAAAGACTGGAAACAAACTGAGACTGGCCATAAGTCTGCTATGTAAATTAGAGAACCATGCCTGCATTTGGTGACACTGCCATATGCCAATAACAGGGAAGGCCTAGCGGGTGAATGGCTATTTAAGATACACTACACAACAGTACAAGGGTTAGCAGTATGAAGTAATGGAATTTAAGAAGACATTACAGTAGTCGAGTTGACAGAAGTTATCTATTGTGCGTATCATCCGTGTGGCGCCTAGTTTAAGAATAGCGTCACGCCATCGTGTGGCGCCGGATTAAGAATAGCGTCACTCCATTTCCTTCATTTCCTTCCGTGGATGTCGTAGAAGGCGACAAAGGAAATTAATTACCAGGAGATGGGCAGCAGCGTCTTCCTGAGATTCCAACCGCATGCTGCGATCGCCAACCCGCCTGCCAAGCGTGGCGATTATGGCAAAACCCCTCATGGTTAGGAAAACCACGAAGGAGGCCTATGTCCTGCAGTGGGCGTCAATTGGCTGATGATGACGATGATGGTCCCGTCGCACGTTAAAGTGTTCCTGTTGAACTTTACTTCATTGAGTTGTAAATGATATTCCGGTATCTCACTTGTAATATGAGCATAGTGTTGATCTGTTTCGCATTTATGTGATAAGGTGTGGTGCTTACGAATGTTCGTTTAAAAAAAAGTTAAAGTATGTAGTTTTATAAACAATGAAACACGAAAAGAAATACAAACATACAACGGTTGGTTAAAAGCATCAGAAGTAAAAATTCTATATAACCAACATAACAACCTTAATAAAAGGCAAAATATTATACATAAGAATTCACTAAAGTTTCGTCCACAATGTCAAAGTAAATATAAAAAATAAAATAAGTATAAAGGAAACAAAAAATAATCATCAAATTACACACCATACAGTACAGTTAATTAAATAAACCGCCCCGAGACATATTCGACTCAAAACCTACCCATGACACTGGCAGCATTACCGCGCTGCACAGTGAGGCATATCCTTTGCATCAAAAATGCCCCTGAGTGGTAGTCAAAGCCACCGTTCCTGAGACGACGCCATATCTCCTTAATAAATTTGCCGTAGGTACCCCAAACACCAGTAGTTTCCAAGGCGAGTGGCACAAACAGGTTAAAGTGAAATAGCTAAGATAATAACTTAGTTAAAACAAGGACCTAGTCTGTCAACCAACTACCTGGTAGTTTACTTACTCCGCTGGCTCGGCGACACGAGTGGGTTTTGGTCTCCGACATAAGAAGTCGCCACTTGTCTATGTCCTGCGCGTACTTGGCCAATTCATCCTTCCAGCGATATCTGGGGCGGCCAACCGGACCTGGGCCAAAGACCTAGTAGTTTGGCAGAATTAATTGTATGTTTAAGCTAATGGTTTCAATATACACTTTCTTCCTTTTCCAGCAAAACTGCCGCCGATCAAAGAGCGGCAACTTATCGCGGAGGCGCGTAAAGACGTAGCGCTTTGGCGCGGCATGTACGGCAGCTCTCTCGCAGACATGGAGGTGGTGTCGGAGAAACAGTTCATTAGGCACGTCATGTACCTTATTAGTAAGTATTGGCACACGATATAATATACACAAGCAGGCTTAATTTTGGCTCCAATTTCTTATTGGCGAAAGAACCGCGAATGTTACAATGTATTCTTAGATTTGGGCAGACATTAGAATCGACCCTGAAATGTAAATCTTCTAGTATTTCACCTTATAATAATAGCGATTACACCCGTTTTATATATAACGATGTAAATCTTCTTTTTAAATAAATAATTATGTTGCCTATATACGTCCCACTATTGAGCCTGTGCCCAACAGAGACCTCTTCTCTCAGAAGGAGAGAGAATATGGGCTTAATCACCACGCATGCCCACAGCGGATTGGCTATTTCAAGCGCTGAGACATGTGAAAAGCTCAAGCTCTCAATTGTCCTCACGGTTTTTAAAATAAATTGTGTTTTAATGTTGACAACAAATGTGATAAGCACAAGAGACTTCAATTCTGGTCAAAACATGAATGCCAAAATGAATAAGAAGAAAATGGTGAACCAATTGTGCCCACATTTGTGTCATACCTCGGTGCAGGGTCCAAGGTTTACATTACTATAGCATGCTGTAACCGATTCCATTTCAGTCGGCGTAGAAACCAGTACTTTCCCTTATAGTGAAGAATCAAGCTGCTTCTACATCAAAGAGAACATTCTGATAGAAGGAGTGACCAAAGCGAATTTACAAGGATATGTCTCAGACTTGTTGCTTGTTGGTACTTTCTACAAAAGATTGTACAACTTCGCATTCAATCAGACTTTGGAAGATCACGCTCATAAAAATGGGCTGGTTTATGAGGTTTGTTATTTCATTGACATCATTGGAGCAATAGAAACCGAGACAATCGCTGAAAACTGTTTTTTTTTTCCTCGAATAACTTACGACGCAGACACGAGATTTTATGAGACTTGAAACAACTTTTAGTATGCCAACATAAATGGAAGAAGCCATTTAATTTCCTTTCTATTCCTCCACATACGTTAATCATAGCAAGGCGGGTGACTAAAGTCCGCTTTGCGCCCACTCGTGAGATCCGGAGTGAGGTGCTGCGATCAACCTCGCCACCTTCGACCCGTTTATTCCCCTTGCTCTTCGTACATAACTAAGTTACATTACTAGCAATGTATAAAGAAAAAATATGCTTTCTTACAAAACTGGGTAATGTACCAAGATGTCTCTGCACATTGCCAGTTACAATGCCAGTTATATTACACGGAGGTAAATATTCTTTCTACATAACCCGGTTCTGTACAAAGAAATAGCTGTTCCTTGTACAAAACCAATGAGGTTCTCCGAGTGCGTACTCAAATAAAAACCTACCGAGCCACTCAGAAGCATTCGCAACTCTCTCTCTAAACTAAAACCTGAACTATCAATATGAGACTGATTACGGTTACAGTAGAATATTAACGGTTACGAGTAAAACCGAAAAAGAGTGGATTGAAGTGTTCGAGTCGGGGAACAACTGCACGAATTTCGACACCCACCACCCATGCAGAGACAATCGCTGATCTAATGATATTTTTATTAATTACTACATTTTGTACAAGGAACATTTATTTCTTTGTACAGAACCGGGTTATGTAGGAAGAATATTAGGGGTTAAAGTATGAAATTGCCGTTTTATTGCAATAGGTTCTTTGAATTGACATAGAATCTTCATGGTTTGAGGTTTTCGAATGAAACTTTTTTCAAATGGTTTCTATGATGTTCTTTTTTTAAAAAATGTGAAACATTTGAATATCGACTTTCAATTGTTTTTGTTATTCAATTTAGACAAGAAAGATGGATACTGCGAAAATTCGAGTGATTTTTGAATACGAGTTCCGACGCGGAACTAACGCGGCAGAAACAGCCCGCAATATCAATGCTGCGTTTGGAGAAAAGTTTCATTCGAAAACCTCAAACCATGAAGATTCTATGTCAATTCAAAGAACCTATTGCAATAAAACGGCAATTTCATACTTTAACCCCTATTATTTACCTCCGTGTACATAAGTGGCATTGTAACAGGTAATGTGCAAAGAAGGTAGGTTTCTTGGTACATTACCCAGTTTTGTACGAAAAATATTTTTCTTTATTGCTTTAAGTACGAAGAGCAAGGGTTTATTCAACTTCGTCTTATTACCACGAGTGGATGAGTAATTCCGAAAAGTTATGACCATCGACAATCTTTTTTTTTTCAATTTTTGTATGATTCCCCTTGAGATAAATAATTACTGCCTTGGAGTTAATGGCTACTGTTCATCAAGCGTGGAACACCCAAGGTACTTAATTATTGGAGTTAAAAAGGCCCTCCACGTTTGTGACTTTTCGTTTTTCAAAATGAGACAGCAAAGGTTACTTATTTTAATTTATCATTATTTACTAGTTATATTAACGATTCTCAAACAATTTGCAGGCTGCTAGAGAGGTGGTAAGGCATTATTTGCTCGAGTTCCGACTGAAGGCGACAGAGATATTCGAAGACACGACCAAAGACAGTGATGTCAACTGCATGCCGACCTTGCTCCAGATAATGATGCACATAGAGCCTTTGAAGTACGAGATTGAGACAATGGCGTCTATTTACAAGGTCGTTGATATAGGTATGTGAAAAGTTTACGTCTAAAGGCGAACCAAAGCGAGTCGAAAAGAATTTTTGAATAGAAAACTTGTGAAAAGAATGTTTTAGTCATTAGAGCGGGCTTGTTAAAAGGTAAATAATCTTGGTAAAATTTTGCCTCAACGGGGGACCTCGGCAAGGTTAGTGTGAAGTGGCCTACAACGGTGGGCGTCATTCATTTATGTCTACGACTAATACTTTTCATAATATAACCTCAGCACGGGTTAGTGCAAAAAAAAAAAATATATATATAACCTGTCGAAAAGTATTTGTAGTCACATGGCAAAAAATGCGGCGTACATTTCGAGCTCAAACTATGACATCACAAGGTGCTCGTAGCGCCTTATAATCTATGAAACGTTTATCAATATTTGAGTTATCTCGTAAAATTATGTTTTATTTTATTTTATTAAGGATCACCAACAAGAGTTACACAAAAATTGCATAGTATAAAAATTTAAAATCTAAAACGCCATGTGTACTATCTTATTATTACACTAACCTGATTTTTCGTATTTTATGAGATGTAAAACCTCGAAAAATATACTTTTATGAGTTCTTTTTAGATAAAAATAATTGTATAAAAAAAGGCCAGTCCAATCTAAATTCCAACTCGTGCCGTATCGAGGGAATTTGGAATTCGGAATTTGAAAATTTCGAAACTTCACAATTTGGTTTTGGGTTCCCCACCGGCCTGCGGCTACAGTTCAAATAACCGGTCAACAGTGTCACTCCCATGACTGACTCGTCATTGGCAGAAGTGGTCGTCAAGACAGGACCGTATCGAGTTGCCATTAAAAAAAAAAAATCTTAGCTAAGGTCGATTTGTTCGGCGCAAATAGGTGCACGTTCTCCTTTATGCAAAACTTGTGACACCCCTACTGAAATTATTCTATAGGTTTTGTGTTTACACACATACATACAGTTATAAATATAGGGTGTCTGTCGACTACGTTCTTCTTCTTTTGATGCCATCTCCTAACGGAAGGTCGGCTATCATTGTGGCTACTTCGTCCCGTCATGTTGCGGCTCGGAAGATCGAATATTTCTCGTGTAATTTGGAGCCATGATGTTTTTCTGTGGCCAAGTCACCTTCGTCCCTGGATTTTTTGCCTATTTCGCAACTATGTTTGTGCATTAACAATATGGAAACTGTCAAGAAAAGGAAATTGTCATAAAAAGTTATTAAAGACACATAAAATTTTATATTTTCAGAGCCAGTAGTATCTATTGCTAAAGGCGCGGACCTCATGTCGTATTTGTTCAATGAAATATCAATGGTCAGTCACAAGCAGACAGCTCACACGACGTTCAACGCTCTGTTCTCTGTTTGCAAAGTCTATTTCAAGTAAGTGATATGGTAACCAGACAAAAAGATGAAAAATGTATTACATTATGCTTTATTGCATATACACCAAGAAAATACCCAGGATGAGGCAGTTTGTATACAACTACGAATAATGGTCCCCAGTGGGAATCGAACCCACTACCTCTGTATTCATAGGATCGCTGTGTTAATTAATTTCTACTCGGTAATTCCTTAGATTACTTAGGTCTCAAATCAATTTAACTATATTGAGTGGCTTCCCTTCTGATTCTGCAAAATATTTTGTTTCGTCCTATCTTGATGTCGCAGTCACTTCGTGAAACTTCGCCGCCTACAACTGGCGCCGACAGTTTATAATTTACAATATAGATTTTAAAAATATATGCAGGCGGATTATCAAAAATAACTAAATCCTAAATATTTTGACTGTAAATCTATTTTTATGTAGTTATTAGTATATGCCAGCGGCTTAGCCGAATTCCGAGGTGAAATTTGTATGCATGCTGTACCTACATAATTTACCCATCTAATGTCGTGAAACAGGAACCGGGACTTAGCAAAATTTCGATCGATTTAAGTATGAAGGCTAGACTTAGAAAATGATCCTCCAAGAGAATAATTTTCTAAACTAAAACAAAAAAGAATTGATGTCTAAATGACAAAACATTTTTAGAATTATTTTATTTTAACAATTTGTGGCCGGTTTTCTAGCGAAACAATGCGATAAACCAGACATAATTAAGTTTTGGTCCTACGAAGACGAAAAAACGGACCGAAAATAAATGTTGGTCCTACGAGCCCGAAAAAGCTAAACACTCAAGTGTCGAAGCTCTTAGTAGTTTATAATTATACCACCAGGGAGCACTGGTGTCGCAGTAAGGTTACTGTTCAATGTTCCACAGTGTGATCACTAGAGGTCACTGTACCAGTTTTCTACATCGCGCAAACGAGACATTCTCTGCGCCGCTTATATACCCCGTTGATAGGATTCTAAGGCATACTTACCTGGCATAGGGGACACCGTGATCAAGTAGGCGGTTCCCCCAGGGCGAGGCCCTCCCATTGCACTGCGGTTGGGTTGACCCTTGCGATTATCCCTAATGTGGATAACTCGGATGCGTAATTTTTGGTAGTGGGGACTGCGTACGCGCCGTCCCCTTCTTGAAGTCTAAAGTATAATCTAGTTTTAAATTAAGTACATCCGTCAATATATATTTAAGATATTTATGACATAAAGTTTCATTGCTAACCCCATGTGAAAATTGAGATTGGGACTGTTAGAGATTGCTGGCTTCGATAGGAGACTATAGGATAGCTTAAAGTGGACCTACTGGACTGGTTTCAAAACCTTTGCATGACGGGTCGTATTATCGGTAGGTAATAGAGCCTGCTTCTTATTTTTTTTTGTGGGTTTTTGCCCACTAATACTACTTTTTACAATTATTAAAAATGTTAGAATGTGCGAGCGAGACGGCACGCCCTTCACGTTTTTCGCCCTGCATAGATAGCATTGTATAGGTTTTTAAAATTAGTATATTAATACAAAAAACCGACACCGGCATGCGTGCGTGCATGCAACGACTAATGAATGTTGATGAAGCGAAAGTGATCCGTCAGGATCGTGGCAAGTGACAGTCCCTGGTCTCTGCCTACCCCTCTGGGGTACAGGCGTGAGTTTATGTTATGTTGGTTTTGTAATACAATTATCGGTTATGGTTACAGCAGAACCAAGAATGCTGTAACACAGGTGATCAGGCTTTGCCTGCGTACTCGACATATTGATGAAATCAGTTCTGAAATCCGACGACTATTTTCCGAAATTACCTCCTACATGCAAAGTTTACCTTTTTATATTATTATTGTAGACTTCTAGTATACACACTTATCACTTCCAGATTCATCGAGCGATTCATATTCGAGGGCGAGCTCGAGGATCGCTACCATGAGTTTTTCATCCGCAAGGACTCCCAGTACGCGGGCAGCCGTTCCAAGCGCTATTGGGACAAGGGCTACCACATCAGTCAGTCGGTGGCTGTACCAGCGTTCCTTCAAGCGCTGGCCAAGTGCATACTGCTTTGCGGCAAGTCGCTGCGGCTGCTCAAGCTCTGTAACCCTGCCGTGAGTGGAAGCTAAAATTTACAAAATTTTGTTACTGGGCCCAGTATATCGTCATCATCATCAGCCATTTTTACGCCCACTGCAGGACACAGGCCTCCCTCATGGTTTTCCCGAACCATAAAGGGTTTTGCCATAATCGCCACGCTTAACAAGCCGGTTGGCGATCGCAGTATGCGGTTATAATACATCTGTGTTCAATATTGCTCACTGAACCCAACCATTGTCACTAGCCTCTTGTCACAGGACCGAATATGTAATTACTACCTTTTGCCCGCGACTTAGTCCGCATGGAATGTGTAATTTCCGGGATGAAAAGTATCCTATGTCCTTCCCCGGGACATAAACTGTCTCCACCAAATTTCATCTAAATCCGTTCAGCCGTTATTGCGTGATTGAGTAACAAACATCCAAACATCTTCACAAACTCACATTGAAGTAGGAAGTAGGATGTGGAGTTGTAGGACCACTTTTAGGATTGTTACTGGACCCAACATCTATTATTGCTATTAGCCGAGTGTTTTAAGGTGTTCACCGCCCGTGTTAGTTAAATTCGCACTGTTTTCTCAATATCTTAATCCTCCGTCTATCCAGGACCCGCTACTAGTCCTGATCTCGTCAGACCATCCGACTGTGAAATGCTGCGCCAGTTTTGAGCAGTTAGAACGGCAGCGGCGGGCGTTAGCCGTGTACCGTACTCGCTGCCTGTTCGTTAGCGGGCAGCCGGCGAGTCTGGAGCAGATATTACTGCGGCGCGAGGCCGAAAGGAAAGCCTTCGCCGAGATGGCTTCAGCGCGGCAGCACGAGACGATGGACAAGATTGTCGGTGAGTCCAGGGTAATTTTGGGAATGTTGGGTAGAGTTTCGTCGTTCTGATGATTAGCAGACCCAGAAGTGTTAGTTGTCAGGAGGCACGCCGCTTCAGCGCTTGACTTTATTATGTACACACTTGGGCCTCAATTCCGTTAGTACGCTAATGCCGTTGACGCCTAGAAGGTTTGATACGTGTGCGCGCGTAGAGTTAAAGCATTGCTGATTTAAGTCTACGCGCGGTTGAAATTAAATCGCCACATTCATGCAGTGGTCATTGGACTACCACTTTACCTCAGCTGTTATGTTTATAGCTGAGGTAAGGTTTAATTAAATTGGCCCCAAGCACAACGGATTCCCTTATGCTATTTCATAGTTTCTCGAATTGCTAACTTGACGAAAGTTTTCCAAACCTCACTGCAGGGAGCATCCGGGTTTCGGATCAATGAGTTTGCTATGGTCTGAATTCTGAGTCTGCGAGTGAAAAGAAGATAAACAAAATAAATGAATAAAAATTGTTTAAAAAGTTTAAAAAGAGGTTCGAAATTTCGCCGATGCCTGCACTTGCCCATTATCTCAGTTGGGAGAGCGCTAGCTGAGCGCATCTGGAATTTTTAGCCTCTAAATAGGTTTTTACAACGTTTAAGGACAAACATTTCACAAAACTGTCTCTAAACAACCCCAAAAAAATATCTCCACATTTCTCTTCTCCACTCAGCGGAGCGCAAGCGGCTGGCCCAACTAATCGTGGCTGAGAAGCAGCACTCGCTGCGCGTGCTCGAGGCCGCGATGGCCGAGGCCGAAGCCAGCCGCGGGCGCGCCAGGCAGCGCGGCCGCCGCCGCTCGCAGCTGGAGCACGCCGCCGAGAAAGCCAAAGACGAGGCCGACGCCGCACTGAGAGACGACGAGAAGTGAGTACTGTTCTGATGGTAGCTAGCAATCTTATAGCAAATAAACAGCATCCACTGCGCGAGTTTGAGGTCGAGGCCAATCGCGAGTGGGTGTGCTGCTCGCAGCTAGAGCGGGCGGCCGAGAAAGCTGAAGACGAGGCCGACGCCGCTCTGTGAGACGACGAGAAATGAGTACTGTTCTCATGGTAGCTAGAAATATTGTAGCGAAGAAACGTGTGCTCGAGGCCGAGGCCAGTCGGAGGCGCGCCGCTCGCAGCTGAAACGCGCCGCCGAGACTGACGCCGCACTTAGAGACGACGAAAAGTAAATACTGTTCTGCTCCTATGTTACGTGCACCAAATGCTGAGCGATTCCAAATGTCTACGTGTTTCTTAATGCCGCACTGAGAGACGAAGAACAGTGAGTACTGTTCTCATGGGAGCTAGTAATGTTGAAGCGAAGAATCACTGCGCGTGATCGAAGATGAGTGAACTGAAATATTCAATATACTGTTTTATTTATTTTCAGGAACAAAATAATGGAATATTACTCGAAACTGAACATGCAAGTAGAGAAGACTAAGCTGCACACAGAGTGGAAAATAAAACGACTACAACTAGACCAGAGTCGGATGCAGCTGCTTTCGACAGAAGAACGAAACCTGAAGCGAGAGAAAATGGAACTTGTCCATCAAAGGAACGAAGAAGTAATGTCAATGTCTATAAGATCCGACGATGAAGGCGAAACCACCAGTTTAGACCACGATGTCAGCGGAAAGACATCGTACGAGTCTATTCCTGACCACAAAGAACCGGCTGACTCTGAATTCGACGACAATAAGTCTAAAGCACAAGCGTCGACTGACATTATAAGTGCACTTTGCAATGTTGCTAAGAACTTCTTTATTGGTACGAAAAACGATACGAAAAACTGCGATAACAAAAAGGATTTGGACGCTCAAGGAAACGTTACGTCCGTTGATGAGATTAACTCGAACAAATCAAGTAAAAAATCTAGTGACATCATAGGTGGCGGTATAGATAATTTGGCGGATCAAATCGAATATTTGAAGACGCGAAAGGAAGCCTTGAATATTAAGCAGAAAGTTATGGCATTAGAGTTTGGTCAACTAGACGAACAGAACAATCCATTGAAACAGTTTTTTAGGACTAAATCTGTTGATGATGAAAACAACGTTGTCCTAACGCCTTCAGAGGAAGCCCAAAGGAACAAAAACAAAGTCCTTGGCGCCGATTTTGATGTTGTAGAGCAAAAATCTTTACCAAAAATCGCGGGACCTCGCACAGAAGCATCAAAAGAGGCTGCACGAAACAAACAGAAGGTTCTAGGCGTCGAATACAACCTACCAGCTCAACTGAAGGAAACAAGCGAGCCAGCCAATATCGCCCAAAAAGAAGCTCTCGTGAACAAGTCGAAAGTCATGGGGGTAGAATATAACTTGCCTTCAGAAGCCAAAGAGGTCAATGAGCCAGCGAATTACGCTCAAGAACAAGCTATTCGCAATAAACAAAAGATACTAGGGGTCGAATATAACTTGCCCTTAGAAGCTAAGGAAGTCGTAGAGCCAGCGAATTACGCCCAAGAGCAAGCAGTCCTAAATAAGCAGAAGATTCTAGGAGTTAAATACAACTTGCCTGAAGATCCGAAAGAGAGGAAAGAGCCAGCAAACGCTGCGCAAGAGGCTGCCTTAGCGAACCGACTTAAAATCCTAGGCGAGGGCAACCAACCTATTGAAGACAAAACATTAACGTTCACTACAAAACAAGATGATGCGTCGAAAAACAGACGTAAAGTCATGGGAGTAGAGTATAATCTCCCTGCAGAGGAGAGAGAAAGGCATGAACCATGCACGGATGCGCAAGAGTCAGCCTTACGCAACAGGCTGAAAGCTTCAAGCTCAGATATTAGTGTGAGATCTGCAGACGTAGTTTCTAGACCCAAAAGGTTGGGTCTGACGCTGGATTTAAAAACGCACAGTGATACGGCGTTGGGCGTCTTTAGTCTTGGCATTACGCCGAATACCGGTGCTGTCACGCCTGGCGATTTATTTCCGCGGGTAAGTTGAATGAGATCATTTTTAGGGTTCCGTACCGCAAAAGGAAAAACGGAACCCTTATAGGTTCACTTTGTTGTCCGTCCGTCTGTCTGTCAAGACCTTTTATCTCAGGAACGCGCGGAGGTATCGAGTGGAAACTAAAACCATATACTCAGGTCTACAGTCCCTTGAAGCTGTGAAAAGATTATACTTCTAAGTTAACGTAAAAAAAAGATATCTCCACGCGTTACCGAGATAAAGAGTCTTGACAGACAGACGGACGGACAACACAGTGATCCTGATAAGGGTTCTGTTTTTTGAGGGGTTGTTTTGAGGTAAGGAACCCTAAAAATGGTAGTACTTATGAACCATATGCGGAATGAACAAGTTTCCACAGGATAAGGAATCCTATAGTGACGACTAGGGTTCGTCCTATAATTTCTCGTGTTGTGACACGAAAGCCTTTTTTTCTCAAACACCTGTGTTTGATTTCTTTTGTAGCTGGACCTAGAAACACCATGTTTGATTTCTTTTGTAGCTGGACCTAGAAACACCAACGACGGCCGAGATACCTCACGACGACTTACTAACAGCCGGCACGTTTACACCAACGAGCGCGCTGAGTCGCGAAATTCATTCTGCGAAGAAAGACAAAGAATTCATGTCACCAGACGAGTTCAACTTTTCTGTCCTGGTAGACGATGAGACGAGCGAGTTTCAGGGAAGCGATAGCGTAGACCACTCACCGTGCAACCAAATTATACCTTCGAGAAAACGTCCCACTTTCAACTTCCTCGATGGATCGTACAGCTTGGAAAACTTCGACCCGTTCGGAGTGAGAGAACTGAAGATGAACAGTAAAGATACCCTGAGCTCCCGAATGGATTTGGATATGTCATCCAGTTTCTATACTCACCCGGCGAAAATAATGGAGGAGGTGCAAAAGAAACCTTACGGCAACATATTTGCGTCGCATTTTGCTCCAAAAGACGAAGAAGAAGATTCTAAAATCGAATGTGACAATATAGCGACGTTGACTGCTTGCCTGCAACGATCTGTAATGTTACCTCTGACGTATCAATTGGAAGTGGTCAATAACTCTATTTTGACCTATTTTTTGGTTAACTTAGACATGTACGAGCATTTGAGTAGTTTGAAAGATTACTTCTTTCTTATGGACGGGGAGTTTTCGAGGAGCATTTGTCACAATTTATTCTCCAAACTCATGACTACGATCAACCCCCAGGAGCTTCTGAACTTCTCTACGCTACATAACATTCTGGACAAGGCATTGGGCTCGTCTATATCGCGTAAGTTGTTTATTGTTTTTATCTTCCCGCTTTTCGAGTTTTCGACAATAATTACATGGCTTTTCCAAATGGGTTTGTTTAAGATTACTGGCCAGTAATCTTGAACATCTCTTTTGCCTGTTAAGATTTAGTAAGTAAAAATTTTAATGGACATTTTAAAAACCTACTTTGAGCCTAAAAATTCCACCCATGCCGGGACTTGAACCCACGACCTCTGGCTAACCGTGCCAATGGACATGTTCTAGTAGATGTTGCTCACAACTTTATCTTGTATTGGAATGACATTGCAGTACATTGTTTCGTACACTAACATTAAGGGTGGTTTGCGCCAAGTTAAATAACCATAACGTTGTTAACATCACTCTGTTAAACAACTATTCGTTTAGTTGCACGACATCTTTTCTGGAAAACACACTCGTTTTTTAATATTTGTTATAAAGCGTAAAAAACAAACAAACACCCGTATTAATTAATATCACCAATCACCACCCATCCACAGTTCCGAACCCTACCAGAGATTGTCTCATCACGAACTAACCCAGCGTTCCCACCGCAGATGTGCACAAATTCTCGGAGAACCTGTCGTTCACGATGTCGGAGCCCCCTCTGAGCTTCCAGCACAGCTCGCCGGACGTGCTGCAGTGCCTCTCCCTTACCTACACCGTGAGCTGGCCTCTAAACATCATACTGTCGCAGGAAGCGCTGCTCAGATACGCCAAGCTCTTCCAGTTTCTGCTCAAGATGAGGCGCATTTCGTGGGTGCTCGGTGAGGATTTTGGGGTGAGTGACTGCCCTTAGAGTTCAGTGGTTCACCAGGGTCGCCGTACACCTTAAGGCTGCTCTTACGTGAAGCGTGCTGGCTCGCTCGCATTGAACTTTTTTAAATATTGTAATAATATGAGTAAACTTTTGATAAATGTGGTCTGAGGGTTTGATGTATAAATAAATTACGGACATTTTAAATATAGTTTTGTTTTTCTATGCGTAGTTTTTAATAAAGAAAAGTTGTTCTCAATCTAAAACTTAGTACAGGGTAAGAAAAATATGCCTTGAATATCCGAAATTTAACTATCCATCTAACTAACCCTGAGACCACATTCATCAAAAGCATACTAATTTTATTACATACACTAAAAGTGTTATATTGTGCGAGCGAGACCGCATGCTCCACGTAAGAACAGTCTTAAGTGGCTCCAGGTAGTAACACTAGCGCCACCGAGGAAAAAATCATATCTTTTTTACAGATCGAATTTGCAAAAAGTGTTTACAATCTCTCAATCAGGTTAACATTGATTTTTAGGACGATAAACGTTTATTTTTTTCATCGGTGGCGCTAGTTACCCCACAGGATACCCTTAGCCGGGCAATGGCAGTAAGAGATTTTCATTGGTTTTGGACTTCATTTCAAGGTATGAGGTTCAATTTAAAGTGGGATCTATTGCACCATGACCTGGTCAAGGGTCTACATAGATACACTATTACTCAGGTACATTACGGTGCTCTCCGCAACAAAAAATAACATTTCATTTTATTCACCGTTTCTCTAGACGTAAACACAAAGCGTTCATAGAAATCGTTAAAATGCGGTGAGCAATAATGTCTATGAAGTTGCTTGTTTTGAGTAATTCATTTACCTCATCAATTTAAGAATTATCAAGCCCTATCAACTGCTTCATTTTCATAGTACATACTTAATAAAAAATGTAGTTGACTGAAAATAAAAAGAGTTTTCCGAGCTCTGTCTATATTTTTTGCATTGCTGACATGGATGTTCCATTAGTTACATAATCATATCAAAAGTTAATCTAGTATGATCTCAAAGATGTGACGAGCCAGTTGCCCGTACTCAGTCATTTTCTTTTGCATAGTGACCATGTATCATAATTATCTTATCACTTTGAATTCTGATTGTTTGTGTGAACATCTACGTGCTGTAGAGTTTACTTAACTAAAAACAAAGCCATCGTGGAACCCTTCTAATGTCCCTTTACTTCTCATTGCAGTGCCTGAAACTATCAGCGAAACTGTCACGGGGTGATTCGCGCAAACTCCTTCGCTCTCCTCAGTACATCTCCATACAACTCTACCGTCATGTTATGGCCTCCCTCATCCGTGGTCTAGACAACTATATCGTCACCACATGCATTCTGACCTCTTGGAGGGAGTTCGAGAACGACCTGAAGAAGGCGCGGACTCTAGACGATTTGTACGAGTGTCACGTTGTCTATATAAAGAAGGTGCTGTTCAGATGTCTGCTCAATAACCGGTCTACGCCGGTGATGAAGCTGCTGAATGATATATTCACTGTGATTCTGAAGTTTAGCCGGATGCTCAAGAGTGGGTGAGTGGTTTTGGGCTATATTTATGTTTCCATTACGATAAGAGATACCTGTCTATTCCATAGATAGATGGATAGAGAACACTATTGCATATAAAAAAGGAAATTACACAGATATTTCTTAAGGGGCTCAGTGGGCTCACTAGCGCCGCCAAAGAAAAAAAAAGCTTTCAGCCCACAACGTTCTCTAATCAAACTATTGCGTCTCCTGTCATTCAAAGTAACACCGCACATACTTCTCAAGGACCTCACTTCTAATGCATTAATCCTACTTTCTTGCTTCTTTTGCCATACCCAAGCCTCGATACCATACATAAGTGTTGGAACCAGCACTACTTTATGGATAGCTAATCTAGCTCTTTTGGAGATGTTTTGGCTAAGGAGTGCAAGGCACGGCTTACGGAATAAAAAAATATCCTCTTTTACAGATCGTATTTGCCAAAAGTGTCTGTGCAATCTTTCAATCATGTTAACAGTGATTTTTAGGACATACGATAAAGAACCTAGGATCACGAACCTGGGAATAGATTGCGTTTCTGCCAAACACGGCCGTTTTTGGCGTTAATGCTATCTAGTCCTTGTTTTTTTTTACTTAGGTTCGCGGCGATGGGTCCTAAAATCACATGATTGAGAGATTCTACTTTTTGCAAATTCGATCTGTAAAAAAAGATATGATTTTTTTTATCCTCGGTGGCGCTAGTGTTACTCCCTGGAGGCCCTTCATCATCAGCCATTTGACGCCCACTGCAGGACATAGGCCTCCCTCATGGTTTTCATAACCATGAGGGGTTTTGCCACAATAATCGCCACGCTTGGCAGGCGGGTTGGCGATCGCAGTATGCGGTTGGAATCTCAGAAAAATGCTGCTGCCCATCTCCTGGCAATTGATTTCCTTAATCGCCTTCTACGACATCCACGGAAGGAAATGGAGTGACGCTATTCTTAATCCGGCGCCACACGGAACAGGCGCCCTTGGAGGCCGTTAACCTAAGAGTACAGACGGCGGCCTTGTCACTAAAAGTGATCTCTTCCAGACAACGACTTTGTACGAAGGTCTTGTATTGAATAAGTGCGTTCCTTTGTAGTTAGTCGGACTATGGTGGAACTGTCAAAACGTTTAAATTGTTCCCTGGGAGCTGATTTCACTAGACAAACTAAACGCGAGTAGTATTGAGATTAACTCTCTATTTCACGTACACCACTAGCTATCTGGTAATCTACTGTTAACAGCTGTGACATGGCTAAAGGCAACACAGAAAAAATAACTGACAGGTGCTAACTGTAGGTTAGTGTACGAGAAACCGGGAATTAATATTCGAAATAAACCGCTCCGAATAAGGAGTTTCGTATTCAGATTAGAGTAGAATTAATTGATTTATGATTTTGGTTATATGTCTGGTGTAGACATGAAACACACACACTTGCACACTTTAGTGTTCTCTATCTATCTAAGGCAACTGTATCGGCACGGCTATGGGAGTAGTAGCTGTTAATGACGACAATAATCATAGGAAGTTAGTTCCCGCATGTGGTAGGATTAGATATATTTGTATGTAGTTATTCTTAGAATAAAATGGTATAATATCTTAGTATTTTATGATTTTGCAAATAATCGTTGAAAGTGTTTGCGTTGTTGATCACAAAACATTTCTATTACATTTTTGGTTTTCTATTTTCAAATTTTCGTGTGGCTTCCGATTAAGAATAGCGTTACTCCATTTCCTTCTATGGCTGTCGTAGAAGGTGACTGAGGAAATACATTACCAGGAGACGGGCAGCAGCGTCTTCCTGAGATTCCAACCGCATACTGCGATCGCCAACCCGCCTGCCAAGCGTGGCGATTATGGCAAAACCCTTCATGGTTAGGAAAACCAAGAGGAAGGCCTATGTCCTGCAGTGGGCGTCAAATGGCTGATGATGATGTTGAACAAATTTTAAGTAAGCTAGCACAGGGCGACACATTTTGATACCATTATTGACTTAAGATTCACATTGTTAATCTAAAAATACGTACTAATGTTTCTCCAAAAATATATACGAATGTTTCGTTATCAATAAAGCAAACACTTTTGACTAAGATATCATAGGGCAACACATTTCGGTAGCATTATTGACTTAAGTACTAATGTTTCTCCAAAAATAGGTATAGCTATGTTTCGTTATCAACAATGCAAACACTTTTAATTAAGATATCACAGGGCAACACTTTCCGCTACTGTTAGTAACATAATACTCGTATAATATTTACAAAATCTATAAATACTTTGTTATCATGCTATTTAATTATAAGAATAACTTAGTAAATACAAATATACCTAATCCTAACAAATGCATAGCATAACATTTGGTCAGCAGCCAATGTGTTAAATTACACAATATTTTCATATCGTAATCAGTTAGTACGCCGCGATACAACGCGCCTTGGCTACTTGGTTAGATGAAATAAAAATGAGGGTATTATATCGTTCTGTCAATATTAAGTATATCAATAATAGTCATCTTTCTGAGCCTAGCGATCAAAGGGTAAGTATAAACAGCCTATGCCGATTACGTTAAAAACAATCTGACTTTGCCGGTGACATTTCATTCGACGTTCGAACTACTTATGAGGGTGTGGTCGGATGCGTAGGAATTAGATAGATAGATAGAGAACACTATTGCGCAACCAGGTGAAAGATATTACAAATAGTTTCTTATATCTAAGTAGTGGTATACAATTGAATCGTGTGATTTTAAAACGACACATGTCCTTTCATTACAACTTTGCAGGAAATAGAAAAAACTGTTTTATTCAAATACTAATATCTACAACAGCAATATTTTAGCATATTATATTGATTTCTGTATGAATAAACTACAATTTTTTTTTCTAATGTAAATCAATAGGTAGGTGTAAATAATTTAATAAAAAAAAATGGGCAAGTGTTATTTTAAAAACACATGTGACTTGTGTTGTTTTAAAATCACACGATTCAATTGGCGGTCTTATTAAGCCTATACTCTCTCTGAGAGGAGACCTGTGCCCTGCAGTGGAACGTAAAAAGACTACATAACATAAAATTACGACTCAAAACGTATTCTTTTCCAGTGAATGGCAGCTAAACCCTCACAGCGGCCGCTTCTCGCACACCAACTTCTCCCACCTAAAGGAGCTGTTCCATCTGTTCGACAAACTTGCCAACTACCTCCACAAGGTGGTGACGAGGCTCATGGAGGTCGGCTACCAGAGACATCTAGTGGAGCTGCTGACCCTAGTCAACTTGAACGGGTATTATGACCCCGATAGATCGAAGGACCAGAATAGTAGTGTGCAATCGCCGTGAGAAGTGATAGCGAATGACGGAAGACAGAATGTGTTGGATGTTCGAAACTACTAGTTGACCAATTGTTTGAAGTCAGGTTTTTAGTTTGGTTGAGTCATTTGCACTGTGTTTTACATTGTGGCGGACTGTCATTGGGTGAAGTATGAAATCGTTTATTTACTACGGCGATTGAGTGCGTATCGTAGACTGGTCTTATCTTATGATTATAAAAGTTCAATCCCATGGACAGATGTGTATGGTACTGAATATTGAAATTATTCTTCAAAAGAACCACTAACAACAAAGAAAATCCCTGCAACTATTAGAGTGTGACTTCACTATTGTAGATGTGCTGTCTTATTATATTACATAATGTTACACTCTAGTATATCTACAGATTTTTAAACCATTTTGTTTGAACTTAGTGTATATTGGCTTAAGAAAAGAATTGTGTGGTCTCCGTTCTACTTTTTGATATGTAATATGGAGGATATTCCATGGGCTTCAGTATAGCAGTCAGATTTTTGTGTTTAACAGCACGATTATGGTGTTATTATTAGTATTGTATCTATGTCGGACGGAATATCTATTTGTCTGGCAAAAAGGTCGAAGAGTGAAGCAAATCTACCCTAAATGGGAACGAAGCAATAACAGGACCGAAACAAAGGTTCTCACCGTTAATTTTATGAAACTCAATCTAGGGCCGATTGCAGATCTTATCTAAACTGAGTTTAGTTAAATTAAGTGGAGATTTTGACAGATCGTCCATACATTATATGACAAAACCTCGACCTAAATCAAATGAAACTCCGCTTAGAAAGATCTGCAGGTGGCCCCTAATGTATTTACAGTCTTCATAAAACTGAGAGATTGGCAGATTTGCATTGTGTATCACCTACAAAATGACTGAAGACAAGTTATTTGAATCTCCTAGAGTGAACCACAGTATGCTTGAGAAATAAGTGTGATGGTTCATGTATCATGAATATCATGATTCAGTGTGAGTGTACCTGAATGTGTATGAGCTAATAATTCGTGTTGTATCGTTAATACCTACTTTAAACTAGTTTTGAGTATACTAAACTGTATTTGAATTGATGACTTGGAATGTATGGTATTATTGTCTGTTAATGTATATGATTTATTCTAAAGAATTTCGCAACTTCTCCCACCGAATTGGAATCTATGTTACCTATTAATACTCGTTTTGATGATAATAATGTTATGTTGCTTAGCTAACACGAAATGTGTTGTGTTTGTGTGTGTATAATAATGAATCTAGCTTCGTTTGTAAATATATTTTGTTAATTATTTGATATACTAGCAACATATCACTAATACTAAATAAGGTAATTTCTTTTATAACATCGTGGAGTAAAATCTAGTTTGCAATCAGCATGGTTTTGTTAACGTTTATTATATTTTGATTAATAAAATGTTTATAGCGCTTCGACCAAATGTGTTTTTAATATACCCAATGCATTGCGTCTAACAAGGATCAAACAAATAAGTGTAAAATTTATAGTACAGGATATCCACCTTCATATCCATGCACTTTATTAAGTTGTGTTACGGTCGAGTTGGCAGCAGTAAAGTAGTGTAAAAGCTGATGTTCTGTCATCTGTTTGCTACTGTTAACTGTGATACTGTTATCAGCATTGTTGGCATGTTTAGAACAAAAAATACGTTTTTCTCAAATATGCTTAGAAATTTGAGCATTATTTTGACAACCTTCTTCGAGATAAATCGTAATTGCTGTACTGGCCAAATACATGCGAGCAGCGGCCGGCAAAAGTTGTATAAAAATCCATATCTGTCGTGTTTTAGCGGCCAAATAAATAAATGAGACCGTAAACTCGTATCTGTCGTGTAATTTAGAAATAGAAAGATCTTTTACTAAAACATGGCAACCAAGGAAGTATCTTATCAAATGTTTTATTTAAAATTCGAACTGGCTTGTAAATAGAAAGCTGTTTATTGAAAAAAACAAACAAATGAACACTTTAGTGCGGGAAAACTATTCGTTAAATTCGTCATTGATTTTGACAAGTAATTGTACCCATTTTCAAATAAAAAGTTTTGCCTACCTACTTAGTTTTAATTTCCCCGCATTATTCGGGAAAAGTACTATTACCTATATACAGGCCTTGGCCATAACTAGGCATTGATGGACTTACGTATTTACAAGTTCGTTCATCAATGCCTCTTGCTGGCCGCTGCAGTAATGTTCAAAGCATTTTTCGTTTCTGTTTAAAACGCTTCAAATTATCAGTGCTTGTTTTTCACCAGATGGCAACGTTATACAGGGACATCTAGTAAACAGTAGCAAGAACTAAGTAACAGCGCCATCTAGTATCGGTTAGCATATCACTTAATATTGAAATTTGTTTCATCATGTTACGATGAAATTTTATCCATTTATTTTACTAATTATGACTTCAAATTTTATTAAGGTGACATCGTTTTTTTTCCACACCTTTTCCATTGTGTACTTTGCTGCTTATCACCGCTATGTTAGGTTTTCCAGAGTTTTCTAATTTGTCCACTGCGACAGTAGCGCCAATATTTTCCTTATAATTCAGGGTGTTTTCAAGAATACTTCATTCTACCGCCAAACGTCCTAGGGTGAACACCTATGCTGCGACTCTCAGTCGTGCTCCTGACATTGAAGTGAAAGCAAGTGTTTCAACTGTTGAATAGTTGTGTATGCTCGGAAAAGTCAATATTTACATTTTCAACGCAAACCAAGACGCACTTTTCGCCCCCGCAACCCAAAGAGCTGCAAAACAGTGCCGGCAATCAATATCGACGGAGGAATTTCACCGCGGTGCCCGCCTTACCTTATCAAACACGTTAAGCCAAAGGAAACACTGTCGCCGCCGACATGGCGTTCATGATGCCCGTAATGAAGAACGACTGGGACATTTACAACTCGCAGAAGTCGCGCCGGACTTCGGAGTCGGCGGAGCGGGTCGGTGGCGGGCGCGTCCGGAAGGTGTCAGAGTCCCGGTCGGAGGGGCCGGGCACGGCGCCCCGCTCGGCCCCGCTGAGTCCGCACCGCAGTGCTCCAGCCATGCGCTCGCTCTCCTACTGCCGGCCCCCGCCGTCGCGCGCCTCTCTGCGAGTCCCGCAAGACAACCGCACGCAGAAGGGCTCAGGTAGCCCGCCCGCAACGCGCGCCGGCCCCGACAAGTTCCACAACAGGTTGGTGGAGAAGCTGCGGCGGGCTTTCAAGTCGGAACGCGCCGACGAGCGCACCTCATGAGCTAAAACCCCGTGCTGTGTGTGCAGGGACGAGTCGCCGGAGCGCCCGTCGCGCTGCCTCGCTTGCGTGCCCTACCTCTGAGGGACGGCCCCGGCCCCGGCGCTCCCCACTCTGTGATACGTTTTCTGTAGTGATGCCGAGTTTATCCCTAAGTTAGTATACGCCGTCGTTTATGTGCTAACCGTTTTCGTTTTTGGGGTGACATATTTTTAACACGTCCTCCCAATACAATGCAATAGCGTAGTGACACATCGAGAATGTTCAGTTTCGCTTTTCTGTTTCATCGTTGCATGTTAGTCGGAGCACTTGTGATTAATCAGGTTGAGTCAGTATTAGGATTTTAATATGGCTGTATGTTGTATGGAATAAGACTGCGTTAATTTAAGATGTAGAAGATGTTGAATGGATTGGGCCGCTGGGTCTGGCATTGAACTTGTGGGGCCTTGACCGGCTCGGCGGTTCGTGGAGGCCCTCGGTCCATAGTTATGACAATGTGAGATGGTTTTCTGTGATTCGTTATTTGTAAGTCACGTTGTATTAATTATTATTTACTATTATTGGGATAATGATGCTGGAGATGCACTGTGGACTTACTGGTGGTCTAACAACATCAAGTGACTGACAGCCAAATTTTATACAAAGTTAGATAAGTTAACGATCTAGAAGCAGTTATAAAGTTATAGTTTATTGATAATTTTGAAAAGAAAGTTCCATTGTAATTAGATTAGTTTTGTTAAAGAATTTTGTATGATTTATGCAATGTTGACTACTAGGTTTTATAAGAGGACCAGCTTTACTAAACATATTTGTAAATATTCAGTAGAACTGAGTCTAAATTAATGAATGTGAAATCTATTTGTGCGTTAAAAAGATTGAAAGGTATTCTAAATTAAGCCATATCTAAAATCTAAATGGAATTGTAAAGTTCAAAATAAGTACCTAGAATTCGGAGGATTTCATTATCGATTCGTAAGTTCTATAGTTCCTTTTCACGTAAGTTTAATAAAACAAATTACTTTTCGTCTATTATGGTACTGCCATAATAATTGTGTACCCACTCTTCCCATGTTTGGGGATCTATATTATTTAAGACAAAATTAGACAGAATGTATGGTAATATCTTTGTATCACATGTATTATCCCAGGATACACTTAAGCAATCACTTAACAATATTTCTGAAAAACTGATCTGAAATGGAAATAATATGAATGAATATAAACATGCTTAATATTAAAGTTTGTGCCTTTCTTTTCAATGCATCCTTATCACTAATTCCATACAATACTAATTCATTAATAACCACACAATATTTTGCATCATGCATTGACTATTGCGTCATAAAAATATTCCTTCACAGCCTAATGCTACATAAAATATTCGGTTTAATTTTAGCCTTTAAAACCAAGTGTCTTGAAACACAGTGATGACTTATAAAACACTGTCCTCACACCACTGTGCGGTTTTGGTCAAAATTGGTCTACTTTTGTTACACATCACAACATGTGATAATAGCAGACCAGTTTTGGATTTTCGACCGTTAAATAAAAAAAAAGTTTAAGATATTTGACCCCATCATTTACGTTGTGAAAATTTACGGAAATTCCGATATTTTAAGTGTCCTACTTAGGTATTCGTCAATCCGAACTTGATTGATTGAAAATCCTTTATTGCACAACAAAAAGATATTTGTACACAGGCGAGCTTAATACTAACTAATAATGGATGGGGTAGTGCCGGGATCGAACTTAATACGGGGACAACTTTGGAAGTACTTAGCTAAGAACATGCAGTCGACAGCAGGTCAACCTTTGTATGTTTGTTGCAAAATCGCCCATACCGTGAGTAGAGTGCACGCGTCTAAACGCGCGGTGTGCTGTCGACTGTATCCTTCCTGTTATCGACACATTTTAGGTACCTTTTGAAATTTAATGTGAAACATCCTGTACAACAAACTCGCTGATACGAATATTTAATATGTACCTATATAAAAATCTCGTGTCACGGTGTTTGTTATCGAACTCCTCCGAAACGGCTTCACCGATTTATGATTATTTTTTGTGTATAATTGGTAGGTCTCAGAATAAGGTCGTAGGCTAATTAATCGGGCAAAACAATGTATGCCGGGTCAGGTGGTAGTAAATTTTTTTTTTCATTCCTTTATCTTTTGACGGCGTTAAGCTTTGTCGAATGTTGTATCAGATACGTACAAATAAAAAAAAATAAGGGGCTCCCGTACAACAAACGTGATTATTTCGCCGTTTTTTACTCGATATTAATAATGGCAGGAGGTAGACGCTTGAAATATTGAAATGGCTAGGTACTTACTCTACAATTAAGCCATGGGCATAGTGCACCAAATCCTGTCGGTTGCTTGAAACCAGAAACTTAGTATAGAATTTGACAGTTAGACGATTGGAATCGTTCAGAATTTGGTGCGCGTAATATAGGTAGGTATCTACCTAATGTCGGTGACGTCGACGTGAGCACCGTCTCTACTCGCCATAATTAAGCTCCACGAATAAGAGCGAAACCTGTTCGTGCTCTTCCGACAAAAATTCTTGTAAGTATTCCGGAATTAAGTTAATATCTATGTCATGACGAAAAAATGCAACTTTGCAACTTCATCCATAAATATATACTTACTACCTAAATGCTTCGTGTTACTACACACTTTTTAGGGTTCCGTACCAAAAGGGTAAGGGACCCTGTTACTAAGAATTCACTGTCCTTCTGTCTGTCTGTTACCAGGCTGTATCTCATGAACCGTGATAGCTAGACAGTTGAAATTTTTACAGATGTTGTATTTCTGTTGCCGCTATATCAGCAAATACTAAAAAAGGAACAAATAAAAAAAATTAAGGGGCTCCCGTGCAACAAACGTGATTTTTTCGCCGTTTTTTTGCTCGATATTAATAACGGCAAGAGGTAGACGCTTGAAATATTGAAATGTTGTATAGATAATGGTACGGAACTCCTCGTGCGCGAGCCCAACTCGCACTTGGCCGGTTTTTACTGTAGTTTTACAATATTTCGATTCGTCAGCAGTCAGTGATTTTAGCCCTACTATCTATTACTTAATGCATTAAATAGTCGACGGCACATCAACAATTGCATCTAAAATGTAAAGGTTGACCCCCCACCTACACGCTTACTCAATAATAAATCTACTACCCACTATTGAAGGACCAACTCGCCTTCCACTCATTTAGACATATACTGTCATTACTAATGTTTTTGTGTGAGTTTTCACTACACTACTAGTGAAGTTGAGCGAGGCAGTGTTCAATTTCCCGTTTTCGACCGTCGACAGATAGGGAGAAATCACGATTTCGTCTCGCTCAACTTTGTGTAGTTCTGCAGAGTCCGCTGGTAGGGAAAAGTGTCACAGCTGCACTTTGTAGTAGACAGATAGGGTAGAGTAGGTGTGTGCACAACATACACGCTGCCTTGCCCTAACACAACACTACTACATGCAAGGTGATCAATTGAATGTCACAGATCTCTGTGCATGTGCACTGTGTATGTGTGTGTCAGAATCGATCGACGGAAGAGGGTCGCTGAGCAGTACCACACCCAAACCACACACTTTGAATGCGTTCTCGAGCGTTCTCTGCAATCATCGTTACGATGCGAAATATACTGGCCCGTAACTTCGCCATTCGTGTTCACTTTTTCTGCGTTTTTGTTTTCTTTTCCCATGAACCTAATCTGTTTTATTTTTCAGCCAGTGTCGTGATTCTTTTTTTTTTTTACTTAGGCCTAATCCTGACGTTAGACCTGACTGTCTACCATAATTGACCATAATGGAGAACTTGCGTCAAAGTTAGACAATATACTATAGGAAACATAAAAAAACTCAGGCATAAGCATAAGCAGCCTATATACGTCCCACTGTAGGGCACAGGCCTTCTCTCAGAGAGCGAGTATGGGCTTAACCACCACGCGTGCCCACCGCGGATTGGCGATTTCAAACGCTGAGGTATGTGAATAGCTCAGACACCCAGGTTTCCTCACGATGTTTTCCTTGCGAGTGGTGTTGCTACTATAACTTCACAAAGTACATAACTTAGAAAACAAAGACATAGGTAGATACATGCCCGCACTCGGAATCGAACCTGGGTCTCCCGTTTCCGAGTCCAATGTTCTACCCACTAGGCCGCCACCGCTCTAAAAAACTCAGGAAAAATTCAAAAATAAAACCGTAAGAATATTTTTTTCGGGGTTTTCGGGGTCCCAAAAAATGTGAAAAATCAAGTTAATCTAATAATAAAATACATTTCAGATTTCGTTATTTCATTGAGTTCTTAACATTTTCTAAAAAGAGTGTAGATGCATAAAAACATTATTTTACGAGATAACTCGAATATTGATAAATGCTTCATGCGTTAAAAGTGTTACGCGCAAGTTGTGACGTCATAGCTTGAGTCCGATTTGTATGGCGCGTTTTTGTACCACGTGACTAGACTGAATTTTCGACAGGTCGCATTATGAAAAGTATTAGTCGTAGAGAAAAAAAATTACTACGTTTAAAATAAATGTATTACTTCTTCTTTTTAACATGGCCTCTCCGATTATATTAATACATTTTTTGTGCAAGTTCTCCATTGTTATAAATAACACTTACAATTTTATCAATTTCACCTAAATAAATAAAAACTGGCTGACGTCAAACGTATGTACTTACAGCTTTTATATGGATGGATTGTAATAAACCTACCGCGGTATCTAGCATGAAATTTGCGAGGAGATTAAGTTTTTAGTTTTACAGCTTCCTCGAAATATCCGTACACGTAGCGGAATATTTACGACTGATATTGAATATTGATGGCTACCCTGCCTGAGTAATAAAGATTAAGAAAAAGAGAGATTTCTTTAAAGAAACTAACATCCTAACAGTTGCTAGTCAGTATATCTATGAAAATATTATGTACTTTAGGAAAAATATCAGTGACTTTAAAACTGTAGGTAGCCAACACAATGTATATTTACTAGAAATAAACATAAACTTTCGTTCCCAAAATTTAGGCTGGCAAAGGTTAGACATCCTTTATGGGGCATTGTATACGTTTCTACAATAAGATCCCTGAGGATATAATAAGCTTGCCAGAAACGCGGTTCAAAAAATGTGTGAAGCACACTTTGTGCCAAAAAAGCTACTATAACATTAAAGATTATTTAGATGACGATGATGTCTGGAATTAAAGCCAGTTCAATGCATGAGTTTTAGGTCATTTATATAAATCCTGTAAATTAAGGACTTGAAAAGACTAAGTTTGGAGTTTTTTTGTCCATTTTTTCTCCAAAACGATCTAGATTTTGAAATAGACACCTAGTTTAACTTGTAACGTTAATTAAGTCGCAGTTTCTGTGCTACTTTGAATGAAAAATTTTGATTTGATTTGATTTGAAAGCCACGTTTTGCAACTGAAGTGTTTCGGGTAAACTTGTTTTTTTTTTTTTTGTGTAGTTAATATAAAATTGTTACATAATTTATTGCACACGAAACATTGAACAGGACATTACATAAGAAATAGCATGTACAAAGGCGAGCTTATCTCTGTAAGAGATTTCTTCCAGCAAACCTAATGTCTGTGACAAGCAATCTCAATCGAAGTGAAAAGCAGAGTTTATAACTCGTCCACAAAACCGTTTTATCCTCGACATTACTATCGGCTCGGGCTGCTAAAAGTGTCGGATAAAAATGGTTCGTTTCACTTGTAAAATCTACTGCTAATGAAGTAGGAAAGGCCATTAAAAGATAAATAAAGGTGCTAATTTTTTTCTCTACGACTAATACTTCATAATATAACCTGTCGAAAAGTCAATATAGTCACGTGGCACAAAAACGTGCCATACAAATCGGGCTCATACTATGATGTCACAGCTTGCACGTAACGCCTTATAATGTATGAAAAGTTTTTCAATATTTGAGTTATCAATGTCGTAAAATAATGTTTTTATGCGTTTACACTCATATAAGAAAACGTTTACAATTCATTGAAAAAACAAAATCTACTAAATTTTGTTACGATTAGAACGACTTACATAACATAAACAGCCTATATACGTCCCACTGTAGGGCACAGGCCTTCTCTCAGGGAGAGAGTATGGGCTTAATCACCACGCGTGCCCACTGCGTGTTGGCGATTTCAAGCGCTGAGGTATGTGAATAGCTCAGACACTCAGGTTTCCTAACGATATTTTCCTTCACCGTTAGCGAGTGGTATTGCTACTATAACTTCACAAATGTACATAACTTAGACAACCAAGTCATAGATACGCCCGCACTGGGGATCGAACCTGGGTCTCTCGCTTCCGAGTCCAATGTTTTACCCACTAGGCTACGACCGCGGTACTAACTTAGCAACTTAACTTTTCGCTATTTTTGTGATTCCGAAAATAAGGAAAAAATATTTTGAGTTTTTTATTTTGTAATTTTTCCTAAGTTTTTATATGTATAAAAGCAATGTCACTCCAATCGAAGTTAGACGCAAGTTGCCCATTGTTCTTTTAATTGTTTACGCATATCGAAGGAATTAGAAAACTGTTTTCAACGTCATGGTACTTCCTACCACTTTGAATTTGGATACCAGTTTCGAGCAAAAAGTCGGGAATCACGAATATTTACAAATATGTTATATATAACATTACATAAATCACTAATGGTATTGTTTTTCGCAATGTAAGAACATTCTCTCAAAATGTAGCTAACGATTTCAAAATCACCCTGTGGTACTTACTAACCATCACTGAGCTATGCCTCGGACGGACAGACAGACAGACTTGGCGCAACTATAAATGTTTTTTGTTAACTACGGAACCTTAAAAAATTACATGATTACATAAGACATCATAGAAACCTTAGTGGGATATACATATAGTGATTTTTAATAATTACTGTGTTAAGATACGTTAGTAATCAGTCTTTCAGTATTGTATTGTTTGTATTGTCAATTGTTCTTATTCTCCTTCTCACACAATACAATCACTTGTCCTGGTTCCAAACTAGGGTACCCTGTCCTATGGTAACCACGCAAGGACGTCACAAACATGAAAATACACCCAGACTGAGGCCATTTGTACAAATGTACGGCGGCCCCCAGTGGGAATCGAACCCACGACCTCTGTTTTGGTAGCTAAGTGCCTTAACGGCTAGACCAACGAGGCAGTATTGTTGTTAGTTTGTCTATGAACCCAAGGAGACGATACACGTCTAGGTACTTTTGTAATCAATTTTGAAGCAATAAAGTATTTAATAACATGACATATTGTAGGTGTCACAATAAATTATAGTGCTTAAAGTTGTTTTGTCTGATACTAGTATCGTATTTGAACTACATCTGTTTAGACACTAATAAATTCCTATCTATCGGTTATCTACACTTTTTGCTATTTACCCTTTGTTAAGTCTAGCATTCTTGTTTTCAAAAACGCGATTCCTTAAAACACTCCTCAAATGCATTGTAAATAGTCTGCGGAAAGATTTTACCGTAGACTATTTAAACTGCATTAAAATAGCAGTGTTTTAGAGGGATCGTGTTTTGTATGAATAACACCGTAGCACTTACTCACTTGGAGCAGAGACTACGTACGCATGTATAGATTGCTGCTCTACTTTACCAGTCATCATTTAATAATTATAGGTAGACTAAAAATAAATACCTAATGTCTTCATAAACATTCTGCACTGCTGTCGACTCTGATTAAACCCTCGTTTGGGCCATGCCGGTGCTGAAAACTTTCCATAACATCGAATTGAGTAACAAGTTAAGCAATTTTTTCACAGAACTATTAATCCTACTTACTGATTATTTATCAGTAATCAGGAGGTAGGAATTTATTTCCTAGTGATAACAAAATATAAGCGGCGGTAAAATTTAATGATCTAGTAAAGACATGTTTCACAAGAATTTGTAGAACGTTTTTATACTTGTTTGAAACCAATTACCTAAGTATTTGTCTACTTAATGGCTTCCATGCATAATTCTCAAGGCATCTTCAATTCCTATCAATACAAACAAAAAATATACTTTCTTTTTTTCGCCGATGGACAAGGCCCTGTCCAAATCTAAGATACTTAATTCTAAATGTAACTAAAATTGGTAAGAAGCCTATTAAACAAGATGGCCATAAGGGCAATTTTAATAGGGAAATATTATACATATTTAAAATTAGTCTTACCCCACGTGTTACCAATTGAACATAAATAGAATCGTGCTTGATGATGAACTAAATGCAAATGTGTACTTAGACACATTATTAACTTAATAGCGGATAAACCAAGTAAGTCTATCCGGTATTAAGTTAATAACTAAATTGTGGATTTCCAACTTCGGTATGGCATTAAATCGATTGTTGTTAACCACAGAACAGGAAAAGTGAGTTGAATTAGGGTAGGTCTATCTTGTAATGTTACAATAACATCGATTAATCGGATAATATCTTTTGATAATATCTGTTTAGCATTTGGCTCACTCGTGGTTATTTCAATCGAGTTATTGAAATAACCACGAGCGTATGGGTATTGTAGAGTACTGAAGAACTCACTTAAATAAGTCTTTTAGGTATTGTACTAGGAATATCAGGAATAATAAAATTTAATTATGTTCAATAATATTTGAAAAAAAAATATCAACATTCATGGCGTAGTTTAATGACGTCTTTGGTTCGTTTAAACGAGGGATAATATTGGAAGAGCAAATATTTTTCTTGTCAACTGTTAATCATGTTATATTGGTACAGTCAATGTGTGACTCACGCAATGTCACCGTGTATAAAAGTTACGTGAATAAGGTTTGTCAAGTCTACCTATACTCTGTTCCACGAGTCGAACTCCTATTTATACAAGAACAAATACTTGCATCTCATTGGTCAATGTGGTCAATATAGATAAGCGAAGTCGGAACGCTTCATAGGGTAGGTTTACATGCATTGAAGGTCACGCGCATTAACACATGGACGATTTTATTTGGGAGCTCGTTTCGTGGAATGGAGTTTAGTAATTAGATAAAAAAAACGAAAAAACATGATTTTATTACCATAAAACCGAACTAAAAAGTAAAAAATAAATTTCATTCAAACGATTAAGTAACAAAAAAATTAATTGTAAAAAAGCGTGGGGTGCTTTGTACGACATTCTTTTAATTTTTTAGTTCAAATCGTTATTATAATCCTCATGATCCTAATCAGGAAAATGGGACAAATTATTGCCATCGGTCTCGTGTGCAAAATTTTGTATTGATTTGACGTTTAGAGTTCAAAGATTCCGTTAAACGAACATACGTACAGGTAAAGCTAACAAAAGCGTGTTTAAAAAAAAAGAAATCTAACGAATCCACAAAATGGCCAGTCCAATAAGTCATAAAAAGGTTTAAAATCGCAAAGCGTCATGTTCTTATTTTGTCGTATGTTGTTAGGACCATTTTCGGATTTAATAGTGTAATGTAAACCCAAAATTGCAAACTTAAAAAAATATATTCGGTCTTAATACGTGAAAAAACTGTGCTGTTTTTTGGTATTTCGTAGTTTTTCCTAAACTATGCGTAATTTGGTTTGTATAACCATATGTAATTCTATGGTTAATTGGCTCTACTCATCGATACAAACAAGAGTAAAGTAAATAAAAAATTTGTTTCCTTCTTCGACCGTAAAACAGCCAATATTTTTGTCGTGATTATGAAGTTTTCCCCATAGTAAAGTTGTTCATATTGACTAGTAAAACTGCTATTTTCGGTTAGATGGAAGAATCTGTTACACCCTATAACTTATTTGCCTCATGCAGACATCAGGTCGGGTTTCGGGTTTTGGTAATTATAAAACAAAAATGAAGACTATTAAATAAGGCTTACATAAGTTTTTTTTTAATTTTAAACCTCAGCAGCCGAAACCTCCCATTACATTTCTTGTAAGGAATGTAATTTCATCCAGTCAGCTGAGGTTGAAAATTCAAAAGATGTATCTAGGCCTTTTTTAAGAATCTTTAGTAGACTGTTCTGTGTTCTTGTAATGTTCTTATACTTAATGTTTTTCCCTTTCATACTTTTTTGTGACTAAAAAAAAAAAAAAAAAGGTAAAGTTCATGACATTATAGCCACTAACACTCGCCTAATCAATACCTTTAATTTGATACCTTATTTGTCAAAATCAGTCTAGTCGTTCGACCTTTGCGCGGTCATAAAGAAACATACATACTTACGATGCTTACATACATATTGTGTGGATTCCGTAACCCTCCTTTGCTTTCGCAGGCGTAAAAAACGAGGTTCACTGAATTCAGTTGAATTTCTGTCAGTCAACATCGAAAGAAGAACTTCTGTGAGTATTTTTCTTTAGATGATAGGCGCCTTTCGCGCCAGTAGTGTGAAATCTACTGTCGATCTGCGCACCAAGTTAATTAACACTGTTGCGCGCTTTTAATGTAAATTGATCCATTGTGTTTTGTCCTGATAACTGAAACTGGTTTCAAGCGGATCGGCGGATGTGCTTGGCTGCTTTTCATTCCGCGCTCATTGCCTATAGACCGACTCTAGTGTGGCCATAAGGTGTAGATGTTTAGGAATTTTCATCGGAGGTTTTATTACTTTTATTGTCATGTGCATTTTGCAACAATGAGCTCATTTTCTCTCATTTTAGAGAGTTACGCTGCATCGAGTTTTGTATGTTTTTTTTTTCTCTTTTACTTACTAAAAAAAGTTAAATTATGAATAAAATTGTGTAATTTCAAAATCGGCTTCATGCGATGGCCGTAATCAATTCGGAATTGAATGAAAATTAGAAAGTTTACATTGAAACCTTAGAACTGAAAATAGACCTATTTAGAGGCTAAAAATTCCACCCACGCCGGGACTTGAACCCGCAACCTCTGGCTAACCGTGCCAGCGCTCTCCCAACTGAGCCAATGGGCAAGTGCAAGCATCAATGAAATTTCGAGCCTCTTTGTAAGTGATGTAAATTGCATCGGCCAGGTGTCGCTGCCTCTACGTAATACAGAGAAGTTTGTAAAGAGGCTCGAAATTTCGAATAACTTCGTTTTCAACATTAGCCAGCCAAAATTTACAAACACATCGGCTTATATGCAGTTTAGCAGGTTAACAATTTACGGTATCATTCACAAAAACAACCGTTCTCTAAAAGACTACTCAGAGCTAATTTAAATAATCTATGGTTATGTCTTTCCCTTTATCACAGATGATTTAATCTGTAAAATTCTAAATGACCCGATCGGGCTACCATCACAATGGTTTTTAAAATTGTTCTTTTCAAGGTCATAATCTAACAAGTTAAACTGCCTCTGAGGCGTGTTTTAAGGAATTGTATTTTGTAAATAAGACGGCAAATTGTTTATAACAAATAAACATTATTGCGAACTAAAAACTGAATTTGCACGGATACTACCGAGACCACGGAACTTGCAAAAGTACGGAAACGTCGGAAAATTGTAAAATGAAAAAATAAACGAGTAAATATCCGTGCAAATTCAGTTTTTATTATGCCTAGTGCTGGTGTTAACCTTAGAAAATACTATTATTGCGAACATTAGCCGATAATCAAAATAATCTCAACATTACCATGAGCATTTATTAACATCACATATTAAAAACCAGCCAAGCCAAGCTTCACGAGAGGCTCTCGTTAACCGTCCCGAACTGAATGAAAGAAAACTCATGTTTTCTAAGTATCTAGATACATGCATACATAAACTCACGCCTATATCCCAGAGGGGTAGGTAGAGATCAGGGACTGCCACTTGCCACGATCCTGACAGATCACTTTCGCTTCCTCATTAGTCGTCTATTCACTATCTAAATGTCCGACTTGCACTTGGCCGGTTTTTTATGTTAGTATTTCCTAACATAGTCACCCTACTCTCTGTGGTTAGTACAAAGTTGTTGATATTCAATTCGCTCTGCCCCACCTACCTACTAGTACTACAGTCATGCGTCAACTAGGTACTCAAGTAAGTCACATGCCTGACAAACATATTGCGTTTGCATGCTATATTATAGTATTTTCTATAGATGCATTGATAATAGCCGTAGCCTTGTGGCTATTTGTAGACGGAATGCACCTAGGTTAGTTTTATTACGGTTCACATTTGTTTCACATTAGTAGCTGTAGAAATTTAATAGTTTTGTTTACATATAATGGCTCCATTTCTTGCCAGTACTAAGTATCAGAATAGAGCTAAAAGAAAACGAGTTACACTTAGGGTAGACCGAGGCGAATCGGATCACTTTTTTTTTGAGAGTATGAAAAACACACTAAAGTGTAATATGTGTAACATTTATTGACAAAATGGTAATCAGTAACAATCCAGCTACACAATTAATATTTCAAAACTTAAATTGTTCAAAAATTCTCCAAAATATTAACTGAAAACTAAAAAGACAGAAATATCCGAATCGCCCCAATTCACGGGGCGAATGGGATCGCACATAACATTATAACAAAATTTTTTTTTTTCACTATAAGCTTTGTAATCATTAACAAAATTATAATAATCAATAATGAGATCAATATGAATTACTACCACCTAAATCACATATATGCGGGCCTTTTTTCCCTCTCATATCAGCACGTTTTTCGTGGCACCATTCTTCGCATGCATCGCATAGAATCCAATCCTCTGATGGTGGATGAATGATTTTTTCTGAGCAGTAGATCCAATGCCAATCTGTCTAGTTCGCAGACGAACCTTTCATTTTTACTCCAGGCGTTCTTTTATTCTTCTTCTTCTTCACACTTTGTTTGTCATCAGTCTTTTTCTCCTTTTCCCCAGCTTTTTTGTCAGTCTTAAGTTTTTTTAGCATTTTTTTCGAGAAGGTTATCCTTACTCTGACTCTTCTTTGTAAACTCGTGTATGGTAATTTGTAAATCTCAGCAGCCCGACGTAAGGTTAACTCTTTGGCCCAGGACTCTATTTGCGGCTTCTCTCATTTTTTCTTGAGACTTTCTCCGGCATCTGTCTTTCTTTTGTACGTGAATGACTATCTTGCAAACCATCTAAACTGAATTAAAAATGCATCATCAATCTCAAATATAAAATAATTCATTTTACAAAAGTGATTCAATGCGCCCCCGATGACGCGATCCGAATAACCCCAAATTAAAGACTTTCGAAATAAATATTTTACACATTAAACTATAATGTTGTGCTTAAAAACTAAAATTATTTCTAAAATAGACCCCTTCCCAGTCATTTTAAGCTATATAATTTAAAGTTTTAAC
The DNA here is from genome assembly GCA_963969515.1 of Yponomeuta evonymella. Classification (NCBI taxonomy): domain Eukaryota; kingdom Metazoa; phylum Arthropoda; class Insecta; order Lepidoptera; family Yponomeutidae; genus Yponomeuta; species Yponomeuta evonymella. The sequence continues at coordinate 7,781,755 of OZ018355.1, read as the reverse complement.
ACAAATTCTTAGAATGACACAAATAAATGGTAAGTACGAACCTTAGATGAGCGCCAAAATTGTAACACACACAAACACCCGAATCGCTGACGAACAGCGCTGACATTACTGTACTAGTCGAATCGAAACACTACCATTGGCGGGGGGTGCGGGGCGGTAGGGACTTCCTAAGACGCCAGTCGCTCGCGTTCCGTGTCAACGCGTTATTCAAAATATTTAAGGATTTCTTATTTTGATCCGATTCACCCACTGATCCGATTCGCCTCGGTCTACCCTACATGTACTTCTGTTGCCAAACTGCTGTTTTCAGTCCAAATTCAAAATGTCTCTGCGACCATAGATACACAGGAAGGGCTTAGTACCTACGTCCATGACTAAGTACGAATAAAAGTTTATTACTAATCGTATCACTGGCTACATCCGAGAAGTAAAGGCGATTCATGTAGAGTTGGCTTTATTAGTTTAAGAAGAAGAAAGACATTTATTATACCAACAAGATACATCACAGAAACAAAATAAGCAGATAAGCAACATAATATACACAATAACAGAAAGAAACTAAATACGCAACAGACAAAACGAATAAATAAAACAGGACTATGGCTTTGATAGATGTAGCCTGTGGTGTATCTAAGTTGCCACAAAAGGCAACTGACTGAGCGTTGTGCTGAGAAAGTGATCCCTCAGCGCTGATTTTCGGTCAGTGCCTACGGTAAACTATAATTGTACTACGGAGTGCGTGCCGTGGTGTTTTGCTTGTCTATAACTCACAAACTAAATCGTAAATAACTAATCTAGGAATTCCTGTTTTTTTTTACGTTATTAATATCGACCAAAAAAGTACGTTTGTTGTATGGGAGCCCCCCTTATATATTAATTTTATTCTGTTTTTAGTATTTATTGTTATACAAAATTTCAACTGCCTAGCTACCACGGTTCATAAGATACAGCCTAGTGACAGACAGACAGACGGACAGTGAAGTCTTAGTAATAGGGTTTCGTTTGGCACCCTTCGGGTACGGAACCTGATGATTTGGATGATACGACATTGGGGCTATTGCAGTAAAGTCCACAATTCTTTTTCATTAACGAACTAACAACATTGGACAAAGTTCTGAATGCATGCTGTGAATAGTGATGAGTCTCTGTAAAAAATTCAGGAACCTTATTGGGTATAAAAAATATTTAATTTAAATATGCAAGATGGAGCAGAAAAAGTGCATTGGTTGGTAAAAATTATTAGCCGTTTCATACATTCGCTAGACCAAATACAATAACGCCCTGACCTTTTCACCTGACCTTTCTGCAATACTCTGTATGGTAAGCCAACCGTCAGTTAGGTACTATTTGACAAAAGAAGTATGTATAAAGAAGAACAGTAAAACTTTATGAGAAACACCCGTAAATCTATCGGGATAAAACACCCGATATCGTAGAGTTTCGTTAACAGTAGGAACGCCAGACAAAAGCTCTCAACCGTGTCTCAATAGACGAGTAACTAACTAATAGTTTATTGTACTCGGAAGCGTGGAAGCAGGTAGAGTTACCGAGTCGTCACTGGCGCCAAGTCTGCAGTCACCCTTGAAGGACGTTTTGTGCACTGTTTTGTGCGACGCGTCTTAGATAAGAACAGTCGACAGCTAATCAACTATTAAGTATACCATTATATTTTCGATTCTTCAATTTTTGTACATCCATCTACCGTCTATATTCTTCCTGCAATCCACTCCATCAAAAGCATTAGGCGCTCATCGCGCTAAGCGGTAAGGCCGCCAATTTATTGTATACCACTACCTACTTAGATATACCTAAGCAACCATTTGTAATTCTTACTTCTGGTTGTGCAATAAAGTGTTCTTTAGCTATCTAAACTCGGTAACGTTACAGCTGACTTTGCAACCAAAAAATTAAGTCTTATTTATACTAACAAGATTCCTTAAAACACTCTTCAGGTGTAGTTTAAATAGACTGCGGTAAGAGTGAAGACATAACCACAGATTATTTAAACTGCATCTGAGGAGTATTTCAGAGCCGTGTTTTAAATTAATAAGACCGTTAGTTTAATAATGTGCTGTCGATACATACTATTTACGTATTCGACAGGAGACAGGTCCCGTCCTTTTCATGATATCTTCGTAAAAATATGTTTTGAGCGGTTACCAAGAAATGCGAGACGTCGATCACGTGAATTGATATTACATGTACTGCATAGGCAGCTAAACATGCAGCAAAAGTGCCAAACCTAAAATGAGTCTGCACTGCCATTAGATACATTATCATCACTCATTTATCTATGTGACTTAACTGAGTCTTAACTTAATTATCTAACGTATAAACGTTAACTAATTATGGACGTTGCTTATAATTGCAAAGAAAAAATATCTTGCAATCTACAAAACTTGTTGAGTCCGTAGAGAACCTACTTAGTAAACCACGTCGACGTGGAAATTTTTAAATAATTTAATGCGATCATTTGTTGATTTGTTTTTGTTTTACTGTCACAGCAACTTTTTCCGCAAGTTAGCTTATTGGACGGAGAGTGACAGCTTCCTTTTAGGTTTCGGATTCCAACGGGATAATAACAAACTTGCAACAGTTTGATTTTATTTTATTTTATTTAGTTTTATTTGGTGAACAAAACAGATCACAACCATTACACGATATAAAAGTAATAATATGACATGAGTACTAAGTTGTGGTCTAAAGCATGCAAACACAACCATGATTGAAGAAAGTTGTGAACTGAAATAGGATGTGACTGGAATTGAGAAAGGAATGTTGTGTTGGTTTGGACACATGGAGAGGATGAAGGAAGATTGAGGAAAGATCGAGCGAATGTGGGTGGAAGGCCGGAAAGGGGCGTCCCAGGCGGACATACTTTGACCAAATAGTTGATGTATTAGCAAAGGGCAAGATAAAAAGTGCCCGAAACGACTAATTAATGTTGACGAAGCGAAACAGATCTGTTAGGATCGTGGCAAGTCAGACCCTAGTCTACCCCTTCGGAATACAGGCGTGAGTTTATGGTATGTTGGCAAGCTTGGTGTGATTTAACCCCTCAACTGCCCTCGCGGAATGGAACGCAATCCCCACGTATTTTTTTATGTAGGCTTTATACGTTCTACTGCAGGGCACAGGTCTTCTCTCAGAGAGAGAGAGAGAGAGTACGGGCTTAATCACCACGCGTGCCCACCGCAGATTGGCAATTTCATGCGCTGAGGTGTGTGAACACTTCAGACACTCAGGTTTCCTCACGATGTTTTCCTTCACATTAGCGAGTGACAATATGGTATGACAATATTGTTAGTCCGTCTCCCGAATTGAATAGAAGAATTCTGCTATTCAATAAAATTCTCCTAGACGTAACTTTATAAGGAAGTCGCGCGCACAGCTAGTAAGAGCCATAAGCGCAATACACTGATGCCCTCACTCATTACAAAATCTCCGGAACTCCAGGAAATAAACTTGACCGGTAGGTTACGAACCACAATACGACATAGAAGAAGTTATACTTGAAGTGAAGTCGCGGGCAGTACTAAGCTAAAACCTACCTACAACCAATGGTAACAAGCTACATTTTGATGCCGGCAATCGCACAGCCCTTTGCCACAGATTTGTCGTCTATGAGGCACGTAAAACAAACAATGAGACAGACAATGTTATTTAGCACGAAAGAGATTTACCTATTTATATTAAATGGCACTCATGTGGTACACAAGGTTGTTACTCGTACTTAAGGGTAAGTACAGTACATTAACACTATAGATAGGGCACTGTAAGTAATTTACTCTTAACTCTACATACTCGTACACGAGCAGTGGCGACACTATAGGGTGGCAGGGCTGCCAAAATGCCACGGGCCCCCGACCTATGAGGCCGCGAGCTCAGAAGTGACAAAACCTTGTAACAATTATAATTTTTATATAATTATAAGTACTTACTGTACTTAAGACCATAATTATATATTTTTTATTTCTACTGGGAGGGCCCCATCCAATGAATTTGCCACGTTCCTCAGATGGTATAGTTATGCCCCTGTACACAAGTACAGTTACTTAACAATATTAAGTATCTAATATTCAACATCTTTCTAGCTACTCACCATGATTAAGCTCTGCGAATCAGAGCGAAATCTGGTCGGACTCTTTCGACAAAAAACCAAGTAAGTGCATCCGGATATAAATTAATAATTATATAAACAAATGCCTGTTTCCCGGAAGGGTAGGCAGAGACAATTGTCACGATGCTGAGAAACCTCTGAATCATCGTTATTAATTGCGTTTCATAGAATGTCCTTCCTTGTCGATTGTACATTTACGCGATAAGATAAGAAGTATACTTAACATGTACTTAACCCATATTTTGTACGTTCGCTATCGACCTCTAGATAGAACGAATTGAGCACCCCACAAAACCCAATCAGTTAATGATACCTAATTATTATAATTTTATTGGGGTTTTTGGTCAGCGTATTCATTATAATACTAATTATAATGAATACGCATCAATCAATCATTATAATACTAATTATAATGAATACGCTGACTCTATGACAGAGTCATAGCAGTGTACATTCGGCTTAAATCGACACCTTCTCCCAAACTTTCGACGTAAAAATAAATTAGCTCTGCCTTTCTCAAAACTGCAACTACATTCAAATAGTCCCTATGTATCACTGATAAAAAAATATATAATCAACTACCTGAAAACAAAAAAGACGAAACAAATGACAACTTATTTACAAAAAACTCAATAATATGTTAAACTTTAGAAACCTATTTAGAGACTAAAAATTCCACCCATGCCGGGACTTGAACTCCCTACATGATTATATTTGCAATTTTTAGCCTCTAAATAGGTTTTTTTAAATTGTCCTCAGCACAGGTTAGTGCAACAAAAAGAATATAGTAATAAAAAAAACTGTTATTATAATTTAAATGAATATTTGTTTAACCCTCAATTTCGTTGAGGAATTGTTAAGTATTTTGCATGTAAGTAATTAGTATCTAAATAATAAAAATAATAATAATTTAATTTAACACTAAGATCTGTCATACATAAGACTAACTGTATTGTAGAGCCCTTACAGGGTATCATGTACTTACCTACAAATACTAATATCTCCTGTCAGGTAATTATAACTATGAACGTGACTTAGCAATAAAGAATATGAGTAAATCTAAGATAATTAAAATAACAGTTTATGCTTGAACTGGTTTCAAAAATAATCTGTATCTCAAACGTCTATGGCATAAATGGTCACCAAAAGATCTAAATGTATTAAAAACTATTATAAATGAAAGTATCTAATAATTAGCTATAACTAAGTATTAAGATAAATAATGACTAACTTAATAACCTTTCTGTGTCTTCATAGGTCACGTTTAGCAAACAATCTTGTAAATTGTGTTTGTAAAGTAAAGGGACATTAAAGGAAGCACTGTTAGTTTTGTCAATAATATAAGTAATAATTCTAAAGTGAAGTTAAGCAAATAATCGGGAAATGATCTGAGGTTTAGAGGTTTTTCGCCGCCTGCTAACTAATTTTCAAGCCCCTCGCGTGCGATTTGAGCATCGCCGATTATTATTATAATTAAAATAAAATGGCGCAATTGTAGCGTAGATGTCGCAATAAGGGTCGCAGTAACTAAGATCCAACATGTAGAGCTCATTGGTTTGAACATGAAGAGAGGAGAAAGAAAAATAAAGGAAGAAAGAAAATGTATCGTCTAATATTTGGGCAAATGTAAGTTGAAGGGTTAATGACAAACTCGGATTGGTATGAATTGTGAATTTGGTCCTTAACTTAGGTTTTGGTAAGTGTTGTCAAAATATTTTGTGAAAACTCAATTTTATCCTATGTACCTACAATAAAAAAATTATTTTAGATGTCGTCTTTTAATGATACATATAACATAATGCAAAGAAAAAAAATATTGGATGGATGGATGATCTAAAAAGTCAGGCTCTATGGCCGTAAGTACGTATCATAATGGCTATCCTAAAGAATGAATTTGGGAATATTCCATGTGGACTGAAAAAGCAATCATACTATTTCTTGCATGCATGCTAACTTATTTGTACCAATTAGGGTCCCGTGGAAAATTCTCAGTCACTGCGGGCAGTTTTCGTAATGCTTTATCTTTAGGTCTTTGAACCTAATTAGTGTAACGCTAACATCGTTAGTAATTTCCTGTGAGTAGATAAATCACAGGAGATATCTTTGGTTGGTTGGTTGGCCGACAATAACAGTTTCAGTTGAACCGAATTTTCAATGACACTCAAACTGTTATTAGTCACTCAATGTATTTTAAAATGACAATGTAGCCTATATTATGTCCTACTGTAAGGCACAGGCCTTCTCTCAAAGAGAGAGAGAGAGAGAGAGAGGTTAAAACTGTAACCACCACGGGTATCCACCACGGATTGTCCAAATGCTGCGGTATGTGAACACCCCAGGCACCCAGGTTTACTCATGTTTTCCTTCACGTTAGCGAGTGGTATTCCTAGAACAAATTCACAAAGGTACGTAAAACAAGGCTTTGAAACCACGACCCCTTGTGAATGTGATTCATGCATTCTACCGACCCGCGACCGCGCTACCTCGCCGTAATTTTTGTACATCTGTTCGCTAGTAAAATTCTAAACCAAAATATCCACCAGTAATTCTTGGTGTAGGTACATACAATAAAGAATATTCTATCTATCTATTTTCCCAAAATTTTTTATTGAAAGAAAACATAATCTTAAGTCTTAGGTGATTTCTTTTAATATTTACTTACAATTATCTTAGAACCCTCATAACGAGAACTCTGTGTGACTACTCAGCTGCGTTACGGGCAACAAGGTTGATGAATTGTCGACTTACCTAGGCATCGAATTCTTTTACAACATAATATGGATTACCAAATCAGATTTGTTATCTGAATTTATATGTGACATGCAGTCGGAGCGTTCGGAGTTACGGTAGCTCTTATCTACCTCAACCTAAGGGCGAGTGTACAACAAAACAATAACAAGGCAGTCATGTGACCTGGAAGTCCTACCTTTTGACGCATAATGGTTGACATCATAGGTATTCAGTGATTCACATTATCAGTTACTCTACTTATTGAAATTGCTCTTGATTTGAATGATAAAGCCAGTTGAAAAATTGACAGCCTTTAAATTTTTGCTGTAAAGTCGCCCGTATCGTAACTGAGTAGAGTGCACGCGTGTAAAGGTCGGCGTGAAGTCGAATGTTCTCGAGCCACTCAGACAAAGCAATCCTTATCTGCCATCTGCATACATTACGGACGTGTACAGTACACTACGCCCACTTCAGTCATTCATATGACGCAAATTATGAATTCTGAGGTACGAATTGACTGACACCACTTTCTTAAGTGAGGCTTAGTATCATTTAACTAAAGGTTTTTATTTTTATCTATCCTATATACGTCCCACTGCAGGGCACAGGCCTTCTCTCAGAGAGAGAGAGAGAGAGAGAGAGAGAGAGAGAGTATAGGATTTCTAACCACGCGTGCCTACCGCGCAATCTCAAGCACTGAGGTATTTGAACACCTTAGACACTCAGGTTTCCTCACGATGTTCCTTCACGGTTAGCGAGTGGTGTTTCCACTTCAACTTCACAAATGTACGTTAACTTAGAAAACAAAGTCATTCTGGGATACCCCTGTGCTTTCACAGCTCCTATGTGAGGCGTAACATTTAACTGAATGTCACATACAAGATTTTAAATGGCTGCTTAAGTAACACTTAAGAAGGAGGTATATTTAAATGTACTTTAAAATAGGTTTTTATAACTGCCAATTTAGATTTTCAAAATGAATGGTTTGTTCTATATTTTTGCCGATAGTAACTTTAAACGAATCGTCTTTAATATTGCTACTTTTAACTAAAATTTCAACTGCCTAGCTATCACGGTTCATGCATGAGATACAGCTTGGTGACAGACAGACGGACAGTGAAGTCTTAGTAATAGGGTCCCGTTTGGCACGCTTCGAGTACGGAACCCTAAAAAAACAAACGAACATTTTAACGCGGGAAAAATTATTGTTGTTCGTCATTTCGCAGTTTTAATTTCTACGCAGTATTTGAGGAAAGCACTATACAAGCCTTGGCTACAACTGGGCATTGATGGTCTTACGAATGTGTGCCTCGGCTTCGCGTCAGCCCACATTTACACGTTCGACCATCAGTACCTCTTTTGCTGGCCGCTGCAGTAATGTACTATTTTAGCTTACAAAATAAATTGTCTTATAATTATTACATAGATAGATAGATAGAGAACACTTTACTGCACAACCAGGTGAAAGATATTACAAATAGTTTCTTATATCTAAGTAGTGGTATACAATTGGCGGTCTTATCGCTTAGAGCGATCTCTTCCAGACAACCTTTGGATGGAGTGGATTGCAGCAAGAATATAGTCGGTAGATGGATGTACAAAAAAAAAAAAGAGAATCTGGATTATAATGCTATGTGAAGTAACAAATATATAGTTGGAAGAGTCGAGAAATAAAATAATTACGTTTCTAAGCATGACATTGAAGAATTTTTCCTGCAAGGTATTCTTATCGCATAAGCAAATCAGAGCATTGACCAAGATAAATTAAGAATATTAAAACAGCAGGTGTCCTATAGCCCATTAACCTGAGGTAGTAAAATCAATCACTTTATGTCATAGAGTTTTACTGAACGGGAAACGCCTGTCTTGCGCGCCTTCTCGCACCTACAGGTTTATCTCCCAGTGTGAAGGAGAGGATTTCGACAGGGTAATGTTGCGCAGGGCTGGAGGTTTTGTGGGTTAATGTACGCGATGTGACCCCTTGTGACGTCACTCACCTTCTTACTCCGCGGGACTCGAAGGCTTGAAGTTTCCTTGTGGGAAATCAACCTTCGTTTGATTTATTTGTTTATTTGAGATGTTTCATTAAACTTGTACGTAGCCTGAGATTGCTAGCTGTAATTTGAAATTTCATTAGTAATCGATGATTGCCTTTCAACCGTAGCATTTACACTACGCGAGGTATGTACAGTCGAAAACAGCATATTTGTATCAAATTCCTTCCTAGTAGCCGTAGTTTGACCTGAGGCCTATTTCACTATTACAATTGGGTATTTGACAAAATATCAAATGAGTTACTTTTAAAACGGAATTTTGTATGAAAATACTGTCTTATGACGTCACATTTCAGAGCACTCTTTTTATGCTTAATCTATTTAAAAATTGTAATAACTAGTAATTGACTAAAAGAGATACATTTTCCGAGATATTATGTAATTTTTGTTTTAATCGAGCATATGAAATAATTTATTGTTGATCGTGTCAAATACCGAATTCGATGTACATTGCGAAGTCAATTAACCCACAGATTAACAAGTAGACAGACTCAGTTCTGCAATGTACATGGAATTGTCATTATAAACTATGAATTAACGACCTTATTACCAGCTTGATAAACTTGAACTTGATAAACATTATCGCTTCCCGTATTTTATTTATTTTTATGCAAACAGTTTGTTTGCATGTACAACAAAGCTGGCTAAATTAAATAAAGTATATTTACGATTATACGATATTATTACATTATGACTATATTTACGATTCGAAACGAGGAGATCCGACAGAGAATCAAAGTCACCGACATAGCCCACCGAATTAGCATGCTGAAATGGCAGTGGGCCGGCCGTATCACCCGAAGAACTGATAACCGAGTTCTTGAGTGGAGACCGCGGATCGGTAATGATCTTCGCAGGGCGGCTAGCAAGTGCTGGATGAGAGTAGCCGAGGACCGTGCTCAGTGGCGTGCAATAGAGAGGCCTATGTCCAGCAGTGGACAAGCGTAGGCCGATGTAGGTAAGTAGTTGATTCGCAGGTCAAGACTTAAACAATTGGAAAATTATTATCACCGTCTTTCATAAAGGTATCGAGTTGAAATTAAAACCATATACAGTCCCTTGAAGCTGTAAAAAAAAAATATCCTAAGTTAACTTTAATGAATGATACGGCCTTTATGCCGCGAAAAACGTATATTTCGACACTCAAAAGAATCAAAATTTATAGGGTACTTTCCGTTGACCTAGAACTATGAAATTTGACAAGTAAAAACTGTACATTTCTAATTAAATCATAACAGAAAAATAGTCTGAAGTTTGGGATAAGCTCGGAAAAAACTGCGAGACTGGATTCCTGAACTATTTATAAAATTTGTAGGTAAAAAATTTGTACGGAACCCTCGGTGGGCGAGTCCGACTCGCACTTGTCTGATTTTTGACCAAGAGATCTCTTCAGCAGATTCTTAGAGCTTCTTCGAAAGAAATATGGAAAAGTCCATAGATAAAACAATTAACATGCGATCAGCGACGTGTGGGAATGCACCGGGGCCTGTTTCATAAAACTGCAATCCATCATTTATTATGACAACAAGTCTTATACAAGTCTTCCTTCTATTTAATCTGTGGGTTACACGAATTTGCAAAGTTGTATTTTATTTTATCCACGGTAGCGGAGCGGTAGAACGCCGGCTTCTCATTCGGGAGGTCGTGGGTTCGAATCCCATACCAATGACTTTGTTTTCTAAGTTACGTACATTTGTGTAGTTATAGCAGCAATACCACTCGCTAACGGTGTAAAAGGAAGCCATTGTGAGGAAACCCGAGTGTCTGAGGTATTCGCATACCTCAGCGCTTGAAATTGCCAATCCGCGGTGGGAACGCGTAGTAATTAAGCCCATACTCTCTCTCCGACAGAAGGCCTATGCTCTGCAGTGGGATTTATATAGGCTACATAAAAGAAACAGAAATCAACAGCAATATACTCGTAATTACAGTAAACAATAGATACTTAATAAAGTACACCGAATGGGCATGGTCATAAATATTGACAATACTTACAAATTATATAAATTTTAAAGGTATAAAAACTTAGGCCTTTGCATCTACGTAGTGAAATGATTTATACAGCGTCCAGTGGCACCTTCACTCACACTAGATGGATTAAAGGACCACCAGGACGCTGCAGTACATCGGACATTGTATTTTAGATGAAGTAGGCTTACCCGGCACCTATACCATCCTGACAGCTTGGTCGGCCTAGCCCACAGGAAAGACAAGTCAATGCGTTCCCAGTGCGGACATGTACCTATGACTTTGTTTATTTTCAAATTTACGGTACATCTGCGAATTTGTAGAAGCAATACCACAGGCTGAAGGTGAAGGAAAACATCGTAAGAATACCTGCGACTTTATTAAAGGTATAAGGTTAGTAAATATAATGCTACAATTAGAAATTAATAATATTCACGGATTTCTTCTATTTTCGTGAATAAGTGTGTGACTAATTCGACCTTCTAACGTTCGTCTCACACGTGAATAGATCTAATATATAAAAATCTCATGTCACGTGCTTGTTATCAAACTCCTCTCAAACGGCTTCACCGATTTTTATGAATTTATTTGTGTATATGTATTTGGTAGGTCTGAGAATAGGTCTTAGCTTAATTAATATGGCAAAATAACGTTTCCCGGGTCAGCTATCTTCTAATGTATAAAAATCGCGTGTTTGTTTGTTATTGAACTCCTCCGAAACGGCTTCACCGATTTTTATGAAATGTTCTGTGTATATTTGGTTGGTCTGAGAATAATTAATAGGTCGTAGGCTATTTAATACGGCAAAACAACGTTTGCCGCGTTAGCTGGCAGCTAAAATCTCGTGTCACAGTGTGTTATCGAACTCCTCCGTAATGGCTTCAACGATTTCTATGATTTTTTTTTTGTGTATATTTGGTAGGTCTGATCGTAATCTAAATCGAAATACTCAAGCTAAGGTTCAAAATTACCTATTTTCTCGAAAAAAAAAAACAACTTATTTTTTCAGTAATATGCCCATTGTTATAGTAAACCATGCATTGTAGTTCTATGAAACAGGCCCCTGGGAACCTACGTGGTTTTACTCACGTACGCTCCTATTTCCATTTTCTAAACGAGCGTAGACAACTGGCAGAAAACTGACTTGTTTGGAAGCTGCAAGCTTTGTTTACAGAACCCTTTACCGTTTCTACTGCAAGGAAATTAAAGGTAAACACTAATAAATCTTCTTATGCCGGTTTCAGACTAACCGAACGAATACGAACGAACGAATCAAATCAGAAGTTTTTTTATTATTGTTTTAATTAGGACAGGTTAACACTTAACCCCAGTCACGCCTGATGGCAAACGAAGACGGGGTATGTTACCTGTTAAGTGCCGGTTAGCTCTAGTTTTAAAGACCATCATACATCACTAAACGTTACGTTCTAACGTTACGGCTAAAGCAAGCGAAATTCAGTCACCTCTACACTACCAGTAAAAAATATTTGACGTCGTTGGCTGACATAAGTATTTATTCTTATTAGGTAATAGTACTATGATAGTAAGTATTTACTAATAATATTCCATACGTTAGTGGAGGTCAGTGAATCCAGCAAACGCCTAAAGATTATACGCGCCGTGTATTTCACGAGTTACTAAAGAATCAAGATGTAGATGATAAAGATAAAGATGTGTCCTGCCATTGTTATCTTTACCTGGTGTGAATATACCTACAGGTACAATTTCTTTAAGTAACGTATTGCCTGCAAATTTTTATTTTATAAAGGAGGATTAACAAAAATTGTTTAAATAGAGTCTTCTAAACAGTTCTCGTCGATAGATAAAAGCATGACATGCATGAAAATATACAACATGATGTTGCTGTTAGAATAACACGTAAAATACTCAACGTAATCATAAAGAGTTTTTCCAAAGGAGCCATAACAACTGGGGAGATTAACGGCTTCCAAAATAGTGACGTTCAAAGTAGCAATTATTTTTTTGCATGTCATTCGGAAGATTAAGTCTTTTTAAGAGGTCGGTATTATATTTTATTCGTATAGTAAACGACTTACTGATCAAGTTACTGCAGGTAAATTATTTTAATTTCTTATAGGTTTTAAAAAAACACTTTACCGTCCGAATTACAGTTGTTATATCGTTTGTTACAGCCAACATCTCAAGGAACCTTATGAAAAATTGTCTGAAAACGAATCTAAAATTGGAAACAAACCTACGTTTATACTTACGCTGCGTGCCATAAGGACGTTGAAAGTTACGCTTGCATTGGGTGCTAAAGTTTCCAACATTTTCCTAATTTAAATAAAAAACACTTAACAAAATTTTATGGATAAGGTAGTTTATCTTTATGTTCAGTATGCGTAGCATTACGGTGGTACGTCAGACTTTTAGCACACTGTGGTGATAAAAGAACTGACGTTTCACAGGTGTTAAAATAAAATACTGAAGTCCGATGTCGTAAAAGTCGGCCAAATTGCACTCATAAATTCTACGACTAAAGTGATTGCAATATAGTCGGTAGTCAATGCTCTCATTTAATGTCAGTCTCTCTAATAAGCATGTCGTTTCCTGTTCTTGCCCCTTATTCTTATAATAGAGTCAAAGGAAAGGTATAGTTAAAGGTAAAATGGAAAGTCTAGCTGAAAATTAGTCTTGTTGCATGAACTTCAGTGATATCCTACACGCACTTCGCACTTGGGGTGGATAGATACTAAGCTAGCAAAGCAGCACGTAGATCTAATTTCTGAGGTTCCGTATCCGCAGGGTGCCAACGGGAGCCTGTTATGATGCCTACGATGCTTTTTTGTCTGTCCGCCAGTCTGTCGTAAAAAGGACTTTTCTCTTAAGCACTGCTTAAATATTAGGATGGTAGCCAGATGTTTTTTTTACCAAACATGTATTATTTTGGCGTATTGACCAACAAAATAAAAAAAGTAAAAAACAAGGGATTTCCGTGAAAGTGACAAGGATTGTGATTTACGTATTATTTTCGTTTTTGTAAAAACGGTAATACCTGTGATACCTGCGGTGATTGACAGACTTGGTGTAAAGAATGAAGACGCAAGTTCTTCATATTTTAATTTAAATTTTTTAACGTAATCTCCCTTAAGAGCAATACACTTTTCCCAACGTCCCTCCCATTTTTTAAACCTTCTTAAAAGTACGATGTCTCAAAATCTTCGAAATAGGTCTCTGTCTGTTTCTCGTCTGTTTCGACGATGACTTCCTCATTTGAGCTGTTTTTTTCCCCGCGAGCCTCGTCTTCACGCTGGGGAACAAAAAGAAGTCGCAGGGGGCCAGGTCCGGCGAGTATGGTGGATTTGGCAACAATTCGTAGCGCAATTCATGCAATTTGGATGCAACGATTCCGGATGAGTGAGCTGGTACGTTGTCGTGGTGAAACAACACTTTTTCAACGTTAATTCAAAGCTAACCTATAAATCAACTTGAAATTTCGTAAGGAGTCGTCTGAAAGAAGGTTGTATACAATGGTAATGCAAACTTTTTCCAGAAACGCCGCCTGGCTTTAAACACGGGTACCACGCAGGACCCACTATAACAGGAAATAATAAAAATAATTGGACCATGTTAAGCAGACATGTCTCACATGAGGTAACTTTCGGGAAAATGTCTTTATGTACAACATTGTTTTGTTCCACGTTTTTTTACTTAGTTTTTATATTGAGTTCATGAGAGTTTTACATGGGTGGTCCGAAAGACGGCATTATAATTACTCCTGTTGAAAAGTAATTCCACTCACAAATCACTTGGTACAAAATTGCGCCATACAAATGGAGCTCAAACTATGACGTCACAAGGGGCTCGTTTGTTTTTGTTCAGACGTTTTATATTTGTAATCACTATAACATTAAACATTTCTGAACAAAGACATGGGAAAAACAAAGTAACGCACAAAAAAACTGACTTCAAAACACCACAGCACTAAAAACAGAGAAATAATATGACCTTTAAATTCGAAGTTGGTATTGCAGAAGTATAGTTTGGAGCGGGTGCCAAGTAACAAGATCAGCACCTACATTTTAGTCTCCGACTCCAAAATATATACCTACATCGAATTTGAAGGTCATATCCGTTTAAATTATTTCTCTGATTCATAAAAATCGGTGAAGCCCTTTCGGAGGAGTTCGATATCAAACATGTTACCTGTTGTTTACTGTAAATGTATTGCTTTTAAAATTTGAAGAGTTCCCTCGATTTCTCAAGGATCCCATCATCAGATCCTGACTTGGTGACTAACAAACTACCTGTCAAATCTACCCTTTTAAACAAAAAAAAGTTTTTCAAATCTGTTCACGCGTGTTCGAGTAATGGGAGAACATATATAAAAATTATAAAAAAACGATTCCCACGAATTGAGAAGCTCCTCTTTCTTGAAGTCGGTTAATGAATTCGGTTAAAAAGCGTTTTTTCTCGAAAGTTACTTAGTGTGGGTTAGAATGTTTCTGCGTAACACGGTCCAATTGTAAGTCCGACAAAACGGACTTACAATTGGACCGGAGGGACCGACTTTGGCTAAGGGTCCCGAACCGAACGAAAATAAACATAATTTTGCTCAGTACTGAATATCATATTTATGTTGGTACGGAACCATCGGTGCGCCAGTCCAACTGGCACTGGGCCGGATTTTTCTTCCGTTTCTTTGCTAAGATAAAATATTGTCAAACAAAACGTAAATATTTACAATGAGGCTAAATTAAGATTTTTGTCATCCTCCTGACGTAGTGTTTGCTTAAGGATTGAATAAGGGCTAACTAGCGCTTTACTAGCCCCTTAATGACAATAATGACACACAGTGACGTTTAGAATGGTCAGATGATCATTGAGCCTCATTTTAATCATACGAACATACCTAGTTTATTTAATTGCTTTTCATCTCAGCGTTTAACACTCGCTCACGCGCATTTTTGAGCGCTCAAATGTTTCTTAAAAATATAGTTTATGTTTTCTTCGGATGTTTCGAAATTATCGAATTATCGAATTTTATTTTTCTGCATTTTATTGCAATTTTTAAAACAAAGTAAGTAAACCTCAACTAAAACTGAGACCTGCTATTAACAAAACCTATTATTAACAAAAGCAAAATAAAACTTTTATAATAACGTTATTGTCACACATGTGCCTCTCAAATTGTTGATTTTGAATAAATACTAAATAAATTTCATCTTAAGTCTGCTCTTATGTGGGTCATGCTGTCTCGCTCGCATAATTTAATATTTTTTGTGGTTGTTATAAATTGAGTATACTTTTGATAAATGTGGTCTGAGGGTTTGATAGATGATATAATTGCAGACATTCAAGTTCAAATTATTTTCCTTATCCCGTACGTAGTTTTTGATTGAGAAAAATTTATTCCAAAACTATTAATTTTTGAAACAAATTTTCTTTATTAAAATCTACGTAAACTAAAACAAAGATATATGTGAAATGTACATAATTTAATTGTGCATCAAACCCTCAGACCACATTTATCAAAATTTTATTCATTTTAATTAATTAAAAATGTTAAACTGTGCGAGCGAGACAGCATGCGCCACGTAAGAACAGCCTTAACGAACACGATGATTCGATAGTCGATAATAATATAGTTGATAACAATCAACATCTAAAATTTTCATGCGGCATCTGGTATTCTGCTATTACCTTTATTGTGAGTTCATGAACCGTGCACGTCACAGACTAGAAACTCATAACAAAAGTAGCATATTCTTTCTCTTTAGTTGCATTACTTAGAACAACTACTGTTACTGTTTTACTTTTACCTAATACGCGTACGTGATAAGCCTCTGCTATCATAACCTCTCCAAAGCCTTGCCTGCCTGGCAGATCAATACTGTTTACATTTGGGTCACCGGTCCAAGGGCATAGTGCGTAGCGGCCGAGTCCTTGGTTAACTCCCGAAATAAACATAACCTTGATGTTTACAATAAATTATGAATGAAAGACAGTTTCTTTTGTTATTGTTGTTGTTTGTGTAGAGCACCTGCAGAACACTGTACTCTAGGTTCACCAATGGTTTTTCGTTTTGTTCTGAGATCTCAAAAACGCATAGTGCCCCACAGTAGCATGTGGGGTCAATTCACATATTTAGAACTTTTCTATAATTTTTAGGGTTCCGTACCTCATAAGGAAAAACGGAACCCTTATAGGATCACTTTGTTATCTGTCCGTCCGTCCGTCCGTCTGTCTGTTAAGACCCTTTATCGCGGGAACACGTGGAAGTATCGAGTTGAAATTAAAACCATATACATACTCGGGTCTACAGTCCCTCGAAGCTGTGAAATATATCAAACTTCTAAGATAACGTAAAAAAAGATACAGCCGTTTATGCCGCAAAAACGTATATTATGAAAATCAAGGGAATCAAAATTGATAGGGTACTTTCCGTTTTTCTAAAACTATGAAATTTGGTAAGTAAGATAGTCTTATTTTATTTATTTGATTTTTATTCACTTGGCTGCAATGGCCCACATAAAAAACTAATCTTAAAAACTAACAATAAAAACAAAGACAATCTAATACTACAAGTACAAGGAAAAATCTGAAAACTACATTTGTAATTAAATCATAAAAAAATTGTCTTTGAAATTCCGGAAAAGCTCGGAGAAAACTGCGAGACTCGATTCTTGAACTATTTGTAATAGGTAAGTATTTGTACCCACATATTTGTACGGGACCCTCGGTGGGCGAGTCCGATTCGCACTTTTTTTAGTTTTGGAATTGCAACGATCTATAGATTGAATCAAACATTTTCTTCTAATAGAAGCGGATTAATTTGAACTCGAAAGTTTTACGGTCTTATTTATGTAAACAAGAATCTGTGTTCCCGCTTTTCCCTTTACCACAAACTATTTAAACTGCATCTAAGGAGTGTTTTAGGGAGTCGTGTTTTTTATAATTAAGACCGTTGGACTTTTGTTCCTGGCCTTCCACGTAAACCTAGGTTATGTAGAGTTTCTAAAATTGCAGTGTAACCTCGACTTTAAGCAGGCCAAAATTATTTATCTCCGACTCTATTGCCGAAATTCCTTGGCACGACCCCTCTACTTCCTAAATCATTAGCGAATAACCAGACTGGCTAATAAAAATAGATATATTTGTGTACGTTTCAGTTCAGAGCGCCGGGCCGGGTGGCGAGAATATTTACCAGTCTAAGATGGCCTGCCTACTCCCACCGGAACCTCCGCATACGGTAGAACCAGCGGACGTCCAGAGTGAGGCCGGAGATCAACGTCCCTGGTGATCGTCCACAAAATGTGTAAGTAGGTATACATTTAGATCTGGCACCGCCTCCGAGTATCGGACAAACATACGCCGTAGGAATTCATGACCAATAATCTTGTTTACAGAACAAGATGATTGCAGGCGGTGACGAGTTGTGGTGTTCGAAAATATTTCTGCTTTGATAGTTCGCGAAAAATAAGTCTTATGCTCATTAGCGAGGGCGTTGTATCCGACAAAAATATCTTCCTTTTCTCTAGTGGTTGAGCTCACTTTTGGATATTGCGCATCATTATTCTCATGCAAAACGATTCCTAACTGTTATATCAACAACGAATATCTATCTACTGCTTTATCCGAGATAAAGGGTGATAGGAATTATTACATTAACAACGAATATCTACTACTTTATCCAAGATGAAACCTTAGATTAGAAATAAGAAATCAATAATTTATTTCAACGTAAGGAATTTACATTTTGTATGCCTCGAATGTCCATGTACAATGTTAGCTGGATAAATATGGGAAATAAGACCTATTTCTTGAAAGGGATATGATGTAGCCAATTTGTCACAAATGATGTACCATGAACCGGGGGTATCCATCGCAAGATGTGATATTTTAAGTTCATTTTTTATTTATTACGATTTATGAATGTAATACTTACAAATTTTAAGTTTTTGTTTAAAATGATTTTTATTTAAATTTGGAACTGGCTTTCAAATAGAAAGCTGTTTATTGAAAAAAAAAACATATGAACAATTGAGCACTTTAAGGCGGGAAAAATTATTGTTGTTCGTCGTTCGTCATTGATTTTTAAAAGTAATAAGTTCTGCCTAGCACTACCACAGAGGAGTACTAGGTACTTAGTTTTAAATTCCGTGCATTATTTGAGAAAAATACCATAGTAGGTATGCTTATAAAAAATCCGAAGATAACAATTTCTACGCCAAGTGATCTTACTTTGATATTGAAATTGAAAAACGTTTATTCAGATACGACAACACACATAAAATCTTACAAATAATAAAACGCTTACAGTGAAAAGTAATAATAAATAATCTAATTCTAAACAATCACACAGTAGTGTGTTGAAGTGATATGGTAGAGATGCTGTGTGCCATATTACAAGATTTACAAGAAAAGGTTCTTGACTCAGCATATGTCACAGCATACTTGTTTGTCGGCTTAGATTTGAATGAATTTTTATTTCTTATTTTATTTAGTTTTAACAAATTTTTTCATTCTTTTCCTTCACGAAAAGAGAATTTTGTTTGAAAAGTTTTGGTAAAAAGTCGAAAAATATATGAAACATCATAAAAGCCGAACAACTCCCCACCCGTCGATTTCGTGATTTCAGAGGTCGAATGTCCCATAGCTTTGTATAGCCTATGGATGACGCATGATAATCTATTTCACTTATCGATCGAACCGTTACCTACATCAATAGGTAATACACAAACCCTTGCAACAAAGGTCTCCACCAATCCTTGGTCTACTTACCCACTTTGGAAGTATAATGCCCGGCACTTAACTTAACAAAAAATGGCGTAATCAGGATAAGTTGGAATTTGTGCCTAGGATTGTTTAGGTGACAAAGATGTCTGGAATTAAATTCAGTTTAATGCATGAGTTCTAGGTTCTAAAATAACAATTTAAACTCTGTTAATTAAGGACCAAAGAAAAGACTAAAGTTTGGAATTTCTTTGTCCGTTCTTTTTCATAATTAGGTATCTAGATTTGGAAATGTATACCTAGTTTAACTTGTAACGTTCATTAAATCGCAGTATCAGTGTTATTTTGACTCAAAAACCTTGTTTAAGTGTTTTCATTTTGTTTGCGATGGTCACTTAAAAGCAAATTTTTTTTAAAATATTTGTTAATTTGACTTAACTGAATTCAGAAGAATTCTGAATCACCCCCGCCTTACGAGACCCGAAATTCGTTCAAGCGCAGTAAAAGTAATTTCGACAAGTAATTTGCTGGGCATTATACTTACCTATATTTGTCTCTCAAGGCTTTAGGTTATCGATTTTCTGCATTGCTGCCGTTGATAATCCAATTGACTGCGTCGTGACTGCGTCCTTTGTAACACCAAGCGAGCGAATCCTGTGTAGCCGTAGAGTTAGATATAAAGAGAACTCTTTTTTGCACAACGAGTAAAATGAAGCGGAAAGAAGTGTAGGTTTAGCGTAGCCCATGGGCTTGCTCTCCCAATGACGCCACATTCGTCCATTGTTTTATTGTTATTAGTATGCAAAGATTTATGTTACATATTTTTGTACCTACCTACTAATTTAAATCAACAAACTTTTTTTTTTAAAAACAAAAATAATATTTGCGCACCCTGACGGGTAGAGCATGCTTGTGCCATGATTTTAAGTTACCACCTACATAATTTGTAATTACCATGCTTTAGCAAATAAAATACTCAATACCGTTGTGGGGTTTTCAACGTGCATTATCATTTTATGAATGAACGTCAGTCGTATTATGCCAACTCCATGATGCGGATGGCAAGGGACCGCGATGGCAACGGGGAACTTGCGTCTTACTTAGATTGGAGCGTCATTGCTTTTCAATCATATAAAAGATTTTAAAATAAAACAATAAAAATATTCTTTCGGGGTTTTCGGGGTCACAAAATATGCGAAAAATAAAGTTACTCTAATAACAAAGGCTGGAGTTGACACATGGTTATCATCATCACCTTTACCTTTTGTAATATAACCAGTCGAAAAGTCAATATAGTCACGTGGTAATAAACGCGCCATACAAATCGACCTTAGACTATCACGTCACTCCCTAACGTAAAGCTTATAATGTGTGAAGCGTTTATCAATATTTGAGTTATCTCGTAGAATAATGTTTTTATGCATCAACACCTTATAACAAAACATTCAGAATTCAATGACTAAACGAAATCTAATAAGTTTTATGTTATAAGAGTAACTTTATTTTTCGCATATTTTGTGACCCCGAAAACCCCGGAAAAAATATTTTTATTGTTTTATTTTTAAATTTTTCCTAGGTTTTTATGTGATTTCTATGGCATAAAAGCAAAGACACTCCAATCTAAGTTGGACGCAAGTTCCCCATTGTTCAGGATTTAGTGCGTGTATTATAGCAGCAGGTCATATTAATCCTAACTTACCTGTGGCGATTCGACTTATAGTCCTACCAATGTCCATTTAAAATTATTCCTAATATAAATAAGTTTTACTGGCTGAAATAAAAATCCTGACTCAAGTACATTGTTTCATAAATTTATACGAAAGTTTAGTTCTAAGCTATGTGGGTATCTCTTGTTCGCTCGGTGTGTTCTCCACGTCATACAAATATGGCTTCTTTCCCTTGAAGACTATTATTATTTTACTACGGGATGGCTTTGAATTTGTACACCGTATTTTGAGGGAATTTGACGGGAGGGAGCGAACCATATCTAATGCAAGATTATGGGAACTGACAGACCAAAAGCCCATCAATAAGGAAATCCTGCAAAGAAAATGGCGATGGATTGGACATACCTTGAGAAGACCCCACAACCAGCTGGCCAAACAGAGTCTAACGTGGCAAACTTCTGGCAAGAGACGGCCGGGCCGCCCTCGTACTACCTGGAGGCGTTCCGTTGAGAAAGAGGCTGCTTCAACGGGACTCAATTGGAACGAGTTAGAAGTTGCCGCACAAGACCGCGAGAAATGGAGATCTCTTCTACGAGCCCTATGTCCCTGATAAGGGATAAGAGGAAATCATCATCATCATCATTTTGAGGGAATGTTCTTTTCATTGTGAAAAACAGTATTATTAATGATTTATCCGTGTGGCCCCGGATTAAGAATAGCGTCACTTCGTTTGCTTTTGTGGATGTCGTAGAAGGCGACTAGGAAATCAATTACCAGGAGACGGGCAGCAGCGTCTTCTTGAGATTCCAACTGCATATTGCGATCGCCAACCCGCCTGCTAATCGTGCCATGCCGACTATGGCAAATCCCCTCATGGTTATGAAAACCACGAGGGAGGCCTGTGTCCTGCAGTGGGCGTCAGGTGGCTGATGATGATGATGACGATGATAATGATTTATCAGTAGTGGTAAAATATATTTGTGAATATTCGTGATTTCCGACATTTGGCTCCAAACTGTGAATCCAAATTCAAATTGGTAGGAAGTACCGTTTTTTTATGTACCGTAACGTTGAACAATGTTTTTTAATATGTTAATATGACGTCCGATATGCGTAACTAATTTTAAAAAAAATGACTTGGCCGGCGCCGACCATAAGACGCTTAAAACATTTTCATTTTTATTAGTTTTTGTCCTGATATTGTTCGTTTAAGTAAAGTAATTTTTGGCAACAATTTTTTTTGACGCGTGTTTTTTTTTTAAACTAGCACCATATTATGTTTCTAAATGTTGGTTAGAACTTAAAATACGGTGAAGTAATTCAAATATCAAGCACCACCTAACGCAGCATTACCTATCTCTGACGCCTGGTCATCTATATATTTAGATGTTTTTGTATAAAGAGATGAGTTTAGATGCGAGATGAGAACTATCAATCCATCAATATCCGAAATGACTAGGTTAGGGGCTACCTAGAGTTAACTAGTGCCTGTAGTTCCAGAAAAATTGTTTCATAATTAATCAGTTGTACGATGTTCACTTTTTGCAAAAACGTTTTTTATGGAGACATACTTCGACCAAATAGGGGATGTATTAGCAGGGTAGATAAAAAGTACCCGAGTGCATGCAACGACTAATGAATGTCGATGAAGCGAAAGAGGTTTCTCAGGATCGTGGCAAGTGGCAACCCGTGGTCTCTGCGTCCCCCTCCGGGAAACAGGCGTGAGTTTATGTAATGTATACATTTCTCCATTGGTGGCGCTAATTAGCACCGAGTCGCCCTTTAAAAGTTTACCGATGAAAGTCTCTCAGTTGTTGCCTTACTTAAAGGTAGATCCGTAGGTTGCCCTTTACTGGAGTTTGTAGTGAGCATAATTCCATTTCAACGCTCCAACTTTAGTGCACAATGTAGTTTCTGTCAAATGGCAGGAAATGTTTAAGGGGAGCCGTGCACCTCCTACTCTTTCATAATATTCTTACAAGTGTAGTGTCGACAAGGAACCTTTTCCTTGTTATTAATAATAAAAAGAAATCATGGGTGGATCCTACTCAGTGACTTGAAATCGTTCTAAACTTTCCAAATTTAGATGCCGGTAGCCAGTGCAAGATTATTCAAAGAATATAATCGTCATGGAGAAGGCATAACTTAACAAAACAAGAAACTCGAGAGTTGCAGTAGTTTAATTATTTGATTTCGTACGCATACTTAGTTACGATAAATAGTTTTCGCTTCTTACCTTCTATATTTACATAAGAAGTTGCTTCATTTGATCATTGGTCGTCCTTCTCAACAAATGTGTAGCAATCTTTGTCCACGCTTGTTTTTCTTCTAACCAACTAATTGGTTCCAATGATTTACTTCTAGAAACGTCAGTACAGCTGGTATGAAGTGACGAAATCTGGTCGCTACTAGTCCGCACTTCATTGGTTGAACATCTCACTGAGCAAGCCAATTTGACTCTAGTCACTCTTTTAATAGATTCTTCGCTGA
Organism: Yponomeuta evonymella; assembly: GCA_963969515.1. Classification (NCBI taxonomy): domain Eukaryota; kingdom Metazoa; phylum Arthropoda; class Insecta; order Lepidoptera; family Yponomeutidae; genus Yponomeuta; species Yponomeuta evonymella. The sequence continues at coordinate 7,758,029 of OZ018355.1, read as the reverse complement.
TTTTCTATTGGAGTACTTTACTGGAGAGGAATAACAGGTTAGCTTATGTTACCAGTACCAGTAACCAGTATTTTATAATCATATTTGTAGGTTGTTGTGTTGAATCTCCAAAGGTTTTTTTGATATGAAATATTTTATCCTCGTTGATTAAGTCTCGAAATTATTGCTTTATGAAAGCTCGATTCCTCAAGTCCGTACTGAGGACTAGGCACTTCCTAAGTTCCTACTAGCCAAAAGTTCAAAAGTTTCATTTTCATATAAGAAAGCATTTGGAGATTCAATACAATAACCTACAAATATGGTTACACAATTTTGGTTAGATTCGGTAGCAGACGTCCATTCTCAGAAGTTTGGCTACACATATATAATAACAATAATAACATCCACACAATACAATCACTTGACCTGGTCCCAAACTAGGATACCATGTGCTATGGTAACCAGGCAAGGAACAAACAACAAACATGGAAATACACCCAGACTGAGGCCATTTGTACAAATGTACGGCGGCCCCCAGTGGTAATTGAACACACGACCTCTATCTCGGTAGTAAGCGCCTTAACGGCTAGTCCAACGAGGCAGTCACGCTCCAAAATTGATTCGTTGAAATAGTTCATATCCGTTTTCCGCCTTTTTTGTCCGCTAAATTTTAGTATTGATCGTAAGTGAAACTAATAAAAGACTCGTGTGTTGTTTTCTTTTAATATCACAAAAAATAATGAGATGTGGCCGTACAAAAATACTTAATGCTTTGTGGCTGTAACTTTAAAATACCATTTCTATGATATGGTTTCACAATGCTCTACAAAAGATAACCAATGCGTACTTAATACTTTTTTCCTCTGTGCTAATACTTATCTAATACTAGAAAATACTACATCTCTATCTCGCTGCAAAGTGGCTGATTCCGTAATATCAAAAACCTTTTTTTTTAGGGTTCCGTACCTCATCACTTCTCGGGAAGGCATGGAGATATCGAGTTGAAATTAAAACCGTAAACTCAGGTCTACAGTCCCTTGAAACAGTGAAAAAATCAAACTTCTAAGTTAGCGTAAAAAAAGATACGGCTGTTTATGCCGAAAAAAAAACGTATATTTCGACACTCTTGTATCAAAATTTATAGGGTACTTTCCGTTGACCTAGAACTATGAAATTTGGTAAGGTATATTGTCTTATACAACAAGTACCTACAGGGAAAAATCAGAAGACTATACATTTGTAAATAAATCATTAAAAAAAAAGAGCGTTGGTAGCCTAGTGGGTAGAACATCGGACTGGGAAGCGAGAAAACCAGGTTCGATCCCAAGTGCGGGCATGTACCTATGACTTGGTTTCTAAGTTATGTACATTGTTAAGTTATAGTAGCAATACCACACGCTAACTGTGAAGGAAAACATCGTGAGGAAACCTGAGTGTCTGAGCTATTCACATACCTCAGCGCTTGAAATCGCCAATCCGCGATGGGCACGCGTGGTGATTAAGCCCATACTCTCTCCTTGAGAGAAGGCCTGTGCCCTACAGTGGGACGCATATAGGGTGATTATGCATTCAAAAAATTTGTCTTTGAAGTTTGGGAAAACTGCGAGACTTGATTCCTGAACTATTTATAATAATGTACTTACCTACCTACAAATTTGTACGGAACCCTCGGTGGGCGAGTTCGACTCGCACTTCTCCGGTTTTTTTTAACGCCAATCGTGCGTTTGAGCCGTTTGATAATGCTGACGTACAGTCGACAGCAGATCAACCATTACATTTTTGTTGCAACGTTGGTCGCCCGTAATGTAAGCGAGTAGAGTGCACGCGTGTAAAGGCTGTTGACTGTACCTACAAAACTTTTTTTTTTGCAAACCTTAGTCGCCCATGTGAGCCATTTGTTAATGCTGTCATACCATCATAACAATATGATCAGTGGGACTTCAAACTCATTCGATGATTCATACAGGGTGTGGAAAAATCCCCATTTAAGTACATCCAAAAATGGAGGGTTCCACTCGTCAATCAGAACAACTTTTACTGCGGGAATACTGTTCTGGGGTGCTACTACGTAACCTGTTCTGTGTTCTCCACTGTAAAGACTCGTCCGATTTAACCTACTCCGAACTGTCAAATACATAGTGTCAAATACTTACATATTTTGACACTTCGGAAACGTAAAAAATTATAACCCAATGGTACATAGGTCTGGTCTGAAAACTAAACTGTTTAGCTCTAAATAGATTTTTAAACTGTTTCTTTAAAAATATTTTCTTGGCGATTGCAAAGTATTCCCGATACTGAAAGTGGTTCTTATTCACGAGTTGAACCATTCCCTCCCCAAATCTTCGGTTTGTGTTACACCCTTGATAATCGTATAGGGTGTACTATATACGTAACTGCCTTCTTTGGCTGGGTGGATGATTTATTGGTGGAACTATGCGGTGGCGGGCGACGTGACGACGAGCACCTTGTTGATATTGCGGTGACGCGAGTGTCCTCGTGTGCGTGCGGCCAATGAGTTGATGTTATGATAGGAAAAAACCCATTCTTAGGTACCACCTTTGTTATCGGACTAGGTATGGTCACTTTTAAAAAGGATAGATAGATAGAGAACACTTTATTATACATAAAAAAAGGAAATTACACAGATATTTCTTAAATTAAGAGAGTAAGGAATAGAGCAAGTAGAGCAAAAATTACTGGACTTGATTGGTTAAAAAAATTTAAAAAATACTTTATAACAATACTTTTTAAAAGCTCACGTTGTAATCGATTGTTTTGTTTTGTCAATTGAGTTGGACGGGTCGTGATAAATTTCCTACAAGAATTCAAAATGGTGACGAGCCTTTTTCCCATGTCTACCCCAAAATCGAAACCCAATAATCAGCCAAGTGCGATTCGGAGTATGAATTCGCACATGATCGATATAGTGCATTCATACGAAAGATATGTTTACAAAATATATGACACCCTGACTAAGATTTTGAACAGTGTATAGTTCCACATGGGCAAAGCCACGGGGCAGACACTAGTAAATTAATAAACCTGTAAATAGTTAGTTCGCTCACGAAAATTACAAAAGTAAGTGTGTGTTTCTTTGCACATCATAGTGTTACATTTGGACTTTAAACCGATTTTGATGAAATTTTTACAATTTCTAATCTTATTCGGTTCAGTAGTCTTCTATTAGGGTGGTGGGCATGCCCACTATGCCCACAACGGTTGATCCGCGCTTGGTCCGGTCCACCAATATGTAACTTTTTAGGCGATACTACCGTCCATGAAATATGATGTAAATAGGGCTGCAACCTGCAACCTTTAAAAAAAGTCAGGCCTGGAGATTTTCCTAACTGCACGTCTTTTTTATTTTTACAGAGATAACAATTTAAACTAAAAAACTTCTCGTTAACATTTAGTACAATTTGTAAAATAAAAACACAAGAACTATATTAACAGAACCGTATGTAAATAAGACAGACGTCAAATTAAATAAATACGTGTTTAAAAGATGCTTTTTAGTACGTATAAGTTAGCATTTATTATTATTTACCTATCGTAATTATGAAGGTAAATAAAGATGTTCTCCGGACCCGGAGAATTACTTATAACGTTAACCCGGAGCCCGGATATACACCATTCAAACCCATAGACTCCGGGTCGGAGAAGTGGCAGCCCTAGCTGTAAACCTAAGGGCTGGGGTATGTATGGTCCCTAGGGCCGGTTTCTGAATTGAGAATTTCACTAAGAAAATACTTAAGTAACGTTTTGTCCCGCTCTTTTCTGAGAGATTCGAAGAGACAGAACTACAGTTAACTATTTACTTAGCGAAATTCTCAATTCAGAAACTGGCCATTAGCCTTTGAGTACCTAAGTTATTTAACGCAATCTCCAGTTTCATTCACACTCTAAAGTGCTGAATTCTCCCGAGTAACTTCTGTGTGTCCGCCCGCGTCACGATATTGTGCGTGACATTGCAATGGCGTTCTTGAACTGTCTTCCCGACGAATGTGTTTTTGTGCATTACGAAGATGAAAACACCTAAAAACACGGAGCGTATTTAAATGCATAATTTTAAGTCGAAAGAAGTGTTGAAAAAATCAATTGCGTTCTGCACGGCCGCTTTTAACTTTGTCAACATGCCAAAATTGCATTCCACATGTTCATTGCATATCAAGCTTCCAATACCGCATAGGTATGTTGCAAAAATCATAATCATTGGTATCTTGACATTACTTGCGTAAGTATAGTGGTCCGTAAAAATTACCGAATCAGCGCGCAATGTACGGCGACTATGGCGATCGAGCCAAATAGGGTGAATGGTGCGAAAATCGACACACACATGAATTTTTCATCCTTGCTGTGGGCGCCGCCACACGACCTTGCTGTCCACGTGCTCCCCTCGTGCTCAGCAAACCAGTTTCAACCAGTTCTAAGGTGGAATGTAGACGTGTTATACAAAGTTTGTGTTTATCGCAACGGTCCACAGTTTAGCTAACTTGAGTAGGTATGGTGGAAGTTGTTGCTTAAATACAAAAAACATTGCGTGTTGTTTTTCTCTTTTAGATTTTAATATAGTTTTTTGTTATCGACAAAAAATTACCTCGACCTTTATGCCTCTCCGCTGGCATCGAAATATATCACCATAATTTTAAATCCGTCAATCATTTGGCAATATTCTTGGAAAATTTGTAAGGTTAATAAACAAACCATGGAAAGTTAAGAAAATAATTTTTCCAATATTAGTTTTGCCTAGGATCTGTGTCAAATTCCATACTAATTTGACAGTTAGACGATTGGAATCGCTCAGGATTTGGTGAGCGTGATATAGGGGCTGATATAATGTTAGTTCAGTCAGCCGAGATCGCCCAAACCGCCATCTTGGTCTAGAAAAAGGTAATAAAACCCGAGTTCATGCCTAGCGATCGTCCGTTGTTACATAAAATAAAATTCTCGTAGAGCAGCGAAGAGTCGAGAAGAGGTAACGGGCGTGAAGCTAGAACAAAATAGAAAGCAAGTGTTCTGGGTCAACGACCTCGTTGACCGCCACTAGACTCCAACACGCTCTGTAGAGTTAGAAAAACACATGTGTTGGCTGCGATGCCAATCCACCTTTGCTTATTTTGCATAAAAATATTTAAGTAGGCACGTATAAAAACTTTGGTATTATTCACAGTTTTAGCACTGCATAAAACAACCTGCAGATGGTTTGGAAATGTTTGTAGACATTATATTTACTACATAATACTTAAAAAATAGAAAGTCGAAGACAAGGCCATTGCCTGCACTAAATTTTGCTCTTGACTGACGGACTGCTTGTAAAGTTTGATTATATTATTATTATAATGGCAGATATGATATTAGGGCATTGGCAGCATACGGAATTCGTCCATTTGTTGATCAACAAAGCACGAGTGTTCGTCGGATGTCTATCAGCAATTTAAACATTAGTTAGATCAAGATGCCACTGTAAATTCACTGGAGCGTAGCGTTACTTTGAATTAAATCAAAAATCTAAATCAAATTACCTTTTTGGAACTAAAACTTTCGTAAGCACTACACATCAAATTACCTTTGTTTATTATAGCGCAGAAACTGTGACTTATTACAAATTGAACATATTTGTCCATTTCAAGCAATATGTTTATTTACTGAGTTACGTACATTTGTCAAGTTGTATTAGTAATGTCACTAGCAGCTGACCGTTAAGAAACCTGAGTGTCGGAGGTGTTTACATATCTCAGCGCTTGAAATTGCGAATCCGCGGTGGGTAGTACTCTCTCTCTGAGAGAAGGCCTGTGCCCTAGAGTGGGTCATCATAGGCTGCATTATTATTACGGAGAAAAATGGACGGAGGAAACTCCATACTCAGGCTCTTACTCGTTGTTAACCGAGTTTAATGATGTTTTGATGTCGATGCGTAATTGACATCTTCATCAACCGTAATTAAATAATGTAGGATAGGATGGTAAACAGTGTTTGCAAATCTAAAAATAGCTTTACTGACCTATGGATCAACATAACATCACCATATAACTAGGTTGGAGTACAGTCGACAGCAGGCAAGCCTTTATTGCTGCAAAGTACCCGATGACATTGATTAGAGTGCACTGAAGTAAAGGTTGTTGTGCTGTCGACTGTACATTCTATTATAACATTCCCTGGGTGTGCAATAAGGATATTCTATTTTAGGGATTGGAATAGGCGTAGTCTTGATACGATCTTTAAGCTCTAAGTTGTGATGTATGGACATTTTATTTTCTATATTTCTTAATGAAATCATGTTTAGAAGTCTGTATAATTTCATATCAAGAGCGTTTTTGAGGAATTAACTTTTATGAATTAGGCCGACTTGCACCACTTCCTAAATGTCACTTAAGTCGCCATTTAAATCGACTTTGTATGAAGAATTTTAGTTAAATGCTGTTTAAGCCACAGTTAAAAAAGTGATGCAAGTCCGCCTAAAGACTGCTAGACTTCAATTTACCAAGAACCGGACAGTGCGACATCATTAATGGTAGCCTCTCGTTTTTTCTAAACAATTCAGTGAGTCTCGCCCATACGTGATTGTTGCCCTCGACGCGTGGAAATTTTCCACTATGGATTGATATAATGTTGATAAATTGCTGTTTTACAGTATGCAACACTCTAATTACAAAATGACCTGACGCCTCATGGTAATTTCCTCACACTATCAACTTGCAGCGCCACAGAATTATCATGTTGGTATGTAGGTACTGACATAATTTGTGGTTTCATGTATGGAATATTTTACTGTCCATGTAGAAACGTTTTTAACTTTTTACTAACTGCGCCACTTCGCCAGCAAGGTATAATGTCCCACAAATAACTTGAACAAATGGATGTATTTTGGGTTTCATTGGCGGGTGACGCGGGTTGTGACTTAGAATTCTTTTAAATTTAGTTTAAAGTCAAATTAATAAATGATAAAAAAATCTTGGTCTTACGTGTTCATCACAAACCCATCCCGACTAAAATTTAAAAATGGTAGGTAAATATTTTTATCGTGTTCCATACCACTTTAAAGTTAAGATTCCTTGCATCCCTATCTTGCAGCGCTATAGAAGTTAGTATATCTAAGCAGCCCTTAGACGTTCCAGTACAAGCCTTCTCCCACAGAGAGAGAAAGTATGGGATTAATCACCACTCGTCACAACCGTAGCTAGTTGGTTCATAACAAGAGCTTAGCCACGCATGAAAATACCTCAGACAGTCAAGTTTCCTTGGCAGCATAACTTCATAAAAATAAATGACAAGATCCGTAAGCCCATCGTCGTGATGCACATTGTCATAAAACTATAACAAAGGCATACTGAGCGTCGATCGTTTTACAGAGTTCTGGCAATCATACCAGTTAGTTATTACTGACGTGGACGTAGACTCCTCGACCGTTAAAAATAATTATGCAAGCTTGACGACCGCGACGCGAAGCGACCAAACCGCGGCGCTAGCTGCTGCTAGGGATGGGACCTCGAGGTCACGATGGGGCCCATATCGATGTGTTTGCTTAAATTTGGGGATCGATCGTATTACCTCCATGGTAATTTATTGCTTTGTTTTTATGAATGTCATCCTCTTGCTGTTAACATTCGTAGGTTGTAATATAGTTCACTTGTTTCATTAAAAGATTAAAAGTCTTACATATCAATCAATGTCTTTTGTTTTCTGGTGTGTACAATAAAGTGTTCTAATCTAAACCAATCTGATCAAGCAGCCCATATTCAGTCTTTATTTTATTAATTTTACAATTGCATAGTTTGAATAACATAAACATAAACATTTACATACAGGCACATACATTGCTTCTGGCCCCACACTAGGATAATCCGGGGTCGTGGGAACCAGAAACAACGACATCACAAACATGTAAACATCCAAGACATGGAGTTTTTTTTTGTTCCCAGCCGGGAGTCGAACCCAGGACCTCTCGCATGGTATGCAGATGCACTACGGCTGCGCCACGAGGTCGTCTTATGAATGCTTATTTAAATCCCACTTGAAAAAAGAATGCGAGTCATGGCTAATAATAATAAATGATAAATTGATAGCAATAAAATTTATATACTTTCGAAATTATTTATAAGGGGAACTTAATCACCTCAATCGACGATTTATAAAACGTAATGTTAATGCGTAGCGATCGCGATTCATTAGAACATAATATAAGTGGAAAAGTTTATAAATACATTTTTTATTTGCTTAAACGGCAGATCTGTGTTAGATGGAAGACACGCAGGTAGATTATCCTAGATTATTTGGTCTTTTTAACGCTTTCCCGTGACATAATTTAAGTTGTTAATATAATTATTACAGGCGAATGAAGTTAAAACGATTAAGATTATGCAATACTTGAAATCTTAATAATGTTGTTCTTGTCGTTATCATCAAATACTTAGTCTTATGATTATCTATATGACCCATTATATCCCTTTACCACATGGATCTTATGATTATCGGAAAAAAATTTATGATATTCTAACTAGTAAGTAAGACTTTGGAAAAATACAAATAAAAATCTAAAAGTAATAAATAAATTATTTTAGGAAATAAATCTGTTGATATTTGGTCTAAATTTGTTCAAATTGGTTGTTCCAAATTTGTCTCGTTAAAACAACCTTTACTGCATGATGTTTGGAAAAATCTTTAATTAGTAACAAATAGTATTATAAGAAACATAATTCTCATGTGTTTTTCCGTAAAAACGTTGAGAATCTGTTATCGTACTTACATAAGGAATTTTGATTTTTCCCAATTATCTCGATAAAACTAATAAATATCTCGCCACTAAGAACTGCAAATCGTCAATGTGACGAAAATGTCGACCTGAATGATTTTTCTGCCGAGAGTAGTTAGCAAATGTCTGTTTAGCGTTGATATCTGTTAATACGTATTGTAATATACCCTCAGCTAACACATTAACGTAAATTTGTCTACAGATTTGGTTTTAATATAGGGCTGAGAATATTTTTTGTAAGTGTTCCAATTCTGAAACCATATGCGGTGAAGGGATATGTCCCGACATACCTAATATTTTTGAAAACAGTATTATTCATCTTTTACTCCTGTAATATCTATCGATAACTTCCACATCCATCCATCACTGAGCTTCCTATACAGCCGTCGTCCATTGTCTGCAGTGGAAATTTCCACTGTAAAACATGCAACCTTCGCCTGTACTCTTCTAGCGCCTGGCTCTCAGTATATTGCCTTCTCGCTCTTTGATTTCGACGAAGGCGCTCTGACCTAACCGGTTTACACCGCTCTTACTTGGGCCAGAGCTCATAAATCGTTCTCTTTCTAACTCACGCAGTTGACGTTCTATTTTACGGATAGCTCTCTGCTATGTATACTTCTCGGTCGTCAGCCAAACGATTTTTGCTCGCTGTCTTTCTCTAGAGCTTGAATGGCATAAAATTTGTGTTACTTGATGAGAGCTACAGCTTCAAACTTAACAAAATACTATGGTTACTACGACCGAACACGTGCTCGGGTTATTGACTGGACTGATACAAGGCAGATAACATTGAAAATAAATATAAACATTAATTGAGTCATCTCCTTGAGAGCTGGAATTAGTTTATTACAGAGAAGCGTTTTTTTTTTTAAATTATCCAAGTCTTAAATATTATCTAAGTCTTAATTTACCTGATGCCTATTCTTATCTTTTAATAAATACCTCTACAGCCCCAACAACTTTTTGTATTTCAAAAACCTGTTGACATAATTTATTATGCTGATATATAATTCTCGACTTTAGTAATATTTATATGAGTAGTGAGAATCAGTTCTATAATTAGGTAAGTATCTACATACCTTGTAGGTACATAATATTTGGCTTGTACTTAACCAGTTATAGAAATCTAGTTTGAATATGTTGAATATAATTTTTGCTTTAAATTGGACATATAGATTTCATATTGCAATGCAATACAGTCTAAGTAAAGAATTTAATAAATAACCTAATTATTGAGTATCTTTGAACGATCTACTATAACATAAGTAGTTTTTTATTTGATGTAAAGTACCAGTCTACTTACCTAGTAATATTTCATCGATCTAGAAAAATCGTTTAGAACCGTCCAACTTAACACCCATACACAAATTTGAAGTTCGATTTCATCGGGGGTGTAACTCAGTGGTAGAGTGTCTGCTTCGCATGCTGAAAGTCCTGGGTTCAAATCCCAGCTCCTCCAAAGATTGTTTTGTTTATATTCTTTTTTAACAAAAAATATTCTCCCCTGTTTTGTTACATTACATTTTGGCTTACATATACTAATATACTTACTCCAAGTCTGCTCGAAAGTTCGCTTCGAATTGCCTTACTTGCAAGATCAATAAAAGCCAATCAAGTTCCTAACTAATTTCACTTTAACCAATTGATAAATATACCTACAAAAGAATTGTCTGGTCCTTAGGGAATGGATGCTACAGGAAAATTATTAAGTGGTTGCAAATTTTGTTTGCGTTTGACGGACACACTCGCTCGTTTCGCCTGCAGTATATAAGTGCGAACACGCGTTAATAACTCTTTACATATTTCTTCCGAAAATAATATTGACAGCGTCGCTGCGTGCTGATGTCACAGGCGACGCCCGCCGCCGCGCCGGGACGCCGCGTTTTAAAACAGCACGGTTGATTACTGAGACGACAACACAATTCGTTTCCAAATGATGGATTGACACGATAAGTTGGGAAAATTATATCGACACAGCGATCCAACTTGCTATAATAATTCCGATAAAAGCCTCTCGCTCGCTAAGTAAAGCATGAGGATGAGGACTGATAGCGTTGCTATTACTAACTTTTTATGATGCAACACGAAGCAATATTTTGCCGACACCCTGCTCTCTCAATAAAAATAAAGTAATATTTCAGACCTTTTGGCGGTGAGGCGGTAAAGGGTGCTTTGACCTAATTTTCTCTGTGAAAAAAGGTGCAGTGTACATTGATGCATTGTTGATTGATACATAAAAAGTATAGATAGGCACCTATGCGGTACCAACGCCGTACGACATATTTTTATAATGTGTACCTACAATCGAAAGTCTCCAATGAAAAAAATAAATTGATGTTTTTTCAAGCCTTTTAAGTAAGTTTATCGTAGATTAGGCCTACAAATATTTCTTTACATTTCATACTCACAGTTTTGCACTATTTTAAGATTTTAGGTATTATGCATACTACAATAGTAGGAGGCAGGTGTTTCCCAGCTCAGTGAAAAAAAAATCTGCATATAGAAGTTTTTGCGCTAACAACATACACACATCACCGAATCGCGTAGATGATAAATTCTCTAAATAAATTATCGTCTCGCTCAGTGCAACAGGAACGCTGACTCTGTATGAAAATACACGAATGACGTGTGTTGTGAGGTAACACGTTGGCAGCCGCAGTGTTTACCGCTGGACGACAGGTGCTCGCTGCCTCATGCAGTTTGAACTTAGCCAATGGAACTTTATATGGGCACACTGGCCTCTAAGATGGTGCAGGCTGCACAGTGACTGAAGTAGGTTTCCTTATTTTTCTTATTAAAGTGCCTCTTTGGACGTTGGTAGTCAGCTGTTTGCATCGTTCTCGATACATTGCAATCCTTAATTGATTGATTTCATGTTGTTAAATACCTACTTATTCTTTGGTATCGTGATGTTTAGGTTTGCTGCCAAGATTAGCACAAAAACTATAGAAAGGCCTAATCGTGCTAATTTCTACGTATGCACTTAGATATGAACTCATTGATAAGCTACGATTCATGCAATGCATTTGACTGAAACTACTCTTGATACATAGTGTATTTTTTATCCTATTTAGTATTGGAAACTAATTAGCTCCTATACTGCCGTTCCGTTGTAAGTTTGTTCAGCTTGCAATCGCTGTTCACTTAATACCTACTGTGACATGTTTAGATCTAGTAAAATTATAAAACAATCGTCCCATAAAATTTGAGTAGGTACTGCCACCTGCTGTCGAGTAGCAGACCTACAATAAAATTTTGTTTTGTGGACTCGCTGCATTACACAAGTAAGACCTAGTTCGGCTATTGCCCAATAGATGACAGAAAGAGGCTGCCTAGAGTTAACTGCAAAAAAAATCTACATTCGTTTATAAGACGTTTTTTCATAACATCATAAATCTCAATAATCGTGATATCCATTTTAAGACCTACAACCTAGAACCTCGGGGCAATAACTTGGAAGTTGATTGAAGAGTGGTGGCCGCTGAAAACGGCTGTTCTTCGCAAAAATGCTTTACATTCGTAAGTTTTTGACTCTAGATTCTAGAATCTAGTCTAGAGCCTAGGCTAAGGCTAGGAAAATCGCTCGTGTTCATAAATTCATACAAAAACACTTTCAGCTTAGCCTGAAAATTTCTAATTTTCCTAAAATCATTAGGTAGGTATTTGCACTATTAAGAACAAATAAAAATCGGCCCACCCGTTCTCAATTGAGGTGCTTACGAAATTAAAGAAACCAAACAAGCTACTTAATTTCCCGAGTATGGTTTTGTAGAAAAGAACTCGTAATGCGGAGAATACCTACGTGGTGAATAAGTAAATAAAACAAGAGTCTGGGCACTGTATGAACGAACGCCTATATCCCGGAGGGGTAGGCAGAAACCAGGGTTTGCTACTTGCCACGATCCTGATTCCTGACAAATCTCTTTCACTTCAATAACATTCATAAGTTAACTTTCACTAAATACAATCACTCGCGTGTCAGTTCTTCGAGCTATGTGTCACAGAGTTTATTATCGATCTCCTCCGAAACGGCTTCACCGATTTTTATCATATTTTTGGGTAGGTCTGTCGTAGGCGCCTCTTCTCTTTGTTAATAATTCTCTTTAATTGTTTTCTGGTGTAAAATAAAGAATATTCTTACGGTCTTATTTATAAAAGCCTCTAAAGCGCTTCTCAGAGGCAGTTTAAATAATTGGTGGTTACGTCTTTCCCTTTACCACAGATTATTTGAACTGCATCTGAGGAGTGCTTTAAGGAAGCGTGTTTTTATAATTAAGACCGTTAACTTATAGAGGTCACGGGCGTTTTTAAAATATTTGTGGTGATAATAATCTGACTCACGGCAAGTTGATACCATGTCCTCAATCTTCTTCTTATCGTGTCGGTGACAAAACCAATTAGATTTTAATGATAGATTTTTACTATTTTTACATATACTTTCATCACGGTTTCGAGTGACTAACAAAAATTATTTCCTTTCTTTATATTGAATAGGCAATACCTAAGTAATGAGATGCCGCTTATATAAAATATTCATACTTATGGCCTCATCAATCAGAATGGATGAATGAATTAATAATGAAATGAAATGAACGAAATGAAATGATATTTATTTGTTTCCTTTACAATTCACTTTACATAACATGATAGGGTACATTGTAATAAATGAAAGCAGTGTGTTTCCTTAAATGTAATGTAATTAACAATAAACTTGATCAGAACCGCGGAGCAGCTATTTTTAGAATATTTAAAATGAAATCTCCTATTTTGATATACCTTTCAAGTTTTCGAACGGTACCTGCTTAAACATCCGGATTTACTTGTAATATTACGGTAGAGCGAAACATGGCCGGACTCTCCGACAAAATTACAAGTGGGTGGATAAGTGAATCCAGAATAACGTTTATTGCTTACTTTGCACTTAGGTACATAAACTTCAGCTGTAATAACTTTTTCTATCGACTAGCTGAAACTAATTAAAAATCCGGCCAAGTGCGAGTTGAACTCGCGTGGAGAGGGTTCTGTACAATGCCAAAGTCGAATGTTTTTATTCAGTTGTGGTATCACATTTCAAATCCTCACAGTAAGACGCGAGCTAACTACTACTAGCGCTATCTAGTGCTTATTTTCCGTAAGTGAGCGGTTTACCACTTTATTTTCAATTGACAGAATTCATATAGGTTTTCCTGCAATCTACAATGAATGCAATGAACTATATTTTTAATTTTTTTCAAAATGGTAGGCTCAGTAGATTCGGATTTCAAGGGGGATGGTCAATTTTCGTCTTCTTTCATGAATAAAATCAACACTATTTATTTTACAATAACAACAAAAATATATTTGAGATCCTCGTAACGAGTCTTTTCATTTGATATGTGACACTGTAAGGTTTGCAAAACTTTTTATTATTTCCCAATTTGTCCCCCGAAAATTCCCTTTCTTTAAATAAAACTAACGAGCCCTTTAATTTCATATATGACACAGTAAGGTTTGCAAAACTTTTTTTTTCTAATTTCCTAATTTGTCCCCTGAAAATAACCCTTATTTTGGAAAATATTTATTTTCATTAATTCAATTACATTCAATTCATTCAATTCAATTACATTATACTCTTTATTGAACATTATGAGTTTCTAAATTTAGATGACGACTGGAGCCGAGTATACGCGATTCAGCGTGTCACCGATCCGAGCGTGACGGTTCACATTTGTTCAGTAGTCAGGAAAATTGTGCCTAAAGAAGTTTTCACTTCAAAAATATCGACCCTTAGGGGAAGAAATGTAGTAGAAGCCATTTTCCAAATTTCACAGGAGAGCGAAAACAAAAAATAAGTAATAATAAAAAAATGCGTGAAATATCTTTTTTCTTTTAAATGTCGTATTAATGCAACAAATAAAATAATTGCACCTAAATAAATATGTAAAAAATGTGTTTTGCGACCAAAATTAAGAAGCATCAGTGTCTTTTACAGCATATATTAATTAAAAAAAAAAACTGTGAAGCCTGTTCAAAGATGAAGGCCGTAAAAGTATTTTTTTTTGCGAATTTGAGGATACGAAATATACAGATCGAAAAAGCTGGAAAAAACTGAGTAAGACTGCATTCAAAGTTAATTTTCACCAAAGATGGCTTTTAAGACAATTCATCCTCAAAGGGTGGATATGTGCAACACACAAAACAGTATGTAGGTATGCCAGAGAGAAAAGGCTTGACGTTCCTTACACAGGGTTCTTATTTTTCACGTAACATTTTTCTGATACGAAAGCGTTTGCTTATGGTTGGCATTAAATTGGATGGTTCCATAGCTTCTTGTACGAAATCCTCAGTAGCTTTTACTTTCAACTTGAAGAGAAATTCAAATAGGGACAGAAATCTGTAACAACAAAAAAGAGAACGAAGTAGGAAGCTAAATGAAATTAATCTTAGAAACTACATAGTATAATAATATTAACTTCCACACAATACAATCACTTGACCCGGTCCCACACTAGGATACTCTGTGCTATGGCAACCAGGCAAGGACATATACAAGAATATTTTACCTAGGTCCTGTTCAATATCGGAGTCATATCTAGCTGAATGTACCTATACCCTTCTAAGCTTCTCTTCTTCCTGAATTTTGATCACTAGGTACTAACTGACTTTGTTTTCTAAGTTACGTAGGTACATTTTTTAGTAGCATTAGAAAACATCGTGAGGATACCTGAGTGCCTATGGTGTTTACATACATCAGCACTTCCAATGGCCAATCCGCGGTGGGCACGCGTGGTAATTAAGCCCGTGCTCTCTCTCTGAATGAAGGCCTGTGCCCTGCAGTGGGCCGTAATAGGCTGCATTATTAAATACCTAGTGGGGTCGTTCCGCAAACTACGCGCCCCCGGCACAGTGATGACGTTGTGTGGCAGCAAATAGCTGAATGAGATCTGCTCGTGGAAGTACACCGGATCGAGCTCCGTCATATTTTCGAAGTGCGTGTGGAACTCTGACACTACTGTCAATTTATTTTTCAGGAGGAAATCTGTAAAAATTATTAGCACTTAGTCCAAATTCAATAGACTTTAATTTGAATGATCATAAAAATATAGTTTGAGTTGGATTCTATATAAACCTGCTTAAATAATTCTCCTTTGCCTCCGCAGTCATCATCGCAGTACATTAACATCATCAGCCATTTGACGCCCACTTCAAGACACAGGCCTTCCTTTGTGGTTTTCATAACCATGAGGGGTTTTGCCATAATCGCCACGCTTGGCAGGCGGGTTGGCGATAGCAGTATGCGGTTGGAATCTCAGCAAGACGCTGCTGCCCGTCTCCCGGTAATTTATTTCCTTAGTCGCCTTCTCCGACATCCACGGAAGGTAACGGAGTACATTAATATAATTATTTAATTAACGGATTAGTCTACTTTTAATCATCGACATTTGTCAGTTCACGAAAGAGAGGTAACAATTCAAAGTTTTTTCAATTTTCAGTAAACAGTGACTGCCTAAAGTAACAAATTGGATCTTACCTACAAGATAACCGATGGCTTGATCTTCGGGGCGTTCCGTTTGCTCGCACATTTTCACAAATTTCCCATGGCTATAATTAAAAATGCAACCTCCATGTGAGTTTGAAGTGGTAGTGAAGGGTTTCTTCAGTATATAATTATATCGTTTTACTATGTATACGAAAGTGAGTTGATAAGTTTTATTATCATTGTAGATGTTATATAATTAATAGTGTTAGTTTAAATTTAAAACAACATTAACAAGTTATAAGTAAAAAAAATAATACATCCACAACAGTTTCGTCCAAAGTAATAAAAATAAAATATACATGATGACCAGAACGGGAAATATATATATGCATATACACACACAAGAATACAAACGATAAATTAACGATAAGCAAACCTCCGAGACATACTCGAGCCAAAGGTTCACATAACGCTGGCAGCATTACCCCGCTGCACAGCGAGAGAGATCCTCTGCATCAAGTATGCCCCAGAGCGGTAGTCCATGCCGCGGTTCCTCAAGCGACGCCCTAACTCCTTTATAAAGGCTCTTCCCTGGACTCCCCAAAGTGATATATCTACTTCCTAACGGAGGTTGGTGACCGATTTAGCTATCAATACTCAATACTTTATTGCATTCCACATGTTTTATGGTTGTTACATTTTAACTTAACAGTTATTTGATAAGACCTTTGTGGACCCTGGAGAGCACGTAACATTTCAAACTGCTATATTAAAATATGCATTAAATTAACTTAAAATTCAAATGTTTAATTGAGTTGATAATCATGCAATTTTAGTTTATTATATTTGAAAAGTTATATTTATATAACATAACATAACATAAACTCACGCCTGTATCCCAGAGGGGTAGGCAGAGACCAGGGAGTGCCACTTGCTACGATCCTGACAGATCACTTTCGCTTCCTCAACATTCATTAGTCGTTGCATGCACGGACGGACATACTTCGACCAAATAGAGGATGTATTAACAAAGGGCAAGATATTTATATAATTATACATTTATCTCATTTCTTCTAGTTTTAGTTATCACATTATTAGTTAGCACATTATTATTTTATTTCATATTATTCAGTCCATCCAGTGCCTCAGCATAGGCTTTACATAACATCAATCAACGTCAGCCCCCAGAATACAATAGGGAATGCTATTGCCAGATTAGTAAGTTGAAGTGGCAGTGGGCGGGGCACATAGCACGCAGAACTGATGGCCGATGGGGCCGAAAAGTTCTCGAATGGAGACCACATATCGGCAGGCGCAGCGTAGGACGACCAGCCACAAGATGGACAGATGACCTCATCCAAGAGGCAGGAAGACGTTGGATGCAAGCTGCCACAAGAAGTCCACTGCTGAACATGGGCATCCTCCATGGATTTCCAAAAAGACCGGTTCGAAGCGGCTTGCATCCAGCATATCGACCACATATCGACAAGCGCAGCGTAGGACGACAAGCCACAAGATGGACAGGATGGCCTCATCCAAGTGGCAGGAAGAAGCTGGATGCAAGCCGCTTCCATTTCATCTATATTATCCTTTAAATATTCCTCTATAGTATAATGACATTTTGAAATTAGTATTTTCTTTAAATCTTCATTGAAATTGTAGTCGTTATTCAAGTCTTTAAGATGCTTTGGGAGTTTGTTATAATTTTTTACAGCCATTACCAATGTACAGGAAGTGTATAACAAATAACTATTATTTTTGTGTCTTATGGGTCTTATAGTAACATCTTCTTTTTTTGTGAAAAGTTCTTTATGTTGTCTGACGAATTTTGAATAAATAGATGGTAAGGTAAATAGATTATATTTTATAAAGTATGCTTTACGACGGTGTATTTACTATTATAATACATTATTATTATACAAACAAGCTTCACATAAAATTCTGGGCTGAAGTGGGATCCGCACTCACCCTTATAGCATACCTTAACCTTAACCTTAGCCTTAACCAACCACACCAGTCGGACCTCGCCCTTCAGCCCGGAGTTTTTCTTTCTACGTGAAGTTTATTTATCAGCCGTCTGACGGTCAAATTCCATACTAATAATTGCTATCGTAAACGTCAGGATTCCGATAGGATTTGGTGAGCATAACTAGGCTTCATTAAATACGCTTTACCAACCTCGCATAGGGTCTCATTTTTTTGGCCAGGCTTTTACTCAGGCAGTATCCACCTCCAAGGGCGTTCACGAATGTAGCCGGGAACCACAGCTTTGTCTAAAAAAAACATAAGTAGGAATATAAACTGACGCCTACAACCATGGGTTAGAAAGCGTCCACACCAAGACCCTGGCGTAAGTCCACCATGATACAAAAGTGAATGTCTGAATATGGCCAACTGGAAAATCAATCCATCCATTCAAATTTAGCGAAGATTGAATTATTTTTTACGGGCGTTCTTAAAAATAAACTATCCATGGATAAATTTGCTTATCTTTCAGTTTAAATTCGGCTGTATGCCTCCAAGTCCGCAGCCTGGCGATACCGGACCGTGGTTAATTTGAAGGTTATAGCTCAACTAGTTAACTTAAGAAAGAACGCCCCAAAGCCGATTATTTACTATGACGATATTTTAAACTTCGTGAAAAAATCTGAAAACGCAGGTTTTCATACCTTAGTTTTCATACCTTCAGTCTTCATACCTTATTATGAACCACCTTGACCCTTATTTTTATCGGGTTTGTGTAGTTTTTCCCAAAGTACCAGGGCTGTGTGTGATCATATGATTGAA
The DNA here is from genome assembly GCA_963969515.1 of Yponomeuta evonymella. Taxonomy (NCBI): domain Eukaryota; kingdom Metazoa; phylum Arthropoda; class Insecta; order Lepidoptera; family Yponomeutidae; genus Yponomeuta; species Yponomeuta evonymella. Next base: position 7,739,052 of record OZ018355.1, on the reverse strand, counting down.
GGAACTTCAGCAAACGAGGCACATTTACAAATACGTCGTCGTCGAAGTGACAGAACCAACTGAAAAGACAAAACAGTCTTTATTACGCTTCTTGTTTATCTATTGCAGGATATAGGCGTCTCCGCGTTCCTGCTACTTTGTGCCGAGTATTATTTTATAGTTTTGGATCACCGAAGTGAGCAAGCTTCTCTTATTAATAAATTTACTGTCGATTTCAAGTGCTGAGATACCTATGTATACACCGTAGTAAATAAAGATATCATAGAAGGCGGAGGCTCCATTTACAGAGCGAAAAGTCGAGAGGAAATAAGGAAAGCTGTTGGGGTTAACCTCATGTGATAACAAACAAAAGAGCACACTATTCTGCTTGGCTTTTGTTTAAAGGTGGACGTGCACCTAAACGAGTCGAAAGCGTGGAACGAGCCGGACGAAACTAATTAGGTAGAATTTATTATTTTTATGAAATCCTGTGGAACCTCGTTCTAATCAACCCATACCAAATCGAACTAATGGGGAATTGTGATGGCGCTCATTGACTTCTTTCGATTCGTTTGGTGCGGAGTGTGAATTTGCTTAAATCTTGTCTTCATATATTTTTCTTTTTTTTTCAACCACGACAAACTCAAGCGTGGTCAAGTCGACAGACATCCAGCTTTGTGGGTAGACAACACACCTGTAACACATTTATTTATTTAGGTACTCACTGAGTGGAGTCTATTCTTGAGACTCATCCACGCTGATCTGCTTCTTATTTTTTTTTTACCAATTCCGCCACTAAAATTAATGCCTGCGGTTCTTAGGTCCTACCTATTATTTGGTTTACTTTAATTTAGTTGTATTCACATGTCGTTTATTATCTTTGTTTTTTAAGTTTTGTATTTGGTAAATAAATCTATTTTCTTTCATTCTTTTTGGTAAATAAACCTTTTTTCTTCCATATAGGGTGGAGTGGAACTAAAGCTGAAAAGACTTACGGTCTTATTTTTCAAGGAAAAGTCGTAACAACAGAATAATAAACTGACTTTTAATAATAAACTGAGCTTTGCTTTGGAGGAATCGTGTTTTTATAAACAAGGCTGCTTGAGATATGCAGATATTTTAAACACAAACGCCCTTATTGATAAAAAACACGATTCTCTAAAGCACTCCTCAAAGGCAATTTATATAATCTATGGTTACGTCTTTTCCTTTCAAAATCTTCACAACAGACGATTTTAATCGGCGTTTATCGAGTGTCTTAAGCGATCGTGTTTTTATAACAAAGACGGTTTTTCCACGGTTAGCGAACGGTTTGTTAATCAATTAATTTCCGCGGCTACCTTAGGACTCTATCAATGTCAAATTTTGGAGTCATAAGCAGCCTACATACATCCCACTGTAGGGCACAGGCCTTCTCTCAGAGAGAGAGAGAGTAATCACCACGCGTGCCCACCGCGGATTGGCGATTTCAAGCGCTGAGGTATGTAAATAGCTTAGACACTCAGGTTTCCTCACGATGTTTTCCTTAACGGTTAGCGAATGGTATTGCTACTATAACTTCACAAATGTATCTACATAACTTAGAAAACAAAGTCATAGGTACTATGCCCGCACTGGGAATCGAACCTGGGTCTCCCGCTTCCGAGTCCAATGTTCTACCCACTAGGCTACCACCGCTCGAATTTTGGAGTGGCAAAAACAAATTAATAAAAATGTAAGCTCACCTTTTGCCACTGCGAAGGTAAGTATCGTATTCCACGTTCGTTTTGCAGCAGAGGTCGGAAAGCGCATGTGTGGTGGGGCAGTAAGTGTGTACGATATGGCCACCTGAAGAAAGATCTAGCTCTTATATTGGGCGAAATAAGTCTCAGTTTTGAGCAAAATTGCACTTATTATAACCCAGTTAAATGCAAACTAAATCCAAACGAATGCAATTGTATTGCCGTTTCAGTTCCACTGACCAGGGACACTTCGTAGTTTACTACGGGAATTCGACCGACAATTGTACTTACATTACAGAGACTCGCTACATAAGGTACATCAAATTGTCATTATTATTTATGTTTATTCTTAATAGGACATGAAAAAACACCATTTAATTAGTTTGCCAAACTACTAATGCCGTTTACCGGCAAGATATATATATATACTATAATTAATGATAGTTTTATGAAACGCGTCCACATAGTTTTTTACCAGTAGTTGGAAGTAATAAGCAGGTGAAATTTAAGTGTTTCAATAGAGTGCGTGTAAAAAACAAAAATAAAAACCCCATGACGTTCAACGTTGAATAAGTAATAATTAAAAAAATAACTTGCGTGTGTATCTTTGTAGAACCTCGTCGTCTTTATCCGTGAAAAACCATGTCTGAAACAAAAATGTCTCTGAGCAACCTACGGCTCTAGACTGAAAGTGGCGGAAACAGTAATGCTTGAATCGTATGTTATGAAAATTTTATTCTGACGACATGCTATGGTGCCGATTTGCACGCGTCATTTATTATTCTGATCTAGTAGACCGGGAGCGCCCAGTTGATATCATTACGTCATAATTATAGTGTAACAAACCTGAAACTTTTGTAAGCGTTTGATTCATTATTAATAGGTACTTTAAAGTGATAATGTCAGTTGTATGTCCATACGGCAATGTCACATCAAATGTTAAAATTCATCGTCTTCCTTTTATTTTTGACACTATGTTATTCAACAAAAAATAATCCTTATGATAAAGCCTTTCGATCGGTATGATAAAGCTACAGGGTATTTTTTTCTCGTGTAGCGGGTTCGATTCCCGGTTCAACCATGTAATTATTTAAAAGTCTATGAATGCAGTTTAAATTGCTTTTTAAAATAAAATAATATCTTCTTTGAGTAAAATGTTCGTCCCGACCCCCCCCCCTCTATCCTGCCTAAACTGTTGATTGTAGAAACGTAAAATAATTCAGGGTAGTAGCATATATAATTAACTTAAAAGAAAAACTCACGGCTAAGTAGGATTTACAAGTTAACGAGCAATAGGCGACCAGCTTATAAAAGGAAAACTTCTAGGTTACCGACTGCTTGCTCCTTACCTATAATGACATCCAATACAAATAGAGATATTCAATTGATTCAACTACCTTCACAACTATCATTGTTGTGAAACATGTTCGTGCGTGACTAAACACTGTCAAACCAGAACTCAATAACCATCCCCTTACTACAAATCGGTGTGACTGTTTAGCCGCCGGTTTCTTGTACAGTCAACAGTACATCAAGGAAACTACGATGAATTGTTCAGAATATGTAATCTTCTTCCAATTAACTATAACGTAAAATTTGGAATTTTAATGGAAAACTACAATAATAATTTATTAATGTAATTTACAAGAAAAACACTTGGAATGTAAAAAATAAAAAGTTAACTGTCCTATCAGTAAACAGCTATTATGGAAAAAGGACAACACAGTACTTAGTCCCTACTATACTAAATGAAATGTTAGTGGAACTAAGATCCTTACAATATGCTAGTAAAATACCTACTTTATAAAAAGTGTGTAGCTTCTGAATTAATGAACCAGTTTGTAACCAGTACCATAAATTGATCCTAATGTTAAGTATATTTTTCTATGTAAACTTAAGTAACTTATTATGTATTGTAGGTAACTTAGTTTTAAACTGAGAGTAACTCTGCCAATAAACTATAGTTTAGTTTGACGGAAACGAGATAATTTAAAAATTTCATGTACCTTTTATAGAATAAACAAATTAATTAATTTATTTGAAGTAACTGGAAACAGTGCACGTGTATCGACTGTACGTTAACAATCTGTTAACAGTTGATTTTTGGGGTTCTAAGAAGGAAAAACGGAACCCAAGAATGCCTGCCCGACCGTCAGTCCTTGTCTGTCTGGCCAGACCCTTTTTTTTCACATAAACTTGAATTTTTTACCTTCAAGGGACCGTTTAGTATTTGACATTAATTTCCACTTGATTTACACTCTATTCGTTACTGACAAAAAAACCCTTCATAAACGGATAGACAGGCTAACAACAAAGTCATCCCTCTTTCCATTAAAGGTATGGAACCCTTAAAATGTAGGTAAATAGATATCAGTGGCGTTAACCTGGTTCATTGCGAGTTGATACCACGTCCTTAGTATGATCATTAGTCTTGATCTGTGATTTTTGTAAGTTGTTTTAACAGTTATAAAGATGTCGTCAAGGGAAATAGGTTTGATAGTTTTCTGCTCACTGAGTTCCTCTAACGTTCTTTGATATTGAGTATTTCCCTGAGACAAAAGTACACTGCAATAAATCAGTATTGCTATTTTCATTATTCTTCCCGCCACACTAAACGCACGGTAGATAAGATGTGACTGAAATAATTGCCTTTCTATAGCTCTTAATAAATACTTTCTCCCGCCACCATTGAGACCATACTGAACATTTTGTAAATAACTCTTATGTAAGTAATACAATAGCTAAGTATAACAATTGAGACTGTTGCAACATTTTATTTTCACACACTTTAGAATGTCTAGAATTGCACGAGTTATAACATCATTGGAAAGTAATTGAGAATATACATATTATTTATTCTAGTACATTTTTTTATTATATAAAGGTTATAGTAGCAATACCACTCGCTAACGGTGAAGGGAAACATCGTGAGGAAACCTGAGTGTCTGAGCTATTCATATACCTCAGCCCTTGAAATGGCCAATCCGCGGTGGGCACGCGTGGTGATTAAGCCCATACTCTCTTCCTGAAAGAAGGCCTGTGCCCTACAGTGGGACGTATATAGGCTGCTTATGACATCTTCCATGTAACTATACGACGATTTTATATACTTATCACAGCAACTCTACAATGAATTTGGACAAGTCAAAAATTGTTTTTTTTTTATATTCATCAACAATCACAATTAAAACAGCGGGGTAGCGTATTGGGTAGAACATTGGACTTGGAAGCAAGAGACCCAGGTTCGATTCCCAGTGCGGGCATATACCTATGACTTTGTTTTTTAAGTTATGTACATTTGTGAAATTATAGTAGCAATACCACTCGCTAACGTGAAGGAAAACATCGTGAGGAAACCCGAGTGTCGGCTCTATTCACATACTTCAGCGCTTAAAATCGCCAATCCGCGGTGGGCACGCGTGGTGATTAAGCCCATACTCTCTCCCTGAGAGCAGGCCTGTGCCCACAGAACACATGTGCCCTACAGTGGGACGTATAATGTATATAGGCCGCTTATTATGTTTATCAAGAATTAAGTTTATCAAGTCATTGCTGCTTCTGGGAAGATATCCCAGTGTTTCTTTGAAGGGAAAGGCTACCTTGGTATGTCGGTGTTATTAATGTGAAAACAAAAAAAAAAACTTGCGTGTATAATCCTGTACAGTTTAGTTTTCTTCGTCTGTAAAGAACCACGTTGACAACAAAGTTGAGGAAGAGTGGCAAAATTAGATGATAAAGGCATATTAATATCAAACGAAAAATCTGTCCGCAAACTCTACTACTTTAAAGTAGATATTTTTGTCGAGGGGGTTTTAATCGGGGTTTTAATCTTACCTATATTTCTATATCTATAATACCATTGACTCAATGGTATGTGTTTACTTAAAATGCATTGATAATACCTCAGTCTGTGGAAATATAACATAGCTAACACAGTTAGCGATGGCTACAATTTGTAAAAATGGACTTCTTAGAGCTAAATTTGCTCTACCTCTGAAACTTTAATAAGTTTTTGTCTTTTGGTGGAGGTTTGCTTATAAGATAAATTGGTTCTATTTTTGTATTGTCACTTTGGAATTGAATCCGTATAGAATTGTTACAGCTTATTACAGAGAAAACTGTAGCCTAACTTCAAGACGAACAAGCCATTTCACACCACACAAGTATATCTTTCTTTCACATGGTTGGGCAATAAAGTGTTCTCTATCTATCATTGCGTTTAATTACACTTACATTTTTCTGGTAAACCTTCACTACATGCAAACTAACATAAAAAATAACCAATACAATCTGTTCCTTAGCAAGTTGGTACCATGTCCTCAATGATGTAGGTACGATAAAGAATATTCTTATCTTTTCTTGTGTTATAATCAGAAGTCGCGAATTCTTGTACATTGTGTCGACTCTTATGAAGATATCGTCTAGCGTAATGGGCTCGATGACAGTTCAATTCTCACTTGGTACCTCTGCTGTAGCAGTTCTTGTATGATTTTGAGTACACTTCGAGATAGGATACTCCAAGAAAGTAGTAAATTTATCTTCATACTTTTTCCGTTCGTACGCTTTCGGCGTACGATATGCAACTGAAATAGATTCCCTTCTATGAAAGTATCGTTGATAAAAATACGTAATGTAAAGTAGACAACGTAAAGAGTTTTCTTTTGTTGCAAAGTCGCCCGTAACGCAACCACGTAGAGTGCACGCATGAAAAGATTGATGTGTTTCGTGAGACTATTGTATCCATTGGGCGTGAAAAATTAATATGTAAACAAGAGATCGTGAAACAGATAAATGTTATTGATAGTTTTTCACTGCTATGCTGTGTGCACGTCAATAAAACCATAGTAATGGCGTGGAACAGCAGTAGGCACATGTTATATAAGTAGTCCGCAACGGCGGGTTAGAAATTTTACACCTTGGATCGTTCCTTTATTCACGGCTTCCAGTCGAATTCCGGTTGATATTGGTAGGTATTCATGTGCCGTCCAGTTTGTCAGTGTAAAATTTATGTTCAGCCCTGTTCATTTATCACATAAAGCGATATTGAGGCAGGGGGTTTTTGTATGGTATTAGGATTTATGCTGATTTATCTTATTTAGCTTTAGCCTTTGTCATCCGTGCAATTATGACTAATCGATTGTTAATTTATTTGTCAGATAATTGGTTGATTTGTTGTTAGTTGACATAGAATCGGATATACATACTTACATACATAGGTACGTACCAGCCAAACACATCACAGGCCCCGTTTTGAGCACCGCAGCAGTCGAGCTTTTCGCAATTTCTTATTTCAATTTGTATTTCGTGTGATTATACAAAAATCACAAAATACTATCGCTACACCGCAAATGATTAATTTAACTGGACTGTGGGAATTACGGACGGCTAAATAAAGATCCCCTCAACAAGTCGGCACTAGTGCTGTCCCAGTATCAATTACAAGCTAATTCTCTAACGGGGCGGGACGTTTGATTTCCCTAGACTGCAATTTTGCGCCATCCATCTAGTGGCCACGTGACCTATCAGCGAGTGGGAGATTAGGAGATAAAATGTGTTAAATTACTTAATAAGTAAGAATTAAAAACCATTATTATATTATAATAATAACTTGAACTCAACCTATCCTGGTCCTAAACTAGGATATCCCGTGCTATGGTAGCCAAGGAAGGACATCAAAACGTGAAAATACACCCAGACCCGGTCTGGGCCATTTTTACAAGTCAAGTGCGCCGGCCACCAGTGGGAATCAAACCCACAAACAAACTGTTTTGGTAGTGAAGTGTGTTAGCTGCTAGATTAACGAGGTATTCATGATAAGATTAATTCGTGGTGTGTAAATTTTATTTTTGTCTTATATAATTTTAGCTATATGAGGAATAACCAAATTGATTTTACTCGTCAATGATTCTTATTATATAAAAATTGAGAATTTTTTTTTATTAGGTGAACCATGTAAAATTTAGGCATTAAGGTCATATAGAACACATGATATTTTTTTCGCGGTCTTAAAGTTTACCCCATAGCAAAAGTTGTTAGTACTTTTGGATGTTTATGAAGGGATATTTTGTTACACCCGGTATATACCGACATAAACTGCCGTACTCACAGTCGTCAATTAAACTTAATGTTCATTAAGTGTCGTGCTATCCCTTTCATATGTCATTGAAATGAAAGAGATGACATGATACTTAATTGACATTAAATCTTAATTGACGACTCTGAGTACGGCAGAAAGTCGTCAACTTCTAGTGATTTAAGCCCCCTTTAGGAGACAACACGGCTCGCGCCAAAGGTGAGCCGCAGACGCCACAGTTCGCCACAATTTTAAAAGTAGGTATTGCGTTGAATCGATTCCATTTTTTTACAGGGTTATTGTTAAAATGCGCAGTTGCTGAGACATGTCCATTCGACTTTGTACTTGTCAACAACTTTTGTTCTATAGGTTTTCTTCTCAGATGAATATTTTTGTTAGTTTTTTTTGTTAGAAGTCGAGTCTATTATATCTGTCCATTAATTTATGCACCCTCTGAGAATTGCGGTCTTATTTAAAAACACGATCCCGCTAAAACGCAAGACTAAGAAACGTGTTTTTATAAATAAGACCATTAAACTTTCTCACTACCATGGTGGGACAGTAATCTAAAATCCCTCGGCAACATTAAAATGAGACCCCAGAAGTATGTGCCAGATACAAATTAGATATCGGTCCTCGGGCCCTCAATTTCACGCCTCAACACGTGTCTATTGTTGTTACTGGCGGGAAATTCACTTAAAATGACCGTGTCCCAGCTCGCCCTCCGGCCCAGGGAAGTCGATATCTGTAACGAGCGTTAACAAGTTACTGTGTTAGAATCCTATTTACTTAAACGACAGTAAAAAAATCATAGCAATTTTAATGCGACAAAATCTTAGGACCATCAGAAAACGGGGGGCGAATATATTTAACAATGATTGGTTATACTATGCTTTTGTGATAAAATTATCAATGACTAAATGCTGTTTTTAATTTTGCATCCGTCTCGCTAGCGCATTCTAACATTTTAATTATTGATAGATTGTAGAGTATAAAAAGTGTCTACTTTTTTGTTATGTGACATAGGTATTTTAATTTTATTATTGGACTCTGTGATATTGAAAGATGGCGTAAGAAGTGTTGGTTTTTATTGTATTTATGTTGTTAAATATATTATGTCTACAATGTCAAACGTAAATGAAATATAGTCTAGTATGTATTTGTCAAAAGTATACTATATTTCATAACCATTAAAAGTTTTAGAATGTGATAGGGCAGGGGTGGCGAACCTGTATTGGATTACGTGCCATTGTCCAGTAAAAATTGAAAAAAAAATGGGACCATGATCTGCTAAATGTAAATGTTAATAAAAACTACATCACAGCTTGGCGACTTGTAAAAAAAAGGTTTTATTGATAGGTATGTAATCTGAAAAAAAGTCGGCGCAATGTGACTGGAATTGAATTATACGTTTCCATAAATTATGGCACAGGTATTTCCTTATTTAGATACATTTTTTAAATTCACAATGCATCGTTAATTCAATTAATCAGCTGCCGTTAAATATCTTCAGTTTCCGAGTAACCAAATTTAGACGCCCACCCGAAGTACGCCCGAAGCCTTCTTTTCCTCTGTGCTGAAGCAGACTTCGGCCAGCGAAGCATATTGCTCTACTAGAGGTATTGACGATAGGAGTCATTAAATTCTCAGAATGCTGGGATTTGTACGGGACTTATTGCGCTGCGCGAGCGAATAGTTGGGGGAAAAGTAGGCAGTTTTGAAATTACAGAAATGAAAATCCTATTAATAGAATTTTGATCACCGACGTCACTAACGCATAGTCATTCAGTCGTAGTCATTTTGGTATATTTTTTATTATCCAAAACACAGTACAGCTAAATTACTGATAATTTAGACTCATGCTCGCGATTTTTTTATGCTATTTAAAAAATCATAAAAGTGATGACCGACCGCCATAGGCAGGACATCGAAAAGTAATACATATTAAATACTAACAATTAGAGAGTAATAGTAGTTTATGTGACTGTCACATAATGAGGGTTATTAAAACACGAGCGAGATTTTAAAAAACGAGCCTTGGCGAGTTTTTTAATAGCATTCGCGAGTGTTTTAATACCAAGTTATGTGCAGTCTCATACACTACTTTATCTACACTCATGTCTTAATCTTCAAAGTAAGGAATCAAAGGAAAACACGTTTGACAAGCATCTACGGTTATTTTTGAAACAAAATGGCGCAATTTCGACAAAAGTCTCTTGACATTCAATCGTCTGCACTCAGTTTTGCGGGCGCAATTTTAGGTATTTTTAGTTGCACTTTTGGTACCACGAAAATGAAATTAGCTTTTTTATAGAGTCAACTTTTGACATTAAAAAAAAAAACTTAAGTTTTGTTCCGTGATCACAGCAACACTTTAAAAAAAATAACTGTAACGTAAAGTGAAAAATCTGACCTTTAATGTAACTTTATCTACACTCATATCATAATCTTCAAATGAAGAATTCAAATGTAAACACATATTGACAGGCTTTAAACAATACATAACTTTAAAGAAAATTAAAAAAAAAGTGTAATATAAAGTTACATTAAAGGTCAGATTTACCTTGTAAAACCGTTCGTGGTACCAAAAGTGCAACTAAAAATACCTAAAATTGCGCGCGCAAAACTGAGTGCAGACGATTGAATGTCAAGATACTTTTGTCGAAATTGCGCCATTTTGTTTCAAAAATAAATTTATAATTGAAAATTTTGTTTCATTTCGATATGAGTTTAGTTTCAATTTCAATTTCAATCGTTTATTGCTTCATGTGGTAATAACCGTAGATTTATGTATAGTACAAAGCTTGTCAAACGTGTTTTCCTTTGATTCCTTACTTTGAAGATTAAGACATGAGTGTAAATAAAGTAGTGTATGAGACTGCACATAACTTGGTATTAAAACACTCGCCAATGCTATTAAAAAACTCGCCAAGGCTCGTTTTTTAAAATCTCGCTCGTGTTTAAATAACCCTCATTATGTGACAGTCACATAAAATACTATTATATTACACTTTCTTTTTTAATTTTCTTTAAAGTTATGTATTGTTTAAAGTCTGTCAATATGTGTTTACCTTTGAATTCTTAATTTGAAGATTATGATATGAGTGTAGATAAAATGTATTTTAAAACACCTGATTCAGAGGTAATGTCGGAGAACCTACCCTTAAATGTGAAGTTACTTACCCAAGATTCTTTGAACTAAACTTTGATAGTTATAACCTAATAATAAAAATACGATCTATCTATGATTATACTCTGCGAATCATAGAGAAACTTGTAGAAGTCCATCGATGAAATTACAAAAATGGTTCTGGCCAAAGTGTTAAAACATTTTATCCGATTTTTCTTAGGAACCGACCCGAGAGCTCTCACAGCCGCATATTATTGGTTTATAATAAATGTATTGGAACGTCGCGTGCCTCCAGAGCCAGCTGCCGAGGGGTCGAAGTCTCGAGGGAGGATAGGGAGGTGTCTCCACTGCACCTGATCTCAAAGTTACAATCTATTTTATTGCTTGCTATCTCGCTTTATTGGGCTTGAGAGAAATCGGCCTAGTCCACTTAGAGATTCCAGTTTAGTACGTAGTGGACTACACCGTATGCGCTAGTCGGCATTGCAAGTCTAGTGACTTAATTATCGACATTTCTCATAACAATTTTATTGCTGGGGCTGTCGAAATCACGATAAGTATATTTTATCATCCCGAACACCTGTGTGCAAATTAGCGATAGCCGTTATCGCCTGAACTCTTTTGATCAAGCCTTAATAATCAAATTAAACATTCATTTGTACTGCATCGGTCGTTCGGGAAACACTTTTCTACACCATCATGAAAAGTTTTTGAATAGCACAGCAGAGAAAACACAACGAAAATGCTGTGGCTAGTGTCATGTGTGTTTTTACTTGCGGGCGCAGCGCGTGCGGACTGGCTCATCTACCCTGATCAGCTGCTGGCCATGCCAAATACGGACATGAGATGCAGAATGTGGGGCGAACGGGTATTCATTGACGGGTTTTGGAAGCTTGGCGAGTACAGCGGACCGCCTCTACAAATGCTACACGAGTTCCTGAATAATGAAACGAGGACTGATGTTCTCACCATCCTTGAGAGTAGATGTCCAAGTTTACTCTACGATGAAGAAGGCAACAGAAAACCTAACGATGAGGTCTATACATGTTGCGCATCAGAACAGCTGCTAGGCATGTCTCAGAACTTCTTGCTGGCTGACAGTGTGCTCGGCCGATGTCAGACGTGCCTTCGCAACTTCGTCAGACAAATTTGCGAAATGAACTGCGCACCGGACCAGGCAAGATTCTTAGACGCTTATCCGGAAACTACCGCTGATGGATTGTCCTTCATCAACGAAGTGGACTATCGTATGCACGAGGACTTCATGTTAGGATCACACAGTTCTTGCGCCGGTGTTCTTGTACCGCAGACAGGATTGCCCGCGATTAACTTGATGTGTGGCGACGTGGCCGTGTGCGATGCTGAGGCGTGGTTTGGATTCAGTGGTGACGTGCAAAATAATCCTTTTGCGCCTACTCAGACAAACTTTTTGCGTTGGCCTACGGCAGAAGACTCTATGAATGCCCGAGCGCTTCCTTGCAATGAAACTTTCGAAGGAGACTTCCCGTGCAGTTGTATGGATTGCCTCAGCACCTGCCCCACAGGTCAAGAGCCGGTAGTTCCGGACATTTGCACTGTGATGTCAGTGAACTGTACGGGTTTTGCGATTGGTATCACCTTCTTCGTAATCAGTGTTTTAATATTCACCGTACTTACTTTTGTTGACTATAAGAGAATGCGCGGTACTGAACGGAGTAAACCAGACAATTTGAAGCCGTTTGAGTACAGCGCTATCACTAAGTTCTTCCAAAAAGTATTTGCTAGTATAGGTAAGTTCGCAGCAGGTAAACCAATGTTTATTTTTTTGTTAACAACCTGGGTGATTTTTGCTATGTACTTTGGTTTACGCGGGATAAATATCACAGCGAACCCTATAGATATTTGGTCGGCTCCAGGCTCTCGAAGTCGAAACGACTTCGATTATTTCAATTCAAGGTTCGGTCCCTTTTATCGCGCTGCACAGGTTTTCCTGACAGTTAAAGATAACCTTGATCCCCCTGTAGTAAACAACGTAACATATGGTAGAGCATTTAGAATTGAAGCTGTAAAGGAGCTGATTACTTTAGAGGACGCAATCATAAACATAGGCCGCGATGACAATGGAGTCACTTTAGAAGACATCTGTTACGCCCCTTTACGAGTCCGCGGTTCGTCTCCCAACCTAGATCTGTGCGTGTCATTTTCAGTGGGCATTTATTTGGGCGACGATAGAAACAACATCAATGAAGATACGTATCTGAATAGGATTCTGAACTGCTTAAATAACTATTACGGTTTAGACTGCCTGGCGTCTTGGGGAGGTGGGTCTGATCCCGAGCTAACCTTCGGTGGCTACGAAGGTGACGAAGTACTAACCGCCGATACTTTAGTAATAAATTTCGCTATTGCAAATCATCTTTACGAAGATGACTTAGTGCCAGTCCTAGAGTGGGAGCAAAAATTCATAAACCTAATGCACGATTACGAACAGAACTGGAAGTCTGATTTCATTGACGTTTCTTTCGGAGCTGAGAGATCTATTGAAGATGAAATACAACGTGTTTCGGAAGCCGAAGTTGTACCTATTGCAGCTAGTTATGTGCTTATGTTCATTTATGTAACGTTGGCTCTTGGCAAATTTAGATCGTGCAAGTCTTTCTTAGTCGGTAGCAAAGTCTTAGTAGCGACCGGCAGTATAATCATTGTGTTGCTAGCCATTTATTGTGCTCTGGCTACGATGGGCTACTTGGGCATGACAACTACCCTCCTAGCCATTAATGTAATACCGTTCTTTATTTTGTCCGTGGGTATTGATAACGTATTTTTGATGGTCAATGCATTGAACGACATCAAAGATAATTTAAAACAGTTTCCAGATTACAAAGAAAACTCTAGCGCTGAGAAAAAGAAGATGTTCGTATTCGGCAAGATGATGGAACGCGTAGGCCCATCTATCTTTGTCACATCAATCACGCAAATTACTTGCTTCGCGATCGGTACGACGGCCAACTTCCCGGCTGTGGTTACTTTTGCCATTTTTGCCACATTTGCCCTGGCCTACCTGTTCGTATTCCAGATTACAACAGTTGTCGCGTTGCTATCTCTAGATTATAACAGGGAGAACCAGAGTAGATTGGATATTTTCTTCTGTATTCAGAAAAAGATTTTAGACGACACTAACCCTCTAACATCTGCTGAGCCTCATAAAAGTCTTACGCAACGCCTTATGGGACCCTACTCTAAATTCATTGTAAACTGGAAAGTTAAAATTATTGTAGCCCTTATTTTTATGATTATCGTATCCATAAGTGTCATCTTGATTCCTCAATTAGAAATTGGACTCGACCAACAGATGGCATTACCCACAGACTCTTACGTTTATAAATATTTGATTGCGGTTAACGAACTACTAAAGCTTGGGCCCCCAGTGTTCTTTGTGCTTAAGTCCGGCCTTAATTTTTCGGACCCGGTACATCAGAATACCATATGCGGTGGACAACTGTGTAACCCTGACTCTCTAACGACGCAGATATTCTTAGCTTCCTTGCACCCTGAAATAACGCATATTTCGAGAAGTTCAAACTCTTGGATCGATGACTTCTTTGACTGGAGTAGTCTGACAGGAACTTGTTGCAGATACAATGTTGCAGATAATAGTTTTTGCCAGAGCGCGAACACATCTAGCGCTTGTGCTTATTGCTCCGTAGATATGATCGATAATGGCATAAGACCCTCAGGTGCTGCATTTGAAAAATACTTCCCATTCTTCTTACAAGATGCCCCGACAGAAATATGTAACAAGGGAGGTCTCGCGAGCTACTTTAGTAACGTCAACTATTTGTTAGATGAGGATGGGCGCGCCACTATCTACGATTCAAACTTCATGGCGTACCATACGGCTCTGGGAACTTCGAAGGAATACATTACCGCTGTGAAATACGGCTATGAGATAAGCGAGAATATAACTAGGTCTATACAGGCTAATACTGGCTTAACAGACGTTGAAGTAGTCCCCTATTCAGTGTTCTATCCATTTTTTCAACAGTATCTCACAATGTGGCCCGATACGTTTGCTTCTATTGGGTACTCATTAATTGGAGTTTTAGTGATATCTCTACTAGCTTCAGGGTTTAATTTCCTCACAACTTTTGCTATCATGTTTACAACCATTTTAGTAGTAGTAAATATGATGGGCATGATGTATATATGGAGCATCCCATTAAACGCTGTGTCTTGTGTTAACCTCATTGTCTCTATTGGTGTAGCTGTCGAGTTTTGTAGCCATATTGCATATGCTTTTGCTACAAGCAGTTGCCCACCCAGAGAAAGAGTTAGCGATGCTCTGCAAAAGGTGGGAGCTACTATTATAACAGGCATCACCTTCACCAATATCCCTATTATTGTGCTAGCCTTCTCCTACACACAGTTGATAGAAGTTTTCTTCTTTAGGATGTTCTTTGGATTAGTTATCATAGGTTTTCTCCATGGAATGGTATTCTTGCCTGTATTGTTAAGCTTCTTAACCAACATTACTACCAAATCTTAATCTTTGTTAACATTGTTTTATGATTGTTTACTAACAAAGTGCTGTGATCTAATTAAATTAATTTGTTTAAGAAAAAAGAAATAAAAGCTTAATATACTCCATTGTATTTTTACTTAATAACGAAATAAAAGCTTAATATACTCCATTGTATTTTTACCAAATGAGGCTTTTACTTTGGTTTATATGATTAGGTAATTAAAAAAGAGTGACTAGATTAAATTACAATATCAATATTCTCCTTGTTAAATACCTAAATGAATGATTTCAATCTGGCAGGTATAAGATACATCCGTGTTTAAGATTTTATGAATAAATTATATACTAAACTAAAACTATTTTAATTAATCAAAAGGAAGACTTCGATTTGCCTGGCATAGGTAAGTTAACGGATAGCGGGCTCTTATTATTTTGTTGTTATCACGTCTACAAGCATTGATTGTCCATGAATGAGTTAAGAATGATACGTCTAGGTATACTACCTACCTATATTTACTGATAAAATATTACAGTTATTAGTCACTAAGCTGCGGATACTGGGTTCTTATTCTGGCTCATTACCAAAAATAAAACTGCCTGCGTAAAGCACAAAAAATACAAAATACATATGAAAATGCATATTCCTAAAACAGTTTTTAAGTTCTGTAAGAGTAATTAAAATTCGATGTAAATTAGAATAAAACATTCTACCCTTCGAAATTATTGAAAAACAATAGATGTTTTGCGATCGAAACGAACGCTTGTTGCCACTTCAAAGTTTTGTTAATGCACGATACGCATTAACAAAACTTTGAAGTGACAAAAGAGTTTAAATGTATCGTGTCAAAATTATCAAAAGCCCCAGAACAGCTTCTAGTTACCCAGTATCCTAGCTCCAACTCGAGACGAATATGTACAAGTAAACACTTTCCATTGATTGCACTGCACCCCTCAAGCGTCCAGCACGTGGTTCAAGTACGCGATGTAGCAAATGGCCAGCCGCAAGATCTCAATCTTGGATAGCTTCTTGTCGGGCGGGAGTGTCGGCAGGAGCCGTCTGAGGGAGGCGAAGGCGGCGTTGAAGGCCTCTACCCTGATTCGTTCCCTGGTGGCGTGGGCAGTGCGGTACTTGAGGGTGGCGCGGCGGCGGCGGCGGCGCTCTTCGCGCGAGAGGCCGGTGCAGGGCGAGCCGCCGCTACTCGAGAGGTAGGCCTCCTCAGACAGCGCGCAGGGCTCCAGCGAGCGGTCTCTGTTGGGACGAGAAGAATTTTGTCTTTAAACCAACTAACCTTTGTGTGAAATGAAATTCATTTGTCTCCCAAAAAATTTATAAGTTAATTTATAATTGTATGCGTTCAATCAAAATTGGATTTTTAAAGACTTAAAAGTAAGCAGTGGTCCCCACACTTGGCCGAGCCTGTCTTTTCATCATCATCATCATCAGCCATTTGACGCCCACTGCAGGACAAAGGCCTCCTGCGTGGTTTTCATTACCATGAGGGGTTTTGCCATAATCGCCACGCTTGGCAGGCGGGTTGGCGATCGCAGTATGCGGTTGGAATCTCAGGAAGACGCTGCTGCAACAATTACATTATCTTATAGACATTTCTCTTTTCTTTTGGCTCTTGGTGATGCCAATTGCATTCGTTTAATCGAGTTGGAGTAATCTTGGTAACTATGCATATAACAGGCAACCACGTACCATCGTCGGCCACGTTTTCACTTACTATCGACTTATCAAGTGAGGCAAAGGATGGGCAAGGGTAGAAAAAATTGAGATCGACTTTAACGTTGAGCCAAACGCGCTCTACTCAAGTAAAGTAGGCGCGCACTCATCCTACAAAAACATGACCAATTCACGAGCATTGTAATAGACTTTTACAACTAGAAATCGAAATTTACGACCCCGACGATGTAGCTCCCTTCAAACTTTTCGAGAAATGCTGAAATGACTTTCCCTGTCGGCGTAGAGCCGTATAAAACTATTTCATCCAAAATGGGACGGTTTCACATAAGACGATGACCGTAACGACACGATGCCTAGTTTCATATATTTGTTACAAAATTTAATAAAAGACATGTCGTGGGATTACCTTTGTCATCCAGTATGGAATCCAGTAAAAGCTATTAAAGATTTGTTACCTCAAATAAATGTCGTATGTCACCAGGAGGGCGAGTCCCAAAACTGCATAGTTGCTCTATAGAGTCACATTAGTACGTTATTGGTTGTTTCAGTGACACCAATGATTATCTAGTAACCAATCTCATTTCAATGGTTTTATATAAACCATGCTACTTTACTCGGCGCCTCGCGTGATTCGACCTTCTTCACGAGATCATCATCATCATCAGCCATTCGACGCCCACTTCAGGACACAGGCCTCCTTCGCAGTTTTCATAACCATGAGGGGGTTTGCCGTAATCGCCACGCTTGGCAGGCGGGTTGGCGATCGCAGTATGTGGTTGGAATCTCAGGAAGACGCTGCTGCCCGTCTCCTGGTAATTGAATTCCTTAGTCGCCTTCTACGAAATCCACGGAAGGAAATGTTAGCGAGATATGCCATTGGAATGACATAGTACTGCTATAGCTATGTAGCCTACCGAATAGAAGCAAATAACTTATATCATTCTATTAAAAAACTATGTGTTAGGGACTAGACTCTAGGGCCTGTTTTTTGCCTATTGGCGATCGATGACCACAGCGTATACCTAGTCCACAATTTTATGGAGCTTAGACCGATATTTCACAAAATTTTAAAAATATTTCGGGTTACACAGTTTACAAATCTAAATTTGGTGTTGATTTCATGCTTTACATAAAATCAATCAACGATAGCCTCCAGTAATATAATAGTGAATGCTATTACCAGATTAGTAAGTTGAAGTGGCAGTGTGCGGGGCACATAGCACGCAGAACTGATGGCCGATGGGGCCGAAAAGTTCTCGAATGGAGACTACATATCGGCAAGCGCAGCGTAGGACGACCAGCCACAAGATGGACAGATGGCCTCATCCAAGTGGCAGGAAGACGCTGGATGCAAGCCGCTTCCAACCGGTCTTTTTGGAAATCCATGGAGGAGGCCTATGTTCAGTAGTGGACTTCTTGTGGCTGAATGATGATGATGATGATTGCCAGATTCGTCGATTATGTTGGTGATCACAAATTGTCATATTTGAACCATTTTTCTTCTACCGGTATGCCAAAAACATGTTGATATTCGACAAGTGGAATGTGGATAAATTGGTCTGCCTACGAAATGCAACATGAGAAACCAGGGTAGTCAAATTACTGTTTATAAAAATCGGAGAAAATAACTTTATAATTTTACAAC
Source organism: Yponomeuta evonymella (assembly GCA_963969515.1). Classification (NCBI taxonomy): domain Eukaryota; kingdom Metazoa; phylum Arthropoda; class Insecta; order Lepidoptera; family Yponomeutidae; genus Yponomeuta; species Yponomeuta evonymella. The sequence goes on along the minus strand of OZ018355.1, from coordinate 7,720,316 downwards.
AAAAGAATCAAGATATTTTCTCCCAAAAAACCCAGTACTAGATAGCATTGGCAAGCAATGACAGTGCTTTGTAATTACTGGAATAAGATAAGATAAGATAAGAATATTCTTTATTGTACACCGGAAAAAATGTTACAGGCAATGACAAAAGAAAAGATACAATAAGAATACGTACTAACACTAGAATAAGATCACTAACAACTTTACATTAATTTTTATATTTTAAATATAATGAATTGAATTCCCAGTGCGGGCATGTACCTATGACTTTGTTTTCTATGTTTATTTGTGAAGTTGTTGTAGCAATACCACTCGCTAACCGTGAAGGAAAACATCGTGAGGAAACCTGAGCGTCTGAGCTATTCACATACCTCAGCGCTTGAAATCGCCAATCCGCGGTGGGCACGCGTGGTGATTAAGCCCATACTCTCTCCCTGAGAGAGGCCCTGTGCTCTATTGTGGGACGTATGTATAGGCTGTTTATTTTATGTGAATTGAATTGAATTGAATTAACGCCAAAAACGGCCGTTTTTGTCATAAATGCTCGGTCGTGGGTCCTAAATATCACCATTGCAATGATTGAGAGATTGGTCTGACACTTTTTGCAAAAACGATCTGTAAAAAAACATATGATTTGATACATTGGTGCAGTGTTACTGCATGGAGCCCCTTAACAAGTTATTAATGCGATTGTTACTAGGAGGAGAACAACCCACCTTTTCTTCGGCGCCAAGTTTTCTCTGCCGCGTATAGGCAGCAGCGCCTCCCTGGGCTCCGCCAGCATGCAAGAGAGGGTGGCCTCGTCCATACCGCTAGCCGTCTCCAGCCAGCTCTTCATGGTCAGGCTGGTCTAGGGATAAGGGAAAAAGGTTGAGAAATTTAAACATTAGCTTGTTAGAACTAGGCAGCAGTTGTAACAAGCCACCTCAATATGTTTTTTGTGCAAGTTTCCGATTAAACCACTTCCATTGAGCAACCATTAGGTCCTCCTGATGGCAAGTGTTAGGGCACGCAGGGCACGATGAAAGATGGTTCATCGTCCAGCTATGAATTTGTAACTATGTAGCCGTGACTTCGCGATACCCATTAAAAAGTACTTTTGCTAGGATGTTTGAAGTGGTTTAATTGATTTATCAATACTGAAGAAACGGTTTTAAAGCTTTGCGTTCATTTAGAGGTTTGCCAGGAACGTGGCAAGAGGCAAACCTTAGTCTCTGCTTAACTATTCCGGATACAGGCGTGAGTTTGTGTAATGTAATGTTATTATTATCATCATCTTCATCAGCCATTTGACACCCACTGTAGGACATATTCCTTCCTCATCTTTCCAAACTTCCTGGTCTTGTGCCGCCCGCTTCCAGCGACTCCCGCTCGGCTCTGACCTCGAAGTTGTCGACCACTATGTATACCTAGGACAAACAGTCCAGTTAGGTAAGTCCAACTTCCAGAAAGAGGTCACTCGTCGAATCCAACTCGGATAGGCGCCGTTTGGGGTCGAAACCATAGGCACTTGGGGCCCAGAGGCGCGCCTGCTGTTCAAAGACTTAGCGGCGCGCCTAATCGACGCTTCGGGAGACCAGAGGGCTGGCGCGTACCTCAGCCAGATGATAAGCCTGGCCATCCAAAGAGGTAACTTCGCCAGCGTCCTGGGCTCATTACCGCGGGACAGTGACCTGGGGCAGGTGTTTTATTTGTAAATATAGAATTTATGTTATTTGTATATTTTTATCATTTATATATTAGTTAAGTCCAGTTTCTTATTGCAATTAGTTTTCTTTTTGTTATGTTATAAATAAAGGATACTATTACGTTAAAAAAAAAAGAAGAAGAAGAAAGACATTTATTGGGACAAATTAACACATCACAAGAAAAAAGTCATAATAAGTAGCACAAACAAGTACAAAGGAAAAACAATATGCGTTCATCCAATTACAGGTTTTCTAAGTAACAAATCCCACGCGTGCCTGGAGCGCGGAAACCGCTATAATCAGTTGGATCCACAACAGCCCAACCCTTTACGTATTCCCTTGAGTAGCCGAACGCCACGACTTGTTTTGATTCCCGATCAAATCAAATAGACTGCCCGTAGGAGTGAAAGCTTGGATAAATAATACAACGCGCGTCTTCACACCTCGCAGAAGTGCCTCTTAGGGGTAATAAATTCTTATTTATTCTTTTTATATCGGTCCTAGGGTCGTACCCCTTTGGTAATCTAATAAATTTCGCTAGCCGCATAACGAAATGTATATATTCATTGTTGGTCGGATTAGGAAGTTTTCATTAGCAGACCTATTAATTCAGTTTCATGTATTTAACTAATGACATGTTTTAAAATTTATTTCATATATATTTTTAATTGATAATTGAATGGAATTTATTTTATATTTTTTTAATAGAAATTAATGTGGCTACAAACATTTATTTATTATGTAAAATGTGTACTGCACTATGCAATAGGGTTACCTGTTATGATGTGAGTTTCATGAAATAAATAAATAAAAAAAATATTCAACACAGATTTATTAACTGAACATCATATTTACACACGTTATATTATCTGTTTGCCAGGTTCCCTACAGACCCCTCGTTCTCCAGTACCTAAGTACTGCAGAACGAGAACAAATTTTTTCTTTGTCTACGTTTAAAATTTTTACGGATTCTGATATAAACTGCAGTCACTTAATGAGGCCCATATTGTGTTATCACTTTCAAACCGAGTTTGTAAGTAAGTCAACAAACTCTACGTTCTTAGATAAAAGCCATCAAATAACAAATTGGGGCGAGGTCTTGTTCAGATGGCGCCGTAAAAAGATAATAAATTTTTCATCATCACCATCAGCCATTATTACGCTCACTGCAGGACACAAGCCTCCCTCATGGTTTTTCCTAACCATAAAGGCTTTTGCCATAATCGCCACGCTTGGCAGGCGGGTTGGCGATCGCAGTATGCGGTTGGAATCTCAGGAAGACGCTGCTGCCTGTCTCCTGGTAATTGGTTTCCTTAGTCGCCTTTTACGACATCCACGAAATGAAATGGAGTGACGCTATTCTTAATCCGGCACCACACGGAATAAATTTTTATTATCATATTATTAGGTAATGACATTCCAATCTAATATATAAAAGTCTCGTGCCACAGTGTTTGTTTTCGAACTTCTCCGAACCGGCATCGCCGTAATTATAATTTTTTTTTGTGTATATTTGGTAGGTCTGAGAATAGTCGTAGGAGGTCTGTGGTATTAGGCTAATTAATATGCTCAAACAACTTGCGCATTGTAGAAAATAGCAAATTGTAATACATAAATGTCATGTGAAATAATTATTGTAATTTATATTTTATTTTATGTTTAAATATCATCATAAACTCACGCCTGTATCCTGGAGAGGTAGCCAGAGACCAGGGTTTGCCACTTGCAACGAATAATTTAATCTACTCTAATCATAGGATTGAGCGACTCCCCGCCATCGTAGCCAGGTCGTCAGACCATCTGGTGGGGGGGCCTTTCCACGCTGCGTCGTCCGGTCCGCGGTCGCCAGGGCAGAACTTTGTGGCTGTATGCGGGCGGCATCGGCACAAGACCAGGAAGCTTGGAAAACCACGAGGGAGGTCTATGTCCTGCAGTAGGCGTCAAATGGCTGATGATGATAATGAATCATAGGATCGAATTCAGGTGAACCGTGTAAAGGTGATATCGCCTGTAATTAAAATGGAGTTTGATATCAACTGTAATTAGAATTAAATAAGATTTTAAACTGTAAGGTTGGGGTCCCCGTTTTAAGCATGTCCACACTTGAATAGATATTTCACACTCAAACTGATAGAGTTAAATTGACCCGAGTCTAATATGAGGGGTTGCGCGAATTGCTTTGTAATTGAATTAGAAACTGGATGGATCATCACACACGTTAGGGCCATATCACATTTTATTTTTAAAGAAAAAAAATTGTGAAATAACTTAGCGAGTTATATGACGCGATTTGGTTCTTAAATGGATCGATAAAGGACACGTCATTGTTGATACATAAAAAAGGAAACTACGCAGATATTAATGAAATTTGATAAAAATGTAATATTAAATAAAATTACATTTTGATAGTGAAAAATTCACTTAACGCTGCTTTTACATCAACCTTTCGCACATTCTAACATATTTAATGATTGTAAAATAATAATATGGTCTGAGGCGTTGATAGAAAGTAAAATTAGGGACCATTTATTGTACGGATTTTTGTTATCCTGTACCTAAAAATAATATATAAAAAATTAAAAATAGCCTTTATTTCTCTGACTTGACATCTAAATTACATTGCGAATTACATTTTTAAGTTATTATATTACATTTGTTTCCTCCTCCATCCTGTACATAGTTCTTGGAAAAAGAGAACTAAAATTACGTAGATACTTCTTACTACTACCTAAAACTATTATGAAAATTAAAATATTTTATGTCTAGAATTTCCGTCATTTTATTATCTAATAACAAAGGCCTCAAACCACCACAAAAATTAAAAAGTACATTGCGTTGAAAGTCAAAATATAAAACAAGCAACTTTCTCAGGTCTCCGAGAAAAGACGTTACCTCCTTTAGGGTTGCGTAGTCAACAAGGCCTGTCATTGGCCTTTAGCTATTAATTTATTTTATGTACAAGTGTTATGCGGCTGTTAATCTTCTTAACAGAAATAAATAAAAATAAATAAATAATAGATGTCCGTCCGTCTGGCTGTCCGTCTGTTCGCGGCTTGGCACAGAGATGACAAGTACTAGAATGCTGAAATTTGCCATACATATACATATTAATGATGTAGAATATAATGTAAAAAACAATTTTTACGCTACCTCCCCTATATCTAAATTATAGTTGCAATTTTTTTCTCACCTATACCATAGTATGGGGCATCGCTGGATTGGTCGCTTAAAGATATTGTGAGTATATTCTTTTTGCTGCACTAACCCGTGCTGAGGAAAATTTTAAAAACCTATTTAGAGGTTAAAAATTCCACCCATGCCGGGACTTGAACCCGCGACCTCTGGCTAACTGTGCGAGCGCTCTCCCAACTGAGCTAATGGGCAAGTGCAAGCATCGGCGAAATTTCCAGCCTCTTTACAAACTTCTCCGTATTACGTACAGGCAGCGACATCTGGCCGAAGCAATTTACATCACTTGCAGCCCCGAGTAAGGTTTCAAAATTGTCCTCAGCACGGGTTAGTGCAACAAAAAGAATATAATATTTTAAATGACTAAGTTTGGGGTTATTATGTCCGTTTTTTCTCCAAAGTTTTACTTGTGACGTTCAAAAAGTCACAGTTAGGTTTTAACATCGGAATGATGTCGCTGTACCTACATGATTATATTCTTTTTGTTGTACTAAACCGTGTTTTTTTTAATTGTCCTCAGCTCAGGTTAAAGCAACAAAAATAATATAATCATATAGGTACAGCGATATTATTTTTCGATTTAGGGTTCCGTTTGCGAAATATTAAGCTTTAAAGCGCAAATTTTTGTCCGAGTAGGGTGTCCCCCCCTCTCCTGGCTAAACGGTTGATTGTAGAAACGTGAAAAAATTCATCGTAGTAGCAAATATTATTATAATGAACTTGAAAGGAAAAGTAAGTACTAAGTAGGCTTTACTAGTTAACGAGTAAGGCAACCAACTTATAAAAGTAAAATTTCGTACAAAATCCATTGAAAATGACTTCGATGAAGTTGTTAGTTCTGTAAAGCAGAAAAAAACCCTCTTTCTACGGCAACCTAAATTGCGCATGGCCAGACACGGCCAAGTGCGGCCAGTTTTGTACAGTTGAGCGTCTCCCCCTCTCCCGGCTAAACAGTTAATTGTAGAAACGTGAAAAAACTTAGGGCAGTAGCACATTAATGCACTTAAAAGGAAAAATATCAAGACTAAGTAGGCTTTAAAACTTAACAAGTAATAGGACACCAACTTATAAAAGGCAAACTTCCTACAAATTCCGTTGAAAATCACTTTGATGAACTTGTTAGTTCTGTAAAGCACGTGAAAACCCGTCCTTCTACGGAACCCTACACTGCCTGTGGCCCGATACATACTTGGCCGGTTTTTTTCAAATAGTCACACTAAAGTGGTCTCTGTCTCTCTTTCTCTACATTTGTCTGTGTGTCTCTTTCTCCCCTATTCTCTCTTCGTTCCTCTCTCTCTATCTCTGTTAACAATATCTACATCTATCTAATCCAGACCTATCAAACTGCTGCTCGTGCTAATATTATTTGTAGGTTTCTCATTTATGCTACAAAGCTTAAGGCTGGGTTCTCAGAGCGCACGGATTTTTACGTGACTTATTGCGCTGCGCGAGCGAATACTCGAGGGAGAAGTAAGCATTTTTGAAATTACAAAAATATAAATCCTATTAATAGAATTTTGACGACGAACGTCACTAACACACTTAGTGTTAGTAATTTTGGGATATTTTTCAATATCCAAAACTCGGTACAGCTTAAATAAATCCAAATCTAGTGACAATTTAGACTCATGTACGCGATTTGTTTTGTTGCTAGAAAGTTTAAAAAAATATATAAATAATGACGGACGACCCTACATAGGACCTTGAAAAGTAATATGTAAAATGTGTTTTAAAACACTTGATTTAGGGGTAATGTTGGAGAACCCAGCCTTAAGTGACCACTTAGATATTTTAATGCTAGTGACTTGTGACATTCTCCATTATAGAGTAGAGGTTTTCCTGTTAGCGAATACATTAAAGGTTAAGAACCTATAGCCATGAGTGTTACCATTTATCAACGGGACTCTTAAAAACTAGATATCAACTGACACCTTTTTAAAATCAAACACATGCTTCGGCTACTCACAGTCACTTATAGAGTAGTAAAACGTCTCTGTCAAATCCTCCTCGCCTACTATGAATCCAAGCAGAACACCGACACATCCACAAAATCCTTCAATTAATTGCGACAATTCATCACGAAGCAGCTCCCGCAAATTGCACACGGCTACTAGTCAATTTAGAAACATCTCTGTGCCTTTATGTGGTCCTACTGAGGGGATGGGATACCCTCTCGGTTCAGAGGGGCGGTGCGAGAGACGTGGCATATTGAAACGGGCCATGGAGGCAGGAACGCTGGAAATTGCCAGCTATGCAGAGTAATAATAATAATAATAACATCCACACAACACAATCACTTGTCCTGGACTTAAAACTAGGACACCCTGTGCTATGGTAACCAGGCAAGAACATCAGAAACACGAAAATAGACCCAGACTGGGGCCACGTGTACAAATGTACGGCGGCCCTCAGTGGTAATCGAACCCACGACTTCCAGCACGGTAATCAGACGTGATACAGTCATCAACCAACAGAGATCAGACCAACGAGACAGTCAGAGTCATCATAGGCCTTTGCGTCCGTTACGGACGATTAAAACGCGGTGAATGTAAATTCTTTACGTATTGATTTCTTAATTTCTGATTTGATAGGCACCTTTTTGGAATGACCGAAAAGTCGGATTTCTGAACAGCAGTACTGAACATCGGAGATACAAAGGAAAACTCCGGAGCGGGTTGGTATAGATTTGGTGCCTGATGGCTATCCTGATGTCCGCCATTGCCTAGCACCATACTTCCTTAGTACATTATTTAGAGGATATAACAGTAATGCACATTTATTATTTTAAGGATTTTCTTGATATCTTTTTAGCAGGTGTCAATCGAAGGATAGAGATTAGAACCACGATTTGACTAACTTGTAAACATGACACCAAATATTACATGAACACCTGCATGCAATGAGTCATTTTATCGTACACCTTTTATCTATTTGTCTGCTTTGTGGCTTACTGTTGGGATTATCAGACAATAACGCAAAACTTTAAAAATCATTTCTACAGTATTTCAACCCATAGCCACCCAATGCTGTGTGTACTAGGTGACGTAACGATGTGATCGCATCAAGGATATTTAACTTGATTGCGTATTTAAAAACCTATTTAGAGGCTAAAAATTCCATGCCGGTTAGCCAGAGGTCGCGGGTTCAAGTCCCGGCATGGGTGGAATTTTTTGCCTCTAAATAGGTTTTTAAAATTGTCCTCAGCACGGGTTAGTGCAACAAAAAGGGTATAATTGATTGCGTATTTATTTGCCATACATTTGTTTTTACCATAATTTTGTTATTATGTGTATATTACTTAATATTTCACATTAAGTATAAATGTATGTGTATGTCGAACTCTTCCAGTACTAGTTAATAATATGTATGTTCGTCTGTATATATGTATGTTTATGCACAGATATGTACCCATATCTCTGTTTATTGATGTAAATGTAAACTTATTGAGGTTTATTATGTTGAATCTATTTATCATGTTAGGTATCTATATTGTTTTATTTATTAGTTAGCAACAAGCCACACAGCGATCTAGAGCACTTAGGGCCATCGGTACTGACTGAAAATAAGCGATGAGGGTTCACGCCCTCAGCACTATGCTGAGTCAGCTACCATTTGCAGCAGCCTACCTACTTTATCGCACCGCAATATATTTTTATTTTATATTTATTATATTTATATATTTTTTTACTGTCCATATTTTGTTTTGTCTTAAGTTTTATTTAATGTGTGTTGTCTGTTTTTGCAATAAATGTCTCTTTTTTTCCTTTTTACTAGTTCTCTGCCAATGAACGGCGGTCTTCACTTCGGTTCTGGGATTTTTGTATCCAGCCCTTTCCTGCCACTTTGACCAGGTCGTCAGTCCATCTCGTCCGTCGCCTGCCCACACAATCTGTAGGTCTCTAGACTAGTACCTTTTTAACCCAACTTTTGTCTTCGGCATATATGGTCTGCTCATTTCCACTTCTTACGGGCACTCACCTTGACCATGTCGGTCAGTTTCATTCTCCTTCCGATTTCGGGGTGAGGTACCCAACGTTGCTCTCTCCACTTTGAGTCACCATAGTCGGCAGTCAGTCATAGGCAGAATCAACTCTCTTGAAATTATCAGTCTTATTTTCCCTACAAATTAAGCGCGTCAAGTTTTAAGATACATAACATTCTCTGTTTTGTTATTTCAAAAACGTATGAAAAATAAAAAACTGAGAATATTAAACTTTTGTGAATTGGAGATAAATTTTTTTTTGTAGGTTTTGCTTTATTTATAAAAGCCATGGTAGCCTAGTGGGTAGAACATTGGACTCTGAAGCGGGAGACCCAGATTCGATTCCCAGTGCGGCCAGGTACCTATGACTTTTCTTTCTAAGTTATGTACATTTTTGAAGTTATAGTAGTAATACCACTCGCTAACCGTGAAGGAAAACATCGTGAGGAAAGCTGGGTGTCTGAGCTATTCACATACCTCAGCGCTTGAAATCGCCAATCCGCGGTGGGCACGCGTGGTGATTAAGCCCATACTCTCTCTCTGAGAGAAGGCCTGTGCCCTACAGTGGGACGTATATATAGTTAATTACTATATATAAGCAGCCTATGCTTAGGTGTGGCTGGATTGAATAGCACCGAATAGAGGATTGAAATAATGTGAGCATTTCTACGGAGGCGGATAGTCACGAAGGTTAAGCAACACAGGGCGCGTTCAGTGCATGGATGGGTCGCCGTCTATGCCTAACGCTAGTGGCATTTTTCTGAGCGGTTCCGTGCTTCGCAAGGCACGTTAAGCTGTTGGTGCCGGCTGCCGTCGATAGATGGCAGTCGTTAAGCCAAGTCAGAGGCCTTAGGGCGGCTTGACAACTTCTGACAGTAGATGAGCCACTATAGTCTACCTCTACAAGCCTCTACCAATCCGGACTTGGCCCCCGTGGTGGAGTATGGCCTATACCTTCCTCAGGGAAGAGACCCGTGCCCCTCGGTGGGGACATAATGGGTTGATGATGGATAGCCACTTAAGTTTGACGCGATATTCGGAGATATAGTCATATTTTCGCAAGCCAAATATGAACCGAAGCGGTCAAGCTTATTTAGTTGCTCTTCGGTGAGGTCAAGATAGCTGGCATCAGCGTAGTCGAGGATAGGAAGTAGAGAGACTGAGCAAGCGCAGTGTTGGCATAATGACTCTTTTTAAATCGCAGTGAGTCTCGTTAAATGTTTAACTAAACATGCTTTTAGTGGTAGGTAATTAACTAGATTCGGCTCCACGCTCTTAGTTTTTCACGCGTTGGTCTATTTTTAGTGCATTTCAAAAATGTGTTTTTTAGTTTAGTTTAAACTAGGTATATCTAGCTTTTACTAAAATTATAATTAATATGGTCTTGTGTTCTTGCATTTATCATATTGGTTGTGTGATGGTTCCCACCTCTCTGCCGAGACCACATCTGCTCCTCAGCATCCAGACCCCGCCTCCCATTGTCCCGGACCAATCACGGCGCAGCTCCGCCTATCGATCGGACTATCCCGTCCTCAGGTGCTAGGCGGTAATTGACGCCTTATGGTTTTGTATGGAATTAAATGAAACAAGATCTAGGTTAGACCTTGACTTGGGAGTTGGAGCTACTCGCATCCGTAGATCTACCTTCGTTACCCTATACGTGACCCCCATGGTACTAAGCGAGTAGGCTTACCTGCTGGCGGTAAGCCTAGGCCGCAGCTAGCAACTACCCACCGATAACGATTTAATTGATGATGATGATGATGATTGTTCCGACCGGTTTCGGCCATGGCGACTTAATTTTAATTTTTTAATAATTAATTAATATAATTAAGCGATTTAATTATAATAATAACATCCACACAACAAAATCACTTGTCCCAGGACGAGCCAAACAGAATTCCTTGTGCTGTGGCAACCAGCCAAGGACATCACAAACATGGAAATATACCCAGACTGAGGCAATTTGTATAATTCAACTGGAAATGAAACCCACGACCTCTGTTTTTATAGTCAAGCCTGTTAACCGCCACGCCAACGAGGCAGTCTGAACGGCGGAGCAGAACGATGTAAGCCTCTTAGTTGCGCCGTTGTACGTATCAAGCGCTGGTGTGTAGGTATATCTCAGACACTTAAGTTTTCGAATGTTTTCCGTAATCTGTAGAATTCTAAATGACCCTATCGGACCACCATAACAATGGTTTTTAATTGTTATTTTCAAGGTTATAATCTAGCAGGTTAAGCGTGTGGTAGCTGGTACGTATGCACAAATATACTTAACTGTACCAACGACTTCATCATCGAATCCGGGACTTTTTGGGTGTGAGGTAAGCGTTTTAACAATAGTCTACCACCGCCATGCGTTCGTATAGATGATACAATAGAATGGCTACCCAAGGTAAATGTATGAAACTAGATCAAATCAAATCAAATAATTTATTTACAAAAAAGCTTAAGTACTAATGACATGAAAGTACTTAACTTAATGCAGGTAGCAAAAAATAAGCTACATAGGCGGACCTGTTTCGCGAGATGTCGTGCTGCCGTTATCGCCCAGTATCACCGTCCGTTTGCAGCATTCCGTATCTTCGTAGCGCCGTAGCCTGGCCGTAGCCCGTAGCGTCGTAGGTATATCTACGAAAGACTACGCCGCGTAGACCTCTATAAAATATCGATACCGTAATTTTTACTTGTAAATTAATAATTATTACGTCAAAGTATTCTGTACCTGTGACTTCTGTCGCATAAGATTGTATGCAGTGTTAATCAAAACGTGGTTTGTCTACGTGCCAAATTGAGTAGAAATCTATTGACTTAGTAAAAGATATGTACAAACTCCCAAACTTTGAAGTTGGCCATTAGGTAGTACTAGGATTTCAAGGATGCTATAGCAGTAAGTGACAGTAATAAAACCATTACATAGTTACATTATTGAACGAACTTCACAACGATAGGTAAACTACTTAATTCCGTTTTTATATCGTTAAGCTGACTTCATGTCATGACTATCGAAGGCCCTAAAACAAATGAACTTTGAGACGTTAGGGTGTTCATTACTCAATCGTGCATTAAAAGCTAAAACACCAACACACACACACTTTCATATATATTTTTCGCGCGACCGAAATCGAGGGTACAGCTAGTGAGTGAGCCCAATATTAACAATCTTCGTGTTGCCTCTTCGTGATCCTTTCCCAGCAATAATGTTGATCTCCTACTTACTTACAATTTTGTTGAAATATAATTTATGCAAAGGCACCGTGTACCGCTCGGGGACATCTTCAGCTAAGGTTCCCGATAGACGATCCGATTTTATCGGTATGACTCATGTTTCGCCACATTTCCGAAGCCACAAAGCCACTTAAACATTCCCGGATACAATTCGCATGAAAACAAAAAAAGATGAAAACGTCATGTAATCAAATATTGCGTTTTTTAGTTTATGCCGTCATGCTGGCAAAAAACGACAGCGATTGAGCGTGAGCAGTGACATGCTAAGCGAGGTTTAAAATTCTCGAAAGTTAGTTCTAAAAAGTTGGTTTTTCTAGTCTTTGCGTGTTTTATCTCAGAATTACGCTGTTTCAAATATCAGGGCTTACATAATTTTATTAACTTAATTGATTTTTTTCTGACACATCGCATTTAACAGGAGCGCAATTTGCAACACAATAACTTGGAGAAAACTTAAATAGATCGACTCTATAAATTGTATTCAATTATACTACCACCAAACATGACGTCTAACCGTCTACTAACAGTAAACAAAAATCTTAGACGAAAACCATCTTGAACGCTGTGCTCTTAAGACGAGGGCTTAGTATGCGGATATTATGGTCATTTTATTGTCTATTAAACCCTCAGACTACATTTATCAAAAGTACACATTTTTTTTTAAATAATTAAAAATGTTAGATTGTGCGAGCGGGACAGCAAGCAGCAGCCTTAAAAGTCACTACGAGGTTTACTAGCGCCACCAAACATCCCTAGTCACCAGCAAACGGTATAGACTTACAAAAACGGTATAGTCTGACGGTATAGTTTTACTCTCCGGCACCGGTATAGTGTTCCAAAACGGTAAAGTCTGACGGTATAGTCTTAGCCTCCAGTAACGGGTATAGTCTTAGAAAAACGGTATAGTCTGACGGTTTAGTCTTAGCCTCCAATAACAGTTATAGTCTTACAAAAACAGTATAGTCTGACGATATAGTTTTCGCCTTCAGTAACCGGTAGTGTCTTATAAAATCAGTATAGTCTGAAGGTGTAGTCTTCGTCTCCAGCAACCGGTATAGTCTTATAAAAAAGGGTATAGTCTGACGGTATAGTCTAAGCCTTCAGCAACCGGTAGTCTTAGAAAAACGGTATAGGTTTAGCATCCAGTAACCGGTATAGTGTTACAGTTTAGTCTTATTTGGCCCTTATTTTAATTCAAATAAGAGCCAAACAAGGTGCGACACTCAGAATTCGCTAGATATGCCCATCCTGGCAATTCTGAGTGATGGTTCTGTGCAGGGGCCCTATTTAATGATGCAATTCTATGTTAAGCCGTGTAACAAACAACATAGGTACCTACCCAAGCGTAAGCTTTGCAAGGTTACGGTGAATGCTAATTTTCCTTCCGGCCTGACATCATTAAAGTAACATTGCGTGTTAGGTAGACACCTATCGTGACTTTCTTGTTAAGGATATCTATGAAAAGACATTACCTAAGTTACAGACTTCAAGCTAAGGTCTCAAAGGTTAAAGATACTTATCAACAATGATCACAACTTTTAAGGTCAAAGGCCAAAAGTAAAATAATAGGGCCAATATATAAATGTGCCGCAATGGGCATTGTTCACCCATGTTTTTTATTCTATAAATCGAAAATATAGACTAATATAATAAACTAATTTGAATATTTTCTTAATTTTCGATGCCATTATTTTTTTATTAATTACTTAAAATTTCTAATAGCTTAGTAAGTATGACGTCACCACTGGCATAATGATGCACGTTCCTTTGCCTTTTTTCATGTTTTTTAAAAATAAAAATACTCTGACGTTTGACAATGACAAACAAATGTCAATCAGTGTCAACTACTTACCGATATTTTCTTTTCTAATCATATTGCCAATAACCAAGAATTGTATTAAATTCATGTAAATACCAAGCTAGCGTCTCCTTCGTAATAATTATTCAAATTACTTGAATATTTGTTGAGAATTGAGGTTGTCTTCACTGTATCTAAGAATTTGACACTTTTGACAGTTGTTGAACGAACGAATGTATTAATTTTTTATGTTTGAAGATAGTGGAACTACCGCATTAGAGCCAACGATGACGTAATTGAAAGACAAATGAAGGTTATACATTTTTTGCGATAAATATTAATAATCCGTCTTTATTTTACTTATTTAAACCTCTAATAGTAATCAGTATCCCTATTCCTCGAAATGGTTTTCACTTTACGACAGTCGATGCCTCCCTGAACAATGCCCATTGTCTACAGTTTTGGCGGTAGGTAACCTTTAACGATATTATAAGCTTAAAATCGATAATAAACTTGTAAGCCTAGATAAGTATCTCTTTTTCCACATACAAGTATAAAAATCGAGCCCACCACCTCTTGAACGTGAGCCAGTGTACCGACCGTGCTACCATCACTACAAACACTAAAAAGAAATCAAGTACCCAAAAAAGACTAAAGGGCTAACTAGCGCCACCAATGAAAAAACTCATAAATATCTTCTTTTACAGATCGTTTTTGCAAAAAGTGTGTGTACGATCTCTCAATCACGTTAATAGTGATTTTTGGTACCCACAAAAGATAACCTAGGATCACGGACATGGGACTAGATAGCATTTATGCCGAGAACGGCCGTTTTTGGCGGTAATGTTATCTAGTCCTATTTTTTTTGCCTGAAGTTCACGGCCATGGGTCCTAAAAATCACTATTAAAATGATTGAGAGATCGTATAGACAGTTATTGCAAATACGATCTGTACAATGGCGCTAGTGTTACTCTTTATAGCCCCTTAATAGGTTCGTTATCCCTGCCATTTCGTACCCTGTCTGTGTTATAAGTTATAACTAAGCAAGGCAGTGAATGACGGAGGCTTGATTGGAAAATGTTTTGTCCAAGTCTGCAACACGACGAACCCCCGGGAAGCCTAAAGGATCGCGCGGTAGCCATGGTATCCGCCTAGTTAAGTCAATACGTTTTCCCGTTTCCTGGCTGAAAATAGCGGAGCATTTCCGGATGCCAAATAAAAATGTGAAAAAAAAGTGTTTTCGAATTGACTTTATCCGTGAATAGATCTGTCATTCCTGACGTTTTGGATGTGCTCTCGTCAGTGACTGTGATATTGTTTTCTCTTTTCAAGATTTTCCAAAATAAATTAGGGTTTTCTCACGATGGCGTACAACTTCGACAGTGAACAAGTAAGTATTATTCAGTAATTTAGTGACATAAGACTAAATGTGCATTCTCGTCAAACTAAAATCTTTGTCTTAGAAACTCTAGTTACTTTAGACGCGTAATCGCTCTTGTGAACTTGTAGAACTTCCTCATAGTTTTGGTCGGATAGAGATTACGAGTAGGTAGGTACTTATATGCGGTAGATACTTAGATGCTTTCAAAATAATAGAACTGTTGATGAATGAATGATTTATTGCCACCAACATACTCACATAAAAATAATAGTAGTTATAGACAGTGTGCGTGTGTCAATGATGCTAATAGTACCGTCACACCAAATAAAAAAACACATTATGCAGGTAGGGCTAACGGCTACAAAAACTTAAAACTACAAATAAAAGTTAATTAATGAATTAATTAACCAATTAAGATTATTATATTATTGCAATAGTCCAGAAAAATTATAAAAACCTTCATTTAACAACAGATTGCTCATTACATAAAATAAAATAATAATAGCTCGGTGAAGTTGTTCTTATAATGTTCTTTAGTAGTTACCGCAATGCAATTTCAGTTATGTGAGATAGTCAATAAAATGCATCAATAAAAATCGAACACTAATACTAAAAATAATGGCAGGGCTACTTATTTATTATTTTGTTGTTTATCAAGAAGAATTCGGCGAAATTTATGTATACTAATATACCAGCCAGAGTTGGGTTGTCACAGCCGGGTATATTTAGTATTTTTACTACTAAATATACCCGAGCTGTAGTGTAACCAGGTATATTTACAATTTTTTATTTCTTATTTAGACCATTTTCATACCTGGCGAAAATAAAGTACTTTCTTATTCTGCTACACACTGCGTAGGTAGTTAGCCCGGCATTTATAATCTCATATTCAGTTTTTTTCATCCGGCTGCACCTGCAACGCCTATTACAAACCCTCGTTTTACTGAGCTTTTTTTATTGCCAAACAATTTTGGATAAATCCTAATTCCTTTAATCCAACTTGCATAAAATACCCCGGCTCCAATCAGTCCCAAAACTCCACACAATCATACGAAAAGAAACTGCAGTACTTTCAGATAAGATTAAAATTACATTGTGCAGTGCAAGGACTAGTTAGGGTCATCTCCGGTCACCCCTTGTTTGTCACAGAATGACAATTTTTCACGGCATTGTTGGTGCCGCTAATCCGTGTTTGACACCTCTCACTAGTAGTCTTTAGTTAATAGCCCTTGTTTTGGGATAAATCGTTTTTTATCTATTGTTGTTTTCCTGCAGAGAATATGGGATGATGGGTGGGTGGTTGCATGGTTTTGTTTCGAAATAGATGGTATGCTTGCACATTTGGCTGTTAGATTTACTTTCGAATCGTGAAGACGCTCAGGGTCTTAAGAATCCAAACTAATAAACTGGTTGTTTAATTTGTAGGACGATGAATATCGCGCCTAACCTATCATGCGTGATGTTATTTACCGCGTGTATTTCTAAAAGTCACTTCCGAGTCCCAAAGTAAGTCTATATTTGTATTTCAGACCTGTTAGAACTGTACAGCAGTGGTAGCGTAGCGGTAGAACGCCGGCCTCACATTCGGGCGGTCGTGGGTTCGAATCCCGGCATGTACCAATGACTTTGTACATTTGTTAAGTTGTAGTAGCAATACCACTCGCTAATAGTGGAGGCAAACATGGTGAGGAAACCTGAGGTATTCACCTCACCTCTTGAAATTGCCAATCTGCAGTGGGCACTCGTGGTAATGAAGGCCTTAATAAACGAAGAACAAAGAAGGTTATTTTTTGGAATTTTCTTGATTTCTCACACCCTCCGTAAATAAAAAAGATTAAAAAAATAAAATCAACATTGGAAGAAGTATTTAGAACACTTAAAGAACCATGGACAAACAAGGGCATTGAAGTCAGCGGAACGACATTGTTCTGTTTGCTTCAACCGCATCTGAGCTTGAAGGGATGCTACAAGAGCTTAATAGGGCAAGCCCTTAGGGTTGGACTCTCTATGAACAGGTCCAAAACCCAAGTAATGACTAACAGTCGGAAGCACAAAATTGAGGTGGACGGACGCGAGATACGCGGGGCGAGTCAACGAGTACATCTAATTGGGCCAGTTAGTAAGCTTCGAAAACAGGCAGGGCAAAGAAATCGATCGCCATTTCGTTAACGCCTGGAAGTGCTACTGGTCCATGAAAGATCTCATGAAGGGCAACCTTCCGCTTTCGCTATAGCGGAAACTCGTCGACATGTGTAGGTATCCTGCCCGTTCTCACCTATGGCTTTCAGACTTGGTCGTTGACCGAACAACAAAAGTCCAGGCTTAAAGTTTGTCAGAGAGCGATGGAGCGCAGTATTTTGGGCGTCAGGAGAGTGGACCATGTCCGAAATACCACACTACGCACAATAACACGAATAGTCGACGTGGGCGTCCACACGGCGAAATTAAAGTTAAGCTGGGCCGGTCATGTCAGTCGAATGCACCCGGATAGGTGGGCGAGACTCGCCATCGAGTGAGTGCTACAAGGCGGACATCGAAGTTGAGGCCGGCCTAGAAAACGGTGGAGAGACGATCTCGACCAACATCTGCCGGAGTGGTCTGAGGTGGCCCAGGACCGAAAACTGGACTGAATTGGGGGAGGCCTTTGACCAGCGGTGTGACACAAACGTAGACGCTACGTAAAAAAATGAGATAAGTAAAGGAGGTTGTGCAGAAAAACAAACCCTAATTTAAAAGAAAAGAAGTGTGGAGAAACCATGTTAAAAGATAAATAAACACGGTATAGTCCACACAGATCTTTTTGGCGGTGACGTGAACATAGTTAATTTAGAACATAGTAATTACTCACACATACACTGTAAAGACAGTAAGCGATGTGCAAATGATCTGTGATCCGCCAAAAAGATTTATGAGGACTATAATTGGGTCTTCCAATAGGGACTTCCCAACTTTGGCAGTTGATAGCGGTCGTCTTGTTGAAGCTACTGCTGTCAAATTGGCTGTCATTTATTCAGTCTGTTTTGCCAAATCACCATGGGCAGGTGTCCTAGGGGTGCCATAAAAAAAAGCGTTCAACAACACGAGCATATAAAAAAATTGTCTTATATCAAAATGGGTGTTCTATTTTGGGCAACGTTCCGCGCGCTTCGCCCATTGTACGGTCGCCATAATCGTTCTGCCAAGCGGAATGTGGTGGATTCGCAATGTGGTGGATAAATTTGAGTCCACTGGTTCAGTACGGAAAAATTACCAACACCCGTACGTCGACGAAACGCAAGATCTGCCGAAAACATCGCCGCTGTCCGTGAGAGTGTGCAGGAGAATCCGCGGCAGTCGATTTTCCGTTGTGCACAAGAACTCGGCCTTTCGCAGACCATAACTTGGCGAATTTTGCGTTTTGAATTGGGGCTGCACCCGTACAAAATTCAACTAACCCAAGAGCTGAATGTAAACGACCATACACAACGACGTGTGTTCGCTGAATGCGCTCTGGAGCAGTTGGCAACTGGCCCTAATTTTAATCGAAAAATCATCTTCAGCGATCAGGCCCATTTCTGGATAAATGGATAGGTACGGGAACAAAAAAAAATTGTCGCATTTGGGACGATACCAATTCACATGAGATCCAAGAGCGTCCAATGGATCCCGAAAGACGCCTGGCGGCGTCATCGGTCCGTATTTTTTGAGAACGACGTTGGCCTGGCCATCACCTCGAGCGCTATAGGTCGATGATTACCAACTTCTTTTGGCCTAAATTGGATGATGTGGACACCAACGACATCTGGTTTCAACAGGACGGCGCTGCGTGCCACACAGCTCATGCCACATTGGACATTCTGCACGAGTGATTTGAGGGCATAGTCATCTCACATGGAGGTGATGTGAACGGGCCAACGAGTGTAATTAGACCCCATTAGACTTTTTTGTGGGGTTTCTTAAGTCGCAGGTCTATACGAATAAGCCACAAACCACAGCGGCCCTCAAAGCCAACATAACTAATGCCATCGGTCGAAATAATCCTGATTTATAGTACATATGGTGCTACATTACCGCACTAGTGCGATAATGAGCACTTAACGTGCCTATGTCGAAACTTCAAAGGGCCATATGTACTATAAAACGTTGTACGATACACGTGCGAATAGGTAATTCGTAACTCGTGTCGATATAAAACACTCCCTTCGGTCGTGTTTTAATTTATCGCCACTCGTTGCGAATTTCCTACTTTTCGCACTAGTATCGTAATGTACTATTATGCGTCAAATTAATCCCGAGTCATGGAAAATTGGACATTTCGGATGCGCGCCACCCAGAGAAGCCGCGGCGGACATTTGAACGGTGTTATATTCCACACATAATGGCATCGATAGGCCTTTCAAACGAATAAAAAAATCGTCGATATTTCTCACACTTTAAATTTAAAGTTAGGAAGCGCTTAATGAAAGACCCTTATATCTCTGAGAGAAGGCCTCTGCCCTGCAGTGGGATGTATCTAGAATACGTAAAGAAAGTCTTGAATACCTACGGCGTAGCTTTATATATCAGTCTTTGAGGCATAGTTGCTATGCATTTTTTCCAAAGCTATTCAATGATCGTAAAACTAACCAGATGACTCTGTGTGACTGCATAAAATGAAAGAATATAACCGGAGCTTTTTGAAAAAAAATAATTCAAGGTGAAAGAGACATTCGCTTTTATTTCTCATTCGCCATGCAATACTATCATTAGGCATTATAAATCTAAGTCAGAGTCGTAACTAGTTGAATAAATATCGACAATTCGTTCAAAGCATTAGTTCTGCACGCACAGGTTTCCTTTTAGGGTACCTACCCACGTTTCCTAGGTACCTAGAGATTAAAGAAATATAAAAGTAGATTTTCTTTTTAAGGGCACCTTAGTGGCTGTTTTTTTCAATATTTTTAATGCATTTTACAAGCGACTCTACGATCTAACTTTCAATGAGAAAAAAATCCTTTATAATACCTTTTTTTTTGCAAAATATAGCTAATTCAAAATCCCGATAATAATACTAGCTATTTTAATCTGTAGAATTCTAAAGGACCCGATCGAGCAACCATAACAATGGTTTATAATTGTTCTTTTCAAGGTCATAATCTAACAGGTTAAGAACCTGCAGCCTGGAGTCCAAGAAATCCTTAGAATACAAGGCTGGTACAAGTTTTTGGCAAAAACAATAGTTTGAATATTAGGTGCTTAAATGTTAGGGTTCCGTACCCAAAGGGGAAGGGATCCTATTACTAAGACTCCGCTGTCCATCAGTCCGTACGCGCGTCCGTCCGTCTGTCACCAGGCTCTATCTCATGAACCGTGATAGTTAGACCATTACAATTTTCACAGATGATGTACCTATTTTTGTTGCCTATAACAAAAAAAAACAGAATAAAATAAATATTTAGCGGGGGCTCCCATACAACAAACGTGATTTTTTGCCGTTTTTTGCTCGATATTAATAACGGCAATAGGTAGACGCTTGAAATATTAAAATGTTGTATAGATGGTTCGGAACCCTTCGTGCGCGAGTCCAACTCGCACTTGGCCGGTTTTTTTTAAACGGCCTTCATTGGCAAAAGTCAAAAACATTGTGTGGAAGTTATTATTATTATTTGTTTTCATAGGTGGCGCTATTAAGGTCTTCTTGAAGCCGTATTTAGGTTCATTTAGGAATATTTAGAGCAAAGAAAAGTGCGGTGGTAGCCTAGTGGGTAGAACATTGAACTCGGAAGCGAGACACCTGCAGCTCTACCTATGACCTTGTTTTCTAAGTTATGTAGGTACGTTTGTCAAGTTATAATAGCGATACCACCCGCTAACGGTGAAGGAAAACATCGTGAGGAAACGTGCTATTCACATACCTCGGCGCTTGAAATCGCCAATCCGCGGTGGGCACGCGTGGTGATTAAGCCCATACTCTCTCCCTGAGAGAAGGGTTTGGCTAAAACATTCTTGGGTTGTGCCCTACAGTGGGACGTATATAGGCTTACAATATAAGTAATTAGAGCAACAAGCGAAGATTAGCAGTGTCAAAATGTAACAACAGTTACGAAATTAATCTATTACCTATATCGTTTCGGGGAAGGTGATTAGACTTTATTAATCTGTAAATCTATAAAATGTATGCCTGCTGCATGCTAATGATTTAAGAGGTACCTACCTAACCGTTATATTACGTCGTAGTTCCATTTAACATTTTCAATTTGGTGCCAATTTTGTAGCCACCGACGACAGACTACGTTCTATATTTGTCACAAAGGCCTTTGGTGATTCTAGTTTGGAAACTAAATTACTTTCCATGCTAAAAGTTTTTAGTGTTCAAGGCCTTATAATATAACCTTTACGTTTACCAAGTTGTTAGGGTGTATTTATCTATTGCACCTTAAATACCTTATCTAAGTTTAATTAATATATTCGTATGTAAAGCGAATCAAGCTCCCAAAAACTCCAAAAATTAACAAGCACCAATTTTATTAAAAAAAAATTTGCAGATATTTTTTTGTGTTGTAGCATATTAAAAAGATCTGTAGCATGCATTTTCGACCTCGTGGCGCAGCGGTAGTGCATCTGCATACCATGCGAGAGGTCCCGGGTTCGAATCCCGGCTGGGGACAAAAAAAAAAACCCCGGTCTTGGATGTTTACATGTTTGTGATGTCGTTGTTTCTGGTTCCCACGACACAGGGTATCCTAGTGTGGAGCCAGAAGCAATGTATGTGCCTGTATGTAAATGTTTATGTTATAAATTTTAGTTTGGCTGTCAACTTGTACTGTTAGCTTGTTAGCTAAGTTGTTACTTTATGTGAATTGTAGGTACCTGTTATAGATTCTCATCCCTTTAGCGCGGACGTTTCCAAATATTACTTAGTTACTATAGGAAGGTAACCGTTTCGCCAATTTTATTGCTCCACTTGTTCTGTCCTTGACAAGATAATTCTAAGTTATTATGGTAATTTATAATGTAGTCAAACAGAGGCATGACGTATCGTGTAAATAACAATTTGCAACCCTTTGTTGTTCGAGGGATGAATATTGCTACGCCCTCCCGCGTGGCGCTGTTGACACCTGCTTCTTTAGCGAACGCGTGGCGCGCCATTGTCATATACGTTGCGTTTTTATAATGTAAATTATTATAAAAATCACGTCGCTTGTCCCTCTATTCTGACTGATGCAATACCCAATGTTTGGTGGCAAAAATATTGTATCCAACTTAATAGGACTCATTCTGTTAATTTTATTCAGACTTCAGTCAAGTCTAGTATCCTCCCAAAAAGCATTTAATAAAACAGAAAATTTGCTCTTACTGCTATGTAACTCTTTTGCGTCCGCTAAAGCCCTAAGGGGGCGCCTTATGGATCCTTAGGGAGGAAGCTGACTCCTGTGTGCATAGCGCGCTATAAAGTCTTCAGCTACCACAAAAGCCCAAAGTAGGCGGTAACGCTCTACATTCACGGACAATTGATATTTGAATGCATCAATATTTTTTTCATCCCCCCATCTCGGAAAGAGTATTTTTGCTCTTCCATATCTGAGTGCAAAAGCCGCTAGATGATAAGGTAGGTAAATTGAATTTAGAACATATCGTGTGCACTGAGTTTGTAAATTCAAAACATCATTAAACCTATTTAATTCTACCTCCATGGTGCCGAATTTATCATACAACCTTTTTAATTTGTTAAAAACTCAGACTCGGAACCTTCTTTGTGTTTTTTTTGCATTTAGTCATTTCCTCGCTGAAGTGGGATGAAAAGTCACGTGTTGCACTCGAGTGCAAAGATTTTTCACCTCGTGCTCTTTTAATTCCTTCGCTAACGCTCAGGATTATAATTTTTAAATTCAATTTTAGAGTCCTCGGTCATCAAAATTGAGCACTCGGTTAAAAAGCAACTTTGCACTCTTGTAAGTATAACAATAGTAGATTGTTAACCGAGGGCTGAAAGGCACCCATTCCTGACGAGATGTTTTGGCGCTCGAACGAAGTGAGAGCGCCAATAGTTCGAGGCAGAAATGGGTGCTATCACCCGAGTAAAACACTCTACTTTTCATGACGAATACGAGGAAAGTAAACACAAGCCAGTTAAAATCAAAATTATTTTATTAAAAAGCAAAGTCACTTGAAATCAAAATTATTTTAAGGTTTCCCGCCAGTTTACTTTTTTAATACCAACGCACACCCTGCACGGCTAGCACAAGTCGGCGCGTGAGCTAACTCGCCGAGAGATAAACTATCCGCCCTTTTAAACGACTGCTCAAAAATTTAATTTTTTAATTTGTATTTAAAAAATTAAATAATATAAATTAATTATTAATGTTAATCACTCAAAGATAAAAACAAGTTTAAAATATAAAACTTAAGGAAATCACGCCGAAACAGACGGATGGTCTAGCTCGCGGCGAGATAGCTCGCGGCGAGATAGCTCGCGCGCCAACTTGTGCTAGCCGTACATCACAATTCGCAAGATGGCGCGCGACCGCGAAAGACGGCCATTTTGAATTTGCGTATTTGGTGGTTTTATCTGTGTCTTAAACAATATTTTTTTTAATACTTTTCTGCTTTAGAGCAGGCATGTACCACTTTCAGCACGGTGCCTGGATGAACAATGACCCCCTTTCAGAGTATGAGTAATGAAAATAACTATTTCAGGACTAAGAAGGAGGTTCTTAGTTCGTTACCTATATTGTTATTGTTCAGCGACAATTCATTACAATATTGACCGATTTTATTGATTCTTTCCCGTCGCCAGCACCACCTAGTAGGTATTAAAATTATATACCTAAGTAGATTTGTAAATAATTTAGCGAATATTGCGTACTTTGCTCGAAAGAGGTTGTTATGTCTTTATCAACTTCAGCAACAATGTTAGGCGATTTGATAAGTTAATGATTAAATTATTTATGATAATTTTGTAAAAATGTGATTGGATGATTCACAAAGGGGTATGATAAATGTAATTATCAGACCACAACATTGGCTGGGTTCACATAGGAAGGTCTATGTTACGTACATTTGTGAATTTGCAGAAGTAGATAATTAAATCGTGTGATTTTAAAACAACACAAGTCACATGTGTTTTTAAAATAACACTTGCCCATTTTTTTTATTAAATTATTTACACCTACCTATTGATTTACATTAGAAAAAAAAATTGTAGTTTATTCATACAGAAATCAATATAATATGCTAAAATATTGATGTTGTAGATATTAGTATTTGAATAAAACAGTTTTTTTCTATTTCCTGCAAAGTTGTAATGAAAGGACATGTGTCGTTTTAAAATCACACGATTCATTATTACCCCTCGCTAACGGCGAAGGAAAACATCGTTAGGAAACCAGATTGTACTTACCGATTAGAAATAATAACTAAGTTTTTTAGTGAATTTTCTGATTTTGTGTTGCTTTTTCTATCGTATATTAGAGATTGAAGGTTTTAATTATAGAAACACGATTCCTTAAAACACTCCTTAGAGTCAGATTAAGTAATCTGTGGTAAAGAGAAAGCCGTGACCACAGATATTTAAACTGAGTGTTTTTGAGGAATCGTGGTTTTATACAAAATTTCGTAAAACTACTCATCTCACTCACTCTTTTAATCAATCAAACTCTAATCTAGTCTCACCGCAGACACTCATTCGTCCACCACCTCTCTTCATTGTGACGCGCCGCCTCCGCACTCTCTGGAACTCGAAGAGAGGGTGACACGAGAGTGCAAGTATGTGAACGGTGCTCACAATACTCCCACACAAAGACAGACGGTGTTATTTATATAAAAAAGGTACCTTAAAACGCTCCATAAACACCGTAATATAAATCAGGACTTCAAGGAAAGACTTTACCACAGACTATTTGTACTGCGTTTATAGAGTAGGTATTTTAAGGGAATAAAGTTCCGCTTAAAAGTGAGGTGACACGCACATATTAACGTAATATTGTGTGCGCCTAAGCGGACTGTAGCATTGATTATAATGTATAGTTCGCAGCATACAAACATTCCCATTAATACTTCAACACTGACACCCAGCTACGCTAAGGATGCCAATTTGACTTCCAATTTGTTGCCTCACTTTGGAAGCTCGGACTACGGTTCTACCTTATAATATTCTATGCTACCTGCTTCTGCTAGAATATCCCCAAGGAATCCTCTGAGAGTGTAGATTCATCATAAGTTAAAACTTTTAAAAGGGTTGGTGCGGTTGTTTTGAAGATTACAATGCTGATGTACTTTAATTTGGACTCTTTTCAATTATGGTGTAAGAATCAAATAAAGTCAGATGAATTTTAATTGTAAATATTTATTAATTTCGCAAAAAAAACAGCTAAGCCCCATTTTTTTACATTCCTTTTGTCAATCGACAATCCGGCCGATCGACTTAGATTGACACTAAAAGCTTCATTTACTTTCTAATATAATTTTGAACTCAGATCAGTTTAGCTAAATAATTGGCTACTTTGGATAAGTGCCTCCTAGTTTTTGTCATATCACCAACCATTATTACCTATGAATTATATAGAGACAGACTACGACTCATAGGTACTTTTCCTAATATGATCCGTCGAATAGTAATTCGAAACTTATAATTCTAAACTTATGATCAAGGTTTTATCACTATTTGAGTTTCCTTAATTAACTTTTTTATGACTCTTGTTAGAAAACGTTTCACATCCTTGGTTTCTTAGAATTAATTGATGAAACTAAACTCGCCCCAACCAAAATAATACAATTGACCGTATTAACAATTGTATTATTATTGAATTTTACGTATTAACAAAACAATATTACTCTTCGTCTGTCCTCAAGTTCAACGAGGAGACTTTTCCGCGGCGTATGGGCAACTGGGAGGTTCCGCACTGGGCGCCCGTCGCGCGCGCGTCCGATCGAGTACAGCCCCAACCAAAACAATTCCATTGAGCATTGAATTTTAAGTAATAACTCAATGCATTGAGTTGTCTTCGTCTGTCCTCCAGTTCAACAAGGAGACGCTGCCGCGGCGCATGGGCAACTGGGAGGTCCCACGTTGGGCGCCGTCGCGCGCGCGCCCGCTCGAGTACCGCCCCAACCCCAAACCGCTATGCGATAGTAACGGACACTTCCTGCCGGGGGCCCCAAGGGGCACTTCCAAGTGCTTCGGTCACTACGTCGGCACCTGGGATCTGCCGAGGAAGATCACTCGGAAAGTCGGTATGTATGAAATGGAGAACTTTCACAAAAAAATGTTTTAATGTCGTTGGTGAGGCCATGTCAAAAGATGTCTACGATAACATAATATTACCAGTCAAGAAGTAATTGTAATTCAAAGGGATGTTTTTTTTTTTAGTTTTTCCGTGTCATGTCAATGTCAACGACAATGTCATTCCAACCTAAGTTTGATGTGAGTTCCCCATTGAACACTGTCCTGTTTATTAATTGGCACCCCGGATTGCGCCAACCTATGAGCACTATCTGTCTGTCATAGCTGGGCACTGTTAATCAAATTGTTAACTTCGTTAAACGTTAAAGCTTTACATTTCGGAAGATTTAACGCAAGTTAACGTTAATCCGTTAACATGTGATAAAGTTGCATTTTTATATCATTGCGTTACTTATAAAAACGGCTGGTTTGGGTTCTGGGTTAGGAACAAAGAAAACCGGCCAAGTGCGAGTCGGACTCGCGCACGATGGGTTCCGTACCATTATCTAGACAACATTTGAATATTTCAAGCGTCCACCTGTTGCCGTTATTAATATCGAGCAAAAAACGGCAATAAAATCATGTTTCTTGTATAGGAGCCCCTCTTAAATACTTCATCATCATCATCACCAGCCCATCGCTGCCCACGGCTACATACAGGCCTTTTCCCCCAAGTGCCATCTCGCACGGTCTCTTGCCATCTTCATCCATGGACCCTCGCCGACTCAACGACATCGTCCGACCATCGGGCCGCTGGTCTGCCCACTGATATTCGTCCTGTTCTTGGCCGCCACTCTGCGATTGCCCTGGTTCACCTGCCGTCTTCCCGCCTCGCCAGGTGTCCCGCCCATTTCCATGTCAGTCTCAAGACAAATTATTAATTATTTTATTTCATCTTAATTGTTTATTTATAAAGTGAATATACAACTACATACCTGTTGCCGTTGTTAATATCGAGCAAAAGACGGCAAAAAAATCACGTTTGTGGTGTGGGAGCCCCACTTGAATGTTTATTTTACTCTGTTTTTAGTATATGTTGTAATAACGGCAACAGAAATATATCATCTGTGAAAATGGCAACTGTCTAGCTTGCTAACACTCGTCGCTCTTTGCGCCGGCGCTTAGTAATAAAATAATCACAATGAATCTTTCTCACTCCAGCAAGACGTACATATCCCTGCCTAGTTTCGATACTTTCGATTGACTAGCAGCCCAAACGTAGGTTATCAGAACGATTTTCGCAGCGAGGCGCGTTGCGTGCGGTATCTTTTCCGTAAATAGTAGGTACTGGATTATTATTATTAATACGTTTATTGCACATAAGTAAAAAAATACAATGGCAATGTGGCGAACTTAATGCTATAAGCATTTTCTACCAGTCAACCACAGGTGGTGCAAGAAATTAACTGGTAGGCATACGAAGTAAACGGATAAAACGAATTACTTTAACTAAAATTACATGAGAAGACGAATACTCAAGAATAAATAAGTAAATATTTATACTATAAACTTATAATACATAACGATTAACGGACTTATGGAAAGTTAACGGAAGTTAACGAGTCCGTTTTTTTTAAGTTAACTTAAAAGTTAATCCGTTACTCAAAATGTTAACTTCGTTAATTAACGATTAGCGGATTAACGAGTTAATGCCCAGCTATACTATCTGTTTATCCATTGGTAAGCCATAGAGCTTGGATAGACAGTGAATACGTACAAAAACGTCTTATTTCAACTAAATAGGGGATGCATTAGCAAAGGGTAAGAAACAAAGTACCTACCCGAAAGATGAAGCGAAAGAGAAGCGAGTTTATGTTATGTTTTCACTTATTTATTTAGTACTTTACGCAGGTAACAAGATTCTTGGCGCATTAGATTGATCGGGTCGTAGGGGTTCGATTGCCAAAATGTAGATATGGCCTGTATTGGTATTTTTCCATATTTGTGTTGTCTTTGCCAGGTTATTATCCGTATTTTGTTCTGTGCATGGTTATGTTTTAATTAAACTCTTTACAAAGTCGATCTAAAGTCGTGTAATGACTAAAGAAAGTTGATGAAGCGAAGATAGATATTAGGGGTTAAAGTATGAAATTGCCGTTTTATTGCAATAGGTTCTTTGAATTGACATAGAATCTTCATGGTTTGAGGTTTTCGAATGAAACTTTTTTCAAATGGTTTCTATGATGTTCTTTTTTTTAAAAATGTGAAACATTTGAATATCGACTTTCAATTGTTTTTGTTATTCAATTTAGACAAGAAAGATGGATACTGCGAAAATTCGAGTGATTATGAGGCACCCATTTGTCGTATTTTTTTATTTTATTGATTTGACGCAAGTGAGTCAATATTGTGGGTAAGGTAACGTTAAACCATGCCGCTAATTCCTGGGTAGTTTGACTAGGGTCGGCTTCCACTATCTCTCTTAATTCATCGTTATTCACCTGTGTGGGCGGTCTTCCTCGTGGCTCGTTCTTTAAGTCGAAATTTCCATCACGAAAGCGTTTAAACCAAAATCGCACGGTGCGTTCATTAGTAGACCCCTCTCCAAACGCAGCATTGATATTGCGGGCTGTTTCTGCCGCGTTAGTTCCGCGTCGGAACTCGTATTCAAAAATCACTCGAATTTTCGCAGTATCCATCTTTCTTGTCTAAATTGAATAACAAAAACAATTGAAAGTCGATATTCAAATGTTTCACATTTTTTAAAAAAAGAACATCATAGAAACCATTTGAAAAGAGTTTCATTCGAAAACCTCAAACCATGAAGATTCTATGTCAATTCAAAGAACCTATTGCAATAAAACGGCAATTTCATACTTTAACCCCTATTATTTTATCCTACTCCTCCGGGATAAGGCGTCAGTTTATGTCAGTATGTGTATACCAATCTGGGGGTACGGCAGTGCCAACGCCGAGTCGAGCACAAAAGCGGCACGGTCGAACCATTCTTTTCTCGAACGAGTTCGGCCATTTTGACCTCCCTATAACTTCGTTATGGATAAAACAAGAAGCGTAAATTTTCAGTAACCATGCAGGCATTGTATAAACACGGTATATGTCAAAGTTAATTTAATTTGAACCTGCAGTTTAAGAATTATAACCTACTCAATTTCTTAATTTTGTCACTCACTCACTGGCTGACGGACCGATCATCAAAACTCTAAGGCACTTCTGGCATGGAAAGTTCAAGAATATAATTATTGTTTATTAGTGTATAAATCAAGGAAAAAATATATAACAAAAATATATTAAACAATGTGGCCAAGTCAATCTACTTATTTAAAACATATTTTTTTAAATATTTATATGGTCACTATAAGATGTGGTTAGGTTAGGTTAGCTAATTACGAAGACAGAAGGACCCTACTACCCCTAGGAGTAGCGACTGAATAAATTAACCGACTTGATATTACATGGATCTCACAACTTTTTACGGTAGAAGAACTAAGTTGCGACACTTGGTTTTTTTTACAAGTTATGTTTTTGATGGCATTTCATCCGTGGTGGGCTGAAAGCCTCCAAAAAGTCGGGTTTGTAGATAAATGTTAAATGCTATGCTAGTATTATTTCAAATGTGTTACTTTGAATTTAAAGTTTATTACGACTGCGTAAGTCGTAGCTTCAAGTGTTTACCACTTCCCCGGAGTAGATAGGTACCTACATCATTATAGAGCCCAGAAACCTCGATATCTACGTAGGCAGGGACCTCCCTACATGTGACGCAAGTTCGTAGAAATTATGTTTCACAGGTCACGAATGAAACTGCATAAGAGAATGCCATACCCTCACAACGAATCGTAATTTAGCATACAATATAGCCTTGAGTCAACCTTCACCAGCAATAAAACTGTTCGGTTTTATTTGTCAACAACATTGCGGAAATGCTTCCTGCGTCATAGTATCACGTTGCATGTTACTTTCCTCAGTCACGAAGGAATAGGTACCTATCGATCAAAATGTATTGTAAGTAATATGACAGACATAGGTAGGTACCTAATTCTTTAATGATAATTGTGCACCCAGCTGGTATTGAGACTATTATCTCTTTAGGGGCCATCCATAAATTACTTCACACGTATTTCATGTTTTTTTGGACATTATTGTTTTCCGCATTTTAACGATTTCTATCAAATGTTTCTTTGCACTATAAAATAAATTAGTAAAGGCACCTACAACTGCAAGATTGGCCGACCACATACGGTCAGAATTCCGTTTCGGATTTTAGATTCGAAATATCGATTCAGAATCCCGAACGCAGGAAATGAATACAAATCTATCTATGGAAATATACAAACAGCAGCGTTCCGTTCGAAATTTTCCCCGATTCGGAATTCCGCATGGTAGCCTGTGCGTTCGGAATCCCGTACGAAAAAAAACGGTCCGAACGCAATTCGCAATGTAGGTATTTTTTTCTTGTTAGGGCCAGTTTCTGAATTGAGAATTTCACTAACCAAATACCAACCTACTTAAGTAACGTTCTGGCACGCTCTTTTTTGAGAAATTCGAAGAGACAGCACTACAGTTAACTATTTACTTAGCGAAATTTTCAATTCAGAAACTGGCCCTTAGCGAGATACAGCAACAACGCAATCACAATCAGAAAATCGTCGTCCATATTCGCTGAAAAAAGGTCTGAACTCAATAGCCTAGCGTTGCTATTCCGATCGGAAATAAACGTATGGTGTGTGATGTATTTACGCAATCTGGAAATTCCAGACATACCTAATTCCGACTGTAGGTAGGTACCTATATGGTCGGCCTTAAACAAGTCATCAGACTTATAAAAATTTTTTTTTTATTTTCTTTATTACATTAGGGACAACAAACAGAGGTACAATGTATCTTGAACAGATAACTTAAACGCAAAAAATATAGTTAATTGTATATACAGCTCCGTTATCCACATTTTACAGTTATGTGTTATCAAACTAAGTAGGTACCTTATCAAAGAAACGAACGCACGCTTAGTCCAAGGATTGTTCATGTTCAATAAACAATACCTGAAAAGAAAAGGACAAAAAGAAGAAATGCTTTTAATTTAAACATCCTTTACAATATCTGTGATTTTGTGTTGTGTGATCTGTGATAATATTAAGAGCTAGTCATTTCGTTAATTCATCTACCAAATGAACTATAGAATAAGTAAGTAGGTAAGTACTCCAATCTATGAACATATTTATCCAAGCCACTGTATGTCGCTAATCCTCGATAACAATTAATTCGTTATCAGAGCCCCTGACAAAAATCTATTGTTGAGCTAAATGGTTATCTTTTCAATTTGGTAAGAATTTTGAGGTTAACTATTCCAAGAGGTTAATAACCCTACAGATTATAGATACCTAAGGTATGCTCTATAGTGTAGCTACTTGTACCTACAAGCGCGCGGAGCGCAACGCTTTACGTATGTTTCCACGTCTTTTCTATGTTGAATAGTAATGATTTTATTTTTATTTTACCACAACCTATCAAAAGTTGAGAAGAGGTCAAAATGTAATCCTGTAAAAAACCCTTGGAGACAAGGGACTTCATATTGTTATTTTTTTATTTATTTTGCCACAACCAGGCCGCAACTTGTAAAAAGTTGGGAAAGGTCACAATGTTATCCTGTAAAGACTACCTCAGTAAAAAAACTTTCTGTCCCGTAGCCGAAGAGTTGGCCAAGGAGCCGCCAGATGGCCGGTTCCTCGACTGGCTGCACCCTCGTGTGCAGCGGCCCAAGCATACGTCAGCGAACTTGCGCAGAAAGAAGGGCAAGAAAGACGACCCATCCCCGCCGAAGCCCGACCCCAGCGAGTTCGGAGTGAGTCGGCTGCATGACGCACGCCCTTTGCCCCGCGCACTAGATTAGCCGCGGAATTTGTTTCGAAAATCGAATAGAGGAACAAAAATATTGTAAAATATTTTCCCGCGAATTGAAGAATAAGGTTGTGTAAACTTTTTGGATAGTTTTTCTTTGTTGTTATAATGTTTTTTTTTCTGTTTATCTAGAAAAGTGTTTTTAGATTATATTTATTGTTGTATTGCGTATGTAGGTAAGTAGTTGTAGTGTTGTGTCGGTTGAATTAATGTATTTATAGGTCTTCCGGGAAGTAAATTTTCTTGAATTTTTACCTATACAAGATTATTTTTGAATACCAATAGTTATATAATTATTTCTATCTATCTATCGATACCTACCTGAAACATGTCAGTTTTTTATAACAACTTTTAGAAAAAAATATGATCGATTTTTCTCTTGATTAAATTAGATTAATTTTCGCAGTTTTTATGGTTTTTAGTAGCGCACGCTCTTTGATAGATAATGATATTTACCATATTACGTCTTACACAGAATAGACATTATTCTATGTAGGAATAGACATTTAAACTTTTTTCTATGTATGTACTGCGACACTAGTAGAGCGCAAAGAGTATGTAATCACTACGTTATAAGAGTCGGCACTTGCTAACAACACGTTTTCAAAGTTATGAACGTAGTTTGTACCAACCTAACAAAAAATAGTATAATACCAACATGAGAATGAAATTGCAAAACATTAGTGATGGACTGCTTATCGATATCGATAAAAAAAATTCGAAACGTCTCTCCTCTACCTCATTTTCATGCTTTGGAAATTAAAGTAGGCGATAAATCCCAACACAGTAGGTCAACTCAATTATTTCGAGTATGACATGGTGTGAATGGATTATCGCTTACTTTCATAATGAAAAAGGCATTTTTTAAATCAAATCATTTATTTAGCATCAAGAGTAGAAAACTTAATGTCACCAATGCGTCACGTCGCTATCAAAACTTTGCACTGGTCGAATTTCAGATCTTTGGAGTCTGCAACAAACAAAACAATAACTCAAAAAATATATTATCTATACCATATTTATTTGAGGCTGAGACAAAATGAAACTTTTTAATACTTTTAAAATGATACTGTCTGATAATGTTGTATACGTAATTTTTTTATAAAGTATTAAATCTAATTCAATCTAATTTACTAATTTCTTAGTGTAAAAACCGAAATAACATTTTTCAACAGTGAAAATATTCTAAAGAGTACTGAAAAGTTGTTTACACTTTGTCTCAGCCCCAGCCTTTTGCTGTACTTTGAGCTTGCGA
Source organism: Yponomeuta evonymella (assembly GCA_963969515.1). Classification (NCBI taxonomy): domain Eukaryota; kingdom Metazoa; phylum Arthropoda; class Insecta; order Lepidoptera; family Yponomeutidae; genus Yponomeuta; species Yponomeuta evonymella. Next base: position 7,686,756 of record OZ018355.1, on the reverse strand, counting down.
AATTTTATTTGCGTTCGCGTTAATTTCTTCTGCCTTTATGTAATCAAAATTATATATTTGACATTGTCTTCGAATAAAAATTTTTACAATTAAGGCAATCATTCTCTCCGTCATATAACGGTGGCTATTACAACTCCACCATGCAAATCTTCATTGCCTGTCGCTTTAACCCATAAGCGGCATCTAGAATACAAAACAAAGCGGTGCAATGTGTTTTTAAAAATATAAAACAAAACTGAATGCTTTGAGCAAAATAAAACAAGATAAATAATTTTTGTTCTTGCTGTGTGGTGTTCGACGTTTAAAATTAAGTAGTTGTGATAAATTTAGACAGCATGTAGAAATATCTGGCAGAAATCAATCGTCCAAAATATCGATAAAAAAATGTACCACATGGGTACCGCACTACAACCGGCGTTAATTTAAATTTGTCAAAATCGTAAATTGTTCTAAATATGTAATTCAGTTGTTTTATCCAAGCGCATTTAATAAATATCAAAATTTGCGTACATTTATTATGATAAACTTGCTAATTTTACCTGTTTGACTCCAGTGGATATCTGGTTAGAATATGCCAGACGTACATTAATTTCTGACTCTTCTAATGCCACAAATTTCACATTTCCTCAATGCTTTTCCTCCCATATTTCTTGTTTAATCACTTTTCACGCACTATACCTATTGCTAAAGTTAAAATAAATAAAATAATGCCACACAAAAACGACAAACGAACAAAATTACCGGCCATTTGCAAAATACGTAGTACCAACATTACCAACATTAAATTTCACATATAACCCGACTTAATTTTAAATCATGATACATCTACGTGATTCACTGCGGAGTTAATGCCTTTTGTTTTAGCAGGATTATATTTTTTGTTTCATTGTTGGCACAAAGTACGTTCATAATATTTTTTTTATGGAGTGACGAGGGCCTGGTAGAGCGCGAATTTAATAAAATTATGTAAACATTTCACATTTATTACCACATTTCGGATTTCAGGAATTTTTGGATTAAGGCGAATTGACATTTTTGGATTAAGGCGAATTGAAATTTCGACAAACTGAAAATAAAGTAATTTCGGATTTCAGGCATTATCGGACTAAGGCAAATTGAAATTTAGTTACAATGAAATCATGGCATTTTCGTATTTGGTCGTTACGGACCGAAGGGCGTCAAACTAGTCGGGTTTTAAAACATGGTCACAATGCTCCCTTCAAATTTTGCTAAAGAATTCGAATGCTAAAGAGTCACCCACACCTCGACAACTATGCTGTTGAACACGCAACTGTGAAGTAGATTGGGTTTGGAAAATTACCTTCATTACTAAATGCCAGTATCACCAACAAATGAAGTAGATTGGGTTTGGAAAATTACCTTCATTACTAAATGCCAGTATCACCAACAAAATTAAAGAAAATTTTTAATTACGTAAACAATTTGAGCCTAAACACAGACGACAAAATCCATCTCAATGATTTTGTTGCCTGTATAATAAAGTGCACGCAAAATTCAACGAAATTATACATTACTTATTATATTTTTAGGGTTTCGTACCTCAAAAGGAAAAACGAAACCCTTATAGGATCACTTTGTCGTTCGTCCGTCCGTCCGTCTGTCTCTCAACACCCTTTATCTTGGGAACGTGTGGAGGTATCGAGTGGAAATTAAAACCATATACATACTCAGGTGTACATTCTCTTGAAGCTGTGAAAAAATCAAACTTCTAAGTTATACGTTAAAAAGATAGGGCCGTTTGTGCTGTAAAAAAAAAACGTACATTTCGACACTCAAGGGAATCAAAATTCATAGGGTACTTACCGTTACGTAGAACTATGAAATTTGGCAAGTAATATCGTTTTATACTACAAGTACAGGAAAAAATCTGAATACTATACATTTGTAATTAAATCATAAAAATTTAGTCTTTGAAGTTCGGGAAAAGCTCGGAAAAAACTCCTAGAATCGTTTCCTAAACTATTTATAATATGTAAGTACCTACAAATTTGTACGGAACTCTCGGTGGGCGAGTCCGACTCGCACTCGTCCGGTTTAAACGAGCTATATCGACTACACCACTTGTAACTGGAACTTTCACGGGACTTAACAATAGCACTGCTTTGCAAGCATCTTAGCCTTTTTAGAACCCACCTAATTATATTTTAAAAACTACTTCTTATAATTATTTTTTCTTTTTATTTCAGCCAAAGCAGTGTCCGTTTCATGGTCGCCGACAGAAAAAGCACAAGCTTATTGAATTATAAATACTTATAGGTAGCTCTTAGTGCTTCGTTTATTTTACGCACACTATTAGTTTTACTTTGTATTTGGCTTTAATTAAATTATTTTATTCAATTTATTTTAACCTATCTCCCTTAACATTTACATGTCTGTACAATAAAGGATTCTATTCACATAGAAAATCAAACAGATAATCCAGAATATACAAACCAAGATGATGATCAAGGTATTGTAAATAAAGAAGCAGTTGAAAACGGCAAAGATGATTCATTTGATTGGAATAAGGTAAAGAAACCGGTGGACGACGACGGGCACGGACCATACGTTCCAGGGTCCCTGACAGACCCCGACAAACGACACGAGAGCCACACCCTTCTGGTCGACAAAGCTGTCGAAGAAGTTCACGGCCCTCAGGAGAACGTCGAAAAGAAATTCTGGCGGAAAGTTGCTGAAAATGCCAACGATAATGCACAGAAAGATATGAAATACAAGAAAAGTAAGACACCGAAACTACCAGCCGTAAATGTAACGCAGAATTTTCAGTTCGCCAAGAAAATGCACGTGGGGAATCTGGAGCATCAGCCGCTGCCCGACACTTTGGGTTACCGACAACTCACGAAGATAGCGGAGCATAGAGACTCTGACATCGTTGTTAAGCCGTACGCCATAGGGTGGAAAGGCTACGGCGCCTCGGGGCCGACCTGTTGCACGAAGATGCGGGTTCACCGACCCAAGACCTGCGACCCGAAGAAGGCCGAAACAGAACAGAAACAACGACCGTCTACCTCAGCGCCTAACCTCGGAGGACAATACGTCAAACCTATGTCCTTGATGGATTTAGCGATCTACTGGGACTTCAGGCCCGATGACGCCAGGAAGGAACCAAAGCCGCCTAAGCATATAGATGGATCGAACGGCTCTAAAGCTCCCGCTGTCTTTACGATGGTACATACCCCCAAAGAAGTCGCCGAGCCAGTAAGAGCTGGCCTTACAAATCCGATATTCAACCAGAATAGGATCGAAAACGACATCGGTCATCACCCTGTTCCGTATTTTGAAAAAGATATGACTAAAGACAAGCGTAAGGACTCTTGCGATGTCCAGTACTGCCCTCAGCATACGTGCAACAATGAGAGAGGTAAATCCACGAATGGTAATAGTAGAGGTTCCGCCCAGTCGGTTTCCAAGCCCGAGTGTGACGGCATAAACGGCTGCGGTACTCCTAGCGAATCCAGTCGTAAATCGAGCCGCGACCTGAATTCAAGGCCCGATAAGTTACGGCCAATAAAGCAAGCATGGCACGATAAACAAGAGGAAATGCCCAACCCTAACCGTGCCAGGAACAGTTTAGAATCGTATGAGAAGACGCCGTTAGCCCAAGGCAAGCTACACCAGAGTTCACCCAACGAGTCGCAAATTTCTAGAAGGTCGCCAAAGGAGAGCGAATCTACGAACAACAACATCACGAAACATAAAACTTGCGTGTCCTGCAACGGAGCGAAGATGTACTACGACTCGAAGCACAAGGAGGATTACAAGTCCGCGTTCAAAGCTGGCAATCCGAATTCCGTACAAAGCACCACGAACAGCAGCACAGACTCTAAAGGTGTGAAGGTACCAAAAATGCGTCATCCGTATTCGAAGAAGTCTTATACGATACCGACCCTGGCCCCGCCATTTACGATTTGGAAGGACGCGAATGCCACGGGGTATCCGGAACACTGGCGACTTGCTAGCGTCTACCAACACGCGTACAAACCGCTGGAACAGAGGCGTAAGCCGCTAATTCCGAGCGTTTATCAATAATCATAAATGTAACTTATTATGAAATTAAAACCAATATGTATTGTAAAGGAAGATTTATATAGGGTCCAAATTTTGATCTCTTTTCACATTGTTTAGGCTATCTTTTTAGCAATAAAATATTTAACTTGCATAAAAATAGATTGGTTTTCATTTTGTTTCGTGCGCATGTTAAATCTCAACAGCAGGATTATTCAACACGATTACGGCATATATGGTTATGTTCCAGATACAATCCCTTGAAGAGCGATAGTTCATTTCACCGGATCCCAATGCATGCAACATCCTGGAGTAGGCTTAGACAATCCTGGGGGACCCGGCCCATTGGCATGGATACTGGGCTATGTACGACACCATGCACTTGGTAATGAAGGCTTATATATTGTCTTCAAAACTCGCTGGAGAGCGGTGGGCGACCAGAAACTTATCACGCGCGGAATAAAGCCCCCCCCTCCCTATATGTACATACGTATCTAATACTTGCGTTTACTCCGCGCATGATAAACAGTTTTTCACAACACAAACACCCTTCATTATAAAACACATGTGCATTTTCTGATCTTCTCCCAGGCTTCGTGGCAGTATCGGAAGTGCACTTCAAGTTCACAGTAATAATCTAAGAATTTCGTAATCCTCTTCCAATCTTTGCTGCAGTATTGGAGTATACTAAGTCCATCATAAAACCTCGCATATTCATTAAGAAAGTGCATGTGAGCGTCTCCCAGGATTTGCTACAGTACTGAAAGTATAATCGAAGGTCACGGTAAAAACCTTTCATATTCCATGAAGAATGTGTCCTTTATATTAGTTTCGAAGCATAGCTGCTATTCACGGTAAAAACCTCTCATATTCCATGAAGAAAGTGCACTTCCTGATAGTTTCCCAGGTCTTGCTGCAGTATTGGAACCAGCCCTTCTCGGATAGGTTAGGCACATTTGACACTTGATGTCTATTGACGCCAAGGACCATGGCTCTTAAGCGCTGTGCTAACTTCTCGAAGGGCGGATGGCCTCGGTAGATTTCTCTATTATCTGAAATTAAAAAAATAATATTCGTTGTGAAGAAACGTTTATTAAATCGAGTCCTATAAGTAGGGCGACCCGTATAGGATCACTGTTGTCCGTTCGTCTATCTTTCAAGAATGTTTTTCTTAAGAATCGATAAATCGATCAATTTCAAATTAATATGAAACATCCACGACAAAACTTGAATTATTTACACATTTAAGGGACAAATGTGAAAATAATTCAATTTCTAATATATTCAATAGGGTACTTTGCGTTGACAAACATTTACGCGTTGACAGTTACATTTCGCAAGAAGCGAGATCCTACAACACAGGTAAAGGAAAAAATCCGAAACCCTTTAATTTAATTTGTACCTAGCTATAAAAATTAACTAGTATAAACTGAAAAAGCTTTGCAGTTAGGTTGTAACTTAGTTAAGTTAATAGTCGCAATCCTCAGAGCGAGAGACATAATCGCACATGTCCGGTTTTTTTCTTATTTAATTAAAACTCTCTCTAAGTAAAAGCCTATGCCCTGCAGTGGGACGACCATGTATGTATGTGTCAATCAGTCAAGCAGTCCGAATTCTTCCACTTCTGGACATAGGCCTCCCCCAAGACGCGCCATTTCTTTCTATCCTCGGCCGTCCCAGCAGCTGTCAGCAATCTGCCTCAGATCGTCGGTCGGGCGAGCTGGTAGGCCTTCTTAAACTTTGCGTTTTCCGTTGTCTCCACTCGAGAACCTTTGCACCCCATCGACCATCGGTTCTTCGGCATATGTAACCAGCCCACTGCCATTTTACAGTTTCTAAGACCAAGATAAACTGAGTCTTACCGTAATCCTCGTCAATTTCCGGTAACAAGAAGAGATTGAGCGGCGTCCCGCAGGTTTTCAAGTTGTATCCCTTACATACGTTGTCAATGTTGAGGCCGTTTTTGTTCGAGTCGCTGTAGAGATACATCCCGGTGGTCAGCTGCAGATTGGACTTTTGGAAGGCTTTCCTGTGAACCAATAGAGGTCCATCATAGTATGTCTGATTCTATCTATCTATATAGCCCATGAAAGACACCGGCTGTTGGGCATAGGTCTCCTCAAACAGTCAAACCGGCCTTATTATGAAAAATGTAAAAATACATACATACATACTGTCACGCTGACGTTATGTAATACGTAATAATAAGTGTTCCGTGTGGCGCCGGATTAAGAATAGCGTCACTCCATTTCCTTCCGTGGATGTCGTAGAAGGCGACTAAGGAAATCAATTACCAGGAAACGGGCAGCAGCGTCTTCCTGAGATTCCAACCGCATACTGCGATCGCCAACCCGCCTGCCGAGCGTGGCGATTATGGCAAAACCCCTCATGGTTATGAAAACCATGATGGAGGCCTATGTCCTGCAGTGAGCGTCAAATGGCTGATGATGATGATGATGATTCTTGCATTTCGGATTTTCTTATTTATGTACATCCATCTACCGACTATATTCTTCCTGCAATCCACTCCATTCAAAGTTTGTTTCGAAGAGATCGCTTTTCCAGAGAAGACCGCCGATTGTATACTACTCAGATATAAGAAACTATTTGTAATTCTTTCTCCTGGTTGTGTAATAATGTTCTCTATCTATCTATCTATCTATCTAACCTCGACAGTCCTCTGCCTAATTCGTGGGTAACAATACCTGCGGATTGACATTAGTGTTCTCACGTCGTTTTCCTTCACCATTAGCAACATGTTGCTACTTAAAATTCACAAATGTCTGAGACCATACCGGTATCGCGAATACTTATTAAGCCATCATGCGGCAACGTTATCTGACAGCACTAGGTATTTATATGTTTATCCGTGGGTAAGCTCTATTTATCCAATGAATCGAATACGTCCAAAAACATCTTTCAACATGACATTTGCAGAGCTCACCATAGATAAATTGTGTAACAGACAAGGGTTGTCTGATCAGCTATTTATTGGTTAACCCCTGGAAACGTATTTATCGATTTACTTACTTGGCGCATTGCAGTAACACTACTGCAATGCGCCAAGTGGTGTTGCAGTACACCACTGGAAAAAATCATATGTTTTTCAACAGATCGTTTTTGCATTTCGCAAAAAGTGTTGGTACAATCTCTTAATGGTGATCTTGAGGACCCATGACTGTGAACCTAAGGCAAAAAAACCTTGGACTAGATAGCGTAAACGTCAAAATCGGCCGTTTTTGGCCTAAATGCCGTCCCAGGTCCGTGATCCTAGGTCGGGGGTGCTAAAAATCACTATTAACATGATTGAGAGATTGATCTGACACTTTTCACAGAAGCGATCTGTAAAAGAAGACAGGATTTTTTTTTCATTGGTGGCGCTCTTTAGCCCCGAAGGTCGCCTTAAGAATGCTAACCTGTACAAGTCCTGCGCAGTCCGCACAGCGTCGGGCTCGAAGTCCTCGAGCCGGCATCGGTTGTGCAGCAGCAGGAGGTGCGGCTGCGCCTCGCCGCCGCCCGTGGCCTCAGCCCCGTCCTGCGGACTCGGGGCGGCCGAAGCGGGCTGCGACGGCTTCAGCATCTCCGCCGTTTGAATGTACCTGCACAATGAGGGGATATCAAAGTGATTGGGGATGTATTATCCGGTTCAAATGCTGTTAGGATACGACCTTTTGGAATGGAGCGGCAAATGACGCCAACTGACGCCTGCCAGTCCAGTACCGTTAACAACGCTATCGGGAAAGCGCGTGACACATGAGTGACGAATACAACTTGATCGAAAGTATTTATTTTTAAATTATATTTCTTACGGACGGCGAGAGTGTAGTCGAACTGTGTCGAATAATCTAGATGGTAGGTGCAGATAGATTACGTGATAGGCATTTATGTATGACAAGAGAACCTTCCAGAATAATCTATTGCTAGTAAGAGACAGCGCTATCTGTTAGACAGAGATAGATACACATTCTGGAATGTTCGATAGTCTTCTAGAACCTATTTCTAGTATCTTCTATGTAATTCTGGGTACTTCCGGAAGATATTCTGAAATATTCTATAGTTCTCTAGTAGCTTCGACGTCTTTATAGGTACTTCCCAAAGTTTCTAGACTGGTTAGAGCTTTTAGTCGCCTCGATACTTGCAAAAAAATTAATTAACTGATGAATATTATTCATCTGACTGTTTTTCTGACCCTACAAGTCATCACTGTCGTGTAACGCAACTCCAAGAGGTCGTATCCTAACAGTATTTAACCGGATAATATTACCGAGCGGCAATGCAAAAAGTACCCTAAACCGGCGTGCATGCATGCAGCGACTAATGAATGTCGATGAAGCGAAAGAGATTTGTCAGGATCATGGCAAGTGGCCTCTGCCTCTTCTCGAATGAGAAAGGCGTATGGTTGTAACATTGATCGCTACTGACCGAAAAGTTTCCTAGGTTTTGGTCTAGCTAGAATAAAAGAATAAGAACTTTCCTCATCCTTACCTTATAAAGTTATAGTCGGCAAACCAATCCTGAACAGCAATAAGTACGTGGCACACTGCCATGAGGTATGAGGCTAACTGGAGACAATCCACGGTCACCACGTTGGCACTTCGCGATGTGATAGGATTCGTATTGGATGCCTCATCTATGAGCGAAGGTGACCACAACGCTTGGCAGTCAAGTAGTATCACCCGGTCCTCTGTTACGTACATGTCTATGCCTGGAGAGTGGAGAGAGCAAAATTTGTCAAAATTTACCCAGTAGGACAGAGCTGTGAGTTTCCAAGAATTTTGTGGTGCGATACGACACTCCGCGGCGATCCGAATGGACGCGCAGTTCTTTGTGGTCTGGCCCTAATTTTCATAGCTAAGGTCCCATAAGAATAAGACAAATACAAATAAAAATGTTTATTTTAACCACAAAAACACAGCATTATCTTATGTTACACGGAGTATACAAAGACGGTGATGGACCTTGTCTAACTAAGCTTTATTCAGTTCAATCGTACAACTGATGATCGGCCGGCCCGATTAACCTCTCTTTAAAGCTGCGTTGACACAGTAAAAGTCAGATTAAATTAGCTTTGATCAAAATTCACTTTACTACCCGTTGATATCCAAGCTCTTCACTTTGTTTTATAGCGTGTGTCAGTTTGTGCCCTCGGCGCCGCTCTTGTTATGCTTTGACATACAAGTAATCTAAGTGGACTTTGACTAGTAGAGCGCAGTCCAAGATCACATTGAACGCCGTCGCTCAAGTGCGCTTTGATACCACGATCAAAATAGCATCCAAGTAGTCAGCAAATCTACATTGTTCATGCAGACTTTGATTACCTATCTTTGACAAGCCGCGTTCAATCAATGTGAAATCTCTATTTGGATCACTTATATGTGAAAACACAAAACAATTTTGGCGTCAAGCATAGAAACGTGAAGAACTTTCATGTGTAAATGATATCCAATCCAAGTGAACTTTGCTAAAAGCTACTTCATCTAAGCTGACTTTGACTGTGTCTACGCGGCTTTATGCCGTGCCTTCTCCCTTTTGTTTTGTTGCTTAGGGCCATTAAGATCGCAAAAGTTTTTGTGCTAACACCCGTCTCTTTGCTGGGCGAGTATTACGTCACGCGCCTAATCATTTAGCTGTTAAAAAGTGGGTTATAATTATTGCGACATGAACTACTTGCAGTGCAGTGGTAGCACAATCCTTTGTAGTATGAATAGACCCAATAGCGACTTAAGAAGATGACTTGTCTTACCTTTAGTACAGTGGAGCCCTCTCTCAATCTGATCAATATCTTGCATTTTAAACCTGAAGCCATTGTCTTGATGTCTCACTTCAGGAGAATCCACAAAGTTTAGCTCATTTAAATGCTCTTGTAAAGTGTTAACATTGTTTTCGTCGAAAGTCTGCTCTAAGGGTAGCTCGTGAGAGTTCAGAATGCGCTGGCAAATATCATTAACTGGTTTGTTCTGTGCTATGAGGTTGAGTATCATCGATTTCCCAACGCCTTGTGTACCTAGAAATGGGTAAGAAGGTTGAAGACTAACATATTCTAGTACACTAACAACCTTTAACATAATAGTAAGTACATTAAAGGCGACATTGCAATGAAAATGTAAAGGTTGGTCAGCATGGGTAGTATGATGGCGCTAAAATGTTTGAATTTGACAATTTATGTACGCCATACTGCGGAGGAACTGTCCTCAATCTGATCTTAATACTGATCAACAGTATTAAAATAGTTCATATTTAGATTGTTGTGATTTATTTGGCCAGCAGCGCAAGAATAGGCAATGGCGAAATGTACTTTGTAGAAACATATGACTACTCCGATGGAACACATATTGTAGATGGACCTAGTGTTGTGATTGGCCAACCAGTTAAATCAACCAGAGAATATTCCATGGTGGTAATTAAAAGTTTTAGCTCTTGTTACCAAGATTATAGGCATAGGTTAATACATCCTTTATGGGGCATTGCATAATATTATGTTTCTACAATAAGATCCCTGAAGATATAATAAGCTTGCCAGAAGCGCAGTTCAAAAAATGTGTAAAGCGCACTTTGTGCCAAAAGGGCTACTATAGCATTAAGGATTATTTAGATAACAAAGATGTCTGGAATTAAAGCCGGTTCAATGCATTAGTACTAGGTTTTAGAAGATTAAAATATGTAAACTCTGTTAATTAAGGAACATATTTAAAATTACTGAGTTTGGAGTTATTATGTCCGTTTTTCCTCCAAATGATCTAGATTTTGAAACAGACACCTAGTTTTACTTGTAACATTCAATAAGTCACAGTTTTTGTGTTACTTGAAATAAAATTTTTTGAATTTTGAATTGAATTTTGTATTTGCACTGCCAGCCCCTTTTTTTCTATAGTTGTCCCACTGCAGGGCACGGCCCACGGGCTTAATCACCACGTGTGCCCACCGCAGATTGGCAAAGGTATGTGATCACCTCAGACACTCTGATTCAAAGCCACGACATCCCGAATGAGACGCCGGCATTCTACCGCTTCGCTACTAACCCACCCACCTATTATCCCCACAACTAAATAGTTGGTGCTGGAATCATTCATAAATTCTATAGCTGCCATATTGAATTCCATATTCTCGTCCAACAGTTTCACTGGTTCACACATCAGTTTCAAGGGTGGACTGGGTTTTTCTGAAATAAAATACATACTTTATTATTTTTTTGGTCAATTATTGGAACAGTATTTTCGCACTGTGCCATATCTTTGGATCTCGAATATCATTAGTGCACGTAGGAGTGAACTTCTTATGTCATGTTTTGTTATTTTATAATCTATTGAGAATGAGCATACTTTTGATAAATGTGATGATTGACAAAGGCCTAGGTATCATCTATTCTAGGCCTTTGTCAATCATCATATTTGTCAAAAGTATGCTCATTCTTTTACTATCACTAAGTATGTTAGAATGTACGAGCAAGAGGGATGACAGAGGAATGAGCAGCTTTAAGCAGCATAAGTGATATACTTCACCAAGTACCTATTAGAAGAGTAGAGATTAAAGGGTAACACGATTCCTGTCAGTTTATTGACAGTCAGTATTGTGGTAAAGGGAAAGCACAGAATATTTTAACTGCCTCTGAGGGATGTTTTAGAGGAATTGTGTTTTTATAAATAAGACTGTAAGATATATTGATCAGACTTTTTCGGTCTTATTTATTAAAACACAATTCCTCTAAAGCACTCCTAAGAGTCAGTTTATTTAATCTGTAGTTACTACTTTTACATATTATAGAACGGACTATTTTGATCGGGGTTTTAATGAATCATGTTTTTTTATGAATAAGCCGGTTCGTCTTTATAAATTTCTTGTACTTTAATTTTGTAAGTTATCAAAATCTAAAAGGTTTCATAAAAAAAATTTTAGAACTAAATGGTCTGAATTTTTGTTAAAACAATAGGGGAAGTTTCACTTTCAGTTTCTACTCTTTTAGTCTACAGAACAGCAAACCATACTTCACAACCATTAAAAATAATAATAGGGAAAATTAATCTCAAGAGCCATGGTTGTGAAGTTTGGTTTGTAATAATTTATTTAAAAATAAAACAAACCAACAATAATTTTCTTCTCCTTATTCTCGTTTTGAGCAATTTTGCAGGGTTGAGACAAATCCATATCAGACTTAGGACTGTGCGGGCGATCATCTTTGAAAGCAGAGTGCTCTCGAGTTTTCAATATTATAGTAGGTGGTCTTTCTTTCTCTTGTCTCTCCTTTTGCTGCTCTTTTGCAGGTTCACGGTCCGATTTTAATATCACTGGGCGTCGTGGAGTGACAGGATCCTGATGAATTGGTTTATGTTTAAGGTTAGAAAGGTACCAATTTCGTTCGTTGAGTAAAATTGGATGGGGTTACTTACCTTAACTGGATAGAGCTTTTTCTTTTTATCCGACATTATTTAAGTACCTAAGTAGTAGCGCTAGTTCACAAAAAGAATATAACCACTACGTTCTATTTCACTTCAATAAATACCACAGAAGTCACAGAACACATATACCTACCTAAATAGGTACTGTAAAAATGTATGACAATCACCAATGGTGATTCATAGACAAATGAAAGACAGAACAATGTTGTTGAATGTTGACAACTTGACATTTTATTGTAGGGCTGACTGTGACTGCTGAGCGATGTGCATCATTCGAGATGAACAAATTGAGATGAGGACGAGATCCATTATCAATGTGTCATCGAACGATGTTACATTAGATAATCATATGATTTATGTATATGTACATACCTCGATTTTAGTTTCCTGATTCAATGTTTTTAGTGTGATCATAGCTGGTAAATATATTTTATTCACTTCACTTTCAGCTTTTCATTTAATAAGCCTGTGGCTTAAAGTTGCAAACAGACCATTGGATTATTTAAAAATAAATTTTTATATATATTACAAGCGTCTTTTCGATTTTTTCATAGCCCCGTGCAGTAATAAAATATTGGTAGAGCAGCAGTGTTTTACTGTAGATTAATTTGCAAAAAAAATCAATTACACTGTCTCTATTTTAGTTAAGTCATGCTAAGAATGCCGTTGACGTTGAATTTTTACTACAAAAACTCAAATTGTGAGTCAACTGCAAATATAACATAACATAACATAAACTCACGCCTGTATCCCAGGGGTAGGCAGAGACCAGGGGATGTAGTGACTAGAATTGAGAAAGGAATGTTGCGTTGGTTTGGACATGTGGAGAGGATGAAGGAAGAAAGATTGACAAAACAAATATATCGAGCGAATGTGGATGGAAGGGCCGGTAAGGGACGACCCAGACGGACATACTTCGACCAAATAGAAGATGTATTAACAAAGGGCAAGATAAAAAGTACCCGAAACCGGCGTGCGTGCATGCAACGACTAATGAATGTTGAGGAAGCGAAAGTGCAAATATAATGATATTTATATAAGTATACACGTAAAAAAGATAAATAACGCCATTAAAAGTTTTGGTAAGTAAAGTTCTATAACATGATTTTTTAAAGCCAAGTATTCACTAGGCGACAAATTGTCGCAGAACATGTCTAGGAATACTGTTTCTACGTGTCGCCGCGACGTCGCGCTGTGTTCCGCGACGTCGCACGCGACATTGCAGCGACATCCACGTGTCGCAGATTGTGTTCCGTGTTCTCGCGAGCCAGAACTTCCTGCGACATCAGTCGGGCGACAGGTGTCGCCGAGTGTAGACGCGTCTGCGACTTGTTTTTCAACATGCCCGTAGAGTGGAGCAATGAAGCAGTGCTAAAACTTATCGAACTTTGTGAAACCAATAAATGTTTGTGGGACACGAATAGCAGTGATTACAAAAACAAAATAAAGAAAAATGATGCTTGGAAGGGGTTAGCCAATGTCCTTCAAATGCCTAGGAAAGATATAGATCCACAAACTACGCTCACAGTTTACGCGTGAGAGAAAGAAAATTGCTTCCTCGAAAGGCACGGGTAAAGTACGGGATGAAGTTATAATATTAGGGGTTAAAGTATGAAATTGCCGTTTTATTGCAATAGGTTCTTTGAATTGACATAGAATCTTCATGGTTTGAGGTTTTCGAATGAAACTTATTTCAAATGGTTTCTATGATGTTCTTTTTTTAAAAAATGTGAAACATTTGAATATCGACTTTCAATTGTTTTTGTTATTCAATTTAGACAAGAAAGATGGATACTGCGAAAATTCGAGTGATTATGAGGCACCCATTTTTCGTATTTTTTTATTTTATTGATTTGACGCAAGTGAGTCAATATTGTGGGTAAGGTAACGTTAAACCATGCCGCTAATTCCTGGGTAGTTTGACTAGGGTCGGCTTCCACTATCTCTCTTAATTCATCGTTATTCACCTGTGTGGGCGGTCTTCCTCGTGGCTCGTTCTTTAAGTCGAAATTTCCATCACGAAAGCGTTTAAACCAAAATCGCACGGTGCGTTCATTAGTAGACCCCTCTCCAAACGCAGCATTAATATTGCGGGCTGTTTCTGCCGCGTTAGTTCCGCGTCGGAACTCGTATTCAAAAATCACTCGAATTTTCGCAGTATCCATCTTTCTTGTCTAAATTGAATAACAAAGACAATTGAAAGTCGATATTCAAATGTTTCACATTTTTTAAAAGAAGAACATCATAGAAACCATTTGAAAAAAGTTTCATTTGAAAACCTCAAACCAATTCAATTCAAAGAACCTATTGCAATAAAACGGCAATTTCATACTTTAACCCCTATTATTAAGTTCTTGGTTTGCCTACGATGCCATGAATTTTTTATTGAGTGGGGCGACAACTGCTGGTGGCACAGATACATTGGAGATACAAGTTAGTCACAATTTTAGCTAGCTGTTTTCAAACGGGTTCGAACCTCTGTGGCATACCTAAAGTTGTAAGTACAGAAAAAGTTGCGTTTTGGTGTACAGGTTTTTATAACGTCTTGGTCCACTCAATCGACAATTAATATATATGTACGCAGCACTAACTGCCACGACTACCTCGGGCGACATCTCCGCGGCGACTGACTGGTGTGGACAGAGAAAATGTCTCGCGACATGTTGCTTACATGTTCCGAGAACACGCACCGTAGATGTTCTGGCACATGTCTCGCGACTTGACCCTAGTGAAATCGTGGCTTAAAGCTGACATCGTAATTCTTGGATAGAGTCTTCAAGTAATCCAGGTATTTTCTATTCAATTTCTGCCTGAGTTACTCTGCGTACAATGTGTACTTAAAAACATGGATTCTAATAATTTTTTTTGTTTTTTAAGAAACATCGATTTTTCATTAAATCGATTTTCTAAGAACAAAATAAATAGATTATTAAGAAATCGATTATTTCATGTCCAATGTCACATCCCTACCATTCACAGCTTAATCTGAGGTTTGCCGCACGTAATCCTCTATAGACACGACATTATTGGACTATTGGACTGGACTGGTAGTTTCACATTAAATTAGCACCAGATTGCAGATACCTATGTGGTTAGACCAGTTGGATTGGCAGATTGCGTAATTGTGTAAGCCAAATCGACCGCGTCGCGCATTCTTTTGTGGTTTGATGAACCACGAAACTTTGCACGGATAACAATGATATTTTTCACATGATTTTGGAACGCAATACAACCTCGTCAAGCTATGCGGAATCCAACATTACGGGTCTTAATGGAAGCAAATGAACTTTTTGGGCAAACTTTGTTACAACGGTGAAATTTCGGAATGCAAATTACTACCAATGACAACCAAATGACAATCGCTGACATTTTGATCTTGGTCAAACAAAACTCATCACGCTCGGTCATCATCTGGTTTTTATTCTTGAAAAACACAATGGAGAGATTGTTTGGTGTTACTTTAGTAATTTTAGCCTCGATTTTCACTTCGTCCGCTCAAGATGTGTGCGTTCAGAAGGGCCCGTGCACTTGCGAGTTTGCCAATGGTACCGGTATAGACCTCACACTCGCTGCATTGAGTGGAACTGGCCCCACTGCGTTCTATTCTGCTCAAACATACGTAGAGAAGAATACACCCAAACAGTTTGTGCTTCAGACTTATTATTTCCGTCCGTGCTTCGATGTAATGTTCATGAACAATACGTCACTTTCGAACAACACCTGTAATAAAGCATTATCGGTAAGAAATTATCGTATGTGTACCAGTTAATTTCTTGCACCACCTGTGGTTGACTGGTAGAAAATGCTTATAGCATTAGGTCCGCCACATTGCCATTGTATTTTTTTTTACTTATGTACAATAAAATTTATTAATAATAATGATTTACGAAGTTAGAGATCACAATATTAGTGCAAAAAAGAGTTCGGCTATATATTTTTTTTTATTTTTTATTTTATTTTATTTTATTTAGAACACAAAACAGGTTACAGGCACATTTACCAAATGTTACATACATTACAGATCAGATCTAGCCTATGACCCTAAACTTGTGTACCTAGCATGCATTTAGACTACTTGTAATTTTAACCTTAACTTAATTACCCTTATATTAATTTACTTTATATTATTGTATGGCCGACAAGCACATCATGGGTATGGGCTTTGTTGTACTTGTAATGTAGTATCTAACTTCATAAATATTTGAGGATTATTTCAGATTCATGTTGTGCCGCTTGTTGCATGCCTGTTGCAACAAGGATAGATCCTTATGTTTAGCATGGCAAAAAAAGGAGTACCAAAAGGAGTAGCAAAAAAAGCTTTACCAGTTTATTCATTTGTTCCTTCCAGCTGAGATAGTGTAACTGAATTAGTATCTCTTTCTGGGTTGACAAAGTTGGATTTATTTATACTTCAGTGATTTTGTCTCCTTGTCACAGATATGTCGTCATGAGTACACCTTGAGTTTGAATGGAAATGTAACAGACATTTTCAAGATAGATTCTGGTGTCTACAACTTCATGGGAACTAAGAATAAAACAACATTCAGTGCTGATGGAAGCAGTGTTACCTATGCTAATGCTGAATCGTGAGTGTATTATTGGTTACTTACTTGTCGACTTAGCTCAGATTTAGGGTGCCTATGATGTGTGTCTGTCTGATCTACCACGGTCCTTTTCTTTTGAAAAACGTTGAGTTCTTTTGAGCTGAGTTTCGTCAATTCAGTATTTGACACGATCAACAAAAATTATTTCATAGGCTCGATTAAAACAAAAATCTCGGAAAATGTATCTCTTTTAGTCAATTACTAGTTATTACAATTTTGAAATAGATTAAACATAAAAAGAGTGCTCTGAAATGTGACGTCATACATAAACCACTATTTTCATACAAAATTCTGTTTTAAAAGTAACTCATTTGATATTTTGTCAAATACCCAATTGTAAATCAGTAGGTAGGTGTAAATATTTATTCATGAATAACCCAATACGCCACAAGACAATGTGTGGAACTTTATTCAGAATCACCCAAGAATAAAGCAATAGGAAAAAATGCACCACAAGACATTGTATCATTAAAACTACAAAATTTTTCAAGATAACAATGTCTTGTTGATAGATAAAGTTCTAAGACTGACTTGCACCACTTAAATGTCACTGGGATTTATTTCGACTTTTGTATGAAGAATTTAGTTAAATGCTGATTAAGCCGCATTTAAGAAAGTGGTGCAAGTTGGCCTTAGTTACCTACAAAGTTAAAACTTAGTTAAGTATGAAAACTAGTTTTGGTAGCTAATCAGTAGGTACGTATGTAAATGCACACAAACCATCATCAAACAGGTTCTTTAGAGCAGCATTAGTAACCAATGAGCTACAACTTGTTTATTATTGAATTCACTAAAAAAGTTTGAGTTGGTTTTTTTCAAGCTTTGCAAGTTTACAAATAGTAGGTATATTATAATTTTTTAATAATACACTACCACCTTTACTACTTTTCTTTTCATGATATACAATAATATCCCTAATAAAATGAGAAAACAGCAGAGACCTTAGACAACTTTGCATTGTTACAAGACTTTTTTTTGTCTTATGGCTTAAACAACTTAGATTGCGATGAAAAAACGAGCAAAGTGTGGGTCGGACTTGTAAATATTTATGGTTCAAGAGATAAAGCCCTTTGTACATCAGAAAGACAGACATAGTGGGCATGTTAAACAAAATAAACTGTTTATACCCTTTGGGTATTCAGGGGACTCTAAAAGCCGATTTTACACCCAACAGAATATTGGGCCTAACAGTTTGAAAAGCCGATTTGACGACCCAACAGAATATTGGGCCTAACAGTTACATGTTTGACTGTTAGGTGTGGGTACCCCATTATACAGGGTGTTTGCAAAAAGATCCGGTAGAACTTAAGGAACTCTATAAAGCTGATTGTGTGCAACTTCAAGCTTCTAATTCACATTGTTCTACTTCACCATCATTATTCAATTCAATGCAATATTATATTTCAGACATTACAAAAATACAAACAAATTTTAAGAAAACACACACAATGTTAAATTATTTCCTGGTTTCACCACACTACACTATTTAAGGTGCCACTATTCCATCTGCCACATGACTGGGCAGTCACATCTGCCAGCTATAACTCAGAATGCTGTTATTGCTGCCTCGGACCCGGCTGAGCCGCCTGAGGCGGTTCTTTTCCTCATTATAGATAAAATTTGTATGGATGGCAATATTAAAAGAAATCTGTGATAGAAATAACGCATCAACTGATTATTAACAAAATATACAATATATTTTATCCTGGTAGGTAATGTGTTTCTGTGCAACTTATAATATTCCTTTTTTAACATGCATGTCGGCAAATTACAGTGTCTTGGATGCAGCCCTCGATAGTAACAAATATTATGCTTGTTTATTTGCAGTTCCACCATCGTGCAGCTAGTTTGCGCTCAGACAGAGAACAAACTTTATGTTTTTTCTACGGAAGACCCAGCAAGTATAGTGAGTTTCCAATATAGCTTTTTTTAATATTTAGTCAGTTGGTCCCCATTTTTGCAAGAGAATTGAAAGAAAAATTTTAATTAATTTCAGGGTTATATGAAAATTGTTAAGTGGTTTATGTTACCAGAGTTCTGTTCTGAGTGGACAGACTGCCTCGTTGGTTTAGCGGGTTCGATTCCCACTGGGGGCTGCCGTACACTTGTACAAGTGGCCTCCGTCTGCGTGTATTCCATGTTCGTGTTGCCTGGTTAAGTTAGTTTTCCGATTACTCAGACGCCTGGACTGATTTGGAAGTCTTTTTTTCTTTTAAAGGGTGACTTTCCCGGTAGTCCCATTGTCATCAAGTCAGTATCTGATGATGGGATCCTGGAGAAATCGCGGGAATTTTTTAAAATTTTAAAGGCACACTTGAAGCGATTTGGATGTTTTTTTATAGCGTGCGTTTCATTTCAGAAAAGCAATGGGCATTGTCTTAAAAAAATAAGTTCTGTTTGTATATATTTTTTTCGAGAAAATAGGTAATTTTGAGAGACTAGGCTGAATATTTCGGTTCGGGCTGCTTTAAGTAATTAATTATTAAAGCGAAAAAAAACTCAAGTCTGCCAAACCGGAAGTAGGTCATGCATGGAAGTACGTCATCAACTGAGATCCTACGAGCTGTCAGTTTCTAGTGTTACCATGATTCGATACAAGAACTCTTTAAATAAACAAATCTGAAGAGACTCCTAATCTGTGCAAACTTAAAAGATTATATTGTATTGTTTGTTTACGGAATACCGAGATGTCAATATCTTGGCGTTTGTTCAAAGATTTTTTTTCTAGCGACTCATCTAAAACCGCATTTCAGTTACCATTGATCAGAAGATCCCTTAAGAGCAGGAGACGATCGATGCTGCGGTCAGGTTCTCGAATTAACCGCGGTTTTCAGTGTGGTGAGAAGTCATCGACCTAACGGCTGCTTACGATACCGTGTGGATAATAATACCATACATTAGGATCTTCAGACTTAAGGAAGATGCTCTTACGAACAGACCATTCCAGGTATTTCCAGGCGAACATTCAAGCAGTAGAAGATCCTTATGTAATGGCCTACCCCAGGGCTCGGTGCTAGCCCCGCTACTGTTCAATATGTATACTCACAACCTCCCTAGCACTCCATCGAGGAAATTTGGATATGCTGACGATCTAGCCCTAGTAACCCACAAAAGTTTTGAAACTGCCGAAAAGGTAGTGGAAGCAGACTTGATAGCGATGGACGAGTACTACACACATTGGCGCCTCTGTCCCAACGCCACGAAGACAGAAGTATGCTGCTTCCACCTCAACAACAAACAAGCAGACAGAAAACTAAAAGTGAGATTCCGAAACACCACTCTTCAGCCCTTTCTTACCCAAAATACCTTAGACTTAGTCTCGATAGAATTCTCTCGTACAAAAAACATCTCCGAAAACTGGCAGGGAAGATGAAAAGCAGAAACAGCATTATACGCAAGCTCACTGATACCTCATGGGGTGCTAGTGCTGCATGTCTGAAAACCTGGGCTATGGCACCAGCCGAATACTGCGCCCCTGTGTGGAAGAACAGCCTGGCGATGGTACAGAGCTCAACCATTCAATGAGGTTAATTAAGGGATAACGCCAACCTCAACGTAATGGCTGCCTGCTCTCAGCAACATCCGTCCTCCACATATCCGCAGAGAAATGAGCCTAGGACGGTAGCTTGAGAAAATTGGTTCAAATTCGTTACTCCCCATTTACGATGACCTGTGCCATCTTGTGACTACAAGACTTAAGTCACGTGATCCACCCGCGAAAACCTACCACACCTACACCCCTTCGTGGAGACCCAGCTAAGCATGGTTAGGCGGCTAGAACGCCAACTGCTCTCGTAATGACATTTCTGAGCTTAACAGCCATGAACGACTTGCTGGCTTCAAATCAACGCGAAATGTTTGGTGCCGCCTTAACCGCCTCAGGACGGGAGTGCGCAACTGCACCTACCATTGGCACATGGTTGCCATGATGGCCGCCGTGTGGCGCCGGATTAAGAATAGCGTCACTCCATTTCCTTCCGTGGATGTCGTAAAGGTGACTAAGGAAATCAATTGCCGGGAGACGGGGAGCAGCGTCTTCCTGAGATTCCAACCGCATACTGCGATCGCCAACCCGCCTGCCAAGCGTGGCGATTATGGCAAAACCCCTCATGGTTATGAAAACCATGAAGGAGGCCTGTGTCCTGCAGTGGGCGTCGAATGGCTGATGATGATGCCATGATGGCATGGCACAAATGGGGCTGGTGCGATTCAGCAGCCTGCGAAAGTGGACACCCACATAAAACCATCGACTATTATAGTCTAAGAATGTGAATCGACTAAGTCCAATGGCTGAAAGATGATTTCGAAAACCACTCCGGCGATTCTTACCTTAATAATTGTAAATTTTGACCTAAAATATTTTAATATTTTATTATAGTTAATTAAATATACAGTGCCATACGAAAATATTAAACCTACTTTCATTCACGTGTGTAACGAACTTTAGAAGGTCGAATTAGTCACACACTTATTTACAAAAATACAAGAAGTCATTGAGTATTATTAATTTATAATAGCATTATATTTACTGGCCTTTATACCTTTAAAATTAAGTATAATTTGTAACTATTGTCAATACTTACGACAATGCCCATTTAGAAAAATATTTTTTTAAAATAAAAACCAACTTAAAAACACTACAACTCTAAAAACAGAAATAATTTAAACCAATAAACCTTTGAATTCGAAGCCGGTGCCAAGTTACATGACCAGCACATATATTTTGGGCACCGACTCCAAGTACACGTACGTTTAAATAATTTCTGTATTTTTAGTGCTGTAGTGCCGTTTTTTTTGGTAATGAAGAAACGGTTTTCAGGTTTTGCGTTGATTGATTGATTTGATTATCTAATGGCAGATAAATAATATGAGAAAAGTTTGCGTATTTCAATAACACGTTGTATAGACTGCTGAGAAATTGTACCTATTTTCAGGTGCTAGCTTTCTACTCCAGGGAAGCTTGTCTCAGGCAGATTGAGGAGCTGGGGCGGTCGTTCGGCTCAACACTGTGCATAATTTTCTTCACGCTGGTGATATTCTACCTGGCGCTCGGTGTTCTTACCAGGAAGTTCCTCATGGGTGCCACGGGCCTCGAAGTGATACCCAACCTTCCCTTCTGGCTTGGATTGCCAGACCTTGTCAAGGTACAGTTCGATTTTTTCCGTTTTTCCAGAGACCTAATATAATCTGGGTATCTTTGAAACTAGAGTTAACCGGTATTTATCAAACCCTGTCTTCGTTTACCATAAGCGGTGATTAGAGTCAAGTATTTACCTGTACTAATTAAAAAAAAAGTTCAGTTTAATTGTTATTATGGACTGCTGATTCATCTGGTACAATTTCCCCAATGTTAGTCAAGACCATAGTCAATCACAAGCAAATAAGGCACAGTCTGAATTTTGAGGCAAGCGGAGCTGCTTGTTTTCGAATTAATGAAAGTTTAAGCTCTTTAATTAATATTTTATACAAATGAAAGCTATTAGAAGCTCGTTTTCGATTTCCATAAAATTCCATTTTGAAGAGTATAATTTTTTTTAAAAATGCCTAAAACATAAACTTGTGTTTGGGAGAGGAATATTTTACGTTTAGTACGGCAGACAATGCTATAAGGGTGGACATAAAAAAGAGGTGACTGGATGTTGGTGAAAAGGAACATTGAATTACTTTAGAGGATATAAGCTGCCCATGACTTCCTCTATCTATCTGTATGCCAACTTTAATCCAAATATGGCTTTGCCTCACATGTCAGATTTAGTTAAAAAACATATCCTAATTAGGTACAATATCCGATAAATGCTATTACACTGTAATGGAATATTTCTCTGAAAGATTCTAATACTTCGTTAGACATACCAACTTGACATACCTAGTTCTACGTGTTTGACATGCATTACCATGGCATATGACTCAAGAGCATATGACATGGTTTAAGTACCTACTCATAACGATTTTGACAATTTTATATTTGTTCCCTCCTATTTGGTGCTCTCTCTTATTAAAAAAATTGTATTTTTACAATGACCAAACATCATCATCAACCCATTATGTCCCCACCGAGGGGCACGGGTCTCTTCCCTAAGGAAGGTACAGGCCATACTCCACCACGGGGGCCAACTCCGGATTGGTAAACCAAACATGCAGAACAAAAATTTATTATTGTACCATCTATTCACACTCATGTTTCGCAAATTAATAACAGCTGAGTAGTGCTAATAGCTGTATCCAGGTGATAGTTTGCCCGACGATTATAATCATCGCCAGGCAAAATAGTGTGTCAAACTTTATATTTCGTTTCATTCAGCTTTGGTCTACATGTAAACAAACCGTTCATAAAAATCGTAAAAATACAGGAAGATTTAATGTCTATCAAGTTGTTTGCTTGTCCTAGTTCATTCATTCATCTCATTAATTCGAGAAATATCAATCCCTTTTGTAAATTTTTCGACTTTGAGTGTTTAAATTGGTGTTTTTTTTTTCACACCCAGATTAAATTACATCAGATTTACGATAAGATGACTAATACTCTTCTTCTTCTTTGTCTTTGCCTCTTTCCATTATTTGTGGTCGGCTCTCCTCATTCGTTTGCTCCAGGATTTTTTGCCAAATTGTCTGTTCGCTCAATTGGGCTCGCTCCAATTCCTGTCGACAAAACGACTATAATGAAGTAATTTTGCTCAGCACACATAACAGTGTATCTTACATGGAGAGCACTCGACACACAGATAAGATAGGCTGTTCAATAAGTAGTCACAATGAGGTAAAGAAAATACTGGCAGGCATAGCCCACTATTTATTTATTACTTATATGTCGACATAATAGAATGAGACAAGTTTGATGCTCTTTTGTTTTTTCAATCATAGAAGGTTCTTACTTGGTTTCTGTCGCAACGAGTAATCGAGAATAGAGGAAATTGAAGTTCGCCGTATCTGCCGTGTCACAGATCTGTGTCCAAGTTTGTATAGACCTATCTATGCATGAAAAATTTCTACTGAACAAGTAAATTAAGACTTGCAAGATACGTTACGGCGTTCATGCTCCTCCTAATTCTACGAGTGCACGTTGGTCTGAGAAGAACATCCACTAATGACGACTCGCGCTCAGGTCGCCCTACGAATGCGGTAACTGAAGAAATGATTAAAAAATTTTTAAAAGTTGTTTTGGCGGATCGTTGTACTACCGTTCGTTTTATAGCTGGATAACTAAAGATTTCAATAGGGAGTGTTCATAATATAATACATGACCATTTGGGAATGAACAATGTCTCAGCGCGTTGGGTGCCTAGAATGCTAACGGCCAAACAAAAACGAATCAGTCTGAGAATACAACTGTTACAACAAGATCCTGACCGGTTTTTGGCTCGATTTCTAACTATGTATGAAACATGGCTTCACCATTACGATCTTGAAAAAAAAAACAATCCATTCGAATTGGTGGAAAATCCGCCATATTCTCCAGACCTTGCGCCTAGTGACTTTTATCTATTTCCGAGATTGAAATAATATCTAAGAGGCCAGAAATACGACGATGATAACGCAATGATCGCCTAAAAGGTTTTTGTAGAGAATCAAGATGAAGATATTTTTAAGAAAATAATTTAATTTTAGAAAAATGATTCTCTAAGTGTATACAACTAAGAGCGGTGGTAGCCTAGTTGGTAAATAAGATAACATTTGATAAAAGTTAATTGCATCTAATTTATTCTCACTACTTATTGAACCCCCCCCCCCCCTAGTATAATAATAAACCATTCATTTTAGGCAACTAGGACCATACAATAAATACCATAACCTAATTATAAATACAACATGAAAATACCAAGTATAGTAGTAGTAATTAGTGGTTGTGCTCAGTTGTCAGTTTGTCAGCGGTGTCGTTGTATTGGTAGAAAACTTGCCCGTTACTGACGCGTTTCTGGGTTCCATTCTGCCATGATATGATATGGCATGGCATGACTTTTCTATTTTACCTAAGTGCATTTACGAACTTGTAGTTGGCAATACCACTCGCTGACGGTGAAAGAAATCATCGTGTGAAAACCTGGGTTTCTGAAGTGTCCATATATTCTCTCTCCGAGATGTCCTTTGCCTGGCAGTGGAGCGTTTATAATCTCTTGTTGTGGTTCCAAACTAGGATACCCTGTGATATGGTAACCAGACGAAGACATCACAAAAATGGAAACACACCCAGACTGAAGCCATTTGTACAAAACAAAGTACGGCGTCTGCCACTCGGAATTGAACCCACGACCTCTGTCTTGGTAGCTCAACGTTTTACTGCTATAACAACGAGGCAGTCATTAGCAGTAACACGTTCGATAACCATACCAGAGGTCGCCAGATCTTGGGTTCGATTTACGCTGGCTGCGGGCCGCCATACTTTGATTTATACAAATGCCCTCATTCTGGGTGTTTTTTCGTGTTTGTGGTTTCCTTGTACTATGTTGCCATATCACAGAGTATTCTGGTATGGGACCGGTGGATTCCGTAATTTCTCCACTGCATGGACTCGTACGATTTAACCTATTCCGAACTGTCAATTACTTATATATTTGGACACTTAAGAAACGTTAAAATGTATAACCCGGTGGACAGTTACGGAATAGGCTGATTGGACAAATTATTGTGAAATTCAAATCAATTCAAAGTACGAGTAACACAGAAAACGCGACTCGATGAACGTTACAAGTTAAACAATGTGTCCATTTCAAAGTCTATATCGTTGTGGAGAAAAATTGACAATATAACTCCTTTCTTATTTGTGGAGGTTATATCATTCATACGTTTTCTTTTCCAGGATGGCTGGGCGTTCGCCCGGAACGGCTTCAAGCTACCGGCCCGCGGCTCCGGCGCCACCATCAGCCCCGACCCAAACTCCTACGACAGCATATAACAGCGAACCGAATCACCTGCCTCCCAGCTGGTTCTACTGGAGTGAACGCACCCGGATTGTCTCGTCGGTCGTCAATAAGAAATCGGACGGTTCACTTTTCGTTTATTTTTGTCTATTTACGCAGCTTTAATTTGGAATTAATCATCTAAACACAGAATGAACGTCGAATGCCGTTTGAATTGGTTAGATCCAACAATGTTGCATCAGTTCATACGGCATAAAAATGTCTCATCAGAGAATGAACGTGCATTCGGATTACTTCATTGCATTTTGGCTCCCGTATTGTGTAGCGCGGTCGATTGAAGTTTATTGAGCTCTTATCTGCTTCTCGCTCAAACGATGGATGGCACTATGTGTTAGCTTTTTTTTTTGTTTGACCGTGTTATAAAAATGAATGTTCATTTTGACCATGTCGTTGAACCGAGTGAATCGTCTGGTTTTGCCTCAAGAGAATGAATTAGTAATTACATTTAATGATTCACGTGTCCACACACACATAATTCTAAATTAAATGGGTCTAATTGCGGCTGGCTTTGTTAGGTAATCTTAAATGGTAATGATTTATCCAGCAACTAGTTGCAACCAGATATGACGCCGGGTGGCGCTTAAGTGACCACGTAGACGCTTTAGTGCCTGTGACCGATATTTACACGTTTATGGCTTACTTCATACATGCATGGCTTACCTAGAAACGATTGGCTATGTGCAAAGTGACTAGTGAGGACAATGACTAGAGAAATGAAACATTTCGCGAATGAAAAATAATCGGTTTTAATTCTTCTGTTTATGGGTTTCTCGTGGAACAGTAAAATAAGTCCCTAATAGTTGCGATTGTGAGAAGGAGTCGCTGTCGTACACATAGCCAATCCACTCACGGTGTCTGCCTTCACAATAAAAGTGTGGTGTTCTTACTGCACAAATGTACGTAACTAGGCGGGCCCACGGCACTGCCTCCGAACGAGCGCGGCAGCCTCGCTATCATCGCGAGGCTGTTGCGCGCGGCAAGGCCGAGCCATTTGTTTGTTCGTTCATAAGCAGCCTATATACGTCCCACTGTAGGGCACAGACCTCTCAGAGAGAGTATGGGCTTAATCACCACGCGTGCCCACCGCGGATTGGCGATTTCAAGCGCTGAGGTATGTGAATATCTCAGACACTTAGGTTTCCTCACGTCACCGTTAGCGAGTGGTATTGCTACTATAACTTCACAAATGTGCATAACTTAGAAAACAAAGTCATAGGTACATGCCCGCACTGGGAATCGAACCTGGGTCTTTCGCTTTCGAGTCCAATGCTCTACCCACTAGGCTGCCACCGCCTTTCGTTCGTTTGCGTAATGAGATTATTCGTGCAGCGTCCAGTGGCACCTTCACTTATACTACATGGGTGAAGGGACCACTCGGACGCTGCAGTGCCTGAGACAGTTTTATTGATCTAGTAGGCTTTCCCAGCACCTATACCATCCTGGCAGTTTAGTCGGCCTGGCCCACAGGAAAGACGTGCGGAGCCCACCAAGCCGCGGGTTTCCTCACAATGTTTTCCTTCACCGTTAACGTTATTGCTATTACAAATTCGCAAACCATATCGCAGGCAATACCATAATAAATCTATAATGAATATAGTTAGTATAGCGGTGATAGCGGAGCGGTAGAACGCCGGCTTCTCATTCGGGAGGTCGTGGGTTCGAATCCCGGCATGTACCCATGACTTTGTTTTCTAAGTTACGTACATTTGTGAAGTTACGGTAGCAATACCACTCGCTAACTGTGAAGGAAAACATCGTAAGGAAACCTGAGTGTCTGATGTGTTCACATACCTCAGCGCTCGAAATTGCCGATCCGCATTGGGCAGGCGCGGTTTCAAGCCCATACTTACTCTCTGAGAGAAGACCTGTGCCCTGCTGTGGGATGAATATAGGCTACATAAAAATAGTACATTGTTACTCTAGGAGTGAAAGTAACTCTCGCTACGCTCGGGCGCCAAACCTCGTCTCGGGAGTCCCGAGTCGGGACTAAATAAGTCTTTCACCCGAGGTAAACACGTTTCATTACGAATATAAGGAAGTAAAAATAAAAACACGAATTAGCTAATATGTTAATACATCCCTCTATACGGAAGTGCAAACAAAACTCGAAAAAACAAATGAAGATCGGATTGCCGCTTTCCCGCCTTTTTTTTCATCGCTGGCCAGCTGAAATTTGAACAGTTCAACAGAAATTTTGAAATAGGACTAGTTTTTTTTTTAATAATTTAAAATCTCCCGAGGGCTGAAAAGTATAACTTTCAACCCGCTTCTCAGGCAACTTCAGGGTTGCGATTAGACCCTTTAAATGTAGAGCTAAGGTGAAGTTTGTGCGCTTGAGTCATATAAATTGTGCAGAGAATATTCGCACCAAGCCCTTTTCTTCTATTATTGTCTATTCCTGTATAAGTCTTGTCTAACTCCTGGTGTTGGCGAAATTGA
Source organism: Yponomeuta evonymella (assembly GCA_963969515.1). Taxonomy (NCBI): domain Eukaryota; kingdom Metazoa; phylum Arthropoda; class Insecta; order Lepidoptera; family Yponomeutidae; genus Yponomeuta; species Yponomeuta evonymella. The sequence goes on along the minus strand of OZ018355.1, from coordinate 7,658,379 downwards.
ATTGCGTTGCGTTGGATTAAATCAAGTATTTTGTTCTTAAAACGTGAGAACGATTTATTGTTGAGTTTACGCTTGTCAATGATTATTTCATGCGAGTATGATTTTATTTAGAAAACATATACGACCCCTTGAGTAGGTTTGAAAATAATTAAAAGTAGATTTTTCCAAAGGTCTTTTCCATCTTCCTTACGCCAAATGAAGTTATTTGCTGGTTATTACTAGCGAACGCTCGCCTGATTATTTAGTATGTTGTGTGGAACTTTTCTTTGTAATCAATACAAGTCTTTGTTGCCTAACTCATCTTGGCTTTACGAATTTCACGAAATTCCTCTTCCCTAAATTGTTCTTCCGTGAATTGAATTACGTGCTACCTACACTTGCCATATAAGTCAAAGATATTGTAATAGATAATGTATATAAATATGTTTCGAACCGTGCCAATTTAGACTTTAGAACTAGATTGATGCTTCGGTGATTTTCAAAAGACGGTGTCGAGCGAAGGTTCTTATACCTTCTTAAAACCAATTTGGTTCATACAAATTGGTAGTATTTTACAGTACTGCTCAAACTAAAGATAAATGTTTTCAAGGGGGTTTGCGCTATTGATAGGCTAAGGGCCGGTTTCTGAATTGAGAATTTCACTAAGTAAATACTTAAGTAACGTTCTGTTACGCTCTTTTCTGTTTAATTCGAAGAGACAGCACTACGGTTTACTATTTACTTCGCGAAATTCTCAATTCAGATACTGGGACATAAGGACTATCCACATTACTACGGCGACGTGCGAACTAAACTTAACCCTCAAACTTTCACGGTTAGAGACTATTGTGGTCTGTAGGCTAGTGCAAAAAAAACCCGCCCTGTGCGGCTGACGAGCCGTTCATGGCGACGGGCTTTTTGCACTTGTCCTGTAACTTCGTAAGTATTCAAGGACTATTTTAAATTGAAACCGCGTCGCTCGTACGTCGCCAGCCCTTTGTCAGGTGAGTTGCCTTTATTGTCTTTATGTTAGTCCTTTTCTTTAGCTTTTAGAAGTTATTCTAAAAGCGATTAATTGAATCGATTTAAAAATATGTGTTGTTGTTAGAATCCTTATGTCATTCTGGGTAACAGAAGGGCACCTAAAACAAAACTGGCGGTGTTTTTAGTTTTTGTAATGACAGTTTAAAAAGTATACGTCGAAATAAATACGTGAACAGAGCACAATCGTATTGATTACTTATTTTTATATTACTGTATAAATAGAAATGCGCAAGCACGAGTAAAAAGCATATTTCATAATATATTATTGTACTGCATGGAAATGATATTATTACATTAAATTGTCATAGAGCATAATACAAACACGGCTTTAAATGTACCGTAATAATACATGATATAACTAAAATCAATGTTTGATATTTCACTTAGGTAGTTAGCAATACTTATTTAAATAAATACCATATTATGTAATGTTATTAAGATACCGTGAATTAACTTAGAGTAAATGTTTATACATAATATCTGTAATCAGCGCATCAATGAATCATTTCTTTGCATAAAATAATAAACCACATGTTATTGGCTTATGTAACATAACCGCCGAATAAAAAAGAAACAGTATATTTATAGTTATGTTTAGAATCGAAGTAAGTAAATAACATATTTTTATACATAATTCCTCTGAAGCATATCTGAATGTTTTGGCAAGCAACGGACCAATGTGGTAGCAGAAGTTACAACCGATGGAGTAGTTTGTAGAGCTTAAACTTATTTGATAGCAACAAAAACATTCTCAAATGTCTCCTATCAGCTAAAAATCCGCTTGGAATAGAAGCAGCTTTAACGATGACTAAAACACGTCCAAGTACGAGCCAGACCCGCCCACCGAGGGTTTTCTATAACGATGTATATGAAAATGGATTTTCTTTAATTAAGTTCTGTACTTTTCGGGGAAACTTACATTTGGCGGGTTTTTATTGTTCGTTGTTGTACCAGAAGTACAGGAACTGCACTATAATCGCACCAAGTCTTACACTTCTATGTAGGTATTACCGTTTTTACGATAGAACAAAAACAAAAATTGTAAAAAAAAAATACATTTTCCCCCTCTTTATTTTTTAATTTTTGTATTTTTATTAATTGTTGGGCAATCCGCCATAATTGCATATATTTTGTGAAAATTCCAACTTCCTATTACAGTTCAAGAGAAAATGCCTTTTATAGGTCAGATAGGCATTGTAGGAATAGTAATAGGGTCCGTTTGCACACTTCGGGTGCGGATCCCTAAAAAGGATAGCTTCGTCAGATTTAGCTTTCTGCACAACCATTATTGTTTCTAAGTAATAAAAATATAGTTCTTGTGTTGTATAAGAATCTCGGTTGTACGTAAGTAAAGTCGTCAGCACATAATTTTACCGTAAATCCGAAGTAAGCATTATCTCCCTCCATTACCATGCCGGAGGTCGACGGTTCGATTCCCACTGGGGCCGCCGTACGTTTTTAGACATGGCCTCAGTCTAGGTGTATTTCCACGTTTGTGATGTCCTTGCCTGGTTGCCATAGCACGGTGTCCTAGTTTGGGATCAGGACAGGATTGTGTCGTGTGGAAGTTATTATTATTATGTAAAGGTTGATATATTTTTTTTTTGTGATATCGCTTGTGACGTTACCGGATCTGAAGCTTGGTACATCGGGCGGGCTAAGATCGTAGGTGTAGATACGGCCTTTATTCACGTTTCCAGTTTTATGTCTTTTTCTGTCCTACGAAACTGGAATTACTGTCTCGGTTAGCCGACAAAATTAAATAAATAAAAGTCCCACTGCTGGGCAAAGGCCTCCCCTTTAGCTCTCCACCCCTCCCTGTTCACTTCCACCTGACACCATTGGGGCTACGTGAAAAGTCCCGTCTACACCTGACATGTTACTCGGACAGGGCGTGTAAATATTTATGTGCTGACCACTTGTTTTCAATGTTGTTTTCATTCGGTTAAAGTTTAAAAGGTGTATAATTTAGCTTACTAGTCACATGTTTTTGGTAGATTCAGTAACTAGTGAAATGCATCTACTTAATTTCAATGTATTGTTAGTTTCATGTGCTATCAATAACACATTTTTAAACTTGTACCGCTATAAAGTATGTGTATTTTTGAGTGTAAAATAGGTACTCGTTTGGTTAAATAAATATGTTGTTTCTAAGGTTATTAATGAAAAAATATTTTTATTGCTCAATAAACAGTTTTATTCTTACGCTAGATATTATGAAACAAAGTGCACAAAATCCCGATAAAATACTTTGTGGAGCATTTGTCTGCGTGAATATTTTACTTTATATTTTTACCAATACTATTTATATATAAATCTCGTGTAGGTACAGGGTTATCACTAAAATGCGCAATTCCTAAAAAACCCAAATAGAGTTAGAGCTATACAGGAAGTTGTTATGTTATTGTATTTTTATTAGATTTAGATTCGCGCTTAGCGGCACGATTTAATTCGAGGCAGAAAATTGCGTCAGTAAACCTAGTACAGTCGACAGCGGTCAACCTTTACATTTTTGGTCGCAAAGTCGTCCTTAACTTATCTAATTAGAGTGCACGTATGTAAAGATTGATGTGCTGTCGACTGCACGTATCCTGAAAGTACATAGGGTCATGGACTTACACCTTGGATTATTTTGTTAGATAAATTTTAAAATAATGCATGTAAGTTTCAAGGACAGGCAGTAATTACGCTGTTCAGTACTCAAACAGTTAAAGGTATCTGGAAGCCGTAATCGGTAGCACTGTCTAACAAGCACTTGGTTAGGTGGGTAGCTCGCTCGCATCCTTTGATTCCGTCACTCACTGTTTCATCGTTCACTGAAAAAACACGTTATCGTGTTAGGTAGGTTACAATAGGTTAAATACAATTTTTTATCTTACGGTGTTATTTATAAAGACAAGTTTCCTCTAAAATATTCCTCAAATGGGTTTAAAATGGTCTGTGGTAAAGGCGTTCCCCTTATCATATACTAACTACTATTATTGTAAAGTGCGTCAAGTTTTATTGGGTTTAATAATGTTATAATTGATTTTCAATTGGTCAGAAAATTTAAAAACATGCTATGTGGGTCTAAGTACTGTTTCTGAACCAGACCAGTCAAACTATTTCGTTACCGGGGGTGATGACACAAATAAAAAAATACCAGCCCTGCGTCTTGATTACGTAACTTTTCACATATACCTACTATAGCACAGGGTATCTATCCTAGTTTGGGACCAGGACAAGTGATTGTGTTGTGTGGAAGTTATTTCTCGTATTTATGAGAAATGAAAATGAAACTTTTTCATTTTATTTATATGGGTACCTATCTGTGTGCAAAAACGAAATATCTACTGAACTTTGTCCTACAATTATTATTATGGGTCTCAATACGACTGTCAGGTCTCAGATATCTACTGAAACGCGATATCCATTATCATCATCATCAGCCCACCTCTGCCCACTGCTTTTCCCCATTGCGCCATCTTTCGCGGTCTTTCGCCGTTCGCATTCACGGGCCCTTTGACGACTTGATCACGTCATCCGACCAACGGGCTGTCGGATATCCAGTATGTTTGAAATATTACGCCTCATATCTATACGGCAGAGCTTTGTAAACATTCTGCTTTCGCACACATGTGTACGTTAAAAAATCGAGGCGCTGATTGCAAAGTTATTCCGATCTTTCCCAACTGCCACCATCTAGTCTGCCCAATTTAAAAAAAGTCTCATGCACCACACACAGTTTGCCCGCATTACGAAGGCGTGATCATTGGCACTAGATTTTCTGATCTTTCCAACTGTCACCCCCACCTGTTAGAAGTTGGTTAAGGGTGAAGTCAGTGGACTGTAGATATGAAGGCGGCACTAGGAACCAGAGAATTGATTAAAATTTAACACAACACACGCGCCATGGATTCGGCCACAGAGAGAGAGAGAGCGACCAGTCTTACCAACTTAAAGCGCCAAAAAAGGAAACATGAAAAAATACTTGTGTTGCCATAAACACACCTAAGAGCTGTGCACCGAGTTGTAATTCTAGGGCTTCTAGCCAGCGACCACACCTTTGCAACTCTGCAATCTGATAAATATAGCACGCGGAACTGATGGCCGATGGGGCCGAAAAGTTCTTGAATGGAGACCACATCGGCAAGCGCAGCGTAGGACGACCAGCCACAAGATGGACAGATGACCTCATCCAAGTGGCAGGAAGGCGCTGGGTGCAGGCCGATTACAACCGGTCTTTTTCCATGGAGGAGGGCTATGTCCAGTAGTTGACTTCTTGTGGCTGAATGATGATGATGATGAATCTGATAAATGTGAGGGATGGTCCGTCATATTGCTGCAAAATTAAAATAAACGATTCCTGCTACAAAAAAATACAGATGAAACAACCAACCTTTTTTACAGAAGTCGAATAGTTTCTTGGAATTCTCCATCTTAGTTGCGTCGTCATGGTGTTCCTTTTCCGAAGTAATGATGGCGCTCTCCAAATCAAAGTTGCCTTTGTCATCCAACTATAAATCGAAGAAAGACAATGCTTAGAGTTTCAAACAAATGGTAACATTTTACTGTCATAGCTGCCAAATGAAGACAATTTGAAAATTCTATAAAATGCCAATTCAGTGTGGTTAGTAAAATAATAAATAAAAATAAAATAAAAAATTTAAATATTATTTATTACGAAATTTCACAATTCATAAAAGGGTAAAGAGCCCGTACTAGGTAAAAGCCTGTATTACGGGAAGTCCTGTTAATATTTAGATGTTTCTCATGGTACACGCACAGTTAAAAAATGGCTGAACGGATCTGGATAAAATCTATGTGACACACACACACACACACACACACACACAGACAGATACACACGCACGCACGCATGCACGCACGGACGCACGCATGCATGCATGCACGCACGCAGGCACGTTAAAATGTGAACGAACAAATCTTAAAATGTTGCTAATGTCACATACACGCGCGCACACATACACAAAGGTTTAAATGTTGCTAATGTTTTTGGCATACCCAAGTCATCTTCCTGTAGACGCATGCCAGTAAGCACTTGGCGTTCTCCGTCTCCGGTATCTTGTGTTCGTGTAGCGCCTTTATCTCTTCCGGGGTGACGGGAAACTCGCTGTTGCACTCCAAGCCCATTTTCATGAAGGACGCCTTGATCTCAGCCTCGCTACGGCACTGGATACGATTTATACAGCGTTAGCTCTACAGGGTGACTTCGAATTCATTCGACAGTTATAAGGGGACATTCTTACCATGATTTAGAAACATACTTGGTGTTACTTTCGAAATAAATAGCGCGTCAAAAAGTTTTTTTATTACCTAAGTATCCGAAGTTACTTAAGTAATAAAACAAAAAGTAATAAACATCTAAAATAGAATATGGTGTAAGCGTCCTATGGTTGGTGCCGGCCAACTTAATGGTTCCTTAAATTGTTTACGGATATCGGACAATAGACAACTTAACAATTAAATATAACCGAAAACAATTTTTGAAGTTACGGACGTTTCCAACCATTGCATAGGTCAAACATCATGAAAAATATGTTCTACCATTACTATTAAATGACTAATTATACGGTTTATAGTAATGAAAAGAACATTCCCTCATAATTTTGCGAACGATTTCAAAATACATATATACATAAACTCACGTTTTTATCCCAGAGGGGTAGGCAGAGACCTGGGACTGCCACTTGCCACGGTCGAAATTTCTAAATCTTTGGCCTACACAGCCCACGTCCCCTCGACAATAATGCTTTTCGTTTCGAATGACTACAATGTTATCCATGCCTAACCCTGGTTCGTCGTACGCCCTCCGTCGGTGTACGGTAGAATCTGTTTTCGGCAGAATCTTGATTGGGCAGATTCGGCTTTAGACAGCGCTATTTACGTTAACAATTTGTTAACAAAATTTTGACGGTTACCAGTTGTTTTTATGCCATAGACCGACAGAACAGACATTTGTTAACATTAACATTTACATACAGGCACATACATTGCTTCTGGCCCCGCACTAGGATACCCTGTATCGTGGGAACCAGAAACAACGACATCACAAACATGTAAAATTGTAAACATCCAAGACCTGGGGTTTTTTTTGTCCCCAGCCGGGATTCGCACCCGAGACCTCTCGCGTGGTATGCAGATGCACTACCGCTGCGCCACGAAGTCGTCGCTTCTGTACCTAGTTAACAGCCTGTTAACGTACGAGAATGAACGGTTTCACATTGGACGATTAATAACCGTAACGACACGCCTTCATCGGACTGGTAGTTTCTATTTACATTTATACTAAAGCTGTTGTGTGGCCGTTGTATTAATACCAGCCCAAAGATGATGTAAGAGGGGTTTAAGTAGGTTGATAGTGCTTATAGACTGTGCCGTCCACAACGAAGTTAATGGTAGGTAGGTACTTACATAGACTGCACTGATGAGACAAGAGCATAATACCATGTGATAAAAATTAGTCATTCTAGAGACTTGCAGCGATGTCGTGGATTAATTTTAACTAGGTACCGATTTGTGGAAACCGTCGTTTATATACAAACGAAATCCATTGCGAATAGGATTTTAGTGTTTTTGGGCGTTTATCTGATAAATGATGCAGATACTGCTAATGACTCTGTGCTGAGATTGAGGTGACTAGTCAAATAATATGACTAGCGCTGTACAGTACGTCGAACTTGTATAGGTACGTGTATTCACTCAGTAGTCAGTTTCGTTATTGGCGATTTTGCAGCCAAAATGTAAAAGTGAATCTACTGTTAACTGTACATTTCGGTGGCTAATGGTCAGTGGCGTAGCTAGTATGAGTACTCGGGGCGCCTAACGATGGTGTCAACCCGAGAACGAAAAGTAAGTAGTACTAAAATCTACAACATTATACGATAAATTAATAATATTTACATTTACATTTTATTGCAATTTATTATTACATAATATAAAATATGAGAATGTTATCCATGATCAGTTTGGAATATTAGGTAGATAGGTGGCGGTCAAGGCCCTCCTAAATTGTATATTGCATTATATTTTACAGAAAATTTCGTAGGTTAATAATGACGTTTTTTTTTCTGTGCGCTACCAGCGCACTGATTACCTACAATAGAGATAAATACCTAGGGAAAGAAAATCGGCTGGACGTCCGGATTACGAGTAGGTACCTACATTTTTTGTTACGGCTTTAACAAAAACCGCCCAAGTGCGTGGTGCCGGGCCACGCGCAGTGTAGGGCTCCGCAGAAGAATGGTTTTTGACCCGCTTTACAGAACTTCATCAAAGTAGAAATTGGGGGGAAGCCCTACTCTAACAAAAATTGCACTTTAAAGCTTATTGCGCTTTAAGGCATGCATGCTGAGTTGATGACCCTTTTTGTTGCCGCGGAGGTACAATGTCCTCATGTTTTTCGCTAGATTTTTTTTTCTCGCTTGTCTTAATTAGGCTGCATAAATTAGGTTATTTTTTATGTGTGTGCTTTTGTGGCAATGTAGGTACCTAAATAAATGTTTTCTTTCTTTCTTTAATATTTCGCAAACGGAACCCTGAATCGAAAAATGGTTAGCCTACGCTCATAATATTTTTAAACGATCAATCCAACAATACCTCATACTATGATATAATCGAGAATAAAAATTGCATCCCTAATTTAGGTGTAGAGAAGTACTTAAGTAGGTACCTACCCCAAAAAAGATTTTTGTTGATGTTTGTTGTTATACTTGTCATAGTAAATTGTATGGATGTCAGCAGAAAATAGCCGGAAAATTCCGACGTTCTTAATTACTCTACAAAATAAAAAAAAAACAATCGCTAGCAATAAATAAAAAAACCTAAGCCTTTTCATTTGCCAATTTTATCGAGAATTGGGACTTGAAACCACAGATGTCAACCTGAAAACTCCTCTGAGGGTTCAGTACCTGCGGGTTGTGTTTTGGTACTTTGAGCGACTTTTGAAAAAGAAACCATTCCCGAAGAATGTATGAAGGTGTATAAAGCGATCGTAGAAAATAGAAAAAATATTTCTTCATCAGCGACCCAAAAAAATTTGGGGTTAAAAATCGGATAGGTACCTAGGTATAATATCGAAGATAAAGGGCGCAATCAGAATATTTTGTTATTTCCAATTGTTCCATGCCCTTTTACGAGTAGGTACTATAAATTCTAGGTAAGATTGAATTTTAATATTTTTTGGAAGTTTCATTATTTTACGCAGTTAGATGTTACTATCAGGCGGGTGCCCCCCCCCCCCCCCAGTTACGCCAATGCTAATGTGTTTTTAACCGGTAGCATTCGCAAGTTGTTGCTTTGGCAAAAACATTTTATTGTTTGCTTTTGTCGTCTACTTAATTTTAACACGCTATTCAGAAATCAGTAGGTAGTCTGTACTTTTTGGTACTGTCGACAGCAGGTCAAACTTCACAATTTTCTTACAAGGTCGCCCGTCGCGTAGCAGAGTAGAGTACATCAATGCTCAGCACGCAGGTTGAGTAGACCGTACTCCAGGGTATATTGGACCAAGTATGTCCAAGGGGACATAATGTCCAGCATAGGTATAACGATGGCGCGAGTCACGCGTTTTGTGGCACTAAAATGTCAGAATTTGAAAATTAATGTATCGCGACTTTTGACGTTAAAACGCGCGACTCGCGTCATCATGCTGCCCGGGCAGATGCTAGACCGCTAGTCAATTAGTGGAGGTGTCAAAATATCCAAGGGGCCATAATGTCCAGATGCTAAAAAGATCTCTAGTCAGTTAGTGCTAATGTCAAAATTTCCAAGGGGTCATAATGTCCAGATACTAAAAAGTCCACTAGTCAGTTAGTGCTTGTTTCAAAATGTCCAAGTGGCCACAATAGCCAGATGCTAGAAAGACTACTAGGTACATATTACGGTTCAAAAGGTACAGTGCTCAGACAGAGGACGGCGTAGGCTTAGTAATACGGTCCCGTTCGGCACCCTTCGGGTACGGAACCCTAAAAACCACTGATCACACTGAAAGTACAGCGTGACATTGAGTGGGGGCCATCTAGAGGCCGTAAAGTAGAGCTTAAATTTTTTTTTTTGTCCTTTGTGTTGCTCACCGCCGTACTTGCCAGCACGCGTTTTTGTAAAATTATTTCTAAAATCTCGTCCCAGGTTTGACTCGCCATATTTTATTCACTTCGGCTCTACAAACTGTAACTCCAGCAATTGAACGTTTTAACTACTAGACGTATTGGCAATTGGATGTTTTAGCAACATGACGTTTTAAATATGAGCCCCCTATACGTTCGCGGAATGGAACGTATAGGGGGCCCATACTAAGTTGGACACAGATCTGTGTCACGGCAGACGAGTGGTTAAGCCTATAATTCCTCTCTGAGAGACACCTGTGCCCTGCAGTGGGACGTACATAATCTTCTTCTATACTATACTAATAATAAATCTGTAAGGGTCGGTCATGGAGTAAGTTAGTTTGTTTTCAGAGATATTGTGTTTATAGGCTCAATATATGATACTGAAACTAATTTCACGATTTTTAGAATTTTTTTCTGTATGTGTGTATGTATGTATGTATGTTCCTCCATAACTCTTAAACCAATTATCCGAATTTGATGAAATTTGGTATAAAAACATATAGACATCTGGGACACAGGATAGGCTATTTAAATTCTAGCTCCAGTTATGATAAGACGTGGCCCCCATACAAATGCTTCGTAAAAATCGAAATGTACGCGAACGGAGTCGCGGGCACAGCTAGTAAAAAATATATTAAGATATAGCAACAAAATCAAGCAGGAAGTGTGTCAGTCACGACACAAAATGTGAATGGAGGAACTATGGTCGCATGAATATAGTCATTATAACGCTGACGGTCAAAGAAAGGGACTGGGCAACTATTTTCCCATCGCTCATAATATATTGCCGTCTGCATTGCTCTCAAGAGGGAAATAGCTGTCGTGCTACAGCCGCTATCTTCCATTACGAAAATAGGCTCATTACCAGTCGAGTTCTTCTTCTTAAAGTGCCTCTCCATCACTGGAGCTTGGCAGTTTACAACTGTCTTTGTTCAGTGCAATTCTGAACAGCTCCACCGTGGTTTTAACACCGGTCCACTCTGATGATGCACAACCATGACATTCTTCTCCTTTCCGGCTTTCTCTTTCCTTCCACCTTGCCCATTGTAATGGTCTACAGTAATCGGTATCACTTGTTTCGTAGCATATGGCCTAAGTAGGCAACTTTCCGCTGCTTGATGGTGCGAACAAGTTCCACCTTCTTGCGCAGTCGTGTTGCGGAAACCCAAACTGCCACCAATACCAAAACCGAGGTCCACATGGAGCCTGCTCAGAAGACCGAAAACATTTTATTGCTAATCAAAACAATATTTAGGTGCTGACCGTTAAAATGAGACCGTTTTAAAAATGATTTCCAAATTACTACTTTTAAATTTTGGATTATCAGCCTGAAATAATTTTGTGACATGACTTTATTCCCGAACTACGGCAGAAAATAGAATCCGCTTTTCTTGCTTTATCAAAACACCGACTATAGGTAGGTATATTTAATTTCATTCGGCTTTGCTCTTCACGTAAACAAACCATTGATAGAAATCGTTAGAATGCGGAAAGCAATAATGTCTATCAAGTAGTTTGCTCGTCCTAGGACATTCGTTCATCCCATTAATTCAAGATATTTCAAAAAACTGTTGGTTTACACCCAGACATAAGCTGACTAAAATAAAATATATATGTTATACAACTTATGTGAAGTATTATAACACTGTTAATTAAAGAAAAGGACTGGATAACTGTTTGCCTCTCGTTCATACAATTTTAACGTCTATGTGGTGTGAGCAAGAGGCTCGTAGTTATTCAGTCCCTTTCTTAAACTAACAATGCTATTAATCAGTCAGCCCGTACTAGCCCTATGGAGCTATGGAGAGAGCTATGCTCGGTGTTTCTCTGCGGGATCGAATCCGAAACGAAGTAATTCGCCAGAGAACCAAAGTGATCGACATAGCTGAACGGATTAGCAAACTGAAGTGGCAGTGGGCTGGTCATATCTGCCGCAGGACCGATAACCGAATCGGCAAACGTAGCGTAGGACGCCCTGTGGTGACCAGGTGGAGCGACGACATTCGCAAAGCGGTGGGCAGTGACTGGGAAAGAAGAGCCTTAGATCGAGCTCAGTGGCGTGTCTTGGGAGAGGCCTATGTCCAGCAGTGGACTGACACCGGCTGATGATGATGATGATGATGATGTACTAGCCCCACTGCTAGGCATAGGCCTCCCCCAATGCACGCCACTTCCTTCTGTCTTCGGCCATCCAGCCACTGCCAGCAACCTGCCTCAGCGACGATCTGAGGCTAGCCAACCAACTAATCATGCTATAACTGTCGCTATTCCTATTTATCGGCAATTCCATTTATTTCGGAAAGTAAGAATACTGTAGGACTTACCTTGTATGGGTAATATGGGGTCAGTACCTAAGTACTGGTAAGTAGTGATAAAAACAAAGTTGGCAGCACGTTGAGGCTTTAAGATAAGATAAGATAAGAATATTCTTTATTGCACACAAGAAGCGAGACATAAAATATGAAAGTTACAATGGGCGGCCTTATTGCTAACAGTAATTTCTTCCAGACAACCTTGTGACGGAAAGGTTTCCGAAGGAGAAAGAGAGACGGGCAGTTGGTGCAAAAATATGAATAGTACATACTTAAAGTTAATAATAAACTTACATAAATCTTACTTAAATAATTGTTATATACTACTACATAAGCAAGGCTTTAACTCATGCTCTCTAAGCAGTTATTGTAGGTACGGACGATTTTCCAACAGCGATGTAAAGGTAAACCAGCTGTAGTCTGTACAAAATAACTGGCGAGGAAAAAAAATGCAAAGTAACGCTTTGTAATAGTGATAGTGTTAAAATGTAGGTTTGCGTCGTAGGAAATGACCACTTCCTCTTGCTTCGTGCAATTATCTCTTATTGTAGGGTGATTTTCATTGTTTCCCGTAAAATCTAATATCACTCTTGGCGCGCTAATTACGCTAAAGAGATCAGGCTAAGATATATAGGGTGTAAAAAACTCTCCACGCACATCCGATAATCTACTCACATTATGAAGTAGATAAATGGATAAAAGGAACAATAACTTTAATTATAGGGCAAACGTTGAAATCGCGAAAAAAATATCAGCTGTTCCATAGATTTTGATACTTTAGTATGTAAGTAGGGAATGTAATTCCGCGAGATAATTTCAATCTGGATAGTTGCCGGACTGAACCGTCTTAGACCCGCTGGATCTAGGTATTTACGGGTTTCAGCAGGGTGGACTTAGTCCTCTGAAATCAATCGTAATAAAGAACTTATAGACCTCGTTTACATGGTTTTTTCCATTTTACCGAAATTCTATAAGGTTTTATGCACATTAGAAATGGTTTGTTAAAGTATTAGGTACAAGGAATTTATACATCAAAATTAAGAAACAAATGGACATAACAACATAAATATTGCAAACACAAATTGTGTCAATTGACATAATATTTCACGTAGTAATGAAAAATCAGAAACATAAATTGCCATAGTCACTTAAATATCGCAATTCCGCCAGTCCAGTGGGATCCTGCGAATATTTTCGACCGAGATTAGTCCCTCAAAATGTATGCGGGATCCCGGTATTTTACAGGCACAGTTACTTACATATAGCATTCCCTATATGTAAGTAACTGTGCCTGTAACTGTTCTGTGCCTGTATTTTCTCCAAATAAATAAATAAGAGTAAAAAGTAACAGTAGATAATTTTGTCGAAGTCGAAGTTATCTCCGGAGTAAAAGTTGATCGTATTGACGTATAGAAATTGCCAATTTCGGGATTTGAGGGGTAAGTCACCGTCTGTCACTGTCAGCCACCTCTGAATGGCTGATTGTAGTTAAACTATAGTCATATATACACGACTGGCGGTTTACACAATGCCAGCTAGCAGATTAGTGGTCATTGGAGGGAATAATCGTTCACAGATAAAAAAACCCGGCCAATTATCTATACAACATTCGACACAAAGATCGAGAAAAAACGCCAAAAAATCACGTTTGTTGTATGGGAGCCCCCTTGAATATTTATTTTATTTAAATTTAATTATTTATTTTTGAAGCGAGCATAGAACTAAATATTCTGTGAATATTTCAAGCGTCTACCTGTCGCCGTTATTGATATCGACCAAAGTAGGGGAAAAAAAATCTTTTGTTGTATGGGAGCCCACCTTAAATATTTATTTTATTCTATTTTTAGTATTTGTTGTTATAGCGGCAACAGAATACATCATCTGTGAAAATTTCAACTGTCTAGCTATCACGGTCCATTAGATACTCGATCTTTGTGTCTAATGTTGTATAGATAATGGTACGGAACCCTTCGTGCACGAGTCCGAGTCGCACTTGGCCGATTTTTTTTAAGTCATCCGATTCTGCGTGAATTTGTGATAAATATCCAACTGAAACATCTAAATATTCACGGTCTTATTTATAACAACACAATTCCTTAAAACACTTCTGAGATGCAGCTTAAATAGTCCGTGGTAAAAGGACGGACATAACCACACATGATTTAAACTGCCTCTGAGAAGTGTTATAGAGGAATCATGTTTTTATAAATACGACCGTCACACTTTTACATAATCAACTTAAAATTATACAACATAACCGAAAATAATAGTAAGTATCGCAATCAGATGTACCTATATTTATTATTATTATTCAGTTGAATTACACTGGGCGGAGTACTACTAATGAAACAAGCAACTAGCATAATATTATAATATTATGGAAAGAAAAATATTGCAGGATTTTGATTGTAGATGCACTTTGTCGTATGGAACGATGCTACGCAGATGTCGTCCTTGTATTGATCGGCTGAAATTATGACAATACACATTATGTCAATTATGTGTGACTGTCAACAGTCACAGTCAGCCCCCGCTGCATTGCACGGCCGCTGTCAATATTATGTACTCTGCGCAGTCTGACCCGCCCTATCGAGATTCTTGTCCGAGAGCGGACGATATGTGCCATCTTGCTTTATGTAGCGAGTGCATAAAATGTAACATAAATGTAAATATCTAACTGCTGTCAATGCCGCGTTTCACACGCGTGATCGGTATGACTGGGTACAATAGACAGTTACAGCTTCTATTTTAAATTTTGAAGGTTTAAAAAGTCGCCCCTAGGGCGCTTATACACGGGCGGCACGTGTAGGTACCAACTGCAGCCGTTGACGCGCCAACGGCACAGTCGCCGACACCTATATTCTTTTACAGATCAATCATGTTAACAGTGATTTTTATGTTCCACGACAAAGAACCTAGGATCACGAACCTGGGGCTAGATAGCATTTATGCCAAGAACGGCCATTTTTGGCGTTAATGATATCAGTCCCAGGTTTTTTGCCAGGTTCACGGCCATGGGTCCAAAAAATTACTATTAACATGGTTGAGAGATTGTACAGACAATTTGGGCAAATTCGATCTGTAAAAAAGATCTGGTTTTTTTCCTCGGTGTCGCTCGTGCGGAGGCTCAAAAGACCATGTGCTTATGGGGCCCCCCTAATGATCTTGGAATATTTCTAGAGGCGTATGCGTTTTTACAGCAATATATAATTATGATTTTATATCAAGTTGTTGCCCGATTACAAAGAGCTGTGTACCTTTTATGCTACTGCCAATAAGAGATAATAATTAGTTCGATCAAGCAAAAACAAAAAACAAAATGCTTTGAAACAATTTTGGATTAGATTAGATTAAAACTTTTTATTGCACACCATACATTAATTAGTTTTCGTTAGTGAATTTTCAGCTTAAGTCCACAATTTCATTTACGCCAAAAAGGGCCGTTTTCGCCTGAAACGAAATTGTAGCCTAGATTCTTGAACCTAATTTCTAAGCTGTAGGTTCTAAAAATTGCTGTCACCAATACAGACATTTTTGTCTTTCACTTTTTTGCAAAAACGGATTGTGAGAGAAGATGTGATTTTTTGTTCATTGGCGGCGCTAGTTAGCCCTTATTAAAGCCTTGAATGACGAATCGCCTTAACCGCCAAACTAATGTCACTAAGAAGTCACAGTTTATATACTGTGACGAAGTGGTTAGGTGCGGGTTTGATTCTTTGTATGTAGGTACTTACTTACATTATATTTTTTTATTTTGTTTTTTTTTTCTATCTAAGTAGGTATTTACCAATTTTACGGCACGCAGTGATAGCCGCTTTTGTAGGCTCCTTCAGTTCTTCAGGCAACAGGAGGTCAACTTGCTTTATTGCGGCCTCGTAGTTCAATCTATTGTTTTTGACCTGGAATCGAAACCACGTTCCTGGGTTAATTGTGCGCCTGTACATTTTTGTTGCAAAGTGGTTATAAAATACGTTATTTTTATTTTATTGAAATTAATGTATTTAAAAAAAAATTAGCCTTATTTGTCAATGAACGAATAAAAAAAAAATTAACTCATCTGATTGCACCTTATATACGATATCATAGAGCCACTTTCTTCTGACAATTGATTTGAACTACTTTAGGAGTAAGTTGCTTCATATAAGTAGAATATTTAACAACTCATAATACAAATAGGTAAATTAACATGTTACAAGGTATCTTTTATAATATTATTTCATAATGTCAATCACTTACAATTCAGTTTTATAAGATTAGTTTGTGGCGAAAAGTGTATTTTAACAATAGCATGCTGTTTTGTTGAGTATAATTTGTTGCATTTTGGCATTTAATTTTTTTTATTCTATCGTCTCTTCGAGTCTGCACGCCACGTATCAGACATGAAAGGTCCTCAAGGTTTACTATTTCAAGTCGATGTATATTGCATTAGCCGATCAACTGACTGAGTAACAAGTAGGAAGACTAATCAACTAAGCGATGAACATCGATATGTCATAACAAACTAGTGAGTAAATAATTTATTAAACAATACATATGATAGGTAAAACACTCAATACGTGAACACAGTCTTACAAGGCTACATAGTGTCCTCCTAAACCAGGATCTTAGAGGGCAGTAAACTAATTTGCAGTTTTATAAAACGCGTTCCTGGCCTGGTATACAGTAGGTATAGGTACTTATCGTTTGAGAATTATCTTCCTGATCACGTTTTGTCACCGAACCTGATTTTGAGTTCGTTATTGGTATTTGCTCAGACAGTGTAAATTCCGCAGTTCAGGCTAAACCCTTTGTTTGTCAGTAAATTGAGTTAAGAGGACTGGATTTAGTTAGTGGCAGCCACTCTCTTCCATGAACAACAAACCGGTTTTATTCACGAATTCTCGTACGCTAAAAAGCTGTTAACAAGCTGTTGTCGGTTGTCAGTAGAACAATGTGCATAGTAAATAAAACCATCTGGCAACCGTCAACAGTACAGAGGCCTATATATACACCAAATCCTGTCCTTTGCGAGAACAATTTGTATGGAATTCGACAGCTAGACGATTGGAATCGTTCAGGATTTGGAGGATATAGGGGCAGATTTTACTAGCGTATAAGAAAACGGGGGCTAGTTTCATGAGATCTCTAACGGATCTCTCTCTACCTATACCTATTTACATTCCCGTATATTTTCACGAAAAGAAGAGAAACAA
Source organism: Yponomeuta evonymella (assembly GCA_963969515.1). Lineage (NCBI taxonomy): Eukaryota > Metazoa > Arthropoda > Insecta > Lepidoptera > Yponomeutidae > Yponomeuta > Yponomeuta evonymella. The sequence continues at coordinate 7,640,742 of OZ018355.1, read as the reverse complement.
TTTTTTCGGAAAAATGGTTTTACATCAGATCAAGCGATATATTGGCTTGAACTTACAGAGCGTTGGTAGCCTAGTGGGTAGAACATCGGACTCGGAAGCGAGAGACCCAGGTTCGATCCCAAGTGCGGGCGTGTACCTATGACTTGGTTTTCTAAGTTATGTACATTGTGAAGTTATAGTAGCAATACCACGCTAACGGTAAAGGAAAACATCGTAAGGAAACCTGAGTGTCTGAGCTATTCACATACCTCAGTGCTTGAAATCGCCAATCCGCGGCGATACTCTCTCCTTTAGAGAAGGCCTGTGCCCTACAGTGGGACGCATATAGGCTGATTAAACTTTTTTATCCTTAACTGAATTTTATTATATATTTATATTAGTTATATTATATTTATATATTTTTATTGTTTTTTATTTCTTGAGTGCAATAAAGAATTTTCTCATTTTAATTTATATAGAGTCAATATCAAAATAAATATTCTCAATCAAGTGAAGTTTACATACTGCCAATCTGAATTTGACTCTATGCTTTCGACGTAGGTAAGGAAAGAAAAGGAAGCATAAATAGTTAAACATACCGCATTAGCCGCTTTCATGATGCAAGCAATGTAACACATGACCTCTTTCTCCTCAATGAAGATGCCGTCTTTTATAGGGTCAATCTTTTCTGTAGAATAA